>OV277856.1:111909790-114374790 GCA_922989275.2 Gari tellinella
GGGGGGGGGGGGACCACGGAAAGTATTAAACTACTAAATAACACGCCATAGTCATTTGTTAACCCTTTCACTCTCAATGCCGCCAAAAAGCGCGTTTGCAAACATTTTGGACCCTGATCAGACGTCGCGTTACGCAACGTCTGATCAGGAGCCAAACTGTTTGACACTCGTTTTGAAATTTATTTAGTCATACTGCCTTAAATTTAATTTTGCAGCGGTATTGCAGACACACCTGCGGGGGTACTGTGATGTGTCGCGCGAGTGGCCTGTGTTTGTATAGGGAAAAACGACACTCGGTGAGTAAAAACGAATATTTTGTCTTTTACAGAACAGCTAGTTGTAAATACTATATCTCACGGAACACGTCAATCATTTATCAAGTGCCAGTTAACCAATTCATAACACAGAGTATCCTGGTGTTTCAAACACATAAGCACATTGTTCGTGGTCACAGGGCTCAGACACAATCGACCTTAGTATTGGCGTTTTTCTTTGTTTTTCAAATATTTGATACGTAATGAAAGACCACGATGTTATACGATACATTCAGGCAGATTTCATGAAAAAATTAATTCTGATTAAGCCAATAATTGCCGGAAAAGCTATGTGTCGCACGGGGGTCAATTCATGTGTCGCATGGGGGGAAAGTGCATGTTTTAGGCAAAAGAGCTATATTGCCTAAAAGTCCATCTCTAACTTTAGCCTTCGCATTCAAGGGGTAATTCACATAGTTTTACGTGAAACATAGTTCGTATACGCAGTTACAGTTGTGTAGCACTGTTTAAAAATCAATGTCGACCGACTTCGGTGCCTCAAAATCAGCAATCAGACTTTATACTGACAAACGATAAATTGCAAGCCATCAAATTCGCTTATCAAAGTCTTGTTTAGCATAATAAAAAGTAAGTACCTATCTGAGTTCAAACAGTAATCAAATCAAACATATCTGCCATATGTAAGAATAGTACACCGCAATAAAGGCACAAACGCCAGCACTAAGTAAGTTTCGTTTCTCATTATGAACACAACCACTCTCTTAAGTTCATTAATGTAGCTATAAAATTATAAAGTTTATCGATAAACTAAAAACATGCACTCGCCGAACTGGCAGAATGGTAAGACCCACCAAAAAGTGACAATAATACATTTACACACATGCATGCACACCGGCGCTATATAACCATAGTTCTCATAATTGCGTTGCAGTGCCGTTAACACCCCCGCCCCCCCCCCCCCCCCCCCCCCCCCCCCCCCCCCCCCCCCCCGAAAAAAACCAATCCAGGCATCCAGGTGTTTGGATATTATCAGACCGGACATTTAGACATATGTGTTATGACGCACCTTTCATAATCAGTGACCTAGGGAATGCACATGATTTTTGCACTACATGTCAATTTCAATTTCTTTAATACACTTAGTTCATGATTTTACATTAAACATGAGTCAGCATTGAACAACGCACAACGTCACACCACTAAGAAACTGTACTTGTAAAGTTAGGATTAAGATTTTCATACTTCAAAACTATCAGTTTAGGTTTTTAGTGGAGTAAACAGGTCGGTGTTCGGCCTTTTAGAGGGTTACACTTATAAATGTGTCCTATCGACGTTTGGTGAAGACTGCATACAAGGCGGTGTACGAGGGGCATTTGACAAATACTGATAATTGAGCGATAACTTTTCATTGGATGGTGTGATTTTATAAAAGTGATCATTTTCTGAAAGAGACAACCTTCCATAAAAGTAGTATCGGATAATTTAATATTCACCTATATGCCATTATACATGAACGTATATTACCCAGAGTGTCAACAAAATGAGTCATATTAGCACTTGAAAGGGATTACATTAATGTTAATATTTTCTATGAGTTTAAACCAATTTGTTTGGAATTTACACAGAACATATACTATGTACCTGTGTATCTAATGTTAAAATAAAAGTATGGTGCCCACAGTTAAATTGGCTAATGCTATACATGGAGTATGCCGTGTCCCAAATACCCCCGAATATAGCCATTTTACCGGAAACACGCCATTTACTTGGGTATTGAATTTTACTGATTGACGTTTTACATCATAATATTTAACATGTAGCCATTTTGTAAATTCATATATTCTCATTATTCACACTTAGCTCGAATTCTAAAATATTCATAATTTGAACAGTACATCAGCTTTAAAAATATTACCATGTGAGCAAAAATACGTATTTGGGATCTATAACGTCACATCCACAGTATTTCGTAAAACAAAAATAATTATATATTTTCTTAACTAAAAAATGTAAGAATAAAATAAATCATATCAAAACGGATTATTGACCTTTTTATGTCATGTTTAAGGGTATCCTGTTACCCCATGCACTTTCTAAAATCAAGGGTATATAGAACAAAAGTTTTTGCTGCAAAAACCAAAATTTACTTAAAATTCATTTATAACGGCCGACGAATGAAAACACATATTCAAATCTAGAAAACTTAACTTGTTAAGAGTAGATGAGAGTCCAAAATAGATATTAAATGTCTAGATGTATGTAGTGGGTATGTGGTAAAATGGTATTCTATGTTGAGTTGTATATATTGCTGTTATTCAATAATTATTCAACGTTTTTAAATAACTAAATGTTATTCAAAAGTACTGTTAACCATATTGCTAATACTATCAAATTTATTTCAATCAGCCTGAGCGAAACTTGAAAAGTGCGCTCTGAAATATACATGTACATACGTCCAATACAGCGCAAATACCTCGCGCATTCAAGAGGGAATTCAGTCAATACCTAAAACCATATCTTGCTTGAATAACGAGAAAACAGAAATTCTTAAATATATTATAACAAATTCACTATGAATGTCTCGCTGAAAGGTTGATCTATCAGAAAATGTACACTTTATAACACCAGACCATCCAATTAAAAACAATTACCGCTCAATTATCAGTACTCGTAGGTGGCTTTGCAAAGACCTTACACAAGAACCTAGGCATTGGCTAAGCATTTCGTTTCTTTGGTACGTGCCGCCACAATTTTGTTGTGTTTCCTGCCATATTACCTGTAAAAAGTATCGCACATTACTGGCCCTCCAAAATTATAGGATCTTTACCAAAATAGAATAAAACTGACAACTGTATGTAGGAAAAAACAATAAGAAAATGCATAAGAAAAACGTATTTGGCTTTTAGTTTTAGCAACAATTTCATAGTACATGTATTAACTAAAATATACTGTATTTGAGAACATTAGCTATGATAAAACCATTAAATTACATAGAGATGTATATGGGGGCCTTCTAGACATCATAGTTATCTACCTAAAGCATGCACCTCTCCCCCGTGCGACACATGAATTGAACCCACCCCCCCCCCCCCCCGTGCGACATATAGCTTTTCCGACAATAATTGGCTTAATTAGAACTATTCTTTTCATGAAATCTGCCTGAATGTATCCTATAACAGCGTGGTCTTTCATTACGTATCAAATATTTGAAAAAAACAGCTCTTTGAAAGCAAAGAAAAACGCCAAAACTAAGGTTGATTGTGTCTGAGCCCTGTGAACACCAGGGCACTATGTGTTATGAAATTGGTTAGCTGGTACTTGATAAATGATTGACGTGTTCCGTGCGATATAGTATTTACAACTAGCAGTTCTGTAAAAGACAAAATATTCGTTTTTAGACTGTCGGCACGACTGTCTTTTGAAGTGTATAAGCTATTTTCCAGGGTAATGCTTCTTGAGACTTGCAAGGTTAACTATTTCAGATAAATGCGCCAGATGCGTATCCACACACAAACAATATTGAGTGGAGCAATAAAGTGGTTAGGATCTTCATGTAGAAACATCACGTACATTTGGACTTTTACTCACATTTTATTAATTAAACGAATTTGGAAGTTATTTACTTAAAAAAATAACTAAAAAACGCAAAGCGTTTGCAGAATTCGTATTTGATTCGGTAAAGGAGTTGCTGATCCGCCCTTGCATGCACTACATATCTGACGCGCATAATTCTGATGTTGTTGTTGTTCTTGTGGGTGTATGATTACATAGTTATAAGGTGAAAAATAGTGCGCGCGATAAACCGTTTTAAAGCAACATATCGTATTGTTTACCAACACGCCTTGGACTAAAAGTAAAAAGTATAATGTTTGTACTTGTTAGAATTGATGAAAAGATATTTAACTGAAACATACACTTGATACCGATGAATTCAATAATGACTAGATAAATGGGGTTATCAATCCGCCCCTGGTAATTTCTACACTTCAGGACACCGTGCGATCGCTGGTGTGTAATCTGGTCTAAATAGTGCAGTAGAAAATTCATTTTAACATATCATTATTGAAGTGTTTGCTAACATTTTCGCAATAAACCTTGAATATACAAACCGCTTCATATTATGACAGCGATTACGGCTGTATTGATAATATCCCGTGGAAATATTCACAGTGAGACTCAGGTCAACATGTGCAGATGGCATAAAGTATTTTGTTTTCACGCTTATTATACAGTGAACCCCCTCTATATTAGGACCACAAAATTGTGTTATTTATTAGGTGTTTAAAAATGTGACGGCTTACAGCAAGTTGGCCTTTAAACAAACAGAAACACCTTTTGTTTACAATTAATCGGCTGTCTTTTAGTAGTCGTAGTAAAGAGGTTTCACTGTTCTCGGCTCGCATGATTCCGGGTCGTTTCGCCCCAAACAATTTCGCAACTTAGACGTTTCGCGCCAAAACCAGTTCCACCCTGGTCGTTTCCAACCCTGGTAATTTCGCCCCCCAATATAAAATATGCATCTAAGGTATTAAAGTTTTTAAAATTGATGTAGATTTACATGTTACTTAAATCGGACGTTGATTAGATAAAAATTTGATAAGAGAAAGTACTATAGGACGTGAAAAGGATCATCGAGAATAAAAGCAGACATCAATTCTGTGCGAATGTGTGAAGTGTGCCGCCAAAGTGTGCTGCCTGTGATTGACACATGGCTAATTGTTTGATTGCATTAAAGGTGTTATTGTTTTGCTCTTTGACCAGTTGTTGTAACGTTAGTTACATTAACCACTTCACTGCCTTACCTAAGGTACATTGGGTATTGGCCAACAGTTTTGATTCTCATCAAATGCGTAACACAGCTTCTGATCAAGATCCAAACTTTAACTGATATCAAAAACACATAGAAGAAACTATTTTTTTGTTTACGTAGACACTGGATTAAAGCAGACGACATATTGGTAGTTAAGAGGATTAACTTAACGTATAGATCTGTTTCCAATCAGTATCCAGTGTAGTAGGAAGAATCGTCGCATAGCAAACTTTTTTTATTTTTAAAGTCGTCTGCATTTACTTCTCAACGTTCAACTTTAAGTATCTTGACTGAAACTATGAGTATCAAGCAGTTTGTACTGTGATCAGAAAACTGCATGCGCAGCGTCTGAGTACCTAAACTGTTGGCAAATAACCTTTGTACTCGGGATAATCCCGGTAATGCAACAAATGATATCATTCAAATGCAAATCTATTTCCCAGAGTTAACTTTTTGCTAAATTTGACTAAAGTTATAATGACTTTTTTGTAAGAAGTGTCGAACAGTTGGATACCTGATCAGACGCCGAGAACTGGTTGCAAATAGCATAGACATAAGCATTAATAAATGATGAGTGTACTCGTCGATAGGATTGAGTGTGTTAAGCAATTACGATTTATATAATCATATCCACAAACGGTGCAGATCCTGATCGGAGGATTCCTTTAGTAGCCCTCTGATTTGGCTCTTCACTGTTAGCATACGGCAAGTGTACCTTCCATAGGTACCCAGAGGCGCCGCTCCTGGGGCGGCAGGGGCGGCGACCGCCGCCCCAATAATTCGGCAAGCAACGGCGATTTTTTTCTCTCGTGAATTTGTCAAAACCAAATTTTTTTCTGTTAAAGTTGCACAGCGAAGGCCAGATTCAGCGGTTACGTAACCACTTTATGACACGTGTATTGCAGAACGTTAGGTGCGATCGCCGATAGCATCGTTATCTTTAATTGGCAATAAACTGTTAATCCCCTATAGCTGAGTGGCCCATGAAGACGGGTGGTCATTGCTTGCTCTAATTGTGATTGCTTACAGGCGGGTGATCAATAGTGGTTCTAATTGATTGGTAACGATTAAAGCGACTAGATCTTAAACTGTTTGTGTGATATTTTAATGAGACTAGAAACTGTGAAAATTGTTATTACTCGAGAAAAATGAAGAAAAACGTAAGAAATATTGTTTCGTTCACTCTTTTGAGTTTCTTCAATATGTCTGTAGCTAATCAACCTCATGAGTTTAAGTTTCCGAAACGCTCATTGGGGAAGAAATCGCCTGAAGTACGTTCATTTAACCCACAGTGGTTCAAGTCCCATTCGTGGCTTCATTATGATGAGGTATGTATGATAAAAAAACCAAAAAAAACACAACCTGTCTGCCTGCCTCTCTTCACTTAATTTGAAGATTAAAGAAGAAAAAAACAGATTGTTAAAATGAAAGATTCACAATACGATTGTATGCTTAATTGATGAACAGTTATTTTTAAAGGAATTACAATTGCCATATGCAAACAGTGTTACTGTAAATCCGACTAGAGAGATGTTGTTGTCTGCACTGTTTGTCACTTAAGCTGTAGCAGACAATGTACACCCAGATAAGGGAGGCTTACAGGAGTCCTCTGCACAGGGTCTGCACTGATTTTCACTTTGCAGTTTATGGCAAAACTGCCCATAAACAATAATTGTACTATACACATGAACTTTGTTGGAATATCCATTTTTTGGTTTCAGGGATCAATGATTTAAACAAGAGAGAAAACTAACTATTTTTTTTCTTGATGTCAGGGTCAAGATCTTGCCTTCTGTTTCGTATGTATGGTGGCTGCCACAGAAGGGAAAATCGTCAACACAAAGCTCGAGAAGAGCTTCATATCAACTGGTTTTAGCAATTGGAAAGATGCAAGCATGAAAATTCAGAAAGTCACAGAGAAGCAGTAGAACGTCACATCAACTTACCAAAACAGACTTGAATTGCTAAAACGGACGGTTAAATTTGGCAGTGAAACGGTTGACTACAGAGACCATTTATATGATATTATTTATTAGCAAAAGATATATATTATATTTATAGACAGATAGAAAAAAAATCTATAGAGAAATGATGGTAAATAAAAAGCTTAAAAAACCCACAGTTTTCACTTCTTTATCAGGGGCTCCTCCTACAAAACGTCGTACGAAAATTATTGTCGTAAGTCAGATTTAAAAAAAACCAACTCTCAATTAGATCTATTTTTATTTCTCCGTCTAAACTTGTCTTGTGGCATCTCTTTGGTATCGTCAGATGGTGAAGTCAGAAGTTGTATGTAAGGTTACGTTCTGACGTACGGCCATTTTTGTCGTACGGCGTTTCGTAAGACGGACCCCTGGTTCCTAAATTATTGTATGTTCCCACTCGATCCTGTGTTCATAAATCAGGCCCAATACTGGAAGACAACCTGCCTAAAAAAATGTTATCTTAGATTAATAATGTGGGGTCATTTGGAGTCATTTTTACATAGAATTATGTTCGCCTTATACCTGTTTGGAATGCTGGAAACACCCTCAGAATGCAGCAGAGACCATCTAGAAATAAATTTTTCCCGGGGGAGCATGCCCCGGACCCCCCTAGTAAGAGTGCGTTCACAAATTCCGCCGCCCCAATGTTCTAGACCCCGCGACGCGCCTGGACTACCGTACGTGCTAGTAGATATCCTTACTGGTCAATATAGTTAAATGTGTTAAGCAAGTACGATACATAATTACATCCTCTAGGAACCCTCTGAATTGAATCTGCACGGCTAGCACACGACAATTGTACTTTTCATTCGTGCATTGTTAGTAGGTGACGAATATACTCGTCGATAGGGGTGAATTTGTTAAAAAACTACGATATTAAATTGTATCCATAAACAGTGCAGATCCTGGTTGGAGGGCTGGGTCTCAGATTTGGGTCTTCGCCGTTAGCATACGACAAGTATACTAGCTCATAGGTACAGTGTTAGTAGATATCTATAGATCTACTAGTCGCGAGTAATTAAATATGTTAAAGCAGGGCTTCCATTTCTCCGGATTTTTCCTAAATCTTCGGATTTTTTCCCAGTTTATAGTAATTTAAAGCAGGCTGAAAGTAAAGCAGAATGCGCCTTTAGGCGCATTCTGCTTTACATACAGCCTGCTTTAAGTAGTCGCATGTCAACAAAACTAGAAACAGGATATTGGGTAAAGGTACGATACGTAAAATCGCACTTGCAAAATGCATATTTGGAAATCTTAGGATTTTTCATGTCAACTTATGGCAGCCCTGTTAAAGCAATGATATTATATGATCATATCCACTCTTTTAGGAGCCCTCTGATCGGGGTCTGCACTGTCAACATACGATAATTGTACTTTTAATACATATACTGTTAGTAAATGACGAGTAAACTCGTCGATAGGATTGATGGTGTTAAGATTTATTGATGATCCGATTGCAATCAGATGACGCTCCGCTGGCGATCCGTTAGCGATCTGTAATATCCGATAGCGACTTCATGGTCATTGGTCGCCTCCCAAATCATAAAAATGTTGCGACCTTGTATGATCGGATTGCGCTTCGTTGACGCTCAAAGGCGACTAAGGTGCTCATTCGTTTTAGATTTGGCAGCAGATGTTTAGGCATATAGCTATATACATAGCTGCTTTCTTTTTGACATGTATCTACTTAATGCAGTAGTATAGTAATGTAGACATTTCCTATAAGAGCTTTCTGCATTACGTTCGTACTGCCAAATGTCTTTAGACATCTCTGGGTGTTTTTTCTACATTTAATAGTTACTACAGATGTTCTAATGCACATCAAAACCAATGTTGAACGCCGTTATATTTACACACTTTTCGGTTACATCATTGTGTATAACAGTTTTGATCCGGATGAGACGTCGAGTTACATCATGCAATTTGGATCTATTGATAGAAAATACTATCGGGTATTTTAAGATACAGAGAATCATTATCAGATCGCCACGGAGCGCAAAGTATCTACTAATTTGCTTTGTTGGATCGTGGTGGCGCTCCAGTTACGATCTTGGCGATCAGGTAGCGCTCCGATGGCGACTTAGGCGATCAATTAGCGATCTAATGGCGTTCCGGTCGGAGCGCCACGGATTTTTGTGCAGGGAGTAAACCGACGGCGACCTTGGTGATCATGGGGATCAGATAGCGATCTATTTGTGTAATATGTACACTCCTGGCCAAGTTCGATAACTACCTATGTCACATAAGATGTCTAGATTATGCACCTTGAATTACCAGAAATAACCAGTGGCTGCTCTCTAACTCCACTATTTTTCATCCAATCTTTATAATTTTGTTGTAACAATTATTTAAAATTGAATTTAGATACGTGTACATGTTCTTAAAAAAGAAACACCACCCTTTATTACAAATTCACGGAAATAGTTATTACAATTGTTTCACAGACAAATGGTTACGAGTATATAGCTATATTTGAACCATCATTGTTTATAATTGCCTCCTTTATTATTCATAGGAGGTGTAAATATGCATAAGTGTTTTTACTAAGTTCACTTTCATTCAAATGATTCCTCATAGAAATTTCATGATTCTAATTTATCCTGATAAAGAGTCATAAACAAGTGTTTGGCAGCAAGTGAAATAAAACCAAAACAGAAAGCCCATGGATGTTTCTGTTTCCACTCGTCTTCAAAATTGTCTTTTTAGCAACCACCAGCATAAACTTAACTTAACATTGAACTAATCATACTTATCAGAGACTTATACATATAGTTTTACCACTGTACACAACGTAGAATTGTACAGCTGAACGCAAATGCTTTCTCTTAGTACGTCGACAGTCTTTCAGCGCCTTCAGCGCTTTGATTACTCACCGAGTGTCGTTTTTCCCTATACAAACACAGATCCCCTCACGCGACACATCACAGTACCCCCACAGGTGGCGTTCTACACGGTGAGACAACAATATTGAAGCAGACGACAATGAAACGGTGAAGGGGTAAACATCTCAATATTAATTGCGCATACATGCGTCCTTCACCAAAAGTGTATGTGTGAAGAGTACACTTGTCCTAAGCAAACAGTGATGTCCCTGATCAGAGGGCTCATGCAGGAGCCCTCTTATCAGGGCCTTCACTGTTTGTCATATAGTAATAAATTATATATAAAAAACACACCTAAATAGCCGAAAATGGACCAGCCTTTATTGCAAACAGGAATTGTCCATTGAAAATTCCAGGGGTAATGAATTAATAACTTAATATACAATATGCACTTTTACATATCTTCAAGACTGACACCACATGCGCACAGCCTATCTATCTTTTTCAACGATATCTGAGTTTTCTACACTCACCATCAAGGTCTATATACTTTTAAATGGACTTGTATTATAGAAGCAGTCGAGCAGGTGGTAAGCTAGAACATTAACACATTCAACCCTAGCGACGAGTATAATCGTCAATAACAAACGGTAGCTCGTGACATATGGAATAGCCCTCCAGCAACCGTGAGTTGTCTTGCAGCCAGACCTAGTAGGATTCATAAAACAATTCTTGCACGACGCGCACACAGGTACTTGACACATAGATCTAGACCTATAACAAATATTTTTTTCTTACTAGACTTCTATTATAGATACCTATTTTTTTTTTTGGTAATAGATCTAAATCTGTGTGTCAAGTACCTGTGGACCGCGCACACATATTATGCCATTAATTAATTACACGAAAGTGGTTTCAAGGATTAGGGAAAGAAAGAAAGCATGCATGTGTGTCTATGTCTCTCAATGAAAACGTGTAATTATCTCTATTTGTCTCTGCTGAGGTTAAAAGTCTGCTCCCGTCTCTCTGACACAGACTGTCAGTCTCTCAGACTATGATTGTCAGTGTCGAGCTGTGTATGTCGTTCTCTATGGCTATGTCTGTCTGCAACTCGCTCTTTCTCCCGTCTCTCTCTCTCTCTCTCTTCCTCTCCATCTCTTTCTAGTAGTGCTACTTGTCGTAAAATATTTAGAACAAAGTTCTACATCTACACATAATTCAATATGGGCGAAAACGTACTGATCATTGAGACATTGACCAATGCACCATATCTTTGAATGTTTTCCTCTGAGAATGGGACATGGTAGTTTTACCTTTGAGTTTTGCCCATAAATAATCAAAACATGCTCAGTCTAAATCCATAAATATGTGTAGACACTAGAATGTAAAAAATATTGGAATATGACATATTCTAGCAAAGCTGAGTAAATCAAGGGCAGATAACTATTGACACAATGACCTGATTCAAACAATAAGTCCACTTATACTTTTACATTAGTCGTATTCGACTGGCAAAACGTTAGCTATTCCATCAATTGAGATTACACCACGAAACAGAACTGACCAATCAAAAAATTGTTTATGGATTGTGCCACAAAGTTTGGCGTCTATTGCTCAACGAACTCAACAAGGGTTTACAACCGATATCTTTCGGACTATGACGTCACACTACCAGTCGAACAAAATATGTGCTCCACGAGATTTGGTTGCTCCACGAAAATTTGCCAGTCGAAAACGCCTATTGTGTGCAAGTACATGTATAATCAAAATCCATTGAAATACATGTATGTAGTTGCTGGAGTGTAAACACTAGGCGTTTTCGACTGGCTTATTTTCGTGGAGCAACCAAATCTCGTGGAGCACATATTTTATTCGACTGGTAAAGTGACGTCATGGTCGACACGCCGTGGAGTACGAAAGATATCGGTTGTAAACCCTTGTTCTTCTTCTTCTTCTTCCGTTATAAGGACAGGAATCCAATACTGGAATGTACTTTGTCCTATTTGGTTGGGGGGCAAGACAGTCACCTCTCCCAGACTTATTTACAGTTAAAAGAATCTGGTGTAGAATATACAGTTAAAACTATTTACATCCGGTCGCTGTCTACGCTGAGGACAGAGGAGAGGCTGCTATCGCAATGTGGAGAGCAGTCTTGAAGTCCTCAATGTCGAGTATGTCGGTGGTACTGGCTGGTAATTTGTTCCAGTCTTGGATTGTCCTCGGGAAGAATGATTGTTTGAAGCAGGTGACTTTGATGAATGGTTGGTAAATGCGCTGAGATCCCCTTGTACGATGGTCGTTTGTCTTGACAATAGTAGATGCCCCAGGGATGTCCACCAGGTTATGGATGATCTTGAATAGCATGGTTAAGCGCTGGATCTTGCGGCGGTCTTGAAGTTGTTCCCAGCCGAGTATGTTGACCATAGCTGTTACACATCCTGGGGTTCTGTCTTTGTAGTTATTGCAGGCGAAACGAGCTGCTCTGCGTTGGACTTTGTCAAGTCTGTTGACGTCATCGGCCTTATAAGGGTCCCATGCTGAAGCGGCATATTCCAAAGTTGGACGTACCATCGTCTTGTACGTTGTCTCCCTGACTTCCCTGCTGCAATCTCTCAAGTTCCGCCGGAGGAAACCCAGTGATCTTGACGCTTTCGCTGCAGTGGCTTGCGTGTGCTTTTCCCATTGAAGGTCATCACTGAGAGTCACTCCGAGGTATTTGGCGTTGTCCACTACTTGAAGACGTTGGCCGTGGAGGAAGTAGTTGGTGTCAAGACGATGTCGCTTGTTAGTTGAAATCCTCAACACAGTGCACTTTTCTGGGTGGAAGCTCATTTGCCACTTATGTTCCCAGTCTTCCAGAGCTGTGAGGTCTTCCTGGAGTTTAGTAGAGTCTTCGCTGTTGCGGATGTGCTTATAAACTAGCGTGTCATCTGCAAACAGGTTTGCCTGGGATGACTTACAAGTTGAGGGTAAGTCGTTGATGTAGACTAGGAAGAGCAGGGGGCCCAATACCGTGCCTTGTGGAACTCCTGAAAGGACATCAAGCTTTTCTGAAGTGCTGCCCTCTACTAGGACCTGCTGGGTTCTCTTGTCTAGAAATGAAGATATCCACTGCAGTGTATTGTGACGGATGCCATAGAAGTTGAGTTTGAGTAGGAGACGCTTGAAAGGTACTTTGTCAAACGCTTTCGCAAAATCTAATAAAATAACATCTACTTGGTCTTTGCCGGATTTGAGGTTCTTTATTTGTTGAGTTCGTTGAGCAACAGACGCCAAACATAATCCATAAACAATTGTTTGATTGGTCACCTATTTTTCGTGGTGTAATCTCAATTGATGGAATATCTAACATTTTGCCAGTCGAATACGACTACTGTTACATACACCCATGGAGAAAGGACAAATGGAGGAGTATCCGGCCTGCTCGCGATTTATCGTGTCGTTCAATCAGCGGGGCTCGCTGGCGGCTAGAAAACAACGTTTTTCCGAAAGTTTGGTGTTAATAGAAATGCTTTTAATGTTATCTTTTCGTTATAAATTTTAATACAGATGTTTTATTAGACCATGATCTCACGACTAGTACAAAATTTGAGGCGATAGCTTATAATTTGTTTGTTTAGTGAGTTTGTGAAAATGAGAGAGAAAACGTACAGTACTGTATTTTCCGTTTTTCCTACGAAAGTTTGGTGTTAATAGAAATGCTTTTAATGCTATTTTTTCGTTATAAATTTTAATACAGATGTTTTATTAAACCATGATCTCACGACTAGTACAAAATTTGAGGCGATAGCTTATAAATTGTTAGTTTAGTGAGGTTTTGAAAATGAGAGAAAACCGTATTTTTTCGTTTATCTACGAAGTTTGGTGTTAATATAAATGCTTTTAATGTCATCTTATCGTTATAAATTTTAATACAGATGTTTTATTAAACCATGATCTCACGACTAGTACAAAATTTGAGGCGATAGCTTATAAATTGTTAGTTTAGTGAGGTTTTGAAAATGAGAGAAAAACGTATTTTTTCGTTTACCTACGAAGTTTGGTGTTAATATAAATGCTTTTAATGTCATCTTATCGTTATAAATTTTAATACAGATGTTTTATTAGACCATTATCTTACGCGTAGTACAAAATTTGAGGCGATAGCTTATAAATTGATAGTTTAGTGAGGTTTTGAAAACGAGAGAAAAACGTATTTTTTCGTTTACCTACGAAGTTTGTGTGTGTCTATATTTCTCTGCCACTGTCTGTATTTATGTCTCTGTTTCTCTTTGTGACTGTCTCTCTGTCTGTCTGTTTTTCTATTATCTCTTATTGTCAGTCTTTCGCTTCTTCTTTTCTGTCTCCATCTTTCTGTATGAATGTCTGTCTGTCTCTCTGATGATCCTCATGCGGAGAAAAGGTAAAGTGTGTCATAAAGAGCTTAATTTGAAAAAGGGGTAAACTATATTTCAAGAGACATACTCTATGAATCCGACATTTTTGCAGCCTGGTCTGGATTACAACTGTTTGCAATTGCAATAGTCATCATGTTACTGGTATTCAGTAATGAGAGGGTTAATCCAGTCATCAACCAAACCAGGTGCATTGATGTTGGGTTTTTTTTGGGGGTTTTTTGTTGTTTTTTTCGGCGGAGCTGACTGTTTTCTATTTAGACACACTTTAATATTTGGCCACACATTTCAACCAATAATATTTGATCAGAAATTTAGAATTAAGAGCACCTGTTGAAACTGAATAGTCTGATTGGATAGTAGCCAGGGCTCCAGATAAGGGAATTGTTTCAAAACTTAAAATCTTTATTTGTGCATTAAACCCTGTGGTGTCACTATACATATGAATTGTCTCTTCAAGACAATCAAAATGAGTGGTAATACCATAGGGTTTGGTGCTAAAAGAGGTGAAAAAATGTGATTTGTTTAGTTTACTCACTCTTATCTGGAGCCCTGTAGGCTGGTTTATGTCCCATTACAGTTTTACATGATGTGGACTGTGGGTGTAAAATTTAGAGATACAGGCTGTCTGTTTACTACACTAGGCCACAGAATTGACAAAATTATGCTATGATCTGAAATCTATTTATAGATATACAGAGGAAGCTAGGTGTTTCATAATTGTTTACAACCAATTTGTTTTAATTGTTAACTATTTGTACACATTTGCCATACATTAAAAACAATATTTTATATATGAATAGCCTCAAGTGAGTTAAACACAAGTGTGTTGTTTCATCATTATTTACAAGAGTGAAGTACAGTAGCTTGTTGTATCTGTACATTTGTGTATGCTATAGTTTGTTTCAAGAAACTCTATGAATGGAACAATAGATTAATGTGAGGATCTCCTACCAGTAGCTAGGATATGAGTTAAATTATTGTTTTGTTTTGCATTTCTGTACATGATAGTTTTGCATTTTAAATAAAAGTTACTGTTTCAATTGAATACTTGTATTTTTTGCTTTTCAATCCAAGATATATATTCTTTGAAAACCTCAATTTAATTCAATTTTGCACACCCATCTATATAGCCTTAGTTCAACCACTCATTCCGCCGAATATCTTTTTTAAAGATATTTCTTGTTTAATTCAATTCTATTATCTTTATTTTTTGTGATTTGTATAATATATAAACATAATGCGGTTACAGAAGTCAAAAACACATGTTCAAGTTACACGCACGGGTAGCATTGATCTTTTTCATTAAAGTGGCAACCCGCTGGTGTCCATCTTCATAGATAATCGGCATGTTCAAGAAGCATGGACTTCATGCTGGGACAGTTTTATGACGCTGATAATTGTCCTGCTAATTTGGTGCGGGTTCTGTATACGGTTACGTAATGTGTCACATTCCTTTGTGATGTGTAATATGGTAGACATTTTGTAAGTAAATAAAGCTAAGGACGAGTGTCAAACATTCTGGATCCAGATCAGACGCCGTGTTACGCGGCATCTGATCTTGATCCAAGTTGTTTGCAAAAAAAAAAGTAAAGTCGCGATCAGCAGGCAAAGAGTTAGGCAGTCAGTAAAATAGATTGCTTAAGGCATTGGCTGCTTTATAATTTACTCCGTTATATAAGACATAAGTAAAGCAGAAAGAAACGGAGATCTCATGTTATCATGTTTGCAATTAATTTCTGAAGATAATGCAAACTGTTACCTCTTTCATAGAAATGGGACGGATAATATGTATATTTTAGTCTGGATGTAAAACTAACCCTAAATTTATTTTTTTGAAGTAATATGTTAATAATTCTAATTTTCCTTTCAATAATAATAATGATCACATACGACATAATAATACAGTTACAACTTTGGCCGTTTTGGATTTTGGCCGTTTGACGCGCACTCCTTTCAAATGTCTCTTTACATACAAAATGGATTTTTATTTTTGCTTCCAAGGAAATATTTCCTCCATGTAGAACATTGTAACAATGCATGAACACATTTTTAGAAGTTTAGAAGTTTGCTTAAGTTTTTATACGGAAGGAATTCTTTTCTTACGCGAGTTGGTCTAGTCATTTCATTAGCCAGCAACCTTTGTAGGTCATCATTACTTTTTTCGCTTCAAGAAAAACCCTGGTATTTTAACAACCGAAAGATAAGTGTCCTTTCTCCATGATACACCATTTCATACACACCAAGGGCAGATAACTCTTGACCTATTGGTCCGTTTTCAACATCCGAGACCGTATGGTCATATACAATCTTAGCAAAGTTTGAGAAAGATTGGATAAAAAGTGTGGCCTTTAGGTTGTAAACACTAACATTTTTGACAACGGACGACAGACAAATTACGTATTGCAAAACGGGTGATGGACAATTCGTCACCATGCAAATTCGTCACCAAAGCATTATAGTAGAAAAGGGGTAGTCAATTCGTCACCAAAGGAAATATAGTACAAAAGTTTTATAAATTGATTTAATGAGTATAATTGTTCACACAGATGGGTGTTATATTTACCCTTTTTGTAGTGTTAATATACACTGTATGTAGATCTAATTGACACTGACATTTTGTTTGGATCCCGATATATAAGGGAAAAAAATTGTCAGACAGTTAGGAGCCCGTTATACGGGAAATGTTATTATTTATGCCTATATTTACGCTATGGGCAATTTGGTAATATTTTACCAAATAGTTTGGATCCACATATGATCTGGCTCCAAATTGCTTGTCAAGCGGAAGAAATAAAATGCATCCAGAAACTATAGATGACATTTGATTACAATACTGTTTAGCGTTGTTTGGAAATAAAGCGGAGACAGAAAATATTCGGATTGAAACTGTGTGACCATTTTAGAACTTCATAGGTGAAATAAATACTCAAGACCGATCATATCATATAAACCTTTATTAATTTAGTCATATAAATCTTTATTAGTTTAATCATTCATATATATGTATAAATACAATATTACTTCTTTAAATCTAATGGAGACACGGCCAAGGTATTGCATTAACAATATTTCTGCATTACTTTTGCCCTGTGCTGAAATGCTACCTTTTATTTGCCATTTCATTAGGTTTCACGTTCTAAACACTTATATAATATTACTTCTTATCAGCATCTAAACTATTCGACACACGTAGGGCAAAGGTCTTACATTACGCTTATTTCTGTTTATTTTTTCCCTGCGTTAACACGCTACCTTTCATTATTTTAATCCTTTATATAAGCAAATGAACCATGCCAAGAATTTGAAACATGTCCACCGGAAGAATTTCCTAATCAAAATATACATAATAATGAACAACTCGATACTGAAATAACACAAGATGAAATTTCTAAAGCAATCAAGAAACTAAATAATGGCAAAGCTTCTTCGCCTTACGATAACATTTGCAATGAATACATAAAATGCTCTGAGCCTATAATGTGCCCCATATATCACCTTTACTTTAACAAAATCCTGGATAGTGGCATATTACCTGAAAACTGGCTTGTAGCCACTATTAAACCAATCTTTAAGAAAAAAGGATACCCTTTATCACCAGAGAATTATCGTCCGATTTTCATTGTAAGCTGCTTGGGAAAACTCTTTACTGCAATACTAAACAACAGAATTAACAAGTTTCTAGAAGCAAATAGCCTGCTGAATGAAAACCAGGCAGGCTTTAGAGCAAACTACAGTGTTCTTGATCATATCTTCACACTTAAATTCTTAATAGATAAACTAAGATCCCAGAAAAAACTTTTATTCTGTTCATATATTGACTTTTCTTCTGCCTTTGATAAGGTGTGGAGAACTGCGTTATGGTCCAAACTTATGAAACATGGTATAAGTGGAAAAATTCTGACTATAATAAAGAACATGTACTCAGACATTAAATCATGTGTTTGCCTAAATAACAGTTTTAATCTATTTAAATATAAACAAACTTGGTCATGGTTTTAAAAAAAAATTTCGAAATATTTCGGCATCTAGATTCATCTTTTATACTTATAGTTAATGATATATTACAACTGTAAAGGCTAGAATATACATATGAGCTTATCGATACTGGTAAATTTCAACAATATAACTTATACAATTAACAGAAAAATGATCCTGATCATATATATACCAGGTAAGAAAATGCCCTACACAAAGTCCTTGGTGACGAATCGTCTTTTGCCATTGTTGTTGTTGTTGTTGTGTTTGTAGATTCCTCCGTTGACTTGTCGGAGCACCCAGGACTTGGTAAGTCCTGGTAAATATGGCGTTCTCACTAATAAAGTTAGAAATGAAACGAATAAGTTCAAAGAGCCTTATGCCAAAGCTTACGGGTCCGTGTATTAGCGGCCAGAAAGCACATGTTAATATTAGCTTCACACACGTCTGCGCATAACTATTGCACTACGAATTATAGCTGAAAACTAATATTGCATGCACATGTATAGTCTATTCTTAGGGCTCACGAAAGACACACGTCCGTTCAGCAGGTATGGCAAGAAAACAACTGGAACTAAGTGGAAGTCCTACTTGACTTCTTAAGACTATTAGAGTTCGAAATTAAACAAATAAGTTCAAAGAGCCTTGTGCCAAGGCTTACGGGTCCATGTAATGGCGGCCAGAAATCACATGTTAATGCTAGCTTCACACACGTCTGTGTCAAATGCACTACGAATTATAGCTGAAAACTAACACCGCATGCTAACATGTATAGTCTATTCTTAGGGCACACAATAACATGTCCGTTCAGCAGTTTGCTATTGAGTGTTTCAGAATGATGATGCATGACGCAGGTCCGTGATGCGACATCCAACTGCAACACCAATGGTTAATAAACCCACTTTGTTTTAATAATTTTAAGCGATCTGTGTTTATGTAATTTTTTTAGCTGTGCTGAAATTGCTTTAAATGTGATATTTAATAAATGCACCTATCAGAAAAATGCTAATTCTGAATATCCATTCCCCTTTTTAATTAAGTTTAATTTACTTACAGATTTTATGTAAAAATAAAACAAATTTAGATTTAAATTTTTCAAATAGTGTATTATAATGACAGGATTGGCAGCTTTCTCATAGGCTAAATTGTATCCTACCTATTTTACTTGTAGCTACTTTACGTTTGTTTACATACACTTGTTATCTAGTCGGTTATAAAAGCTCTTGAGAGCTTATGTTATTTGTATATGTCTTGCCGACTCAAAATAAAGCTTATCTTATCTATCTTATCAGGTATGGCGAGAAGAAAATCTATCTATCTATCTATCTATCTATCTATGTCTTCTGCATCACACCCTCACGGGTAATTTCGGGCAGTGCGCGTCTGTGCCTGTTAGTAGAGTTAAGAACAGGATAAAATTCTATATATCGCATTGGTGACGAATTTGCATGCTGACGAATCGTCTGTAATTCTTGCAAAACAACTATCCTGAGCTTCGCTCAGGTGAGCTAGAGCAATTATTGTTTTAAGTAAATAGAAATTTATGTATTTTGTATTTCATTCCATTCGTATATAAGGAAATAAACACGATTAAACATTAGCTGTATCGACTCTAATACCAAATAGTCAGTTGACGGGTAATTTACAGCTACAGATAGTGTGGCTTTCATGATAAGTTGATTTTGACGATACACCGGCCTTTTTCCGTGCTGACTTCCTGTGGTGTGGACCAAGGTAAATGTAGAGAAATAAATTGGCTCAAAATCCCATTTTAAGAGATTCATATCCATTGCGACATGCGTAATAGGTTTAAATAGTGTTCCATCGAAACAATTATACATTTTTTAATTGTCCGTCACGTACTGAAAACAATATGAAATACACGTGTTTTCCACTTTCACGTGTTTTCGCGTTAACCACTTCGGTAAATAAGTTTACACTGTTCGTACTTTGAAAGTATCACATTGCGGTCATACTAAGGGCATTTCACTGAATTCATTTTAGGCAAGACTAAAGAATCTGTCCGCAGTTCTTTTGGATATTTTGGTAGAAAAATTAAACTGGCCATCTCTTACCAGGCCATTTCTTTAGACATTAAATTTAAAGTTGATTAAACTGGCCATTAGTGGGAATATGGTAAGCCAGAGGCATAATTTGAACAAACTTGATGGAGGACCTGTAGATCTACATCTACATCGTTACGCTGAACTGTCATAAATCTGACAATACTGCAGCTACGCACAGACAGAAAAATAAAGAGAAGGATAGAAAAAGTTAGAAAAAGACACAGACAAGAAAACTGAAGAAATGCACATACAGACAAAGTAAGAAAAAGAGAAAGCGTCACCAAAACCACTTTCAACTCATCTGAGTAAGACCAATCCAGCTTGGGAGGCCCTGCTGGGGTACGAAACCCCGCTGGCACAGCTCCTACTCGTCATGTGAGTCTATCGGTGGTTGGCTTAGTACATTTAAATGGAAAGGGTGGAGAGCTCCTTCTTGAAAGATGCCAAAGAAGGAGCCTCAGCTGCAGTGGCTGGGAGTCTGTTCCACACTGGAATGGTACGTGGGAAAAAGCTGAACTTATGACAGTCAGTAGCGGTGCTAAGGGTAGCAAAACGCAACTTGTGTGCTGCTCTGGTCCGCGATGTGGACGATGTAATGTCAACCAGGTTGTTGATGATCTTGTATAACATCACAAGTTGCTGCTTCTGACGTCTGGCTTGGAGCGTGTCCCATTGGAGGTGCTGCAGCATGTCAGATACGCTACTGGTATTCCTGAATCTGTTGGGTGACAAAGCGGACAGCCCTCCGCTGAGTCACTTCCAGTTGTCGTATCTGGTTCTTCTGGTGTGGATTCCAGACAGAGCTGCAGTAATCCAGGTTGGAGCGGACTAGGGCCATATAGGCAGAGGTCTTGGCTTCTTCACTGGCCTTTTGTAGGTTTCTCTTCAGGAAGCCAAGCATACTATTTGCCTTCTTCACCTTCTTGTTAATACGAGTGCTCCACCCCATGTTGGATTGTATGAGAACTCCAAGATACTTGGTGGACGACTCCTCTGCCAATGTTGTTCCCTTGAGGGTGTAGCCACAGACTCTAGGAGATTTGGACCTAGTAACTCTTAGAACACTGCACTTCTGGGGGTGAAAATCCATGCCCCACTTGGATTCCCATTGTGTGAGAGTGTGCAGGTCTTCTTGCAGTAGCTGCTGGTCTTCATCTGTTCTGACCTGTCTGTATACTACGCAATCGTCGGCAAAGAGGCGGACTGGAGAGTTGAGGTTTCGGGCAAGTTGTTGATAAAGAGCATACATGTGATATTTTCTTGGACCCAAATAGGGAGATTTGGAAATTTTAATAGGGAGATTGGGGTGTCAAATAGGGAGCTTTTTTCGCGACACTTTTTTCGCGACAAAACTAGGCGCAGGCGATGAAAATCCAATACATTTATGTATTTTCTATTATTTTTTCATAAGTTAATCACTAATTGCTTTTTTTTAAGTCTATAGACCACTAAGACGGAGACAATTTTCACCCAGAGATATAGTTCTTATATTACAGTAACTGACATAGGCCTATTATTTAGTATTTTAGTACTGCAGAAGGATGGTTGTGTAAAGCAGACTGAAAGTAAAGCAGAACACTCTTCATGAGCATTCTGCCTCATTAAAAGTTTACGCCTGCTTTAAGCTAGAACTAGCATCTGCTAGGATATAAGAAATCTTTCTTATGGTTCTTATATTATTCATGACTAGTAAAGATAAAGTGGAACTATATCTATTTTCTTGAGAGAATGAATCTAGATTTCTTTCTATGGAGTTGATCACGAAAGAGTTAGCAACTTAACAATCTGTTGTTAATTTTGCAAACAGTATGGATCCAGATGAGACGCCGTATCATCTCATCTAGATACAAACTGTTTGACACTGAAATTTTCTGAAATAAAATGCACAAAAATTAACTCAGATAATTGTTGCAGACCACAAAGTCTGCAGACGATATTTACTAGCGCCATAAAATGTGCGTAGGTTTAACAACGAAATAACGCGTCTAAATTTTCTACCGCGAAAACTGATTGCAAATCAATTTTACGTGCGTAATTCGTTGTAAAATCTAACTTAATAATAAAACATTCACACAAATCGTATGTAACAAACAGAAGAATTTAGGTCCAACGTTTAATTTTAATTGATTGTTAGAAAACGACGCTGGGGAATACTTTTTAGACTAACAAACTCGTAGCAAATATTAAGGCGCCCCGTCATTTTGTAACGGTATAATTTTCGAAGTATTTTCTGTTACCTGAATATTCAAAGTATTTTGACGTGGAAATCAATTCATAAATGTTAAATTCTGATTAGCTTTCTTCAAATAATTGTGTTTGTCCTGAACTTACGGAGAATAATCTGTTCCGTATCGGGGACATAGAAATATCCTTCGCATCACCGCTTCTAAAAATTGTCGATTCGGGGCGAACCTGTCAATCACTTTTTTGATAACCAATTATATCTACTCGGCGGGTGTGGTTTAACTTTAACCAAACATTGTTATGACGCAGCCTGCCATAATAGTGGTACACATCGATTGCGTAACGTGTTTACACGCATCAGTAACGTTTGGCGATAAGCGTGTGTAGGGATTAGCCAGAGATCTCTGAAGACAATTTAAAGAATTTTAGAGTCGGCAAACGTGGTAAACGATAATAAAAGTTCATATTAAAAAAATGAACCTGGTTAAATGAAATATCGGGAGATTTCGTCTCCCGACCGGGAGATCATGAGTAGAGGTCTAATTTCGGGAGCTCCCGACCATATCGGGAGATATCACATGTTTGATAAAGAGTAGGAAAAGGAGGGGGCCCAGGACAGAACCTTGGGGAACCCCGCTTACCACTGGTGCTTTATCCGATGAATCGCCTTCTACCAAGACTTGTTGTGTCCTTCCCTCTAGAAATGAAGAGATCCAACGATGAGTGGAGCCAGAGATACCATAGTGGAGAATCTTCCGCAGCAGTCTTTGATGTGGAACCCTGTCGAATGCCTTAGAGAAATCCAACACGATCATGTCACCAGATGATGCTATGTGTCAAATATCTAAGTTCTGGCCCTTGCATGATGCAGACGAGAAGATAGAAAAAATCTAATTTTAGCTCCTCTGACCTAGATATGCAACAGACTGGAACCATTTGAATAACACAGATAAAAGACATTTAGAAATGTCACCATACCAAACACAGGGGGCCAGAACGTAGGGGGTGTTTGTCAATGTGGGTGCTTGTTTGTGGCCTAAAATGACCAAAAAATGTAAAACCAATTATATGAGTATATATCATAGACAAGGGGTCAAACTGTCAAGAGGGCCATTTCACTACCTCCCATGATAAACACGTCATATTTTGTACACGTTTTGATCAATTCAACTACATTCAACAGTTTCAAGTACCTAAATAGTCACACTAATGATAACCATTTACTTTTGTTTTATCCTGCAATTGTACTTGGTCTCGAAAACAAAATCAAAATCCGAGCCGAACCGAACCTTGCCCATTTTGCGAGCTAGGCAGCGATGGTGCAATCGTCATTTTCAAGACTGAACAGCAACATAACGCCATGCAGGGGAGAAACGGGCGCATGCAATCAATAAACGAACATATTACATGCAACTTACCCGCATAAGCTGTCGCTCTTGAGTCCACCAATTTCGCTCACTTTCTGTTTCAACAGTCAAATATCAACAGCTGACCTCCATATTCAATAACATTAATGCAGATGTAAAGCCGTTTGTAAGCTATCATTTCATTGGGTCAGTCGATACCAAGAGCCAATGAAATGATGTGGCCACATCTGCGGTCACGTGATTGCATATGGAGGTCAGCTCTTGATATTTGACCGTTGAAACAGAAAGTGAGCGAATTTGGTGGACTCGAGAGCGATTCACAGACTGTTTATGTTGGTGAGTTGCATGTAATATGTTCGTTTATTGATTGCATGCGCCCGTTTCTCCCCTGCATGGCGTTATGTTGCTGTTCAGTCTTGAAAATGATGATTGCAACATCGCTGCCTAGCTCGCAAAATGGGCAAGGTTCGGCTCGGATTTTGATTTTGTTTTCGAGACCCAAGTACAATTGCAGGATAAAAGTAAATGGTTATCATTAGTGTGACTATTTAGGTACTTGAAACTGTTGAATGTAGTTGAATTGATCATGACGTGTTTATCATGGGAGGTAGTGAAATTTGCGCAGTGTAATTTAATAGAGTGCAAATTAATACAGCTGAAATTCTCCCCGTGTGTCAACATCAAAGACACATTCTCTACAATGTCGTACATTTCACTATTATCAACGAAGAAGTTATAGGTATTTCGATTCTCGGGCACCCACTTCTTTCTTCTTTATTTGGCCTTCAAAGTACAAAAGTTTCGGCCCAAAAAGGTTTATTTGTGTTTAAAGTATGGAGCGATGGTTCAAATATTTATTCGAATTATGAAATTAAAGTATGTATAACAGTATTATAACGCATAATCCCATTTTATTGTTCAGTCATCCCCAAACTGCGAACAATTGCTGAATTAAAGCTTCGACGCTAATGTACCTAACTTGAGCGAGTCAAAATTTTACATGCCGAAAAAACCTGAAGCACCGATAGTTTTCCTGCTACATGTCAAAATGTAAACAAACTAACAAAACTATCACACAGTCGTTCTTCGGACAAAACTATCACACAGTCGTTCTTCGGAGTAAAATAGTGGCGTTAGCAGGGATGTCGAAACGATGACAAGACCCACAAGAATTACTTAAGTGTTGAAAGAGTTAAACAGTATGTCCCTATAAGTTGATTTTTTTTAGTTTAGATAAATAAATAAGAAAATTGTGAAAGTTTTAGTACATATGAATTATATATGAAAATTCACGGACGAGCAAGAGTTGCAGAAGGGCGAGTGGATTTCAATAGTTACTAGTCCTACAGGGCGAGTAGATTTTTGAATTTTTTTTTACACCCCTGGATCGGCTATCTTCGGCGTTGTCCTTTGAATAGAAATTGACAGAATTTTCAATGTCACCTCTTTTTAAGCTGCTTATCCTCGATTCTCATTAAACTTTACACATATGTTCCCAAACATCACCTCTTGTATGAGTTTGGGTCTCCACTGCCTGCAGTCAAAACCTAGGTCACTGTTACTATAAAAAGAAATTGACAGAATTTTCAATGTCACCTTTCTATAAGCTGCATTTCTGCTCCAATTTTTACAAAACTCACACATGTGCTCCTAAACATTCCCTCTTGTACTTGAGTTTGAGTCTCCACTTCATACCATCAATACTATGTCAAGTTACTATAAATTGAAATTGACAGAATTGACATCATCTTTATTCTCTCTATCGCTACATTTTTTGCTCCGATTCTCATGAAAATTCGCCCACTTGTTGTTCACAAACATCATCTTTTGTATGAGTTTTTGTCTCCAATTCCTGTCATAAAAACTAGGTAACCGTTACTATAAATAGAAAAATAATTGTTCAATGTCACCACTCTACAGGCTGCATTTCTTAAGATTCTCACAAAACTTCACACTGTCACAGGTTTCCAAACATCACCTCTTGTACGAGTTCGTATCTCCACTTCCTGCAGTCCAAAACTAGACTATATTTATCTTAAAAAAAAAGAAATTGATTGAATTTCAGTTGCCACTCTACAGGCTGCATCTCTTTTAAGATCAAGATTCTCACGAAAACTCACAAATCTGTGCACAATACGAAAAACATAATTGCGTCGCAAAAGGTCGACTCGCGCACAAATAATGAAGACGAGCTGTCAGATGCAAACAGATAATCCTAAGGTATCTTAGGTACAAAAACATGATTACCTCTTGTACAAGTACATTTGTATATGTCTGCACTTCCTGCTGTCAAAAATTAGCTAATTTGTACCATACATAGAAATTGACAGAATGTTCGATGTCAAATCTTTGCATGCTTCATTTCTTGTCTGATTCTCAACGAAACTTCACATACATGTTCACAAACATCTCCCCTTGTAAAAGTTCACATCACCACTTCCTGCTGTCCAAAACTAGGTCATTGTTACTATGAATAGAACACGGTGAGAGTTTGGAGTTCGTTGGGTGGGGACATACTGTTTAACTCTAGTCTGTCCGTTTGTCCATCCATAGACACAGTCACACAGCCATATGTTAGTTGATATTTTGTATTTTCAGATCCAATCATGGAGAACTGGGATGAACCTGCATGTCAAGTTGTGGCAGAACTGCCAGAAATCAAATTGTTTGGTAAATGGTCAACTGAGGATGTACAAGTCAGTGACATCAGTTTAACTGTAAGTGAAATGTATGAATTACAGTACAACCTCTCTATTACGACCTCTAAACAAAGACTAATTGATTGGATAAATTACAAGACAGGTGACATCTTAAAGCAAGGCGACAGTCAAACAGAAAGCTCCTGTAGGAGCTTTCTGTTTTACTGTCACTTTACTTTAGTGTTTCCCCCAGGATTTGAAAGGGGCATGGTAATTTTTCCTGAAAAGGGCACATTATAACGCGCGGCAATCATCTCTTAGTTAAAAAGGTGCAAAGTAAGGTGGAACACAAGATATCTTAGTGAAACACTATACCCTATTATGTGACCATTATTCTGAATGACCTTGATCTTTGTCTGACATGACCAACTTGTACTCAGAAGCTTCTTAAATAGAGTTCACATACCAAATATGAAGTTTCTATCACATGTAGTTCCAAAGTTATTGCCAAGCTTAATTTGACAGTAGCACAGTTGACCTCTAAATAGCCTTGGCCTTTGTTGAACATGAAACTAGTTGTACTGAGCTAAAGCACATCTTGACTTGAGTACAAATACCAAACATAAAGTCTATGTCATGTAGCTCCCAAGTTAATGAGCATGAAATGAGCATTAATAATCTGAAAAAATGAAAATTGCAGACAGTGCAGAATAAGATCAGATGGCGTTTTCAAGAGCCCTCTAATCTTGGTCTGTACTGTTTTCCCATTTCCAGATATGTAGCCCTTTTTTGTACCACAATTCTGAATGTCATTTGTTTTCCCCTTCAATCTTCAGACTTAGTAACATTAGGTTTAACAGGCATTATAACATTTATTCTTCCCGCTTCACGCAAGCCGACGGCGAGGAAAACTGGTGGAAAAAAATCAATTGTCCTATCACATAGAAACACGGCAAACATTCTTAATAAATAAATACGAAAGAAGACTCAAGCAGGAAACGCAACACAAACAAACCTTCTTTTTTATCATAAAATCGAATAATCATTCGTAATTTTATTTCTATGTTTTCTCTCTTGGTGGTTGGGGTCACATTACTTTAAGTGGAATATCATTTCTGTTGAAAAAAGTCGCTAGCGTATATTCGCGAAAACTGATGACAAAATGTATGAATGTACGTTTAATCTTTCCAACAAAATTATTTCCGCTAACTGTGAAGTTACCAGCCCCGCGATGTTTAACATTCTTTTTTCAAACGACCATTCTCAATAAAACAGTAACGTAACGGTTTCAATGAAATAGATAGATAAGATCGATTTGGAGTTGATTGGACGTCGGAAGTTTTCTGTCGCTAGTTCATTTGGTCTAGAAATGTGGGCGGGGCTACTTCCAGTGGCTGTAAATGACAGTGAATGAGCTAAAAATAAACTCGAAAATCGACTACGGAAATTAATGATGAACTATTGGAAGCATTGCTTGAAAATGTTCGGTCACTTCCGACACTATCCGAGTATCTATTAAGAATGGGTTACGATTATTTATGGGTGTGGTCGCGAAAACGTAATTGCTACGCTTGATCATAAGGATGATAAGCGAGGCGTTCAGATTGTAGGATGTGCTAAAATTATGCGCAGTAGAAACAATAACATCCGGATTGTCGTTGCCATCGTGTAAAGTTGAAAGATACAGTTAATTACTTTAGTTTTGGTTATAAATAGCAGGTGCTATGAAGGTGAAACCGCCTGAGACATTTTGGGAAACTGAATAACACGTCATATTAGCGGACTTTTACTTTACAAATTCTTCTTTTTGATTGGATTACTTCCTTAGTTCTCAGCATTCCATTGGTTCGTTATCGCAATTCGTGTGACGATGCATCGCTTACGATATGGTTCAATGCATATCGCCCCAGTAAGGGGTCAATTAGCGATCTATCAACCAATTTACCGAGTATCCTGTCAAGGTCTAATCGGCGCGTGTCAAGTCAGCCGCCTGACCAAAGGGGCAAAAAAGCCACCAACATGAAATTAGGGCAGCTCGGCGGTTGTAAAGGGCAGGATGGCGGGGTAAAAAAGGGGCACGGCGCTGCGCCGTGCTAAAAATGCCTAGGGGAAACGCTATACTTGAAGCAGTCACCTGTCTTAGACACCTTATAATTAATACAAGTGGTCGTAATAGAGGGGTTCTGCTGTATATAATATTGTTTCAATAGCTCATATGAACTTCAAATTAAAGGCAATGTTCAGAAAACAGCAAAACCTCTATTACGATCACTAATAAATTATATTAATTATTTAGTGATTAGATAGGTGACAGCTTAAAACAAGATGAAAGTAAAACAAAAACAGCATCCTCGTAAAGGAGCTTTCCGTTTTACTTTCACTTTGCTTATGCTGTCAGCTGTCTTTAATTCATCAGAGCACAAAGTAGAAGAGCTATTGTGATACGCTCTGTCTGTTTGTCTACAATTGTAAACAATTTCTTCTCTGAAACCAATAGCCCCAGTGTAACCAAACTTTGTCAGATGTACACTGTTTACTTGAGCTTCAAAAGTTGTTCAAAGAAGTTGGTGGATAAAATGGTCTTGTTGCTGTGACAATCATGCACAACATCTAGAAAAATCTTCTCCGACGAAACCATTGGCGATGTCAATTTGATTTTCACTAAAACGTTTCTCATTGGATAGACTTTGAAAGTTGTTCAAAGAATTTAGATCTGTCGAAAAACATGGCGGCCAGAGGATGTTGTCTTTCATGTTCGGAAACATCAAATTGAAAGTTAAAAATCTTCTGGAAGTCATAGTTTTGGCTCTATCTTAATGAAATTTTGTCAGTGTCATGTTCTTGATAAAATGAAGGTCAAACTTGAATATAGAGCAAACAACTTGTTTATCCAGATGAAAGGCCAAGTAAACTTGATATCTTAGTAGGATTCAAACTGTTTGACACTCTGATCCCTGTTTTGTAAAGAAATTTTAGAAATTTCTTAATCCAGGATGGTAGCTGATCCAAATATTTGTTAAAAGTACGGGTATAAATGTTTTATGTTGCAGGACTACATTGCTGTCAAAGAGAAGTATGCTAAATACCTGCCCCATTCTGCTGGGAGATACCAGGTCAAGAGGTTCCGTAAGGCACAATGCCCCATCGTGGAGCGCCTTTGTAGCTCACTTATGATGCATGGCAGAAACAATGGCAAGAAGCTGATGGCTGTCAGAATCTTGAAACACGCCTTTGAAATCATTCACTTGCTGACCGGAGAGGTAAACAACTAAACTTACATACAATGTACAGTAACACTGTGTTAACTCTTTAAACCCTGGTTATTAGAATGGGGCATGCCGTTGGGCGGGTGGTGTCAAACATGGGGTTTCCGGACAATAACTTAAGTTTGGATTAACATATTTTTAACCAACTCGGTTTGTAGCTAGCTTGCATGAAGATCTAGCTTGGGATTGTATTTGGGGGTCATAGGGTCAAGGTTGCCGTTCCCAAATATAGGATAAACAGTTTCTGGTCAATAACTCGATATTATAAATTTTCCAGACAATAACTGCAGATTTGATATCCCAATTTTGACCAAACTTTATATTTAGCATTAAGCTTACATACATGTTAAGACCTAGCAATTAGGCCTTTAATTGGGTATGATACGGTCAAGGTCTTCCAGCTGGCATGCGAAATGTGGGTGATTCTACCCAGTTGTAGATGTTAAACAGTTTGTGTAAAACTGTATGACAGGCATCTGCAGTTTTCCACTACCTCTGTTTAGCTAGAATTTGTGATCTGACTGAAATACTGTTAAAGCAATGTAAAAGCAAAAGAAATAAATTGGATACTGATTAGGATACAACTGTGTGACATCTATTTCAGAAATGAACTGAATTGTTTCAGTGTTCCAGCCAAATAAATGACAGAAAATTATCGGTAATTGCCATGAATTGCTAGCAATTCATATTAAAGTTGCTGATAATATTCTGCCGTTTATTTCGCTTGAAGGCAGTAATGAATCAGTTCATTTCTATTATTTACAATTTGGCGCGAAAATGCTGATTATACGTCATTTGAAAATTACATTATTTATAAAGTAGGATAAATGTATAGATGTTTTTGTCATAAAGAAATGCAGACAGCGGGTTTTTATACGGTATATCAATTTTCTTGCTATTTATCGCTTTAATAAAGAAGAATTTTTGAAAAATCTGCCAAATGTTTGCTGTCAGAGTTCAAAAGATTAATTCCCGAATGAAAAATGCATATGCCCCCGCCTTCTCTTCGAAACTTATCCACAAGTCCCGCTTCCTTGATCAATTGCGTCTATAATAATTAACAACACATTTTTCAATAGAATTGAATGGGGCAAGTGTAAATATAAGGAAGCAATTTGATAGTCAATTTCATAAAATTTAAACAAAAAATCAAGACAATTTCAAAGAAATAGAATCAGTACAATAGCAGATAGAGGCTAATTTGTTATATTTATATATCTGACTGTATATTTATTTCTTCCTTTCTGTTGTAGAATCCACTCCAGGTGTTGGTGAATGCCATCATCAACAGTGGACCTCGTGAAGACTCCACCAGAATCGGTCGTGCTGGTACAGTAAGACGACAGGCTGTTGACGTTTCTCCACTGCGACGTGTGAACCAGGCCATTTGGCTACTGTGCACAGGGGCCAGAGATGCAGCTTTCAGAAACATTAAGACAATTGCCGAGTGCTTGGCTGATGAGCTCATCAATGCTGCCAAGGTATGGCCTTGCTGTTACAAATCTTATTTTACCTATTACCCCATAATTACACCTTTCTGCTTTACTTTAAATCTGCTTTAAGTGGTCACCTCTTTTCAAAACTAAAAACTGGCTACCCGTAATTAGCTGGACATCGCAATATGACAGAAATGCTGTTAAAGGTGACATAAAACCATTAATCAAATCAAATCCCTTATAAAGAAAAATAAATAAATCCATTGGAGACATTGGCATTAATATAAGGGTTAACATAAGATATTCAAATAAATTATAATACCATCTTGTAATGTATAACCAGGAGTGTGACACATTCCCGACTATATGTTACAAGATGGTATTAGTAACAGTTTTATGATAGATGTATGAAATACGGATCATCTTCATCATACTGATGGTACCATTATACTACCATTGAGTGTGAAAACCTCTGCTTGCTAAAGGTGAATTTGTGGGAAATATTGCAAACAAATTGGATGAAGATAACGCAGAGTAACTCAGGGTCTCTTCTAGTTCCAAACTGTTTGACCTTGACTCTCAATTTACTTTTTAAAACAAAATACATAAAATCAACTTAAATAATTGTTGCAGGTGAAAATTACCTAATGTGCATAAGGTTAAATATTTAGAAATTCAATGTTTCGGGTAAACCATATGTATAGCTACGCAATAGAATCATCTCTTAGATGATTCTAATGATTGGCCAATGCATTGGATTTGGTGTGGTAATCAAGGAGAATAACTTGTTTTAACCCTTTACTCCATAGCTTGTTTCAAGTTTTGAAGACAATTGACCTTAAAGCAGATTAAAAGTAAAGCGGGATGTGCGTTAAGGTGCATTCTACTTAAAAATTTAATCCTGCTTTAAGCTACCATCTGCTAAGATATACAGGTATATGAAATATATCTTACTTTCTTCAGTGGAGGAATGAATTAAACGTTCCTATGGAGTTAAAGGTTACTTTCTTGCCATGTGCCCCAAAGTTAAAACTTATACAAAATTTTGCTCAAGAAGTATTTTAAACTTGTAAACAAAGTAAAAGTTCGACTAATTTGCTGTTTTTCACATTTTCCAGGGGTCGTCCAACTCCCATGCCATCAAAAAGAAGGATGAGTTGGAGAGAGTAGCCAAGTCCAACCGTTAAAAAGGATATGTGAATAATAAAAGACTCTTGGTTAAGTTCTGTGCATCAAGATAAAGAAAAAAATAACAGAAAATGGTTTCTGGTTGTCAATTTTCTTTCCATACATGTGGTAACTAAAGTTGAAAAGTGTTACCTGTCATATCCTTTACCAGTGATAGACGAGGTGTGTGCTTTATCAAAGCAGGCTGAAAGTAAATCATAATGCTACTTTACGAGCTTTCTGCTTTATTTTCAACCTCCTAAAGGACCCACCTATTTGATTGTAAGACGTTGCATATGGTTTCATTTGAAAACAAGTTAACACACCAGTGATTGAGACGATGCTGGACTGGTGAAATAAGTTGAACTTCGATATCTCGAACTCGGTTAGGTGGAACATACCGGTATTTCGAAGTTAAAAAGTGGCTAAGCCACATTTTAACTTTGATATACGGGTATGTTCGACTTAATCGAGCATGAAATTATACAATTCATGTGTCGACAAACAGGATAGTTCGAATTAAGTGAGTTCGAGATAACGAAGTTCGTCTGTAGGTATATTAATTTTGATAACAGGCTAAATGAGACACAGTCTCATTAGAATATAAGAAAACTAGAGCAAAATAACAAAAGTCTGGTAGGCTTTCTCGCATCAGGCCATTTGTCTCAATTGGAAACTGGAATTGTCCATGGAAAAATTATAGGGTCCGACGAATTAGTTTAGACTTCTTGTCATATGAAGTTGAGCTGTGATAATTCGAACTAGCATGTTAATTTGTAAAATTTACCTGTACATGTTGTATTTCAAAGTTGAAAGGTGAGGTCATCTACATTTTACTTGGAATAGAGGTCATGTCTGGAACAAGGATGTTAGAATTTGTCAACTACAGTAAAACCCCTCTATTGGGACCACTCAATACAAGATTTGGGATGAGAGTGAAGCAGAAAGCTACTTTAGTAACTTTCTGTTTTACTTTCATTCTGCTTGAAGCAGTTGTTTGCTTAATACACATAAAAAATAGCCTTTTGAGAGGTTGGTATAGTGAGGTGCCACTTTATTTATACTACTAAACACCTAGAAGCATTCAGTGTAATGAACATTACAAGGACAGTGGCCATCAGACTCTAATGTTATAAAGCATTTTAGCAAGTCTGAGATCGTTCTGAGGCATTTGATTAGTCAGATTTGAGGTTATGTTTAAAATCTGACCAATCAAGTGAATGAGAATGATCTGTATATTGTGACTGAAAAGTAGGATAATATGGCAGTGACTGTGTAAGAGGAGTATTTCTGTCATAATGGCAGGGAAAGGGTTAAATCGACAAGGAATTTGCACCTGCTACACTAATGCTTGCTTCACTGTTGTCTGCGGCTGGTTTTAGAAATACAAAGTTATATACAGTAAAACCTCTCTATAACGGCCACTAAAACGAGGGCTAATTGATTGTATAAATGACAGGTGACAGCTTAAAGCAAGGTGACAATAAAACAGAAAGCTCCTACAGGAGCTTTCTGTTTTACTGTCACCATGCTATAAGCAGTCACCTGTCGAAAACAACTAATAAATTATAACATTTTAGTGGTCGTTATAGAGAGGTTTTACTGTAATTTATAAAGCCATTTTTAGGGAAGAAACCTGAACATGTTATGATGAGGACCAAATAGTTTGGATTCTGATCAGACATTGTTTTGCAGTGCAATCTTGATCTGAACTGTTTGCAAATTCTAGCGAAGTCACAACAAGCAGGCAAATGGTAAATGGACAAGTGACCCAAAGATGGGTTTTCAGTACATGTACCTAAATTTCCAATCCTTCAACTTCAACTTCAAATGGGTTTCTCAGCAAAATCCTCTTGGACATCCACGCTGTGACCCTGACTGGCTGGATGGATGTTGCCTGCATTATTACAATACAAAACCCATTGGCTATTTTCTGATACATAATACTTGTATATTATATAGTTAATTATTAAAAAGATAAAAACTGGGGTAGCAAAATCTGAGGGGGCGTGGTATAAGATGGTATAATGCACGATGAGATCACATTACTTGATAAGTCACAGCATGAACCTAAATGAAGCACCCTCGTAGTAAGCGTCCTGTCCGTGCATATGAAGCAAACTAGTTTTTAGCTCACCTGAGCCAAAGGCTCAAGGTGAGCTATTGGGATGGCCCTGTGTCCGCTGTCGTCCGTCGTTAACAATTGCTTGAAATGACATCTCCTCCTATACCCCTTGACAGAATTCAACCAAACTTTACAGAAATGTTCCTTGGGTCAAGCTCTTTCAAATTTGTTCAAAGAATTTAAAACTATGCAGAACTCTGGCCATGGCAACCAAAGTGAAAAAATAAGGAAATCTTAAAAAATCTTCTTGTCAAAATCTGCAAGGGCCAGAGCTTAGATATTTGGCACATAGCATCATCTACAGGTCCTCTATCAAGTTTGTTCAAATTATACCCCTGGGGTCAAAATTGGCCCGGCCCCGGGGGTCACATTTTTACAGAGTTATATAGTGAAATTTTCAAACGCCTTCTCTGAAACTAATATGGCCAGAGCTTTGATATTTGACATGGTGGCACTTCTAGATGTCCTATACCAAAATTGTTCAAATAGTTCTGGTCGGTTGCATAACTAGGTCACAGGAGCTAAAAATCGATTGTTTTCAATGAAAACTTAAAAAATCTTCTTGTCTAAATTGGCCCGGCCCCGGGGGTCACAGTTTTACAGAGTTATATAGTGAAATTTTCAAACGCCTTCTCTGAAACTAATATGGCCAGAGCTTTGATATTTGGCATGGTGGCACTTCTAGATGTCCTATACCAAAATTGTTCAAATAGTTCTGGTCGGTTGCATAACTAGGTCACAGGAGCTAAAAATCGATTGTTTTCAATGAAAACTTAAAAAATCTTCTTGTCTAAAACTACAAGGGCCAGAGCTTAGATATTTGGCACATATCATCGCCTACAGGTCCTCTATCAAGTTTGTTCAAATTATGCCCCTGGGGTTAAAATTAGCCATGCCCAGGGGGTCACAGTTTTACATAGAGTTATATAGAGAAATTTCAAACGTCTTCTTCTCTGACACTAATATGGCCAGAGCTTTTATATAAGGTATGGTGACACTTTTAAATATCCTTTACATATTTTGTTCAAATGGTTCCGGTATGTTGCATAACTAGGTCAGTCCTGGACATAAATCATTATCTCTCATTTTTCAGCTATTCTCAGGTGAGCGAAAGATGTTAGCTTGTCTGTTTCGAAGAAACTACCAGCTATTGTCATCACTCCAGCGTCTGCATTGACTTGTTGTCGTCCGAAATCTTAGCGTTGGCCATAACTTTACAACGTGATACAGACTTTATACTTGGTATATGTACTCACTCCAAACAGATCTTCATCTGAGTAAAATTTGGGTCGTCCAACAACGGTCCAGGTCATCGAGAGGTTATTCAGAGGCATGGTGGGTTCAATATTGGGTCATATCTTTTGAACTGCATGTGACAGAGACTTGATATTTGTCATGTGTATTCAATTCAAGAACCTCTTTAACTCAATACAAATTGGGTCATGTCAGACAAAGGTCAAGGTCACTTACAGGTCAAATAGGGTTAATTTGACCTCTCATAACTCTGAAACAACATGTGATACATATTTCATTTTTGGTAGGTCTACTCAATGCCAAAAGCTTTTGAGTTCAGTATAAATTTGGACATGGCAGACAAAGGTCAAGGTCATTCAGAGATCAAATAGGTTGAATTTAACACTGGCAATAACTTTGGAACTGTGTGTGATACATACTTGACATTTTACATGTGTATTTAGCCCAAGAAGCTTTTGAGTTCAGTACAACTTGGGTCATGTCAGACAAAGGTCAAGGTCATTAACAAGTCAAATTTGACATTTCCCATAATTCTGGAACATGTGATAGACACTTCATACTGGTAATTGGCATATCTATTCAACACAATAAGCTCTTGAGCTCTGTATAAGTTTGGCCATGGTAGACAAAGGTCAAGGTCATTCAGAGGTCAAATAAGCTGAATTTAACACTGGCAATAACTTTGAAACTGCTTGTGATACAGACTTGACATTTTACATGTGTACTTAGCTCAAAGGTCACTAAAAGGTCAAATTTGACATTTCCCATAACTCTGAAACAACATGTGATAGACACTTCATATTTGACATGTCTACTCAACCAAGAAGCTGTTGAGCTAATTACATGTACAAGTTTGGTCATGGCAGACAAATGTCAAGGTCATTTAGAGACCAAATAGTTTGGATTTAACATTGACCATACCTTTGGAACTGCATGTGATAGAGACTTTACATTTGGCATGCAAATAGTTCTTGAGCTTAGTACAAGTTTGGTGATGTCAGACAAAGGTCAGTCATTTGGAGCCCCACAGTAGACAGACAAATTAAGTCAATAAGAATAGCTCACTGTTCCTTCTTAATCTATTAGGATAACAAAACAGACAAGCGTTGTCAATTGCTTACAGTTCTCGTTACCGTTTCGTCTAGCATCAACAGCACACTAGTAGCGCGTTCAAGTACCGTATCAGCGAACAGCAACGTTAACCGATGCAAACAACCCATATAGTACGACATCTAACGTTCTACAATACTCTTCAATAATAACTCATTGCGCCCCTATGTTTATTAACTTTTCAAGGGTACGAACGATTTATGTGCGAATCGGAATAACACGCAAACATGTACTAATTAATTGAAATTCATCAATTTTACCGCATATAAAAATAAGATTTAGCTGCTCAGATGTAAGCTGCTTTGTGTTTGATACATTAAGTATCGGAAAATGTTGGTTTATTGATGAGAATTAAGTCGGGACTGTTCGCTGGTTTTTATTAAATTCATTTGGTCACCATTTTGTTTTCCTTTGTTGGCGATGGCTAACTACCTCTGAGGCCGTTCGCAATCGGTAACAGCCAAACGGTCGTTAAAGTTAAATTGTTACCGTTTTCTGATGCAATCGATACGGTACTTGAACGCGCTACAGCAATCTTAAATGAACAAACGGACACTAAGCTGAAGCTCTAATCAGCGAATACTTACTTACTTACTTAATCCTCTTCGCCCGACTGTGGGCATAGGGCCTTCACTACATCTTTCCAACTGCTTCTGTCCTGTGCAATCCTTTTGGTTTCACCCCATGACAATTGGATGGACCGCAATTCTGTATCTAAGGTTCGTCTCCAGGTTATATATGGTCTTCCTCTTCTACGTCGACCTTGCGGATTCCAATCCAGAGCCTGTCTTGTTGTGTTTGTTGGTTCTCTTCTTAGAATGTGACCAATCCACCTCCATTTCCTTTCTCTGATTGTTTGGCAGACTGGCTTCTGTCTTGTCTTTTTCCACAGTTCCTGATTCGAAATCCTGTCGGGCCAACGGACTCGCAATATCTTTCTGAGGCACCTGTTGATGAAGACCTGTAGTTTGTGGTCCAACTTCTTGGTATGTTTCCAGGTCTCAGATCCATAAAGCAGCACTGTTTTGACATTGGAGTTGAAGAGCTTTACTTTAGTTCCCAAATGAATGTTGTTGTTGTTCCAGACTGTTTTAAGCGAGTTGAAGGCATAATGTGCTTTTCCGATTCTGGCTTTTACGTCGTCATCTGCACCTCCTGTTGTACTGACTGCACTGCCAAGGTAGGTGAAACTTTTAACATCGTCAATGGCTTGTCCTTCAAGCTGAATGGGAGTGTTGCGATTAGCATTCATACGCATACTCTTTGTCTTCTTGACATTGATCTGAAGTCCAGTTGTCTTGGCAATGCTGTTAAGAGATTGTGATTTCTCTTGAATATGGTTGAAGGTGTGGGACAGAAGTCCGATGTCGTCCGCAAAATCCAGGTCTTCAAGCTGTCTCGTGAAGGTCCACTGTATACCTCTTGGTTGGCCTGTTACTCCTCGCATAACCCAGTCAACAACAATGGTGAAGATCATTGGTGATAGCAAACACCCTTGTCTAACTCCTGTCAGAACAGTAAAGGATGGTGAAAGGTCTGTATTATGAATTACATGGCAGATCGTATTCTCATAATAATAACGGACAATCAGCGAATAAGTTAAATAAAACATGGTCTTGACAAAATGCACAAAATGCACAAAATTATAACATACAAGTGTTACGGATTTCGTCCATGGTGGTTGTAGATGTAGAGCGGTGGTATGTAAAAACATGTAATTCATGCCTAATATCAAACAAATATGTTATAAACATTGTGCATTTCTGTTGTTTCGATTAATTCCAAGCCTTATGTATGTCTATCCTGGTTGAATATATGCCAGCAATCCGTAAAAGTGATGAACTACATTGAAATCGAGTTTTCTGAAATGATTTCTTTGAATTTTCGAAACAAGGCCTATACATTTGCATGTCACGGTTATTTTCTCAATTGCCTAAGTAAGGTGTATATTTGATCAATACTTCCAGCGATTGTCTATTCCAATTGTTTTGTAAAACTCCTGAATTTATCGATATTTTGATCGCGCCTTTCGGTACAGATTCGGACAGATTATGAGATAGCGTTACGGGTTATGACAGAGGTTATGATGAAAGATACAGATTCTTACCGACATTTCTCTTCCATGTCAGATGATGGACATGAGGTGTACCTACTGTAAAGAAACGTTTGATGCCTATAACCATGTTATCCGTCACTGCATAAAGTCACAGAGGGTACCATTTATAGGTGTTGCTGTCGAAAACAACTGTGTAAAATAAAAACGACGAGTACAAAAAATATGATGTATGATTTCTTTTGATAACTTGTAATTCCTTTTGAATGGGCTATATAAAATAGTGTACACCCATCTAAGACACTGCCTTTCCAAAGCGGCGTCTGAGATACAGTATTATTTCCATGCAAATAGTTTGACGCCGGGTAACCAGGCGTCTGATCAGGATCCAAACTGTTTGACACTCGGATAAAAAAAAAGTGAGATTTTTTTCAAAATGTATTTTTCAACATTTTACCTCCATCCGCTTGCGTTATGAAGATTTAAACGGGAAAGAATAACGTATTCTCCACTGTAAGACTATTATATTCAATGGTATGGTACATAACTGCGACCTTGGCAGTGACAGAGATAATAATAAACACGTCAAGATTAGCAAGAGCCACATTGACTCTAAATTGATCACCTAAGTTATACTGATACATGTTTTTAAGATTTTTTAAGTCTAACTGATGGCTTAAACTATTATAATCAAACGAGTGAATACCCCCGCAGTAAATGGTATCGCTCAATTTGAATGATGTTTGAATGTAACAATTGTGACCCCAGGGAATGGCCAATGTCGACCCCAGTTGCATAATACATGTATGTATAATCTGTTTGCAATTATATTAGAATAACTGCAGCTTATAACGAGAGCACCGCAAGCGGTACATTATACGCCCACTGGCAAATAAATATATAGTTTTATCAAAATGTATTCTAACTTGTAGACACTTAGAGCTCTGAGAGCATAAACAATACTAAAATAAAGCCTTTTCTAGCATATCTGAGTACACCAAGGGCAGATAACTTGACACAATGATCCAATTTCAATAATAATCAACCCTTTCATGAACTTATACATCTATAATTATACTGTGGGCAAACATAATCAAAATCCATTCAAAACTGTAGTTGCTAAGTGTGTTAACATTGTCGAATAAGCCTTTTTCAGCATATTTGAGTACACCAAGGGCAGATAACTCTGTAACGAAATCTCAAATAAATCTCAAACTTTACTCACCTTAGATCTTGATGCATATATTAACCTTTCTGTGAAGTTTCATTAATATCCTTCAAATAGTTTTCAAAGAAAACACTGGGCAAGCTTTTTATAGCATATTTGAGTACATCAAGGGCAGATAACTCTGTAGCGAAAATTCAAATGAACCTCAAACTCAACTCTGCTTTAGATCATGATGCATATAACATTTGTGTGAAATTTCATTAATATCCCTTCATTTGTTTCAAACAACTTCTTCTCTGAAACCAATAGTCCAATTTTAACCAAACTTGCTCAAATACATACTGTAGTTGTGAGCTTTAAAAATTGGAAAAAAATTGTGGGTGGGGCAATCGGTCTTGTTGCCATGGCAACCATGCACAATATCTTAAAAAATCTTCTTCTCAAGAATGACTAGTCCGATTTCAATTTTGTTTTCACCAAAATGTTTCTCAATTAATATACTTTCAAAATTGTTCAAAGAATTTTGATCCGTCAAAAAACATGGCCGCCAGAGGGCGTGGTCAATTTCCGTATAGACTAATATAGGAAAACCTTTAAAAATCTTCTTCTCTGAAACCGTAAGGCCCAGACCTTATATATTTGGCATCTAGCTTTGCTTTGTGGTCCTCTACAAAAATTGTTCAAATCATGACCCCCGGGTCAAAAATGGCCCTGCCATGAGGCTTATCAGTTTTACATAGACTTATATAGGAAAACCTTTAAAAATCTTTCTTCTCTGAGACCGTAAGGCCCAGACCTTTTATATTTGGCATCTATCTTTGCCTTATGGTCCTCTACCAAAATTGTTCAAATCATGACCCCTGTGTCAAAAATGGACCCACCCCGGGGCTTATCAATTTTACATAGACTTATATAGGAAAACCTTTAAAACTCTTCTTCTCTGAAACCATAAGGCCCAGACCTGTTTTATTTGGCATCTAGCTTTGCCTTATGGTCCTCTACCAAAATTGTTCAAATCACGTCCCCATGGTCAAAAATGGCCCTGCCCTGGGGCTTATCAGTTTTACATAGACTTATAATGGAACTTTTTTTTAAAAACAATTGCTTCTCTGAAACCATTGTCAGAATTCAATAATATTTTGAATTAATATTGCTTAAGTGACCCTTTATTATCACTATTTATATCATTGCCATATTTTTCCCTTTTGCTCAAATGGTAATAATGACAAAAAGATTTCGAAATACTTCTTCATGCAACAGTCCACATACATGCAATGACAAACTTCATTTTGCATTGAGTATAGGAAAACCTTAAAAACTCTTCTTCTCTGAAACTGTATGGCCTAGACCTTTTATATTTGGCATGTAGCTTTCCTTATCTCCCTTTATACAATATTTCAAATTTTGGAGTGAAATAAATGTTTTGTGAAAGATCTTCAATATTGTAAAAAAAATTGTTCATTTACCCTACGTTACATCTTTACTTACACTCTTCCACAGCCACCAACTTGTCTTCAGCAGGCAAATAGATACTTCCCCAAAACTATGTGATCAATTCCATTTCTGCCTGACTGCCACCCTTTGACAATTCCTTTTTGGTGGGCAAAGATAATGTTTACTTGTTAGTATATTACTAAGTACCCTGTCTCTTCATTGAGATATTAAATACAAACTTCTTGTCATTTCATTTTCAAATTACATAATTGATTACTGCTATTATTCTCAGGTGAGCGATATAGGGCCATCATGGCCCTCTTGTTATAGCATATTTGAGTACATCAAGGGCAGATAACTCTGTAACGAAAATTGGAATGAACCTCAAACTCAACTCAGCTTTAGCTCTTGATGCATATGACATTTGTGTGAAGTATCATTAAAATCCCTCCGATAGTTTTCCAAAAAAACTCCGGACAAGCTTTTTATAGCATAGTTCAGTACATCAAGGGCAGATAACTCTGTAACGAAAATTCAAATGAACCTCAATCTTGACTCAGCTTTAGATCTTGATGCATATAACATTTGTGTGAAGTTTCATTAATATCCCTGTAATAGTTTTCCAGAAAAACTCCGGACGAACAAAATGTTGACGGACGAACGAACGAACGGACAGGGCCACGCCCTAGAGGTGGTCGTATAAAAAGGTTGTGCAGTATTGACGAATATGATATTCTTTTTCCATTTAAAATGTTGAAAACAGCATTTAGGTCGGATTATGGGTACAACGGAGGTTATGCACATACAATCTAAATAATCCAAGTTCGACTGAATATTTGCTCGTTTGAAGAAACTTGCAAACCCAAATAAAATGGTTTAAAATGGAACAAATGAACTGACAATATGAACTGTATATGCTGTATGCTTACAAACAAACACATTATATGTAATGTGCGCATCATCTGGTATCCAAACGTTTTTAGAAAACAGGTACAAGTTCGTGGATTGTTTTAAAAGATTTAGATCGCGTTCATCACCACTGTTCCATCAGGGTAAATATAATTGCAACGTCAGAATCTGTAACAATGTAAGGAAGAATCTGTAGCATTCACAAAACAATCGTTTCGGAGCCGTAACATTGCCAAGAACGATTAGCAATGATGAAAATAAATAAAAACAACCATTTCCCAAAATATAGGGTAATAGATAACAGTCGCGATATGTTAATATAAGATCAACACATAAATACACGAACATTGGGAACAAAGCCAGAATGCGTTCGGCATTTCTTCCGAAAGTGAAATTTGTCTTAATAAAAGTGCAGTGTACATGTGGACTTTACAAAACAATCGCTCCGTAATCGGCAATTAAACAAAGTTCAAAAGCGACAGTGGTCATTGAACCTAGAGAAATATATATCAAAACGCAATACCTATTTTGGTTGTGCATTCGCCTGGGGATTTTGCGGAAATTGGAACGGTTGTGTACCTAAATCTGTTTACACATGCTGCACGGTGCAGAAGCCGTAACATAAAACGGATAGAATCTGTACCAAAACTCGTTCTGAAGCGCGTCTCTTTTTAACGGAGTTGTAAGCGGCTGAAGCTATCACCTATCTTTTATACAATCGATAAGCTTTCGTTTTAGTGGTCGTAACAGAGATGTTTTATTTCAGCAAAGATTAAAATGCAGAAACTACTACGCTCCCGCTCTCGCTCGTGTCGTGGGGGAGGAGCGGGGATTCAGTCCATGGCTCAGCGTGGCAGGCTTAACGGAGATTTTGTCTTGTTCAACATGCAGCTTGGGTCCAGCATTTGGGAACAGAATTTGTCATTGCTGGTCCCTCAATCCAACTTAGCAAATTCAACTTTAGGGTCAATCGCAAGATGTCGGAAGCCACTTCGGATGCCATCCGTTTATTCCCTGCCGGTGTAACGCAGTAGAATGACCCACCCTTGCAACTGTAACGCAGTAGAATGACCCACCCTTGCAAAATGACCTGGGTCTTTATACTACGTAGAGATATGACCCCAGACCGTAGAAAAAGGACCCCATCGAGTCAATGGGGTCCTTTTTCTACTGTCTGGGGTCAGTTTTCCTACGTAGTAAAATGACCCGGGTCATTGTTCTACGTAGTGAAGTGACCCACGGGTCATTTCAACAGGGGTGGGTCATTCTACTGCGTTACAACCCGCTGATGGGACGTCCGGGCGACAATAGTGTTCATCTGCTGACTACATTGTGGGGCGACACAGAAAATAGGATCACTCGTGGGACGTTAATCCTTAGCAGCGGCAACAAACAACAGAAACTACAACAAACAACACTTTGACCTCGTTGTTGTTGTTGTCTGGTATATTCCTCGTTGACTTCAGAGCACTCCTTTTCAGGATGGTTGTTGTAGTATTGTAGGTTAATTGTATCCTCAGTAGTGATATTATTTAACACAATTTGTAACACACTATGTACATTATCGTATCACAAGGTCGCGTTACGGCAGTTGTTTTAGCGTATGTCTATATCGCTGTCTATAATTAGAGCCTGTTTATGTGCCCTGTTATATATATATATATATTAAGTTTAACTAGGTCAACTTGTAATTTATTGAAAAATCCCTGCTTTAGAGGACCATTTATACGTTTAGACTACTATTAATGCTGCATAACACCCTTGTCCTTTCAGCGATTAGACTCTCACAATATGCCTGCGACCATCTTTCAACGTCAGTTTTCTGCTGACCGGTGAGGGAGACGAAGGACTTGACAGTTTGGTGTGTGCAGTCTAAGGTTATCTGTGTCATCAATCCTTTGTATGCAGTTCCTAGGCTATTGCTATCAAGCTTACAGTTTGGAACTATGCTGTTGAGCTTTTCTGAGTTTTGTCATTGCTGTACAGTTCTCTTGTTTCATCTTCCATGTTGCATAGTTTACATGTTGCAGATACTGCATTTTGATTGTACTTGGCTGTATTGCTTTGCAAAATATAAGTGTCTGTCAGCAATCTGGCTTTTAGTTCTGCACGTCTGACTTCGTGAGGTTTGGACTTGGCGCAATTCCAGATATTGTGAGGCTTGTTTAGTGGAGTGTTCTGGAGTTGCAGGTATTTGGTAGTTGTCTTGCTATGTAGATCATCTTTCCAGATATCTTCCCAATGGGTATTTGCGGCAGTCTTGAAGGTGGTTTTCCATTTCGCCTTAGTAGGAACATTATTTACTAGTTCTTCAGGTGTGGGAAGGTTGTAATGGTCTAGAGATTTTCTGATTCTTGATGTAAAGCCCTTCGGGGTATCATCTTTCATTGTAAGTTGTCTTAATAGTAATTTATGTTCAACTGAACCTGGTAATCTGAGAATGTTCATGAAGAGGGATAGATAGTTTCTGTCAATGACTAGTTTTATTGGTTCACCACCAATGAGAATGTATACTGCGGAAGTTGACGTCCTCACCGGCAAGCCTTGTATATGTTTCAGGAATTTCCTCTGGTAATTCTCGAGCTTCTGTAGGGTACTCTTAGATATCTGTAAGACCTCTATGCCGTAGAGGAATCTGGGAGAAACATAGGTTTTCCAGAGATTATGTGACACTATGGGAGACATGCCCCTTCTGGCGTGTAATCCAGGACCGAGAAGAGAATATATAGTATTATGTGCTGTTTTAGTCTTGTCTCAAGGTCTACTGCATTCTTTTCGCTTCTGGTAATTCCTAGGTGTTTGAGTACTGTAACTTTCAATACTTCATGACCATCTACGGTTGTGGTTATTGGTTGTTTCACGTTAAATGAGAGTATTTTAGACTTTTCTGGATTTTTTTACTAGGTCTCTTTTTGTGTTAGAATCTACGATGTCCAACATAGCCTGCTTAATTGTATTAAGGAAGTCTTTGTTCTCATCTTCAAGCATTTGGATTTTTGGCTCTGCTGTCAGCTAATTGAGCTTCAGCAATGTATTTACTGGCAGGTTTCTTATGTTCTACTTGGTTATTGTCTGGCTTGGGTTTAGGCTGTTCATTCTGAGTTGGTGGAATCATTATGGTGTCTGGATTTCCGTCCTGGACATGACCATTCTGTTGTTCATTGTCGGTTGCAAGTTGTTCCAATGTTCTATCTGGTACAGATTGTTTATCACACTGCATAACTTCATCTGTCCTATTTGGGGATAATTTAGATAATGAAGGTAGTCTGTTTATTACAGGAATAGTGTGTCTTGGGCTATTATAGGTTTGGTTGCTGTTGGGTGATGGGTTCAGAATATCAGTTGATTGGTCAAGCATAAAACAAGAATTACATGTGAACTCATCATCCATTTCAGGGCTTTTGATGCAAGTTTTATGGAACCATCTGTTACATAACAGGCATACGCTGTTCTCCATGTCTCCAATATCCTGCATGCAGGTAAAACAAAGTAGATCTGTACCCCCCTCATCTGTCGGTTCATTTTCTGCATGGTATGTGGTGTCGGTTTCATCCACCTCTGTTGATCTAGTTTCTATGGGATCTGCATGCCGGTAGCGGTGATCTGGAGCAGTGGCAGACGCTTTGTCTGTGGATCTGTTATGGCCATCTGTGGGGAGTTGCATTCCTGTGATGAACCTTGAGAATCTACATCAGGGTATTTATCTATCGTTAAGATTTTTGCACATGCATTTTTGATTTTTTTGTTTAAACTGTCAACAAGCTCTTTGTTGTGTACATAGAACCATTTATATCTATTTTATTGTTTGTGTTGAAAAAGTTTATTTTAAATAGTTGGCGGTGGCCAGTGCTCCATTTTATCGAAATAGCCTCTTCTACTATTAGTTCCTGGTTTGTCTTTGTTCCTTTTCCATCACTTTTCTTTTTGTGAATTGTGACTTGCTTATCATCAGAGTTAAGGTAAAAGTCATGAATATATACGAAAGACTCAAGCAGGAAACGTAACACAAACAATACACCCACCTCTCAAGCAGAACACACACACACAGTCATACCACAACACACACACACACACACACACACACACACACACACACACACACACACACACACACTACAATTCCTACATCTACACACTAAATAGAAAACAACACGCAAGACAAACATAAAGCAAAGTGAATATAGGAGCCCGCCTTGGTACGGTCAGTGGCAATCAATAATTAACTATAAATTAATTAATTATTAACAACCACTGGGGGGTTAAAAACTGGATTTGAGTAATTCAAATACAGCTGTTGTAAGGTTACTGATTATGTCGTCTTTGGCTGTTGCATTGATGGGGTGTATGTGATCCTTTGTGCTTTCTTCCGCTGCGGTCTGCTGAGCTTTACGACCTGTGAGTCTGTCATGCTTATGCCTAAGTGAGAGCGACACTTCAGGACACAGGGTTTATTGTTAGCAACGAGTAGGGAAGTCTTAATAAGTGACCTAGTTATTTTACGTGCTCTACCTTAGCCAAAGATTTTGAGGCAATTGTGTAATTTCAATATATCGTCAAAAGTCTATATGACACGACTTGTGTCTAAATTTATACAGTTCACAGCACAATATGGCACATGAGTTATGTTTCACGGTAGCACAGTTTCAATTAAAGACTTCAATGTTCATAAGCATGCTTTTCATATGATTTTTAGCGTAAGGGGGGGGGGGGGGGGTGGGGGGGGGGGGGTTCAGGCAAATGATGAGTTTCACTCAATTCAGCATAAGCACATTTGGCTTGGATTCATATACAGTACAACTATAACAGACAGTTCATTGGTACACTACACTAGTTACGGGCAGAATGTTCATTTATAGAGCAACACACTTTTCAATTGTATAAATGTCAATATAAATGTCAATATAGGACTTCAGTAGAGATGATGATAAATTGGCACAGCAAAATATTATGCTATCGCTACTTTTACGGTTCAAGCACCTATGGCGCCTTAGACGATATCAGGCTTTTCAATAAATTACATGTTATACTATGGAGACATCAATTATTCATCCATGGCTAGTAAAACTACAGTAGAGGCTTTTTATGCTGAGATTCCACTCGTAGGTTTTAAAACATTAAGAATACAGTGAATAGTTCATCTCCTGTAGCACTGGTCTAGGAATAGCAACGAAGGTCAGCAACGAAGGTGTCGGCGATAAGACAAAAGTTATGTACAGTTCAAATTATCAAAGCTCAGCTTTTTCCACAAGTAAAACTTATTATATAAAACCGCGTAAAATAGGTAAAATGTCATAAGGGTCCTCTAAAACCATTTAAAAGATAGAGTTCGTTATAAAATTCAAGATGGCTGCCGCTTATTGTATGGAGTTCGCGCGCTTTCAAACTTTGTTGTTTGTATCAAAATAACATTTTACAGTTGTTTAAGGCTCGTAGAAAAGGTACCAGTAATTCTATTTAGTTACGTGGAAACTTTCCTGGCTTATTCCGACATTCTTTAGCATAATATTGAATTTGAAACTGATGATGCCCAACTTGCGGAAAAACAACATCAGTTAACTGGACTACTCGATCTGGCAATAATTTCAAATCCAGGGCTGCTATTTCTCCGGAATTTTCCGAAATCTTCGGATTTTTATTCCAACAGATGGAAACTTAAAGCAGACTGAAAGTAAAGCAGAATGCGTCTTAATGCGCATTCTGCTTTACTTTCAACCAGCTTTAAGCATCACGTGTCTTAAAAAACTAAAATCAGACTATGGGTTAAAGGTATAATTCGGAAAATCGTGAAAATTTTGAAATCTTAGGATTTTCTTTATCGACTTATGGCAGCCCTGTAAATCACATATCTCTTTAAAACTGTATCATGTAAGGTTATCTGATGTGATCTGAACGTAAACCGTTTTATAAATACATGTAGATAATGTTTGTAACAATTGTTATTTAGCCGAACAACACTGCATTACTTTTTAATGGCACTTTATCCAATTCGTTTAAACTACTGTTCGAGCATTGGGGGACACGACATATTTAGATCTTACTCGGACGTCCAATTTACTGGATGCAAAATATCAATTAATTTTTGGTTACATTTTCTAATGAATGTTAGAGCTACTCTCAAAAAGCGCCACCGTCTCACTCTTGGATGCACGGTATTTGTTTTTAAAGCTTGTATTTTACACATTCGGGAGAAAGTATGGTGATAATTTTGCATAGCCATACATGTATACAGCTTTACAAGCTCAGTACAATAATAATAATAATGCTTGCTCACTGATCTGTTTTAAAATGAACATTTAAAATATCAGCTCGTTGAGTTACAAATGTTGCTGTTTTATTACGGTATTTCCCCAAAATTTTGTCAAAATGTAACATATCGATTACCATACGTTAAACTAAATAAGATAAACATATTTTCTAAGTTAGACTAAATAAGAAAAACATATTGTCTAAGTTAGATAAATAAGATACACATATTTACTAAATTAGACTAAATAAGATAAACATATTTACTAAATTAGATTGAAATACTGCAATAAGCATCCAAAGATTATAGCGCTTTAACCCTTATCATGTTGAATTGTCTTCTTCAAATTTGTCGTCTGCGAAAAACATAAAAATCAAACTTTAAGCTATATAAGCTTAAAACTAAAGTTGAATATAAGTGCAAAACAGTTTAAATCAAGATTTGAATCCGCGTGACGCGGTGACTCATCTGAATCCAAACTGTTAGCAAAATATTGCCAAGCCGCGCTTTGCACGATACGTTTTTATTCTAAATTGCTACTGTTCTATTTCTGGTGAAAAACAACACCTCTGTTTTGTACATGATCACATCGGCACTTTTCTTAACCCATTACCCCATGACCTGTTTCAAGTTTTGAAAATAGGTGACTTCTTAAAGCAGGTTGAAAGTAACGCATTATGCGCCTTAAGGCGCATTCTGGTTTTCCTTCAGCCTGCTTTAAGCTACCACCTGCTAGAAATCCTTATGATACTAGTACTTTTAGCGAAATTTAGTTGATTCCTCCGCTGAAGAAAAAAGTTCCAATTTATACAGTCATGAATAGATCTATGTACATATTCATGACTGTACAAATTGGAACTTTTTTCTTCAGCGGTGGTAAAAAAAAAATCCGCTAAAAGGCGCTTTTATGGGGGTGGGGTGGGGGGGGGTGGGGGGGGGGGTTAGGGGGGGTGTGAATTATATATATAAAAATAAGATTCAGTGATTTATCTTGCTGATATTTTTTATACCGATTATGTATATTTTGTGTATTTGTGATATTGTCACAAATTTGCCTTTAATTGTGTATTTTCTCTCTTTCTTTTGAAATTCATCATCTAGCTAGATTCTAACTATGCGTATACCGATTATCGGATAGGTTCCCGACTAATAGTTTAGGGGATAAAATACCAGAGCATTAATTAACTGCAACACCGTAATATGTCGTAAAGTGAAGCAAACTCATTTTATACAATAAAGCTCAATTAAATTTAAAAAAAAAATCAACGTTCCCATATAAGTGAATAGAAAAGGCAAGGGTATTTGAGACCCATAACAGGGTGTTTGTACAAAAAATTACTCTAATGTCGTAAATCTTTTCCGGAATTGACATTCCAGCGCCATATTGAAGTTCACAAAACATAAACAAATGAAAGTAGTGTTAAAATCGGAAATCATCGAAGTAGTCGAGGATAAACGGCTTCACTAGATACCGGTAGCTGGTTTAGCAGACGTCAATCGGTAAACTGACACAAGGTGGATTACACTAGAAGATGAATTTTATATTGTAAGTTGTTTGTTTACAAGTTGCTAATTTCGAATCCACTTCCTTGTATTACATACAATAGACGGGCCCATGGGACAGAAGTTGTAAGTGACAAATGACGCCAACCACTGATGTTCATTTAACTTACAATCCCTAAGAAATAAATGCTTTATCGCCATTCAAGAGTCAGTAGTTCCAGATTATACAGTCATCCCTGTCAATGACTTGAATGAGTCATAAATCTTTGTTCAACTAGGCAAATATGGATCCCCTGGATACAACTTTGTGTGAATCACTTCAATCAGATATCCATAAATGTACGCTGGCTTTGTAAACCCTAGTTGTCATGATTTGATATTTATAATAAGTTTATGAGAGAAGCAACCTATTGAGTAAGGTAGTGACTAGGGGTACGTGACCGTACCTCTAATATTTGAAATTAGCGGTACGGTCACGTACCCCTAGCGAACCCTGTGAGGGTTGACTAGGGGTACGTGAGTCAAAAACACTATAACGCATCACTTTATTTGTCCGCAGATACCTTAATATCGATGTTAATGTTAATAATATATCATTTCTACCTTAAATATGACTGTTTAACGCAGAAAATTAAAGAAACTTCATCAACAAAAAATTTCCAATCGGCAATTTTTTCACGGCAGCGAAAACTATATCTTTGAATTTAAAGAACGTATAGACACATTTTTACAAGCATGTATAATTATCCAATACCAGCTTTGTTTAGAATTACTGCACTGTTTAATTGCGATCTATTGTCAAACGTGTTTCCAAGGTGATTTTTGTCACAGGTCTGTCTTAAACCAGCAAACTTCTTGCATGAATCGATACCCGATGACAGCCGAAGTTTCGCTAGTTTCTTTATTCTTAGATCTACCACTTTCAATTTATATTCAACGCTAAGTTAGATAGCAACAACGGCAGTAATTTCGAACACGCCTATTATATAATTATAAGTTACATTTGAATCAAATTTATAAGAAAAAGAAGAAAAAAACCATTGGGGACGGATTTCAGATATCGGGCGTATATTTAACACTATACCCTATATGCGGAATACTTCTATTCTTATCCCTGCGGTGAAAACAAGTTTGGGTGGAGAATATTTCTCGAAGTTTCTTTGTTTTTCTCCATTAAATATCCCCAAAATAAGGTAAACATGAGAGATTAGTAATATTACCATCATTAAAACGTATCTGCAGGCAAAATAATGTGTTGCTACATAGTTTAAATGACTCACGTACCCCTAGTCAACCCTCACAGGACTCGCTAGGGGTACGTGACCGTACCGCTAATTTCTAATATTAGAGGTACGGTCACGTACCCCTAGTCACTACCATTGAGTAATTGACAAATGGGGTACTAGAATACACCGTAATACACTTAAATATAGGCCAGCTTTTTGCGCAGGTCGCCTTTAGATAATGTGTACGGGTTGCGTGAATAAAACAAGGAATTAAGAAATAATTCCCATTAACCGGTCAACCTGAGAAATTATCGCGCAGTTATGGGTGCCGCCATTTTTACTGCCACGATTTCTCTTCCGGCAAGGGAATGCCTAATTCACCAACCAACCGAGTGTTCGGACATTCCGTAGCGGCCATTCATCAGGCTCTCCTCTATTGAAATATTTTATTATAATCGTACATAATTTACATGTGTGCACAGGATGGACACGCTTGAGAACGCTGGCGTAAACCGATAAACATTGGCAGTGGCGACGTCCGGAACCGGACGGCTAGCCCACCCTCACATTGTAGGCTAGACGTCCGGTTCCGGACGTCTAGCCTACACTGTGAGGGTGGGCTAGACGTCCGGAATAGATTTTCTTCAGAGAATATACTGCTTTATACGTGGGTTAATGCCTGGATATATACGGGAAACAACTATAAATCCATTTAACTATCAAAACCATCAATTAGAACGAAAAAAAATCAAATTTGAAGGAATTAATGTCCCTTTTAATAAGAAGCTGAAGAACGACGTTCGCACCCGCCATTTTAATTGATGGTTGACTTAGGTATCTATGTACAGGTCTGTACGCTCCGCTACGCTGACACTTTCGCACCTTGTCGCTATCATAACTGACTTGGTTTATCACACTTTCATCTTATATGTAAGAGAGATCTGGATCTAAACCATATGTATTGTAGTTTATATTACATGTAGGCAAATGTAAATCAAATATTCTGTCGAAGTAACGATGCTTAAATACGCAAAGTGCGGGTAGAGAAATATCTGCATATATGTAAATAGAACCGTTGATCTACCCCTTTAGAACTTATGCCGATGCTTAATAATGGGTTTTGTTTGCATGGATGCTTGCTTAGTTACTTCCGAGGGGTTAACAGTTTGCTGCCTGTGACGAAACACGGATATACCGGCCGTGACAATTAATAAGTTAATATCTGTACTAAAAATACTTTCGGCAACATGATTAGCCTAATCATCATTATGACTTAGAATTGAAATTTTAACCCCTTATCAGGGATTTCCCCAGGAATTTCTGAAGGCATGTTGAATTTGGGGCATAGGGGGAGGGTGCGGGAGGGCTCTCCCTCCCTCGCTGCGGCGAAATTTTTTGTTCTTTAATCAATGAAATAGTGCATTTTTGGCATTAAGTTTTCACTTATTCACCCCCACCCACTGGTGGCCATGTTGTTTGAGCTAGTAAGATTATTGGAAGAAAACTGGCAAATGGTCACCCATGAATCATCATTTGTGTACAATACTTCTTAAATCAGAACAACAGTTTCAGAGAATTTTTTTTTGAAATTTTTTCCATACAGAAATAATAGGAAAACTTGCCCCTCCCACTGGTGGCCATGTTTTTTTTTAAATAACAAAAAGATTATTAGAAATCTGGTAGAGGATCATCAATTGACCATTTGTGTAAAATTATTTTTTTTAATTTGGACCAGTAGTTTCAGAGAAGAAGATTTTTAAAGTTTTTAGTAAATAGTAACATAAGGAAAACTTGCCCCAACCACTGGTGGCCATGTTATTTAAGATAACAAAATGATTTTAAGAAATCTAGTAGAAGATCATCAATTGACCATTTCTGTAAAATTATTTTTAATTTGGACCAGTAGTTTCAGACAAGAAGATTTTTAAAGTTTTTAGTATACAGTAACATAAGGAAAACTTGCCCCACCCACTGGTGGCCATGTTTTTTTAGATATCAAAATAATTTTAAGAAATCTGGTAGAGGGTCACCCATGGATCATTTGCATAAAATTACTTTCAAATCGGACCAGTAGTTTTGGACAAGAAGATTTTTAAAGTTTTCACTATATAGCCATATAAAGAAAATCTGCCCCACCCACTAGCGGCCATGTTTTTTAAGATAGGAATTTTTTTTCTTGAGGTTAAAGAAAAGAAATTGTTTTTGTACTCTATCGAAGATAGATCTAGATACGGTAATATAATGGTCTCGTAAAAAAAAAATATAACCTGTGGGTTAAGAGCATAGAAAATTTCACTGCATCCCGGCAAGTGGATGTCAAATGGTGGATTCATGTTTACTTTAAGCCTGCTCTTAACATCCATCCATCATAAAAACAGAAAACAAATTTTAAACTCTGTGAAGAATTAATTAGACTGTTTGACTTTGTCATGAGATAAAACCAAGTCTACTTGAATATGTGTTGTCACGATTGTTTTCTGTTTCAATATTTAATCTCCCAAGTATTCAATTTCAATTTCTTTTTACCAAAAATACCAGAAAGCTATTTTAAGAGAGTCATCGTTTCCCGCGTGTATGTGTTGCTTTTGTTCTTCTCTTGTAACTTATTTCCCGAAACGTCTTCCGCGTCGATAGCTAGTAAGTGCTAATTTTAAACATCGCAATTTATGTTAATTTCCTGTCATTCTGTAAATGGAAGTTTATAACGTCTAATCTAATTGGATGTTTTCAAAAAATGACGCTAGGAAGCATTCCGCGCATTTGGATTTCATTTCGGAAGTTTGGAATACTGTCTGCGTCTGTTACGTGATTATTAATACGGAGTTGTGAGGAAATCAATTCTAAAAGGTAATTTATATTCATTTAAAATATTCGTTTGTTCAGTATTTGCGGAGAATTTCCTTATTTAACAGGCCCCGTATCGAGGATATTTTTCCGAGGCGACACACGATTTCAGTCCACCGTTTATCATCTTTTGAATGTTAAATTCGGGAAAAGGAATGTCCGAGATTCCAGGTTCGGCTAGTATTTATTTTTCTTTCAGCGTTGTTCGTAGCTTGTTTTCCGAAAATCATTCAAGTCGCTGTTTGTAAAGTAAGCCATGTTCGGCATGTTGTAGAATCTACTCGCATCAAAACCAGAACTAGCGGTTTTAGAAATGTCAATCAAAAGTTAATCTCGCTCAAAATGGAACGAGTCCCTGTCAATCACCGTTTAGATAAGGAAATTCGGCTCCTGATTGGTTGATGAAGCTAAGCACACGCCCGACAAGCGTGACGGCGTTTGGCATATGAAATAATTACTGGAATACACAACACAGAGCCCTGCTTAAGGCTAGTCGCTCTACAGATTAAGACATGTCGGCCAGATCAAAGCATGTCGCGAAGAGACCGCCGGGAAGGAAGGCATGTCGCCCGCGACAGGCGAAAACGGCCTGGGGAAATCCCTGCTTATTTTAGTATATTCATTTGATCTCTTCTTCATGCATTAATTACAAACAAAGCAACAGAACACAAAGAAATACGAGCGTACATGTGATAATGTGTCGATCTATTTCGTGTACAAGCACCTGCATCATATCTCGTTACATTCAATAAAATATCCGTCCTAACATCTCATTTATTTGGTCTATATAGGTATATATATATATGCACTTTGCGTATTTAAGCATCGTTACTTCGACAGAATATTTGATTTACATTTGCCTACATGTAATATAAACTACAATACATATGGTTTAGATCCAGATCTCTCTTACATATAAGATGAAAGTGTGATAAACCAAGTCAGTTATGATAGCAACAAGGTGCGAAAGTGTCAGCGTAGCGGAGCGTACAGACCTGTACATAGATACCTAAGTCAACCATCAATTAAAATGGCGGGTGCGAACGTCGCTCTTCAGCTACTTATTAAAAGGGACATTAATTCCTTCAAATTTGATTTTTTTTCGTTCTAATTGATGGTTTTGATAGTTAAATGGATTTATAGTTGTTTCCCGTATATATCCAGGCATTAACCCACGTATAAAGCAGTAAATTCTCTGAAGAAAATCTATTCCGGACGTCTAGCCCACCCTCACAGTGTAGGCTAGACGTCCGGAACCGGACGACTAGCCTACACTGTGAGGGTGGGCTAGCCATCCGGTTCCGGACGTCTAGCCACTGCCATAAACATTTCGCTATCATGTGATTGGTACGACACACCGGATTTGTGAATCGAGTGGACCAAAATGGCCGCCGGTGTTGTTATGGCAGCAACGGCCATTTCGTACCCTCGCCTTTTCGCACCCATTTTTTTGTAATTTCGTACCCTCGTCAAATTAAATTAATTTATTTCATATTTATTTCATATACTTTGTAGAAACAGGTTTCGGCCGTATATAGGTTTTTCCTATAGTTATATTATATATCGTGTATATTTCGGTGTATTCGGTTTGTTGATCCGTTATTATTAGTCCAAATCTCCAGCGTTTGCGTCGCAACGACAGAGCCATGATCAGACAGATCTGCAATGTGAAGCCAGACGATGTGGCTACTGTTACGTCAGATCAGCTGTTGACACAACTTGGCCTTGATGACCTGGACATCATTCTGAGAGAGAAAAGACTCCGCTTGTTCGGACACGTTGAATGCTCCAGTGGCGCAATTAAGACAGTCTGCACCATACATATTGAGGGAAGACGTGGTCCAGGGCGACCCAAGATGACTTGGAAGACTCTAGCAGAGAGAGATAGACGAGAGTGGAAACTTTCTGAAGTCGACCCTAGTGACAGGGGTGTGTGGAGATCCAATGTGAGATCTGCTATGCGTGCAGTTAGCCAGCTGCCTGGAAGGGGGCCCACCGATGTGGATGACACTCCCACTCCTGCACGTTAATATAAATACCGATGATGATGGTGATGATGATGATATTCTAGTAACCGGACTAATGGACTGAACAAATCTAGTTAGGTGATAATATATTTTAGTGTTGAGTACTTCTTTTCTTCATATGAGCTCAACTCATGCCATCATGATAAGGGATCGGTTGATATTGCCCAATTCAGTGATTCAGATTGGGCCCGGCCATCGGCAAATTGCCGAAAGAAAATGAAAATGGCCGAAAGAAAATCCTTTCGTGGGACATAAGGGCCGGTAGTTTTAAAGTTTGGCAGACAAATGGCCGATAGATTTTCCGCTGAAATCGACAACAGAGAAACAGATAAGCTTCGTTTTGTCTTTTTTACTAATTAATTTCAGGAAAAACGAATTTATTTCAAATTCTTATCGTTCATCAAAAAGGGAATACGAATTGAGCTCCGAGATGCTTCGTTTTTGTTAGGACTGAATTCAGTGTGGTTAATACATGTATTTACTTGCGCACCTTTAGCAAAGGGAGGTTACTGTGCACTCACAAATATATCTATATCTACATTGATATTTGAAGGATAAAATCAAAGTACTCCGAAAACATGTTTGGTCTAAAGACTCTCAACAAATGTCAAAATCTAAGCGTGGAAGAGTCGATAAATGATAGACGGTTGAAAATCATCGGTTGTCAGCTGTGGTATTTAAAAGGAAACAAGCACCTAATGAAAATGTTGGCAGTTTGTTGAACGATTTAATTGCGAACTCTGTTGCATCCGTGGGGGAAAAAAAACTCACAAGCCGCGAACTTTTTAGATTCTTGAAAATCGTAATTTCTCATCTATCTCTGCTGCACACCCTCACATATCAGTAACAATTAGCGAGTTTCTGTTTAAACAAGATAATTTAGATTGAATAAGATTTGAGCTGTTTGATTATGGCCGAGAGTTTTTTTAGCTCACCTCAAGGTGTCAGCTTTTGTGGTCGATCTTTGTCCGGCGTCCGTCGTCGTGCGTTGTGCGTCAACAATTTCTTCAAACATCTTCTTCTCCAAAACCACTGGCTAGATTGCAACCAAACTTCACAGGAATGTTCCTTGGGTCAAGCTCTTTCAAAGTTGTTCAAAGAATTTGAAACAATGCAGAACTCTGGTTGCCATGGCAACCAAAGTGAAAAAATGAGGAAATCTTAAAAAATCTTCTTGTCAAAAACCAAAAGGGCCAGAGCTTAGATATTTGGCACATAGCATCATCTACAGGTCCTCTATCAAAGTTGTTCAAATGTTGCCCCTGGGGCCAAAATTGACCCCGCCCCGGGGGTCACCGTTTTACATAGAGTTGTATAGTGAAAAGTTCAAACATCTTTTTCTCTGAAACCAATATGACCAGAGCTTTGATATTTGGCATGGTATAACTTCTAGAGGTATTTGACATATATTGTTGAATTGGTTCCGGTCTGTTGTATATCTAGGTCACAAGAGCTAAAAATAGATTTTTTCAATGAGAACTTAAAAAATCTTCTTGTCTGAAACCATAGTACACTAAGCTTAGATATTTTGAACATAGCATTGTCTACAGGTCCTCTATCAAAGTTGTTCAAATTTTGTCCCTGGGGTCAAAATTGGCCCCGCCCCGGGGGTCACAGTTTTACATAGAGTTATATAGTGAAATGTTCAAACATCTTTTTCTCTGAAACCAATATGACCAGAGCTTTGATATTTGGCATGGTATAACGTCTAGAGGTCCTTCACATATATTGTTGAATTGGTTTCGGTCTATTGCATATCTGGGTCACAGGAGCTAAAAATAGATTTTTAAAATAATAAACCTTCAAAAATCTTCTTGTCATAAACCATATAGTACACTGAGTTTAGATATTTTGCACATAGCATCGTCTTAAGGTCCTCTATCAAAGTTGTTCAAATTTTACCCCTGGGGTCAAAATTGGCCCCACCCTGGGGGTCACCGTTTTACATAGAGTTACATAGTGAAATGTTCAAACATCTTTTACTCAGAAACCAATATGACCAGAGCTTTGATATTTGGCATGGTATAACGTCTAGAGGTCCTTCACATATATTGTTGAATTGGTTTCGGTCTGTTGCATATCTGGGTCACAGGAGCTAAAAATAGATTTTTAAAAAAATAAACCTTAAAAAATCTTCTTGTCATAAACCATATACATGTAGTACACTGAGTTTAGATATTTTGCACATAGCATCGTCTAAAGGTCCTCTATCAAAATTGTTCAAATTTTACCCCTGGGGTCAAAATTGGCCCCACCCTGGGGGTCACCGTTTTACATAGAGTTACATAGTGAAATGTTCAAACATCTTTTACTCAGAAACCAATATGGCCAGAGCTTTGATACTTTATTTGGCATGGTGTAACTTCTAGAGGTCCTTCACATATATTGATGAATTGGTTCTGGTCTGTTGCATATCTGGGTCACCGGAGCTAAAAATAGATTTTTTCACTGAAAACTTAAAAAATCTTCTTGTCTGAAACCATAGTACACTGAGTTTAGATATTTTGCACATAACATCATCTACAGGTCCTCTATCAAAGTTGTTCAAATTTTGTCCCGCCCTTGGGGTCACCTTTTACAAATCTTCTTTTCTGAAATCAAGTGACCCATCCTAGTGTCGCCATGGACAGGTGAGCGATCAAGGGCCATTATGGCCCTCTTGTTTTCTTTGGGACAGAATGGCCGAAGAAAATTCCATCATTTAGGACATTAAATCGGCTGGAAAGAAAACAAATGATGTCTTTGCATCCCAGGCATGCAATCAAAAAGCTATTATTGTAATATTCAAGCATTAAGTTGGTAAATATTTGACAAATTCAACAGAATCTGATATAAATTAATATAATGATATATGCATACATTTAAATTAAGAATCGATGTGGTCACCCAATTAAGAGATACGTTTATGAGTCTCGATGTTTTAAATTAAACCTGTTTGTTTATGGTTTGAAACTTCATAAAATGTGGCTTATTTTTTATCATTTACCAAGTGACAATAGCTTGAACCATGCGATCATTTAGTGGTATATTATCGCTTTCGGGCCAGGGTAAAGCTGTAGTATTGCAATTGCATGCTGACAGTGACAAAATGACAACCCAGGCTTAGACTGTAAAATGCTGAAACATAACCAAGCATTTCAAGAGTCTTAGCTAAAAGACATCAAATTCAACTTCAAGTTGTTGAAAGAGTAAAATGAGCAAATGTCCTTATGAAATACAGTATTTTGCATTCAATCAACATTGAAAAGCATCTTCCGAGTTGTCTGCACTGATTAACAGTGTAGCTCGCTAGTGAGACGCCTTTCTTTGCTGACGGTCATCATGGATGATGGAGCCTTGGAAATAAAACGTTCCCATGGGTCTTAAATGAAGATGTGTAACCTGATAGTATGTTGTTTAAATTAATAATTTTAATTTTTATCAAGATATTTAAAGCTTTATGTATACAACTGAAAATATTGTGTACATACACTGTTATTAGTTGTAAACTGACAATAAGAATGGTTATCAAGTCCTACACAAAATGGTTGGCTGCAATCCAAACATGAGTAAGACTTTTTACAGTCACACCGACTCATACAATCATGAAGATGTATGTCACTTACTCTTTGGTTATAATCAGAATAAAAAAAAATTAAGTTGATCTATGTTTTGGAGTAATTCCATTGTTTATTAAATTTAAAAATGCATGAATGATGATTTCAATACGTAAACTACAGATATACAAAAAATCAAGAAGATCTATAGTAGATAGTATTATTATAAATTAAGGATGACTGGGAATCGAACTCTGAGCACACACAGTCCCTCATTGGGCGTAAAATGTAGCTAGGTGTTTTTAATTAATAATACAAAAAATATCTTATTTATTAAGAAAAGCTTGGAAGTGTACTAGGGCCCACATCTTTTGCCCCAATTTCAAGAAACTATGTCAGGTTGATCACCTTTACAAAATCTTGGTCAATTATGAATATGAGTTATGTCTGAATAAAAAGTAGGTCAGTACATGTAGGTCAAGTCATAAAAAGGCCTATTAACACTTTAAGAGCCATCTTTTTTAGCCCGAAATTCACAAAACTTTCTCAAAATAATCACCTTGGCAAAATGTAGGTAATTTATGAATATGAGTAATGTCAGGTCAAAAAGTAGGTCATTAGGTCAAATCATAGAAAAGGCTTCTGAACCTTCTAGTTCTCTTCTCACCTTTAGTGATGAAGTCTAGTTAAATCTGGGAACTTTGTACTCTGGTGAGCGCCTTAGAGCCCATTGGGCTCTTGTTCAAGTGCAGGAGCTGGCTTATCAGGATCTACACTGTTTTCAAATAGCAGCAGTATTACAATAGTACAATAATTATACTTATAGTAAAAGCAGGAGAAAGGGTTTTTACAGGGATGCCATAAGTGGATAATAAAAATCATAAGATTTCAAATTTCCTTTTTTTCAGATGCAATTTTACTAATCTTACCTATACCCCATAGTCTGTTTCTTGTTTTGAAGACACATGACTGCTTAAAACAGGTTGAAAGTAAAGCAGAATGCGCCTTAAAGCGCATTCTGCTTTACTTTCAGCCTGTTTTAAGCTTCCATCTGCTAGAATAAAAATCAAAAGACTTGGGAAAATCCGGAGAAATGGCAGCCCTGGTTTTAACTCTTACCCTGCTAGCAGCAGATATGACTGCCACAGTGAATAACCTTTTCAAACAGTTTGGATCCAGATGAGATGCCGCATAAAGCATTTGCCATTCTGACCCTGAATTTAAAAGAAATTTTAAAAAATTTAATTTTAGAACAGTATCAGACGACATTTGTTGCAGAAGAAAAACTTACCTAGCATGCAAAGATTTAAAAAGCAAAAACCATTTTGAGAAGGGTTAAAACTGGTTTTACTGCAGTTCGACTCAGAAAGATGTGAAACGGTACATGAAGGCCAACAAAGATCAATACATATAGCCAGTTCATTGATTTGCCATGAAGGTGGTGTTTACAATTCAATTATTTATACCCAGTTACAGTATAGATAAAAAAAAAAGCTATGCTTTAACCAACACCTGAGGTCCTACTAGCAATCTTGAAAATCTGATAGAATCTGTCTAACACATTAATGTGCCAACAAAGTTGATACGGGACCTTTAGAATTTAGAAAGATCCCTAAAACAATATGGTATGTACAGGCGTTTACAGATTCACAAGCACAATTTTGTAAATAAAATAAGCAAACTGAAGTGATGTCCATAGCCTGTTTCTAGGATTGAAGAAAGCTGACCACTTAAAGCAGGTCGAAAGTTCAGGAGAATGCGCCTTAGGGCTTTACTTTCAGCCTGCTTTAACCTACCATCTGCTAGAGTACGGAAAATATTTATGATGGTACATATTCATGACTGTATAAATTGAAACTTTCTTCCTCACTGGAGGAATGAAATAAATGCGTAAAAAGGCATATTTATTGGGGAATTGGTTAAAGAAGGATGATGAAATTTTCTGCTTTACTTTCAACCTGCTTTCTGCAGTCACCTGCCTTAATCCATTATCCCATAGCCTGTTTCTAGTTTTTAAAGAAAGATGATCACTTAAAGCAGGCTGCAAGTAAAGCAGAATGTGCCTTAAGCCAAGTTAAGGCACATTCTGCTTTACTTGCAGCCTGCTTTAAGCTATTTTCTGTTAGGATATGGAAAATATTTCTTATTATACATATTCATGACTGTTTAAAATAGAAGTATTTTCTTCAGAGGAGGAATGAATTGTAGGCGTAAAAATGGCGTATTTATTGGGGAATGGGTTAAATGCTGAAAACAAGCTGTTAGGTAAATCACTAAATGGTGGAAAGAATGAATTTTCACAATAGTATGGGTGCAGCCACCAGTGTTTGTATCTAGTGAGTAGTGCAAGCACTTGAGAGCTCTTGACTAAGCCATTCATGGAGTGAGAGGAAAAGTGTTTGTTGGCAACTACCAGAACAAAGATAATCGGCTTATCACAAGTAGGATGAGTCAAAAGGAATCAATCTCCACACAATAGACACCCATCCTGCATGCTTCAGTCTGGCTTATCAGATCATTGGGAACAGTTGATTTAACCTTCAAGGGAACCTTTGTATTACATTCTACTTACAGAAAGTCTAGGTCTCAGACTCTCAGTTTGGTTAACTGTTGGGATCACTTAAAGCTGGTTGAAAGTAAAGCAGAATGCGTCTCAATGAATGCGTTTCAGCCTGCTTTAACCCATTACCCCATTTAAGCGGAATGGACCTCAAGGTGCATTCTACTTTACTTTCACATACTTTACTTTCAACCTGCGTTAAGTGGTCACCTGTCTTCTAAAACTACATGCAGGCTATGGGGAAATGAGATGGTGCTAATGTGTAGGAATTGGTAATGGCATCACTGGATGCTTCTGTAGATGAAAGGGTTCACACTGTTTGCATTAATTGAATACTCAAGGCTCTTGTGTCTTGATCTTGTGATGCAGCTTATATATCTTTAACCAAATCAATTTCACTATTGCTTAGTTGGATGAATATTTTATGAACATTTCTCACTTCGTTACAGCATCAAACACACTGTAGTTGCTCTCTTATATTTTGCAGTGGAAACAAAAACAACAAGACATTCAAACCGAAGAAGAACATCCCAGAGGGCACCCACCAGTATGACTTGATGAAACATGCAGCCGTCACGCTGGGAAGTGGCAACCTCAGACTGGCGGTGATGTTGCCTGAGGGCGAAGATCTCAACGAATGGGTGGCAGTCAATAGTAGGTTAAATCTTTCCTCCACAGAAACGCTCAAAGGCATCACTATAAACTCCCCTCACCATAGCTGCTGAAATTATTACCAGTATTTATTGATTGTTTTGAATCCAAGTGGCAGCTTAAAGCAAGATGAAAGTAAAGTAGAAATGCCCTATAGGAGCTTTCTGCTTAACTTTCATCTTGCTGTAAGCATTTAATTTTAACTGCAGATCAAGTTAATTTGCACTTTATAGAGCAATAGGGGTTTTCTACATTGTTTTGTTACTTGTATGAAATGTGTCCTATATGGCTCATTAAGGAAGGGACTTGAACTGTAATTATAACCTCCACAAACAGAGTTTGAGGGGGGTATACTAAAATCAGCCTGTCGGTCGTCGGTCGGTCGGTCTGTCTGTCTGCAAAATCTTGTACTTTCAACTCCTCCTTCAGTTTCAACCTGATTCATTTGATACTTGGCATAAATGTTACTCAGGTGTAGTAGATGTGCATGACACAAATTTCAAATTTCTGTGACCTTTGGCCTTGAAATTGGTCTTAAAATTGGCAGGCAAAATCTTGTACTTTCAACTCCTCATTCAGTTTCAATCTGATTCATTTGATACTTAGCATAAATGTTACTCAGGTGTAGTAGATGTGCAAGACACACATTTCAGGTCTCTGTGACCTTGAATTTGACCTGTGGCCTTGAAATTGGTTTTGAAATTGGCAGGCAAAATCTTGTACTTTGAACTCCTCCTTCACTTTCAACCCGATTCACTTGATACTTTGCATAAATGTTACTCAGGAATATTAGATGTGTAAGACGCAAATTTCAGGTCTCTGTGACCTTGAAATTGGCAGACAAAATCTTGTACTTTGAACTCCTCCTTCACTTTCAACCTGATTCACTTGATACTTAGCATAAATGTTACTCAGGAGTATTAGATGTACAAGACACAAATTTCAAATGTCTGTGACCTTGACCTTTGACCTTGAAATTGGTATTCAAATTGGCAGGCAAAATCTTGTATGGTGAACTCCTCCTTCACTTTCAACCTTATTTACTTGATACTTGGGATATATGTTACTCAGGAGTTGCAGAGTGTCATATACCATTTTTAAGTCATTTTGACCTTGGCTTACACCTTTGATCTTATTGTAAAACCTTATTGAAAACGTCTGCAGAGTGTCACTGAGTGCTGTATAGTGGGGGTATTTATCACCTTTAGTGATAGCCATTCTAGTTTATAATGACTTTTAATGAGTAATCTTATCCTTACTAGTTCTTACAGTACAGTTCCTTTTGGTTTAAAAAAGCATAATAGATGATGGAAGCTTCCCTCGTCAAAATTTGTGAAAGCAAGATTTAAGCAAAGAAGAAAGAGCTCTTTCTTTGGAAATTCTGCCTTACTTTCATCTTGCTGTCGTCTGAAAGGGCCTTCTACTCATGCCCCTGTTACAATAGTTAAGAAGCGTTTTCCCTTTCTGTTGTCTATTAAGCTGATTACACATTGCATTTAGTTCTATTTCTCTGGTTAGACATTAGTTAAGGTACAATTCTCTGGTTAGACATTGCATTAAGCTACATTATTCTGGTTAGACATGATTGCATTAAGCTACATTTCTCTGGTTAGACATTGCATTAAGCTACATTTCTCTGGTTAGACATTGCATTAAGCTACATTATTCTGGTTAGACATGATTGCATTTAGCTGCATTTCTCTGGTCAGACATTGCGTTTAGCTACATTTCTCTGGTTAGACATTGCATTAAGCTACATTTCTCTGGTTAGACATTGCATTAAGCTACATTATTCTGGTTAGACATGATTGCATTTAGCTACATTTCTCTGGTCAGACATTGCGTTTAGCTACATTTCTCTGGTTAGACATTGTGTTTAGCTACATTTCTCTGGTTTGACATTGCGTTTAGGTACATTTCTCTGATTGGCCATTGCGTTTAGCTACATTTCTCTGGTTAGACATTGCATTAAGCTACATTATTCTGGTTAGACATGATTGCATTTAGCTACATTTCTCTGGTCAAACATTGCGTTTAGCTACATTTCTCTAGTTAGACATTGCGTTTAGGTACATTTCTCTGATTGGCCATTGCGTTTAGCTACATTTCTCTGGTAAGACATTGCATTTAGCTACATTTCTCTGGTCAGACATTGCGTTTAGCTACATTTCTCTAGTTAGACATTGCGTTTAGGTACATTTCTCTGATTGGCCATTGCGTTTAGCTACATTTCTCTGGTAAGACATTGTATTTAGCTACATTTCTCTGGTTAGTTTACTGTTATTGCATTTAGCTACATTTCTCTGGTTAAGACATTGCGTAAAGCTACAGTTCTCAGGTTAAATATTGTGTTATAACTTAAGCTACGCTACAGCTCTCTGGTACGACATTGAGTTTTAACGTACAAGCTAAATTTTTCTGGTTAGACATTGCATTAAGCCTTAAGGTACATTTTCCTGGTAAGACAATGCATTTAGCCGGGGCATCTACATGTACATGTATTTACCTATATGATTTCCTAGTCAGTGGTGGTACTAGTTGGGTTTTACTGATTCTACTGAATAAAGTTCCTGTTGCAAACATGCGATGAAGACATGTTAAATGAGAAACACACAAGTTACAACTTAAGTTTATTTTTAGTCCTTTGTAAAGATTTATCTTTTGTTTCCTGTTTTAACACTTTCCTTCATAGCTAAAAGTGCTAATCACCTACCTGTATATATTTACTTGTGTGTTTAAGTCAGGATACTGCGTAAAACAAAAGGAAAGAAAATCAGAAAGCTCCTTAAAAACTGCTTTACTTCATCTTACTTTAAGCTGTCCCCTATATTCAACAGCATCAATAAATATTCATTTGTGATGCTTTCAGTGTATGGGGTTATGACATTCTATGGCGCTTGTCTACCACAGGGCAACCTGTATCATTAATTGAGACTTGTCTGAACTGTTTACTAGTAATATAATAATTTGTTGTAGCAAACATAGGAAGAAGAAGTAGTAATTAGGTCAAGAAGTTAGGGCTACTGAAGTAGTTTGACCTATTTCAATATGGGATTGTTGAGTACATGTCCTTCGTATGTATTTATATTACAGTCAATAGGGTGACTTATTGATACACAGATATTTGTGACATAGGACTCCTGTTTGTGCACTTGCTCACAGCTGTACAGGGCCAGTTTCATAAAACTTTGTAAGACAAAAATGGTTGTAAGTCAAAACTTTGAAAATTCAAATACATGTACATTTAATTTTCTGATTTCTCCATCTAATCCTGTCTTGTGACATCTCTTTTGAATCATCGTTTCAAGACAATTCCAAAGAGATGCCACAAGACAGGATATTCGATAAGATTGAGAAACAAATAATAATTGAGACTTTTATAATCCGACTTACAACAAGATTTGTCGTACAAAGTTAGTTTTATGAAACGGGCATGTATATTACAACCTTTCAATCAATTCATTGATGGTCAAGTTCTAATAGAACATATCTTTAATTATCAAGGAGACAAAATTGATGATTATGAAAACCAAGATAAAGGTTGTGACATAATTATTGTGATAGAATTTGTTGATTATAATGTATGAAAAATTACATGTGAAAGTAATTTATCTTTAAGGGTATATTTTGAAAAAAGATTCTAGTCCTGGTTTGATAACTGAAACTATCTTGGGCTATGTCTATTAACCCTTTCCTACAAAGCCATTGGTCCAAGTCGGGGCCTCCGTGGCCTAGTGGTATAGTCACTGTGACTTACATCACTAAGCTCCTCACCGCTGTGAGTTCGAATCCCAGTAGGGTCGTTCGGATTTTTCATGTGCGGAAGCCTTCCAGCTTGCTTGCGGAAGGTCGGTAGTTCTACCCAGTTGCTGATTTGTGTCTGAAACAGTGCATAAAGAACTTCTGGGGTCTTCCCCCACCTGTAATTAGCTGGACGTCGCGATATGACTGAAATACTGTTGAAAGCGACGTAAAATCAAAACAAATCAAATCAAATTGGTCCAAGTCATATCTATACAATTTTGTTTTAAGCAAGATACTGCTAAAAGTAAGATTAAAGTAAAGAAGAAATCTCCTTCAAGCAGTAGTGTGCTTTTAAATACAGATTTACACGTTTGGAATGAATGATATGTGTTTTTATAGCCCTTACACTTTTGGCTATGGAGGAAAGAGTTAAAACTTCAGAAACAATTTCTATTTGAAATATAAAGTCTTTTGAAAACTAACCATCATATATGTTTGCCAATGAAATGCAGCAACCTGTGTTGTATGTATATAATATGTAAGTTTATATTTTCAGCTGTCGACTTCTTCAACCAAATTAACATGCTGTATGGAACCATCACAGAGTTTTGTACGGAAGAAACCTGCCCGGTAATGTCGGCTGGACCGAAATATGAGTACCATTGGGCAGATGGTCAGGCAGTAAAGAAACCAATAAAGTGTTCAGCACCCAAGTACATTGATTATCTGATGTCTTGGGTTCAAGACCAGTTAGACGATGAGACTTTGTTCCCTTCCAAAATTGGTATATCTAAATTGTTTGAATCATGTTACAGGGCCTCAGATAAGGGGGGTATTTGAAAAACTAAAATCTTTATTTCTCAATTAAACCCTATGGTGTCACTACTCATTAGAATCGTCTCTTCGAGACGATTCTAATGAGTAGTTACACCATAGGATTTGGTGGTAAAATGAGTGAGAAAGTGTTGGATATGTTCAATGTACCCTCTCTTATCTGGAGCCCTGATGTTATATATTAATTACTATTCTTAAGTTTATGTCTGTCTGGATTAGAATGATATTAAACTAGAATTCTTCAAGAAAAATATCAAACAGTTATTCAAGTGATAATTATGTTAAAAAGATTTACAAAAGTTGCATTCAATGAATGAAGAAAGATCAGCATGTTAAGTCATGATTTGAAGATTTTTTGTATAGAAACCTCAAAATAAATAGTGTTTGGCACAGATGACAACTGAAAGCAGGATGGAAGTAAAGCAGAAAGCTCCCTAATCTGCTTTACTTTTATCTTGCTTTAAGTTGTAACTAGTCATAAACACCAACAACACATATTCTTTTATTAACTCATTACCCCATAGCATGTTTCTTGTTTTGAAGCCTTCAAGGGCAGATGATCACTTAAAGCAGGTTGAAAGTAAAACAGAATGCGCCTTAAAGCATAAATTTAATGTGCTAAAAGACGCTTCTATGGGGGAAAGGAAGGGGTTTACTGAATGAATTTCATAATCATACTGTTTTGCTTTACTGTGTTGATATTGTCAAGGGATTGTTCTTTGTCTTACAGGTGTTCCATTCCCTAAGAATTTCCTCTCCATTGCCAAAACAATATTGAAAAGACTTTTCCGTGTGTACGCTCACATCTACCACCAACATTTCAAAGAGGTCATGCAACTGAGTGAAGAGGCTCACTTAAACACATCATTCAAACATTTCATTTACTTCGTCCAAGAATTCAATCTGATTGAACGGCGAGAGCTGGCACCACTCCAGGAGCTAATAGACAAACTTACAAGCAAGGACCATTGAATAGAAGGGAAAGTGAGCGACTGTGGGTGATGGAGTTAAAAACTGACTGGTTCAGAAACAATTTTTCACACCTGATGATATGTCAGTTTCAACTGAAGAGATTGATTGGTTGTTGTCAATGTATACATGTGTGCGATAGATTCAGTTGCATTTTGAACAGATGAGCTTTGTCACAAGAAAAAGGGCTTTTTGAAATCGTAAACCGTGCAGAGTTAGATTATTGACAGCATTTAGAAATGGAAGTGTCTAATCAGGGTCTGCACTGTGTGCAGTGATAGCAGGAAAATACAGTTTACATTATAACTGACATTGATAATTGTAATGGCAAACTTATGTTAAGCTGTCATTCAAAAGCAGATAAATAAGAAGTCGCAATCAGGGCTCCAGATAAGAAAGAGTAAACCGAACAAATCCAACATTTTTATCACTCCTTTCAGCAGCAAATCCTATGGTGTTACTACTAGTTAGAATCGTCTCGAAGAGACGATTCTGATGAGTAGTGACACCATAGGGTTTAATGCAGTAAATAAAGGTTTTACTGTTTGAAATACTTCCCTTATCTGAAGCCCTGTCAACTCAGGCAACTGTTTAATGCAGGACAAAACTGAAAGTGGAACCGAATGCTTCAATAGGAGCTTTCTGTTGTACTGTCATTTTGTACTAAGCAGTTACCTACCTATAGAACCCCCCCCCCCCCCCCCCCCCTTGCAAAGAATGACAGCCTAATGCATGCTTGGCTTTATACTGATCAGAGAAAGTTTTCAAACTTGATGTCTGATCTAATTCTACACTATTTACAATTTTTCACCGAATAAGAGTGAGTAAACTTAAGTTTTCCAACATTTTCTCCTTGATGTCTGCACTTAACACTATAGTGTGACTACTCATTCAACTCTTTGAACCCTAGTCACGCATATATGCGTCATTTGCAAACAGTGTACCTGTGAGGAGTACACTTGTCCTATGCAAACAGTGTAGACCCTGATCAGAGGGCTCCTTAAGGAGCCCTCTGATTAGGGTCTACACTGTTTGTCATTTTGAAATATATTGTAAAAATCAACCCTAAAAAGTCAAAAATGGACTGTAGGGTTTGGTGCAGACATAGATTTTTGAAACACTCCCCTTATTTGGGGTGCTGAATGAAAGGGTACTTTATTCTTGTAACTGAGTTCATTTCTATGAACACTTGATATATATGTACAAAATGATGATTTGAAAGATAAAGTGCTTTTTGTGTGTTACTTGAAACAATATTTTTATGTTTTTAAGATTTGATGCTGATTCCTGGCATACAACTTCCAGATAGCATAAGTCTGTGTGATATATTTTATGTATGTTTTGAGTGTTTGGTACATAATAGCCCTTTCTGATTCAATTATCTGTTTTAATTGTGGTCAGAGAGACATAGATCCTAGTCATATTTCTAGATTAGAAAAGGTTACAGCTTTCGACATCCATATGGCTTATACATGTACAAGAAGTTGTCACTGAGCCAAAAGTGGTGACTTGTTATGCCACAAACCAGGGCTCCAGATAAGGGGAGTATTTTGAAAACTAAAATCTTTATTTCTGCATTAAACCCTATGTTGTACCACTCATTAGAATCGTCTCGAAGAGACGATTCTAATGAGTAGTAACACCATAGGATTTGGTACTGAAATAAATGAGAAATTGTTGGATTTATTCAGTTTACTCCTGCTTATCTGGAGCCCTGACAAACTTAGCAATACAAAATCATAGGCCACAGTTGTAATATGCTGTTGATCTATGTCATCACTGTTAGCGGTATGCACAAAGGTTTTTTTTCTCTCATAGACTGTCTCTAATGATATAATACTGAATGGATCTTGAAAATGTAATATAATTTTATAAGAATTTTAACCCCTTAACCCTTGGCCTGTTTCTAGTATTGACAATACGTGACCACTTAAAACAGGATCAGAGTAAAGCAAAATGCTCCTTAAGGCATTTTCTGCTTTACTTTAAGCCTGCTTTAGGTTACTATCTGCTAGGATATAGAAAATATTTCTGATGATACATATTCATGACTTAATTAAAGGCGCAAACATGCATATCTATTAAGTAATGGATCAATCCATGCCATTGAGCTTTTTCCTATGAGCCCTGACAAACTTAGCAATACAAAATCATAGGCCACAGTTGTAATATGCTGTTGATCTATGTCATCACTGTTAGCGGTATGCACAAAGGTTTTTTTTCTCTCATAGACTGTCTCTAATGATATAATACTGAATGGATCTTGAAAATGTAATATAATTTTATAAGAATTTTAACCCCTTAACCCTTGGCCTGTTTCTAGTATTGACAATACGTGACCACTTAAAACAGGATCAGAGTAAAGCAAAATACTCCTTAAGGCATTTTCTGCTTTACTTTAAGCCTGCTTTAAGTTACTATCTGCTAGAATATAGAAAATATTTCTGATGATACATATTCATGACTATTAATTAAAGGCGCGATCATGCATAGCTATTAAGTAATGGATCAATCCATGCCATTGAGCTTTTTCCTATGAGTAAATTCACTATTGACCTTTATATACATGCAACATACCAAAAGAGTTGGCCTATTCATATATTATGCAGAACATGTTTGTGAGAAAGTAAGTCATCAACATTGCAATCAGCATAGGCAAATAACAGCCATGTTCAAAATACAGTGTTATCAGGGTCCAATGTTATAAATCATTGAAGTTGAGTCTAAGATTATTCTCAAGCATTTGATTGGTCAGATTTGAGCCTAGGCTCAAATCTGACCAATCAAATGCTTGAGATGTTTCTATACTTGTATATACTCTGAGTGTTTGCAATGTCTGATGGCCTATTTTGTCATATAATATAAGTTTTCTATGAAAGAGGAAAACTGCATGCACTTCCAATTATTTTTTATAAGATTTGCTATTTACAAGACCTGTAAGACAGTATAGCAATAATTTTGGTTAAAAACAATATGTGATTTTCCTTGAACAATTGTTGTTTTTGGTTGGTTTGAAACTACCGTCAAACTTCTAATAAGTGACCATTAAAAAAAGAAGCATAAGTGACGGCCAAATGCAGAACAAAAGTAATCCAGAAAGCTCCTTTTCCAAAAGGAGCTTTCTGGATTACTTTTGTTCTGCATTTAGTTGACACCTTTGTAAAAGAATTCCAGATCCTTTAGTTGTTAGCGACTGCTTAACACAATGTTAATTGTATTAGGCTTGAAACATTATGATTTGTAATATTCTTTTGTTTGAAATGTTTCTTAACTCATTGACCCCTGAAACTTGAAGTTCCATGCCCCAATTTAGTCTCGTCCAGTTTTGACTATTTGTAGGGCTGTTTCTTCATAAGGTATTGCAAAATGACAAACTGCCCAGACCTTGATCAAAGGGCTCCTGCAGGAGTCCTCTGATCAGGGTATTCACTGTTTTCAAAGGGAAAGTGTACTCTACATGGATATACTGTTTGTAAATGTTGCATATACATGTCATTAGGGGTTAATAGGTTAACTCTTTCAACACTTAGTAACTCTTGTAGGTTATTAGGTTCCCTTGTGGATCATTTTAGTTACCAAAAACATGATACAGTCTTCTTGGAATTCTGGGTAGTTTAATAAATACTGCTCTAAATTAGAAGACAGAGTATACCCTGATCAGAGAGGGCTCCTACAAGAGCCCTCTGATCTGAGTCTACACTGTTTGCAAATGTAATAAGAATATTTAACCCTTTACCTGATAGCCTATTTCTAGTACTTAAGTTAGGTGACTACTTAAAGCAGGTTGAAAGTAAAGCAGAATGCGCCTTAGGGCGCATTCTGCTTTACTTTCAGCCTGCTTTAAGCTATCATGTGCTATAATATAGAAAATATTCCATATAATACATATTCATTACTGATTAAATTGGAACTATTTTCTTCAGCGGATGAATAAATCATATCCGCTAAAAGGCGCTTCTATTGGGTAAAGGGTTAAACAGGTCCATGGTGTTGGAAGAGATAAAGGGTTAAGAGATATTTGTAATGTTGGTAGTATAGTCTCAAGCTAGAATTGCTTGCCACTTTGGTTTGCTTGATATTGCAGTTTATAACTGTCACATGATTGTATATTTGTGTTCATTAATGTAGACCCCCATTAATTACCGTTTTTATTTTGATAAAACATACATATTTACCATCAACCTACAGTTAGAATATACAGTGGAGAATCTGTTATTCTTTCCCGTTTAAACGCAAACGTACGCAAACGCAAAGCACTAAAACGTAGATAAGTACAACTTTTGGACAATTCTGATATTTCATGTTTATCTTGGTGGCAAACAGTTTGGAGCCTGATCAGACGCCGGGTTACCCGGCGTCTGATCTGGCTCCAAACTATTTGCACTGCAAATGATAGTTTTAGCGTAAACACGTTTATTGGGAAAGAATAACACATTCTCCACTGTACCTGTTACCTAACAACTTTTCATGTACAGCCAAATCTGTATTGAAAAGCTGTATTGATTGACTTATCCCTTTCACTGCCTTGCCCGGAGTACAATGATTATTTGCAAACAGTCGGGCTCCTGATCAGACACCGCATAATGCGGTGTCTGATCAGGAACCAAACTGTTTGACACTCAATACAATCTTACTTAAGTCAATTTACCTAAAATTTAATTTTACGAAATAAAAGAAGACAACAATTGTTTGAACCTGATGATATCACGGCTGTGGAAGGGGGTTAATAGAATGAAGCAACTAAACCCAATAAAACCTGTGTTCAGCAACCAGTCTGTGATGAATAGAGGTATTGCAGAATGCCCTTTAACCCTTTCCCTTATAGAAGCGACTTTTAGCACATGCATTTTATTCATCCGCTGAAGAAAATAGTTCCAATATAAACCGTAATGAATATGTGTCATGTTTAATACTTTCCTTATACTAGCTGGTAAAAGCTTAAATCAGGCTGAAAGTAAAGCAGAATGCGCCATATGGCGCATTCTGCTTTACTTTCAACCTGCTTTAAGTAGTCACCTATTTTCAAAATTATAAACAGGCTATGGGGTACTGGGTTAAGGAAATCAGCTGGTATATAGGGTTCCGAACTGTTTGATACTTGCATTTAGCTTTCTTCAACAAATCTGAATTTAACAATTTAAAAGCAGACAATATTATGACAGGATAAGGGTCAAACACTGTAGGGGATCCTGGTATGAATTGGTCAACACAGGTTTTACTGGATTACATATGAGCCGTGCCATGACAAAACCTGCCTTATTGCATTGAAAACAGTGCAGATCAAGGCCAGCCGCCACATCTTTGAAGCTGCAGCTGGCCTACTCTGACACCCACTTGCATCTAAAGCATTGTATTTACAGTACTGAACCTTATTAAATTAACAATGTTTGCGATTCGCTTGCAATTCGATGGCAATTCGCTTGCGATTCAAAATACTAACGTTACACCCGGGTAAGTTTTCTTGAATGGTGCATCTCACTAATGTTCGCAAATATGCCTTTGTTAATGTTTTCGATTGCATTTTTGTCACAACCGCCACGGAAAATTCGCGTAAAAATAGTCAACGTAGGATTTGTTTTCTGAAGCGCCCGATTTGATTGCAATTCGATGACAATTCGCTTGCGATTATCAATTTAATTTAATAAAGTTCAGTACTGTACCAGTATTTTATCTACGATATTTGGCAGTGTAACCAAACTCAGATACAGAGCCTGTGATTACAAAGGTGCTTGGTCTGTACACTGTTGCAATGCAATAAGGCAGGTTTTGTCATGGCATGGCTCATATATATTTACCATATAAAGGTGTCATAAAGATTTCAGAATGTGCTAGATGAGATTTAGTGATTGGTTCACAATTATTTTTGTAAGTGCTAGAGAAAATAAAATTAGTATTTTTTTCAAGCTGCCAATTATATTGATGAGAATACAGTGGAGAATCTGTTATTCTTTCCCGTTTAAACACAAACGTACGCAAACGCATTGCACTAAAACATAGAAAAGGACAACTTTTCGACAATTTTGACTATTCATGTTGATCTGAGTGGCAAACAGTTTGGAGCCTGATCAGACGCGTCTGATCTGGCTCCAAACTGTTTGCAATGGAAAAAATAGTTTTAGCGTAAACGCGTTTATTGGGAAAGAATAACGTTTTCTCCACTGTACTAGTAGGAGCTTTCTGTATTATTTCTATACTGCATTTAGCCACCACCTGTATGTAAAATTGCCCCATAGGCTTCTATTGAGTTGTTGCTTAACCCTTTACACCATGGATATACCTTCTTATGCATTTGATTCATTCCGCCACTGAAGAAAATAGTTCCATTTTATACAGTATTAAATGTACAAAATAAGAAATATCGTCTATGTCTTAGCAGATTAGATTGTAGCTTAAAGCAGACTGAAAATAAAGTAGAATGGGCCTTAAAGTGCATTCTGCTTTAAGTGGTCTTTCTTCCAAACGAAGAAATGGCCTATGGAGTAAAGGGTTAACCCTTTGAACTCTAGTCCCGCATATAGGCGTCCTTTTCAAACAGTATACACATAAAAAGTGCACTTGTCCTATGCAAACAGTGAATACCCAGATCAGAGGGCTCCTTCTGGAGCCCTCTGATCTGGGTCTTCACTGTTTGTCATAATGCAAAACATTGACAAAAACAACCCTTAAAAGTCAGAAATGGACTAGACTAAAATGGAAAATGGGAGTGTCCATTTAAAGTTTCAGGGAGGAAAGAGTTAATACACAGTTGATTGTTATAACATTCTCTCATTGAGCACAGCATGTGATATTAGTTTCCTGGTCATCTCCTGTATCAGTAATAGTGTTTCCTTTTCAATGAAAAAACCCCTAAAAACTTGGAAGAAACTAACTTTTTCAAAGGCAGAATTTTCAAATGAACTTTTCTATTTTCTGACAATCCACCAGTTTACATTAACTGTCAATAGGGTTGTCTCAAAAGATATATGAAAGTATGACAATTTATTAAACCATGCTAAGACTTTATTATGAAATAGAATTTACTAAGTCTGCCAATTAACAGAAAGAAAGAAAACTCATTAATCCCTTTCGATGCATATATGTATCATTTACAAACAGTGTACCCTTGATAAGTACACTTGTCCTATGCAAACAGTGTAGACTCTGATCATAGGACTGATACAAGATCAGGATGTATTCTGCTTGTCATTTTGCAATACAATGTTAAAATGGCCTAGACCTAATTTGAAACAGTTATTGATCAATTTCAGTGTATGGGCCAATAAGTTAATTAACCAAGCTGAGCTGAGCTTTGCAACAGGATAAAGGTCATTCTGATTTGGTGTTGCAGTGGTATTAAAATGCTGTCTATTCTGAAAAGTGGTGAACTAGTCTTACAAGAGATAAACTGTAGATCTTGAAAAGTGGTGACATATCTTGATCTATGCTGTTTACAAAGTATGTGAGTAGCAGTGTTAATGTGAAGGGTCTCGTAGAGCAATGGTTTATCTCATGTACAGTGTAAATTATAGATGTAAATTTATTTAATATCTGTACCATAACAGTAAAACCCAGATATTATGACCACTTTAATGAAGGATTAATTATTGTGTTGCTATTATTAAACCTATTCACCCATAAATACACCTTTAATTTATTCCTCCACTGAAGAAAATAGTTCCGCTTTATACATTCATAAATATGTATGATACTTGCTACATTTAAGAAGATGATAGCTGAAAGCAGGCTGAAAGTAAAGCAGAATGCACCTTAAGGCACATTCTGTTTTACTTTCAACTTGCTTTAAGTGGTCACCTACCTTTAATACAGTGGAGAAAATGTTATTCTTTCCCAATAAACGCATTTACGCTAAAACTATAATTTGCAGTGCAAACAGTTTGGAGCCAGATCAGACGCCGGGTAACCCGGCGTCTGATCAGGCTCCAAAATGTTTGCCACCAAGATAAACAAGAATTATCAGAATTGTCCAAAAGTTGTATTTTTCTACGTTTTAGTGCTTTGCGTTTGCATACGTTTGCATTTAAACGGGAAAGAATAACAGATTCTCCACTGTACTAGAAATTGGCTATGGGATAATGGGTTAACCTTTCTTACTCTTATTATTCATATATAAAACTCCAAGTATGAACATCTATCATCTGACTTAATACATTCGCTAATAAAATAAGGAAGCTTAGATTCAGACAGATTCTACAAGAACACATTTATGGCCCTGATCAGGACCTGTCTGATCTGGATCTACACTGTTTTCAGAAAGCGTCAATGTTTGATAATAGCAGAAGTGTTATTGCTACTCACAAGATAGTTTGTTTATGGGGTCACAAGGCAGTTGGCTGCATTTAAAAGGGTGAAAGTAAACTTTCTGCTTTACTTGTACATGGGGTTATGCGTGTACCTGTCTTAAAAAAACTTAAACTAAAAAACAAATTGTGAATTAAGTGATCATAATATTTGAGTTTTACAGTACTCTTTGTCATTCTCATGTAACCTTTGTTTGTGTTTGAAATTCATTTATCATCATTAATTTTGTCATTATTTTATTATTTTTCTTTTTATCATTTTAATCACCTTGTACCCATGTTTCTGTTGCACATGTCTAAACAAACAGTTGTAATAAATGAATTGATTTGCTGTGATTTCTTCCATAAGTTTTGTATCAGAATTCTTCATTTGTTCTTACAAAGCTTTGATTTTGTTGCAAGGCTAAATGATAGAAAAGTCAAACACATTTTCAATTGCCAATCTTTGATGGAGATCTTAAAAGACAGGTGAAGACAAGGGACTGTTTAACCCTTTGAACCCTAGTCCCGCATTTAGGCGTCCTTTTCAAACAGTGTAAATGTGAATAGTACACTTGTTCTGTGCAAACAGTGAAGACCCAGATCAGAGGGCTCCGAAAGGAGCCCTCTGATCAGGGTCTTCACTGTTTGTCATAATGTCAAACATTGACAAAAACAACCCTTGAAAGTCAGAAATGGACTAGACTAAAATGGAAACTGGAATTGTCCATTTAAAGTTTCAGGGAGGAAAGAGTTAATTGTAGTATAAAAACTTTTAACTTGTTTTGAGCTGCCACCTGTATTAAAGATTTCTACTTTATCTGCATCTGAGTAGCTGTTAAACACAACCTTTGTTCTGTGGTTAAATAAGATGTACAATGAGTGCAAACAATCGACATGAGTCTCGTGATTGTGGAAAGTTATGATTTAATAGAAGCATTGTTATCCAATCAACATTTTACAATCAAACTTCCATAACTCAAACTTGCTTGACATTCAACAACTTGAATGTGCTAATGTTGTACATACCTGTATTTCAAAGTTTAATCATCACTAAGCCACGTTTAAACATTGAAATATGGGTATGTATATCCTGAGCAAGTTTAAGTAACCGAGGGTTGACATGTAGTCTCTTTTAATGACAATACTGTCAGACCTGTATTAAATGACCACTAAAAAGACAATACATTTGTTGTATTCATGACATGTGATAGCTTAATGCAGGACAAAATAATGCAGAAGACGAGGGCCTTATGAATTATTTTGTCCTGCATTAAGCGGCAACCTGTATTTATAGATCATCACACATCTTCATTCAGTGGTTGCTTAACCCATTGCTTCATAGCCTGTTTCTAGTATTGAAGATAGGTGATCACTTAAAGCGGGTTAAAAGTAAAGCAGAATGCGCCTTTAGGCGCATTCTGCTTTACTTTCAGCCTGCTCTAAGTTACCATCTGATAGGATATAGAAACTATTTCTTATGATACATATTTATGACTGAATAAATTGGAATTATTTTCTTCACAGAATGACAATGTTAAAGGGGTAAAAAGGCATATTTATGGGATATTAGATTAACACAGGTTTGACTGTTTCTGTGTAATAACTATTAGTTATTACTATTTGCAGACAAAGTTTTTGTTTCTTATATTTTATATCTGTACATAACTAGACCCTTACCTAGTTAACTCTTTCAACTCTAAGTAACTGTTTTGGGTTATTAGGTTCCCTTGTGGAACTTTTTAGGTACCAAAACATGAACCAGTCTACTCTGAATTCTGGGTAGATTAATAAATACTGGCTTATTTAACAAACAGTGTTGACTCGGATCAGAGGGCTCCTATTGGAGCCCTCTGATCTGGATCTACACTGTTTGCAAATGTAATGAGTGTATTTTATACAGGTCCATGGTGTTCAAGAATATGAATCCTTATGTTTAGCAAGTTGCGTTATGTAAAAATCATTTTCATAGGAGTTCTGAGTATATGATGTAATGGTTTTCACATTGTGTGGAAACATGAGTGAATGTGTAATCATCACACACTGATTATCACTGCATTTTGACCACCACATATATCATCATTCTGTTTGTATTTGACACTTGGTGTCAGAATGGCTTTAAGCATTATTTTTTTAACAAATCACAAATGTTAGAATAAATGGTAATTTTTGCTTGTATTGAAATGATATTCTTACCTCCAGCTGAATTTGAAACATAAAATTTAAAAATGTACTAAAATTTTATTTGAGGAATCATTTGATTTCTTAATTAAAAAATTCTGTATTCTCATTTGCTGAATTATGGACCTTTAAAAGGCTGTTCTCTTAACCCATTACCCTATAGCCTGTTTCTAGTATTTAATATAGGTTTTCACTTAAAGCAGGCTGAAAGTAATGCAGAATGCGCCTTAAGGCGCATTCTGCTTTACTTTCAGCCTGCTTTAAGCAAATATTTTCTAGAATATAAAAAAATTCTTTAAATACATGTACATATTCATGACTTTATAAATTGGAACTATTTACTTTAGTGTAGGAATAAATCAAAGGCGCATTTATGGGGTAAAGAGTTAAATTGTTTCAATGTTGTATTCTTCTTACTTTGTGTTTCCTATGGATAATGCCATACAGTTTCAATAGGAAGTTCCTGTTCTATGTTTTCAAAACAATGGCTTATGGGAAGATGTGTTGTAAGCATTTTAACTCTTGGTACACTAGTGGCAAAACTTTGATTATCATTTCAAACAGTTTGGATACTGATGAGATGCCGCAATAAGTGCCATCTCATCAGAATCTGAATTGTTTGACACTGAATTGTTTGACACTGACCAAGTTTTAAAAAAGAAATTTAGAAAATTATATTTATAAAACAGTTGCAGACGTTAAACTTACCCAGCATTCTAAGAGTTTGAGAGCAATGTTAACTTGCAGAAACACATTTCCACTGACAATACTTATGTTAATACGCCTTATTTACGTTTGTTTCATGAAAGACACAAAATTCAGTTTTAACCCCTTTACTGCCCTACCCCAAGTGCAATGGTTATATACAAACTGTTTGGATCCTAACTAGATGCTGTGTAACAAGATGTCTGATCAGGATCTAAACTGTTTGACCCACATTATGATATTATTATTTTTCTAAAATTGAGAAAATAAAATCAGAAGAGAATTGTTTAAAGCAGGTGATGTCACGGCAGTGAAGGGATAAGGGGAGGTTATGCTGTATTAAACAATTTAATCATATTTTTAAACAATTTAAGAACATGAATCCATGTATTATGTCCCCTGGTACAGCGGAGAAAACGTTATTATTTGCCAATAAACGCGTTTACGCTAAAACTATTATTTCCATTGCAAACAGTTTGGAGTCAGATCAGACGCCGGGTAACCAGGCATCTGATCAGGCTCCAAACTGTTTGCCGTCAAGGTTGAAATCAACACTCAGAGTTGTCTAAAAATTGTCATTTTGTCCATTTTAGTGTGTTGCGTTTTGTTTGCGATTAAACATGAAAGAATAACGTATTCTCCGCTGTATAGACTTATGTGCTGTAAGAGTTTGGTCCTGTTGCAGATAACTACAGTGTAAAATCTGGAAACCAAACTCCTTAACCCCTTGAACCCTAGTCCCGCATATAGGCATCATTTTCAAACAGTGTACATGTGAATAGTACACTTGTCCTGTGCAAACAGTGAAGACCCAGATCAGAGGGCTCAGAAAGGAGCCCTCTGATCAGGGTCTTCACTGTTTGTCGTAATGACAAACATTGACAAAAACAACCCTTAAAAGTCAGAAATGGACTAGACTAAATTTGAAACTGGAAATGTCAATTTAACATTTCAGGGAGGAAAGAGTTAAACACAGAAAGTCTTTGAAGGCCTTTTGAAGTTTGGAATTCCTCTTTGGCTTAATTTTAGAAAACTGCTGCTTGATGTAGATGGTTCCATAGGTATGGTTGAAGGAGTATCTCAAACCTGCTGTGTGCCTTACATACCAGTAAAGTTAGTGACAAAGCCTGCTTGTAGCATCGCATATTGTGTGTCTGTATGCCTGTAGCTGGTTTACCCATTCTCCCATAGCCTGTTTCTATATTTGAAGACTGGTGACCACTTAAAGCAGGTTGAAAGTAAGGCAGAATGTCCCTTAAGACACGTTCTGCTAACAGCATACTTTCAGCTACCATCTGCTAGGAAATAGAAAAATATCTTATGGTGCATATTCACGACTTTATAAAGTGAAACTATTTTCTCCAATGGTGCAATATATTAGAGGTGTAAAAAGGCATACTTATTGGGGAATGGGTTAATCAAAACACAACACTTGTTTCTGATGAACTTATGAATTGCTTTTACAGTGGAGAATCTGTTATTCTTTCCCAATAAACGCGTTTACGCTAAAACTACTATTTGCAGTGCAAACAGTTTGGAGCCAGATCAGACGCCGGGTAAACAAGATAAACAAGAATTATCAGAATTGTCCAAAAGTTGTTCTTTTCTACGTTTTAGTGATTTGCGTTTGCGTACGTTGGCGTTTAAACGGGAAAGAATAACAGATTCTCCACTGTAGCATCCAGTTAGCAGAGAAAAAATTCTGTTTCCAAAGACATTTGGTTGCTTCATGCAAAACAAAATAAATGCAGAAAGCTCATTTATAGGCGCTTTCTGCATTACTTTTGAACTGTACTGAGCTGCCACTTGTCTTGTAGAATAGCTGTGTAGCTATATTTGTAAATATAGATCTACTTTTATTTCATATGAAATCCAGTACATTGGCACAGCATCAAGTCTGTTTCGTTGTAATGTTATAATTTGCCATTAATCCTTCCATATGCTGAATTTAGATACACTATTGACATATGCAGGGCTTCAGATAAGTTTGAATACAATTAATGTTTTCTTCCATTTCTCCTGCATGTCTTTATCATATCCTATAATTGGACTACTCATTAACTCATTGACCCCTAGTGATGCATATATATGTCCTTTACCAAATGTGTACGGTTAAGAGTACACAGGTCTAATGCAAACAGTGAGGTCGTGGATTAGAGGGCTTCTGCAGGAGCCCTCTAATCAGGGACTTCACTGATTGTCATAGTGCAATATATTATAAAAAAAATCCAACCCTAAATAGTCTAAAATGGACCAGCCTTTGCTGTAAACTGGAATCGTCCATTGGAAATTTCAGGGGATAATGCGTTAGAAGGGTCCCTTTGTCACAGGGTTTGGTGGGGACATGAGGAAGGTAGAATTTTGAAATACAGTAAAACCCCTCTATAACGACCACTTAATGATGTTGACTGTTATTTGTTTCTGGCAGGTGGATATTTAAAGTAAGGTGAAAGTAAAACAGAAAGCTGTCTACTTTACTTTCACCTTGCTTTAAGTGGTCGCCCGTCTTCCACATAATTAAAAAGTCTTCTTTTCAGTGGCCGTAATAGAGGGGTTTAACTGTACTCGCCTTTCAGGAGCTCTGAATATCACCAGTTCACATTTACTTTAGAGACATTGAATCAGAGTTATATTAGATGCAGTGGTCAGAGCTGTCTTTGCATTTTGGTCAGGACTCAGGAGTTAATAAAGGTGAAGTTTGTCTAGAGGAAAAGGTGCAATACAATAATATTGATGTACAGTGGAGAATCTGTTATTCTTTCCCATTTAAACGCAAATGTACGCAAACGCAAAGCACTTAAACGTAGAAAAGAACAACTTTTGGACAATTCTGATAATTCTTGTTTATCTTGGTGGCAAACAGTTTGGAGCCTGATCAGATGCCGGGTTACCCGGCGTCTGATCTGGCTCCAAACTGTTTGCACTGCAAATAATAGGTTTAGCGTAAACGCGTTTATTGGGAAAGAATAACAGATTCTCCACTGTAATAGATAGGATAGAAATATGCTGAACTCATCCTGAGTATTCTTTTGAAGATGAAAGGAGATACTTTCATCCATGATAAGAACAATACAGAAATATGCTTTATTCTTAAGTTGCATTAAACGACAAAATGTGGTCAAGATTGTCCATTGTTGTTAAATTAAATACATGTAGCTATTTAATGCAAGTTGGTTCATGCATGTCTCTACTGACAGTGACAGCTTAATGTGGTACAAGAACCCCATTCAGCATTAACCCATTACCTCTTAGCCTATTTCTTGCTTCGAAAACAGGTGACCCCTTAAAGTAGGTTGAAAGTAAAGCAGAATGTGCCTTAAGGCACATTCTGCTTTACTTTCAGCCTGCTTTAAGCTATCATCTTCTAGGATATGGAAAATATTTCTTTTGGTACATATTCTTTGCTGTATAAACTGGAACTTTTTTCTTCAGTGGAGGAATAAGTAAGAGGCGTAAAAAGGCGTTTTTAAGGGGTAATGGGTTAAGCAGTGACCTGTCTTTAACTCTCCAGTCAAAGACAGTCTAACACAGATTTGCTTTAACCTAAAGGAGCTTCTGTAGAAAGAGAAGTAGTCAGGACCTGCACTCGCTGTATTCTGTACTGGCTTTAGATATCTCGTGCATGCACGTGAAAAAGGTGTTTCTGTCTCGTTCATGTGGTTACCATATATCATTTTACTTATAGCATTGCAATAAATTATTTTAAAACATGCACTTCAATGTTTCTTTTTAATTGACAATCCACCAGTTTCAGCAGAGCTGGAAAAGTGTTGAAATGTGTCGTAAGGCGTTGTGCCTCTGCAACAATCTATGAGCATGTGTCATTTAACCCTTTCAACCCTCTGTAGAGATTACTTATTACATATGCAAACAGTGTAGACCCTGATCAGAGGGCTCCTATATGAGCCCTCTGATCAGGGTCTACACTGTTTGCATATTTTCATCGGTTTTTGATGTCATACTAAAATGAATCAGAAGACTGGTTCAAAATACTTGTACTAGAAGAGTCCAAAAGGGTTATAAATACCCACAAGAGAAATATAGGATTGAAAGGGTTAAGTGCAATGTCGGACTAATATCAGATTGGAGTCAGAACAGACACCAGGTATACCCAGTTTGAAAAAATATATGTAGACCTCAATAATTAAGCATACAGTTTATAGAAAGATAGAGGGACGTCCCTTCTGGCTTAATCTGCATTAACGGCATACACCAGCAATTCGTGAGACACCTAGTGACTTTTAACGAAGTACGATAAATCAAGCAACGTTACTCAACGATATCGTGCATATCGGTTACCTCCCGTAGATACTTTCGGTTTCAAACAATCTCCATTAATCGCGTAATAAAGACGTTAAATGCATGAAAGTGTACTTGATAAATTAAAGTACGTGAATCTTGGTAAATACTTTATCTAATAAGGCTAAGTTAATAACCCAAAACTTCAATCAAATTGAATAGGAGCGTGAACCCGAGATCACATAGAAAAAGCCGTCGGCTTATTTAGGCCATTGGTATATGTATGAAAGTGCCTATAGTTTCAAAAGAAGCCTTATTACTTATGCTTTTTAGCTCACCTGAGCTAGCTCAGGGTGAGCTTTTGCAATCCTTGAATGTCCGGCGTGCGTCGTCCGGCGTCAACAATTTTAGTGTTTACACTCTAGAGGCCACAATATTAATCCAATCTTTCTCAAACTTGCTCAGATGGTATCTTGCCATAAGAGCTCGGATGAGTTCGATTATGGTTGAAATCTGACAAATAGGTCATGAGTTATCTACCTTTGAACTGCTGAAATGCTATATTTAACAGTGTTTACACTCTAGAGGCCACAGTATTTATCCAATCTTTCTAAAACTTGTCCAGATTGTATATTACCATAAGAATTCGGAAGAGTTCGATTGTGGTTGAAATCGGATAAATAGATCAAGAGTTGTCTACCTTTGAATTGCTGAAAATGCCATTTTTAACGGTGTTTACACTCTAGAGGCCACAGTATGTATCCAATATTTTTAAAACTTGCCCAGATTGTATATGACCATAAGAGTTTGAATGAGTTCGATTTTGATTGAAATTGGACAAATAGATCACGAATTATCTACCTTTGAATTGCTGATAATGCCATATTTAACAGTGTTTACATTCTAGAGTTCACAATTTTTATCCAATCTATTTCAAACTTGCTCAGATTGTATATGACTATAAGAGTTCAGATGAGTTCGATTATGGTTGAAATCAGACTCATAAGTCGAGAGTTATCTACCTTTGAATTGCAGAAAATGCCATATTTAACGATGTTTACACTCTAGAGGCCACCAATTTTATCCAATCTTTCTCAAACTTACTCAGATTGTATATTACCATAAGACTTCAGATGAGTTCAATTATGGTTGTAATCTAATCAATAGGTCAGGAGTTATCTACCTTTGAATTGCTGAAAATGATAAATTTAACAGTGTTTACGCTCTAGAGGCCACAATATTTATCCAAGCTCTCTCAAACTTACCCATATTGTATATGACCATAAGAGTTCGAAAAAAGGGTGATTATGGTTGGAATCTGACAAATAGATCCAAGATATATCTACCTTTGAATTGCTGAAAATGCCATATTTTACAGCGTTTACACTCTTGCAACTACAGTTTTCAAGGGATTTTGATTATACTTGTACACAAAGGATGTAGCTATACGTTCTCGAAGGAGTGCAATTATTGTTGAAATGTTATCATTGTGGCAATAGTTACCTGCCCTTGATATACTTTGAAATGCTAAAAAAAGGCTTCATTTCAGTATTGTTTAAGCCCATTGTTATTTGCCTTTGATCGATGAACTCTACTATACTACCTTGAATGGATTTAGAATAAAACGGGTGAAATTCAAAGGTAAAGCTATCAGGCTTCATTACAAATGGTGAGCGATATCAGGGCCTTCAGGCCCTCTTGTTTACCATTGTCTTATTATTCACACCTATAGCTTTTATTGTGAGAAGTTTCATCAATTTATTTCGGGCAGATTTTGATTGAGTGAGTGTTTTCATTGAATTGGAGACGAAAACAATTTAGAAAAATGCATATATATCGGGCAACAAACCATACTCTTTGCATCATACTTTCACTGAGCATCACTTTTTAACTGCCTGGAAAGGCAAAATAACGCATGCCGACTCTTTGCCGAGAATGGCTACATCATAATACCATTATTACCTATGTTTTAGCTCACCTGAGCTAGCTCAGGGTGAGCTTTTGCAATCCTTGAATGTCCGTCGTCCGTCGTGCGTCGTGCGGTGTGCATCGTCCGGCGTCAACAATTTTAGTGTTTACACTCTAGAGGCCACAATATTTATCCAATCTTTCTCAAACTTGCTCAGATTGTATATTACCATAAGAGTTCGGAAGAGTTTGATTATGCTTGAAATCGGACTGATAGGTCAAGAGTTATCTACCTTTGAATTGCTGAAAATGCCATATTTAACAGTGTTTACACTCTAGAGGCCACAATATTTATCCAATCTTTCCCAAACTTGCTCAGATTGTATATCACCTTAAGAGATCGGATGAGTTTGATTATGGTTGAAATCGGGGGAAATAGGTCAAGAGTTATTTACCTTTGAATTGCTGAAAATGCCATATTAAACAGTGTTTACACTCTCGAGGCCACAATATTTATCCAATCTTTCGCAAACTTGCTCAGATTGTATATCACCATAAGAGTTCAAATGGGTTCGAATATGGTTGAAATCGGACCAATAGGTCAAGAGTTTATCTACCTTTGAATTGCTGAAAATGCCATATTTAAGGCTGTTTACTCTCTAGAGGCCACATTTTTTATCCAATCTTTCTCAAACTTGCTCAGATTGTATATTACCATAAGACTTCAGATGAGTTTAATTATGGTTGTAATCAGATCAAAAGGTCAAGAGTTATCTACCTTTGAATTGCTGAAAATGATATATTTAACAGTGTTTACACTCTAGAGGCCTCATTATTTACTCAAGCTTTCTTAAACTTGACCAGATTGTATATGACCATGCAAGTTCAAAAATGGGTGATTATGGTTGAAATCTGACAAATAGATCAAGAGTTATCTACCTTTGAATTGCTGAAAATGCCATATTTTACCGTGTTTACACTCTTGCAACTACAGTTCTGAATGGATTTTGATAATACTTGCACACAATGTTTATAGCTATAGGTTCTCAAAGGATTGCAACTTTTGTTTCAATCTTATCATTGTGGCAATAGTTATCTGCCCTTGATATTATTTGAAATGCTAGAAAAGGCTTCATTTCAGTATTGTTTAGGGTCTAGTTATCAGCCCTTGATGTACTCTACTATACTAGAATTCTGAGGTTGTATTCCAAAATGGTTTACATGCTATACTGCAAATTTGAATAGATTTAGATGAAAACGGGTGAAACAGAAAGGTAAAGCTATCAGGCTTCAGTACAACAGGTGAGCGATATCAGGGCCTTCAGGCCCTCTTGTTCTTTTTGCCATTGTACTTAGATATGTTTAAAGAACCTATGCTGAAATTTTCATAGAGATCCATTGGAGATTTCATTTTGTCGCGTATGTCCTTTTATGCCTTCCGAAGGGAGGCATATAGCTTTTGAACTGTCTTGTCAGTTATTCCGTCCGAAAACTTAACTTTGCTCATATCTTCCTTATTACTTAATTGATTTATGTCATACTTGGTTACAACACCCCTTGGAACACCTTTCAGATGACATACTTTTTTTTTACCTTGAACCCTAAATGGCCTTGGTCTTGAGCATCTAATTTTCCAAAAACTATATTATTGACCACAACTTCCTTATAAGTCAATGGATTTACTTCATACTTGGTCACAGCTGAACTATACGTATTTGACATTGACCCCCTCAATAACCTTAACCTTCAGAATCAAATTTGACGGAAAACTTTAACATTGCTCATAACTTCCTTATTACTGAATTGATTTACTTCATGATTGGGTACAACACCCACTGGGACAACACCTCTTCTAACCTTGACCCCTCAATGTCTTTACCTGTTGTCCAAAGACTCGACTCTAATTATTGGCCATAACTTCCCTCTTTGTTAATGGATTGACTTCATCGTTGGACATAGCCACCAGTTGTGCCAAGACCTTTCAGTGTCAAAGCATCAATTCGGGGGCATTGTCATCTTACAGTGACTGTTCTTGTTATTAGATAAATTGTCTTAAGTAATGAGTGTCAGCCAGTCTGGATCCTGATTAGACGCCATGTCTGATTAGGATCCGTCCAATTGTTTGAAAATAACCATTATACCTTGGGCAAGGCAGTAAATGGGTTAATGAATGTCGTTTGCTCAAAATAATTCTGTGATTGCAGAGTTACTGCCCAAATTGACTCAGTTTGAATGGAGATAGGTCACATTGGTAACCCGTCGTTTGATCTAAATCCAAACTATTTGCATTAGAGGTTAAAACTAGCTTCCTACATTTTAAAATGCTTGGTCTGGTATACAGTAAAACCTATCTATAACGGCCACTAAAGTGTGCTAATTTATTAGTTGTTTTTGACAGGTGACTGCTTAAAGCATGGTGACAGTAAAACAGAAAGCTCCTGTAGGAGCTTTCTGTTTTACTGTCACCTTGCTTTAAGCTGTCACCTGTCATTTAAACAACACATTAGTCCTCGTTTTAGTGGCCGCTATAGAGAGGTTTTACTGTACATGTGATTTAACAGAAAAATAAACATCTTGAGGCAAAACAAAAATGATGTACATATTAAGGATGGACGACAATTCTATTTATTTATTTAGGACAGAATAAAGATACAATCTTACAGACAAACGAACATATACAGGATAATTACCCAATGTTGCCACACATTAAAAGGTCACTAGATTTTTGGTTATGCTGTTCATGGTAAGTTTGATTATTAAAGCTGTCACGTGTTTCTCTAAATCAATATTACATACTTAATACATACACATACTTAATGGTGATATGTCATTCTTTAACCATTTACCCCATAGCTTATTTCTAGTTTTGAAGACACATGACTATTTAAACAGATTTAAAGTACAAATGTATCTTTAGCAGGATGTGCTTTAATGCGCATTCTGTTTACTTTCAGTCTGTTTTAAGCGTCCAATAGCTAGGATATAGACAATATTTCTGATGTTACATGTTCATGACTATACATTGGAACCATTTTCTGCAACATAGGCGAGAATGCTCTCCCGGATAATTGTTATTCCTATATGGTATCTGGTGCGTTCTGAGGGCGGTTTGTGCGTTCAAAACAAACAGGTATAATACTACAGGACTCCCTCCCTAAAACGGCCAGCTGAACAACAACTGTTGCGCTGTTTATCAAAACAACACAATTACATTCAACCTATTTCATTGATGCAATATCGTCTGCTTAAAATTGTCGTCTGCTGGTTTTCTCAAATTTACATATTGGACATTTTGACATAAAAAAAATGAGTGAAAAATAGCCTGAATCCAGAAGCCAAATTTCCTCCCTATAACAACTCCCTCCGAACAACACACACAACCTTTGTCTCCGATTGAGTGCTGTTGTAGAGAGGGAGCACTGTAACATAAATCTATGTAAAGATCTAGATAAGTTTTACTTATATCGGCAAAATTATAGGAGACGGCCCACCTCTGTAACTCCGGGATAAGGCAGTGAACAATTTAGGGTCTACATACAGTGGAGAATCTGTTATTCTTTCCCGTTTAAACGCAAACGTACGCAAACGCAAAGCACTACTTTAAAACGTAGAAAAGTACAACTTTTGGACAATTCTGATAATTCTTGTTTATCTTGGTGGCAAACAGTTTGGAACCTGATCAGACGCCGGGTTACTCAGCGTCTGATCTGGCTCCAAACTGTTTGCACTGCAAATAATAGTTTTAGCGTAAACGCGTTTATCGGGAAAGAATAACAGATTCTCCACTGCAAGAGAAAATGGGGGGGGGGGGGGGGGGGGGGGGGGGTGAGGTCTTGCTTTTTCAGCTCTAGATAGCCGACTTTGAAAGTGTGACGTTTGCCGCATTTGCTCATTTTGGAGCCGAAGCGTCACCACAAGGGACAAATACACTTATGTAAAAAACAAAATAACATAATTATAGTACACTTTTTTATTTCTAGCGTCATTCCTCACAAACAAGTGAAAAATAAACATATTTTAAAGCTCTTTCTTGTGTTTTATTTTAACCCTTAGTCTGCCACTCACGACTATAGCTCCATATGCAAACAGCAAACGGCGTCTCATCCGGATCCAAGCTGTTTGACACTCGAACAACATTTTCAGCAATTTTGAGCAACTTTGAAGCACTTTGAAACTTGAAGCAGACGAGAAATATAGCAGACGACAATTTATTTGGCGGGCTAAGGGTTAATAACAATTTAACCCTTTCACCATCGGAGTCGCATTAAGTAGACTATGCAAACAGTCACGGTGTCTGATCAGGATTCAAACTATTTTACATACTACCTTAATCTAACTTTGAAACGTTCTTGCAGACAACAACCTTGAAGCAGACAACAATGAAGCGATGCATGGTTAATACTCGCCGTTATTGCGTCTGCTTTGAAACTATTGCCCAAACATTTATTTCAAAATGAGTTGTAAAGCAGTTTGACCGAACAAATATCAACACCAGTGTCAAACAGTATGAAATCTAGTTCAGTTTTTACTACAGTGCTCCCTCACTACAACGGCCCTCCAAACAACAACTCCTCCTTACAACGACCTTTGTCGCAGTTCCCTAAACTGGACAATTATCTCCAACCTATTCGCGGCTCCAAATGGTTGGCAAGTCTCCACTTGGCGACGTTGACAGGGAAAGAGTTTTAAAGTCTAGTTCTGTCTTGACTAGAGCTATTTTGTGCCACATATTGCAACATGACTAATAACGCTCTCTGACGTCATTCCACTCATTCTTTGGATAGGACAAGTGTACTATTCAAAGTCACAGGTACATTTTTTTTCAAATGACGAGTATACATTTCACCTGCATGGGGGTTAATTGGTTAAGTATGTTGCATACACTTTCGGACATTAAATTCTTCTTTAGAACTGCTTTTGGAGTTAATTAACTATAACTTTTAAAGTCTGTTCTATTGCGGCGCTGTCTTGAGTTTGTACAAAGAAATTCATTTCTAACGGAACTGTAGGTTCCATTGTGTAAATAGTGGACAGTGGCCCGTTTCATAAAACTTCGTACGACAGATGTTGTCGTAAATCAGATGATAAAAGTTTCAATTATTATTTATTTCTCAATCTAATCCTGTCTTGTGACATCTCTTTGGAATCGTCTTGAAAAGACGATTCCAAAGAGATGTCACCAGATATGATTGGATAGATAAATCAGAAACTAAAATTATTTTAAAGTTTTGACTTACGACCGTTTTTTCGTACGAAGTTTTATGGAACGGGCCCCTTGTCTAGTGGTCATGCGTTAGACTGTTAATCCAGGGGTCGTGAGATCATGTTCTTCGGACGAAACTTTAAACCGAGGTCCCCTGTATTAGTGCTAAACACTGGGGTCGCAAAATAACCAGAGGGCTCTATCGATATAGAGTAGCGCATCCCTCCTTCAGGAGACGTCCGATCTGGGTATACACTGTTTTCAAAAAGCCCCAACGTACCCTTATATCAGGAGAGGAGTTAATCATACGAGCGTTTTAAACCAGAGGGCTCTTGTATACTCATTCACCCCTGAAACTTAAAATGGACAATTCCAGTTTACAATTAAATCTAGTCCATTTTTTATAACTAGGGTAGATTTTAACCATATTTTACAAAAAGACAAACAGTGTAGACCCTGATCATAGGGAACCCTCTGATCAGGTTCTACACTGTTTTACATAGGACAAGTGTACTCTTGACAGGTATATGCTTTTTATGACGAGTATACTCGTCGCTTGGGCTCAATGTGTTAACTACGTTTCTACTAGTAATTGAACTTTGTGGTAACACTCAAGGTTGACAATAGATCGGATGACAATGATGTGATGAAGATCATGCTTGTATACCTTTAGCGCGCCAAGTGGGTTTCGTCTGCTAACATGATCGTCTGCTACCACGTTCAACCTTCATTTATCTGTCCTCTAGTTGAGGAAATATGATCATAGTGTCAAATAGTTTGGATTAAGAAGAAATGTCAAGAAACTCGGCGACACATCCGCGTCCAACCTATTTGTAAGTTATCACAAAATTTGTCATAAGCGGGTTGACGGTTAAACATGATAATCTGGTGATCTGATGAGAAGTTATAATTTCTAATTTCATATTATTTTTAGCGTGGTAAAAGGTTTGCTATAGTCACACACTAGGGTTTAATCTCAGTGAAATAATACAAGTACAGTGAAAACCTCTCTTTCACGAACACAAAGTTGTGTTCATTATAAGGTATTTTAAACAGGTGATTGCTTAAAGCAATGTGACAGTAAAACAGAAAGCTCCTTTAGGAGCTTTCTGTTTAACTGTCACTTTGCATTAAGCTATCACATTGCTTTAACTGTCACCTTGCTTTAAGCTATACAACCAGCCTTTGTTTTAGTGGTCGTAATAGAGAGGTTATACTGTACTTGTGTTTTAGATCGTTTAATCTACACCATTAAATTTGAAGCTAGTTTTCTGGTCAACAAAGAACAATTTGGATCAAGATCACACCTCGAGTAACTCTTCGTCTGATCAAGATCCAAACTGCTAGCCATTCAGAACGCATATCTTCAAATATACACAGAAGAAAACATTCAAATATAAGAATTAATTTAAAGCAGACGTCACTCCGAGCTTACAGCATATAATCAGTTCTCAATAGGTTTTACATGCTTAACAAATACAGTTATACTGACTTTAAATGGCACTTTGATAAAGAAACATACGTGTGTCTTAAAGCAAGTGGGCGCTTAATGCATTACGAATATAATGCAAATACCCATCATGGGAAATTTCTGCGATACTTTGTTCTTAACGAACAAACATTGAAAAGTTGCCATGCAATAATTGTAGTATTGAATGGCTGTTTAGCACATACTGACTGTAAGGTGTTTGTAAATATTGATAAGAGTATTTGACAGTGTAAATAAATACGTCCGCTTTTGGATTTCGATGGGTATATTCTAACAAAACTGATATTTTCCTTATAGGATCAAATATCAAGCGAAAGCTTTGTTGTACCATCAGAATTAAAAGGCTCTGAACAGGAAGATAATTATTCCCATGCTTTAGAGAAATGAAGTGAAAGTGCAGGAATTATAACGAAGTTTGACGCAGAAAACATATACAGTAAACATTGGTAGGTCAAACTTGTGTAAAGACATCGATCAAAACAAACAGATCCATAACTATCAGTACAGTTGTCAGCTTAATACACCGCAATAGTAAAGCAGAAAGCTCCTGAAGGAGCTTTCTGCTTTACTTTTGTCTTGCATTAAGCATTTACCTGTGTTGGAGAACCACAAGTTTCTTTACAGAATGATCGTTTACCAGACGTTTGACTGTCTATATAAATCTTATATATCACATGATTAGATGGTGAATGGAGCAGTTGTAGAAGACTGACGAAATGAGGCACTTGGCTTATGTGACATGGATACTTATATTGACTGCAACTATAGTGGTGGCTCACTATGCACGAGATACTAAGATTTATGTGCAAAGTGGTTGGAGAAGATGGATGCACGGTGTGGATCCGGCAGAGAACATGAATGTAGTAAGTGGGTATACTTAACCCTGGTCCTATCGTAATATCGTCTGCTTTGAAATTATCGTCTGCAAAAATATTCAGTTAATATTGATACAACTTTAATTAAAGAAACTTAAAGACGAGTGTCAGCAGTTTGGGTCTAAATCAGACGTCTTGTGCGTCGTCTTATCTGGATACAAACTTTAATTATTTTTTTAAAAAAAACCCAGCCAGGACACGATCGACAGGAAAAGTCAATATGATTATTTGTTTGTTTGCTTATCACGCGAGTATTTTGCGCTATATGACCAAAGGACACCACAAATGGTTGGTGTTTGGTGGCGTTAAGGTACGAGTAGACCTAACTTGGGCCCCATGCTTTAACACATTCATGACAAGGATATCGTCTGCTTGAATTTGCCGTCTGCTTTAATTTAGTCAGTTTTATTTATCTACCGAAGAAAACAGTTCCCTTATCATATAGTCATGCAACCATAATGCTTTTTCTAGATTTTGGCAGATGGGAGCTTGACGCAGATGAAAAGTAAAACAGAATGCACTGAGACGTGTTATGCTTTACTTTCAACCTACTTTAAGTGACAACCTGTCTTCAAAACTAGATCCATACTATCACATGTATGTGATAAAGGGTTATCTGCTTCTGTTCACATTTATCATCTGTCTTTGAACCATTTCAGCAATTTGTGAATCAACGCTTATTAAACCACATAGTTTAAAATTTTCTAAACTGTTTCAGAGCCAGCTTATAACTAGTAACGGCTACCCATGTGAAGAACATGACGTCATCACCAGTGACGGGTACATTCTGGGTGTACAGAGAATACCATTTGGAAGAAAAGACAGGATGCGCCATGGTAAAACTATCCAGAACGACTTGATTTAAAGGCATGATACTTTAAAAACCTGAACTGACTACATTGTATTTGAAGTTTCATGGGTCAATAAGTCAACTTGCAGTTAAACCTCACCGTGTTACCTGTGTTAAGCAGACATTCTTAGTTGAACCATTTAGCTGTTTCAATACAGGAAATAGCTTAATGCAAGGCAAAGACAGAAAACTCATTCAGGAACTTTCTCCTTTATATTTTTTTGCTGCAATAAACAGGCACATGTATGTATTTAGAGAAACGAATGCCTCTTAAAAAGAACAGTAACACAAACTATTTGAATGTGCACTTAAACATTGTTGTCTGCATGTACGTGTACTTCTCAAGCTTTCATGTTAGAAGCAATTTTGACTGAAAAAATGGTTTTGACTCTGATGAGACATAGAGTTACCCGGTGTACACTCGGACATAGACACTCCAATCAATTTGCAATGTCTGACAAAATTATATTGTCGCGAATAAAACCGGTTTTACAGTAACTAATTATCATTGAAGTGACTCGTTAGCTAGACTCATGATAAATTATGCAGACATTTATGCGATGCATGATTTCAAAAGTTCATTTAATAGTGGCTAAGACCATAGATAAATTAATCTAAAGTTTGAGCTAGTTTGGGTCCTGACTCGGGCACGACCTTCCACCGCCCTTGTTATGAGACAAATCGAGTATCTGTATCAGACCTTAGTGTACATGTACAACACTCCCTCTCTACAACGGCCCTCCCAACAACGACTCCCACCTTACAACGACCCTTGTCGCTGTTCCCCAAAACAATATATTTATGTCAAACCTTTTCATAGCTGCACAACCGTCTGCTTGAATTTGTCGTCTGCTGTTTTTCTCAATGTTACATAATGGACATTTTGACAGAAAAAACTTAATTATTATTATTATTATTATAACGAGTGACAAACAGCTTGAATCCAGATCAGACGCCGCGTTACGCGGCGTCTGATCATGATTCAAGTAGTTTGGAAATGTAAGCCAATTTCCCTCCCTATAACGACTCACTCTGAACAACGCACACATTTTTCATCTCCCATTGGATGTCGTTGTAGAGAGGGAGTGCTGTATTACAGTGGAGAATCTGTTATTCTTTCCCGTTTAAACGCAAACGTACGCAAATGCAAAACACTAAAACGTAGAAAAGTATAACTTTTTGACAATTCTGATAATTCATGTTTATCTTGGTGGCAAACAGTTTGGAGCCTGATCAGACGCCGGGTTACCCGGCGTCTGATCTGGCTCCAAACTGTTTGTACTGCAAATAATAGTTTTAGCGTAAACGCGTTTATTGGGAAAGAATAACACATTCTCCACTGTAGCCCCTTCACTGCCATATCATCGAAAATTGTCGTCAGCTTTCTTTCTCAAATTTACAATTTGGACACTATATGACTAAAATCGTCTTCATGAGTGTCAAATAGACAGATATAAAATATTAGTTTAGTTTAAACAATATATTATTCAGAGAAAAGTAGATTCATTGATAGATCTAGTATTGCATTGACATGTTGCAGCTTAACCCATTACCACATAGCCTGATTCTAGTTTTGAAAATAGGTGACCACTTAAAGCAGGTTGAAAGTAAAGCAGAATGTGCCTGAACTCATTCATTCCTGACACTTTTAATGGACAATTCCAATTTCAAAATAAGTCTAGTTCACTTTTGACTATTTAGGGTTGATTTTAAGAATATATTTCAAAATGACAAACAGTGTAGACTCTGATTAGAGTCTACACTGTTTGCAGAGGACAAGTGTAACCCTCACAGATACATTGTTTGTAAATGGCGAGTATACTCGTCGCTAGGGTTGAATGCGATAAGTTTACTGCAGTGTGGTGATGTACTCGTACACTGCTCATGCATATTCATATAAGTCGCTTGGAGAAAAATACTAATTTTGCTATTAAAACCTTCGTAAATGCAGTAAGAACATCATGTTTTCTTTCAACATGTGCAGCAAAGTTATTGTTTTAAACACTGATCAATATGATGATAGAGTTAAATACCAAACCTCATACTGTCTATTGATGGCAGAATACAGGTGTTTTCGTCAAAATAGGTGGCCGATCTAGTCTCTTAAGATATCTATGAGTACAGCAAGACCATGATAATTAGAAACAGATATACCGAGTATATATTATCTGTCTTAAATGTAATGGGTTTCTAGTGTTAAGGGTGTATCAATGTCATGACTTTGGGAAATTTTCAAAGTATATGAAAACACTCTATGATGGTTTTGTATTAAAGAACTATTTAAGATGAATGAAAAAATAGAAAAAGTGTACATTTTGGTGAACAACAGTTGGCTCTACGGCCATGTAAAATTTACCCCACCCACTTCCTCTTATTTTGTCCTTTTCAAACAGCCCGCTTCAATAAAATCCATTTTAAATGAAAACAAATATGATAATTTGGTTTTGTGTTATTTATTTCCTATCTATGGTAGTATTTCTTCATACAAAAACTAATTTAAGAAAAAAGAGGCACCAAATGTGAAATTTATAAAGCTCTAAATATCATCGATATGGTACTTTTTTGTAAATTTTGTAAGGGGAGATAACTCTTTTTACTTTAATAACTCAAAATTTTAAACACTGACCTTTAAATTTCTTTTCATGTTTTAAACTGCCTTAGCATGGGCTTTCATCTGGTAGAATATATATAAAAAGTTTAATACTAGAACTATTTCATTTTCAAACTTTTTTAATTTTTTTCCTAAAATAAAAAATCTAATAAAATCATGCCCTATACAAAGCATATTTTTGATATTCAAGGATCCATATTGTTCAAACCTGGTGCCTGCTTTGTCTAAATTTGGTTTCTATATGTGAAAATACCACCATAGACATGAAATTAATAATGAAAACCCAAATTATCATGTTTGTTTTGTTTTGAAATAAATTTTACTGAAGCTTGTACTCTGAATGGGTAAAATTTGAAAAAAAACGTCCAAATTTGACATACCTTTTTCAAATCGCTGTAGCTCAAAAAAAGGACACCACCATATATATATTTTTTTCTCATTTTTTCATTCATCATAAACAGCTCTTCCAAAAAAACAAAATTAGAAAAAAAGTTTGATACTTTGAAAAATGTGTTTATGGCATTGATACACCCTTAAAGAGCTTAACAAGTAGACTTGGCCTAAATATTTCTATTCATGTCTGGCGGTTTGAATTATACAAAAATATTTTCTAATAACAGTTTAGTAACTAAAATACAGTTCTTTTGGAGTTGGGCGGGGTCTGAGTCGAGATTGAGCCATAAACCGTTGAAAGTGCACCGTTGATACATAAACGCGAAACAAATAAATGTATAAAATGACATATTTTGTTAATGTGAACAATTTATTAACTGACGGTGAAGAGCAAACAGCTGGGGACAATATCTGACAGAATTACTCGGCTATTTCTGGCTCAAACTGTTTGCAATGTACATACCAATTTTAACGCGTTTATCGTTACTGTGCTTTTTTAGTGCACTGATATGTAGCTATTTATTTATATAGTTTTGTATGTTAAGTCCGTACCATACGGTTTTGCGATTAAAACAAGTAAAAACAATGATGTTTTTGGCGTATCAGTATAGTCATTAATTGATTGTTGATAGTATCAATGTAGAGGTAGGCATATTGAATCAGGTCTCGTGGCGTCTGATCTGTATCTAACTATATATGCAAATGCTAGCAAAGTCGCACTAGGAATGGTATGTGTTAAGTTATTCATTAGGACTATGGGAGTGTGATGAATATTATTTGTTTTCCACGAAAAATAAGAATTAGAGGGTAGAGTAAGTTAAATTAGTCAATATTACAAACTTACAGGGAAGGAACTCTGGGCATACGATTATATAAAATATAGCGAGTTACTTCCCGTCCCCGTTTTATTTCAACTTGTACATCATACATATTTATCAATAGCATATAAAGCAGTTTTCCGTGCATTCACAAAACATAGAAAAATGCAAAATTAAATTATATGTACCACAACTGTACAGACTAAACTACTTATTTTCAAATTTTACACATTATGTTCTAAATGTAAAGTTTCAAGTAACAAATAGTTTCAGATAAAGTTAGAAAATACAGACATGGACAAGTTCACTGAACTATTTTTCCTGGTAAAAGAAGATGACGTGGAGTTTAAATATACAGGGCTGCCATAAATTGAAATGAAAAATCCTAAGATTTCCAAATTTGCTTTTTGCAAGTTCGATTTAACGAATCGTACCTTTACCCCATAGCCTTTTTCTTGTTTTGTTGACATGTACCACTTAAAGCAGGCTGTAAGTAAAGCAGAATGCGCCTTAGGGCGCATTCTGCTTTACTTACAGCCTGCTTTAAGCTACCATGAACTGGGGAAAAATCCGGAGATTTAGGAAAAATCCGGAGAAATGGCAGCCCTGAATATATATTTTAGCATCCAATTCTCGACCAGTTGTGCTTCTGCAACACGGCCTGTTGTCCAGTTCGGCCGACTGGGTGGACAATCTTGTCAATCAGAGTTTTGGATTTCTATTGGCTGATGCTGGCTTTGACGTGTGGCTTGGTAACAGCAGGGGCAACACTTATGGACTACGACACCGGACACTCAAGCCGAACACTGATGCATTCTGGGATTTCAGGTAATGTAGATTTTCGAAAATACTTGCTATATACAGCGCTGCGCCGCGGTAAACATATTCCAATATTGATGGGTTTGTATAATTGTTGATTGCATTTATGGATAAGCAATTGCTGGGCTATTGAAATCCCGAGTCTCATGCACAAATGAAAATTGTAATTAACTCATTGACTTTGAAGTTTGTAATGGAAAATCCAAGTTTCCGATCACCTCCAGTAAGGTTTTGACCATTTAGGGTTGTTTTTAACAACAAATTAGTAAATGACAAACAGTGACGACCCTGTTCGTAACCCTAACTAATATTTGGGTATTCACAATTTGCATGAGCGAAGTATAACTGGAACTTTGATTGTAAAGGCGCCAATATCCGTCAGCGGGGCTCACCTAGTTAACACTTTCATGATCAAAGTTACCACCATATTATCGCCTGCTTCAATATGGTTGTCTACAATATCGTTTCAAAAATAGATTTAAAGCAGTATAACTGTCTTTTATCAAAACAAGTAGCAAACAGTTTTGATCATGATCAAACGCCGCGTTATGAGGATCAAAACTGTTTGCAAATGCGACTTATGACGTCATTTAGATTCAAGATTTCAAGATTCAAGATTTCTTTATTCAGTAATGTAAACACATAGTGTTTCTTATTACATCAATATAATCATAATACTACATGTATATAGAGTGAAACAATTACATGGATTAATTCACGATGTTAAACACATGGCAACAGTGACAGTACATGTATTCTGTTATTGGATCGTCAAAAAGATATCCAAGGCAGGCTTAAAATGATATTCACCCCAACAACCACTTAGGTACTCTAAGGAACAAATGCCCTTTACAAACGGTTTGAATTCAGGTCTAGAACCTCGATGATTGATTAGGTCAAAAACTGTTTGGCTTTCAGATTAAAATTAATCGTCACCATCTTCAACAAGTTTTAACATTTTATTGTTTTAATAGGACAAGGGTAACGTCTTGGCAACTGCACAATCAATCCTTCGAATAATAGTTAACCACAATGCATCTCTCAGCGCTTCTGACTGTAAACCATCTGTCATCACAAACGATTCTATTTCCTACTTTCTTTTCAGCTGGGATGAAATGGCTGCATTTGACCTTCCTGCCACTGTCGAACATATCATTGCAGTCACTGGTGCTCGAGATCTAGTCTACATTGGGTTTTCCCAGGGGACAGAAATAGCTTTCGCGAGACTCTCGGAAGACCCACAACTCTCCAAGAAAATCCGACTGTTTGTCGCCCTTGCACCTGTTGCATACATTGGAAACATCAAAAGTCCGATTCGCTTGCTTGCTCCGTTTAGCCATGACCTCAGTGTAAGTGTTGATTTTTATTGGATCCATATTAGACGCCGAGTAACTTAATCCAAGAATCCAATTTGTCTGACAATCATATTAAATGTCCCTTTATTCGCATAAAACGAACATTTGAAAAAATATAACCATAAAACGAGGCAACTGTTTACTATGATAAGTATGAGAATACTTTTCTAAGATTTCATTTATGTACCAATATTTCCCACTTTTTACACAAAGTCTTTTTAAATCTAAGCAGTCTATCAGCGAAACCATAATAACCTTTGCAAAGAATTTTGATCCTGATAAGACGTCGCGTACTGAGTTAAAATGAATGTTTTAAGAACAGATAGCAACTAACGGAAGGACTTGCGTAGTAGTACAAATCTCCATTTGGTGCTTTGACAACTTAATGGTGATCAATATTGATTGAAAAAGTCTTTGAAAGTTCTCAAAATAATTGTCATAAGTTACACTGGAGAATCTGTTATTCTTTCCCAATAAACGCGTTTACGCTAAAACTATTATTTGCACTGCAAACAGTTTGGAGTCAGATCAGACGCCGGGTAACCCGGCGTCTGATCAGGCTCCAAACTGTTTGCCACCAAGATAAACAAGAATTATCAGAATTGTCCAAAAGTTGTACTTTTCTACGTTTTAGTGCAATGCGTTTGCGTACGTTTGCGTTTAAACGGGAAAGAATAACAGAGTCTCCACTGTACATGTACGTACTTCTGTCTTTGGAGATTTTCCTGCCTCTCCATTTAACTGAATAGTTTCTAAAACTATAATTACATGTACAAAACGTTAATGGATCTTAATCAGACACCGCGTGACGCGGCGTCAGATCAGGATTCAATATGTTTGACATTCATTCCAAAGTTTCATAAGTCAAAAATATAGAAAATTCAAATTAGAGAAATAAAAGCAGATGCCGTTATGGAAGTGAAGCGTGTAAACAATAACGATTTTGTTGGAAATTTAATAGACTTCAAGATTAGCTCCTCCAGAAATAATGTATTAATTTGATAAAGATTATTAACAGTTTCACTTTAAGCTACGGAAGTATTTCTCGTCAGCAATTGTCACCTGCGGCTAAAATATTTAGTATATTTTATGGAGTTTCTTGTTAGAGGAAAATAATCAGTTTGTACAACAATAAGGATTCCGTTGAGATGCCGATGAACTCTGTGTCTCATCAGAATCCATACTGTTTACAACGCTTTTAAAGAAACCATTCGCAAAGTATTATTAGTTAACACATTAACTATACTCTGCACAACTATACTGGCCCCAGTGTTATAAAACGTTTGAGTCGCGCCTGACATCGTTGCAGCATTTGATTGATCAAATTTGAGTAAATGCTCAAATCTGACCAATGAAACGCTTAAGGACGATCTCCGACTCAAATCAAAGTCTTTATTACATTGGACTCTAGTGTATTACAAACAGTTTGGATTCAGATCAGACAGTGGGTGACACATATAGCCTTTGACACTCGAAGCGATGTTAGTTGAGTCAAATGTGGGGAGAATCCTTATTGGAGAAAGTGCAGCGAAACCGTAATTATAAATGGCGATGGAATTGTTCATCATGCAAAATCTGTAATATAGTGGAGTAAGCCTTTTCAAATAAACGAGCTTATGCTAAAATCCTTCTTTCTATTGCAAACATTTGCGGTTACCCGGTGTCTGATCTGGCACCAAACTGTTTGCCACTCAGATTAAAACAAATCGTCAATGTTTTTATCAAGCTATTTTTTCTGCCAGGTATCACATTGTATTTATTTATTTATTATACCAGATTTATATAACGCTCTTTTTTACACAGGAGTTGTGCGATCTAAAGCGCTTCATATGAAATTAAAAACAAATAACTACATTTACAATAAAGTAAAACTCCCATTACCATATGCATTTGCAATTATTTTGAGTTACGTGTAAACGGTAAAGAATATACGTCTTCTCCACTGTACTACGAACACGGACATATACTTAACCCTTTGCCTTATAGAAGCGACATTTAGCACTTACATTTTATTCATGCGCTGAGGAAAATAGTTCCAATATATACCTTTATGAATTTGTGTCATATTTAATACTTTCCTTATTCTAGCATGTAATAGCTTAAAGTAGGCTGAAAGTAAAGCAGAATGCGCCATATGGCGCATTCTGCTTTACTTTCAACCTGCTTTAAATAGTCACCTATTTTCAAAACAAGAAACAGGCTATGGGGTAAAGGGTTAAGAGGGTTAAGGACACAGTACTGTTTATTTCAGTTGCTGTTCTCATTGTTTGGTGTGAGGGACTTCCTGCCTGATAGTTCTTTCATCAAATGGATTGGACGGGACATATGTAACCTGGAGATTCCAGCAGTACTGTGCGAAAACGTCCTGTTCCTGTTTGGAGGTTATGATTACAAACAGATGAATGCGGTACAGCGGCTTTTGTTTTTTCAATTTTCAGTTACAGTGTAACCCATTTATTATCTCCGTCATTGGTGTGTGGAATTCGGATTATATCATACACCACACCTTATAAACAAATAATTATCCAAAACAATAATGTATTATATTTCAAATTATTAATATATGAGTATATTCAATATTCAAGTTTTATATTTTAAATGTGTGTGTGTTAAGCGGTCACTCAAAACGTGATGATAGACATTCTTAAATCAAGAGAAAAGCTTAATATGATCCAAACTGTTAAACACTCGTTTTTAAATAACTTTAAAAAATACAAATCGTTTTTGAATATTTCTGGCAGACTACAATTTAAAAGCAGATACTATTACGGAAGTATGAGGTTTAAAACTCATTCAATAATGTATATCTCACATGTCATCTAAATATCACAAAGTTATGCTCTATATATGTTCTTCTTTCAGAGCCGCATTCCTGTATATGTTACTCACACGCCCGCTGGCACCTCGGTGCGAAACATTGTTCATTATGCCCAGGTAACCATTATCAGTTATGCCCGTGTAAAACATTGTTCATTATGCCCAGGTAACCATTTTCAGTTATGCCCATGTAAAACATTGTCCATTATGCCCATGTAAAACGTTGTCCATTATGCCAAGGTAAACATTTTTCATTATGCCCAGGTAAACATTGTCCGTTATGCCCATGTAAAACGTTGTCCATTATGCCAAGGTCAACACTATCCATTATGCCCAGGTAAAACATTGTCCAGTATGCCAAGGTAAAACTCACTGAATGTTTCTCAATGATCACAAGGGCGGAGTAGAGTTAAATATATCGCTTTTGTCTACATCAAAGCTATATTGTGTCAATTCTTCGAAACAAAAAAATGACAATTATAATGGGTATAGTTGCAACATAGGATTCGGCCGAGACATACATTATTTTGTATTTTAGCAACTCCTTATAGTCCAAGCATTGTTTCTGTAAACCCCTCCACTGCCAGGGCATAATCCATTCTAAACACTTGTCGTCTGCTTTTATTACTCAAATTTGAATTTCAGGTATTTTGACTAAAGAAATATTCAAATGAGTGTCAAACAATTTGGAATATAATCAGACTTTACGTGTCGACTGATCAGGAGCCAAAGAGTTTGCAAATAATCAATGTACTCGGAGTAAGGCAGTGAAGGAGTTAAGACACTTTGTGCTGACCCTTTTAGCCATTTAGCTAAATTGCTCTTATGCTATAAAACATATATGACATAAAATGGCAAATATTAAGAATTTCGATAACACCCTGCGTCCATGCTTTAATGCAATTGAATTGAGGCTGGGTTCTCAAACATTTGATTGGTCAGATTTGAGCCTCGGCTCAACTCTGACCAATCAAATGCTTGAGAATGATCTAAGACTAAACTCAAACGCTTTATAGGCATTGAACCCTGGTCTAGAAAGAAAGCTGTTGCAAATGCCAAAGAGAAGAACTGTATTTTGGAATCTTGACATGTATATTTGCCCTCAATTTATTTAATGTATATGATTATTATATCTACATATACACTGTCTATATTTCCAGTCAATACAGTCAGGAAAGTTCCAGAGGTTTGACTTCGGTTCCGAGGAAAACAAGCGCAGATACAATCAGGTATATACTCCTTATAGTGCTTACAGCGAATGTGAACACAAACAAACCACAATTCTTCCTACAGTCAAACATAAGATAAAGTTACCATACAGGTAACCCGTACAACAAAAATGATCGTAGGTCAAAATTTTAAAATGCAATTAATTTCTGATTTCTCTATCTAATCCTGTTTTGTGACATCTCTTTGGAATCGTCTTTTCAAGACGATTCCAAAGAGATGTCACAAGACAGAATTAGATAATAAATAATAAAGACTACTTTTATAATCTGACTTACGACAGCATTTGTCGTACGAAGTTTTATGAAACGGGCCCCTGAATACTAAATATCATACTAATCAAAAGGTTCTCTGAGCAATTCCAGCTTTTATTTCCACTTACATGATAGTTTATATCATCCACTGGACCTTGGCTGGAACTGACGTCAAAGGGCGGGTTTGCTGCTCAGTTTGTTCGCAACAAACAATTGCAGTATTTCATAAGGCGATAGCTGAATGATGTGTTATAAAATATCTACGGCGAATAATTCGTGATTCCTTTTGCAAACAGAATTATTCTGATGAAACCCAAAGTTATTCGTCGTGAAATCAGGATCAACATAGTTTAACACTGACACTGTGACCTTGAACCAAGACTACTGTTTTAATATTTGGAAAATAAAGGGTCCGACAAATAGTTAATATATGAAGGTTCATAGAGCAAATATACTTGAACTTCGACATCTCGAACTCGCTTAAATCGAATTTATCCGTATTTCTATAGTCGAATTTCCTTATTTTCGGTCTCGATTAAGACGAACATGTCCTTATTTTAAAGTTAAAACGTAGCTTAGCCATGTTGTTAATATCAAATACGGATTATGTCGACTTAGGCTAGTTTGAGAATTCGAAGCATGAATGTATATTAAACTCCACGTCATTCTCTCTCTGATTCAAAATTGTGGTATTCTTTTATTTGCTAACACTGTATTTCAACAGAGGTTAACATTACAATAGTGATATAAGCAATAGTAAACAGTTCGTACCACAATGAGACACACCATCTATTGTTACATTTCATCCTGGTCTCAAGTGTTTGCCTTTTCGAGTTCAGAAAATGCTAGTTATGAAATGGGTGTGTTGAAGATAGTCAGGGCTGCCATTTCTCCGGATTTTTCCGAAATCTTCGGATTTTTATTCCAACAGATGGAAGCTTAAAACAGGCTGAAAGTAAAGCAGAATGCGCCTCAAGGCGCATTCTGCTTTACTTTCAACCTGCTTTAAGCATCACACGTCTTAAAAACTAGAAACAGACTATGGGTTAAAGGTATAACCCGGAAAATCGGGCTTGAAAAATTGAAACATTTGAAATCTTAGGATTTTTGTTATCAACTTATGGCAGGCCTGTAGTCTTTGTATTTCAGACAACTCCTCCAACGTACTACCCTGGGAATATAACCGTACCGGTTGCCCTTTATAGTGCCACAAATGATTGGCTGGCTGACCCACGTGACGTGCAGCAATTGGTTACCGAGTTACGACACGTTGTCTATCATAAGACTATCCCCGAGTGGGAACATTTGGATTTCACATGGGCTATGGATGGTCCGACAGCGTGTTATAATGACGCGATTGATCTAATCAAGCGATATTACAACATAGCATAATTCTATCTTTCATAAAATCCATTTTCATGTCTTTCTTTGTTCCTTACTAATTTTGCCTTCATAGAAATAATTTTTCACGACCTATTTCATAGCAATGTATATTTATGAAATAAAAATATGTTTAAACTAAAGATAGCAATGTCTTATTATGCACATTACCTTGTGTTATAGAGCATGAGGACATTCCCTACACATTGAAAGGTGTTTGCTTAACACAGAATGCCACCGAAAACAACCCATTTAATGTAGAAGTTGAGATCCCACTAAGTCAATCATACGTTCGTTAACGTTGAAGTAACCATGAACTACTCAAAACTACAATGCTGTATGATAGCATGTTTTAATTAATCTAGTCAACCGGTGCGAAAACTCTAATCTGCAGATGAATGAACTGAATGTTTTAAAGATGAGATGCCTTAGATAATAAAATCAAAGTACTGTAGTACTGCAGGCTCAGTTTAATGTAGAACAAAGTAATGCAGAAAGCTAATTATGGAGTTTCTGCATTACCATTGCCATGCATTAAGCAGAAACCTGCAGCGCTTAAAGACCTTAAAGAATTTTGTACTGTGCATGTCTTATAATGCATCTTCTGCTATGACTACTAGGTGAATGTTTACTACAAGGGAGTAAATACGGTGTTTAAATCACCCAGGTACAGACTCAGGATCCTGAGTTTAAATCAGTGCTGCTATACGGTTTATCTGATAGTGACGTACCCAGCAACTGAAGCTCCGTTATAGCATATGTAAACCCCGTATGACAGGATTTGTTTGTAGGGGAGCTAGACTCGCACCAATTTCATACAATAGGATTCGAAATAGGCTCTCCGAGCCAACGGTATCCGACCAGATACCAAACTGTTTAAATCTCATATCGATGTGTCTTAATTTAACCCCTTCACCGTCTTATCCCCAAGTACAATGGTTATTTGCAAACTGTTTGGATCCTGGTCAATAATTATTAAGTCAAAAAAGTAAACTTTAAATGATATGCCTTTCCCACAATATTGAAGAATAACAGCAGACGACAGTTTAAGCAGACTATGGAAAATTTATAAATTGACGACAGGGACGATAAAAATAACTATCTGTAGTATTCCTTATTTGATCAAATCAGAAACGCTAACAAGCGCTGTGCTGTAAAAAGCACATCATCAATAAACTCACAATTGCTAGTATTTCGGGCATTCACCATAAATAACACAAACACGCTAAACCCATAGTGTGCTTATCCCATTTTGACCCATTTTTGCAAACAGTTTGAATCCAGATCAGACGCCACGTCACACCGTGTCTGATCTGGTTCCAAACTGTTTGACACTCGTATTGGTGTTTTTGCTTTTAAAATGCATAAAATCTAACCTTAAGAAATTAACCCTTTAACCCATAGCATATTTCTAGTAGTTAAGATATGTGACCTATTAAAGCAGGCTGAAAGTAAAGCAGAATGTGCCCTAGGGCACATTCTGCTTTACTTTTAGCCTACTTTAAGTTACTATCTGCTAGGATATAGAAAACATTTCTTATAATACATATTCATGACAGTATAAAATGGAACTATTTTCTTTGGCGAATGAATAAAATGAATGCGCTGAAAGTCGCTTCTATAAGGGAAAGGGTTAAGGCAGACGACAATAGTTTAGAAGCAGACGATATTACAGCAGATAAGTGTTATTTTCAGGCATTCACCATAAATAACACAAGAGTGTTTAATCAGTGACCAACTGTTTAAACACGTCGCCGGTTTCCCTATAACGTTTGCTTCCTGATACGGTTTTAGAAATTTATTAGAAGCTACACAATTATGTAATGACTACATAACCCTTTTATCTTCCAATCTCAATTTCCACAGCATTTTCAAGCAGTTTGGAACCAGATCAGACTCAGAGGAGTTCGTTGTTTGATCAGGATCTAAACAGTTTGGCAATCGTATCAATATTGCCTCAGTCAAGATGCCAAACATGCTAGATTTAAAAGCAACGACCTTTAAAGCATACACCAATATTGCAGGTAACGAGTTAAAAGCATTATGGTGGGAACTTTTGAAGTAAATATTTGATATCCTAGCAAATCTGATATAATGAGAAAGAGACGAACGCATTCCGCCTTTTACAAGGTCACGTCGCCATGATTATTGAATGCTTGAAAGTGTTCTCTGAATTTTTAATGTTCACTTATCTTCCTTTACCCCATAAATACGCCTTTTTACGCCTCTAATGTACATGTATCCCTACACTGAAGAAATTACTTCCAATTTATACGGTAATGACTATGTATCAATATTTTTTTTTCTCAATATTCCAGATAAGGAATTAAAATAATATTAATATATATATATATATATACTGCTATTTTCTAATATGTTTCATTAGAAATTTTTCTATATTCTAGCAGATGGTATTTTAAAGTATGCTGAAAGTAAAGCAGAATGCGCATTCTGCTTTACTTTCAACCTGCTGTAAGTATTTACCTATCTTGAAACAAAGAAACAGGCTATGGGGTAATGGGTTAATGGGATAAAAACCATAATGGAACGCCACATTAATTTGTCTTTCATCTGGATTAAAACTGTTTGTAATAGTATACCCATATCACCAAGGAGGTCAACTACTCTGCCATAATTATATAGACGCCAACTGATTTTGCAAACAGTTTGGAACTTGATCTGACGCCGCGTTACCCGGCGGCTGACCAGGATCTAAACTGTTTATCACTAGCAACGATATTTCTACAGCCAAAGTGCCTTAACCCTTATCATGCTAAGCGAAACTTGCTTAACATTTGCAAAGAGCTTGGATCCAGATCAGACGTCGCGTACTCATATACAACATTTCTCAAGTGTCAAAAAGGAATAAAAGATAATTTGAAGATTTTCGTAGACGATAAATTTGAAGAAGACAACAATTTACAGTGGAGAATCTGTTATTCTTTCCCGTTTAAACGCAAACGTACGCAAACGCAAATCACTAAAACGTAGAAAAGAACAACTTTTGGACAATTCTGATAATTCTTGTTTATCTTGGTGGCAAACAGTTTGGAGCCTGATCAGATGCCGGGTTACCCGGCGTCTGATCTGGCTCCAAACTGTTTGCACTGCAAATAATAGTTTTAGCGTAAACGCGTTTATTGGGAAAGAATAACAGATTATCCAATATAATGGAGAATACAGCACCAATGCAGATAAGACGATATAAGGCCGATGAAACACTAAACCATTTCAGCGCCAGTTTAAACATATTTTATTACTCATATACATGTAATACAGTTGTACATATTTACAAAACGTGTAACACCACAAAGTATAAATATAAGTAAATGGGTTGGGCCACAAGTTCTAGCAACATTAGTAAAGGCCCTCCCCAAAAATGGGGCATTTGTAATATTGGTAGTGGTTTATGTTTTTAACAGGATTAACAATTGGAATAGTATTCGAATAAAGTAAACTTTGCAGGATTCAAGCTGTTTGACACTCGTATTGATATATCTTAAGTCATACTACCTTAATGTTTACTTTGATTTGATTTTGCATACAGCAATATTGAAGCAGACGACAATATAGCGATGAAGGAATAAACACTTCAAGATTAATTTGGCGCTGAAAGGGTTTTTAAAAAGATATATTTTTCTACATTTAATGCGACGTGATTTGTGCTCAGATTCGTTTAAACGGGACAGAAAATTGTCTTCTCCACTGTATATATGAGTTATAGGGTTAGATACCTTGGGCCCGTTTTACTAAACTACTTACGCAACATTTTTGCGTAAGTCAAGATTTTAAATTTTAATTTATATTTTTTATTATCACTTGCTACAAACAGCAAATAGCCAGATCAGAGGACGCGCTTTTAGCGCGTCCTCTAATCTGGCTATTTGCTGTTTGCAAACGTTTATGATCGAAAAATAAGAGTTAAACGATTTTGACTTACGCAAATATTTTGCGTAAGTTGTTTAGTAAAACGGGCCCCTTGTTATTTCACAATAAAACAGGTTGCAGTGCAAGAACTATTGTCCGTTTTAAACACTTTCTCTGTCTGTTCAGGCTCCAAACTGGTTTGACATTAATATTAAAATTTAGCGTCAACATTTTCAGGAAGCTGTCATTTTCTGAACTTTATTACAAAGCGTTTGTATTTTGTTTCATTCCAACGAAATAAATAATGTTTCTCTAATTACAGTGGAGAAAACGTTATGTTTTCCCGTTTAAACGCAAACGAAAGTTTCAAACGCAAACGCAAAGCACTAAAACGTAGAAAATGATAACTTCTTGACAACTCTGACTACTAGTTTTATTCTGAGTAGCAAACCGTTTGGAGCCTGATCAGACGCCGGGTTACCCGGCGTCTGATCTGGCTCCAAACTGTTCTATTTATTACTTCTACGCCATCAATTCTGATGATTATGAGAAGGGGCACTTTTTAGGTGCACCATTGGGACTGTACCCGGTCGGTCACTTTATCCTGACACCGACGAACCAGTCGTAATGCTAACCCGAAATCTTGAGCGTCAAGGAGGGAAGCCATTACTACCAATTTTCAAGTCTTTGGTTTGACCCGGCCGGGGATTGAACTCGCAACCTCCCGCACTCATACTATTAGGTAGAGCTTGGTAAATACCTGTATGCTTTCTTCTTCCATGTACATGTAACCTCGATACTTCTTGATAACTATTATGACACATCAATATACAAACTGAAAGAGTGAACTCGAGCCAGCATAGACCACGATCAGAGGCCGAGTTACCTAGGAACTGATCACGATCTAAACTGTCAGGTGATATGTATGACTATATATGGAACAAATTTTGGTTAACATCTGTTTATTCATAAGAAATACTTTTTATTTAGGCTTTATTATAAATTATAAAAATTTCAAATGAATTTGCGTATTCCCAACTAATGACCTCTCTATTGATATGTATGTTTTCTATTTGTATAAATGTTAATGCTGTCCACGGTAGTGGACCTTATACAGATATATTTCAATAAAGTTTCAAAGTTTCAAAGAAAGCGGACGCTCTACCACTGAGCTATACATGTTTGCAATGGAAATAATAGTTTTAGCGTAAACGCGTTTATCGGGAAAGAATAACGTTTTCTCCACTGTATCTATAGAATACCGCCTATAAATACAGTATTATAAAACAGTAAAACCAAGAAGAAAAGCAAAAGGTTAAGCATTCCATCTTGGTATACATTGTTATTAATCACATTTTCTTCTTTAATAGTATACTCGGCAATGATTAGTAAAGATAATTCTGTAATTGTATACTTAGCAATAATTGGTTAAGCTAATTCTGTAATTGAATTTCGTCGATATGTCTGTTTGGTTCAGATATATACGGGGTAAGGTCATCCATGTTTGAACCTTTCTGCCGCTTTTGGAATAATCAGACAACGACTGACATATAGCGGTACCGGTTCCTTTATAGACAATGTAATTGATATACAATGTGTACAGAGGAGAATATGTTAGCATTACCCATTTAATAGAAACAAAACGCAACGCAATGCAATAATATTTTGAAAATGACATTGCTTTAAAAATGAAAACACTTGATTTTACACTGACAAACAGTCTGGAGCCTGAACAGACGCCGGGTTACCCGGCTTCTGATCTGGCTCTTAGTTGTTTGTAATAGACATATGACTTAAGCATAACCGCGTTTATTGGGAAAGACTAACGTTTTCTCCACTGTATGTGATTACCTACAAATATAGAATATAATTAGTAACGCATCTTCAGACCTCACATTATCCTTAATGACTAATGTCTAATGTCCGAAATTATTAGATAACAAATTGATGAACAAATGAGCTTCAGTCTGTTCCTTTTTCTATGGAATAGATAACACAGATGTATCCGATGTATGCAATTCTTATACCAACAAAGGTTAGGTATTGCATAGAATATATGGCATTTGGTGCGTTTAGTTTTAGCTTAAGCACTTTAGGCAATTACCGTCTGAAATATTAGTCAGAATTGATGTCTTCTATTATTTCAGAGTACATTTCAACCTTGTATTAAACCAAGAGCCTCGGTAAAAGAGTGAGTAAGCTAGAATTTTCACACAATTTCTGAACTAAATCCTATGGTTTTACACTCTCTATAACAGTCTCTTCGAGACGAGTCTAATAAGTAGTCACACCGTAGGTTTGGTTAAGACGTTAGGAGCATAGCTTTGGAAATACCCCATTGTCTGTAGCCCTTTTTTGCGACCACTCTAGGCATGGAGGCACCGAGAAACACAGGAGGAGTCCGGGTCAGGTAATGATTTACTCCTGATAACCTGAGATTGTTGAGGTCAAGCAAACCCATATATCCAAGTAAATTTTAACTTTTAAAAATGGGTATAGTAGACTCAAACGAGTTCGCATTTTTGAAATTTGACGGACTAAAACAGTCTAGGTCTACTTAACCCATTAACACATAAGCATGTATTTTTACGCATTTAATTTGTTTGCTTTAATGAAGAAAATACTTCTGTTTAATACAGTCATTGATTATACACCATGCGAACTATTGTCTATGTCCTAGCAGATGGTAGCTTAAAGCAGGCTGAAAGTAAAGCAGAATGCGACTGAAAGGCGCGATCTGCTTTACTTTCAATCTGCTTTAAGTTTTCACCTGTCTTCAAATTAGAAAAAAGGGCTACGGGATAATAGGTTAATCAAGCTCGAGTTACGAATGTTATTGTGATGTTCATGATTGACTCTTGATTATATCAGTGCCTTCATGCACAATGACTTACAGATAGTGATAAACATACAAAACCATAACAGTACTCCAATGACCATCTTTTATTCTTTCTTCATCAACATTTCCATATACACAACTATAAACTTAGCACAAACTATTCAGATGAAATTAACTTCACATATCATTGTATTGGGCCTAAATCCCCGACTATATGCCATTTGTACACAACCATTTGTTGCCAATGACTAACATTCGTTCACTTGATTAAAGTCCAACTGTATTTTCCCTAAACATATTTAATTGGTTTCTGCTTGAAGATAAAATACCTTTAAAAGGAATTAAGATACAGTGGAGAATCTGTTATTCTATCCCAATAAACGCGTTTACGCTAAAACTATTAGTTGCCGTGCAAACAGTTTGGAGCCAGATCAGACGCCGGGTAACCCGGCGTCTGATCAGGCTCCAAACTGTTTGCCACCAAGATCAACAAGAATTATCAGAATTGTCCAACAGTTGTTCTTTTCTACGTTTTAGTGATTTGCGTTTGCGTAAACGCGTTAATTGGGAAAGAATAACAGATTCTCCACTGTATGTAAGACGATTTATCACATAATCTACGGTCTGAAAGTTGCATAAAGCTATTATATAAATATCGCAAACCACTGGTGAAATATCGTTTTGTGGGTTCCGGCCGAATCTGTTCGTCAACAAACGCTGCATGTAGCGGGACACCAAATAACGTCATTTGCGATGATGTTACCGTAAACAACGTCATGCTTTGGCGGAAAATGTATATGGCGAAAGTAACTACAGCCTGCGGCCTCAATTAACTATAAAAGGTTTAATGGTTATGTGATAAATAGAATCTCACTTTTGTGCTCATTATTTATCCTTTTTGATAAACTCGTTGACTTAAAATAAATATGATGCTCGCCAAGGTTCGCGTTATATTATTTTAGTCAACTCGTTTATTTAAAATGATACATAATGAACACCCATGTAATATCCTCTATGTTTATTTTAAGAGTGTGTACACCTTAATAGTGTTGCGGTATTCCGGTGATGTACAGTTGCTACTGATATACAGTATATTTGCACTGTGTGCTATGGTATGAGGATACCTGATCCCGTCGTTCTTTCCAAGTAATATCTTTACAAGCTGACCATCTGGAGACAGTTGGTGAATTGAATGATCAATGTTACTGCAAACTAAGACACAACCATTATCATCAATTGTGATACCTACAGGGTGGTTCAAACTGTTGTGTTTGTATGTGCTTATGAGTGTTCCTTTCATGGTTAATGCCACCACTCTGTCCCCATCATGGTCCGTGACATACATTATGCTCCGGTCGGGGTTTAATGATATCATAAACGGCGATGTAAATAGTTTGTTGTCGCGGTGGTCGAATTCTATCTGTTGGAGCAATTCTCCTGACATATCACGTATATGCACGCCTTTGATTGGACTTTTACTCTGAGTGGCAAGGATGAGCTTATCTGAAAAGCAAACGATGCCGCCGTATAAGCCAGATACTGTAATAGTGTGGCACTTGGATAGGTGTGGGGAAAGAGAAATCACATTAATGTATCGTTTATCGCTCATAGTGACTGCAATCTGATTCCCTTTTACCAGGGTAAGATCCATAGGTTGTGATTCTAGTCTGATTTGTTCAGACACTTTCCGTAGTCGAACGTCTACAAGTTTAATAGACATATTGTTAAAGTCAGCTAACACAAGTCGTCCATCTGGTATAATAATTATCCCAGTTATTGCACAGTCCCGTGTATCTGACTCTGACTTAACATCGATGTCATGTTTGTACTCAGTCCTTACGTCTGCCGGCTGACCGAAGACTGATAGTGGCCCTAAACTGGTTAGAGACGACAGAAAGACAGTCAATCGCTCATCAGATTGGAATAATAAACGTTCAGACTTGCTCTTGTAATTCACATCAGCCTGTTTCATCGATATAAACAATCTGTCGTTGTGACGTATGCTCTTAATCTTACCTATGTCAGCGATAATTGCCTCAGTTTCTCCAAGCATGATTCCACAAGTAGATACTATTTTATCCAATTCTTGTATTCTTTCTTCCTTCATGTTCAAAGCCTTTTCAAGCATTTTGTTTTCGAACTGTTCTAAAGCAGTTATGTCGTTCTTCAATTTGCTAATTTCAGAGACAATATGTGAATGCCTGTCACCCACTGCATTCTTGATCCATTTGGCACGGCCCAATGTGCCTGTTAATCTAGCAGCAATTGTTTGAAGGTCGGTTTCAATCTTTTTTAATTCATTACCGTCAGAAAAGTCCCTAATATATATTTCATCCTTACATGATCGATGTCTCAATGGGATACAGGCCCTACAGCCAAACGTCTGGTGCGAATTACAGTAGAATTTGATAGCCTCTCCTGGGTGTTCCGGACAGCGATCTGTCAGCGTATCTGTCCCCTCTACTGATATGTTGGGCGTTGTGCTGTTCTTCTGAAATAGTGACAATGCCAAGTTGGGCCATATGACATGGCTTTTGAACGGAAATCCTTTCTTGTGAATTGTACAGCAGGAGTCACACAAGTCTTTGCTACAATCGATGCAACGTCCGGTCGCCAAGACTGTCCTAGCTTGGTTTAGACATAGTTCACATGTCGCATCGAGGTATTCATCAGATCTCGCTGAGAACGTAAGTCTCCTACTGGCATCTACTTGTCCTGACATATCTACAGCTTATAAATTCCAAGTCATAGTAAACGAATGAAGATCATACCCTCCAGTTGTCTCCTACTCCTTACCTGTACACATATGAATTTCTAGAGACCAAAGTCTATAGGTTTAAAACACAGCTATTCCTGTAAACTGTTGAATTATGTTTACGTTTAGTTTAATTTGAACTGAAATATAAGTTTTCCTCAACTGTAATTGTTAATATAACATCCGCAATACTGAACCATGGGTTTTCCTAAATACTATAAGCGTGACGGGTGAACGCAGTCTATATGATGTACACCCACTCAAACATACTGTTCTATATAAAAGAAAATAACATATCGCTACGCGTTGGACCCTTTCATGGTCAAATTTCTCATGAGGGGTTTACCCCATCGCCGGTATATTGTCGTCTGCTTTAATATTGATATTTGCAATACCGTTTCAAAGTTAGATTTAAGGCAGTATGACTGACTATTTTTCAAAAAGAGTGTCAAACAGGTTTGATCGGCGTCTGATCAGGATTCAAGCTGTTTACAAAGGCGCAAATTTTCATGTTTTAAATAGTTGTTTGCCGACATTTTTAGAGTTTAGTTATCTGCTATAATCATAATAACATCACCAGTGTCAAAGAAACTGCGTGTCTCTTCGGGATCAAAACAGTATATTTGCAACGATCTTATCAAAATTCGTATGTTTAACGTACTAATGATTAATAGTGTAATGTGATCGAAATTACCCTCGAAGTTTGAATACGTACCAACCACGAAAATAAGGCACTTTAGAAACGAAGTTTATAATCAGGGTGTATTCTAACCATTATCCTGCGGTGATTTCATCTGCTTCGAAATTGTCGTCTGCAAAATTGGCTACATTTAGATTTATACATTTAGTAAGTAAATAATCCTAAAGACGACTTTCAAACAGTTTGGGTCCAGCTATGACGCCGCGTTATTCGGCGTCTGATCTCGATCTAAATTGTTTGCAAAAATCAGTAAAGTGGCGATCAGCAGGCAAAGCGTTAATTTCAATCGCTAGAAACAGTTCTTATTTAACTCACACATACTGAAAACAGTGAAGACTCTAGATAGAATGAACTTGATTGTTTCTTAGTCTACTCTGTTCTTTTTGCTCGGATTGATAAAGGAAAGTGATACATATAGAGGGAAACTTGTTAAAGTTCATCACTACTAAACAAAACTAAACGTTACGCAATAAGTAAACTACTGTAAATGACAAATAAGTAATATGATGAATATTTGTTTTGAAAATCGGAGTGACAAACAGTTTTAGCCATATTCTGAATTACCCGGCGTCTGCTCTGGCTCCAAAATGATGGTAATGGACATGTTTTAGTACAATCGCGCATGTAGGAAAGGACTCAAATCTTCCCTCATAAAAATTGAAAGTAGTTCTGTTAAAATAATATTATACTCTTTTTTATCATTCAAACACGAACTGGTTGTTTCTAAAAAGTGGTCTACTCTAACTCGCTAAAATAGAATTTACCCTTATTTTTTAACTTTGAAATATGGGTATGCTCGACTTTAGCGGGCTCGAGTTAATGCAATTCAATAGAAGAAATAGGGATAAGTTCGACTTAAACGGGTTCAAGATATCGAGATTGTATAATGTTTTGTTCTACTATATATATTTAAAATATTAGGAAATGGAAGCTAACACATTTGATCAAGGTGTTACATAGCAACGGATTGAACGTACACGTATACTGTCTTGTTCTGTTTTCTGGGAATAACCTATTCGTAGTCGATCATACGGACCTGATTCATACCGTGAAATAACTTTGATAATAGAACACGGAACATTTCCTTTTTCACGGTGTAACAATTCAGAACACTTTTTATACTTGCTATTTTTAACAGTTACGTTGTACACATACTTCCTGGTCTGAAAGTTACTTCTGCTGATTACTTTCAAAGGAATTTTGACCTGATCATACGCCGCGTAACGCAGCGTCCGATATAGGTCACAGCTGTTAGACACTCGTTTTAAGGTTTCAAACATTTAAAAAAAATGGATAAATCTGAATTTTACCTCATTTGCAGGCGATGATTTTAAAGCGGACGATATTTCTACACAATGGAATGGAAGACAGAGTAAACCTTTTCCGCCAATAGTCAACGTGAAATATAGGAGAAATTTACAGTAGTTTAACCCCTTCACTGCCATTACATTATCACTTTTAAACAATTGTCGTCTGCTTTTATTAAAAACTAAATTTAAACTTTAGGCATTTTGACGAAAGACATTTTGAAATGAGTGTCAAACAGTTTGGATCCTGAGCAGACGCCGCGATACGCGGCGTCTGTTCAGGATCCAAACTGTTTACAAATAACTAGTGTACTCGGGGTAAGGCAGTGAAGGAGTTAATTGTCCGTTTATACGAATCACAACGGAATGTCTTGCAAGCAATAACATGTGAAGGGGGAAGTAATGGTGTGTAGCTTCTCTGTAGGAAAGTGTTCATGGTGCGGACAGACTTCCCCACCCACCTAGACATATCGTTTTACAGCCACACTTAAACAAGAAACAACGAAATTGTACTACATTGTACATGTATACAATAACCTTAAGATACTGAAAATATCTGAACAAGACATTGCTGTTTGATGTTATCACACAATGTGCTTTGTACAACGAACCTCAGGGAAATATGACATATATTTGAACAAATTCAAATCCTGTTTTAAATGAGAAATAAGTTCTATTTAAGCGGGTTTGAGTTACCAGGTCATAAAACTTCATACGACAAAAGCGGCCGTACCTCAAACTTTAAAATGCATTTAATTTCTTTTTAACCCTTTACCTCATAGCCTTTTTCTAGTTTTGAAAATAGATAACTGCTTAAAACAGGTTGAAAGTAAAGCAGAATACGCCTTAAGGCGCATTCTGCTTTACTTTCAGCTACTGTCTTATAGAATAAATAAAATATTTCTTATGATCCATATTCATGACTGTATAAATTGGAACTATTTTCTTGAGTGGATGAATAAACTGAATGAGCTAAAAAGCGCTTCTATTGGGGGAAATGGTTGCGACGATCCCAATGAGATGTCACAAGACAGGATTAAATGGAGAAATAAATAATAATTGAGACTTTTATAATCTGACTTGCGACAACATTTGTCGTACGAAGTTTTATGAAACGGGCACCAGGATGCGAAAAGTTCTTAATGCACTACTGAAATAACTCAATAATGATTTCAGATAGTAGTAACATTTCAGACATCAACGTCTAGCGCATTTGAATGGATATTAACCACTTCAATGTCAAAATATCGCTTGCCAAGTATTGCTGTCTGCTTGTTTTCTGACATAATAATAATTATATAACTGATTTTTATCTACAGTACATGAGTGTTTCAAACAGTTTAGATCATGAAATGAAACCGAGCTAAATTTAAGTGCACTGGTGGTGAGTAGTTACGTGTCATTGTTTTTAACCAAGTATAGATAGTGTCAGATACTTATATATATTTCTGATATATAGGATCTGTCATGAGTCGATGTTTAAGACAAGCTGGTCTCAAACGAGTCTAGAATTGAAATGTTATTAAGCGAGCCTTGGCGAGCTTAATAACTTTTCTATTCTAGACGAGTTTGAGATTCACTTGTCTTAAACATCGACGAGTGACAGATTCTTTTTCTCACATTACCAACGATTTAAGCTATTTTTAAAGCAATATGCACTTTTTGGAACCCCGGTGACGTCAAAACGCCGTTATAAATAGTGACGTTATAGTGACGTCATCAAAGTGATCTTACACATGTTGGAGATAAGGATATTTGTCATCGTTGTTCGCTATAGAAAACAGGGGTAGTTATGTGAGAAAGTATCTTTTGTACTCCTGACAACAACGAATCTTCATTCATTTTAATGAATATGTTTATGAATGCATTGAAAGAAGTTATAGAATACAGCACAGATAAAGTTACAAATGGTATATGGAAACTGTCCTAATAGAAAGGAATTGCAAACATGAATACTGGCGCGATGAATGTACAAACATTGTTTAAATACCGATGGTGACATTTCACCATACACAGTTCAGAGTGTTTCTCTTATATAGCATTCATATTTCAACCGTGAAACTTTAAACTTAAAACTTAAGACTTCAGATTTCAGGTCTGAAGTGTGGAATGTGAACTCTGAAATCGCAGTAAATTGTTGTATTTCACGATTCAATTGAGCCTCGATAACTTGTTTAACACATTATAACCCAGTGGCACGTATGTGCTCATTTACAAATAATATACTGCTGTATAGTATGCAAACAGTGTATATCCTGATCAGATGACTCTTAACCCTTTCCCCCATAGAAGCGCCTTTTAGCGAATGTGATTTATTCATCCGCTGAAGAAAATAGTTCCAACCCAATCAGTCATGAATATATATTATAAGGAATAGTTTCTATATTCAAGCACATGATGGCTTAAAGCAGGCTGTAAGTAAAGCATAATGCGCCCTAAGGCTCATTCTGCTTTACTTTCAACCTGTTTTAAGTAGTCACCTATACTCGATTATAAAAATAGGCTATCAGGTAAAGGGTTAAGGGTGTATAAATGTCATAAGCCAATTTTTCAAAGTATCAAACTTTTTTCTAACATTGTTTTTTTTGGAAGAGCTGTTTATGATGAACGAAAAAATGAAAAAAAAATAGATGGAGGTGTCCTTTTTTTGAGCTACAGCGATTTGAAAAAGGTATGTCAAATTTGGACGTTTTTTTCAAATTTTACCCATTCAGAGTACAAACTTCAGTAACATTTATTTCAAAACAAAACAAACATGATAATTAGGGTTTTCATTATTTATTTCATGTCTATAGTGGTATTTTCACATATAGACACCAAATTTAGACAAAGCAGGCACCAGGTTTGAACAATATGGATCCTTGAATATCAAAAATATGCTTTGTATAGGGCATGATTTTATTAGATTTTTTTTTTATGATTTTTTTTTAAAAAGTTTGAAAATGAATAATAGTTCTAGTATTAAACTTTTTTTTATACTCTACCAGATGAAAGCCCATGCTAAGGCAGTTCAAAATATGAAAAGAAATTGAAAGGTCAGTGTTGAAAATTTTGAGTTATTAAAGTAAAACGAGTTATCTCCCCTTAAAAAATTTACAAAAAAGTACCATATCGATGATATCTAGAGCTTTATAAATTTCACACTTGGGGCCTTTTTTTTCTTAAATTAGTTTTTGTATGAAGAAATACTACCATAGATAGGAAATAAATAACACAAAACCAAATTATCATATTTGTTTTCATTTAAAATGGGTTTTATTGAAGCGGGCTGTTTGAAAAGGACAAAATAAGAGGAAGTGGGTGGGGTAAATTTTACATGGCCGTAGAGCCAACTGTTGTTCACCAAAATGTACACTTTTTCTATTTTTTCATTCATCTTAAATAGCTCTTCAATACAAAACCATCACAGAGTGTTTTCATGTACTTTGAAAAGTTCCCAAATTCATGACATTGATACACCCTTAACATTTTCACTTCAATTATGACATCATAACCACCTAACACACTCACTTCCGTGATATCATCTGCTCGAAAACATACCTTCGGATTTGAGGCAGTTTGCCTTTAAACGCACATATAGGAGTCAAACAGTTAAGATATTGATAAGACTCGGCGTAACGCGGCGTCGGATCTGGATACGAATTGATTACACATGTTAGTGCTGTCCAGTTTGGCACAGATTGGGTTAAAATAAACATTGATATTTATTTTCCCTTTAAACTAGACGATCTACTATACCATCTTAAAATTAGAAGTATTAGCCGAAAACCAATTGTTACATGTCAATGCTTGAATTTGTTCATAGCTGTTATGAAATATCCATTTAACTCAATTCATGACACATGTATACTTAACTACGACCTGTAGTACAGGTGATATATCTAATTTCGTTTCGTATTCTTCAATTCTTCAATACATTAACCGATATTCTGAACAGATTGGCATACCTGGTGCCTTCAAATAGAAGCTCGACTGTTGATCTGGACCTAAAGTGTGGGGGCACTTGTATTTATTTGAGACGTGCCATGAGAAAACCTACCTTATTGCATTGCAAACAGTGTAGATCCAAGGCCAGCAGCCGCGTCAAAGACGCGACGGCTGGTCTTGATCTACACTGTTTAACACCCTGATGCATCTAAAGCATTTTCTGTAGCTGTATTTGATAGTGTATACCAAACTTATATACAGAGCCTGAGATGGCAATGGTGATTGATATGTACAATACTGTAATGCTGTAAGGCAGATTTTGTCATGGCACGGCTCATTTGTTTTCAATCGACTGACATCAATGCGCAGCAGACGAAACATGGCCCTTTTGTTAGTCGATCGAGATAATCTTGGTAATAATATTAAAAGAATTTCCATGTTTTCCATGCATCTCAATATTGTATCATTTTAATTGTGAATGTATTTATTTGTCTTTCTTGCTTTGTAGGTACATTTATATACTTACATGTGAAGCGCTTTTGAACGCACAACTGCTGTGTGAAAAGAGCGCTACATGTATATAAATCGGGTATAATAATAATAATAATAATAACTGGTGTTTGAAAACAGTTTGGATCCAGGTTAGACTCCACGTTACGCGGCATCTGGATTAAATTAAAAACTGTTTAGCACTCATATTTAAGTTTTCTTCCTTTAAAAATGCCTAATTCTGAGTATGGCAATATATGCAGTAGACATTTACCACTAGTTTAGGTACTTAAAAAGAGGGCCTGTGTTGTTCCATGTGTTGTACTTTGGGTTGTACGTTGGGTACTTTCGGTTAGACACGTTGACAGCATCCGACTCTCTTCTTAAAATACTACACATATCAACCATGGGCTAAGTAGTAACATGATGCGCCTATGGATTTCAGAGAGTGCAGATCGAGCCTTGGAGGCAAGTACGTCGTATATAGATTGTCCTTCATATATGTTTATGCCATTTGTAATTATAAAATATATGTAACTTTTATATGTGACACTATAATAAAATGGTAAACTGTTAACTGTAAATATTACAAAGCAGACGGCATAACGGCAGACAAAGGGGTAACTCATGATAACATTAAATATTCAATAACATTTCATATCTTACTCTGATTTGCACCACTGAATACAAACTTCATTCATCTGATAACAGATAACCCCAGGATAAACATATCTACAAAATGGCATGTTATCTTCTAGAAATTTCATTGCTTAAATCAATGCCAAGTTAAGAAATTTATGAGTTCTCAAAGCACAAGATTTGAAAATAATATAGCAGTTATGCCAGCCTCTTTATCACTGTTTTAATTTGTTCCGGAATCGCCCAGAGACTTTTATCTATTCTAACTGCTTCAAAACCTGACGCTGAATTTTACGGCATATAACATATTACATGTATATATCTACTTAACTCCTTAACTGCCATAACGTCATTAGTTTTAAATAATTGTCGTCTGCTTTTATTTCTCAAATTAAATTTAAATTTAAGGTGGTATTTTGAGTAAAGTGATATTGAAATGAGTGTGAAACAGTTTGGCTCTTGATCAGACGCCGCGTTACGCGGGGTCTGATCAGGATCCAAACTGTTTGCAAATAACTATTGTACTAGGGTTAAGGAAGTGAATGAGTTAAGCCCTCTCCTTCAATTGTATTTACTGCCTTGAAATAGTCGTCTGCATATTTTTTCATATCAAGTAAAGTGCAGTTTTGAAATTGAAGAATCCTTAAAGACATTACATGACTAAGCTTGGGTGGTAACACCTTGTCTGAAAAAAGTTAGGATTAAATCATGAATAGCATGCTTTTACTGTTACAATACTGTACATATATCTAGGCAAAGAATCAGTCAGCCGTTTCATATGAGGCCCGTACCTATAATAGGATAAACCCATTGAAAAAAACCTTGAGTGTGAGCATGTGAGGGCCTCTATAGAAAACTGGAGATTGCTGACATTGGCTGAGCGCACGCTTCCCATGCTTTACAGTTATTTTGACACATATTGGGAACAATGGAGGGGGAATCAATGAATGGACTGGCTTAATGTCTTTAAGATGAGTGTAGGAAATTTTACATCTAGAGCAGAAAACGTCTGATCTGGATCCGAACTACTTTCAAATAATAGACAAGCTGCAAACAGCAGGCTAATGGTTAAACTATGATTTATCTTCATATCTAGTACATGTATAATAATAATAATAATAATAATAATAATAATAATAATAATCATAATTAGTTTTCTGTCGAAGATGATATATTTGAAGCATACATGTATGACAAAAGTTAATCTCATTGGCGACTTTGAAACATGTATTTAAAAGAACATAGTTTTATTCAGATTTGTATAAAGTACATGTAAATCATCCTAGTCACATATAAATATACACACATAGATAAACTAAACTAAAAGGGCTTCTTGAGATATTTCACTCTCTAATCAATTTAAAAAGGACAAACGCAAATGAAATGGATTCCACCCTCAATATCACCAGGGTTGCAGAATAAACAGATTCTTTCATTACGAATTAATCTATTTTGTGCAAATTTGCAGGTTTGAATTCTAAGAGAATGCGACGATAGCCTAATTCTAGAAAACACACATGTTAGTGAAAAATATAAGGTACATGCATACGGAAAAAACTTACGGAAATGTCTAAACATTCAATTGCTCTGCATATTAGATAGCAAGGCCAAAAGCGTAATTATTCAAAAGATTCTAAACACCCGCAACCCAATTCTTTTGCCCTGCTTCACAGACATCGAGCCCTTGCTAATACAATGGTCTAGTTAAAATATTATCATTATTATTAACTAGTGTTAGCCAATATTTTATAATAATATCATACCGAGATACAGTAAAACCTCTCTATTACGGAGACTGAAATGTATGCTTATTGATTGTATAAAGGAAAGGAGCTTTCTGTTTTACTGTCACCTTCCTTTAAGCAGTCACATGTTGCAAAGCACCAAATAATTAACAAAATTTAGTGGTCGAATAGAGAGGTCTTACTGTACATATAAAGGTTACATGTACTGTACATACAAAGGTTAACGACCAAGTTCACAGGATACAGCATTAGAACTCGTGTTAAGCCTTACATCTAGCAATCTCTTGCAAAACTCTGTCGAAAAAAATAGCCAACGAAAGACTTATACATCTGACTTAACTGTTTTTGATTGTACTTCACTTTCTTACAATTATACAATACTTTAATGCTTTTAAACGTTTCCTCATTAAATGTTTTTGAATGTTGTTACAGACGAAAACATTTGCAAACGACAATCACATAACGTAAAGATTAAGTATACATACATGTAAAGATTAAGTATGTATACGCCTTAACCCATTTGTGCCCACGATCCCATATATGGGCCATAGGCAAACAGCGTAGACTCTGATCAGACGCCGTGCGGCGTCTGATCAGAGTCTACGCTGTTTGCTGATATGAATATCAATATAGAACAAAATGAAAGTATTTTTTTGACAATCCCTTTGATAAAAATGGACTATTCCAAGATATAAACATGGAATAATCCACTGGGTGCAAATGGGTTAAGTAAAGAAACCACTCAAATGCATGTCGGTCCAAATATACATATCTCTGAAGGTGCGATGGTTTTGCTATTAATAGTAATGCATCAGTGCTGATACAGAAACGAAATATATATAAAAAGATGTTTTCTCGTTAGTACTTTTGTTTTACCACGGATCATTTTGTTTCAAAGATATTAAAATGTATAGCCTTCAAAAATAAGATGAATAACAAAAAATAATGACAGACTACAGGACTTCTTACGATGATTTATAGTGAATGCTGTTTCTTGGAAGCTGTTCAGTTATTAGTTATGACTATTCTGTTATTGTATTCTTTAAGGTGTCTGCTCGTCTCTAATATATAAGGGGTTATTTTATCTATGTCTGACATTCTCTGTCAGAATTGGAATAACTAATAAATAATAAAGCATTTTCCATCATATACACTGCAATTGATGTACATGTATGTTTGAACCGTAATCTTCTGCTGTAGTTAGCATAAAATATTTAGGTCACACATTATGATTAACACATTACCCCGCGAATACGCCTTTTTACACCTTTAATTAAGACTGAAGAAATGTGTTCCCATTTATACAGTTATACATATGTATTATAAGAAATAATTGCTCCATTGTAGCAGATAGTAGCTTAAAGCAGGCTGAACGTAAAGCAGAATGCACCTTACGGCGCATTCTGCTTTACTTTCAACATGCTTTAAAGGGACTCGCAACCGGTTGGTGTTCTTGTCAAAATAAAATAAAATACTCAAATAAAAGCAAATTTGTGGCATTATTTGGCTTTTGACATGAAAAAAATATGATCAGTCCAAAAAACGTCTCAAGAATCGTCACCGAATCTTAGTTTTTTAGATATTTTCCATCGTTTTTCCATAGCGTTAGCTAACGGTATAGTTGTTGTTGTTGCTTCTCTACACGGGGCCAGACATACACCCGAGCCGAATAATGTTCTATTAATAGCTATCATTGAAGTACGTTAATTCGCTACCATATATATAGAGAACGTCCGTAGCCGAGGGCGTAAAGGCGATGCCTCATTTTTCATTTTTGTCTCCGCATGGATGATCACGGGTTCGAATCCCACCAGAGCCTCTTCTTTCTTTTTTTTTGGAAATGCATTTTTTAACAGAATTTATTATCCTAAACTAAATTTTACCCATTTATATAAGCATTTGACATATATTTACAAATTACTATTTTTAATGCTTGATCCGGTTGCGAGCCTCTTTAAGTGGTATTATATTTTCAAAATTAGAAACAGGTTATAGGTTAACCCCTTATACCGAATACAGTGGTTATTTATGGACAGTTTGGATCAAGATCAGACGCCGCGTAACGCGACGTCTACTCAGGCTCCAAACTATTTGCCATGCATTGCACTATTTCCTAAGTCCAAATACCCGAGAAATAAAAACTGACGGAGATTGTTCGAAGCTGATGTCGTCATGGCAGTAGAGTGAAGGGGCCAACTTTTAGCAGACTTTGCAAAGGTCGATCGTTACATTTATTTCATGTAGTAATTGTTAGCAACAGCTAAAAAGCTCTTATTACTCTTTCTTATATTATAAAATAATATTCAAAATGATATTTAATTAACCCGTAGCCTAATTCGCTATTGTTAAGCATGTCCAAATATTTTTCATGAAAATGATACACCTTATATGGCATGATATGTACACATTTCGATGCATTTAGCTGAAATCTTCTGCTACAAAAATCCCATATACTTCAAGATTTATGAATATCAAATATATTGTCAGTTTACCCTTACTAAAATTATCTTAGAATGAATGTGGATGAGATGGATCTATCAACCATTTTACCGCAATAGGTGACTAAATTCGACTATGCCGACAGTTTGGATCCAGATCAGACACAGCGACCTGTGTCGTCTGAACATAATAAAACTTGTTTGGCACTTATTTAGTCAAAATTTCAAACATTCTAATTTGGCACACAATTGTATAAGACAAAGTTCAGCGGACGATACAGTTTTCTAAATGGTTAAAGCACACGGTTGAATTAAACGATGAAATAGTTAAACAAGAGTATGCATACACTTAACTGTAGCAAGCTTTATTATCACTTGTCAACTTGACCATCCACCCGAGTTAACAACTAATATATACTGTTATAAAATTACAGACGGCGCAGACTTTGAATAGCACCCGTTGTTTATGAGAATTATTTTTGTATATATTACTAGTGGTATAACTATGCAAACGAGATATGCAACGTGTACGCTATTACATTGCAATGTCCTACGTCACGTCATCATTCCATCTAGGTCGACCTGAAAACTGCTAGAACTAATTATTCATACAAAATTAATGCCATCTACTGAATAAATGGAATTAAAACTTTGTTATCTAATTCTTTCATGTTAACTAATACATTTTATAAGTCAATAAACTTGGACCCAAGGCAGCGACAAATACGTGACAAAAAACGTGGAAAACAGGATTTCTAGGTTATGTTATAAATAGAATATATATAAAATAGTGTTTCCTAAAATATTAGATTTGATAAATCAAATAAATTATGTATACACATGTATTATTCTATTTGAGCAGTGTCATGGCAAAACTATCTTATTTATACATGTATAGTTAATAAATATTAACTATCCAATATATATTCAATGTTTCAACAACTTTGTATTGTGTTTGAGGTATAATAATCAGTAGAAAGCTCTAGTCATCTGTCGTTACATGTAGAACCCCTGATGTGTATTTGTTGAACTTTTGGCGAACAAGGTTACCCCACCATAGCCATGGCGTCACCAATTGCTTTTATTTCTCCAATTTCAGTTTTAGGTATTTTGACTTAAGAAAATTGAAATAAGTGTCAAACAGTTTGGATCTAGATCAGCCGCCGCGTCACGCGGCGTCTGATCCAGATCCAAACTGTTTGCCAATAAGTATTGTACTCGGCAGTGAAGGGGTTAACTAGACTACACGTATTGAGACACCAACCAGGGCTATTTTAGATCACCGCATAAATCTCTCCTAGCGTATGTCTGTCTTGTTTGATAAATATTTCAGAGAGTGCGGGAACCTTTGTCTATGCTACACGATAATTCAATGTGGGGACCAGTTCGATTAAGTTCTGAAAACTCGGTCAAACCTTGCACAGCTAGGTCATCATCTTTATAAAAAATTGAGTCTGATCCTATTTTCTCAAATTTATATTTCAGTAAAGTTATTGTCAATATAAATGTTCAACAGAGTTTGGATTCTAATAAAACGCCGAAGGGAGGTGCGAGAAATTTTGGTAAATCATAATTTCGGCATATTTTCATAATGTGCATAGTTTTGATTTAAATAATATTATTTGTCATACAATTTAAATGAATTGGAGAATAGGTCCTCTCCAGTGGTACCAGTTGCATGAATTTATTACCATACATGCTATACCAACAAATAAATGACAGAATGTACCCACGTCCTTAAGGATGTTTTGTAAACCAAACATACGAATTTATCCTCTATGAGATTTGATAGGAAATAAGCAGAGCTTGCAAAACAATTACCAAATATTGCCATACGACTCTGAAAATGATAGATTATGGTCATGATGAAGCTAATTTGCTATGGTACCTTATATTCAAATGACATTAATCCATTTCTTTGTGTTACCCAGAGTACAATTGTAACTGTTTGGCACTCATGTAATATTTCTTAACCAATTACCCCATAAATACGCCTTTAACGCCTTTAATGTATTTCTCCACTGTGAAGGTACATGTATAAGTATATGCCAAATCAGTGTGCATAACAAATTTAATACCTTTATAAGATATCAAAAACAGTTTACATATCTGTACTAAAAACATAGATTCCAACAATTGTGTATCAAATACTGACATGTGTCGTCATTTTAGAAACGATTTCTTAACTTTAAAAAAAACCCAGTTACAAATGTAGAACCTTGTCAGAGTCAGAGTCAGATACTTGCCCAAACTGTACATTGCGATACATATTGCAATACAGTGATGGAGTATCGCAATATATTACGATACAAAATTTCATGCAATACCCATCCCTAATCAGAGAGCCAAACAGTTCGGACCCAGAAGAGACACGGAATTACTCGATGTCTCAATTCTTCGGCAGCGTACATTTCAACCGTTTTTATACACTATTTGTAATAATTCCGTCATGTTAGCAGATACCAACCTATTCAATTAAATAAAAGGACAGATTCTCTGCAGCAGTCACGCACTTTCTAAATTACAAGTTTTGCCATATTCACAGGAAATTTACAGCGGATTGACCGATGGGAATCCATAAATAGAAGGCTATCGGTTGTAGTTTAACCAGAGCGCATGAGCATTTAACATAAACTACCGAGAACAAAATCACATTGAACCAGTTCTCAGGCACCGTACATTTTAGACCTATTTATTTTCAGAACTATGTTCAAATACAATATTTTCAAAGGGCACGATGTTTAATGAGAAACGTTTACCGAACAATAATTCTTTGAAATGTTTCATTTCTGAAAAGTTTTCGTCCCATTTTGTAGTTAACATTGATCTGTATCCTGATCCAATGTGTTACGTCATTAAACGTTATAACACACGTCGATTGTTATTCTCTTAAATATTTGTCAACATATTCTGTAAGAAATACAGTGCCCCCTCTTACAACAACACCCAATGGGAGACAAAGATTGTTGTGTGTTGTTCAGAGGGATTTGTTATAGGGAGCAAAAAGTATAACCCTAGGGGTGCTGAATAAGAATTGGCTTACATTAGCAAACAGTTTGAACCAAGATCAGACTGTTTGTCAATCGCCTTTATGTTTCTTCTGTCAAAATATCCAAAACGTAACTTTGAGAAAAAACAGCAGACGACCATTATTAGCAAATGATTGTTTAGCTGTGAAAATTTAGACATAATAGTCTTGTTTGGGGATCATCGTCCTGCAGTGCTGTGATGAGGGAATCGTTGTTCGGAGGGCCGTTTTACAGAGGGTGCACTGTGTCTGTAGAAAAAATGTACCTGTTATAAGAGAGAAGTTTATGGATGTTTAAGTTTTTTAAGACAAATGTTAGCGTAAAATACCGATTTATAACAACATATCTGAGTCATATTAAGAATGGATGTTAAAACATAATTGTACATTTTCATTATTTTGACAGTATTTGTCATTAATAGTTCATGAAACCTGTCCCTTAGAAGTGCACGACTATTCTTGAGTGTTAACCAACTCACTGCCTACCCCGAGTACAATGGTTATTTACAAACAGTTGGATCCGATCAGACGCCGCGTTATTTTTGGCACTGTTTGGCACTCATATATCTGTTTTTACAGTCAAATTGCCTTGAATTTAAATTTGAAAAATATAAGCAGATATCAGTTGCTTTAAAAAAAAGATGACCTCATGGCATTGAAGGGATTATGTCTCAGCATATATTGGCAATTATAGTACTAAGCTGTAATGTAAAGCAATGCATTCGTATTAAGAGGTATGGAGACATCAAATGTATTTATTATTCAGACTGTTTACGCATACTTAACATGGTTTTATTATAATTCCAAATGAAAGAAGCTTTTATTCAATAATAATAAAAACAAGCCAATATTTTAATTTCGGCGTAGGATAAGTAGTCAAACTGATGGCAAAAACTAATGAAGTTGTCTTAAAGTCAAAGAATGCAACACTAGAGGAACTTGAACGAGCTGCTGAACAAATGATAGATGATATGGCATGCAATAGATACCTGAAATTTCTGAACTAGTCTCAAACAAGCACTCCGTGTATACAGACACTTATAATGTAAATAGGGCAACGTACTGTTGTGCCAAATAATGTAATGCATCACCTGTCCTTTAGACAATCAATTATCCTTCTTTTTAATGGTAGTAAAAGAGAGGCTTTACTGTAAATGGTTAAACATGGTTTGTCACAAAACATTTCAACTTGGTTATAATTCTAAGTCTATATTGGTAACATCAAAGCCATACTGTAACGTTGAGAAAGGCATTAACTATAACGGTTACGAGTATCTTAAACACATTTATCAGTAAGACTTGTAGGCAAGTTTAAACTGGTTTTTAACATACACCTAAATGATGAAAACGCTTATTAAAGTCTAGAATTTCACTTCTCCTACATGATAGTACATCTGGATATCCTGATAAAAGAGAGCACACGTACTTAACCCTTTCATTACCAAATTGTTCGTGATCTTTATACCCCTCTACCGTTTTGTTGTCGCCTGCTTCAATTTTGTTGTCTGCAATGTCGTTTCAAAGTTAAAACATAAGACAGTATGACCTAAAAAATCAAAACGAGTGTCAAACAGTTTGGATCCTGATCAGACGCCGCGTTTGCAAACGCGCTTTGAATCGTCATTAAGGGGGAAATGGTTAATAAGTTTCTTTATGTCTCTACTGAACCCTACTTTCTAACTCCTCATTAAAATGATTGAAGGGATTTCAGATACTCCTTTTATCAAGAGCTTTTGTACATGTTTTTGTATAAAATTATTTCACAAAGCAACATCACATTTATAGTGTTCGTGTAATTTCAGTATTTCTTATTCTCTGAAATAGCAGTCTCTTAGATGTAAAGAATGGAAAGCATTCGTTCTTCGCATTAACCTTGGTCTAAAATTTCAGTCACGTGTTGTTTTATATTAAAATTGATATCAGCAAACAATGTAGACTCTGATCAGACGCCGCATCATGCCTATGTTCTACATATAGGACCGTGGGCACAATTTGGTTAACCAAACTATGCGATATTGATATTGTTGCAAACTGCCTTAACTCTTTCATTGCCATTGTATCGTCTGCTAAATATTTGTCGTCTGCATTTTCATGCAAAAACTGTCGTTTTGAAATACATTGGTACGAGTATAAGACAATTTTTATCCATACTAGACGTCGAATCATTTGGAGCCTGAACAGGGTCCAAACTGTTTTAAAACGCAAGATAACTTGCCTTTGGTATTTGAAGAGTTAAGTAAACACTAGAGGAACTAAATCGAACTGCTGAGCCAATGTTTACAGTGTCTAGATGCCATGACGTGCAGTTGATACCTGAAGAGCTCTTAATTAATCTCAAAACAAAGTACACAGCTCATGCAGTTATTGATATTTCGCAGAGTTGATAATGGAAAAGAGGACACGTGCTGTTGTAACAAATGCTACTCCACTTATTGCTGCACACCACACAGTGTTCCCTTTCTACAATAATACCCAATGCGAGAGAAATATTATGTGTCTTGTCAGGAGGGAGATTTTACAGGGAGGAAAACTGGCTAACATCAATTTTGCAATCAGCTTGAATCCAGATCAGACGCCGCGTATTATTTCTTTTCTGTCAAAATGACTATTATGTTACTTCGAGAAAAACAGCAGACGGCAATTTTAAGCAGACGATATTGCAGGCGTGAAAGCGTTAGATATGTTTATGGAACAGCGGTAATCGTTGTTGTAAGGAAGGAATCGTTCTTCAGAGGATCGTTATAGGGAGGGAGCACTGCATTGTATTAAGGGGTCACTTGAAATATACCGAAATAAAAATCTCTGAAACAGGAGCATGATAAAAATTGGATAAGAGTAATGTATAAAGCTCCTTACAGAACTGTCCGCTTTTTCTTTTGGCCTAAATTAAGCATGGACTATTTTTTATAGAGCACCATTATGCAACCACTTAATCATATTTTATGACTATCTATTTGAATGATAGAAAGGAATTTTCTGATTAGTAACACTTAAGGAGACTTTAGGATTTGGGCCGTTTAGCTAAACCCTTTATCTGGAGCTATGGCATCTTAGAAGACGCTCGTATACAGTACTGAACCTTATTAAATTAAATTGATAATCGCAAGCGAATTGCCATCGAATTGCCATCGAATCGCGCGCTTCAAAAAACAAATCCTACGTTTGACTATTTTTACGCGAATTTTCCGAAGCGGTTGTGACAAAAATGGAATCGAAAAAAATAACGAAGGCATATTTGCGAACATTTGTGAGGTATACCATTCAAGAAAACTTACCCGAGGGTAAAGTTAGTACTTTGAATCGCAAGCGAATTGCCATCGAATTGCAAGCGAATTGCCATCGAATCGCAATTTTTTTTAATTTAATAAGATCAGAACTATTTGCAAACTCAAATGAAGATGTCAATGACAGAGAAAGAGTTAAGCAAACATTAGAGAAACTGTACCGAGCTGCTAAGCAAACATTGACTGTGACCAGGGGCCCGTTTCATAACACTTCGTACGGCAAAAACTGTCGTAAGTCAAAACTTTAAAATGCATTTAATTTCTGATTTCTCTATCTAATCATGTCTTGTGACATCTCTGTAGAATCGTCTTATCAATAATTGAGAATTTTATAATCTGACTTACGACAATATTTCTCGTACGAAGTTTTATCAAACGGGGCACAAACACTGCAGGTGTCAATAGCACACCATAGTCTTAGCTCCTTCCATACCGTGACATTGTCTGTTTTAAAGAATTGGTGTCGGCTTTTATTTCTCAATCTTAGATTTTAGATAAGTATTGAAATGCGTATCAAACAGTGTGGGTTCTGATCAGACTGTTTGTCATTAACCATTGTACCCGTGGTAAGACAGTGAAGGGGTTAATTTATCTTACATAAAGTAACAGTTTTACGGGTATTGACCTTTCGCATATACAGTGGATAATCTGTTATTCTTTCCCGTTTAAACGCAAACGTACGCAAACGCACGCAAACGCAAAACACTAAACCGTAGAAAAGAACTACTTTTGGACAATTCTGATAATTCTTGTTTATCTTGGAGTCAAACAGCTTGGAGCCTGATCAGACGCCGGGTTACCAAACTGTTTGCACTGCAAATAATAGTTTTAGCGTAAACGCGTTTATTGGGAAAGAATAACAGATTCTCCACTGTATTGACCCTATACTGACATGACCGACTACATAATAATTTGAAAACAGTTTAAACTCGGATCAGCCAGAATCCAAACTGATGATTTTCGGTCTAAGTTTTAAATCTGAATTTTATTAATGAATATGGATAGTTACGATATGTAATACTAGTATGTCAATGCAGGTATTAAATCGCTTGTGAAACACTTCTATCCATATTCAGACGTGGTGCCGTGCCGTGCCATGACAAAGCCTGTCTAATTGCATTTGCAAACAGAGTAGATCAAGGTCAGCCGCGGCGTCAAAGACACAGCGGCTGGTTTGATCTACACTGCTTGACACCCGCATGCCCCCAAAGCATTTTATATAGCTGTATTATATTCAATTCAATTCAATCATTTATTGCATAAAACATACATCAGCATGTTTAGAGCAAGATCAAATATGTACACACAAGCAAAACATGAATTTACAGAAGAGCTATAGAGTCGTGAACGGTTATTTATGGTTTTCAGAAGTGTTTTAAATATACAAAGAATTGATTTGTAAGTGTTTTTTTTTTTGTTTTTTTTGTGTATCTGTATTCAAAAGTCAGGCATTGCTATCGAGATGTATAGTAATAGCAGACTTTTGGATACGATCAGCACCATTTTCTTTGTATTATATCACATTTACTTATTCAGGATTTTAACATTATTCTTTTGACTCGTACCCGTTGGCTGACACTATATACATGATAAATGAATCCATGAATGAATGAACGAGTGTTATCCAATCAAAACAGCCCAGTTCAGTTCAGTTCATTCTTTATTTGAGTCTCATCATGGTTACATCAAATAAATATACAACAAGAAATACATCATAATATACAAAGTAACCACACCATTCATAATTGAATTATAAGAGACTATTTTCAGTGAAATCAACATTCACTGTCCTTCGAATTATTGCACATGCGTATATACATCTATAAAGATACCAACCATGTTTATTGTATAAACATGATAGCTTAAAATATATACCACTTCCATTAATCTAGGCAATCATAACATTTTAACATGTCTTTAAAATCTACAATAAAAAAACGCATTAAATTTTGACAGACAAAAAGACCAAACAAGTCAACTTAAGAAACCTTGTAAAACATCGATTATTACCTCAAATCAGATTTGAAATAAACTGATTAATGGAACTTGTATATATATTATAAAATACATTTGAAATTTAAAGCATCAATTAATACATTACTTACAATAAAAAATAGATCAATTCTGTATTAAAGTTTATCTGCTTACAAAAGCTGTCGTCTATGTAAAATATTAAAACAGGTTTTGGCACACGTTCTAACCATATCCGTGTTAGAAAAGAGATATCTCAATTTATCACAGCCTGACATATTACAGAAATTTTGATTAAAATGTATCGCCTTTAAAAACAATTCTTCTCTCAGGTCGTTATATAATTCACAGTGTAACAAAACATGTACCTCATTCTCGACAACATTCTTATCACATACAGGACAGATTCTTAGTTCTTCATCAAGACCCTCATATCTTCCAGTTTCTAAACGTATGGGTGCCAACCCTAACCTAAATTTAGTTAAAGCTGAACGATGACTCGGTGGCATATAATCTGTTATTCTTTCCCGTTTAAACGCAAACGTACGCAAACGCAAAACACTAAAACGTAGAAAAGTACAACTTTTGGACAATTCTGATAATTCATGTTTATCTTGGTGGCAAACAGTTTGGAGCCTGATCAGACGCCGGGTTACCCGGCGTCTGATATGTCTCCAAACTGTTTGCACTGGAAATAATAGTTTTAGCGTAAACGCGTTTATTGGGAAAGAATAACGTTTTCTCCACTGTATGCATGACAGGCCCCAAATAGAAGCTTCTGCATTGGATATAGGGTTAACTCATCGAACCCGAATGTAGTGTATACTCGTCTTTTACAAGCAGTGTGCATTTCATGAGTACACATGTCCTACACAGTCAATGTAAACACAGATCAGAGGGTTTATAACAGGGTAATACATTGTGAAAACAACTCTAAATAGTAACAAATTGATTAGACGTATTTTTAAACAGGATTTATCTATTTGGAAGTAGCGGGTCACTAGGTAGTTACATGTATCTGTATTTGGTGATGTGGGTGTTTCTTAATTGAACATTTGCTGAATGATTTGGAAGCCATCTCTACTCTCAACTCTGTTTGTTTAACTCATTAACTCCTGAAACATTTAATGGGCAATTCCAAATTCCAATTAAATCTGGTACATTTTGACTATTTAGGGATTTGTTTTACAACACGATTGCTAAATGACAAACTATGCACTCTCTGATCAGAGGGCTATGTACACCTTGACCAGGAGACCTCTGACAAGAGTCTACAATGTTGTATAGGTCAAGTATTGTCTTCACAGGTACACTGTTTATAACTGACGACTATACTCGTCGCCATGGTTTAATTAAGAAATAATCTTTGTTCTACCGTTGTGAAACCAGATTTAAAGAAATTCATTCGAAAGGGAATTAAATGTTTCATACTTATTTCCTCAGCGGATGCAGTTTTTCGACCGAATAACTTTTTCCGCGGCATTACAAGAATCTAACATCCAACGGCAAATTTACATTTACCGATCCACACTCTGGCATAGAACACACATTACATGAAACAAGACAGAAGAATGGCAAAATTACAGTAACATGACTTGTTAAAAGTATATGGTCTTTACGGGCTATATGAATAACGTAAGAAATTTCAAAAGCATAACGTATGAATGCACAAGGTCACGTCATGTCATATAACCGCGGGAGGAGCGGGGTAGGTAAGAGCGTTGTAAAACGTCTCAGGTATTACTCGATGAGCTTGTTCTATTTTTATAGTGACCAAAACGCGTGTCATGTTAGAATATTTAATTTATACCACCATAACCAGTTTATTCCTTTCACTGTTATTTTATGGTTTTACAATGATTAAACTTGCTGATCCTGTGAAAATTCAGATGGACTATTCCAGTTTCAAATAAAGCCTAGAGCAATTTTGACTATTTAACGTGGTGTTCGACTACATTGCACAGTGTCGAAAGGGCATACAGTGGAGCATCTGTTATTCTTTCCCGTTTAAACGCAAACGTACGCAAACGCAAAGCACTAGAACGTAGAAAAGAACAACTTTTAGACAATTCTGATAATTCTTGTTTATCTTGGTGGCAAACAGTTTGGAGCCTGAACAGACGCCGGGTTACCCGGCGTCTGATCTGGCTCCAAACTGTTTGCACTGCAAATAATAGTTTTAGCGTAAACGCGTTTATTGGGAAAGAATAACAGATTCTCCACTGTACCCTGTGTCTACACTGTTTTGAATAGAATACGTCTCCTCTTCATAGGTACTCTATGAATGGCGTGTTTTGCCTAACAAGGGCTTAAGTGTTGCAAAATGTCGCTCTCGTTAATATTTCAATTATAAATATATAGGTTTGTAGGCATTTATATTGTAGAAAAATAAAAATGAGTGTCCACCAGTTTTGAATCCAGATCAGGCGCTGAGTTGTCCTCTGGATTAATGCGACGTCTGATCAGGTCCAAAACTGTTTGACATTGATTTTTACCTAAAATCAAAATGGAGAAAGGAAGCATTAAGATGCCTTTGTCACCAATACAGTGGAGAATCTGTTATTCTTTCCCAATAAACGCGTTTACGCTAAAACTATTATTTGCAGTGCAAACAGTTTGGAGCCAGATCAGACGCCGGGTAATCCGGCGTCTGATCAGGCTCCAAACTGTTTGCCACCAGATAAATAAGAATTATCAGAATTGTCCAAAAGTTGTATTTTTCTACGTTTTAGTGTTTTGCGTTTGCGTACGTTTGCGTTTAAACGGGAAAGAATAACAGATTATCCACTGTACATAGTCCTTTTTGTCTCGCTTAACACAGGCTTGGCTGTTACTTAATTGAACAAAAATTATTATATTGAATAATCAGAAACAAAATAAATTTTGCTATCATCAACTTTTAAAAATCTCTCAATGTTTACTCAGGACGGGAGAGGTTTGAATGAATCATTTGCATTTTGAAACCACGTCAGTTTAAAATGCATATGGTGAATGCATCGAACATGCTGCAATCTATAAATTGGCGGTTCAACCTTTGAAAAATTAACAATTTATGTTGATTTATAGAGCGCATTCAAAAGACAAAGTGCATGTTTCAAATATTATATTATTGGCTGATGTATACATGTATGTCATTGTATATAACATTCTTTTTCTAATCATAGTAGATGATGTTTGAATGTAATGATATGTATGAATGTAAAATATATCTGAATAAAATTATTGGGGAAAAAAGAGTGAATGTTGCTGTTTGATGCAGGACATAACGTAATACAAGAGCCAACTTAAGGAACATGTTGCATAACTCACGTCCTCTATTCAACAGGGGCCCGTTTTACTAAACAACTTACGCAAAATTTTTGCGTAAGTCAAAATTTTAATTTTTGATTTATATTTTTTATTATCACTTGCTACAAACAGCAAAAAGCCAGATCAGAGGACGCGCTAAAAGCGCGTCCACTGATCTGGCTATTTGCTGGTTGCAAACGTTTATGATCGAAAAATAAGAGTAAAACGATTTTGACTTTACGCAAAAATTTTGCGTAAGTAGTTTAGTAAAACGGGCCCCTGGTACACGTCCTAAACATGCTATATTAAGAGCGACTGACTGACGCGGTGTCTGGTCGTGATTCAAACTGTTTATCACTCATATTCAACTTTTTTTTAAAAGTTTAATTTCGTTTAAGATAATAAAAAACTGATAACGATGTTTTCAGCAGGCCAAACATTGTAACAGATGACGATTGATGAGGGTTAAATATCTAAAACAACGTTCGTTTTAGCTATGCAGAAGGGTTTACTGCTATCAAAGTTTGAAGTGTTATGGTGTATGTCAGATCTGAATTATTTTAGCAGTTGCTTTTCTTTATGAAGTCGAACTAATGAATCTTATTTATAACTAGCTAATCGAGCTCGGTTAGCTATAACGTATTTATCATCATTAAACTATCATCATGTAGAAAGTAGCGCTAATTATGATATATATGTAACTACATTTAAGACCCTTGCTCATTTGGTACATAATTTCGCAATTAACCCTTCCATGATCAAATTTATCGTGACGTTTTTACCCCTTCACCGCCATAGTGTCGTCTGCTTCAATATTGATGTCTTCAACATCATTTCACAGTTAAATTTAAGCCACTATGACGGACGTACTTTCAAAACAAGTGACAAGCAGTTTTGATCCTGATCAGACACCGCGTTACGTGGCGTTTGATCAGAATCACAACTGTTTTCAAATACGCCTTAAGACGTCGTTGAGAGTGAAAAGGTTATGGTTGAAGACCACTTGTGAGATCGAACCAATGTTGGTCATTATCGGCACTCTACGGAGAACGATCGACCATTCGCGTCAACTTTCGACCTGTTTCGTATCATGCCAAAGCATGGTCCGGTCTGTTCGACAGTTGACGAGAATGACCGATCGCTTGACGTAGGGTAGCGATTTTGGTCCAATCTCATTAAGAAGAACCTGTGAATGGTGCAAACTTCGATAGAAATGTAATACCTTATATTATGTCGGTTACTTTATGTCTATCACTACGCATGATAATATGTATGTGTATGTATATACGTGTATGGGCCGGAGGCCTACACTGCTGAATAAATTGGTAAATTAGTATATTATCAAACGTGATCTGTAATCGGCGAAGTGCCATCATGTTTGATCTTTTAGTTTTGACAAAATTTAACTCTAAATGGTTTTTCCTTTTCTCTTTAAAAAAAAAGAGTACATTGTTTTTAATTTAGATATTGTTCTTTTAATAAGATACAAAGTAAGTTTGGCGATATGGTCACTAGTATTTATAGTCGTTTTACATTTAAAAGAAGAGTTTGTATGTAGACTGCTTTGCTTTTATAAAGCAGAATAACATTGTCATCTGCAAACTATTGTTGTCTGCTACTGTTCTAAAATTAGACTTATGATTGTCCTTTTCAAAATAGGACCATATATCCAAAGGTTTGGACCCTAATGAGACGTCAGTAATCTGGGTCAATGCTGTTGGCAAGAGTAATCATGGTTGCGCCATTCGTGTGAAAAGAGTTAGATCAATGGCTAAGTAGGGCAGAGGAAGCTTTCTGTTTTACTGTAATTACATATTAACCTGTATGTATTTGTGTAGTACATGAATAAGTCGCTTGCGTTGACGTACATGAACATTGTAAATATTTAAGAACACAACCAAACGTCGAGTTCTGTGTATAATCTGAACCTAAACTGTTTGGCCCTTGAACTGTCATGTTTTGGTCAAATTTTGTTTAACTCTAAATTTCAAAACTACATTAACTGAAGCCAAAATGTGGCAGCGTTTGATACCAAATACCATATAAGATGCATCTGATGGAAATGATTAGCGCACTATTTGATTTTCTTGAAATTATCATTTATCAGATAACGCGTATGCATTAAGTATTTTTTTTACAAATGATTGGCACGTAAGTGATGCTTTTGTCTCATGGCTTCAGTGTGATTGTTAAATCGAATTGATTTATACGCTCTTCAAACGATTAAATATGAATTCGAAAAATGTCAAACCTTTACGAGTTTATATATGTATGATGTGTTCAATTTCAAGAAGACATTTTGGATTTTGTATTATTTCTATCAATCATTGAGCAATAACCGGTTTGTAGACATTTCTACACTACATCAGTGCCTTATTTGATATAGGATTGACTAGATCTATATTTCATGATAATAAACGAGTTTTAAACAAAATGTAAAGTACAGATATAACGAAATACACGAACTTGATAGCCAATAGATAGTCCTTTGACAGTTAAACTGGTTAATAAATTACATTATTATATACCTATTCTAAAAACAAGCGAATACAGGCCATACAATCTTTTATCAGATGGTCCGTATCAGATGGCATATATGCTACACAATGTTGACGTCACTGCTTTTATGCAACACAAGTTGTACACGATCTATTAATATAAAGAAGCGTTGCGTGTGACGTTTCGGAAGTCCATGTCCGATGTTATTTTGGGAAAAAAAGTTGAAACTAAGAATTGGTCAACTTTGAATAAGTTTTCCTCCAAAGGATAAAGCTTAAAACAGTTCAACTCATGCTCTGAAACGCTTATTTATTAAAAAAAATAATGACGTAATTTATTGGTGGTCACATGACTTCCATGTGTAGTTTTGCATAGAACTGGTTCAGTCTGGTTGCCAGGTCATCTGTAGTGCCCCAACGGTCGTCAAGACTACGGGATAGGTGAAGGTGGTGAATAGAACTCAGGATTTTTAACATATAGGTGCCTACATGTACAGTGGAAGAATCTGTTATTCTTTCCCGTTTAAACGCAAACGTACGCAAACGCAAAGCACTAAAACGTAGAAAAGAACAACTTTTGGACAATTCTGATAATTCTTGTTTATCTTGGTGGCAAACAGTTTGGAGCCTGATCAGACGCCGGGTAACCCGGCGTCTGATCTGGCTCCAAACTGTTTGCACTGGAAATAATAGTTTTAGCGTAAACGCGTTTATTGGGAAAGAATAACAGATTCTCCACTGTATGCGTATATTTGATTATTCGGTTAGACAACATATAGATCTAGATCTAGTCCCAAACAGTTCAGGTATATAATAAAAGGAACATCACCACAGTGTGTGATCTGGTGTCTTGTATCAGTTCTCGTTGGTTGTGTAATCCAGATCCCGGATCACACACTGTGGTGATATTCCGTTTGTATCAGGACAAATAAAATATGCAAAATCAAGAAATAACATAGAATATTGTTTATATACATCGCGTTGGAACATCGGACAAATACCTCGCTTATCTAATCATGTCATAGTATTAATTACCTCACTAATAGCTTCTATTGATCTTTGCTGGTACAATTCATCAGAAGTTGTTCTTGTTTTAGACATTTCCTGGAAATGAGATGAATTTCCGTCTGAGAACTCTTACGATCTTTGCGTTTTCAGTGCTAAGGTTGATTTATGTAAACAGTATATATAACTGATTTAAACACAGGAAACATGTGAATTCATAAGCAGAATGGAAATTATGACAGTCTTTTTTTCTTAACGAGAATGGCGAACACAGTTTAGTTATACAGTGGAGAAAACGTTATTCTTTCCCAATAAACGCGTTTACGCTAAAACTATTATTTCTATTGCAAACAGTTTGGAGCCAGATCAGACGCCGGGTAACCCGGCGTCTGATCAGGCTCTAAACTGTTTGCAACCAAGATAAACATGAATTATCAGAATTGTCCATAAGTTGCACCTTCTACGTTTAAGTGTTTTGCGTTTGCGTACGTTTGCGTAACACACAGTGTACATCTTCACGAGTCGACGCAAATCATTTGCTAATGATTAACTATTTGTTGACGATATGCACTAACTATTTAATCCCCTGCTTGAAAAATGTCTTAAGAAGAAATGAAGAAATTTTAATTCCAGTTTCCAGTAGTTGAATTATGACCAGGTTGTTATGTAGTGTTATTGCCAATTTAATCGTACAAAAAGTATACAGTGGAGAAAACGTTATTCTTTCCCAATAAACGCGTTTACGCTAAAACTTTTTTTCCAATACAAACAGTTTGGAGCCAGATCAGACGCCGGGTAACCCGGCGTCTGATCAGGCTCCAAACTGTTTGCCACTCAGATCAACATGAATAATCAAAATTGTCCAAAAGTTGTCCTTTTCTATGTTTTAGTGCAATGCGTTTGCGTACGTTTGCGTTTAAACGGGAAAGAATAACAGATTTCCACTGTAAGAGTTTTGTTTTGGATAGTTTTGTTCATCTAGACATTAAGTTAAACAGTTTAGACGTTTTACTGGAATATACAGAGTGGACAGAATTGTTAAGCGTTGTAACCAAAATCGTATAGAAAATGTGTTCCATTTCTTATTGTGTTGCCCTATGTACTGTGGACATCGTATACATATTCAGGAAACATACAATGGCCAACTATCAACAAATTTAATTGTTTAATGTCTACTAGTAATACACATATATTATAGAATACTGCTATGTGTATTAAAGAGAGTATAAAATACCCTGGATAGTTTTGTTGCTTTGTGATTTATGTGCTAAATGTTTATATCATTTTTCTTGCCATGTTTTGCTTATATATTTGTAAATGGTCAAAGGCAATGTATATTACAGATATGCAAATAAAACTGAAACTGTAACAGTATAAATCATAGATCGGCTGTCTGAAACCATCTGCTTGGAAACATTATTTTTATGGAGCATATTCATGATTGTTTAAAATGGAATTATTTTCTTAAGTGAAATAATAGATAAAAGTGTTTGAGTAAACGAGCGTATTCATAGAGTAGTAGGTTAAATCTCTTAACCCTTATCATTCTAAGTTCGACTTTGTTTGTATTAAATTTTGCAAAGAGCTTGGATCCAGATCTGACTAAAACGCTGCGTCTGATTTTGGTTCACACCTGTCTAATACGCGTATCGACATTTCTTCAGTCACGTTTCCTTTGATCATATTTTGAAAAGTTGGTGAAGACAACAATATCAAACATTGAGGGGGTTTACCTAGATGCTAACTTTGGCGTTAAAGCACGTACTAAAGGCTGTTTAGCGAAATCATAGCTCCATTACCCTTAGCTCGTTTTGGTGTAAGTTTGTTATTTCCAACTGTTTTGAGCTAATTTGGATACTGAGAAACTGCGAGAAAATTGACGTCCTGTTATTGTCTTAAAAAAGAACCTCTTACTGTAATATAACAATGGTTGCAGATGACCAGTTTTTCAAACGAAATGTTTAATCTGATAACTACAAACAATTTGAATCTATATGAGATGCAGAGTACCTCAGCGTTATAGCTGGATCTAAACGATTAGGAAATATGTCATTTTATTCTGAAGAAAAAAACCAACAACAGATAGAAAAACAATTTGATAACCAATGTAGTGTTAGCAGTGCTCAATAATGTAGGCAAGATGGCTCAATGGTCAGTGGAGTGAATGTACAGTCGGCTGAACGGTCATTCGGGCTGAAAGCAGACTACAAACTTACTTTATTGTAGTTGAAACAATTTGCAGACATCTGTTACTTTTCTCCCCCTTAACCCTTTACCCCATATCCTGTTTGTGGAAGTGAACATAGGTGACTACTTAAAGCAGGTTGAACGTAAAGCAGAATGCGCCCTAAGGCGCATTCTGCTTTACTTTCAGCCTGCTTTAAGGTACCACCTGCTAGACTTAAGAAAATATTCCTTCTGATACATATTCAGGACTTTATAGATTGGAATTATTTTCTTCCGCGCAGGATTAAACTGAAAGCGCTAAAAGGCGCTTCTATAAGGTAAAGGGTTAAAACGACCCTCCGGACAACGATTACTTCTTTACAACAAGGCTTGCCGCTGTTCCCCAAAACAAGACCATTATGTATAACGCTTTCACTGCTGTGCGTCAGATCAGGATTCCAGCTGTTTGCAATTGTAAGACAGTCCCCTCTCTATAACAACTCCCTCCGAACAACGCACACAGTCTTTGTCACTCGTTGGGAGTTGTTGTAGAGAAGGAGCATTCTACAGAGAATACATAAGGTTTAGATTCTAGTTTACCTTGGTACACAGTATATGTAGTTAAATTTGTATTCATAACAACCATAAAACTGCCTTATAATAAAATGTTTATTACATATATTAATCTAAAGACCGATGTAGGTTGTTATTTTTATATAATATTTCTAGATTGCTTTTCTATAGTCTTGTACTTACGCTAACAGAAATTGTGCTTTAATGACATTAGTATCTTACCCCGAGCGAATACACGCGCCGTTTACAAAGCATGTTGATCTAACCGCAAAGAGAAAACTTGTCCTATGCAAATAGTGTAACTTCTGGTTAGATGGTTCCCACAGGAGTCTTCTTCTATGGTCAGGGTTTTCACTGTTTGCCACTTTAAAATATATTGTTTATATCAACTCGAAATAAATGTTCTAGACTTTATTGGAATACTGTAAACGTTCAGATTAATTAGTTATAACGGTCAACTTGATGGTATTGATAATGTTGCAGTCTGACTAAAGTAAACACTCCAGGAACTAAAACCAGCCTGATGTTTGACCTAGCCGGTGTGCAAATGTTTGTAGTGTCTTTAAGCTACGACGTGATTCCTGTAGTGTACTAAACCATATACTTAACCCATTACTTTATAGATACGCATTTATACGCCTTAAAGACATACTCGCCTATATTAAAAATGTTGAAAATAAACTTCTTAAATACCTTGATTACTATATATTTTCTGATTTGCAATACATTTATTACCATAAAAATGAATTTTGAAAAGTTCTCATTGGTAAATTATGTAAAATATAGTCTTTTCCGTACAGGCACTGTTTCAAGATTTGAAAAACCTGTCCCGAGTAGCAGTTCTTGTAGAAATTATGTTTATGTTTTTATCAGCAGCACTGTAAATGCTTCAAGTAACTAAAGCTTTAATAAATGCTGTTGTATTCACATACACTCATATATTTACCAATTTAAGCAAATATTGGATGAATATTTCTCATTTTTAGGCCAACAGAGACCCAATTTGGCTATTGGGGGAGGTATATTTTCTGCATAAAATCTAAGGGGGTAGGGTTAGAATTTTGACCATATTTCATAAATGAACATGGCGACACCTTGGTTTCTTTAAACCATTTGATAAGAAATACCTTAACCTAGATGCCTAGAAAGTTTAAAGAATTTTTTTCGGAACTGTTTTACATAATTGATGTATTTGTGAGACATTAGCAAGAAAAAATGTCTTATTTTTTCCGGTTTTCAGCACTCATTTTAGCCAAAAAGCTCATTAAAAACATAAGAAAGAGCTTTAAAAGGTTTATTTCACACTTGCATGTGATGAATGAATGCTAGAAAATTAAAAAGTGTACTAAAAATATGTTATTGTGTATTAATATAGGTGCATTTGTCCCTTATGACGTTTTCTGCTGTGACAATGAGCAAATGCGGCAAACGTTACACTTTTCAAAGCCGGCTAGAGCTAAAAAAAGGATGGCAACCTCAATTATTATTTAGCAATTTGCTTATATAGACCTTAATTCAACTTGTAGAACTTTTCATGAGATTCTGTCGAATTTTTCAAATACGCAAGTATCCCTTTAAATTTATTTCTACACGGAAGAAAATACATGTTGTTCCAATCTCTACAGCATTGATCATGTATTATAAGAAACAGTAGCTTAAATCAGACTGAAAGTAACCAGGATAGTTCTTAAGGGACATGCTGCTTTTTCAACCTGTTTTAAGTTATCACCTATATTCAATACTAGAAACAGGCTACGGGGTAATCGGTTAGGATAAAACTGATGTTTGAACCTGGGTCTTAGAGGGTTGGGTGCGGTCAAAACTTGTTTTTCTTGGCTATGTCTCTTGAAAACATTGTATTGCGACATATCACAACAAAACCCTATGGTGCTACTTCTAATTATAATTGTTTCGAGGAGACGTATGGGATTTAGTATTTAGCCCTTATCGTGCTAATCATGACTTAGATTTTATTTACAAAGTGTGTGGATACAGATCAGAAGCAACGTTAGGAGGTGTCTGATCAGAATCCAAATTGCTTGCAAATAGCAAGAGTACAGTGGAGAATCTGTTATTCTTTCCGGTTTAAACGCAAACGTACGCAAACGCAAAGCACTAAAACGTAGAAAATAACAACTTTTGGACAATTCTGATAATTCTTGTTTATCTTGGTGGCAAACAGTTTGGAGCCTGATCAGACGCCGGGTTACCCGGCGTCTGATCTGGCTCCAAACTGTTTGCACTGCAAATAATAGTTTTAGCGTAAACGCGTTTATTGGGAAAGAATAACAGATTCTCCACTGTAACACATATATTCCTTTCTTAAATATTTGATATTTGCCCATGCATTGCTTGCTTAATTATTAACGAAACCTCATATTGTTTGTATAAACCTCTTATATGTATTCTAGTAATTAACCTTTTTCGGCGCGGGAGTCGCATAAAGTCGATTTTACAAACAGTTTTGATCCTAATCAGACGCCGCATAAGTTTGACACTCGTTTCGATATTTCTTGTGTTATACTATCCTAAATCTAACTTTGAAATTATCTTGCAGACAGTAATATTTAAGCAGACGACAAAACAACGGTGTAGGGGTAAAAACCTCGAGATTAATTTGGCACCGAAATAGTTTACCTTTAGCATACAGTGTAATTGATGCCTTCAAAATTTGTCGTTTGCAACAATTCTCAGTATTGATGTACATGTATATGTATCTGCTTTCTCTTTTAAAGTGTCTATGCGAGTGGGAATATGCGAGCCATCGAGTTTACTCGGCGTTTTATTGGCATCAAAAAGTATTGCAACAAGTATCACAAATTTACCCGTATCGTGTTATCGTGCAGACGGTTTAAGACCATTCAGTGTAAGTCGTGCATCGGCAATTACTTTAAGCCAAGCCAGACCAGGTCAGTTCTCTTAATTCTGTAACTAGAAAACGTGATGACCTTTATAAGCACACAATAATTTGTAATACATCTGTGACGAAGATGAAGTTTTAGGCCCAACGCAAGGTTACTACTTGATAAAGGGAAACAGTGGAAAGATTAATGAAGAAAACTCCAACTGGTTTCTTAATTAATATATTGACCTGTATTTACCCTTTAACCCTTAATGACGTCATAAAGCGCATTTTGCAAACAGCTTTGATCCTGATCAGGATCAAAACTGTTTGCCCCTTGTTTTGAAATTACGCCAGTTATACTGCCTTAAATTTTGCAAACAATAATATTGCAGCAGGTGACGTTATGGTGGTAAAAACCTCACAATAAATTTGATCATGAAAGGGTGAAGCTTGCGAAAATCGTTATTAACCCTTTACCTGATAGCATTGTTTCTAGTATTGAAGATATATGACTACTTAAAGCAGGTTGAAAGTAAAGCAGAATGCGCCCTAAGGCGCATTCTGCTTTACTGTCAGCCTGCTTTAAGCTATTAACTGCTAGGATAAGAAAAGTATTAAATATGACACATATTCATTACGGTATAATTTGGAACTATTTTCTTCAGCGGATGAATAAAATGAATGTGCTAAAAGTCGCTTCTATAAGGGAAAGGGTTAAAAATATACCAGTCTTCAATGGGATAATTTTCAAGCGCAAGTAATACAGAACTCTCCTATTTTACTGCTGCTACGCATCAAGCAAACAACCTGTCTTTTAAAACGACAATAATAAAGCGAATGACATGTTACACACATTGCCTTAGTTAGTCAATAAGTTACTCTTAGCCATCTGGACAAGAGACTCAAGACTCACTGCAGGATTTCAAAACTTTAATTTGAAAACAAACATTTGATACAAACAAACCCCTTTACCTCTTTAGCAAGAGTACAATGGTTATTTGCAAAGAGTTGGACCTTGGTCATAATGCGGCATTTAATCAGGATCTAAACTATTTGCCACTCATTTTAAGATGTCTTAAGACAAAATAGCTAATATTTAAATTTGAGAAAATAAAGCAGACGATATTTGTTCAAAGTAAATGACGTCATGTCAGTGAAGGGGCTAAAGGACAAGCACTGGGGTTTGCTTGTTTTTGTGAAAACATCTATTGAGAATACACAGGCATTAATGGTTAAAACATTCTGAATCTCTTCAATTATTTACATCCGGTGATTCAGTCTGCATTACTAGCCTAGTTGTATTTACCCTGCAGAATCAAAACACTGACCTATAAAGATAACCATCTAAAACAATGGGGTGCTGAATACCATAGACTGAGGCATACTGATAATGTTTTTGTTTTGTACTTGAACGACTTTAATTCTTGTGATAAGTGATACGGTAAGTCGGAATTTAACTCTTTTCTCCTCCTCCCTGAAAAGTTAAATGGACAATTCCAGTTTCCATTTTAGTCTAGTCCATTTCTGACTTTTAAGGGTTGTTTTTGTCAATGTTTGGCATTATGACAAAAAGTGATGACCCAGAGCAGAGGGCTCCTTTCGGAGCCCTCTGATCTGGGTCATCTCTGTTTGCACAGGACAAGTGTACTATTCACATGTACACTGTTTGAAAATGACGCCTATATGCGGGACTAGGGTTCAAAGGAATAAACCCTTTTGAATGGAAGCTGTAGTTTTTACCCCTTTCCCGTCAATCCTGAATACACTGACTGCAAATCAGTCAGGATCCGGACCAGACTCTAAGTAACTCGAAATCTCATTAGGATCATACCTATTGTTTTTCGTATAAATCATTCTATAGTATTCACGCTACAATGTGCTTAGTTACGATAATTAAAGACGAGAAATGAAAAATAAAACGATTGGAAAATGACAACGTGAGCATTTAAATAGCAAATGCGTGTAAGCGGAAAATCACCTGGGGATTTAATTAAAGTACATTACAACGTTTAAACACGTGTTGTTTTTTACTTTAGAATGTGCTGACACAATAAAATTGAAAAGTGTTCTTAATTACAGTGGAGAAAACGTTATTCTTTCCCAATAGACGCGTTTAAGCTAAAACTATTATTTGCAGTGCAAACAGTTTGGAGCCAGATCAGACGCCGGGTAATCCGGCGTCTGATCAGGCTCCAAACTGTTTGCCACCAAGATAAACAAGAATTATCAGAATTGTCCAAAAGTTGTATTTTTCTACGTTTTAGTGCTTTTCGTTTGCGTACGTTTGCGTTTAAACGGGAAAGAATAACAGATTCTTCACTGTAGAACAGTGTAATTCAGAACAAAAGACACTCTTCTCAATGACATGCACTATTATTGTCTGCTTTAAAAATGCCGTGTGCATTTCTTGTTAAAAATACAATTTTACATTCCTAATTGAAACATTATAAATATTTTTCGCTCTAAACAGTTTATGCCTTTGTTTCAATGAAATTCAATGTCGTTTGACATTTACAGGTAAAATGGGGTTCAACCTCCTGTGCGCTGTGAACGAAATGATAAAACCTGGCAAACAGTTTGGACCCAGATGAGATTCGGAGTCTCAAATGGATCTGAACTGTTATACACTCTGGTAATATTGTTTGAATGAAAATGAGCCGTAGCATCAGAAAACCTGCCACATTGCATTTCAAGCAGTGTAGATCAAGGTCATTCGCCGCGTAAGAGACGCGATGACTGGTCTTAATCTACATTGTTTGACACCCACGTGCATCTAAATCATTATATACGGTATTTGACAGTGTAGACCAAACCCAGATACATAGCCTGGGGTGATAACGGTGCCTATTTTGTATAATGTTGCAACGCAATAAGTCAAGGTTTTCTCTTGGCACGGCTCAAATGCTTTTGAGTCAACATCGAGAATGGTTGTAGATGACAGACTTTACAGACGACAATAACAGAATGATACCGCTTTTACCAATAGCATATACACTGGCAATAAAGAACAGTTTGTATTCACATCGGATGCAATGTTTCGGTTTCTAGTCAGAATCTAAATTGCCGACATTAATATCTATTTCAATCTGGTCACCATGCCTAAAACTATTAGTTAACTTAACTCCCCAAATAGTTACGGATGATAACGCTTAAGTCTTGCTAATAAACTATTAATCTTGATTATAACACATACAGTGGAGAATCTGTTATTCTTCCCGTTTAAACGCAAACGTACTCAAACGCAAACCACTAAAACGTAGAAAAGAACAACTTTTGGACAATCCTGATAATTCTTGTTTATCTTAGTGGCAACCAGTTTGGAGCCTGATCAGACGCCGGGTTACCCGGCGTCTGATCTGGCGCCAAACTGTTTGCACTGCAAATAATAGTTTTAGCGTAAACGCGTTTATTGGAAAAGAATAACAGATTCTCCACTGTATATTGCATATTTACAGGGGTGTAATGAATAATAAGCTAACCAGTTTGGTGTTAGCAATATACATGTACATATGTATCTATATTTTTGAATAGCAAACTTTCTCCATATCTGAAGAAAAAGAGATAAATACAGTTCAGTGTATGACTGAAGAGCTTAACTAATTCACCACTGATACTCCAAATGGATAATTCAAGTTTCAAATTCAGTCTAGTCCATGTTGAAATATTAAGGGTTGATGCTAACCCTGTCATGATCAAATTATTCGGTAGATTTTTACCCTCTCACCGCTTTATTGTCGTCTGCTTCAGTATTATTGTCTGCAAGACACGTTTCAAGGTAAAATATAAGAGAGTATGACAGAATAAATTTAAAAGCGAGTGTCAAACAGTTTAGATTCTGATCAGACGCCGCGGATCAAAACTGTTTTCAAACGCGCTTTTATGCGTCATTGAGAGTGAAAGGGTTAAGAATATGTATTGCAAAATGACAAACAATGCAGACTCTGATAAAAGGGTTCATGAAGGAACATGAGCCCTTTTGTCAGAGTCTACACTGTTTCCATAGGACAAGTGTACTCTACATAGGTATACTGTTTGTAAACGACGAGTATACTCGTAACCAGGGTTCAACGTATTAATTCAAGTTCGAGCATATATGAAATTTCTGCTTCAGGTTTTACCTGAATATACCAGTCTCATGACCTTGAAGATATACGATGCGTCTTTAAGGAATTACAGTACTGCCTCTCTACAACGGCCCTCCGAACAACGGTTCCCTCCTTACAACGACTATTTTCGTTGTTCCCTAAACAATGTAATTATGTCCAACCTTTTCACGGCTGCAATAAAGTGTACTTAAAATTGTCGTCTGTTGTTTTTCTCATATTTACTTATTAATTTTTTTTACAGAAAAAAACATAATGACGAGTGGCAAACAGCTTGAATCCAGACCAGACGCCGCGTTACGCGGCGTCTGCTCTGGATTTAAGCTGTTTGCAAATGTAAGCCAATGTCCCTCCCTACAACGACTCCCTCCGAACAACGCACATAGCTGTTGTCTCCCATTGGGTGTCGTTGTAGAGAGGGCGCGCTGTATCTTTAAACGAAACAATTGACTGTAAGTATATTTACTGACGCAGCATCTTATGAAATATTCAACGAGTTTTGTATAAAGTAAATCAAATCGATATAGCGTCTAGTTAAATACTTGAAATTAAACATAGGTGCCAGCTATTGTGTTTGTGAAAATAGAATAAAATACATACTTTGTTATTCACATTTTTCCACCATAGCTATTTGCATTGTTTAAGACAGGATGTTTCTTGCTTAAAGCAAGCTGGCAGTAAAACAGAACTCATTTTTATTTCAGTACAATGCTCCCTCTCTACAACAATACCCAATGGGAGACACAGATTGTGTGTGTTGTTCGGAGGGAGCTGTTGTAGGAAGAGACATTGGCTAACATTGGCTAACATTGGCAAACAGCTTGAATACAGATCAGACGCCGCGTCACGCGGCGTCTGATCTGGACTCAAGATGTTTTTCACTCACCATTATTTTTTTTCTGTCCAAAATGTCCAAAATGTGACTTTGAGAAAAACAGCAGACGACAATTTTAAGCAGACGACATTGCAGCAGAGAAAGGGTTAGTCAAAATTGTCTTGTTTGGGGAACAGCGGCAAGCATTGTTGTCAGGAGGGAATCGTTGTTTGGAGCACCGTTGTAGGCAGGGAGCGCTGTACTGTCTATAAATTCACCAGTACCGTGACTCTCAAATCTAAGTATCAAGATACTCCCATCAATTCTCGAGTTTGGCTCCGAGCTTCTGTCAAACCACCAGAAGCTAGGGTCCAATCGAAAGAATAACACATTATTCTTGTTCTTGAGTCTTAAACCTTATCAGCTTCATTTAAAATGGTCAGCGATAATTACTCCATTTCAAACCTTTGGGTGATTTCCAACTTTGATCATAGATCGTATATACCAGATAGCAAAGGTAAAACAGACTCTGAAAATAAAAACTGATCAAGTACATCTGGCCAGTGCTGGCGTCTGATGAGTCTCAATATAGCTCCTGGTCGTTTACTTAACTATTTCACGGCAAACGGCGTCAAAAAGCGACTTTGCAAACAGTTTGGATCCTGATCAGACGCCGCGTTACGCGGCGTCTGATCAAGATCCAAACTGTTTGACAGTCGTATCGACATTTCTTCAGTCAAAACAGCCATAAATCTGATTTTAAAGGTATTGCAGACGACACTACCAATGCAGACGATATTGTGGCGGTAAGAGGGTTAAAGCAGACGAGCAAACTTGGCAGGGAAGTATTTAAGAAACAGTCATGCAAGGAAGTGGTCATTTTCGGAAATCCGAATCGGATATTAAAGTTTCTCTACTAGTGAGTGCAGAAACACACGATTATGCACAAGAAGTGACGATTTATATTTTCTGAGTGACAAACAGATTGGAGTCCGGACTCCGGTTTACCTTGAGTCTGATCTGGCTCCAAACTGTTTGCAATCTCAATAATTGTTTAAGCACATACGAGTTTATTGGGAAATAATAACGTCTTCTCCCCTGTAACTCATCGGCTATCCAATATTCAAACTGTTGTCTCTCGGGTTATGATTATGTAAATATTAAGAAGTAGCAGTATCTAGAATTCTAACACACTTCGTGCACGCCCCTATATAAACAAAGACGGAACGTATCAGTGTTTGAATTCTCAATAAAACACTCACGCGCTGTAACGTTCCAACGTGACGTCATATGGCTTCGAGAATGTGTACGCCAAGAAATGTAGCGCCGTTGCAAATTGAGATTAAATAATGTGTTAGAATCGAAATAATAAATTCATACCAGTGTTTTAAACCACTCGACCTAAAGGCCGCGTGATTATATTACTACGCATTTCAACTCCTACCAGTGTTCGAATGCACGATAAAACACTGGTATGAATTTATTATTTCTTAATTAACCACACCAGTCATATGCTTTACTCAATTTGAAATTCAGTTGTTATTTTACTTAAGGAGTATTGTAACGAGACAGTGTCAAACAGTTTGAATCTTAATCAGACGCCGCTATACACGGCATCTGTCCAGGATCAATATTATTTCTAAATAATCATTGTACTCGGGGTAAGACAGAAAAGGGGTTGAAGCAGATATTTTTTATTACTTAAAATGCTGAAGGCTCATTACGATAGTATCTTTGCATCACTACTTGATTCAGGACTGCCATTTCTCCGGATTTTTCCTAAGTATTCGGATTTTTATCCTAGCAGATCGTAGCCTAAAACAGGCTGAAATAAAAGCAGAATGCGCCTTAAGGCGCATTCTGCTCTTACTTTCAACCTGTTTCAAAGCAGTCATGTGTTTTCAAAACAAGAAACAGACTATGGGGTAAAGGTACGATAAGTAAAATTGCGTCTGAAAAATTGAAAATTTGAAATCTTAGGATTTTTATTATCAACTTATGGCAGCCCTGTTGATTGCTAGATAAATCATGCATTACCGTTATCCATCGCCGTTCCTGGGTTATACCGTGGTTCAAACGAAAATTAACACAAAGACAATGCACTTGGATATAGAAAATGGCAATGTTTTGAAAAACTAACATTTTAGTAAAATATTAGTGGCAAACAGTTTGGAACCAGATCAGAAGCCGAGTTAGTTTGGCGTCTTGTCTGACTCTAAACTGTTTGAAACGGACGTAACTTTTCTAGCACAAACTTATTTATTGGGAAATAATAACGTCTTCTCCGTTGGAGATCTTCACAATTATCAAAACTCGACATGACACAAAGACATATATATGTTTCAGCAGTACTTCACCTTTACATGATTTATTTTCCTGCGAATATTATATTTAAGTTCAAGTCGTCTAGACGATGTCACATTAGTAATAGCATCTACTTCTTATCCTTAACCCCTTCAAGCTCAATGACGCCAAAAAGCGTAACGCGGCGCCTGATCAGGATCTAAACTGTTTGACACTCGCATAGAAATTGTGTTAGTCGTAATGCCTTAACCCTTATCCTGCGGTGATGTCTTCTGCTTCGAAATTGCCGTCTGCAAAGATTGTTAAATTTAGATTTATACATTTTTTAAGTAAGTAAACCTACAGGCGAATGTTAAACAGTTTGGATCCAGATCAGACGCCGCGTGACGCGGCGTCTGATCTGGATCTAAACTGTTTGCAAAAATCAATAAAGTCGCGACCAGCAGGCAAAGGGTTAAAATTAACCTTGAAAACGATATTGCATACAACAATAGAATACTGAAGCAGGCGTCACTATGGAGGTGTAGGGGAACGGATATCACGATACATTTGATAATGAAAGGGTTACATGTATACTTTAATTTTCAAGTAAATTGGCAAAAGTAGTACCGTACTGAGTGTCGAATAGTTTGGATCCTGATTAGACACAACTTACCGCTCTGTCTGAATACATGTAGAATTATGATTAATATTTGATGTCTGTCTCTATAGTAAATGATATGAAAACCACTGCAGCACTTGGAGAATGAAGGGGCCTCCGTGGCCTAGTAACTAGTGGTTAGTCACTGTGACTTACTTCACTAAGCTCCTCACCGCTTTTGGTTCGAATCCCGGTCTAGGCATTCGGATTGTTCATGCGGGGAAGCCTTCCAAGTGGCTTGCGGAAGGTCGGTGGTTCTACCCAGTTGCCGATTTGTGTCTGAAACAGTGCAGAAAGGGCTTCTGGTGTCTTCCACATCCTGTAATTAGCTGGAAGTCGTGATAGGACTGAAATACTGTTAAAACAGTTACAGTTTAAACATATTTTATGTTTAAACTGTAACTGTTTTAACACTATTTCAGTCTTATAGTTCAGTACCTCGAAGAGAGTTATGGTCTGCGAGTAAATCAGTATCGCTGGTTGTGCCGAGTAGTCGTTTGGTGAAGTTTGCAGATAATATTTCCATGCATGCAGTCCCAAAGCTCTGGAAAACTCTACCACCTGGTTATCAGAAATGCGAGCTCAGTTGCAGCTTTCAAAAAGCGTCTGAAAACACACTTCTTTAAAATTCAAAATAGATGACTGCTACCTCTAGACAGTGTGTTCGTGCTGTAGATGCTGTAGGTCTAAATGAGAGTTCAGGAGTGGTTTGATCATAGCGTTGATCCGGTGCATGTCTGGTGGATCTTGATGTTAGGGATTATCCCTGATATCTCCGAAACCGGTTGGCTGGGATCTGTAGTATAATTCTTGACAGCTTATTAATCAGATATGAGTACAGTGGAGAATCTGTTATTCTTTCCCGTTTAAACGCAAACGTACGCAAACGCAAAGCAATAAAACGTAGAAAAGAACAACTTTTTGACAATTCTGATAATTCTTCTTTATCTTGGTGGCAAACAGTTTGGAGCCTGATCAGACGCCGGGTTACCCGGCGTCTGATCTGGCTCCAAACTGTTTGCACTGCAAATAATAGTTTTAGCGTAAACGCGTTTATTGGGAAAGAATAACAGATTCTCCACTGTAGTAGGATGCAGGTGTTTAGAACAACAATGACTTTTAAAAACTGTTTTTAATAATGCCATGAATTAATCTTTTAAAATTGACCCATTTTAAAATTGATTTAATAAACTAATATTAACAAATCTTACAATCTTAGTAATTATATTGGAAACGTTACAAGTAGGGTGCCTTTACTTTGTTGTAAATGTATTTATTTGTCTTTTTTCCACTTTGTAAGTACATTTATGCGCCTTTGAACGAAAAACTCCTATGTGAAAAGAGCGCTATATAAATCTGGTATAACAATAATACTAATAATATAGATGATAGTTCCGATTTTCAGTTAAGTCTAGTCCTTTTACATATTTTAGGGTTGATTTTAACAATTTACTAAAGAATCACACACCGTCAAGACCCTGATCAAAGGGAGTCTAAAGAGTAAGGATACACTTCACAGATTCACTGTTCGTAAATGACAAGTGTACTCGTAGCTAGGCTCGAATGAGATGAAATTGCAAGCTGAGAATCGCTATCAAAACAAGGAGATAGCACTAGTTTACACATTAAATACATGCTACACATACAATGTCCAGGGCTGCCATAAGTTGACATGAAAAATCCTAAGATTTCCAAATTTGCATTTTTCAAGTGCGAATTTACGAAACGTACCTTTACCCAATAGCCTGTTTCTAGTTTTCTTGACACATGACTACTTAAAGCAGACTGGAAGTAAAGCAGAATGTGCCTTCTGGTGCATTCTGCTTTACTTTCAGCCTGCTTTAAGCTACCATGTTCTAGAAAAAAGATCCTAAGATTTAGAAAAATCCGGATAAATGGCATCCCTGCAATGTCTCATCTGAAAAAGCCATTTTCTATCAGAGATGAAATCTCATTGTGTTTATAGGAAACATGTATATTATAATTATTGTAAGAAATTAATATTAGAGAAGAAGAAGAAGAAGAAGAAGAACGTTTATTTGACTTAAACTATACAGTTTCTCGTCAGATATACATAAATATTTACAATATAACATATAATACAAGGTCAAATTTGATATGTAGATCTAGATCTACGAACTTTTAGCCAGAATTATTTTACATGAAGTAATTTCGAAAATATCTCGAGGGTGGTATCAAAAACATCGATTCATTTTTTATTTGTTTTAGAATACTAACGTATAGAGGGAGAGAAGGAGGCAGTCTTTCACACAATTAAGGCCCAAGTGAAACGCCGAGTTACTTGGCGTCATTAATGGACCCGAATCGCTTGAATCAGTCATAACAATTGTTCACCACCGTGCAGAATATTTGACCCAGGCCTAGATCTGCATAAGTTATTTACGAATGATACAAAAACAAACACGATTTAACCCTTACTGTGCGTGAACAAGTATATTCTATCTGCGCAAATAGTATAGACCCAGATCAGAGGGATCATGATGGATCCCACTTATTTAGGTCTTCAAAACTTGTAGTAGGGGTTCAGAACAATAAATAGTCGATTAGGTAACTGGACATCATTCCAGAATCTGGATTAGTCAGTTTACATAATCGGCATAGTAAGGGTTAAGTCTTGCATAGAATGACAATCGTCACCATGAACACATGCGAATCGAGCATACTGCCCGTTTCACTCATAAAAATCAATAAGTCCAAACGCCCAGTCAATGACCGTGTGGCGTCATCACATTCCTGTCCTGTCCCAAACTCATTGATTGGTGCTATTTTCGCGCTTGAATTTAACAACCAATCAACGCTTGAGACACCGATAGTAATAGTATAGATGCCAAATATGGATTATATAGTGCGACTCTAAATGCAAGTCCTGCGCAACCTTTTGCGCAGCTCGGCATCAAGTATTAGTCTTTCCTTCTGTTTTGACTGGGAGCCGAATACAACAATTATGTCTGGCGCTATCAGTTTGGAATAAAGTGATTTAGGACAGAAATCCACATGACAAGTAAGTGCAATTAAGTGTACCAATATATAAAGGACATATATGTTACTAACAATTTTGATGTCACAAACCTCAATTGGCAGAATATCGAGATATAGTCACGAGACCACGTGCTGTTTTGTGTCACACATGTGACAATATCAGGTTACACAGTAGGTCAACACATTTTTTACCATAACAAAAACAAACACGCTCTTGTCCAACTATAGTAAATACATGCGCCAGCTTAAAAGCAAATTGAAAGACGAGCTGAAAGCTTCTAAGGAAACTTTCTACTTCACTTTCACTTAGCTTCAAGCATTCAGACTCGGTTACAAAATCACAGCCGTGTAAATATAGGTCATTTGATACAATGGACTGTTTGAATACTATTCTTGAATACTATTTGTACATTTTACATACTATAAACATTATATACAAATATGGATACAGTACGAATCAAAACATAATTAACGCCCTAGACACAACAGTTGAGGACCTGATCAGTCCCCATGTAATGGCTTCTGTTTTGGTTCAAATACTGCTCACAGACATATTATGAGCAGACACATCGTATTATTATGTGCTCTACAATCACAGCAGAGGTAGCTTAAGGCAGGCTATAAGTAAAGCAAGACACACCATGTGTGCACTCTGGTCCGTCTGGATTACTTTGAACCTGTCATAAGTGGTCACATATCTTCATAACTAGAAGCAAACCATGGTAGGTACCTTGAAGTAGATCCAAAGTAAAGCAGAACACACATTGATGTGCATTCCACTTTACTTTCAATCAACCTTAAGTGATTATCTGTCTTCCATTTAACTGGAAGTGTACATTCAATACTAGTTTCCTAGCACCTCACATTAACTCTCCCCTTAATGCAAATGCTTCAAATATGAATTTACTTAAATTCCTTACTGTGGCATTACCATCAGATTTCATTAACTCAATAAACTTATGTACACTTGGATTTCTGTAGTAATAAGGTTTGATATATAAATTTCTGAGAGGTTGATATGCCTCACAGATTAAAGTGAAATGATATTCATCTTCTATATCTCTTTTGTTACAGATTGTGCAGTACCGCTGGTGACGCTCTGTTCTGTTTCGAGCATATCGACCAGTTTCAATATGAAGTTTGTGAGATGCTAATCTTAATCTTGTCAATGGGATGCGAAACTTGCTGGTTAATACACTCAGGTATGGTTCATATGCAAATGTGTTCTTAAAATTTCTGTACAGAGATAGAGAACTAGAATTGTTTACACCATTGACCCATGTCTGTACAAATACATCATAAACTCTCTGTTTGAACAACAAATGAAATGTGTTCAAATTTACAGACTGCGGATTATTCCATACATATGAAAAACCATAATCATTTAGTAATGTCTTAATATTTGATGCCCAGTTTCTATTGTTCACACCTCCAATCATATTACACAACTCATTATACAGTGTGCTAACAACTACATTTTCAGATTGAATTACCTTGGTCCAAAACTTTATCATTCTTGTATATCTATTTATGTACAGTGGGTATCTCCCTAATTCTCCATATACAGCCATGTTACTTGTTGAGCTTTTAACCTGTAAGAGTTGTTTACAAAACTTTAAATGGATTCTTTCAATCTCTTTTGACTTGGAGTAACCCCATATTTCGCATGCATAACTTAGAGTTGCTCCAACAAATGCATCAAATAATTGACACTTAGTCTTAGGGCTCAGCTGGTACTGTTTAAGTTTAGACATCAAAATATTAAGTGCTTTCAGGCCTTTGCCAGCCAGGTACTCTTGATTCAAGGAATAATTTCCTGTATAGTTAAAAATGGTTCCTAAATAATTAAAATCATTTACATTTTCTAAAATACATCCTCCATAACTCCATCTTTCATTTTCCCTTGTACTACCACGTTTTCTAAAAACCATGACCTTTGTTTTGTTTATATTAACAGCTAATCCCCATTTATCACAATACACTTTCAGCATGTCTAAGCTATTCTGCAAGTCCTGTGGTGACTTACCAAAGACGACCATGTCATCGGCAAACAACATCAATATAAAGGTAATATCATCAAAAGAAAGACCACTTGATTCGTCATTCCGTAGAAATGTCTCTAAGTCATTTATAAATAGGGAAAAAAGCAGAGGGGACATAACTTCCCCCTGCTTAAGTCCTACTGCACATTCGAAAAATTCCGAATAAGAATTGCACCCCTGTATACAGGATTTTACTTTGTTATACATGCTTCGGACAATATTAAGCATTTTACCATTGATACCTAAATAGAATAGTTTAAACCAGAGTCCATTTAAATATATACTATCAAAGGCTTTTTTAAGATCTATGAAAGCACAATACAAGCGGCCTTTCTCATTCAGAACTTTCTGTACAATGGCATTTAAAACAAAAATTGCATCTACAGTGGATCTACCAGATCTAAAACCAAATTGCTTATCACTAAGAACATTATTAGACTCAGCCCAAAGATTCATTCTAGCATTTAAAATACCAGTGAAAATTTTTGCTAGACAACTGACTAATGTGATGCCCCTATAATTATTAACATCGTTTATATCGTTCTTTTTATGCAAAGGTACTATAATGCCCTCTGACCACTTGTCTGGGAAATGACCCGAATTTAATACAGCATTAAACAAGTCTAACAAATGTACATTTATGATGTCATATGACTCAATAAAGTATTCATTTAATAACCCGTCAATGCCACTTGATTTATTCTTTTTCAAGGATTGAATAGCAGAGGTTAATTCTGCAAGAGTAATGGGAGCATCAAGCTCTTCAAATAATATGTCACCCAAATCACTGGGATCTGAGTTGCAAAAGTCTTCAGCCTCAGGGACATTTGTACCAGATAAATCATCATTAAGCTTAGAGAAATATTCAAAAAAGTCTTCCAAATTTATATTACCTTGTTTAGATTTCTTTTTGGTAAACAGTTTCCAAAAGTCTCTGGGTTTAGAATGTCTAAGTTTTTCTATTTGCTTTAATTTACTATGCTCAAAACTCCTTTTCTTTTTTCTTACCAGTGCTTTATAAGTTGATTTTGCCTCACACATAATGGTTCTGTTTTGATTAGATTTACATTTGTTAAATTGAACAATACTTGATTTGTATATTGTCTTAGCTGTAATACATTGGTCATCAAACCAGTCTGCCTTATTACCTAATCTATTGTGATGCTCATATTTGGGCAGTTCACTTCCAGATTTCTGTACCTTTGAAAATAAGGGGTCTGTTACATCTCTAAGTACATTGGTAAACATATTAATACTGTTATTGACAGAGTCTTTACTAGTAGAATCAATATCTTCCACTATAGAGTTCAGTTCAGGCAGCTTCGAAATGAGTTTACTTCTGAATGTATCCTTATACATGTCTCTCCAGTTAAAGTGGGTCCGGCCTGCACCTTGCTCTTTGCTACACTCTGCTGTATCATACATACCGCAATGTATATCAAAGGACAAGGGTGCATGGTCTGACCATTCATTAAAATCATTAACAACGAATCTATTAATCACATTAAAATCTTTTTCTTGTATTAGAAGATAATCTATTACACTTGAACCTGTTGTGTTAACATAGGTAAAGGAGCCAGACTGATCACTATGTAGACGACCATTGGCGATTCTCATTGATGTAGCTTTACAGAGATCCAAAAGCCTTAGTCCATGTGCATTGGTGCCATTGTCCATTGATGACCGTGGTAATGGATTATCAGGTATATACTCCTCATTGTCTAAATAACTTACAGGTCTATCTAGAACAATATAATCATGCCTGTTGTTTCCCACTCTTGCATTAAGATCACCACAAAGTATTACTTTACCCGATTCTTGGTATCGTGTTATGTCTGCTTGTAATAATTGAAAGAAATCACAGTCGATCACATTATATGCTGGAGAGTTTTCGACCCATAAATAAGCTCCTGCTATATAAATATCCTCATCGTTTCCAAAGAACACTCGGTCAAGTTTCAACCAGATGATTGAGTCGTGGACTGATTTTATTACCTTTATACCCATTTCGAGATCATTCCTAGTGTATACAGCTACCCCTCCACTACATCTCTTTGCTCGCCTATTTTGAAATTTTCTGTAGTAGTTAATGCATTTAAAACCCGATATGTCAAAAGCACTATCTTTATCAGCCCATGTTTCGTAGAGAAAAATTATATCACTTTTACCTAATTGTTGTATAAATTCACTGTCTTCCAGTTTGTTCCTGCTTAATCCATGGATGTTCCACGAAAGAATGCGAAGATTAGAGCGGTCCAGTATTCCAATAAGATCCTAAGTATTCTCTCTGTATATATCATATTGTCTATCTATGTTTGTAATTGTATTTATCTATTTACACATTTGGAAATACGATGTTTAAATATATCGCTAATTGAATGTTACAAATCTATTGAACATTTATTACATTTAAGTGTAGGCTGCAGCAATTCTCAGAATTACTTTTAAATGCATAAGTGTATTGCGTACTATATGAGACCAATCACTTTATATGTTTACATTCGTAACTGTATGCATACAAAATCAGACTGAGCAAAATGTTCAACTTGCTTTTGTACTTTAACTGTAATGTTTTGATCATGTAAATCATTGTGATGTAAAATCGTTTATTTGTATAAAGCAATATTGACCTTCTTGGGGAAAATATAGAAACACAGCGCTTAATGCCCGTAATATGTTTGACGATACATATATTCCAGATATAAAAATTCATTTAATCGTTCCTCTATAGTTTAATTCTACGATATGTCAAGTGATATGAATTAAATCCTTGAATTCAAAGATACAACATTTTCAAGGCGAATTAGCGCAATTATATGTAAGTTTTACTACACTTTAAGTAACAATAATAGTATGCATCCTTCACAAAAAATGTCGTTACGGGGACTATGCACTGTGGTTCACGTTTATATCATATGTTTTGTCGCTGATGTTGCCTGCAAATAGCAGGACTTATGCACATTTTGAATAAACTGAAACTGAATAAGTTATAAAAGAAAGAAATTTCACCAGTTTGTCAAATCTTGATAAGAATTTTGTTGTGACAAATAATCACAAACTCGCCAGCAATATACAACAGTTTAAACAAAACAATATCGGTAACTCGGCCAATTGTGGGTGAAACTCCATGTTTACTTTTGTAATTACCGTCGCTTCAAACGTTTAAAAATAAGCCACATGTTCAAATTTGTCGAGCATTCGGAATTTCAAGTAAGCTTAAAGTCAAAAGGTAAATCAGGCATACTTATAATAAAAAATCTATTCGATCAAACTAATATGTAACTCTAAGATAAAAGCCTCGCTTTCCCCATAAATAACTATTTATAATTGCAGCACTATAATTTTGTCTCATTGCCTCTTTATATAAGTTGCATCATTAACCCCTTAATGCCTCGCTCCGAGTACAATGGCTATTTGCAAACAGTTTCGATCCTGATCAGACGCCGCGTAACGCGGCGTCTGATCAGATCCAAACTGTTTGACACTAATTTCAATAAATCTTACGTCAAAATATCTCAAAATTTAATTTGAGAAATAAAATCAGACGACAATTCATCCAAAGACGACAATTGTTCAAAATTGATGACGTCATGGCAGTTAAGGGGATAATGGTTTTTATTGATTTATATCATACTTCCTTGTCTGGCTTTAGAACAGCTGACCTTACTCATGTCGTAATATATTTTGCTTTGAAATGGTCGACTTTGAAGTTTGTCAATTTATTATGAATTAATTTTTTAAACTAGTAGAACATAGAAACGAGTTATAAACAATTTGATTCTAGATTAGACGTGACGTTACAAGGCATCTGACCTGGATCCAAACTGTTTGTAAAAGAGTCAATTAAGTCTCGACCGACAGACACTGCGTACACTTTGTCTTGCTAATCATTATTCTACTTGTATTTGCAAACAGTTTAAATCCATTTCATAAGTCGAGTAATCCGGGTTGGAATATGGTTCGACGCTATTTGAAATCAATCTTAAGTTTCTTCAGATTAACCATACATAAAAGTCTAATATTATGAAACAATGCAGATGACAAATTAAAGCGGGAAATAATTTGATAGAAAAACGGTCAATTGATATAAAGTATAGAACTTAGGACCTATTGTCTTGCCTTTCAAGACTATATTTCATCATTACGTGCGTCTCTATTTTGAGACAGTTCCAAGAATCTAGTTCCGTTTGTTGATTACTTGTTGTTTTCGTATTTCCAGAACTGTGAATGATCTATACAACTGTTTCAATTTGTCCTTAACCTTTTTCATTGCAAAATTTCACTATACTGACATTTGCAAACAGTTATGTTGGAGGAACAGGTCGTGAACTGAAAACGAGAGTAAAAGAGCACAGAAAGGACGTTGAGACACACACAGGGAGAACGTTTACATGTGCTGAAAGAAAGCAGCCGCAATCAGATGTGCACAAGAGCGCGATAACGGACCATGCTGTACGTGAGAACCACATAATAGACTTGGACGTCACACACATACTGGATAAGAAGTGATCAGCGAACCAGGCAGATCCGATAGGCTATCCAGATTCGATACAACCCCCACTGGATGAATCGGGACCAGGGGGCGTTCTGGCTCAGTCAGATCTATGTGTCTATATCTTTGTTTACCGTCACAAAAATCGGTAACACTGGAAATGATCAAGCGGTTAGCGTAGACCGCGAAACTGTCTGGTTAATATATTTATTTACAGTGGAGAATCTGTTATTCTTTCCACGTACGCAAACGCAAAAACGTAGAAACGTACAACTTTTGGACAATTCTGATAATTCATGTTTATCCTGGTGGCAAACAGTTTGGAGCCAGATCAGACGCCGGGTTACCCGGCGTCTGATCTGGCTCCAAACTGATTGCACTGCAAATAATAGTTTTAGCGTAAACGCGTTTATTGGGAAAGAATAACAGATTCTCCACTGTAGCAGTGTACAAAGAACTTTCAAACAAATCAGTTCATTTGTCAGGATGAAGGAACACACTTATGGGGTTTTAACAGGGCATGACAAAAGGCAATATAATATCAGTGAGGAATAAGCAAATGCTCCAATACGTGCATATATGGGGACAAAATATATACAGATTCAACCCAAGCGAACAATACACTCGTCATTAACAATCAGTGTACCTGTTAAGAGTACACTTGTCTCATGCAAGCAGTGTATATTCTGATTAAATTGATCCTGCATGACCCCTCTGATCAGGATCTACACTGTTTGTCAGTCTACAATAAATTGTAAAAGTCAACCCTAAATAGTTAAAACATGGACTGACTTAAGTCGAAATTTGTATTATTCATAAGTTTCTGTGTTGAATGAAAGAATGTCTTAAACACCAAACCATTCACTATTTTATTAGCTGACGTAGTAGCGGTAATTACATAATGGCTCAGACAGTCTATTGAGACAGCAGTGTCAGAGAGACAGATGAGGACTATTATTTCAAATCAGCAGCTTTCAGTGATACACACAACTAATTGAGCAAATCATGAGGATATTGACATTCGAACATTGCATCCATATTAATGAAAATCAGACACTTTGTTGGCAACGCGATACAGTGGAGAAGACGTTATTTCTTTCTCATTAAACGCGTTTGAGCTAAAACTGTTATTTCCATTGCGAACAGTTTGGAGCCAGATCAGACGTCAGGTAACCCGGCGTCTGACCAGGCTTCAAACTCGAGATATTTCAAAAAGTCGTTATTTTATACAGTTTATTGCATCGCGTTTGTGTTTCGTACGCGTTTAAACGGGAAAGAATAACGTCTTCTCCATTGTAACGTATTGACGTACAGTGGAGAAAACGTTATTCTTTCCCGTTTAAACGCAAACGTACGCATACGCAAAACACTAAAACGTAGAAAAGTAAATCTTTTGAACAATTCTGATTATCCATGTTCATCTTGGTGGCAAACAGTTTAGAGCCTGATCAGACGCCGGGTAACCCGGCGTCTGATCTGGCTCCAAACTGTTTGCAATGGAAATAATAGTTTTAGAGTAAACGCGTTTATTGGGAAAGAATAACGTTTTCTCCACTGTATGACTGGTCAGTAGTGGAAAGGGGCTTACTATTCTAATTCTGATACTTTACAGACAGTGCTTTATTTAACATACATGTATTTAACTCTAGCGACGAGCATACTCGTCATCTACAAACACGGTACCTATGAAGAGTATGTTTGTCCTAGCCAAACAGCAGAGACCCTGATCAGAGGGCTGATTAAGGAGTCCTTTGATAAGGGTCTGCCCTGTTTGTCATTTTATGATTATATTGTTAAAACACTCCTGAATAGTCGAAAATCGACTGTATTTAATTTAAAACTGGAATTGTCCATTAATAGTCACCGGGGTGAATGAGTTATGAACCAGATGATTCGACGTTATAAAGTCATACATTTCTACAAGAGACTAATAAAGCAGATGATAAAGTGACAACTTTTTAATACAAATTTAAAAAAAAAGAAAGTATGATATCATTAAGCATATGTCATTAGTATTTAATTCTTGATAAAACTAAGTTAACCGGGTTGAATTTATTTTGATATCTAAATGGCATATAATTTATATGTAAAACCTTTGATCTAGGTCTTCACTGTCTGCATAGGACATATGTACTTTTCTCAAGTACAACCTTTGTAGAAACGAGTCTATTGATCTAGATCTATGGGTGTCTAGGATGAAATGATTAACACAAATATAGTTTTCGAGAATATGTTTTTATCGTTTACTTGGTATTCAATGGATATGCGTTTTTCGTCCTCATGTATGACTGTGCGTTTCTAATCTATGGACAGTCGTTTTTTCTTTTCCTGGACAAAATTGACACTGACTTCTAATAGCATGTCAAGTTTTCTTCTGAACAACACCTGTCAGAACTGTAATGTCATCTACACACAATCATTGCATGGTTAAAAACCGACCCATGATTAGGGAGAACACGGCCCACGATTGACGAAACGGTCAACAATTTTCAAATCGGCAGACGATCTTGGACTGGCCCTCAATCTGAGTTTTACAGATATTTCCCGTTTATGTACTTGATTTTGCCTCAGCAACGGGGTTGAATCCGTACTATGACAATTTATTTTCATCGTTTTATTTATATATAGCTCTACATCATTTGCACTAATGTTTATGTGCTTATATATGCACTGCCATCAATTTGCAGAACAATCAAACAAGAACAACAGTCACAAAAGACCAACTCTGGTTTCTAATATCTAAAATAAAAAAAAAAATTAAAACTTATATACAATGTGATAAACCAATTCAGACGACAATTTGGAAAACAGACGATTATACGACAGTGAAAGGGTAAGACAGCATAATACAGTCAAACCTCAATTACTCGATGCGTAAAGGCGAACATACAGTGGAGAATCTGTTATTCTTTCCCGTTTAATCGCAAACGTACGCAAACGCATTGCACTAAAACATAGAAAAGGACAAGTTTTCGACAATTTTGACTATTCATGTTGATCTGAGTGGCAAACAGTTTGGAGCCTGATCAGACGCTGGGTTACCCGGCGTCTGATCTGGCTCCAAACTGTTTGCAATGGAAAAAATAGTTTTAGCGTAAACGCGTTTATTGGGAAAGAATAACGTTATCTCCACTGTACCCGTATTGCAAAAATAAAACGTGGCTTAAACACGTTATTACTTTAAAAAAAAAAGAAGACATTTCGAGTAAGCGAGATCGAATTATAAAAAGCCACTGAAGAACTCCGGGCAAGTTCGGTTTTAACCCCTTAGCTGTCTTACCCAGTAGGCAATGGTTATTTGCAAACAGTTTGGGTCCTGTTCAGGCACTGCGTTACGCGGCGTATGATCAGGATCAAAGCTATTTGACACTTAATGTTTTTACAGTCAAAACACCTAAATTCAAATTGGAGAAATAAGATCAGACGACAATAATTATTGTTCTAGGCTGATGACGTCATGACAGAGAAAAGTTTAGCGAGTTCGAGTACAGTGGAGAAAACGTTATTCTTTCCCAATAAACGCGTTTACGCTAAAACTATTATTTGCAGTGTAAACAGTTTGGAGCCAGAGCAGACGCCAGGTAACCCGGCGTCTGATCAGGCTCCAAACTGTTTGCCACCAAGATAAACATGAATTATCAGAATTGTCAAAACGTACTTTTCTACGTTTTAGTGTTTTGCGTTTGCGTACGTTTGCGTTTAAAAGGGAAAGAATAACAGATTATCCACTGTAATCGAGAATAGACTGTATTAACTTCTGATTCCTACACATGTATTGTTAAACATGTCTGAAGGTGTTGTTTCCTAACGACTTGGGTCATTTATAATTCATTTATTTCATATAAACAACACCGACAAGCTCTGTCTAGACCAGATAAATAACATTAGCCGCTTCATTCGTATTTAATTGTAAGGGCACCACAAGTGCTTGACCCAAAATAGTAACCTAGTCATTTTTCATTATTTTCAACTCCAATTTCGTTACACTAACTAACTCTGTGGTAAGTACATTATCTTCATAGTAAAGCGGTTTTTGTTTGCTTGTTTAACATCATTTCTGTCATGTCGCGACGTCCATTGAATCACAGTTAGTAAAAGAGCGAGTCAGTCTGCCTTAAATCCAACTGTGAAACGAGATTACAGAGAACAATATTGAAGCAGACGACAATATGATGGTGAACGTGTAACAGTATCACGATACATTTGGCGTTGAAAGGGTCAACATCGGTGGATGAGTTGGGTTTTACGGCACTGTCACACAAAATAGGTCATATAGCGCCGATGAATGATGAGGGATTATGAGATGAGATGATGTTGCTTTCAGTAAGATGATTTCGGCTAATGTCATGCGTTGAAAAGCAGCACATGGGATCAAAACCACCGAAGTTCTTGGCAGAGTGATTAAGCCATAGCACCATGTCTCGGGATGGAGATGTTTGAATGGTCGCCGGTGTATGAAATTAGTGTCAGGAAGCAATAAGTGTGCAGTAGAACATCGATAACTCGAACGATACTGTCCACTGCCGAACTCGGTTACATGTATTTTCCGTATTTCTATACAGTTCATTTCATTCTTTCAACCTCGCTTAAGTCGAACATACTCGATTAAGTCGAACATGTCTTTTTTCAAAGTTATAACGTGCAACATGTAAACGCTGAAATATTGATATTTTCGATTGAAGCGAGTTCGAGTCATCGACGTTTGACTGCATGCCTCAACCAAAGCTGGTCATTACCGAGCATCGTGGCAATCGATGGGATGATGCGTCACTAAATGCCTGAAATGACGCAAATCCTTGTCAGCTACAGCATGAACGACTACAAATAAATCAAACTCTCGTTAGTCGAACATCTATATATTTCACGTTTTTACTTTGAAATACGGATAGTTTAACTGAAGCTATCTCGAGTTAACGTAACTGAACTAAAGAACACTGGTAAATTCGACGTTTACAAGCGGTTTCCTATTATCGATGTTCGACTATGCATTGCTTCTGGCTACATGTAGTATAGTCGCTTATTTAGCTTACTATTGTTTGTGTATCATTTATTAGAAAACGAAAGTACAAATACAACAATTGACTGTGAACTGAAAGTAACTCTTCCTCCATGTATTGTTTTCAGTTTTAAGGTCTTAGATGTGTAATGCTTGACTGCGCACAGGGGCCCCGACACGATTGCTTTTTTAGAGAAAAAACTCGTCAGAAGGTATATTTACTTCTGACGATTTTTTCTCTCAAAAAGCAATCGTGTCGGGGCCCTGTGAGAAATCGAGCCCTGAGTGGAAAAATTTGCAAATCGACGAGTGGCCGGTGCGGAGATAAAAGAAAAACAATGTTTTAGTGGATCATAACTATTGTGCGGGCGGTAAAATTGTTGAGTCTGCCTATGAAGGGCTAGATTTGCCTGGATCTGCGAGACAAGCGCCCATAAATGATGAGGGATGCATGATGAGATGACATGATGATGATTACAGGAAGATAATTTCGGCTAATCTCATTTGTTCCAAAGCAGCCTGTTTGGATTAAAACCACCAAATCCGCCTTCCTATTAGCTCTTACAGTGGAGAAAACGCTGCGCTTTTACGCTAAAAGTACTATTTCAAGTGCAAACAGTTTGGAGGAGGAACAGACTGCTTATTAAATACAGGTCTGACTGTAAATCAAACATGTGGTACATGCTAAACATGTTTTCCTAAATCAACCCTCTACTCCATTGATACTCATGTTAACACATTTAATCTATTCCTTCACTCTTGAAAGTAAATAGTTTAATTTTATACAGTCATGAATATGCACAATAACAATCCTTTATCTAAGCAGACTGCACATAGTTTAAGCAGACTGGAAGTAAAGCATAATGAATCCTGCTTTAATTTCAACCTGCATTATGCAACCATCTCTCTTCAATACTTAAAATAAGCTATGGAGTAAAGGATTAAATATCTATTGCAATTACTGGGTTGCAACATACCAGCCGGTTATTATGAAACTTGGTAATCATTGTCAACTTTAACAGTCTATTTTGTATTAAGCGATCACTCTAGTGAATACCCATATTTTGTCTGGTATGGAGCTGCCTGTTTAATGCAGGATAAAACTAATTCAGAATGCTTCAGTAGGAGTTTTCTTCACTATTTCTACCCTGAGTTAATCAGTCTAGTGTCATAATGAAGAGGTATGCACACTGATTCGCAAGGTGGTTGCTTTATAAAAGATTGACTGTATTTTTCACATTTCTTGCTGGAGAATAGTGTTTATCTTGCAGAAAATAATTTGTAAAACAGACACTAGCTATTAAATTGACATTTTTTGTGAATTCCACAAATATTTGCAAATGACAGTGCATGTTACCCCAACAAACTTCAATTTTTCTTGATTTTACTTTCCCACAAAGTTTGACCCCTCTCAAACGCAATTTCATTTTTCTCAAATTACATGAGGTCAACCCTCCTATTTTTTTTTGTATTTTGTTGTAGAGACATGGTAGATAATTTTAAGTGTGGTCAATATGAATGCCCCTGCCTAATTTTTGTAAAAATCTCAATTTTACTAAAATGTAAAAAATGATTTTTGAGAAAAAAATGGACTTATAAATGATTTTTTCCGAAATATAAGATTTTATTTTAATGTTTTATGCAAAATATTTATTTTTTCTGCTTGTATTAGTGTAAAACAATGTCTTAGGTATGAATGCGTAAATACATTTTGATTTTTTTTATTAATATTTGTAATTCTTATCGGAAAGAAAAAGGAGGGGTAGTCATTTTAGGACGTTTTTTGAAAAGTAGGGTAGCAAGACAAAAATACTCATAATTTCAGTTATAGATGGTGAAAAATCTTTTAACTCTGAAAAACGATGTAGAATTGAATACTGAATAAGATGGTGTAGAGCTTTTGCGGATTCGTTTCGGAGAGCATTACCCATCTAAATCCTTAAAGATAGTTGGTTGTCTTAATTAAGCTATTCGTGTAGAAGAAAGCTCTGTAGGAGCACATTTGTCTCGGAACACATTTGTCTCACGAGTTGAGACCGATGTGCTCGAAAACATTCATATTTACGAAAAATTGGAAATGAGACAAATGTGTTCGACGGACAAAAGAAAGGACACTCGAAGCACATTTGTCTCACATTCTATCATAATTTTTTACCGAACTTTTAGCAGATCTTTAACAGCCAGACATCACTGGTGATGCAGAAACAGACAATGATCTTAGAGAAAAGCATCGGCTCAAAGAAAACAAGAAAACACCACAAAGTCCGTTCCAGCACAAAGGTCAATGAGACCGAAACGGATAATGTGCAAAAAGAAATACTAAGTAGATTACATAAAACTATCTTTGTAAAACGAACTGTGATGCATAAAAAGACACTATGAATTCTACGGTCCCGTTAAACATACAGATACAAATTGTTAAACATTGCTTAAGTGATCCCTCATTTAGTTTGTTTAAGAAAGGACACAGAGTTTAAGGCTATTTTTAAGATAATGAACTTCCAGCGAGCACAAATACAGATTAGCTCCAATGTTGTGAGTCATAGTCCAATACCCATAAGTGTCAGAGTTCTTTCGAGGACTCTTGGATGAAAAATTTGATTGCTGTTAGAAATCATAAGAAACAGAAAATGGTTTAATACTTGGCTTTTTCTTAGAGTGTGTTGTATTGGTGGGTATGAAATCACAGATATCAGTACTGTTGAAATTTGGAACGAAATGACTGTTTTAGTTATTGTTTGTCTGCAACTTTCGTATTAACATAATATAATAGATTGTCAATTGCGATGCCATTTTAGCTCACCAGAGCACAAAGTGCTCAATATGAGCTTGTGTGATACCTAATCTGTACGTCGTCTGTCGTCCGTCTGTGCTTCAACAAGTGCAAACAACTACACAGGGTAGTGGCATTAGTAAGGTAGGAAATGAAAATTTGTTAAAAGAAAATGGATGAGATAATTTGTCTGGTTGCCATTGCAACCGTGCACGATATCATCCGAATTTACTGGTCCAATATCAATTTAGTTTTTACCAAAATGTTTTTAATCAATATACTTTAAAAATTGTTCAAATTATTGTGGTCCGTCTAAAAACATGGTTATTTTCCGTGGTCGGTAATATTGAATTCAAAAGTTTAGGACCTTCTATAAGTTGTATTAGCTATCTTTAATGCGATTTTTTCAGTATCATATATGTGACAACAAAGGAATAGTGAAGAGTCAATACACCTACAAAGGGACTATTAACAGTTTTCTTCTACGCTCAACAAACTCCTGGAATGCTCTTCCTGAGGCTTGTGTTAATCGTAACACTGTAAATAGTTTTAAGAGTAAACTGAATAGTGCCTGGAGGGACAGAGAAAATAAATTTAAATAAAGTTTTTAATTCACTGCGCAAGAAGAGGCTAAATTGAATATGAATTAGTCAACACGGGCTACCCAGCCCATTCAAGACCTGCCGTCACAGGTATAATCACATGTATAATAACATTTGTCATACATTAATATAGGCAATGTATAAAGTAGGCCAGTCGGTAAAATTTCAAAATAAGCTTTTGGCCGCTCCATGTGCCATATATCAGCCCACTCGTCTTGAACCTACTTAGAATGATCACCTTCACAAAAGCTAGGCAATGTATGGATATGGGTTACATGATATTCAAAAGTATGTCAAAACATAGAAAAAGACTCCTACATATCTAGTCGCAAAATCTTAAACCTTTTTCAGAATGGCTACGTTGATAAAATCTAGGCATTGTAATAATATGTATAAGTTTGAGTCAAAGAGAGGGTCAGTAATAGGTCAAATTGTAGGAACAACTTGAGAGTTATCTAGGGTTCGAGCTCTCTGCGTTAATAAATTCATTAAATTCCATTTCTCTTGTGAGCGCCCCAGGTTTTCAAGACCCTTGTGTTTGTTACTTAGTGTTGATGTATTCAGTAAAAAATGACTTAAATGTACTCATTAGATTCTATATTAAATGTACCAGATATTCATGTTTTCATGTTTCTCAACACGATAACATAATATTATGACTGCTTGTCTATCCTTCTCTCCATCCGTTTGCCACCAGTTATAATTGTTCTGTGTTTTCTGTATTTATAAATAACGATTTCACGTCACTTACGGTCAATCTCCCTGCCTCTGCATACCATTCATGTATTAACTGAATGAACATTCCTGTTCTGCATATCACAGATTTTAATAATGATTACACTTGACAAGAGGTAAAACGACACATCTTTATTCTTTTATCTCGGGAAAATAAGTGACAAATGTGCTTGTATTTCATAAAAAATGACGCGAGACAAATGTGCTTTGTTGTCCCTTAGAAATTTTGATTGTAGCACATTTGTCATACAAATGTGTTTTTTCGGTAAGACATTTGCAGCCCCATTTGTCCCACGTGAGACAAATGCGACCGCATCGGTCTTACGTAAGACAAATGTGTTTCGAGACAAATGTGCTCCTACAAAGCTCGTTATGTTTGTCTATCAGCATGCAGTAAGCATCCATCTGTCAGGATGCCGAAACAAATCTTATGGTTCTTCACCAGGATATCAAAATATTTCTACAGTGCTCCCTCTCTACATCTATGTGATAGGGCATATTAATTACTAAACTTTTAAATAGCATAAACCGGTCCTTAATTTATCTAAATTCTTCATTATATAACTTAATATCTTTAAAATAAACGTTGCAACTCTAATATTTACATTACTTATATGGTCAATGGGAAATAACTCTTACTAACACCTTTCTTGTTTTGGATTATCTCACCTTTATGACGTTGCACGGGTCACTTTTTAGTCAACTTTCAAACAACAAAGACGTCGCCATTTTTTATATAAGCCATACCTCTGGATTAAATAAATTCATTTATCCAGGTAACCGATTGTTTTTGTAACTTTATTGTTATTATTGTAAAGACTGATTATATGTTCTATGTATTTATTGTATTGGATTGTTATATATTTGAACGTTATCGGGAATTTAGCTATGCTTGACCCGTATCTATTTATGTTCATTGTGTATTGTTCGACAATATTGAACTGACGTTGGTGACCTCTATTAGCATAATTTCACACTTTGTTGCATTTCTAAATATAGCTTCGGAACACTTCGTTAACATTTATACGAGAACGCACATTGTAACAGGTGTGTGAAGTTTGCACGACAATCGACATTTCGACATTCGACCTTTCACAAATGAAAGGTCGAACAGCTGTCGAATTTCGAAATTCGACATTTAAGCTTTCACATAATGTAACAAATTTTGCCAATCGACAAGTCAGCTTTGCCATAATGTCGAAATATTGTTGAAATTCGACGTTCGACATTCAACATTTTAAAACACATTACTTTTGTCGAACTGATGTCGAATTTCGACGATCGACACTTAAACAAAGTCGGAAAATTGTCGAAATAGGGTCGAATTTCGACGTTCGACAAACTGGAAGTAAGGGAAAAAGTCGAAATATTGTCGAAATTCGACGTTCGACATTCAACATTTTTAAATCACATCACTTTGTCGAACTGATGTCGAATTTCGACGATCGACACTTAAACAAAGTCGGAAAATTGTCGAAATAGGGTCGAATTTCGACGTTCGACAAACTGGAAGTAAGGGAAAAAGTCGAAATATTGTCGAAATTCGACGTTCGACATTCAACATTTTTAAATCACATTACTTTTTCGAACTTATGTCGAATTTCGACGTTCGACACTTATACAAAGTCGGGAAATTGTCGAACTAGGGTCTAATTTCGACGTTCGACAAACTGCAAGTAAGGGAAAAAGTCGAAATATTGTCGAAATTCGACATTTTTTAAACACATTATTTTGAGGAACTGATGTCGAATTTCGACGTTCGACACTTATACAAAGTCGGGAAATTGTCGAACTTTGGTCGAATTTCGACGTTCGACAAATTGCATGTAAGGGAAAAGTCGAAATATTGTCGAAATTCGACGTTCGACATTCAAAATTTCTTAAACACATTACTTTGTCGAACTAATGTCGAATTTCGACGTACGACACTTATACAAAGTCGGGAAATTGTCGAACTTGGGTCGAATTTCGACGTTCGACAAACTGCAAGTATTGGAAAAGTCGAAATATTGTCGAAATTCGACGTTCGACATTCAAAATTTCTTAAAGTCATTCCCTCTGATGAATTTATGTCGAATTTCGACAATTTGCCGGACCCGGGAAAAGTCGAAATATTGTCGAAATTCGACGTTCTTCTTTCAACAATTCTTAAACTCATTCACTATGTCGACCTTATGTCGAATTTCGACGTTCGACAAGTGGCCTGGCAGGGAAAAAGTCGAAATATTGTCGGAATTCGACGATCGACATTCAATATTTCTTGAACACATTCCCTCTGTTAAACCATTGTCGAATTTCGACGTTCGACAATTTGCCGGACCCGGGAAAGTCGAAATATTGTCGGAATTCGACGTTCGACATTCAATATTTCTTGAACACATTCCCTCTGTTAAACCATTGTCGAATTTCGACGTTCGACAATTTGCCGGACCCGGGAAAAGTCGAAATATTGTCGGAATTCGACGTTCGACATTCAAAATTTCTTAAACACATTACTATGTCGACATCATGTCGAATTTCGACGTTCGACATGTGGCCGGCCCGGGAATATGTCGAAATATTGTCGAATTTCGACATTCGACATTTATCAAAAGTCGACATAAGTTCGAACTAGTGTCGAATTACGACGTTCGACAAGTGGCCGGCCCGGAAAATGTCGAAATCCTGTCGAATTTCGACATTCGACACTTATACAAAGTCGGGAAATTGTCGAACTAGGGTCCAATTTCGACGTTCGACAAATAGAAAGTAAGAGAAATAGTCGAAATTCGACGTTCGACATTCAATATTTCTTAAACACATTCACTATGTTGAACTAATGTCGAATTTCGACGCTCGACAATTTGCCGGACCCGGGGAAGGTCGAAATATTGTCGAAATTCGACGTTCGACTTTCAAAATTTCTTAAACACATTACTATGTCGAACGCATGTCGAATTTCAACGTTCGACATGTGGCCGGCCCGGGAATATGTCGATATATTGTCGAAATTCAAAATTTGACATTTATCAAAAGTCGACATTAGTTCGAACTAGTGTCGAATTTCGACGTTCGACAAGTGGCCGGCCCGGAAAATGTCGAAATACTGTCGAATTTCGACATTCGACACATATACAAAGTCGGGAAATTGTCGAACTAGGGTCGAATTTCGACGTTCGACATTGTCCTTTTACCAAAATGTCGAAAATTTTACGAAATTCGATGTTCGACTTTCAACACTACTTAAAGACATTCACTATGTCGAACTTGTGTAGAATTTAGACGTTCAATAATTTGGCGAGCTCAGAAAAAGTCGAAATATTGTCGAAATTCGATATTTGACAATCAACATTTCTTTACCACTTTCAATATGTCGAACTTATGTCGAATTTTGACGTTTTACAAGTGACCTGGCAGGGAAAATGTCGAATTATTGTCGAATTTCGACTTGCGAGAAATTGCCAGGCAGGGAAATAGTCGAAATATTGTCGAATTTCGACATTGTCCTTTCACAAAGTGTCAAACATTCAACATTTCTTTAAAGTCGGGGAAATGTGGAAAAATTATCAAATTTCAAATTTCGACAATTTAACGGCAGATAGTTTGGATAAGTCTTCGGGAGTCGTGCGATTTATTCTGTATACGTATGGGCGCAATAATGTGCCTATAGAAGAGCCCTTTGATCTAGTTATACACTGTTTACTACATGTATTTGACATGTATGAATTATTGTACCACGCACTATTATTTTGTAATTGTATGTAGATGTATAACCTGTACATTTATACGAAAAACGGTTTGAATCCAGATTAAAGGTCTTCTACGGAACTATATTTATCTAGGTCTACATTGTTAATCTTATACTTGTCTAACCTGCTGTGTAACTTCTTTTCTTAAACCAAAACACTCTGAGCTTAGATATTTGGCGCAAAGCATCATCTACTGATTCTCTGTATAGTAAGGGCGCCCAGGCCAGTGGAATTATTTTTTGCAAGTGGTGATGCAGAAATTTTTCAGTTATATTGCCGAATTCGTAATGCATTTTTATGAAGATTTTATGCGGATGCCAATTTCAAATGTGGTCAGAATTTTTTCTACAGTCATTTTACTTACTCCACCCACCAACGTTCAATGCTAATTCTTATAAACGGAAAGCATGTCAACTAGTTTCAGGGCTGACTGGACCCTAGGTCCCAAAAAAGCCACAATTAATGAGACCTATATCATGTTAAATTTGCAAGTATTCTCTACAGAATGGAACTTGTTTGATGTTAAACGGCCGCCGGATAACTCGGAAAAATAGTATTGACTATCAGCCCTGGAATACTGAATTCCAGCTTCTTATTTCCCACTATATAAACTTACTAGTAGAAATGATACGTGAATTTCTCTTCCAATCATGATGCTAAGTTTTCCTTTTGTGTATGGGAATTGCATAAAACCATCGGAAAAATGAAAATTAAAACATATAAAAATTCAAGATGTCTGCCGTTGGTCATTTTGTCGGCCATTTTGAAAATATCGGAAAATATTTTTGTCTTGGAACTAGATGTGACACATTGATTTTAATTAATTTGAGGTCAATTAATTCATTGCTGATGTTAAAATTACATTTAGACGGTGTTGGATAGGTCAAATTATTTAATTCTAATCAATTGCTACTATATATACTATTGTTACATAACCTCATGTTAAAATAACAAAGTGAACTAACAGATTTGTTTTTAAATTATCTTTATGGTAATATGGCTGTTCATGATCATGCATTGAGGACATACAGCCAGCATAATCTTTCATGTGGCAATGCTCCAGATAAGAGAAGGGCACATGCTGTTTTCAAAACGTGTACAAATCTTGGTGTTAAAATGGGTCCTTTATGGACCGTTTACTTTGCCAGTATCACATAAAAAATCAACAACCCATTCCATACATGTTGTCTCAGTTCATTGAGTCATCTAACAGTTATTCAATAGTTTGTCTAGGAATTTAAGTCCTCCATAACGCCATATAACAACATAAATCAAGGTCAGTCACCAGTTATGGTAGTCGACCAGCCCGTCTTCATGTTTGAAAAGAAACTTCAATGGCAATATCCGCAGACAGAACACGGTAAGGTCTCCACCCTTGCTACACTTGGGCAATGTCTACTGAACATAATTATACGCTGCAACGAGTGTCAGGAGATGGGCTAGACTGTAGAAGGGGACACAAGCACTCGATATCTCGAATAGTGGCAGAGCTCATCCCTTAATTGGCAGCCATTACATATGCAAATTAAAATGCGTGAATCAGGATTCAGTACCTATTCTGTACATTCATAAGCAAGAAACATATATTTTATTTTTATTATGCCAAAATGCTACAGACAAATTGTCATCTGACGTGTGGATTAAACATGTGCCCTCTAGAGCCGCATGTAGATTTCTGCCTTAAACTGAATCTTCTGATTCTTCAATTTGTTAATTCTTGTCACACAACTGATTTTAGTCTTTATATAGAAGCGGTTAATTCTCAAATGCCATGAGTCTTCATATGACACTATTTCTAGTATTTTATAAACCTGCCATTCCACCTCCGCCATATGGAAATACATGAAAAGAATCATACCGTTGTACCAAAAGGCTGATTTCATGGGTCTAAACATCAATGGAAACATTTTTAAACGCCAAACGTGCTAGCTTCGTGATTGATTTATTGAATTTGGTTTCATGGCATCGCAATACATCAAAGGGCCATATGGCGCAGAGAAATGATTACGTATCATGTACATATTAAACTATGTCGATCAACGAGTGTGTACCTCAGAAAATAACCCAATGCATGTATAAGGATAAAGGCGTTTGAAAAACAAAACTAGACATATATGTCCAATAAATAGCGTCCTGGGTTACAAAAACATTATAATTTCATCCATTTGAATTCGATAACTCTAGAAGATGCCTTTGAAGATCATGTACCTGAATGAACACCATAGTAACAAGAAAGGTACACTAGCCTACAAATTACATGTGAGCGACATGGATATAAGATACATGTACATGTGCAGGCATGAACGATATTAACAATAATTGTGTAGTATAGTAGTATAGTGATAACTTTTAGAAGACGTCAACTTTTGAAAAGATATTTAATTCTCAACTACTCTGATACATACGTATGCTGCTGTTTTGCCTTGTAACCAACTCACAAGGTCCATCTGCGTGACCATATTTTGAAAATAATACGAAAACGGCAGTAAATCCTAACGTAATTCAGTTTAATTAAATCATACAAACTCGGAATAATTATGATTTAACCGGCGTTACGGTACACTAAAATTATTTAGAAGGTTTTGAGTAGATCTGTCAAAATGTTTATATGATATTTGGCAATTTACATATTAAACTTAAACAAAGGGGAGTTTGCTCAAACAAACGAGACATCGCAGACGATGCAAATACCCTCGCTCAGTTCTATTTATACTTACGATGGCATTTTAAAAGGGGTGATTTCTGTGAATATGTGTGTGAAGTTTCGTGGTAAAAGTAATATACTCCGGACAAAATAAGTTAAATACATATGTACATACACACATTTTGGAATATAGGTCAAATGTCAAGGTCAAAGTCACAGTGACCTTAAAGTAGTACTGAACATCCCGCCATCTCAATTTGTATACTCAACAAAATTTCTAATCGGTCACCTTATATTTCATTCAGAAAAAGAAATATAAAGAAATTATAAACCATGTTTTTGTGTTACAATGTCAATGTAATCAATTTTGAAACAGACTATCACAATTTGTCGGCTATCACATTTCATTCTAAGCTTTAACAACAACTTCTGTGGAGGCACTCCAGATTTTGAAAGGCACAGGAGTGTTACACAGATCTTAGGCCGAAGGTTAGCAATGTGTATTGCCCCCGTCAGATGCAATAACAGTTTCTTATTTACTTCTCATAGACGAGAAGAATTCAGCAAAAGTATTGATGACCTAACGTTCTCACACATTGATGACGTCACGCCCCAATGCGTCAAACTATGTTTTTGTGTTACAATGTCAATGTAATCAATTTTGAAACAGACTATCACAAATTGGCGGCTATCACCTTTCCTTCTAAGCTTTAACAACAACTTCTATGGAGGCACTCCAGATTTTGAAAGGCACAGTAGTGTTACACAGATCTTAGGCCGAATGTTAGCAATGTGTATTGCCCCCGTCAGATGCAATAACAGTTTCTTATTTACTTCTCATAGACGAGAAGAATTCAGCAAAAGTATTGATGACCTAACGTTCTCATACATTGATGACGTCACGCCCCAATGCGTCAAACTATGTTGGGTGAGGTAAGGTACGAACGCGTTTCTTGAGAATGTCGAAAAAGCGCTCTGTGGGGTTAAACTTATCTGTATCGTCGGGTCAAAGCTGTCTGGTGATTACTTCATCCTTAAGTGGCCGTCAGCAGCGATTGTCCACCTATTGCAGCCGTTAACGTACCGTTTTTTGGGTGTGACGTTACGGCCGTGTTAACCATTAAGCTGTCTTGCCGTCTTAGCAACGGGAAGAAATATGTTTCTCAGGCGCATCACTACAATGTTTCGGGCTTAGGGTTGTTGTTACCCGCCGTTTTGGTTTCCTCGGGCGGTCAACTCTAATTCGGTGACGTCAGTTTGCCAAATTATAGCCTAAATGGTCGAAAGTAACCGGTTTAAAGAGTGCTAGCCACATGCAAATGGACGGAAACATTTTCTAATATTGAATACACAGAAATTAGTCTTGTTTTGTTTCCACTTCCGGAATTCCTTGGTGGTTGAATCTTATTTGCCGTAAGGATACACCAGCGTGCAGCATGCCGACGTCTCTGTCGCTCTCTTCATGTGTTATTCTCACCATTTTAGGTGTTTTTCGGGCTTGGCAGTCATTGGAGATCTTGCGGGCATAGACTTTCTTCAATACCTTACCCGCGCAAATAAGGCCAAACAAGTCATGTGGTTGTTCTGACGTTCACGAAGTAGGGCAACGTGTATAAATCCAAAAAATAAGGAGTGCTAAGAACCAATCATATTGTGTGTAAAATATCATAAATGTGACTTAATGTATTTAAGGGTGTATCAATGTCATGCATTTGGGAAATTTTAAAGTATATGAAAACACTCTATAATGGTTTTGTACTGAAGAGCTATTTAAGATGAATGAAAAAATAGAAAACGTGTACATTTTAGTGAACAACAGTTGGCTCTACGGGCATATAAAATTTACCCCTACCATTTCCTCTTATTTTGTCCTTTTCAAACAGCCCGCTTCAATAAAATCCATTTTAAATTAAAACAAATATGATAATTTGGTTTTGTGTTATTCATGTCCTATCTATGGTAGTATTTCTTCATACAAAAACAAATTTAAGGAAAGAAAGGCACCAAATGTGAAATTTATAAAGCTCTAAATATCATTGATATGGTACTTTTTTGTAAATTTTGTAAGGGGAAATAACTCTTTTTACTTTAATAACTCAAAATTTTCAACACTGACCTTTCAATTTCTTTTCATATTTTGAACTGCCTTAGTATGGGCTTTCATCTGGTAGAATATAAGAAAAAGTTTAATACTAGAACTATTTCATTTCAAACTTTTTTACTTTTTTTCATAAAATAAAAAATCTAATAAAATCATGTCCTATATCCTTAGCAAGCCTGACCGATTTTGTACACATAACACAGACAATACCGGACTCGTTTTGAGCTCATTTTCTGAATAAACATTACACTCTGACATCTCAAAACTACTCTGACGTGTCAACACGAAACCGAAAGTGACAATCTATTTTTAGAAGCGCTATATTTAAATCGCGTTCACGCAATACTCAAACGACTTAAAAAAAAAAAATAGGATCTTGAGCTCAGTTTGAGCTTTGTGAGCTTTGTGTTGACATGTCAGTGTTACTGAATTCCAGCATGAGTGCTTTTATAACGGGTTTTGACAAAAAGGTCGCGTACATTTTAAACCGAAAGTAGAAAGATGGACCGTTTCGGCTCCTCTGGCATTCGCATTTTTCCAGTCTTGCAAATTTGTGTCTGGATCCATTTTCGATGCTGCCTGAAAGTGTCACATTTTGCAGGAGAACATTGATATTCTAGAAATAGGAAGAGCCGAACCTGGTCTTTCAGAAAAGTCTTCCAACGTGATGTGCGAATCATAACTTTTCATTCTACGGAAGCCAAAATGTGCCATAAACGTCAAAACGTTTTAATACGTTATGGGCGTGGAAAGGATATAAAGCATATTTTTGATATTCAAGGATCCATATTGTTCAAACCTGGTGCCTGCTTTGTCTAAATTTGGTTTATATATGTGAAAATACCACCATAGACATGAAATAAATAAAGAAAACCCAAATTACTATTTTTGTTTTGTTTTGAAATAGATTTTACTGAAGCTTGTACTCTGAATTGGGTAAAATTTGAAAACAAAATCCCAAATTTGACAAACCTTTTTCAAATCGCTGTAGCTCAAAAAAAGGACACCACCATATAGTTTTTTTCATTTTTTTATTCATCATAAAAAATAGCTCTTCCAAAAAAACAATGATAGAAAAAAAGTTTAATACTTTGAAAAAATCGCTTATGGGTTGGATACACCCTTAAAGACATATGTAGCTTTAAAAAGTGACCGATTAGAAATTTTGTTTAGTATATTAACACACCAAATTTGCTATTCCTTGCTAATACTGTACAACAGATATGCCCCAGACAAGCTTTTTGAAAAGAATTGAGGTCAAAATTCAAGGTTAAGGTCACAGTAAATGAAAAGTATTACATGACACTCCGCCTACCCAAAGTGTACTCACACAACAAATTTGCTATTCCTATCTGATGTGGTAATGGAAATATACTCAGGACAAGGTAAGTTACATACATACACGCATACACACATTTTACAATTGAGGTCAAATGTAAAGGTCAAGGTCACAGTGACCTTTAAGAAGTACGCGACACTCCGCCTTCCAATGATGTTCCTACTCACCAAATTAGCTATTCCTTGCTAATACGGTACAGAAGATATGCGCCGGACAAACGTTTTATTAAAAATGAGATCAAATTTCAAGGTCATGGTCACAGTGCCCTAAATTAAGTACGTGACACTCCGCCATCCCATGAAGTACTCACACAACAAATATGGTTGTTAAGGAAATATACATGTAGTGTTAAATGCAAAATAATTGTGGCGAAAATTGAATAATTCAAGGTCAGAGTTATCGCCCTTGTTAAAATGTCCCTGACCACTTTCAGCCTTGGCATCCACCGTTTACAAACTTGGCAAGGTCTATACTATTCAAATATACCATTAGAAATTTTCTGCATCTCCGCTTGCAAATCACTAGTAAAGAATGTTCAATTTTTTTCCCCATGGGTAAAAAATGAGCCCACCCGGGAGTCACAAAATTACAAAGATAAGAAATAGTACAGCCCGCTGAGGGCCTTCTTGCATTATAGTGACCGACCAGTCAGCCCCAAAATAATTTACGGTCCGAAGCCAAGGCTGAGAGCCGTAAACTTTTTGGGGGCTGACTGTGAGGTCACTATAATGCAAGGAGGCCCGAGTGGGCTGTACTATTTCTTATAGTATACCGCAATTCTAATTTGGATCAAAACAGTTATCGAACGTAAAATTCTAATGGTCGTCTCGAGAGTATCTCCCTTTGAATTACTTTATATCGGTGATCGTACTTACAAAAGTATCGGGAACAATTTTTATAGTGGAAATTTTATCAAAATCAATAATAAAATTACCTCTATTTCATCTTTCTAAACCAAATATAGAATATATATAGATCTAACATCTATACTAAGCTTTGTTTGAAATTTAATAAAAGTCTTTATCTACAGTAAACTTGATCTATCAACCTCGCAACGTGTTTATATGGATCTAGTAAAACCTGTTTTGACGCATAATATGATTATCCAGCTCATTTCGTACGTTTCTCCATTTCGTTTTCTAATTTCTGAGTAAAAGTAAAAGAGACGATTTGCTGAATGTTACGAAGTTTTCCAGCAAATTTATTGATTCTAGATTCTACTTCTTTGCTTTATTCGTTTTACGTCTCTTTCCCGGGGTACTCTCTTAGAGATCTTACCCATGGTCGGGGGAGCATCTTGAAATTATTAAGATCTAAGCACTGGAATTTTTATATTTCCGTCGTCCTCATTAAACCCTTTTTTCTCGAGTTTTCGTGTTCGACAGACCCGCAAATCTGCCATTGGAACTCAATAGTAAATCTACAGATTTGTGGAAGCCGGGCGTGTATTTTCGAGTTACGTAATGTTCATTGATTACCTCCCTTTAATAAAATTTTGCATCGGTAGTAACCAGTAAGCTTCCTTGTGTATACTTAAATCTACACTTTCCGTATTATGAAACTAATGATGTAAAATTGAATTTTAAAATCTAGTGTATGATCTTTGATTAAATCGCAAACAATCAAAGTTAAGATTTTGTAAATGTTAACGTTTATAAGACTAAAACAGATCAAGTCTTATAGTCACAACTAATCTCTATGAGTCTTAGATTTATCATAGATAAATTTCAAAATAGATCTACACTTCACCTTTAAGTTATAAGTACTCGGACATAATATCAAAAAGGGCTAATATTTGCTAAAGTCACGTTAACACTTCCTAAAGCAGTTATTTCAAATTTCATAACGCAGTCATCATATTCATGACGCAACCGCGCTTAGCAGTGAGCACTATCGTATAATAGTGATCGCTAGCTCGTACAAAGATAAAGAAGGAGCGTACGTAGGTAAGGTATACTATAGTTATATAGTGAACCTTCAAACACCTCTGAAACTAATATGACCAGAGTTTTTGATACTTGGCATGGTGAAAGTTCTAGAAGCACTTTACCAATATATTCAAGCGGCCCATTGTATATCTAGGTCACAGGAGCTAAAAATATTTTTTTCAATGAAACCTGCAAAAAATCTTCTTGTCATAATAGTCACCACAGTACGTACCCTGAGGTATTTGGTACACAGCATCATCTAGTCAGCAATAGGCACTGTCATATTGTCAAAATTCTCAGCTTTTCAAGATATTTACGTCAACGGTTCCAGGTGAGCGATTTAGGGCCGTATACGACTCTTGTTTAAAATTGGCATTATAAAATAAGAAAATTAAGATAATGTTAACTTTTTTTATTATTGCGACAAACCGAGCAAACAATGTTTTAAGGTTATAGATTCATAATGCGAAAACCTGAACACCGTTTCCGCATATTCTGTAATATGCCCGGCACAATCTTACTACACGAACATTGAAGCTTCATGTACATACCGATGTTCGATGTTTTCTATTATGGCTCTAAAACCTTAATAAAGAAAGGACCAGTGAAAGAAGAGCCATTTACCATTTACTCCATAGCCAATTTCTATTTGTGAAGACTAGTGACTACGGAAAGAAGGTTGAAAGTAAAGCAGATTGCCCCTTATGATACATGCTGCTTTACTTTAAGCTTGCTTTAAGCTATCATCTGCTAGAACATAGAATTATTTCTTATGATACATATTCATGACTGTGTGAATTGTACCAATTTTCTTCATTAGGAGGAATTAGTTAACAGAGTTAAACGGCATATCTAGGGAGTAAATGGTTAACATAAAAGGCACTGCAAAATCATAGCATTGCTCTATTCCAATATTTCGACAATATTTTCTTTGAAAAAGGCATTTAGAGGTTGAACTATCAGAAAAGAGCATTGTTATAATTTTAAACTAATTTAATTCCCCATTTAGAATATTGCTATATCTGTCTTTAAAGGCACTGCAGATAATACTTTTAAATGACGTTAATCCATTGTATTTCAATTATATTATGAAACACCATCTACCTTTGAACATCGCAGAACTTTTCAGTTCTTATTAAAGCTTAGGATTGCTATGACAAACAGTGCAGCCACTGATCAGAATGCTCTTATATGAGGTATCTGAGCTGGGGCTACATTGTTTGCATAGTACTGATCCATCAGTATCCAGCTTACAATACGTTACACATAAGCAATACTTGTAATTCAAAGACATACATGTATAAGTCAGTACCTCCTTGACATTATAATCAGCAATGCCTAGAAATCGGACATGTAACATAGGCAAAGTCTATTCGCAGGCAAAGGGATAAAGTAAAATCAAAGACCACAATATAAGTATTTTGTAAAATACGAGTATAATGAAAGGTCAACTTCATGTATTGATTCTAATCTGTTATTCAGAATTTAGATGACTACATGGCAAAGTGACCCACAGAAAGTGTTTCTGCATAATAATTCGAATATGCAAAGTAGCAGAGGTCAATTTATAAGGAAAACAAATAATGAATCCTTCGTAGATTGGATCAGAAGGTAATATCTTCTTAAAAGTTAATTGAGGCTGAGGCCGCTGAGCTTGTCGATATATTTTCATTGATGCCATAATTATACAGTTTTGTATGAGAAGGATGTACTATATATAATTGTGCATTTCTAACATTCCTGAAAGATCTTAGTCGCTGTTCACTTAAATCAGGGCTGCCATTTCTCCGGATTTCTTCCGAAATCTTCTGATTTGTATCCTAGCAGATAGTAGTTTTAAACAGACTGGAAGTAAAGTAAAAGGCGCCTAAATGCGCATTCTGCTTTACTTTCAATATCGGTTTTAAGTTTCCTTGTGTTTAGATAATGACTATTGCGTAAAATCGCGTTTGAAAAATAGAAACATTGGGAAATCTTAGGAATTTTCATGATCACGTTATAGCAACCCTGCATAACTAGTCACCAAGATAATTCTTAAAATGTCCCTTGCAGAAATTTAGTTTACGATTATGTTAAGTGTCTTCCTCTTTTGTCTGTTGTAGGAATGTGTCAGTTGTAACAATTAAACATTTCAGTCAATTCCCACTACAAATAGCAACATACCCGGTCCAGATGATGTATTTGCCACACAGCGACTGTTCGGTTTTATTTCCCATTACAAAACGTTTGGAAAGTCCTACAATATTCATACAATCAATTATCAGTGCAGACTTTGGTCAAATGTCATTTACAGCAGCACATCGACATTGTGCGAGTTTGGAGCTGTACTTCTTGAAATTATCAACTGTCAGGGCTGCCATAATATCCGGATTTTTCTTAATTTCTAAGTGCTACGGAGCTGCGAAACGTTTTTGAAATGATCGGCTTTTATTGACAATCAAGGTCAGGACTGTAAATGGTGTGGTATATTGTTTTTCATAGATGTCGTTGAACACAACCGCACGTGATTAAAGGGTTTTAACCCATAACCCCATAGCCTGATTCTAGTTTTGAAAATAGAGCCACTTAAAGTTGGTGGACAATAAAGCAGTCTGCTTTAAGCTACCATCTGCTAGAATATAGAAAATAGTTCTTACAATACATATAATCATATTCATCACTATTTAAAATTAAAATTTGAACGAGTGCGTGTTTATGGGGTAATGGGTTAAATCCGTTTTCATGAATATGCAACGTAAGATGTTTTATCCTAGCAGATGGTAGCTTAAAGCAGACTGAAAGAAAAGCAGAATGCGCCTTTATGCACATTCTGCTTTACTTTCAACTTGCTTTAAGTGGCCAAGTGTGTTCAAAACTAGAAGCAGACTATATTGAGCACATTCTGCTTTACTTTCAACCTGCTTTAAGTGGTCACGGGGTTGAAACTGCATGCAAACCTAATAACTTCATTTATCAATCTTTCAACTAAATAGACACACAATTCATACAGTTATAACTTTGTAAGTCGGACAGACACAAAACATGCACTTTATTAAACACGTGACTGTTTAATGCAGAGCAAAAGTGATACAGATAGACCTTAAGACAGCGTTTTGCATTTCTTTTGTCCTGCACCAAAATACACACATGTCCATTATTGTCTTTATAAATGCACTTCTCTTTGAGAACCGATGGACACAGGTTTGACTGTAGGATTTTCACAGATGTTTTAACTATCCAATCCGCACATGACTGTGGTGTTTTAAGAGAGTCGACTTCTGATTTCGACAATATTTCTAAATGTTATGTTTGAGAAATTTCGAGTGTCGAATTTCTACAATAGTTCGACTTTTCCCGGCATGGCAAATTGTCGAACGTCGAAATTCGACATAAGTTCGACTTACTGAATATGTTATAGAAATGTTGAATGTCGAACGTTGAATTTCGACAATATTTCGAATTTTTCCCGGCCCGGCAAATTGTCGAACGTCGAAATTCGACATAAGTTCTACATAGTGAATGTGCTTCAGAAATGTTGAAAGTCGAACGTCGAATTACGACAATATGTCGTCTTTTGCAGCCCGGTAAATGGTCGAACGTTGAATTTCTACAATTTTTGACATTTTGGTAAAAGGACAATGTCGAACGTCAAAATTCAACAATATCCGACCAATTTCCTGTCTGGCAATTAGTCGAATGTCGAAATTCAACATGAATTCGACACTTTAACGTCTTTGTTGAAATGTCGAATGTCGAAATTCGACAATATTTCGATTTTGCCAGGCCCGGAAAATTGTCGAATGTCGAAATTCGACATAAACTGCACATAGTGCATGTGTTTAAGATATGTTGAAAGTCGAACGTCGAATTTCGACACATTTTCGACATGTGGTAAAAGGACAATGTCGAACGTCGAAATTCGACAATATTTCGAATATTTCCCTGTCTAGCAATTTGTCGAATGTCGAATTTCGACATAAATTCTACACTTTACCGGCTTGGTTGAATTGTAGAATGTCGAAATTCGACAAAATTTTGATTTTTTCCTGGCCCGGCAAATTGTCGAACGTCGAAATTCGAAATTCGACATCAATTCGATAAAGTTAATGTGTTTAAGATATGTTGAAAGTCGAACGTCGAATTTCGACAATATTTCGACTTTTCCCGGGTCCGGCAAATTGTAGAACGTCGAAATTCGACATAAATTCATCAGAGGGAATGTGTTTAAGAAATATTGAATGTCGAACGTCGAATTCCGACAATATTTCGACTTTTTCCCTTACTTGCAAGTTGTCGAAATTCGACCCTAGTTCGACAATTTTCCGACTTTGTATAAGTGTCGAACGTCGAAATTCGACATGAGTTCGACAATGTAATGTTCTTAAGAAATTTTGAATGTCGAACGTCGGATTTCGACAATATTTCGACTTTTCCCTTACTTGCAATTTGTCGAACGTCGAAATTCGACATAAATTAGACACTTTACCGGCTTGGTTGAAATGTCGAATGTCGAAATTCGACAATATTTTGATTTTTTCCTTGACCGGCAAATTGTCGAAAGTCGAAATTCGACATAAATTCGATAAAGTGAATGTGTTTAAGATATGTTGAAAGTCGAACGTCGAATTTGGACAATATTTCGACTTTTTCCCTGCCAGGCCATTTGTCGAACGTCGAAATTCGACATCAGTTCGACAATGTAATGTTCTGAAGAAATTTTGAATGTCGAACGTCGGATTTCGACAATATTTCGACTTTTCCCTTACTTGCAATTTGTCGAACATCGAAATTCGACATAAATTCGACACTTTACCGGCTTGGTTGAAATGTCGAATGTCGAAATTCGACAATATTTTGATTTTTTCCTTGCCCGGAAAATTGTCGAAAGTCGAAATTCGACATAAATTCGATAAAGTGAATGTGTTTAAGATATGTTGAAAGTCGAACGTCGAATTTCGACAATATTTCGACTTTTTCTATTACTTGCAAGTTGTCGAACGTCGAAATTCGACCCTAGTTCGACAATTTTCCGACTTTGTATAAGTGTCGAACGTCGAAATTCGACATGAGTTCGACAATGTAATGTTCTTAAGAAATTTTGAATGTCGAACGTCGAATTTCGACAATATTTCGACTTTTCCCTTACTTGCAATTTGTCGAACGTCAAAATTCGACCCAAGTTCGACAATTTCCCGACTTTGTATAACTGTCGAACGTCGAAATTCGACATCAGTCCCACAAAGTAAGGTGTTTAAGAAATATTGAATGTCGAACGTCGAATTTCGACAATATTTCGACATTTCCCCTTACTTGCAGTTTGTCGAACGTCGAAATTCGACCCTAGTTCGACAATTTCCCGACTTTGTATAAGTGTCGAACGTCGAAATTCGACATGAGTTCGACATACTAATGTATTTAAGAAATGTTGAATGTCGAACGTCGAATTTCGACAATATTTTACTTTTTCTCTTATTTGCATTTTGTCGAACGTCGAAATTCGACCCTAGTTCGACAATTTCCCGACTTTGTATAAGTGTCGAACGTCGAAATTCGACATCAGTTCGACAAAGTAATGTGTTTTAAAAATGTTGAATGTCGATCGTCGAATTTCGACAATACTTCGACATTATGGCAAAGCTGACTTGTCGATCGGCAAAATTTGTTACATTATGTGAAAGCTTAATTGTCGAAAGTCGAAATTCGACAGCTGTTCGACCTAACATTTGTGAAAGGTCGAATGTCGAATTGTCGAATGTCGTGCAAACTTCACACACCTCATTGTAACCACATCGGCACCGAGAAAATATAACATTACCCGGTTCCACAAATATCGACAGGTATTTAGCGCAAGTGGTAAGGAAGACGACTATACATTATTTTCCGTACAGTCAGTGGTTCGAATCCCATGCAATACTCGTATATTTTTTCACTTTTTTTTTTTTTTTTACAATTTATGCTGTTTCTTTTAAGTAATCATACAACATTAATTTCGATTGGAACACGATTCTTTTGTTATTTTTAAAAACATTATGTCATAGCGTCTGTTTGGTCTATAAAATAACATTTTATAAAATAAAAATAGTTTCCACTCTATCGGGATTCGAACCCGGAACCTCGATGTTACAAATCCCTTGCTCTACCGACACACCTATTGCAGATGAGTTACATCTGAGGGGTGCAAATTAGGTATATATTGGCAAGAGTCGCAGGTGAGAACATCGATGATCGTACATGGATTAAAACCCACTCGAAAGCGCAACATGATGCGTTTTAGTAGATGCGATTATACTAGGAGACTCGGGAATAATAGTTTATCAACAACAACTTTTTGAACTTCCTCAATGTGGAGTGTTAATCCACTGAGGGTCACAACTGTAACAAGATTCACGTAATCAGCCGAAACAACCCGACATTGTACGTAGGCTATCGAATATTGATTTATACAGTGTCATCTCTTTATAATTTATTCATGCATAAAGTTCAACGTCAGGTCAATATTGTCGAACAATACCATTTACACGAGCTATTTGTAAGGTGTGTATTTGTTTATATTTTCAGATTTGATTGATTGATTTCATTATTTCCTGCATAGCACTGCCATTTGACATATAGTAGACATTGAACTACATTATTTGTTACGGACCCCTACTCTCTACCAGAAAGCCCCGTGACAACTGCCCTCCCAACAACGACTCCCTCCTGACAACGACCCTTGCCGCATTTCCCTAAGCAGTTAAATTGTCTAATGCTTTTACTCCTGCAATATCGTCAAAGATCTCAAAGTTACATATTAGTAGGCATTTTATAGAATAAAGATAATGACGAGTGACAAACAGCTTGAATCCTGATCAGACGCCGCGCTACGCGGCGTCTGATCTGGATTCAAGCTGTTTGCAAATGTAAGCTAATTTCCCTCCCTATAACGACTCCCTCCGAACATCGCACACATACTGTGTCCCCCATTGGGTGTCGCTGTAGAGAGGGAGCGCTGTACTAGGAAAGGTGCTTCAACAATAGAATGGACATTGTTCTTTCCTATTACATGCGTTTATGTTATAATATTTACAGCCTTTGCAAACAGTTTGGAACTAGTAATCGAAATATTTTTCAATGACCCTTCATTTTCTAGATTTTATTGAATTGTGTTTGCGTTTAGTTTCGTTTACACGGCTCAGAATGGCGTATTGAAGGCTGAAAGTTAATATGTACACAGCCAACCCCGAGTATACGGACACTTGCAACCATGTTAGAGCCAGATCAGACGCAAAATGGCTTCATGTTTAATGTTTGAGACGTGCTACATGTATGAGTAAACCTGACTTATTGCATTGCAAACAGTGTAGATCGAGGCTAGCCGCCGCGTCAAAGATGCGACACCTGGTCTTGATCTACACTGTTTAAAAGGTAAAAGGTAAAGGTGATAGGTTTATCAAGTCTGAAATTTATATGTCATATTCTGCCGACTTACAATTACCTCCCTGTTCATCGAGTCACAAGTCGGCCATTTACATTCGGCGCTACTAGCAGCCATGACACATTGACTTATTTCCCTCTCAGATACCTATTTTTAAAATCACCTGGGTGAAGTGGAGCAATGTAGGGTTAATTTTTTGCTCAGAAAATTTTTAGTGATCCTGACAGGGCTCGAACCAGGAACCTCTCGCTTCCTAGTCGAGCGTTCTACCACTGGACCACCGACACCTACCACTGGACCACCGACACCTACCACTGGACCACCGACACCTAGCACTGGACCACCGACACCTACACCCATATGCTTAAAAGCATTTATGTAGCTGTATTATATACGTTATTTGGCAGTGTAAACCAGACTCAGATACAGAGCCTGGGATGACAACGGTACTGGGTCTGTACAATGTTGCAATGCAATAAGGCAGATTTTGTCATGGCACGGCTCATTTGTTGTTGATGTATATAAGCTAAACACTCACATGCCAGCTTGGTACAGATTAAATGACTAGTCAAGCTGGAGGATTACGCGCACAGTTGTTGCCATATAGGCAGCCATGCTCCGTCTTCAGAGTATTTCAAATACCCAATAAAGGGCATAGAGCTGCTATTGAATGAGATGAACGATATTAGCGCACTTCACTTAACGAGGCCAGTAAAGAGCTAATCATAGCTACCAATGAACAACTCCTTCTGTCAAAGAAAATCTTTCAGGTTCCTTGATCTCGCATAATCCCTAAAGCAGATTTGAAAAGGACAACAACTCCTTGCTATTGGCCCTATTTGTTTCATTTCTTACCTATGTTGTTAGTGTGAAGCAACTGATCACCGAACACTGCCCAGTGAAACACACAACTAATAAAAGGTAAGAACTTCGACCGAGGGCGTATGACGTGTGATCAGGACTATACAGTGGAGAAAACGTTATTCTTTCCCAATAAACGCGTTTACGCTAAAACTATTATTTGCAGTGCAAACAGTTTGGAGCCAGATCAGACGCCGGGTTACCCGGCGTCTGATCAGGCTCCAAACTGTTTGCCACTCAGATCAACATGAATAGTCAAAATTGTCGAAAAGTTGTCCTTTTCTATGTTTTAGTGCAATGCGTTTGCGTACGTTTGCGTTTAAACGGGAAAGAATAACAGATTCTCCACTGTACCAGGTTTGTTTGGTCACCAATGTCTAAAGCTAAATTGCCAACTTGCACGTATACGCCTTTCTTGTTGTGAAATAATTTATGGCATAAAGTCAAAGTCTAAATGAAACATAACATTTGTTCTTGTGAATGGTGTTAATCAAACCAACCTGCAATTCGACGAACAGTTCCAGATTCCGATCAAATTGTATTATTTAGGTTTGGTTTTTACAATATAAAATGGAAACCGACAAAATTTGTAGATTATGATCAGAGGGCTCCTGTAGAAGCCCTCTTAACTCTTTACCTGATAGCCTATTTCTAGTACTAAAGATAGGTGACTACATAAAGCAGGTTGAACGTAAAGCAGAATGCGCCTTAGGGCGCATTCTGCTTTACTCTCAGCCTGCTTTAAGCTATCATGTGCTATAATATAGAAAATATTCACTATAATACATATTCATTACTGATTAAATTGGAACTATTTTCTTCAGCGGATGAATAAATCATATCCGCTAAAATGCGCTTCTATTGGGGGAAAGGGTTAACTGGGGATTACACTGTTTCCATGGGGCAAGTGTACTCTTCACATGTATACTGTTTGAAAAGGTCATGCCTACTCGACATTATGATTCCACTAGATATCCACTTATGGTGATTTACCTTTCGACTGCTACATGTAGGTGGCTTAAAAATAATTTGTAGATGTGTAACATTTGGACTAAAGTATGACTATTAAAATACGTTGATGTTGCTCGATGTCGCTGAAGAGTGCGGGATACAAGTTCGCGAATTACAATAATGTCGCATTTTGGAGCGTGAGACACAACGAAAGGAAAATATCATACTTCTACTTCTATTCAACATTCGTAACCGAAATGTTATTTTCTGGTATTAAACAATTGATTTGTTATAATGTCCTTCATTTCAGTACGGCGAGAGTGTCTTCTATAATTCTATATACTTTCAAATATTCGTATTTGAATAGTGGCATGTAACTCGAGACTTGAACGTCCCCATTTCATGCCATGAGCCATATATAGGACCTATAGGGTCCAATTTAATAAAGTGTTTGAGATGAATCTGAGATCGTTCTCAAGCTTTTGATTGGTATTATTGTTTTAATGGGACAGACATTTGTCGTTACTAAAAAACCTTTGCAGACCCAGACTGTAAATCATGCATTAACCTATTTGCATTCTTTAAAGTTTTTTTCTCGATACTCGGTCCCGATATCATGCAAACTATAGTTTATGTACAATTGAATTTGTTAATTTTCAACAAACTATCAATATGGAATTACTTATTTATGTCATTCCAAAATAGTACTGAAAATTACAGCAAACAATACAAATTGCACAGTCAATAGAAGAAAGATGCTGATTTACATTGCCCCCTCCCCTCAACGACCTTCTGAACAAAGACACCCCCTCTCACCAACGTGTGTCGTTGTTCCCCCGAACAAGTCAATTATGTCCAACATTTCCAAGACTGCAATATCGTCTTCTTAAAATTGTCGTCAGCCGTTTTTCTTAAAATCACACAATTGACATTTAGACAGAAATAACATAATGACGAGTGACAAACAGCTTGAATCCAGACCAGATGCCGTATTACGCGGCGTCCGATCTGGATTCAAGCTGCTTACAAATGTAAGCAAATTTCCCTCCCTATAACAACTCCCTCCGAACAACACACACAATCTTTGTATCCCATTGGGTGTTGCTGTAGAAAGGGAGCACTGTATTTTTAGGGACGAACGTCCAACGAAGCGTAGACGTATTGCAATAAACCATAGAAACAAACTGGTTTCTAAGGACAATGACGAATTCTTCAAATATGTTGTTTCAGATAGTTTGGAAACAGATGAGATGCCGAGTTACTTGGCTTCTGATCTAGCTCAAAAGTTTTGCAATGTACCCCAGTTTTAGCACAAGCGAGTGTACCGAGAGAAAAAAATGTGACTGCTGCCTTATTGTACGTCCTTTGGTATAACTATATTACATTGATCAACGTTAGCATTCTTTATTATGTAACATAATCTTCGGAGTAGCACATGAAGCGATCCATGTAATAATATTCGCTTAACATATGTTAGCCATGATCCTAATTGCTGCAATACACTGTAAACAAACAATATAGCAATTACTATTCATACAGTGGAGAATCTGTTATTCTTTCCCGTTTACACGCAAACGTACGCAAACGCAAAGCACTAAAACGGAGAAAAGAACAACTTTTGGACAATTCTGATATTTCATGTTTATCTTGGTGGCAAACAGTTTGGAGCCTGATCAGACGCCGGGTTACCCGGCGTCTGATCTGGCTCCAAACTGTTTGCACTGCAAATAATAGTTTTAGCGTAAACGCGTTTATTGGGAAAGAATAACAGATTCTCCACTGTACTATACATATACATGTACTACAGTGGGGAGGACGGTACTCTTTCCCAATAAACATGTTTATGCTACAATTATATCCGTTGCAAACAGTTTGGAGCCAGACGAGACGCCGGGTAGCCCGGCGTCTGATCAGGCTCCAAGCTGTTTGGCACTTAAATAAGAAATAAATCATCAGAATATTCAAAACAATTTCATTTTCTCAATTTATTGCTTTGCATTTAGTGTCGTTTACACGGGAAAGAATAACCTCCTTTCCGCTGTAGTTGTCTAATTTATGTTCAGATATTTGGTTTTAAAGTAGAATTTTATTGTTTATTACTACTTTACTATTGGAAATTCAAATTCTCTTCATCTAGACTAAGTGCAACTTATCTCTGACAGTGTTCAGGTCTCCATCATTAAGAAGCTAAAAGACAAAATTGGTATCATTATTGTTTGGAAGTTTAGATTTTTTCGTCCGAATATTTTAAATAATTTTATCTAGTGCAACACGTCTCTTTCATTTATCTGAAGCTCTCGAATCGTAAGATCTTGGAGACATTGTAGTTAAGTTGGGTTCTTTTGGATTTATTGTTTGGACAGTTTGATAACTATATCTGGTGCAACGTGTCTTAACAGATTTTCAAAAGCTCTATATTCAGAAGCTCGCTGACAAGTGACAATAGTGTTGTAGACCACTTTAAAACACTTCTAGTTCACAACAGTTAAACCATAGCAATGCAGTAAAGTTCATTCCTATATCCAATGTACCCTTATTATGTATTGTGTAGAAATCACGTTATTTATTCCCAATAAACGCCGCGTTTATATATTAAATTAAATTATATCGATTGCAAAAAGTTTGGAGCCAGATCTGATCATCAAAACGCTTTGCCAACCAGATTTCAATAAACTGTCAACCTTTTTTCAAGAATTTGTGATTTTCTGAATTTTGTTGCATTGCGTTTAGTTTCGGTTCAAACTGGAAATAATAAGGACTTCTCTACTATAAGTATATTAGAAAGAAATTAAGCATTGTCCCCTAATGCAGGGGTAATTGCAAACAGATTAGATCGAGACAAGGACCTGTTTTTTTTAAACAAGTACAGTAGAGCATCTCTATTACGACCACTAAAACAAAAAGCTAATTGTCTGTATTAAAGACAGGTGACAGCTTAAAGCAATGTGAAAGCGAAACAGAAAGCTCCTACAGGAGCTTTCTGTTTCGCTTTCGCATTTGCTTTAAGCAGTCACTTGTATTAAACGACTTATACTTGACACACTTTAGTGGTCGTAATAGAGAGGTTCTACTGTATCTGTTTTTAGTCAAAATGTATAAATAAATCATCCATTGGTTCATTCATTCTCATTGTCTCCATTGAACGTGTATGTCGTCTGAATTCAATGTCGTTGAAACTGGAAACAAAAGCTTCCCCATTGTAGTAATAAAGCGGTTTCACAATTGCGGAAGATTCGTTCGATGGAAATGGTGTTAGTTTTTGTCTTGAAGTTGATAATTAGATCAAGTTGCGTTAGTTATGTCTGTCAGGGACGTTTGGAGCGCTTGGTTTACGAGTACCATGTACTATAACCGTCGCCGAAATGCAATAAAACCTCGCTGTTGTGATTGCTCAAGTAAAATCTTCGTTGATTGCTTTACATAAGGATGTCAGTTTAAAGCAAGATGAAAGTAAAGCAGAAAGCTCCTTAAGGAGCTTTCTGGTTTACTTTCATTTTGCTTTCAGCATTTTTTCTCTCGCAAACTCTAAGAAACAATTTCTTCTATGAGCATTAAGCAGTACACAGTTGGAGTCCACAGTATTGTCGACTATGTGTTGAACGTTCCTAACTCATTCAGCCCTGAAACTTTAAATGGACAGTTCCAGTTTCCAATCAATCCTAGTTCAGTTGTGACTATTTGGGGTTGTTTATTGCAATATTACAATATATTTCAAAACAAACAAACAATGCAGACCCTAATCAGAGGGATTCTACATGAGTCCTCTGATCTGAGTCTTCACGGTTTGCATTGGACAAATGGACTGTTTAAAAAGTTTCCCTACTTACAACAATGCTACCCCAAACAAGAACATTATGCCTCAAGCTTTCACTGCTGCAATATCGTCCGCTTGAAAATGTCGTCTGCCACTTTTCTAAAAGTAACGTATTGGACAGTTTGACAGAAAAAACACAATAACGAGTGACAAACAGTTTGAACCCATATCAGACACCGCGTTACGCGGCGTCTGATGTGGGTTAAAACTGTTTGGCGTGTTTGCAAATGCACTGAAAAGATATTAACTTCCCCCATCACAACTCCCTCCGAACAACACACACACAATCATTGTCTCCCATTGACTGTTGTTCTTGAGAGGAGGCAATATATAACGAATGTTGCACAGAAAGATTTCGTTTGAAATAGGTTTCATACAATTGTCTGCTTGTTTGAAAGCATATCAACTAGTATTCTTTTAGTCCTCTACTCCATAGCTCTTTTATAGTTTAAAAGATATGTAACCACTTATTGCAACTCGAAAGTAAAACAGAATACGCCTTAAACCACATTCTTCTTTACTACCAGCCTGCTCTAAGCCACCACCTGCTAGAATATAGAAAATATTTCCAATGATACATATTTATAGATGTATAAATTGGAAATATTGTTTTCAGTAGAGGAATAAATTAAATGCATATAATGCGTATCTACAGTGGAGAATCTGTTATTCTTTCCCGTATAAACGCAAACGTACGCAAACGCAAAGCATAAATAGTAGAAAAGAACAACTTTTGGACAATTCTGATATTTCATGTTTATCTTGGTGGCAAACAGTTTGGAGCCAGATCAGACGCCGGGTTACCCGGCGTCTGATCTGGCTCCAAACTGTTTGTAAAAGAACAAAATAATTTTAGCGTAAACGCGTTTATCGGGAAAGAATAACAGATTCTCCACTGTATTTAGTAAAGGGTTACATGGTCATTCTACAAATACAGTCGAACCTCGATTAATCAAACTGACTTAACTAAAATGTACAAGTATTTTCAAAGTTAAAAACGATACTTAGCTAAATTTGAACTTTGAGAAACGGGTGTTTTCTACTCAAAGCGAACTCAAACTACAGTGGAGAATCTGTTAATATTTCCCGTTTAAACGCAAACTTACGCAAACGCAAATCACTAAAACGTAGAAAAGAACAACTTTTGGACAATTCTGATAATTCTTGTTTATCTTGGTGGCAAACAGTTTGGAGCCTGATCAGACGCCGGGTTACCCGGCGTCTGATCTGGCTCCAAACTGTTTGCACTGCAAATAATAGTTTTAGCGTAAACGCGTTTATTGGGAAAGAATAACAGATTATCCACTGTATAAATCCTTATCCTGATGTGACATCGTTTGCTTTGAAACTGTCCTCTGCAAACTTTGTTAAATTTAGATTTATAATTTTTTAAGTAAAGAAACCTAAAGACAAAGGTCAAACAGTTTGAATCCAGCCCAGTAACAAGGCGTCTGATCTGGATTCAAACTGTTTGCAAAAAACAGTTAAGGCGCGATCAGCAAGCAAAGGGTTAAAATGCAACTAAAGAAACAATGTTAAGCTCGGTTAAATGATGTAAATATACCTTAATTAAATACATATACATAGTCTAAGCCAGTAAACAGGCATACATATTTGTTACTGCCTTAGAGGTGTCGTGAGTATTTCAAGAGTGAATTGTATATATAAGCAATATTCTGCTTCAAACCTAGCACATTCAGCTCTTTCGTTAAAGAGAGAGAATTATGTATGAAACAACGCTGCATGAGGCCTGCACTGTGGACATTGATCGTAGATAAAAGTTAGAGTTTGCACATTACTGGGCAGTCAAGACAATGTTGAAACGAAGAAACGGTAGAGATACGGCCATAAAACATGAATGAAAGAGGTCATCAATAAAGAACTGAGAAATCGGAGTTTGTGTTGATACCACGTGGCTGTCTGAAGTGCTCTAGCTCAATGAATGGTTTCACAGCACTGGCTCTTTATTAGAAATATTGTTGTCTGTAATTTTATGCATATTAAACTATTTTAAAAGTTTACTATAAAACTATGGAAACGAGTATAAAATAGTTATGATTCTAATCATACTCCGCAATACGGAATATCTGATATTGATCTAAGCTGTTTGTAAATAAAGACGTTTGGACGATTGGCAATGAAAGATTTTGCTGTTATTATATGGGTATACACTGTCTTTATTTCATGACCCTAAGGAGCAGTCTTATCAGGGTCTGCATTGTCTGAAATTCAGGTTGCACATTTTGGACAAATTATTGGGCGATAAAAGCAATATTGTTAGGATAATTATAGCACTAGTTATATAGGTTGTTCCAAGTTTTTACTGTATTGTTGAATGTCAACGCTGTTGTTGTGATGTTCCTTCCTGATACAGTGGAGAAAACGTTATTCTTTCCCAATAAACGCGTTTACGCTAAAACTAAATTTTGCAGTGCGTTGAGAATAATTATATACATATACTTGACTCCGAAACTGCGCACAGTTTCTGGTGTGAAGGGTGTTCAAGAGATGTTGTGAAATTAAATAATTTAATGCGTTTACAGTGGAGAATCTGTTGTTCTTTCCCGTTTAAACGCAAACGTACGCAAACGCAAAGCACTAAAACGTAGAAAAGAACAACTTTTGGACAATTCTGATAATTCTTGTTTATCTTGGTGGCAAACAGTTTGGAGCCTGATCAGACGCCGGGTAGCCCGGCGTCTGATCTGGCTCCAAACTGTTTGCACTGCAAATAATAATTTTAGCGTAAACGCGTTTATTGGGAAAGAATAACAGATTCTCCACTGTAACAAAAAGCATTAAATACTTTTTAAAATTGCTGTATTGGCAGGGTAACCACAACACATTAGGATACTCTCATCTATCCTATGAGGGCCATAAGGGAGATTAGTTACTTGTGGGTTCTAATTGTGTTAACCTCTTGAAATAAAGTTTTTATTTTTGTTATTACTATTATTATTATTACTATTATTATTATCCGACTCGCTTCATATTTTCCATTGTGTGGTTGCTAGAAACAAGACTGACTGCAGTTTTCCTGCATCCAACTTCTACTGAAAGTAAAGTACACCGCTCCCTCCATACAACGGTCCTCCAAACAACGATTTCCTCCTTACAACGATGTTTGCCGCTCTTCCCCAAGCAAGACAATAATGCCTAACGCTTTTATAGCTCGAATATCGTCTGTTAAAAGTTATCGTATACTGTTTTTCTCAAAGTTACATAATGGACATTTTGAAAGTAAAAAACTTAATGACGAGTGACAAACAGCTTGAATCCAGATCACAAGCCGTGTAACGCGGCGTCTGGTCTGAATTCAAGCTGTTTGAAAATGTTAACCAATGTTCCTCCCTATTACGACTCCCTCCCTACAACGCACACAACTTTTGTCTCCAATTGGATGTCGTTGTAGAGAGGAAGCGCTGTATAATATAATGAACTAATCATTTTATATACGTGTTCTCTTCCTTTACACATTACCCACTTAGTCGCATCGTTATTATTAGTTAGTTATATGTTTAGAGCCAAGGAAAAAATACTTCAAATGCCAGCGTACAATTGGAAGATTCGAATCTAATGTGGCCTAACCGCAGTTCACAATATATAATAAAAAAGAATATGTTTATTATCATTATACCCGATTTATATAGCGCTCTTTTCACACAGGAGTTGTACGTTCAAAAGCGCTTCACATGAAATTATATAAATGTACCTACAGTACAAAGCGAGAAAGACAAATAACTACATTCACAATAAAAATGATACGATATTAAGATGCATGGAAACATGAAAATTCTTTCAATATTATTACCAAGATTATAAAATTGTTAAAGTATGTTTGTAAAATCATTTTTAAAATGAGTCAAATAATTAAAAGATCAATGGCATGATTAAAAACAGAGTGGTTTTTTGTTTGTTTGTTTCAGTGTAGAGCCGGAGAGTAGTTCACAAATCGTAAAACGAATGTTTAATACAATACTCTCCATGTTGTTTGGTTGAATTTGTTTGTTTGTTTCAGTGTAGAGCCGGAGAGCAGTTCACAAGTCGTAAAACGAATGTTTAAAACAATACTCTCCGTGTTGTTTGGTTGAGTATTGTATAATCCATGGCCGTGGTACACCATTAGTTCATACACAAAAAGCTGTGCAAGAATTACACCATAGACCCCTAGCCAAATGGTTTCAAAGCGATTGGGCAATCCCTACCAGAAAGATCTACCAGACAGGCACACGGTCAATGGTACAACTCCATGTTTAAACTCAACTAAGATATTTCTTGTTGTAAGGTCATTTATACCGGGTTATTACGCTCCTGGTATTCTGTTAATATATACATTATAGCCATTTCATCACTCAAACTTACTCTGCAAACTGTTTAGATTCAGATTAGACGCCGCCTTATGTGCTGTCTGATCAGGATCTAAATGGGTAAAAAAACTCCTCTATAGGTATATTTAATTGAAACAAAAAGGATAAATCTGTTTTTTACCAAATTTTCTGGTGTCGTCATCGAAAAAGAAGACATTACGGTAGGGCAAGGGTAAGTGTTGACCCCTCGTAGATTAGAAGCCGTGTCTGTAATTGATGACTACACGTGATGACAATTTGTTACATTGAACAGTAGCCGCCTGTATACCTGCAGAGGATCGGCTTCGATAGTATTTTGTGTAATAATTTCACCACATAACCAATCGAGCTATGATTCATTGTTTGTGATAAGTTGAGAAGGCAACTCAAAGCAGGTAAACAATAAAGGACAAAACCTCTATAGGAATTATTTTGCTTTACTTCAAACCTTTCTTTTTGTTTTTACTAATTTCTACTTAAATACGCATTTTTGCGCCATACTTTCACTGCAGTTCAAATTAATACAGTCATGAATAAGTATATATCCTAGAAGATGATAGTTTAAAGCAGGCTGAATGTAAAGCAGAATAATAAAGGCAAGTTATCGGGGTTGGGGGAGCGCTACGTAACCATTTAAAATCTGCATTTTAAGTTGTTGTACTACATTGTTTTGCATTTACTTTAATGCATAACAATCTCATGAAACTAGATTTTCATTATGTGATCACGCTTATTAAAACCTTCACTGATACCCTGAGTACAATTATACATGTAATATTCACTTGCAAACAGTTTTGAAACTGATCAGACTCACAACTGTTGGACACTCATTTCAATATTTCTCAAGTCAAAGTACCTATTCTATTTAGTGTGCAAGGTTTGGAAGCTCCTTTATCCTTGCCGTATGCTCATATAAGCTTTAGCACACCACGTAATTATCGTCTGCACAATTCGTCTTCTGCAACAATTCTTAGAATTGTCTATCAGCAATTTCTTCGTAAAAGGTCAAAAGAGTACCAAACACGTTGGATCCAAAACCCATTTCACCCACTCACTCACTCATTCCAGATGAGACTTTAGATACCCGGCCTCTGGTTTATATCTGAACTGTTTCACACATTCACCAAAACTTAGCGTAAGGATACAAGTGTATTGCTTGAAAACTAGTCGGTTTGACACATTTTGTATGTATACTCACGTCTAACTATCTATGCGCAGATGTGCCCAGCACTATAAAGCTTATTAATGTGGAAACGTAAGAGATTGGGCAATAAAACATGAATGAAAGAAGCTATCAATGGAGAACTGAGAAATCCGATTTCGCTCTGATATCACATGACCGTCTAGTGTTGTAGCTCAATGAATGTTTTGAGAGCTCTTCAAGTATTGCTGAAAGTCAATGTTTACGAAGCACCGGTCTGTCAGCTCTGCAGTTGATTCTCCAATCGCTCTCTGTAACGTAGTATCGCAGAGGTAGAGGGGTTCGCTAAGAGTTCGTGAGTGCATTTGCGTGCAGACTGACAGTATCACCTGTGTAATATTGTCATTAAGTGATGTTTCATAGGCAGAATTTTAATAACGTGATACGGCTTAATGCAGGACTAAAGTAATACAGAAAGCTCCTAACGGAGCTTTCTGTATTGCTTTAGTCCTGCATTAAGCAGTGGTTTGTTTTGAGAGCTATATTCCTTATAATGATATGCAAATTGATCAATTGACAACTAAATGCAGAAAGAAAGTATTATAGCATGCTCATTAAGGAGATTTTTGTATAACGTTTGTCGTGCATTACGCAGCGACTTGTTTTTAAAATTATATTTTGTTCTTCAACTGATTGTGGTTAATCTTAGGTTTGACAATTTTAATTGGTATAGTGTATCAATAAATTGTTGGAATACGTTTAATGGAGTTCAGTGTAAAACTTCAGGTTTTCAGGATCATAATTTGTGTTATATGAAAAGAAATTCTAGAGCCTTTAGTGTTTAAATATAAATGCTTATCAACTGTTTCTGAAGAACTTGATAAATGTGAACATCTGAAGTTGGTGGTTTATTCTTTAGTGGATACGTCCCAGAAGGGACAGGTGTTATAGCATGGTACGTATATAATATATTGTATACTTTGTATTGTTCAGAATTTCATTATTTACCGAAACTGTATTTCGTATCAATGAAACATAACTATTTACCGATGTGTTTGGTGTTTTGCTCTCTGATTAGTGTGAGGTCCCTGATTGCAGCACATAAATCACACTGTTTTCTTAAAATGCCAATGGCATTTAAATGCATACTGAAAATGTGAGATTATTTTTCATATCGTCTTGCATGTCTTTTCGGCTAGGCATTTAGAATAGAATATTACAGTGTCGCATGCGAAATTGTACTAAAACGTATTATTCTGTATGGTATTGCGTGTATTTAACGCCATATTTGTCATGAAATCGACTTTGTCGTCTGCTCTTTATATTTTCCTTACATGTGTACGGTTACTTATGTAGCACTGATAGGCGTTTCAGACACGTTTGATCCTGATTCTGCGCCGAAAACCTTTCGACGTCTAATCAGGATATCGTAAAAGTTATTTCATGTCATTGCAATAGGACAAAGACAATGAAGGGGCCATTTGCATGATACATGTTGTTTTGCATGTACATGTACTAAAGAGTTATTACCGATTCAAATAATTAAACTGATACAATGCTATTACAGTGAAGAATCTGTTATTCTTTCCAGTTTAAACGCAAACGTACGCAAACGCAAAGCACTAAAACGTAGAAAAGAACAACTTTTGGACAATTCTGATAATTCTTGTTTATCTTGGTGGCAAACAGTTTGTAGCCTGATCAGACGCCGGGTTACCCGGCGTCTGATCTGGCTCCAAACTGTTTGCAATAGAAATAATAGTTTTAGCGTAAACGCGTTTATTGGGAAAGAATAATAGATTCTCAACTGTAAACGCTTGAAATGAAAACGTTTAAACAGTGTTTTGAGAGACAAAAACAATACACAAACCAAACCAAACCAGCCAACATAAGAACATATTTTCTCATTTTTTGTGCATTTAATTCGCTTAACAATTTCCGTTATAGAAGCGACTTTTAGCACATGCATTTTATTCATCCGCTGAAGAAAATAGTTCCAATATAAACCGTAATGAATATGTGTCATATTTATTACTTTCCTTATTCTAGCTGGTAAAAGCTTAAAGTAGGCTGAAAGTAAAGCAGAATGCGCCATATGGCGCATTCTGCTTTACTTTCAACCTGCTTTAAGTAGTCACATATTTTCAAAATTATAAACAGGCTATGGGGTAATGGGTTAAATGCGCGAAAGTATATAAGTTACCCTTATTATGATTAAATGAAAATGTACACTATTTTAAAAGCGCATATCGCTGAAACCATGTGTTTTGTTTTTTCGTTCAGAAAATAAACAACAGAATATATTCTTCATAGTCCTCTCTTTAAATTTGAATGGTCAAAACTGTACCATTTACTAATGGAGATTTGATTATGATTTTGTATTTTGAGCTTACCTGTACTGATGGCTCTATGCCCTTTTGTATCATTTAAAAACATCAATCAATCTATCTATACTCAATGCCGAAAGAAACTGTGCATTTTGTTTTCTGTAATTATTCATTGACCGTTTTACTGAAAGCCTATGTATGTGGTACTCACATTTGTACCCGTTCACGAACAATATGGCAGTTATTTCAGAGTTTGAGATGCGGTCGTTAAAAGTGGATGTTTTTAAACGAGAAAAGACGAAGTGTTAATATCATAGATGCAATTAATCTCTTAGAATCAGACTGTGTTCAGTTGAGAATTTTATATCGGTTTAGTTGTAATCTTATCGTATGTGTTCATCTTTGCTCATGATGCAAGCGGCAATAAACATCGTGTAGACCTTACGTGACGTCTGGACTAAATTAAGTAATGACGTCGGGGATTAAACGTTGTCTTATCCCTGAGTTAGGGCATTTGCAAGGTCCATAAAATGTTTACTCCTAAAACCTCGCGTGCGAGCATTACAGTGAATAAGAATACTATTAGATCTATCAGAGAAATGACATGAGTCCACTGCTGTCGCCCCAAACGGAAATGACGTCATGCTCGCTGCAAACGAGCCACCCAATGGCGTGAGCACTGTTAAGATCTGTCCCACAAAGGGTCCCATAGCCTTGATGGTGTCCAACACAATACGGTCTGTCTGTTGATACCGTACTGTCTTGCATTACTAGATGCTGTTTGAAAACGACGTCGAAGTAGCGCCACAGTAACATATTCATTTGTTGACCTGCTGTCCTAGGTATATGTGCACTGTCTGTGGCGATCTGCCACTACACTTGTATGCTGAAAACGTTCGCGCAACCGAAAGATTGTGTTTCTTTGGTATCCTGACGTTCTACTCACGTAAGTGACGTTGTAATTATAAAAAGCATCGCAAAGACTCTTATTTGTATATTATCATTTCGTTGTGTACCGAAGTGAAGTAAAATGTGTTTTTTTCTTTGTATAAGGCATACGAATTACACGCAGGTACGTTTTCGGTGGCATGTACATTTTCCTTAAATTGCACGTGCAAATCAGGCAAAAATGTCTTTCCGAATAAACTAAAAATCTTTTCATACCAAGTAATGGATTTTGTTTTCGATGGATGGCAAATATACATGAGATATAGTGTGCACATTGTTTTTTATATCGATACGTCTTCTAGATATTTAAAGATTTGAAATTAAAAAGTGCACGTTTTTTCTTGGAATTGAGTATATACAGTGGAGAATCTGTTATTCTTTCCCGTTTAAACGCAAACGTACGCAAACGCAAAACACTAAAACGTAGAAAAGTACAACCTTTGGACAATTCTGATAATTCATGTTTATCTTGGTGGCAAACAGTTTGGAGCCTGCCCAGACGCCGGGTTACCCGGCGTCTGATCTGGCTCCAAACTGTTTGCACTGCAAATAATAGTTTTAGCGTAAACGCGTTTATTGGGAAAGAATAACATATTCTCCACTGTACTACTCTGATTACTCGGAAGTATTTTCTCTGTTTTTATCTAGGTTAGTATTATAGGCATTTTAATGAGTCTAAAACAAGTTTTTTCAAATGCTATCACAGACGGAAATTGCAGTGAAGTAGCTAATTGGACGTCGAGTAGCTCGGTTTTAAACTGAATTCAACATACAGTGGAGAAAACGTTATTCTTTCCCAATAAACGCGTTTACGTTAAAACTATTTTTTCTATTGCAAACAGTTTGGATCAGACTCCAAACTGTTTGCCACTCAGATCAACATGAATAGTCAAAATTGTTGAAAAGTTGTCCTTTTCTATGTTTTAGTGCAATGCATTTGCGTACGTTTGCGTTTAAACGGGAGAGAATAACAGATTCTCCACTGTAAATATGTGTCTGCAATTGTTGTCTGAATTGTAGGGATACAGTGATTGTTGAAGTTAAACCCATTCACTGCCATGGCATCATCAGCTTTTAACAATTGTCCTTAGATATTTTGACTTAGGAAATGTATAATTGAGTGTCAAACAGTTTGGATCCTGATCAGACGCCGCGTTATGCGGCGTTTGATCAGGATCCAAACTGTTTGCAAATAACAAATTGTACTTTGGGTAAGACATTGAATGGGGATAAGTATATGAGTTGGATCTGGATTTAAGCTGTTGGCAAATGTAAGATAAAACGTGGACAATATCCTAAGAATATTAACTTTCCCTTCCAATAACAACTTCCTCCGAACAAGACACGCAACTTTTGTCTTCTATTGGATGTTGTTGTAGAGAGGGAGTACTGTACATGCTATTGCATTGTGTGTTGTATTTAATTTCCTTAATAAGGGAAAAACGTATTTTTCACTGATTGTACATTAAAGCTGTACATAATTCTACGATTACAACCAATCTGAAGAAGTTTCTTTGAACTTATGATAGATGACAGGCTAAAACAAAATGAAAGTAACGTAGATAATTCCTTTTACCTTAACCTTGCTTTACCATTTAAAAGAAGAATTTATCCTAGTAGTAAACAATAGCGCGGTTTAACTGTACATTTGTTTTTGAACGCAGTAAAATCTGTCTTGATGTAATAGTCCTGGAAAAAATCCACAAAGTTTTCCCTTGTTATATGCATATCGCGAAATCGTTTACACGTCTTTTTAAATTGCTTGATTCATGTATCCATGGGAAAGACTATTTAGTATGTCCCTTGATACTACCTTCTCAGTTCTCTCCCTTTTCGCATGTTCATCCTTGTATATGTGCATTATGTACACAATCGATCTCGTAATAGCAAAGACTATTTATTATGTCCCTTTGGCTCTACTAGATAGTTATCTCCCTTGTTACATGTGTTACATGTACATAATGTACTGTGTGAGTGGGTTAGCCACTACATCACATTTTCCACAGGTATTGAACGCTTTCTCTTAGTTTACTACAATGGTACAACAGAACTATATGTATTTATATACTGTTACAAACCTAGTGTATATTGATCAGATTAACTGCATGTATTTATATAATTTATTCAATCGTTTTGTATATATAATGTTATACTCTTCTTACTGCTATGAAAAATGTACCGCTTATGTTTAAATTGAGTGTATGGCGATAAACATGCATAGCATGTTTGAGCTGAAAATAAAAAAAACTGAAACTGAAACTGATGATTCCGTAAGATAATTGAAAGTTTATGGCAAAACAAATGTTATGCATTAAGCATGCTTGTGGGGACGCTTTAAATACGTTTAAAGCCTTAACGTACAGAAATTGACTTGGTTTACGTTTTTTCTAACAATTTGCATCCAGAGCAGATTCCGCGAAACGCTGATTTGATTTAGGTCCTACATGTTTGACACTAGTATCGATGTTTCTTGGGCCAGTATGCTAAAACAAATCTACATTTAAAGGCACAATCCCGCCCAAATTGGTGTTTAAAACGCGCAATTTATTATATGTGTGCATTTTCTATGTATTAAAACTAAGTGAAATCTGGTGTAAGAAGCCTGACATGTGCACCCACTTCGTAAAGAATCCTACCTCAATGTGTCGACATCTTATCGTGTTGGTTTACATTATAAGCGGGTTTGTTTACAAATAAGACCACGGGCTGGTTCCGAGAACTTTCGAACCATTGCATAAAGATCACGTGATTGATTCGGCCGCGACACTGTGTATACATTGCATCAGTTTGGGTAACATTTAGCGGCTAAACTTATAGGAGTTGTCTCTCTTTGATTGAAAAGCGCTCGACTTGTTGTATAGAATTATGCAAATGAGCTTTACCGAGTATGTCCGTAAACTTTCGTCGCTATTAAAAAATAAACAAACTTGATTACTTGTTTCCACAATTTTCACTGTTCGTTAGCAATATTGCTTCAAATATCACCACGTATTACTTCTTTTTATATGGAACGATTACGATAGTGACATAAATTTCATGTTAGAAAAATGTTCGATTCTGATTATGTGGGAGAAATATAGTGGCTTTAAGAAATAAAAACAGGTGGCATATTGTGAGCATCGGCGAAAGGAATAATTCCTCACCAAGCTGTCAGTTATATTGTACTTGCTAAATGACAATGCAAACGAAGTTCTTATGTGTCAGATCTGCACTTGAATTGCGAACCATGTTACATGTATGTAACGTGGTACCGAAATTTCTGAAAGACGAGTTCCCTAAGAAACCTCGAGGTGGTTTTGAGTTTCAATTGACAACCAATACTGCATTGTGCAACCGTTTGGTATATATATTTTAGGCTTATGGAAGATAAATGCAGAACGTTAGTAAGACGGACAGTTCCTTTAGACTATTAATGCATACCGTCTTCTAAGGTTGATATCAGCAGACAATGTAGATCATGACGAGACGCCGCAGTTTGCAGAGACACCAGGCTATGTATTGCTTACTGTTCCGTATGAAATGATTTGCTGTATATATGAACAAACACCGCAGTGACTTAACCCATTACCCCAGAGCATGTTTCTAGTTTTGGAAACAGGTGACTACTTAAAGCAGGGTGAAAGTAAAGCAGAATGCGCCTTAGGGCGCATTCTGCTTTACTTTCAGCCTGCTTTAAGCTATAATCTGATAAAATATAGAAAATATTTCTTTTGCTACAAATTCCTGACTGTATAAATTGGAACTATTTCCTACAGTGGAGGAATAGATGAAAGTAGTAAAAAGGCGTATTTATGGGGTAATGGGTTAAGATCGCCATTGTATAATTATAATGAAATCTTCCAGCAATCACATGGGGAGAGTTCTTTGCAATACCCATGCACGCTATACGGGCGAATTCAAATACTGTGATGACGTCATCAGTTTTAAACAATAATGATTATAAGTGTCATCTGCTATTATATCTTATATTTAAATTTGAGGTAAACTGACTGAAGTATTCTGGTGGAAGTTTAACTGTGTGGTAGTATTCATTATTGCGAAGTTTAGACTGTTCAAATTCACACACAAATATTGAAAAGTATTACCTAGGAGCTTTCACCTGACTACTTCAGGCTGACTACTTCAGGCTTCATCAGCTTTGTGACGGTCTGTCACCTATGACCACTAACACCGCTCTGGTTGGTGAGCGATGTTAATGTGTTGTCCCAGACGTGCGGGAGATTGTAACGGCCCCCGTCCCTGTTCAGCGCCGGTGGGTCCTTATTCTACGGTCTGGGGTCATTTCTCTACGTAGTATAAGGACTCGGGTCATTTTGTACGGGTGGGTCATTCTACTGCGTTACCACGGCTTGTACGCTCGAATGTAAATAGATTCTTTTATGCTCCGCTCGGACCATAAGTGTGCCCGGTCTAGAATTCTCACAGAATCTATGTCTACACTGTGTCCAGGACAGTCTTTATTTATGTGCCGTGAAACCTCACGAACATACCCGTAATTCAAAGTTAAAACGTGGCTCAGCCACGTTTTAACGTTGAAATATGTGTATGTTCGAACTAAAGCGAGTTCGACTTATCGAGTTTCGACTGTGCAAAAAGCCGTTGCACTAAGAAGGGGTTATGAGACAGTATCTATGTGTCAAAGAGTATTTCTACATATGAGACACCAAGGAAATTTCGGTTTGGTGATATATCATCCCAGCTAATTCACTTAACCCGTCCAAAGCCATGTTATATCCGTCTGCCCGCTTTAACCTTAACATTTTCACCGAAATAAAGTCGTCTGCTTTCATATTGAGGTCTATAATGTTGTCATTAAGTTAGATTAATGGCAAAATCACTGAATACATGTCGAATGTTTTGTCAAACAGCTCGGAGCCTGATCAGGATCCAAATTCAGGGATCCATAAAGGGGAGTATTTCAAAAACTAAAATCTCTATTTCTGCTTTAGGTGTTTGTGCTTAAATGAGTGAGAAAAGGTTGGATTTATGCAGTTTACTCCCTCGTATCTGGAGCCATGCAAACTGTTGCCAAATTTGACCTTAGTCGCCATTCGCCAATGGCGATGAAAGGGTAACAGTATTACTGCAGACGACAACTTTTGCAGGAGAAACTATTTAGCGTGCAAAGGATTAAATGTAATTATAATCTGTTATGTGAGTCAATTTAATTATTACCTAAGTGCCACCATCGTTTCCAGGATGTAAGCCTGCTTTAATTGCTTCCAGCATGCAATTTCAAAGAATTTAACAAATTGAACCTTTAAAGTATTTAACAACTGCAAACATCAGCAATTTTGCAGCGATTATTGGAGAATATTTATCTGTCATTTCTTTTTATGCCCCAAAACATAACTCTGGCGGAAAAAGTAATTGAACCGTGTGTATATTTGCGAGAGTACATCTTTGAATGGTCCAGTGACAAGGACATTTTTCACAATGACCGTAACGTTGACCTGTGACCGTAACTGGAAAAAGCTTACCCGGAGCTTATTTGTGATACCAAACATTGTGTGTATTATAACATCTTGTTCAATAGGGTGTTGCGTACAACTCTCAGGTCACTGTGACCTTGATCTTTGACCTCAATTAAAGAAATGCTTTTCCGGAGCATATCTAAAATATCACACCAGCTATAGGGATAGCTAATTTGCTGTGTAAGTAAATCTTGGGATTTTCAGTGTCGCGACAATTGTCTGGCAACTGTGACTTTTACCTTACACTCTTTCCTCAATTTCAGACAAAAATTGTCTGGAGAATATTTTGTATTTCACATCAGCTAGTTATACAAAAGTTTGTATATTGGTGTAACAAATCAAACAGTCTTCAACTGCAAATAAATTTTTGTATAGATATTATTTGAAATGGGGGTTGAAAATAAATGTTAGTAAAACTAGCATATGCGTTTTTGAAAATGGAAAGAAGAATTCTTGATCGGAGATAAAAACTTGAAATGGTTGATTACTTTGTTAACCTCCGTAGGAGGGCTATTAAAATAGTACTTGATCAATAAACTTCGATATGTTAACTGAAAAATGCATGTGTCAGGGAAAGAATTGTTCTTTAAAATGATAAAGAACACATGCATTTTGCACTATCATATTGAAATTATTGATCAAGTATCATTATTTTTTGAACCACCCTCGTATTAAATATACCCATACTAGAAACCTTTCTGCTGCAGTAAAGGTTTCATCTGAGCAATTCCTTAAGGCGTATGATAACTGCTCTTTGACAAAGTAGATTTTCATTTCAGCACAAAGTTTTGAATATTTTTATCTATGGATGTGCCTATATTAACGTATGGATCTGAGGTTTGGTCTGTACATGTATATAATATTAAATAAGTTGATACGTTATGTGTTAAATTTTGAAAATATATCCTCGTTGTTTAAAAGCAGACACCTAATATTGCAGTATTTGACGAAATATGTATATTTCCTCTGTTTCCTATCTGTAAAAACGCTCTTTGAAGCTCTGGACTAAAATAATGAGTAAACAAGGTTCAAACCTTTATACGCTCGTACATGTGTACAGATCAACTTTATAGTATTAATTGGCCTTGTTAGTTGAAACAAATAACATCACTTATAAATCATATCTAGGTTTTACCTATAGTATTTACAATTCAACCCTGACTGAAGCACATTTCTAATTCTTAGTAGAAGTCTACTTGATCCATTTCTTTATAGGTGGACTGAAGCCATTAATAACACCAATAAATATATTTTGGATATGAGCAGTATCTTGGTAAAACACATTTTGATTCTCTTAGAAAGTTGCATCGAGAATTCCTCTTTGTTCTCATGATTTAGAGATTTAAGTTGGAATATTTACTGGTACAGCTAGAAATCAACGAATATGCAAAGTATACAATAATTTATGTAGTTGAAACAGAATATCATGTTATCATGTGTTGTCCGAAATACAAAGATGTCATGTTAAGATATTTAGGAAATATTTCATGGCCTACTATAGTATACACACAATTAGTACTATGTAGTGAACATCTAGAATTATTGAATTGTATTGGTAAATTGCTAAATACATAATTTGCCGATTTGCCAATAAATGTGAACTGAACTGGTATGGCTTGGGATAACAGAGTGTCTATCGAGTATTATATATGCAGGAGCCCTCTGATCAGGGTCTGCACTGTTTGTAGTTTTGAAATATATTGTAAAAATCATTCTTAAATTATCATAATGGACCAGACTCCATTTATAGTTTCATAGGTAAATGAGTTAATTATTTAACTGCAAATGCGACATTACTAACATTTGAAATCAGTTTTGATACAGCCAGAACGCCGAGGAGCTTTGTCGGCGACTCCTTTCAATCTTTTTGACACTCTTTGTAAGTATTCCTTAAATCAATATTACGAAGAAACTTCATTTGAAACAAAGCAGATGACAATAATTTAGCAGAGGAATGTAAGGCGGTGAAGGATAAACCCCATTCACTGGCATGATGTCATCTGTGTTACATAATTGATGTCTGCTTTTAAAAGTGTAGGCTCATTTGTCATCAAAAATGGCTTCGTGGTTTTTTTTTGGTAAAAGCAAAAACTTAATTGATTTAGATAGAAGATGTTATAAGCTTTTAAAAAAAATAGGGTGCCTTTTTTTCTTTTCATTTTAAGGGTCCGAAATCCAAGATGGCGTCCAAAATGGCCGCCTTTGAGTAATACTTCAATAATTTCGCCAGTACATATAGTACAATGACAAACAAAGTATCTAAATATAGGTATTTGAACACAACAAGACAAATGGAATTATAAAATTAAGGCTAAGACTGAAATTTATATGCCTGATTCCAAGATGGCGACCAAAATGGCTACCGTTTAATCTAAATTCTACTTACTTTAACACCGTAGTCCATCAATACATAGGTATTGGAAATAAAATTTACAAATAAAATGTCTGTTTGATTAAAGTAATGTTTTGTTCACTCAGTAAATACTACAATTAAGTAAACAAAAGAATCTTATAACTGTAGTGGAACTATGTTAGATCTTGTTCAGGAATTTTAGGAACGAAAACATGCAATGGGTCACGTGCTTAAATCTTGCATCAACCAGTCTATATTTGTGTGAACAACTAATTGTATATACCAAAATGTTCATACAAGCATGTAGATTATGACACCTGTATGTTGCAATTGTGATATCTGTTGGCCATCATCGTTATTCAAGATGGCGTCCAAGATGGCCGCCAAAACAGAATATATCCCGAATATAATAACTATTAGAATACATGTACTCTCAATATGTGGCTTAAGTTGAAATTTATATTCCTACTTTCAGGATGTCTGTTTGGTTAAAATAGTTGATTGTTCACGTGGTATGGATAACAAGGAGGTAAACAATTTGTCTGTTAACTATAGTGAAACCATGTTCGTTCTTGTTCACAATTTTTATAAACGAAAATATGCAAAATATCAAATGCTCAATTCCGGCATCAAACGGTGTCTGTCTTTTTACAAATGATTTTTATATATCGAAATATTTGTACAAGCATGTAGATATGAGACTGCATGTTGCAATTGTGACGTATGTGGGCCGAATTCATTATTCAAAATGGCGTCCAAGATTGCCGCCAAAAACAAAAGATATGATACCCAAAACATAATAATTATTACATTTCAATCAAAATTAGGCTTAAATTGAAATTGATTTGTAGAAAGACAGACACCAGTTGATGCCGGATTTGAGCATTTGATATTTTGCATATTTACGTTTATAAAAATTGTGAACAAGAACGAACATGGTTTCACTATATTTAATAGACAAATTATTTACCTCCTTGTTATCCATACCACGTGAACAATCAACTATTTTAACCAAACAGACATCTTGAAAGTAGGAATATAAATTTCAACTTAAGCCTCATTTTAAGAGTACATGTAGTTATTATATTCGGGATATATTCTAGTTTTGGCGGCCATCTTGGACGCCATCTTGAATAACGATAATGGCCAACAGATATCACAATTGCAGCATGCAGTTTCATAATCTACATGCTTGTATGAACATTTTGGTGTATACAATTAGTTGTTCACACAAATAGAGACTGGTTGATGCAAGATTTAAGCACGTGACCCATTGCATTTTTTCGTTCCTAAAATTCCTGAACAAGATCTAACATAGTTCCACTACAGTTATAAGATTCTTTTGTTTACTTAATTGTAGTATTTACTGAGTGAACAAAACATTACTTTAATCAAACAGACATTTTATTTGTAAATTTTATTTCCAATACCTATGTATTGATGGACTACGGTGTTAAAGTAAGTAGAATTTAGATTAAACGGTAGCCATTTTGGTCGCCATCTTGGAATTTCAGTTTTAGCCTTAATTTTATAATTCCATTTGTCTTGTTGTGTTCAAAACCCTATATTTAGATACTTTGTTTGTCATTGTACTATATGTACTGGCGAAATTATTGAAGTATTACTCAAAGGCGGCCATTTTGGACGCCGTCTTGGATTTCGGACCCTTAAAATGAAAAGAAAAAATGGCACCCTATTTTTTTTAGAAGCTTATAACATCTTCTATCTGAGTCAATTGAGTTTTTGCTTTTACCAAAAAAAAAAACCCACGAAATAACAAATGGGCCTAGACTATAAGTCTCAAATTTGATATTAGGTTTACTAAAGTAATATCAAAACAAGTGTCAAACATGTTAGACTTTAGACTTTGACCAGACGCCATGTTACATGCGTCTGATCAGTATCCGACTTGTTTGCAAATCATTGCACGCGGGCTTAGGCAGTGAAGGAATTAGAAATAAAGAAAACACTACAGACAATGATTGAGAGTTAAGATATTAATTTAAATGTATAGGGTTTCCTTATACGTATGGATGCGTACCTTAACCCCTTCACTGCCATGGCGTCATCAATTTTAAACAATTGTCGTCTGCTTTGATTTCTCAAATTCAATGTTAAGGTTTTTTGAGTTAAGAAATATTGAAATGAGTGTCAAACAGTTTGAATCCTGATCAGACGCCGCGCTACGCGGCGTCATATCAGGATCCAAACGGTTTGCAAATACTTATTGTACTCGGGGTAAGGCAGTGAAGGGGTTAATATAATTAGAATTATACCATAAAACATTTCTACATCTCTGCAAATAAAATGTAAACTCGGTTAATCGGTTAATATATGACCTTGGGCAAATAAAGTTTTGCATGGAATAGTCAAAGAGAAACGAACGTTGTTTTTGACGAAGCATTGTCCTAGAAAGCATCGATTTGTCTAAGTTAACATTTGGATCTAGACCAGGTGCAGATTGTCTTCGTGACTGATCTTGAGCAGAATTGATCACAGTCTAGTGAGGAGAAGCGCTTTAGTCCAATAGATCTACTGTTCTAAACTTTTAATTGACGATCACAACTGGGATAGTATTTGCAATAGCTTTGATCAAGAACAGGCAATGACTAAGTATTTGGAATTCGTGAATTAACCCTTAGCCTGCCACTCACGACTATAGCTCCATATGCAAACAGCTTGGATCCGGATGAGACGCCGAGTAACTCGGCGTCTCATCCGGATCCAAGCTGTTTGACACTCGGACAACATTTTCAGCAATTTTAAGCAACTTTGAAGCACTTTGAAACTTGAAGCAGACGAGAAATATAGCAGACGACAATTTATTTGGCGGGCTAAGGGTTAACAAATGCCTAAATCAAAATTTGACAAGTTTTGCAGACAACTATTTTTTTTTAAAAATGGACAATATAACGACAGTAATAGGGTTAACCCCTTTACTGCCATGACGTCATTTATTTTAAACTATTGTCGTCTGTTTTTATTTCTCCAATTAAACCTTTATGTACTTTTACTTTAGAAATTCCTGAAATGAGTGTCAAACAGTTTTGATACTGACCAGACGCCGCATAATGCGGTGTCTGATCAGGACCCAAGCTGTTTGCAAATAACCGTTGTACTCAGGGTAAGGCTCTTTTTGTGAGTTCATGTTATATTTCGTTGCAGACAACGCATTACTGTCGGAGTGCTTTTCACAAGTTAAACCGACTTTGGGGAAAAATGGATCGGATTTTAAAGAATACAAATAAATTGTTAAAAATGCATATTGTTGGTTCTTATTCTAAAATAATATGAAAATAATTACATTTGATTTTTTGTGTCGACTTCAAGTTTGAAGCAGACAATTGTTTAATACTATTGAGGAAGAACTGACTCTCATTTGCATAGTAGCTATCATACTAAAACCTAACCCAGTCTTATCTCGAATGCAATATATGTTTGCAAACAGTGAGGATCCAGATCTGACGTCACGTATCGCAGCGTCTGAACAGAATTTGAACTGTTTAGCATAAATTTGATTATTTCCAAGTCAAGATACCTAAATGTGAAAAATAAAAGCAGCCAACAATAGTTTAAAGCAGATTGCATCATGACAGATAATAGGTTAATGAAACTGTAAGATAGCAGTCGAACAAAAGATATTAACGATAGGTACAACAATGAAACAGGGACACGACCTAATTTAGAAGAGGAAAAATACACATTAAACAGCTCACGTTAATTCGTCAAAGATTAACACGATAACCTTTACGCAACGGAAGGTTCTGATGGAGTTTTGTCTGTAAAATGTACAGATTTACAGGAATTGTTGATGACAAGAGTCACATGATGGAAACATTACATTTTGTACTAGAAAATTAAACCAAGAGAGAAGTTTGTAGGGACAACGAATCATGAAACGAGTAGCATGAGACAAATCTGTTATTTATTCCCAACATTTTTACACAACAGTTATCGACACTAGCGTAAAACAGTTATAATCGATATCAGATGTCGATCATTTGTATTCAGACCTCTGGGGCCCGTTTCATAAAACTTCGTACGACAAATTTTATCGTAAGTCAGATTATAAAAGTATCAATTATTATTTATTTCTTCATCTAATCCTGTCTTGTGACATCTTTTTGGAATCGTCTTTTTAAGACGATTCCAAAAAGATGTCACAAGACAGGATTAGATAGAGAAATAATGAATTAGATGTATTTTAAAGTTTTGACTTACAACCGTTTTTGTCGTACGAAGTTTTAAGAAACGGGCCCCAGATCTGCCTCCAAACGGTTTGCAAATATATTTACAGAATTAAGTGAGGCTTGCTAAAGGAATGGTTGATGTATGGGTTATGCAGCCAAATCTTGAAAAACCCCGAACTCTTCCGGACCGAGTAAAATACAGCACTTCCTCCCCATAATGGCCCTCCGAACAACGATTCCATCCTTACAACAACGCTTGCAGCTGTTCCGCAAACAAGACAAGTATGCCCATTCGTTCACGGCTGCAATATCCTCTGCTTAAAATTGTCGTCTCTTGTTTTTCTCAAATGCACATATTTGACATTTTGACAGAATAAAACATAATGACGAGTGATAAAAAGCTTCAATCCAGTTCAGACACCGCGTGACGCGGGGACTGATCCGGATTCAAGATGTTTGCAAATGTATGCCAATTTCCCTCGAAACAACACACACAATCCTGGTTCCCATTGAGTGTTGTTGCAAAGAGGGAGCACTGTATCATATTAGAAAGGTTTTAGGATAAAGGAAGTTTAGCATTCGGTACACTTAGTTGAGTTTACATTTCAATCTAGTGAAGTTATCGTTTAGAAGAATGCAACTAAGCTATCTTTAATACAGGGAAAAGTAAGGAACAAAGTTTGAACAGGAGAACATTGATGTACCTTTCTGAAATGAGTCAACTGTCACCTGGCTGTAGAGGTCTTGTCTCTATGCGTCACCAAACAGTTTATATTGTACACACATTGTACTGTATGCGCCCACTTCAGCAATGTTATTAACAAAGATTATCTATGTAAGTCCTTGTTATCAAACTCTCCCAGTAAACCACGAGAAAAGTCAATTACATACAAAATTATTATCAACTTTAAGATGTAATTGTGATGTTCATCGTTTAACATAGACGCCCGCCTATCCCCGAAACAATACGACATTTTTCATCGTTACATGGTTGTTGAAACGAAAGTGCCAAAATGAGTTCGTCCATGTTTTTATATAGGTGCCGAAATTATATTAATTATATAAAATGATATTCACGTATACAATACCAAACAGCGAGGATCAAGATGAGATGGCGCGTGTGCAGTGTCTTGTCTGAGTGTATACTATGTTGGTTTTCATTCGAGCGTATGGATATACATCTATGTACACTTTATTGCATACCTTAGTTATCGCATTTCATCTTGGTCAACAATGTCTACCTGCTCCTAACATTGGGGCACAACGACCCACACCTGAACATAGCTAACGACCTACAACAAGAAAGATAAGAGGACGGAACATGAGGTGTAAGTGTAACCTTAACAAGTTCACTTATCGGCCATTAATATTTTTTAACCTGAAGTTTCATATTGACCTTTTCCTTTTTTTAAAACAATGAACAGTTGCTGTTGATTTTAGGTCTAATTTTAGAAAATATTTAAGAAAGATAATGTAATCTAACTTTCAACGTGTCTTGCAGACAAAAAATACTGAAGCAGACGACAATAAAGCGGTAGAGGGGTACAATCTACCGAATAATTTGACCATGAAAGGGTTACAGTGGAGAAAATGTTATTTTTTCCCAATAAACGCGTTTACGCTAAAACTATTTTTTGCAGTGCAAACAGTTTGGAGCCAGATCAGACGCCGGGTAATCTGATCAGGCTCCAAACTGTTTGCCACTCAGATTAAAATAAATAGCGAAAAATGTCAAAAGGTTGTTATTTTCTACGTTTTAGTGCTTTGCGTGTGCGTACGTTTGCGTTTAAACGGGAAAGAATAACGTTTTCTCCACTGTATATATACGTTTACTGGTTTCCAGAATAAAATACGGTAAACCCCTTCACTGCCTTACCCCGAGTCCACTGGTTATTTGCAAACAGTTTACATCCTGACCAGACGCGGCGTAACGTGGCGTCTGACCAAGATCGAAACTGTTTAACCTCATTTCAATATTTTTCAGTAAAAATAACAGTTGAGAAAAAAAGCAGACGACGATTTTTAAAGCAGATGCCGCCATGGCGGTGAAGGTTTTTAAACTTAAATCGCAAGTCAGAAGGTTCCGTAAACACACCATTTCCAGAGCTGTAAACAATTATTGAGCACATTCGGCTATTTGTGCTAATGTAAAGATTGGGTTTCTGGCACGAGTCAAGAGGCCTGCTTTATCAAATATAATCCAGGGTCGAAAGATTACGCATATTGATAACAACTTAACGAGGTGGAGATATAAATTGAGAAAGAAATAGGTGGCAATAGGTATACAACAGTTGTAAACGAATAAATTGCAATAAAACAGACTTCATACAATGCATAAGAACATGGAATAATTTGTTTTTGAATCTGTCTAATATATACTGCTCGTTGGGTATTGATGAGATGACCTTCGTGACTGTGTTTCTATGCTATTTGAACCTTCAATTGACGATCACTAGTATTTACAAATTGTTTGGAAACACATCAGGCTTGGAGGTAGTATATTTGCTGTACATCTGCTGTTTGTAGATCTAATAAGTCAACAATGAAAATAAAATAATATAACGCTTTTAGGCTGTAAAGACTTCTCCACTATAAAGTGTGTTTATATGATAAGCGGGGCTGTTACGACCTATGAAAAACCTAATTCATGATGATAGCTGACTGTTTCAAGCAGAATAATATGATATATTTGATTTTTTAAAATATTAGATTTGGGTTTACACTGTTTGTATAGCATGTTAATGAAGGACTGGGTTTATGCGTTAGATAGTAATACAATTAAGAAAATGTTAGACCGAAATCGACCCACCAAATGGACCGGAACGACGTACCCCTAGAATAGACCGACACGACCTAGGTCGAAATAACATAGGCCGAAACGACCATGGGCCAATACCATTCGTACACAATAGAAAGTGAAAGTAGATTTTACTAATTTTGTGATAATCATATTTACTTCAGAGTGGTATCTTTTTTCACTTGAAGTTTATTATTTTAAATCGTTTTATTGTTTCTAATAATACAGTTTTCAAATTAAACAATATTTCGTTTTCAAGCGATTTTATTTTGTGCTGCGCTATGAGCGGATGAGTACTGACTCAAAGTTGTGGAAAATCGACACATACATCTAGATCTAGATACATGTAGTAGAATTCTAGTTAAAAAAATATTGTTTTTGGTAATAGATCTAGATGTATGTGCCAAGTACCTGTGCTTTAGTGTTAAAACAAACCATAGGCGTTAAATGCATAGATCAATATATTGGGCAATGAATACACACTCACCGTGTTTAATGTAGAGATTTTATTACTGAATGAGAAACATACTCGAGAAAAATTAAGTGTGTGTGCCAGCATTGTCATCATGAATAAACAACTCACTGTGTTTAGAGATCTCCATGGTGATTAGTAGCATTTTTTATGGTTTCAAATTAAGAAATAATAAATTCATACCAGTGTTTTATCGTGCAATCGAACACTGGTACGAGTTGAGATGCGTAGTAATTTAATCATGAGGCATTTAGGCCGAGTGGTTTAATTACAAGCATCTCAACGACTACCCGTGTTCGATTGTTAGATAAAACACTGGTATTAATTTATTATTTCGATTCTAACACATAATTTAACCTTTATTTGCACCGAAGCAACGGCGCTACATTTCTTGGCGTACGCATTTTCGAAGCCATATGACGTCACGTTAGAACGTTACAGCCCGTGATTGTTCTATTGAGAATTCGTACACTGATACGTTCCTTCTTTGTTTATATAGGGGCGTGCGGGAAGTGTGTTAGAATTTTCATTTGAATCCGTCTATAGTTAGCGTCGATTTTCCACAACTTTGACTCAGGACTCAGCAGCTGTCCATCTTGTAGCTTAAAACAGGTTGAAAATGAAGCAGAATGCTCCTTCAACCTGCTTCAAGTTGTCACCTGTCTTCAAAACCATAAACACGTTATTGGGTAAAGGGTTAAACACATGCTTTATGAAAGTTGAGCTAAAATTAGAACATTAATAACTTTCAATTTGTCGAAAGTCGACAGATCGTGGCTATTTTAAATACGGACACAGGTACAGTGGAGAATCTGTTATTCTTTCTCGTTTAAACGCAAACGTACGCAAACGCAAAACACTAAAACGTAGAAAAGTACAATTATGATAATTCATGTTTATCTTGGTGGCAAACAGTTTGGAGCCTCATCAGACGCCGGGTTACCCGGCGTCTGATCTGGCTCCAAACTGTTTGCACTGCAAATAATAGTTTTAGCGTAAACGCGTTTATTGGGAAAGAATAACGTTTTCTCCACTGTAAGTTCGATTTAAGCGAGTTCGAATGTTCGGGTTGTGATTGTATTTCGGTATACAGTGGAGAAAACGTTATTATTTCCCAATAAACGCTAAATCTTTTATTTCCATTGCAAACAGTTAGGAGCCAGATCAGACGCCGGGTAAACCGGCGTCTGATCATGCTCCAAACTGGTTGTCACTCAGATTAAAATGAAGAGGGGGAAATATCCAAAAGTTGCAATTTTCTACATTTTAGTGCAATGTGTTTGCGTTTCGTTTGCGTTTAAACGGGAAAGAATAACGTTTACTCCACGGTAATTATGAAGTGTCGGTACACTGAGCTCTGGTGGTGATACAGTGGAGAATCTGTTATTCTTTCCCGTTTAAACGCAAACGTACGCAAACGCAGAGCACTAAAACGTAGAAAAGAACAACTTTTGGAAAATTCTGATATTTCATGTTTATCTTGGTGGCAAACAGTTTGGAGCCTGATCAGACGTCGGGTTACCCGGTGTCTGATCTGGCTCCAAACTGTTTGCACTGCAAATAATAGTTTTAGCGTAAACGCGTTTATTGGGAAATGATAACAGATTCTCCACTGTATCAAACCCAGGTTGATAAGAACCTGATAGGACACACTTCATAACCCTATTATTGACTCGAAAAGATTTCATCACTTTGGTGAATTAGGCGTGGATCTTAAAAATATTAGTTTGATGGTTCATATGATAAACAAGATTGTGATGGAAGGCAAGTGTAATAAGATTTATTAAGTCCCGCAAACGAGTTGTAACTTAACCTATTACTCCATAGATACGCATTTTACGTTTTTAAGATATTCCTCTATTGAAGAAAACCATTCCAATTTATACAGTTATGAATGTGTATCATAAGAAATAATTTATATTTTTCTAGCAGATGGTAGCTTAGGCAGGTTGAAATGTTAAGCTGTTTAAGTGGTCACCTATCTTTACTACTAGAAGTAGGGTAAACGGTAATTAGTTAAAGCAAGTTGGATGACCTGTATGAGATTTCTGTCTTTCTTGAACCCTGCTTTAAGCTATTCCATATTTTAACGGCATCATTGTGTATTCTTTAGAGGGGTTGTAATTCCGTAGAGATGATGTTATTCTTTCCCACTTAGACGAAAGCCAACGCAATGTAATTCAAAGTTGAAAATGACACATTTTTTGAAAAAATAATAACGATTAGTTATCATATTAGTGGCAAACAATTTTATAGACTGATGGAACCCGGTGTCTCATTTGGCTCCTAATACATGTAGTTTGCAATGGATATACTAGTTGTATCGTTAACGTATTTAATGGGAAAGAATAACTGTAGCAGCAGTTCCAAAAGTCGTATTATTTATCGTTTTTCTCAGAATTGTCATCGGAGTTTCTTAAAGGTCAAACCACGAATGAAGAACTCTGACGGTATATAGGACACTTTTAACAACTGACAGTGGAGAACACTTTATTCTTTCCTAATAATCGCGTTTACAATAAAACTATTATTGTCAATGCAAACAATTTGGAGTCAGGCTCCAAACTGTTTGCCACTAAGATTACAATGAATCGTTAGAAATTTGAAAAACATGTCATATTCTACAATTTATTGCACTGCGTTTGCGTTTCGTTTGCATTTAAAACGTAAAGAATAACGTCTTTTCAACTTTATTCCTCAAATGAATTATTTTGGTCTTTAACCTTTCGCACGCTACGAGCAAATTTATGAGAACTGCTTGCAAACAGCATGAAACCTGACGGGTAACTCCGCGTCTCGTCTTGGTCCGAACTGTTTGCAACAGTTATAGTTAATTATTCCATAGCGAACTAAAGATCAGAGCTTAGTAAGGTTTATGAGGATCACGTAATAATAAGTTAAATGTCCCTCTTTTATGTCGCATACCGATTTTCTAAGATTAAATAAGGAAATTTATTGGAAAATAGAATTAAATACTTTCGTATCCATGGCAATAATTCATTTTCTTTTACAGAACCAGGAGCACATCATTGCTTTATCAGACGAACAAATTGCAGGTTAGTAGTTTCTGATTTCTTTTTATTTACCCGACTTTTAACTCTTTCTACAGACAGCAATGTTAACGCCTACTTTAACCCTTTCCCTCTCAATGACGTCATAAAGCGCGTTTGCAAACAGTCAGGGTCCTGATCAGACGCCGCCTTACCCTCACTGTTTGACCCTCGTTTCTTTCGTCAGTCATATTGCATTCAATCTAACATTGAAGCGATATTGCAGACAATAATATTGAAGCAGCCGACTCTATGGCGAAGAAGGGGTAAAAACCTCTCGACAAAGGACAGGGTTCACGAAGCCTCCGTTTTGGCCCTGTAAAAAATTTGTTTTTCCAAATTATGTTTTAGCCATATTTTCTCTTTATTACTTCATATCATACATAAAACTCAATTCAAATTAAAGTTTTGACAACTTTATAGTTTCTTGTAAATGGACCACAAGGCCAAAAACGGCCAAAAAGGCAGATTTTTGGTACAATTCAGGGTATAAATCATAGAATTAAACAATGAAGGCACTAATGCGACACAAAGATATTTTAAGTACACAATAAATATCTAAGTTGAAGTAACATATCAACATTTTGAAGTGTCGCATCCATGCCTTCACAGTTTATTTTTAGGATTTATACCGAGAATTGTACCAAAATCTGCTTTTTTTGTCTTTTTTGGCCTCTCGGCTCATTTACAAGAAACTATAGAATTGTCAAAACTGGACTTTGGGTTGTTTGTGTGTATACTATGGAGTATTAGTATCTGATATTGACAAATAAACAGAAAATAAAGATAAAAATCTTTTATGGAAAAAAATATTTTTTACAGGGCCAAATCAGAGTCTTCGGTCCTTGGCAAAGCATGTACATGATGGGGTGATCTGTTATTTGTCCACAATAAACGGCCTATGCCACTGGAACTTTCACCAAATATTATAAATCATCTTTAAATGAAAATATTCAGTTTTATATAATTTATTTAGAATGCGAAATTAAAAGAAGTTTTTATCTGTGTAATTTTGACCAATGAAATCGCTCCGTTCATTCGATCCATTCCGGTATTCAAAATGGCATTGAAAATGAAATGAGTCTTTCACTTGTCCATTTCGTGCCAAATTACATGTATATTTCATATAGCTGATAGTGAAGAGGGTCATGTTCCGACATAAACGCATTTGCTCTAATGAAATTAGGTGAAAGTTCCAGCCGTAAAGGCTGTTAAATGTGCAAACCGACTAGATTACCCCTTATTTTGGGCAATAAAAGCTGGACGGCGAAAACGACATAAAACTTTTTGATGCACATTTTCGTTATAATTCACGTACTGTGGCGTTATTTGACGGAATTTGATGAAATAAAAAGTAGATATTGATAAATTAATCCTTTCCCGAGGGTACCACAAGAGAATATCGCCGATCGAGTCTATTTTAGCATCAGTTTAAGTCGATAGTAAAGACTAGGTGTCGAATTGCGCTGTTTACATTGTATCTATAATAGAAGTAGTGTAAAAAAAAATATTTAAAAAGAAAAGAAAAGGGGGGTGTTAATAGATAATAAAGTATGTGTCAAGTACCTGTGGATTTAAGGTTGTCTGACTTAATAAATATCGATAAGAGTGTCAAACAGTTTGAGTCCTGATCAGACGCCGCGATACACGGCATCTGATCAGGACCCAAACTATTTGCAAACGCGCTTTACGACGTCTTTGAGAGTGAAAGGGTTAAAGCAGTTTGACCAATGTGACTGTCGAATAAATATAATGTATCAGACAATTTGAATTGATAAATTAACTACGAGTCACTTGTTGTTCGATCCGATATTTGTTGAGAATGTTTTAACAGTCAAATCGTAAATTGTTATAACGCATCAACACCCAGAAACTGCATGGACACATGTATATTGGCAATATGTACGGTATTCATGTACAATGGAGAATACGTTATTCTTTACCGTTTAAACGCAAACGAAACTCAAAAGCATTGCAATTAAATGTAGAAATTTACAACTTTTCGACAATTCTGACTATTCATTTTAATCTGAGTGGCAAACAGTTTGGGGCCTGATCAGACGCCGGGTTACTCGGCGTCTGATATGGAAACTGTTTGCGCTGGAAAAAATAGTATCACCGCAAACGCTTTTATTGGGAAAGAATAACGATTTCTCTACTGTATATCGGTTCCAATTCCAGGAACACATAGTCATAGATAGTTATGAGTATTTACAAAATAGTTTGACAGTTCTGCAATCAAAGTGATTCATATTTATGATGTTATTCACAGAAACCTAATAAATTATTCAACACTCTGACAGAGTGAACTCTTATATATGCTTGCTTGATAATATATAAGCCGACAGACGCCCAGAGTTGTACTCTTGTGGAGATTTCATAATTTATCTGAATTATGCTTAAAGCGCACTATATCTTGAACGACAAATTATTAAGGACTGACGGGATGTTTGAATACGTATATTTTTTTTCAACATTCCAGATAGGGAATTAAATTAATATTAATATAGCTGAATGCATGTAACAACAAAAATGTGACGTGTGTGTTTTGACGTGATTTTTCTTTGAAAAGGCCCTTAGAGGTCGAAATATTATAAAAGAGCAGTATACGAGTATTAATAGGAATACGCATAGTTATTTATTACAAGACAGGAATATTGCAGAAGCACGTCTATAGCACCCTAAGGTGTAATAAAAACAGGAATTGTAAGAATTATTACAAAACCTGTTGTGATATTACATCTTAGACCAGGCGTCCACTAGGGCGCGGACAAGACGCGGACTACAAATTTAGCGATTCCGCAAACCTTCCGCATATTCTTGAAAGCTTCTTTTCATTGTCCGTATCATTCCTAAACACTTCCCCATGATTCCGCACCTTTCGGAGGGGTAAAATTGTCCGCGTCGAAATTTTGGTCGATAGCAAATGAACTTCCTGACACCGTCCGCAAGCAGTCTGCATTGTCCTGCCGACATCGCCAGGACATCCGGCCTTTCCTGAAGCATTCCGGCTCTTCCGTAACCGCTCCTGAAAGCTTCCGCGGTAAAGAGATCTTCGCGCACCGATCGGAAGACATGCGGAAGACAAGCGGAGGGTATCCGGAATCCTTCAGGAACGTGCGGGGCCGGTGCGGTACTGTATAAGTCAGTGCGAGGAACCGACGCGGACAAAGTATCACGTGACTATTTTTGTCCTACTACGATCGGCATGTTCGGTTGACATTCTGCGTCTGTCCTGTTAAATTCCTAGGACTGTCCCAAGTATGTCTGCAGACAATACGCAGAGCCCGATGGCAGAGGTTCACAATATTGCTAAAAAAAGGACATTGCTTTGTACCAGACGCGGAAGCTATGCCGAAATGTCATTTTTGATTACGCAACCCTTCCTAATCTTGTCCGCACTCTAGTGGACGCCAGGCATTAGACCAGGCGTCCACTAGGAGGCGGACAAGACGCGGAATGCAAATTTAGTATATCCGCAACCCTTCCGCATGTTCTTGAAAGATTTTTTTCTTGTCCTAATCATTCCTGAACACTACCGTATGATTCGGCACCTTCGGGTAAGGCAAATTTGTACACGTCGAAATTTTGGTCGAGAGCAAAATTTTGACGCGGAAATGAACTTCCTGACACCTTCCGCATCTTGTCCGCATTGTATTTCTGCCATCGTCAGGGCATCCGGGCTTTCTTTAAGCCTTCTGTACGCGCTCCTGAAAGCTTCCGCGATACGGACAGCTTCAGGAACCGATAGGAAGTCATGCGGAAGGTACCCCGAATGCTTCAGGAAAGTACAGAGCCGACGCGGATCTGAATAAATTAGCACCAGGAACCGGTACGGACAAAGTATCACGTGACATTTATCCACTCCTTGAACCATAATTGCCTATGCCTTGAAGATACCGGCTGCTGAAAGCAAAATGAAAGAAAGCAGACAGCTCCTTTCATTTTAACTTCCATCTTGCTTAAAGCTGTCACCTTTCTTTGATAACATTAATTAGTCTTATTTATATTGGTCGTAATAGAGAGGTCCTACATCAGTTAAACCTCTCTACTACAAACGCTAAAACAAAGACCATTTGATTGTATAAAAAACAGGTGACAGGTTCAAGCAAGGTGGCATTCAAACGGAAAACACTTGGAAGATATATTTGCTTGACTGTCACCTTTCTTTAAGCAGTCACTTTGTTAACTAATATTTAACACAACGTTGTGTTCGTAAAAGAAATCTTTTACTGTACTTAGATTTTTCAATTGTTTGTGATTGTTTATTGTGGTCTTGTTTTGTTTATTTCTCAGTAATAAACAATTTTTTATAGGGTTTGTTTTTTGTCGGTTTTTGTTTCTTCCTGTTCGTTTTTTTTCATTGAATGTGTCATAAACGGGGAATATAGTTTATAATTAATTATTTTACGTCAACATGACATGTCCGAACTCGTTTCAGGTACTTTTATATTCACTCATAAAGATCATTAATAAGCTGAAATGGTTTTTCAACATGGCCGTAAGGTAATAAGTTTAACCTAAGTTTTATTTAACAAAACTCAACTTCAGTTTCACATTTTATTTCAATCTGGCAACAACCAAACATATACATGTACACTATAAGCAGCATTCAAGTTGGCATCAGTAATACCTCTCTGTTACGACCTCTAAAGAGAATGCTAATTTAATGTACAAAAGACAGGTAGCAGCTTAAAACAAGGTGAAAGTAAAACTGAAAGCTCTTTTAGGATCTCGCTGTTTTACTTTCAAATGGCTTAATTGTCGTAATATAGAGAGGCTTTACGGTACATGTATGTACACAGTAACATCTGCCTAAATCATGATGTCGTCAATTAGTCCACAAGGAAAAACCTTTCCTTGATAAGTCCATAGTACATGTTTCTAAATCATTCTGTCCTGCCATGGCACAGAGCCTGCCTCACTGCAAAAATACATGCTCATGTACTATCTGTGTTGTTTTCCGGCCTTCCATCTTCTACTGCTGGCTCCACGTCTTCCATTTGTACTTCATCCCTCCATGCCCCTGGTCTAATGTTGTGAGCCTCGTCCTCCAAATCCATCTGGCCACGGTTCGAACTAGCATATCTCATCCTGATGAGGTTGTGTAGGCGAATACAGGCAGTGACCACAATTTTAACAACCTTCGGAGTTTGAAGCATAATCTTGCCCATGCATTGCCAGCGAGAAGCTAGGATGCTAAATGCATTTTCAAAAGATCTTCTACCACGAAATAGACGATAGTTAAATATCTTCTATCGATGTATGAGATTGGCACGTCTGTAGGGTTTCATAAGTGTGGTCCTCATTGGAAATGCATCGTCTCCCAGTATAAAAAAAAATGGCATAGGTTTGTCAGCATTGGGCATTGGTGATGGGTCTGGTAATCCTATGCTGTTGTCCTCGAGACAGTCTTTCAGCTCTGATTTGTTGATTATCTGGGCATCAGACCTGTGGCCTAGTCCTCCTACATCACACCACAGAAACTTGTAATTGCCATCAACCAGGGCCATGACCACAATGCTGAAGAAACCTTTGTAGTTGTAGTAAAGAATGTCCAGAATTGGCTGGCTTTTTTGGCTACGTGCTTCCCATCCAAGGCGCCTAGGGAATGTGGACTATTCCACCTTCTCTCAAACTGCTGTGCGACTTCAAGCCATCCTTCAGGCGCGAGAGGACAAGAGAGCACCTCTTCTTTGTATTCGTCAGCTACAGCTCCACACACCTCTGGGATAAATGGCAGATAGTTTCAGACGCCGTACGGAAGTCATATGCTATGGAAGCGAATGTATCGCCGGTGGCCATGTATCTCAAAGTCACAGCCAGTTCGAGTTCTTCGGTAAGAGACCCTCTTAACCTTGTATTCTCCCTCTGAACGTCACACGTAAAAGGATCTCATTAAATATGTCTGGTGTTATTCTCAAGTACCTCTTGAACGAACCAACGTCTTCATCTCTTAGTTCTTTCATCAGTGTCTCGTACTGACCATATTGAAGCCTCCGCTCAAGTGTCAACCATGGTCTCACCCACCACCTGTGACGTCGCCTTCTCTTCCTTAGAGCCATGGTCAGCGCTAATTGTGCATCTCCTTCGGTTTCTTTTCGCATCAATACAGCAGTATGAAGTGATATGACCTACATGACAGATAGCAGGCTTTTGAGAAAAAAGCCACATCGGTGTCGTATTTATAGGTTTGTATTATTTCCGCGTAGTGTCCGCATAGTGTCCGCATATCTAAATTATTGTCCGAAAGACATCCTGATTGTCCTAATTCATGACTTTACCGCTCCTGGTGGGATCCTGAAGGTAATTGCATTGTCCTAGTACGATCCGCCTTTTCGGTGGCTATTCGTTGTCATCCCTATTTAGTTCCTAGGACTGTCCCAGGTATGTCTGCAGACAATACGCTGAAGGTCGCAGTTTTACAAAATCGCGGACATTATTCCGCGCCCGACGCGGAAGCTTTGCCGAAATGCCATTTTTGATTCCGCAAACCATCCTAATCTTGTCCGCACTCTAGTAGACGCCAGGCATAAGGTTGACATACAATGTAGTCAACAGGAAATGTAACAAAATTAAAAATGTTATAACTTTTGACAAATTGGTTGGATGAAGATCACGTGTATATGGCCACACCCTACAATTCTACAATTCACTAAAAACATCGAAAAGATTTACATTATTCAAATATCGACCAAGTGCGATTTTTTTTATAAATACATACCTTACATATAAATAAGGGAACATAAAGGATGTCCATCAATTTTGATTCGTACAATACAACGAGTTACTTGACATATGGTCTGGTTTTCAATGACAGTTTTACATATACATGTACATGTATGCTCGACTATCTCGAACTATCCGTAGATTTAGCACTATTTTGTAATATCGATGAATGTTGTAAGCTCAACAAAAGGTCTTCTTCTGCAAAATGTCTGAATCTTCTAAATACAGTCGAACTTAGATATCTCGAACTCGCTTAACTCGAACTATCCGATAGTTCGACACATGAACTGCATTATTTCATGCTCGGTTCAGTCGGACATACCCATATTTCAAAGTTAAAACGTGGCTTACTTTGAAATACGGGTATGTTCGTCTTAACCGAGTTCGAGATATCGAAGTTCGACGGTATACGCGGTAACAATTCTGCTCCGATGATACGCTGAGTTATTCGGCGTTTGATCTGGCTCCAAACTGTTTGCCATGGTCTATAAAACTACATTCAGGTAGTCCTCGGTAGTCTCAGCACTCTGATAAAAGTACAAAGTCTAATTTAGACAAACCTGTTGCTACAGTGGAGAAAACGTTATTCTTTCCCAATAAACGCGTTTACGTTAAAACTATTGTTTCCATTAAAAACAGTTTGGAGCCAGATCAGACGCCGGATAACCCGGCGTCTGATCAGGCTCCAAACTGTTTGCCACTCAGATTAAAATAAATGTTCAGGATTGTCAATAAGTTGTATTTTTCTACGTTTGAGTGCAATGCGTTTGCGTGCGTTTGCGTTTAAACGGAAAAGAATAACAGATTCTCCACTGTAGTTGTCTACCCACTGACACGTTTCTGTTCCTACAATGTAATTTACACTGCATTGATCGAGCCATGCTCTCAAAATATCGCCTCTAACAATGTTAACCCATTCGCTGCAAAGACGTCATTTTCCTTAAACAATTATCGTCTGCTTTCATTTCTCAAATTAATTTGTTTTGTAGTTTGTCCTAAGAAAATAATGAAATGAGTGTCAAACAGTTTGGATCCATATCAAAGGCTGCGCGACGCGGCGTCTGATCAGGACCCAACATTCTTGCACATGACTAGTGTACTCGGCGTAAGGCAGTGAAAGAAATGCATGGACATCTTACAAAGTTGTAATTTTGTTTGTTTTAAATTTGTCGTCTGCAACATTATTCAACAAGAGTAAAAATAAAAATAATTGCTTTTTTGGAAGGCTTAGATATTGTTCAGACGCCAGTGAATCCTTAACTTTTTGCAATGACAGGCAAGTCGAAAACTGCAAGATAATCATTGACCTTCTTCTGCCTTTTTCGAATAGGGGATAGAACTTTCAAATATGCATCGGTTTATATCATACGTCGATAAACGCAGCGTTGGATAAAGATGCAATTCGTGTGAAACTCGTCTTTAAAGTTCTTGAACTTAAATACGCGTAGAAAGATACTGTTTTATTGCCAATGTGGCACTTTTAATGCTGACAATTTTTGTCAAGATGAGAATTTAAAGTCTGTATTCTCAGCAATAAATGATACGAGAGGATTATATGGATGTAAATTGAGTTGACTTGACAAATGAGTCCCACAGGCTTAATGCTACATGTATCTTACGTTTCTTATCCTGTAGGTACATGTACATGTAGTTAAACTACATCTCATGCACTACAGTAAACTGCAACATCTCCGCAACACAAGTAAGACGGATTTTACTGTGGAGAAAATGTTATTATTTTCTTATAAACGCGCTCTTGCTAAAATCCTTATTTATATATAACCATTGCAAATAGTTTGGAGCCAGATCAGACGCATTGGCAAAAAAACAGTATCTTTCCACGCATGTTACAATTATTTCAAAACATTTTGCAATATTAAATTACCAATACAATATTTCTTATTTTGGGTGGTGGTAAATACACATTACCAGTTGACAGTGCGATACAGAGTGATGTATTTAGCTCGAGACGTTTTTGGCGGAAATAGCCGATCTGACGAGCGCCTTGGCGCGAGTCTGATCGGTTGTTTCCGCCAAAAACGTTGAGAGCTAAATGCAACACTCTGTTGCGCACTGCCAACTGGTAATGTGTTTATTATATGCCTTGAATACAAACCAGAAATAACTAAATAGTTGTTTAAATCATTTTACATCCAAAATTTATTACATGTAGTTATTTAAAGCAGAACGAGAAGTTTTGTATGCCACAAAGAATAACGCGGCACTTGTACATGTACGTAATTGACGTCACGTTAAATCGAAAGCGATGTCAGAGTAAAATACAAAGTGGCTGATACAAGGTGGCTGATACAGACTCTTGTATTTTACTCTGCAGATACACGCGGAAACGCTCAATATCATGCGAGGGCATATACTAAAAGAAGTTATCCATTATACTGTAGAAGTTTCATTATATGTCATATTTATTATCCGTTTTAATAAAAACAAACGCAAAAAAGGTTAAAATATTAAAAGGTTTTGTAAAATCTGACGATTTATTTTAATTTGACCCGGTGTCTGCTCAGGCGCCAATGTACAGTTGAGAATCTGTTATTCTTTCCCGTTTAAACGCAAACGTACGCAAACGCAAAGCACTAAAACGTAGAAAAGAACAACTTTTAGACAATTCTGATAATTCTTGTTTATCTAGGTGGCAAACAGTTTGGAGCCTGATCAGACGCCGGGCTACCCGGCGTCTGATCTGGCTCCAAACTGTTTGCACGGCAAATAATAGTTTTAGCGTAAACGCGTTTATTGGGAGATAATAACAGATTCTCCACTGTATTTGCCTTTTTGAAATAATTGTCTGAACTCCTTCTAAACATGTTTAACTAATTCAGTGATATTTATCCCTGCACAATTCTAGTTCCCAATTAAATTAAGTTAATTTATAACTACGTAGGATTGATTCTTACGATAAACATGATATACAAAATGGCAAACAATGCAGACCCAGGTGAGAGATGACGAGCGATGATCATGTTACCCACTGATTCACTGTTTATGTACATGACGCGTTTATGCGTCACTAGGATTAATAGAGTTAATACCTCACAACTGTTAAATGTGAAGGTCTTGGCAACTGGACCTTTGTTGGTGACCTTTGTAGTAACATAGTAGGTGACAGCTAAATGTACAAACAGAGTAAACAAAAAGAAAACGATTGAAACGCTCTCTTTCTCGGTATACCCTTCTTTCTTTTTGAGCTTGAACACATATCCCGGTATGTAATGCCAAGAACAATGATATTATAAGAATAGAACATTGCCATGTAAATCCATGAGGTAGGATGTTCTTACTTTATTGTAAATGTAGTTATTTGTCTTTTCTCACTTTGTAAGTACATTTATATAATTTCATGTGAAGCACTTACAATGTATGAACGTACATGTACGACTGTTGTGTGAAAAGAGCGCTATTTAACCCTTAACCTGATAGCCTATCTCTAGTATTGAAGATAGATGACCACTTAAAGCAGGTTGAAAGTAAAGAAGAATGCGCCTTAAGGCGCATTCTGCTTTACTTTCAGCCTGCTGTAAGCTTCCATGTGCTAAAATATAGAGCATATTTCATATACTATTATATTCATACCTGGTAAAATTGGAACTACTTTCTTCAGCAGAGGAATAAATCATATCCGCTAAATGGCGCTTCTATGGGGGAAAGGGATAAATATGATATAATAAGACTAATAAAAGTAAAAACAATTTCAAGTTTGATAGTTCAGGAGGTGTCCACACAAGTAGCATTATTGGAGAGGTTGTGAGCCTACGGTGTATATGCCAACACATAAGAAACCAATTACATGTAGCTCAGCTGTGTAACACCTAGCACTTATCATGCCAAAATTACAGCACCTGCTTCAAAACTGTACCTCTCATTTTTTCTCAGTGTTCTGTTCTATCTTTTTAAATTAAAGAAGCGTGATGGGTAAGTAAGAAAGTCAAACATTTTATATCATGACTAGACGCCTAGTATGCCTAAGTCTAATCTGGACCCAACGTATTTGCAAATGCTAAGCGGAATAGTCAAGATAATGGTTAATTAGTGCTTATCATTTACATGTATATACCAATGGAGGAAAAATAATAAATGCATATTAACTGAAATAGATACATCTAATCTAGTGCAATATGTTTGTGCTGTTACATTATAAAGGATGTAACATGATTTTGCATAAACTTCGGTCACAACTGGTCGTACAGCAGTTTGAATCATATGTCTGATGTGATTTGTTTTCCTGCAGGTGATAGTCACAGATATCGCAGAGTGTATACTCTTACCCTTAATATAACTGCAACTTTAAATCAAGAAAAAACATTTATAGAAATTCGAGAATGAATCGATTGTACTGACGAATCCATTGTACTGACGAAATTGACAGTGTTCCTATCGTTTGAGATATCAAGATGAAGGTTTAAATCTCCTACAATGATGATTTGTTTATCAATGGTTGAAAATTTCGATAAGAAAAGTGGCCATTCCTTGTCAAGAAAGTCTGAGATTTTTAGACCGTTTGCAGTGGATGGAGGGGGTCTGTACAGGCATCCCCATGTAAGTCCTGTGAAATCGACCCAATACCTACATGGCTCTTAAAGTTATGCCTTGGCGAGCTCAGTCGCATGTAAGACCTCTTTTGAAGAAACCTGCTCTCGATACAAATGATCTTAAGAACTACAGGCCTGTATCAAATTTGCCATTTCTCTCCAAAGTATTAGAAAAAGTTGTAGACAGACGCATTGAGTCCCATTTGGCCACAAACAATCTGCATGAATAGCATCAGTCAGCATATCGTAAGCATCACTCTACAGAAACTGCTCTTGTTAAAGTTCAAAATGACATCTTGCAATATCTTGATAAGAATGAAATCACAATTCTGGTGATGCTTGACCTATCAGCCGCATTCGACACAATTGATCATGAAACATTACTCTATCGCCTTGAAAAAGACTTCAAAATCATCGGAAATCCACTGAAGTGGATGACCTCATACCTGAATGACCGTTATCAAACAGTCGCAGTAGATGGAGAAATATCTGCCCCAGTTCAAATGAAATATAGTGTGCCACAGGGTTCAGTCTTGGGACCCAAAAACTACATCTTGTACACAAAACCTGTCGGCTCGATTTGCAGAAATCATCATCTGGATCATCATTTCTTTAAAGACACATCTAGTCAACAAGAAGCCCTTTCAAAAGTCGAAGGATGTCTAAAAGACATAGTCTCATGGATGCACCAGAATATGTTGTAGCTGAACACTGACAAAACTGAGGTTATACTGTTTCACTCAAAAAAGGTTAACGTTCCCGGAAATTTTCATGTTCAAGTGGGAAACTCTAAAATCAAACCGTCATTATGTGTGAACAATCTTGTGCTAGATTTGATTCCCAAATGGATATGACACAGCACACCAACGCTGTGTGCAGATCTAGCTACGCACAGCTGCGGCAAATTGGTCATATTAGACAGTACCTTTCTCCAGGAGCTACCAAGACTTTGGTCAATTCTCGGGTCACATCAAAAATTGACTACTGCAACTCACTGCTATATGGGATTCCCCAAAACTCACTACGAAAACTACAGCGTGTGCAAAATACAGCAGCCCGCATCATTACCAGGACTCCTCGGTACAATCACATCACTCCAGTCTTGAAGGAGCTTCACTGGCTTCCAGTTCAACACAGAGTTGAATTCAAAATTCTGACACTCACATACAAAGCCATGTGCAATGATTCTCCAAGGTACATTGTTAGTATGCTGGACGTGTATAGACCTCGAAGAGAGTTGCGGTCTGCGAGTAAATCAGTATCGCTGGTTGTGCGGAGAAGTCGTTTGGTGAAGTTTGGAGATAGAAGTTTCATGCATGCAGCCCCAAAGCTCTGGAACACTCTACCATCAGACATCAGAGATGCTAGCTCAATTGCAGCCTTCAAAAAACGTTTGAAAACACACTTCTTTAATATCTGTTATTAGAAGAAAGAAGGTAATTAATGACTGCTATCTCTTGGCTGTGTTCTTGCTGTGGATGCTGTGGGTCTAAATGGCAGTTCTGGAGTTGTACCATTGACCTTGTGCCTGTCTGGTAGATCTTGCTGGTAGGGATTGCCCAATCGCTTTGAAACCATTTGACTAGGGGTCTATGGTGTAATTCTTGGACAGCTTTATGTTTATGAACTAAGGGTGTACCACGGCCATGGATTATACAATACTCAACCAAACAACACGGAGAGTATTGTTTTAAACTGTGTTATGGCTACGACATAAGTTACCTGGCGTGTTTTGTTTTTTATCCCAAATAGCCAGTAGATTGGTCAACCTATGAGTTACATATAAAAGCTCAGGCGAAAAACTAGTGCGGAAACATATGTTTAAGTCATACATAGATCATTAGGATTAGAACGAAATCAATTGCTTAAGTTATTCTCCTAGCTTAAACTATTGTTTCCAATGCAAACAATTTGGAGTAAGATCAGACGCTGGGTTACCAAGCTCCAAACTGTCTACCACTCAGAGTAAAATGAATACTCAGAATTATCAAAAAGTTGTCATTTTCTCCATTTTAGGGCATTGCGTTTGCGTCTCGTTTGCGTTTAAACGGGGAAAAAAATAACGTCTTCTCCACTGTACTATTAGTTGTGATGATTGAAGAGTATATACACTGACCAGACACAGGGTATTCAATGCGACGTACAGTGGAGAAAACGTTATTCTTTCCCAATAAACGCGTTTACGCTAAAACTTTTATTTGCAGTGCAAACAGTTTGGAGCCAGATCAGACGCCGGGTAACCCGGCGTCTGATCAGGCTCCAAACTGTTTGCCACCAAGATTAACATGAGTTATCAGAACTGTCCAAAAGTTGTTCTTTTCTACGTTTAAGGGCATTGCGTTTGCGTACGTTTGCGTTTAAACGGGGAAAAATAACGTCTTCTCCACTGTACTGTAAGTTGTGATGATTGAAGAGTATAGCAGGGCTGCTATTTATCCGGATTTTTCCTAAATCTTCGGATTTTTTTCTAGAATATTGTAGCTTAAAACAGGCTGAAAGTAAAGCAGAATAAGGCGCATTCTGCTTTACTTCAAGCATGCTTTAAGTAGTCACGTGTCAACAAAACTAGAAACAGGCTATGGGGTAAAGGTACGATTCGTAAATTCGCACTTGAAAAATGCAAATTTTGAAATCTTAGGATTTTTCATGTCAACTTATGACAGCCCTGGTATAGACACTGACCAGACACAGGGTATTCAATGCGACATATCATCTGGACCAATGCCACTTACAAATGTACACAGTGTTTGTAAGTTTTGACTATTCTTTATATTTAAAATTCTGACAATTATCGATGTAAAATGTCTGGTTCAGGAAAGAACTGCCCCAAGCTGTGAAATAGAACTATAAAGTACAACAACACATAACAGTAGCAGATAATTCGAATTGCATTTAGTCGAACTGACCGGTATTCCTTCAGGTACAATTCAATAACTCGAGCATTAAATTACCCATATTTCAAAGTTTAAAGGTGGCTATGTGACGTTTTCACTTTGAAATACGAATAAGTTCGACCTTAGCGAGATCATTGCAAGTAATCACTGGCAGTGTATATACATGCACAGTGGAGAAAACGTGATTCTTTCCCAAGAAACACGTTTACGCTAAAACTATATTTTTTAGTACAAACAATTTAAAGCCAGATCAGACCCGGCGTCTGACCAGATTCCAAATTGTGTGCCACTCACATTTAAGTATATGGGCAGATTTGCCAAAGGGTTGTTATTTTCAACGTTTAACTGCACTTGCGTTTCGTTTGCGCTTAAAATCTTGCATTTGTTTTCAAATCTCATGAACCGATACAATTTCAAATGGTCACTTTATATCGCTATCAAATCTAATCCTATTTTGACTGTTTAGGGTTGTTTTTACAACATATTGCAAATGACCCCCTTTACACTGGCTCTTAAAGTCCCATTGTGTTTTCAGACCTTTTCTCAATGCCTGAAATACGATAACGGTTAATAATAATTTTTGAACATTCTTATGGGCCAAACTGATCTATGAAATGATGAAGACGGACCTAAATCACCAAAAAGGGCGATTTAAAATCATAACAAACCGAAAATAGAACGTCTGACATAAACATTTCCACACGGCTTAGTATCACGTGATACAGCCGAATACAATTGCACTGGGGGCAACCGTATCTATCTCCGCCCGTCTATCCATCAGTCAGTTAGACTATCACACTTTTTTGTCCGCTCTCTAACTCAACTAATTTTTATTCGATCTTTCACAAACTTGCTGAAAATGTTCATCGATATAAAATCAAGGTTTAGTTCGATTACTACTAAAATCGCATAAGGTATTTTTGAGTTATTGCCTGTTAATTAATAAAAAATGACTTTTTCAGTCATTTTTGCACTCTAAAACAAACAGCTTTTATCGGATATTCACCAAACATGCTGAAAATATTTATTCATATGAAATTTAGGTATAGTTTGATTATTACTAAAATCGCATGTGGTATATCTGAGTTTTTGCCCTTTATGTATTAAAAAATGACTGTTTTCAGCAAGTTTTGCTCTCTAACACAAATACGTTTTATTGGATCTTCACCAAACTTGCTGAAAATGTTCATTTATATACAATCAAGGTTTATTTGAGTTATTGCCTTTTTATTAATAAAAAATGACTGTTTCGGTCATTTTTTCACCCTAACACACACAGTTTTTATCGGATATTCACTAAACTTGCTGAAAATATTTAATTATATAAGATTTAGGTCTAGTTTGATTATTACAAAAATCGCATGTGGCATGTCTAAGTTTTGGCCCTTTAAGTATTAAAAATGAATGTTTCAGCATTTTTTGCTTTCTAAAAATTTCATTTTTTAATTATTCAAGGGCAATAACTCAGACATGCCTTATGCGATTTTGCTAGTTATTGAACCTGACCTAGATTCTGTACTAATAAACATTTGTAGCAAGTTTGGTGAAGATCCAAAAAGAAGTGTTTGAGTTAGAGAGCGGACAAGGTTGAAACAGTCATTTTCAGCAAGCTCAAGGTATAGATTCTCCGTATAGTAGTTTGTTTTAATCGTTTACCCCTAGTGAATAATTATGTACACGTTGTTATTGGATCTAATAGTGTTTAACCCTGTGCCTACTGGTCGTAATTTTAGGAGTTTGCAAACTATTTGAATCTAAAAAGACGCCGCGTAACGCGTCGTCTCATCTGGATCCAAACTGTTTGACACTCGTCTTAAAGTTTGTTTAATTAAAACAATGCATAAATCTAAACTGAACACATTTTGCAGACGACAATGTCAAAGCAGGCGTCTGTGCAGCAGAATAAGGGTTAACAGGGTCATTTTCAGTGCTCCAGCTATAGATGTAAGCTAGAGTAATCTGAACTAATCTAACATTTTCTCACTCATTTCAGCACCGAATGCTATGGTGTTACTACTGATTAAACCGTCTCATCGAGACAATTTTAATGAGTATGACAACATTGGGTTTAAAAGCAGAAATAAAGATTTTAGTTTTCGAAATACTTCCGTTATCTGGAGCCCTGTATTTACAGAGTTGTCCTTCTTTCCATTCACAAGGGAGGCTTTTTAATGTGTGCAGCACCAAAATATTATAAATAAAATTTAAAAGGCGAATTTCTTAGATAAAACCGGTTTTTGTGAAAGAATCACGTCCCACGTAGTTCAAATGGGACCCCAAACAACCGTTTTGTGCAGGTTTCTCAAAAACACAATGCGGATTTAACAGTTTGGATAGGATAAGTATACTTCCATTTTCAGACATTATTTGTGAGTCTAACGTTTGATATAGCGAAGTAAATACATGTACCACCTTTTTGCACCGAACACTTTTCTACCCTGTGACTAAGCTCAGTCTTATCTACTCTAACATTGTCACTTCCAATATGCACACAATAAATGTAAGACTAACAATAATGAGGTTTACGAACGATAAATTGGTTTTACTGAGAGAAAGCATCCCCATGAAATCTGTAAAGGCATTTTCCATGCACCTGAGTTTGGTGATCACCGATTTAACATTTGCCTTCATAGAAACATTAACCCATTTGTGCCGAATGGATTCTTTTATGCTTATCTATTGGATAAGTCCATCAGCAAACAGTGTAGATTCTGATCAGTCGTCGCATTATGATACACGGCTTGTCTATGTCCAATATACAGTGGATAATATGTTATTCTTTCCCGTTTAAACGCAAACGTACGCAAACGCGTAGCACTAAAACGTAGAAAAGAACAACTTTTGCACAATTCTGATATTTCATGTTTATCATGGTGTCAAACAGTTTGGAGCCTGATCAGACGCCGGGTTACCCGGCGTCTGATCTGGCTCCAAACTGTTTGCACTGGAAATAATAGTTTTAGCGTAAACGCGTTTATTGGGAAAGAATAACACATTCTCCACTGTATGATATCGTGGGCTCAAATGTGTTAAAACGAGGTGGTTAACGTATTGACTCCAAAACTACAAATGGACAATCGAGTTTCCAATTAAGCCTTGTCAATTTTTTTTATTTTCCTATTTACTTTTGACTATCTGCCTATTTTGTTATTTACATTTTATTGTAAAATGACAAATAGTGCAGACCCATATCGATGGGATCCTTTCAAATTCCTCTGAGCTGGGTCTTGACTGTTTTCTTAGGACATGTAGGACAAATGTACTCTTCGTAGGTACATTGTTTGTTAAGGATGAGTATGCTCGCCGCTAGGATTCAACTGGTACGGTGGAGAAAATGTTATTCTTTCCCAATAAACGCGTTTACACTAAATCAATTATTTTAATTGCAAACTGTTTGGAGCCAGATCAGACGCCAGAAAACCCGGCGTCTGATCAGGCTCCAAACTGTTTGCCACTCAGATTAAAATAGGTAGAAATACCCAAAAGTTGCCATTTACTACATTTTAGTGCATTGCGTTTGCGTTTCGTTTGCGTTTAAACGGGAAAGAATAACGTTTTCTTCACTGTAAGATGTAACGAGCCTGTCAATAAGGACTTGTGTCTATGGTTGTTATCTTTAATTTTAACACGCAATGGGAAGACTATAGTGATGACTTTTGCAAACCGTTTGTTATACTGATGACATATACGAACCGAAATGGCAAATATTATGCTCCTAACTCATTTTCGCCTGAAATTTCAAACGCTTCTGTCAAACAGGAGTCGTGTTCAATTTTGTGTGTGGAGAAAACGTTATTCTTTCCCAATAAACGCGTTTACGCTAAAACTATTAATTGCAGTGCAAAATAAACAAGAATTATCAGAATTGTCCAAAATTTGTTCTTTTCTACGTTTTAGCGTTTGCGTACGTTTGCGTTTAAACGGGAAAGAATAACAGATTCTCCCCTGTATATTCACGCATATGTAAACATGAGAGAATGTATGCTAATATTGCAAACAGCTAGGATGCAGATGAAAGGCGTATGAACTTGGCGTCTCCAAGCTAGTTGGCGCTCTAATGATACATTGTACTACAGCGCTCCCTCTCTACAACGACATCCAATGGGAGACAAAACGTGTGTGCGTTGTTCGGAGGGAGTCGTTATAGAAAGGGAAATTGGCTTACAGTTGCAAACAGCTTAACGCGGCGTTCGATCTGGATTCAAGCTGTTTGTCACTCGTCATTAAGTTTTTTTCTGTCAAAATGTCAAAAATGTAACGTTGAGAAAAGCAGTAGACGACAATTTTAAGCAGACGATATTGCAGCAGTGAAAAGGTTGGACATAAATGTCTCGTTTTTGGAACAGCGGCAAGGGTCGTGTAAGGAGGGAGTCGTTGTTGGGAGGTTCGTTGTAGAGAGGGATCACTGTATCATTTATTTTCGATAGCGTGATGGAATCATTTCAGCCTGAAAAGTGCTTCATTTCCAAATTAACAGACGATTCGTTAATGATATATATCAATATTGCAATCAAAGTTTGCATTTTCAAGACGATATGTTAATTGCAATCAAAATTATCAGATAAATATCATCCATTAGGACTAGTAGAAATAAATCGAGCCATGATATAATAACCAATAAAAATAACAAACATCCACTTAAAATTGACATGCGCAAACAATATAGTCTCAAATTACGACATTTTATCAGATTCCCCAGTGTTTACTATCATTACTCGAACAGTTAAGTTTTATTTAGGTAATACTGCAGTAAAACCTCTCTATTACGAAAACTAAATTATGTTAATTAGAAGGTGTTTCATGCAGCTGACTGCTTAAAGCAAGGTGATAGTAAAACAGAAAGCTCCTGAAGGAGCTTTCTGTTTTACAGTCACATTGCTTAAAGCTGTCACCTGTATTTTATACAATCAAAAAGCCTCCGTTTTAGTGGTCGTAATAGAGAGGTTTTATTACAACTCTGTAAATAACAATGGAACATGCCAATCAGCACAAATGAACACTCTTTTAACCCATTCTCTGTAATGACGTCATCTGCTTTTTAGCTCACCTGGCACGTAGTGCCAAGTTGAGCTATTTTGATAGTGCTGTGTCCGTCGACGACTGTCGTCAACAATTTCTTCAAACGACTTCTCCTCCTAGACTACTGGATGGATTTTTACCAAACTTGGCAGGAATGATCCTTGTATGGTTCTCTTTCAAAGTTGTTCAAATAGTTTCGGTCCGTTGCTAGGTCACAGGAGCTAAAAATAGATTTTTTCAATGAAAACTTAAAAACCCTTCTTGTCTGAAACCACAGTACCTTGAGCTTAGATATTTGGCACAAAGCATCATCTTTAGGTCCTCTTTCAAGATTGTTTAAATTATGTCCCTGAGGTCAAAAATGACCCCGCCCCGGGGATCGTAATTTTACATAGAGTTATAAAGTGAAATATTCGAACATATTTGTCTCTAAAACTAATATGGTCAGAGCTTGATATTTGGCATGGTGACATTTCTAGAAGCCCTTAACCAATATTGTAAACATGGTTCCGGTCTGTTGCATATCTAGGTCACAGGAGCTAAAAATAGATTTTATTTCAATGAAAACTTAAAAATGTCTTGTCTGAAACCACAGTATCCTGAGCTTAGATACTTCGCATAAAGCATCATCTACAGGTCCTCTATCAAGATTGTTCAAATTATGCCCCTTGGGTCAAAACTGCCAAGGCCCTAGGGGACGCAGTTTTACATAGAGTTATATAGTGAAATATTCTTCTCTGAAACTATTATGGCAAGAGCTTTGATATTTATCATAGTGACACTTTTAGATGTTCTTTACCAATATTGCTGAAATGGTTTGGGTCTGTTGCATATCTGGGTCACATTAGCTAAAAATATATTTTTTTCAGTGAAAAGGCTTCCTGTCTGAAACCACCCATGTACAAAATATTTGCCAGAACACTTAATTTTCAAGATTTGAAATTATGTCTCTGGGGTAAAAAGTGATCCCGCCCAAGGGGTCATGTGACCCTTGTGTTGTTTTTTTTCAGGTGAGCGATATTTAGGCCTGCATGGGCCTCTTGTTACAATTGTCGGCTGCCCCTTCAGGAGCTTTCTATCTTACTTTCAGCGTGCTTTAAGTAACCATCCGTTTTACAGAAAACATCCCATGGGGAAATGGTTAATATCTAGCAACTTTCATAACACCATGTTATGGCCAGTTAACGCTAAATATGAATTATATTAGTCGATTATTTCATGAAGCGCTTGCAAATTAGTTATAAACCTGCCATACTTAAACCCCTAACAATGTAAAATGCAATGATATAAAAGTAGGTGTCTAAAATCAGGTAAGAGTTAATACCGAATTATGAATAAATCTTTATTATGCTACAGTGGAGAATCTGTTATTCTTTCCCAATAAACGCGTTTACGCTAAAACTATTATTTCCAGTGCAAACAATTTGGAGCCAGATCAGACGCCGGGTAACCCGGCGTCTGATCAGGCTCCAAACTGTTTGCCACCAAGATAAACAAGAATTATCAGAATTGTCAAAAAGTTGTTCTTTTCTACGTTTTAATGCTTTGCGTTTGCGTACGTTTGCGTTTAAACGGGAAAGAATAACAGATTCTCCACTGTATATGTTAGTTAACGTCTGCTTCAAAACGTTGTTTGCGATTGAACTGGATCTTAATTTCGTATTCCTCCGTTTAATCCTTTTTTCTTTATAGCCTGTTTCCAGTTTTGAAGACAGATGACCACTGAAATCGTGTTTAAAAGTAAAGCATAATGCGCCTTTAGGCCCAATCTACTTTACTTTCAGCCTGATTTTAAGCCACTATATTTCTCCCGCTTAATCAGAATCGAACATTTTTCTAACATGAAATTTATGTCACTATCGTAATCGTTCTATATAAAAAGAAGTAATACACGGTGATATTTGAAGCAATATTGCTAACGAACAGTGAAATTTGTGGAAACAAGTAATCAAGTTTATTTTTGAATAGCGACGAAAGTTTACCGACATACTCTGTAAAACTCATTTGCATAATTCTATACAACAAGTCGAGCGCTTTTCAATCAAAAAGAGACAACTCCTATAAGTTTAGCCGCTAAATGTTACACAAACTGATGCAATGTATACACATTGTCGCGGCCAAATCAATCACGTGACCTTTATGCAATTGTTCGAAAGTTCTCGGAACCAGCCCGTGGTCTTATTTGTAAACAAACCCGCTTATAATGTAAACCAAACACGATAAGAATTCGACACATTTAGGTAGGATTTTTTACGAAGTGGGTGCATATGTCAGGCTTCTTACACCCGATTTCACTTAGTTTTAATACATAGAAAATGCACACATATAAGAAATTGCGCGTTTTAAACACCAGTTTGGGCGGGATTGTGCCTTTAAGCTACCATTAGCTAGAATATAGAAAATACTTCTTATGAGGTATGATACATATTCATGACTGTATAAATTGGAACTATTTTCTTCAGTGGCGGAATAAATTCAATGCGTGGAAATGCGTATCTATGAAAAAAATTCAAATGCCAATGGCACACAGATAGAATCCTGGTCATCATACGCCGAATTATTTGGTGGGTAATATTGGTAAACTGATTGCAAAATGTTAGTCATGTCGCGTTAATTATATAAGAGCTCTAGTTAACCTCGCTATACTGAAAACTGATAATAGTTTATTAACCATTTACAAAAAAAGTTTTGATCCTGATCAGACGCCGGGTCACGAGGCGTCTGATCAGGTTCAAAACTGTTTGTCACTTGTTTTGAAATAACTTCACTTATATTGTCTTAAATCTAATTTTGAAACGATATTGCAGACAACAATATTGAAGCAGGCGACAACAAATGGTGATTGGGTAAAATAAAAATCTCGAGATAAATTTGATCATGAAAATGTTAATATTTCATACTAAAACACTAAAAATGAATAACTCCGATATGCTGGTCAATAGTTTTGCTGCTGCATTTTTTCTTCGATATCCAGTAGGATACAATATAGGACTATTATTTCAAGTTTCAACGGAACTTAACGCAAGCACAACGCAAAAGCTGTTTGAAGCGACATGATGAAAATGTTGATGTTCTATACAATTCTGAATGGCTGAAATTCAGAGCCTGGTTAGATTCAAAGTTACTCGGCATCTAATCAGGTCCCGAACTACATGCATTTGTTATTGACATACTTGTTTTAGCTCAAATTCGTTTAGTGGGAAGAAAAATATATTTTCCATCCGTAGAAGTACGAGATTTGAGCCTTTTTAAGTATGGTAATTAATATATATTATGTACAGTGGAGAATCTGTTATTCTTTACCAATAAACGCGTTTACGCTAAAACTATTATTTGCAGTGCAAACAGTTAGGAGCCAGATCAGACGCCGGGTAACCCGGCGTCTGATCAGGCTCCAAACTGTTTGCCACCAAGATTAACAAGAATTATCAGAACTGTCCAAAAGTTGTTCTTTTCTACGTTTTAGTGCTTTGCGTTTGCGTACGTTTGCGTTTAAACGGGAAAGAATAACAGATTCTCCACTGTATAGTTTGCGCCTTCTACTTTGTTTCAGAAATCAAACACACACACGCATAACTAGGCCTTATTTTAAAAAGACAGCGTTACTATAAACGCGTTTGTGTTTGGACACTTATTTTCGTTGCAAACAGTTAAGAGTCAGATCAGACGCCGGGTTACCCGGCGTCTGATCTGACTTTTAAATGTTTGCCACCCAAATACATGTAGATATGAATCGCCAGAAATGTCACAAAGACTGTCATTTTGTACATTTATAGCATTGGGTTTGCGTTTCGTTTCGTTTAAATGGAGAAGAGTAATGTCTCATCCACTGTACAGTGGAGAAAACGTTATTCTTCCCCCAATAAACGCGTTACGCTAAAACTACATGTACAGTGGAGAAACCGTTATTATTCCCCCAATAAACGCGTTACGCTAAAACTACATGTACAGTGGAGAAAACGTTATTCTTCCCCCAATAAACGCGTTACGCTAAAACTAAATGTACAGTGGAGAAAACGTTATTCTTCCCCAAATAAACGCGTAACGCTAAAACTACATGTACAGTGGAGAAAACGTTATTCTTCCCCAAATAAACGCGTAACGCTAAAACTACATGTACAGTGGAGAAAACGTTATTCTTCCCCAAATAAACGCATAACGCTAAAACTACATGTTCAGTGGAGAAAACGTTATTCTTCCCCCAATAAACGCGTTACGCTAAAACTACATGTACAGTGGAGAAAACGTTATTCTTTCCCCAATAAACGCGTTACGCTAAAACTACATGTACAGTGGAGAAAACGTTATTCTTCCCCCAATAAACGCGTTACGCTAAAACTACATGAATTATTGCCATTGCAAACAGTTTGGAGCCAGATCAGACGCCGGGAAACCCGGCGTCTGATCAGGCTCAAAACTGTTTGCCACTCAGATTAAAATGAATTGGTGGAAAGATAACGTTTTCTCCACTGTAAGAGGTGAGGCTAAAAGATACATCTAAAGTTGAAGCTTGACTCCCTGTAGCTTCTATAATTCACTTAGGGATATGTATGCTCGGAAATTATCTTTAACTTTCTTATTTCGATCCCAGCTTCTACCAACTTCGCCAACAAAACAGTAATCTTAACTCCTTCACTGCCGTGACGTCATCAATTTTAAACAAGTGTCGTCTGCTTTAATTTCACAAAATTGAAAATTTAGGTATTTTGACTTAAGAAATATTGAAATGAGTGGCAAACAGTTTGTATCCTGATCAGACGCCGCGTTATGCGGCGTCTGATCAGGATCCAAACTGTTTTCAAATTACAAGTGTACTCGGGGTAAGGCAGTGAAGAGGTTAGGACTCAATATTTCTCGTACACTTTGGTTTGACATAAGTCTACCTGAATAGAAAAAGCCGGAGCCAAACCAAAGTATTCGCGATCCATTATTCCATGCATTTAAACCTATTACGGCTTTAATTTATTCCTACATGGAAGAAAATAGTTCAACTTATTACAGTCATGAATGTTCAACATAAGAACTATGTTCTGTTTACTAGCAGATATATGTTTAAAGCAGACTGCAACTTTCAATCTGCTTTAGGTGGTCACTTTACTTCAAAACTAGAAACAGGTTACAGGGTAAAGGGTGAAAAACTCAACCCAGCTACAAAAGCATCGTGACAATTTGATGATTTCCTTTCCAGTTGCTGATACATGTATGTGTCTGTGCTTCTTTGATAAGAAACAAGTTATATACTAATGTAGTAAAACCTCTCTGTTACGACCAGTAAAAGAAGGCTTTTTGATTGCACAAATGATAGGTGACAGTAACAAGTTATATACTAATGTAGTAAAACCTCTCTGTTACGACCAGTAAAAGAAGGCTTTTTGATTGCACAAATGATAGGTGACAGTAACAAGTTATATACTAATGTAGTAAAACCTCTCTGTTACGACCAGTAAAAGAAGGTTTTTTGATTGCACAAATGATAGGTGACAGTATAAATCAAGGTGACAGTAAAACAGAAAGCTCCTAAAGGAGCTTTCTGTTTTACTGCGACCTTGATTAAAACAGCCACTTGTCGTTTACACCTAATACTTAATACAATTTGTGGTCATAATACAGAGGTTTAGCTGTATATATTATGGAGGACTGTAATCGTGGGCCGATCTGAAATCGTATGTCCAAAGATGAAGTTATTTCCAAATGGAGCTCCTATTTTGAGTCGTGCCCACCTTAACCCATTTATTCCTGTATATTGCAATAAACTTTTCTTGTATACTTGCTGGAAGATTTCAATGTAGATATACAGTTGAGAATCTGTTATTCTTTCCCGTTTAAACGCAAACGTACGCAAACGCAAAGCACTAAAACGTAGAAAAATACAACTTATTGACAATTCTGAACATTTATTTTATTCTGAGTGGCAAACAGTTTGGAGCCTGATCAGACGCCGGGTTACCCGGCGTCTGATCTGGCTCCAAACTGTTTGCACTGCAAATAATAGTTTTAGCGTAAACGCGTTTATTAGGAAAGAATAACAGATTCTCCACTGAACAAGGTTGATGTAAAGACATTGCACGTTTTTTCCATACAGGAACATAAATCATATGATATAGTAAACAGTTCAGACGCGGCATCCCATCAGGGTCTACACTGTTCGCACATGACCACTTTAGAAGACAAAGATAGATCTAAACGGGTTAAACAATAAAATGATAAAAAATGGTGGTAGCGTTGATAACAAATAAGAGATACATGAATGCGTAACACAAACATATTTCGAAAATGTTTTTGCAAAAAAAACTGCCCACGATTTGGAAGAACTCGGTTTAATAATACTTTAAGAGTTAACGCATTGAACCCTACCGACGAGTACACTCAGTGCAAAAAGAAACGCACATCGAGGTCATGTGGAGATTAAGAATCTTTTCTTGAAGAAAATTAGAATACTAATACCATATCTCAAGATTTATTGAATTCTGTAACAAGTTCAGAAACAAAAAATTCAAAACCAGTGTGCTGCTTTTTAACCTTTTCACACTTAAAGACGCAGCGTCTGATCAGGATCCAAACTGTTTGTCATTTGTATCGATATATTTTGATTCATACTACATTGGATCTTACTTTGAAACGATCTTACAAACAACAAATTTGAAGCAGACGACAATGAAACGGTGAAGGGGTAAAAATCTCACGATTAATTTGGCAGCGAAAAAGAACTACAGCCTGTTTTAAACATCGCACCGATTTGTGCAGGTTGTGTTTTTCAATATTGATACCCCCAGACAGAACTACTGATCTTAATGAAAAGATTAATTCACAAAAACGTTCATTCTAAATACAAATAGTGTAATGAAAAATGGGCGTTTCTTTTTGCACTGAGTGTATATCCGCAATATTAAAATGCGTTTTTCCATTATATTGCAAAAACAACAATAAATAGCCAAAAAGATAAATGGAAAGTTTATCTGCAATATTTTGCGTTTTTACTATTATATTGCAAAAACAATCCTAAATAGCCCAAAAATGGAATAGACTTACAATGTACATGTAATTAGATACTGGAATAGTAAATTAAAAGTTTCAAGGATGAATGCGTTAATAATATAAATATACATAAACTTGATGGATTATCCAATGGCTGTAGGGAATATGTTCAGTGCAGACACGTACATGTAAACTGGTTGCTGGATTGGGCAGCAGGTCGCCTGGGAGCAGGAAACAAAACAACCAGAGTGCTTTAGTATAAACAATGGGATGAAGCTCTGGTTACTTGGTTGTTCCAAATGCGAACGCAATAAATTGCATTAGCTCTTCAATTGCAAATGGCTACTTCATCGGTGTTTGATTGTTTGCAGAAAGTTTGGATCCTGATCAAATGCCGAGTAGCTCGGGGTTTGATCAGGATCAAAACCTTTTGAAACTTCTATCACTGTGGTTTTGATTGAGTTGGGTTTTACGGCACCGCGATACATGAAATGGTCATATGGCGCCGACTATCACTGTGGATTAATGTTTTAATTCTAAATAATTATAAAGAAAAACAGTTTTAAAGCAGACGAAATGGTAACGCAATACGCGCCGTCTGATCAAGTTCCAAACTGTTTGACACTCGTAACAACATTTCTTCAGTCAAACTGCTTTAAAACTTACTTTAACATAATAGTTTATGGATTTTATAGCAGATGTTACGATGGAGAAAACGTTATTCTCTCCCGTTTAAACGCAAACGAAACGCAAACGTATCGCAATAAAACATAGAAAAAGACAACATTTCGACAATTCCTACTTTTCATATTAATCTGAGTGGGAAACAGTTTGGAGCCTGATCAGACGCCGGGTTATCCGGCGTCTGATCTGGCTCCAAACTGTGAGTTTTAGCGTAAACACGTTTATTGGGAAAGAATAACGTTTTCTCCGCTGTATAATGACGGTGAACGGGTGAAAATATATGATGAAATTTGGCGAATATATGGTAAATATTGTTATTGTTACTTTGTGTCTGGTAATTATAAACCCTTTCACTCTCAATGACGCACGGACAGCTGATGACAATATGGTCTTAGATCCTAGATTTTATCCAAAAAACAACATGCATGAAGGTCCTGCAATTATTACTCATCGATAAGGTACGAAAAAGATCGATTTATTGCATACAGGTAAGCTATCGCTAATTGGAACGGGCGCCGCCATATTGGCAAAGCTATCATTCGGAACCCTCGATTTTTATCCATTTTGTGACGTCAGAAAGGCCTAAACGCTGATTGGCTCTTTCACTCAACCGCTGTAACTTGGACGGACATTTCACACTTCGTCAGTAAAGGTAACGGCAAGTTTAATTCAAGGTCGCATATCGTAAACAATCAAACATAAGCTCTAAAGAGCTTTTATTGCGACAAACAATGTATCCATAACATGCATACTTACCTGGACATTACAGTCAACTTCCTAGCACTACCCTTATATAATGCCGAGCGTCAGTCACGTACGATATACATTGTAGGGGAAGGGTCGAATCTAATGTTGAGAGAACTTGTGACCCGACCCCATTTCCTTATGTATATGGAAATAAAATATGTTTAAACTAGTCACGTACGATATTATTGTTATATCTGTGCATTAACTGCGTTCATTAAAACAAGTGTGGATTAATTATAAAATATACTTAAGAGACACACTGGTGGACATTAGTTTAGTTTAATAATATTAATATTGCTGGCGGTTGACATCTTTTGTGTGAGGAGTTCCATTCCGCCAAATACTCGGTTGCTCATTTCGCCTATTTGGGTTATTGCCGAAATACTCTTCATTCATGCATTAAAAATGTCGCGCTGTAGAATCTAAGAAAAGACTTCGTCTTGTAGGCTCCTTAATAGCCCAATCATGAAGTAAGTTTGCATTTTTAGATAGTTTAGGAGTTTTTTTATGTGGACATTTTATTATTCTTACTTGTTCACGCGGATTAGCGGTATTTGTCAGCTAGCTGGTTGCACCCCACGATGGTTCGTACTTTTTGAGTCGGTCCAGGGCCTTTTTATCCCAAAATTAGGAAGGGTCCTTAGCCTTTCATTTTGGGAATCCAAACGCAATTTTCGGCCAAATTGGAAAATAAACTGACTTACAAGACACTTAAAAACTAAATGAAATTCTACATAAATACAGAAAATAGAAAGTTGCTTTATTTAAATAATTGAAAACAGTGACCATGTTTACACATAGCTAATAGCTAATATAAATCATTGTTGAAAACAAAGTTATTTAAACAGCACTGGTTATTGATAAGGACACTTCTAATGTAGTTTTATCCTCAAAATATGTGCTTTTTTTCTATGGGAATTATATAAGGCATTTTATTTTGGGAAATTCTCTCACCAAAATTTGGAGGAAAAAAGAGGCTTTTTGCAATTCGGAAGTCACTAGCTGTTATTGGCCCCTGTTTTAGAAGGTAAAAAAGCCCTGCGGTCTGAATATTATTACGCAAAAAACGTTTGTCACAGTGTGTAGGTCTATCACACCTGCTGTACAAGCGCGCTTTTATGGCGACATGGTAGTAGTAGTATCTTTATTTCCATCATATTTGATGAGCAAATACAAATAATGAACAATATACAAACAAAAATAAATAAATCTAGAAAGGAACGTGATAAAGAAAATAAGGAATTAACCCATTCACGCCCAGTAGATTGTTCCAAGCTTATATATTGGATTAGTCCATTTTTATGTAAGGGTTGTATAGTCTAAAGTTTCATTTTCATTTTGTTTTATATTGAAATTCCTATCAGCAAACAGTATAGACTCAGATCATACGCCGCATAATGCGGCGTCTGATCAGAGTCTACACTGTTTGCCTACGTCTAATATATGGGATCGTGGGCACAAATGGGTTAAGCAAACATTGAAAAGAGGAAAAATGATGATAATACAAAAGACACACATGTCAGCTAATCCTGTATTAAGCGACCATTAAACAGAAGATGCGCGGTCTAAAACAGAATACAGTTGACCGCCAAGTGCTGGACATTAAAGATGCATAGAGTTCCAACTGGGACTCCCTACATCAGTTCTATCCCTCACCAAGCAGCCAGCGGCCACCAGAGATGTCCAAGGTACATCCAATAGTGGTCAATAATAACAGATTAGCTGAATACAACACTATAATATACAACACAGAAATGCTACTTTTATATCATGTTAAACATGACAGCTATGTATCTGCTTGCCTTTTTGTAGAAATACAAAATTTGTTGGTCACTCGCCATAAGTGTACGGAAACCCGTCAACAATGCTATTACCCTGAGCCTGGGCTGGAGGTCGAAGAATAATGCCAACCTTTCCCTGCCCCACACAGAAATGATAACATTATATACTTCTATTCTGGATACCAGTGTATATTTACATGTACACAGAATATGCTCAACAATAGAATTCACTCCAGATAGGCAATTGGGACACTTATGAGTAAAAGTGTCAGAAAATAGTTTGCAGAGTATTTGCAAGTATACATTTGCACATTTATTATAGATAGGAATATATCTACTAACGTATAGTAAATCTAATGGGTATTGGAGAACAGGTTTCACCTGCAGAAAATCATGGAGTATTAAACTTGAACTAGCACGATCAAACCAGTCTTTCTCAGCAAGATAGCTTACTGCTTGGCGGAGAGTTACCTTCCATACACCTTTAGATGGAAAAACACCATTTTCTAAAAAACTTGATAGAAAGTTCTGTAACTTGTATTTTTTTAGCAAACTATTAATTTCGCAAGCAAAGCCCGTTTGAATAGTATCACTATCTTTGTATGATGCAAGCCTGTACATGAATACCCTTTGAGAAATGTGGTTGTTAACTAAGCGACATAGCTGTCCCAAAAAGGTAAGCTTCTTCACGTCAATGTCATATTCAAAAGTCCTACTACCTATAAGGCTCATACAAATGTCCGTTTTTGTGTACACAGGCACACGTTCAATGTATTTTATACAAAATCTGTGTGCTTGTTCAATTAGCAGCTGCTTACTATGTGTTAAAGAGGGCCACAGTTCACAGCCATATAAGGCTTTTGGAACTACAATAGATTTATATAATATATATCCTGTCATAGTAGTCAGCCCATTAGGGTGTAACCCAGCATTAACTAGACCTAAGAGAGTGCCGCGAAGCTTCATACAACTTGTCTGTACATTTTCAGAAAAGTTAAGGTACTTATTTAGATTTATACCTAGGTGGTTGTATTGATCTGATTCACATATTAAGTCCTGACCTAATGACCAAGATCTTGATTGGGATTTGTAAGCATGTTTAGTCTCGTGAAAGACTATTACTGAACACTTGCTATGGTTATATTTGAAACGCCACTTCAGTGAATACTGATAACATATGCTTATCATAGCTTGAAGGTCTGATTTTGAAAATGATAACAATGCCATGTCATCGGCAACGCTTAAGGAACTACAGCTGTGACCGGTTATGCAAAACCCATGACCTGATTGTTCTAGTTCAGTAATTAGATCTTCAATGTACAAGAGATACAGGGAAGGACTGCTTACACCACCTTGTCTTGTTCCTTGCATAATAGAGACTGGTGACGAAAGCATACCCTGATGCCTAACAACACTTGTTGAGTTTTTATACATACTCATAAAACAGTTTATCGTGCACCTATCGACATTTTTCTGAAAAAGTTTATAGAAAAGGCCTTCTAGCCATACTCTATCAAAGGCCTGTTTACAGTCGAGAAAGCACACATACAACTTGCTATTGTTTTCCTTAGCAAAGTATATACTTTCTGTAAGAGCAAAGGATGTCATAATACAGCCCAATCCCTTTCTAAAGCCACCCTGTAAATGATGAGTCACATTAGTAGACTGTTCGAGCCGTTTGACAAGAACTTGTTCAAACAGTTTCAATATCGTTGACGAGAGAGTTATCGCCCTGTAACTATTTGTATCCTTTCTATTTTTGGAACCCCCTTTATATACAGTAAAAATGATACCTTCCTTCATTAAAATTGGAATATGACAATAGCGCAGCATGGCAGAGAAAAGCTTATTTAAGAGTTCCAAAATTAAACTACCTCCTAAACGCATATGCTCATAAGTAATACCATCCTTACCAGGAGCTTTATTGCTTTTCATTTTTTGGAGAATGGACTGTAAGAAGCTAGGTTTTATATTGCAGTTATTGTAAGCCTCGAGTGGATGTTGTTTGTCAGACAAATATTCGGACACATATTTTGCAAATGAATTATCAAAGCTTTTGTCATAGTCTATACTGTACAAATTACTGAAATAACCATGCCAGCCTTTAAGAATGGATTCAGTGCTATTGCAAGAATTGCCGTCAAACATAATTTCTGCGCCTACTGCCCTATTTGAATTACTCCTTTTTTGATTGACTAGATGCCAGAATTTCTCTTGGTCAACTTCTGCCGCTTCATCGATTTCGTCATACAACCTAGAAAAGTATGTATCTACAGCTGTCCTGTGGGCATTTTGGAATATTCGTTTTGAGTTTTTGTACTGGTCAAAAGTATAACCATGTCTCGGTCTGCCAGCCAAGATCCAAGAGAGTCGACACTGTTTCATATATTTATGATGAATGGAAAGGGTCTCACACCAGTATGGTTTAAGAAAGGGCTTGAAACGCTTCCTAGGAACATATAATGAAGCGGTGTTTTTCATGGCGCTAACTATGACATTGTATAGAGTGTCTATATCAGAGCTGCTCGATATGTCTAAAGACATAGCTGCTTGCAGGCCTGTATCACAATTTAATGCATCGCTATAACATTGCTTCGCCTCATCAGAAACATTATGCCATTTAGTATGATAGAGAAAATCCGCATTAATAGGAGTCGAGAGGCATGGAATGTTTAGCAAACAGATGAGAGGGCGATGATCGGAATAACAGAGAGCATCGTCATCAATAACCTTGCATGATGTTACCCAGTTTAAATCATCCTTTGGGATAAGAATGTGGTCTACCAAGCTCTGGCCAGTCTTGCAATCATAAGTTGATCGTGGACCAGTACAAATATCTAAGGTAGGGACCGAAACCAGACTCGATGTGTTTAGAAAGCTTTGAAATTTAATATCTCTACTGTCTAGCGTTTTGGTAAATTTACTGCAATTTACATGGCAGTTCATATCCCCCATAAAGATAACTAAACCCTTGGTGCTATATTCATCGTATGTATTAACTAGGTTATCAAAGTAACTGCAGAAAAGATCAACTGTATTATTCTTTGATGGCAAGTATGTTTGGAAAATAAAAACCCTATTATTTGGACTAATCTCTAACTGTATGCCTATAATCCTGTCACTCAACAATGGTAATCTAGACACACGCTTGTCAAATGATTTGTTCCATAAAAGGGCAACACCGCCTTTACCAACTTTTCTTGTGTCTAGTGAGCTAAGGTGTTTATCTGACACTGCATAATAATTGAAGGAGTTGTTAATACGACCAAGAAAGTGTAAATCTCGCTCGAACAGCCAGTGTTCGGATATACCACAAACGTCTATTTCGTACTCAAACAGTTTTTCAGCAAGGTAAGAAGAGCTTGTTGTTATGCATGCTGCATTCCAAGAAAATAATTGAAGTTTAAAATCCATAATGAGAGAGTAATTAGTCTACTTCGTTTTGCGTTAGAGCATTGTATGGATTATAATCAGTCCTCTCGTCTCTATTTCGATAGTCTAAGTTTCCACCACGTGAATCTCGCGGAACTCTATTACCTGCTTCACCGTTTCGCGATCTGTATCTTGGCTTTGTTATCCAAGGTCGACATACAATGCCTTCTGGCCAAAAGTCATCCTGCAAAACTAGTGACGCATTCCCGTCATCTTCTAGGTTCAGTCTAATAACAGGCGGCTTGTACTTACTACGAAAGATGTTTACCTTTGAGACTTTAGGTCATCTGTCCTGTACATGAAATGCAATTGCGCTTTCTGTTACAGATGACATGAAGCCTCCAAGGTAAAACCGTTTTGGTTTTCTTTCTCACATAGTCTGACAGGAAATTACCACGGTCTGTCGAGTTATCATTTGGTTCATATAACTGATTCAGAGATCGCCCTGAAGCTTCTATGTTAGAAGGCCTAGTATGTATTTCATTACGATCTATCTGAGCACTACTATCTGAATTAGTAGTATTGTAAGTGGGCCTAGATATGGCGGGTTTCTTGAATGAATCACATTGGTTTACACTGTGGGGTGGAAACTCATTGCTCTCTGACTGATAATTTGACTCTAAGGGAATTGAAATGGTTTCCCTGGGGCGACCGGAGACTACCGGTAGAATAGGGAATTCATTCAAACTATGAATATCAACCGGACCATGTGAATGATGGGTGGGGAAATTGTTTGGTTGACCGGTCGATAGTCTCCTGTTCACAAGTGGTGACATAAGGGTTTGCTCTGGGAGTTTGACTACTGTGTGACAAGTCTGATTCATATGCATTTCGCTATCATTGACACAGTCTGTATTAATAGAAGAATTGGGCATATGATCCTCTATGGTTCGAATCGTAGGCCCATTCTGTATATGATTCACATTTGTCAAACAATAGTCAACTGTTTTACTAACAACCCTACCATTCATATTTCCTGGGTATAATGGGACAGCAGTATGTGTGATGTGTGACACATTAGTACAATCAATCGACGAATCTGCCCCACCGGTGTCGAGGTTAGGACCTGTAGTGATGGCGGAATGACAGACAGATTCCAGATCTCCTAACGTCGAACCAGTGTGGCAGGAAGTGCCGCCGTTACGTTCATCTACACGATTGTCCATAAAGTCACATTGGCAACATTTATCACTAGTGTTCTTAGATCTGTTTCTAAGTCTCTGTGTCTTACTATTTCCCGAGACCGACTTCTGAAGTCTGTCGCTGAGAATAGTGAGAGTACTCTCACAGTTTTTAAGGTCTTGAGAGATAAGCTTAATGTCACTTTTGTATGATGCAGTGCAACTAATTTGAGCAGATTCCATGCTCTCTATACACTCCTGAAAGGATGCTATACTGTCAAGGACGTTGTTTCTTAGGTCAGTTAAATCACCACAAACTGAGTCCAAAGAGTCCTTAAGCTCGGCTAGTTGTGACGTTCTAATGCGTTCGTTCGCGCTGTATAGTTGTTTTATTCCAGCAAGCTCACTTTTGATATACAGAACACAGTTATGTGTACTGTCAGAATTACAATCCTTATTACTGTCATTGGGCCTGGCACTTGTTTGTTCGGATTGAAGTGGCGTTATAACTTGTGTCGATGCCATTGGTTGAGAAATTGATGAAGCTCTCCTCTTTGAGACACTGAGGAGTTCTCTCAACTCTGAAGACGAGCAATCTTCACCTTGCAGTATCGATATAAGAGTGTGAATATCAAGACAAAGCTTCTCTGCTAAGGTACCTCCGTTTCGCGTTTGAAGACGTCGTTTCAATGTGTAACCAGGATAAGGGAACCCATCGAGACTTGCCACTCTAACATATAAGTCTGCCCGAACTTCGGATAGTTTCTTATCACATGACGCGTATAACTTGAGCATCGCGTCCTTAAACATGGATCGAGGATAGCCATTGTAATATACAGTCAACTGTTGTAGCTGAGAATCAGTAAGTGAAGTGACACATGATGGCTCTTCACTATACAAAGGATCATGGGAATTGTTGTTTTGAGCAGCATAAGGGTGAGAATCGCCCAAAGATGTTTCTGTTTGCTCAATATTATCTTAACTATGTATGTCACTCTGATGTTTATAAGCAGGGACTTTCACCTCTGTATTATCGTCTAGTAATCTTGGAGACAGTCATAAGTTCGACATGTTGATGTTAGCGTAAGGCAAGGTGAACACCTATCTCACATACACCTGTTGATTTGTAATACAGGTATAGCCATACCTGTGATCAATACATGGGACGCACAGTCCTATTGTTCGGATTGAATATTGACTAATGGATAACAATGGATAACAATGGAACACAATGGGATTTTATAAAAATCTCAATAAAGTCATATTTGTCTCTTTTTTCAAATTTCTGAATCGGCAGTTTTGTGAAGTGTACCTTTATAGAGTACTCACTGTTCTATATAATGAAAATACTCCATGGAAACAATAAAAAAATCCATTATGTATCTCCCGATACAAATCCACTGTCCACACTCGGACATGATCCCACACTCGGACGTGGTTTTTGTGACTGTATATGCTCAGAGTTTGACCTCCAGTCGTGCTCATACCCATAGTAAAAATTCGGGACGAATTTCAAGTTGTCGGGGGAGTATGTCACGGTGTATAGGTTTATCATGACTTGTGCGGCCTTGCTGTAGAAGAGCGCTTTTATGGCAAAGTGGTAGAATGCCTGACTGCGAACCTGGTGACCCGGGTTCAAACCCGGGTTGGAGGGAGTGTTTCTTTATAAGAACACCCGGCTACACGTTTTATATAGAAAATGTCTATAAATGTAAAGCACTCATCCTCTGCTTTATTTGACCTATTTGTGTGAGCCATAGATTATTTAGACTGAAGGAATACCTTGTGTTTTTGTTGCATTTGTTAATAGTCAAACAGTACAGTGACATTGAAACAAACTTGTATGTCATTTTGTGTTATATTTCATATCTATTTGAAGATTTTTAAACCTCATATAGATCTGCTAGATTCCTTTGTAGATACCATTATTGGTAATGTTAGGAAATTAGAAAGATTGAGGGAGTAAATTGTACTTATTTACTCTTTTTCAGCTCCACTAAAGCAATTGTGGTTGTTTTTCCTCTATTCGAGTCCGGTGAACTGGCTGGCTAATGAGAAGCAGTTCAGAGGGCAGCACAGTAAAAAACCACAACGTGTTAGACGTCTGATGCATACGGTCATGGAGCTCTATTCAAAGAGAGTAGTTCTATAAGAGTTTTACCACACTAACATTGAAGAGAAAAGAGACCTTATTGATATCTTTTTTCAGAAAGCTCAAACATGGAAAGAACAATTATTGGAGAAAAGTTCAATTATGTCTAAGAAGAGCACTACACCCCGTCGTTCCCGATCAAGTCACAGATCTATATCAAGCAGATTAAGTGATGAAGTGGCGTTGAAAGTTGCCAACGCTGAAGGGCCGCATGTAAATATAGCATTCTTTGGAGAAGAAGCAACTCTAAGAAAACAAGAAGCTGAAATCGAAGAAAGGGAGAAAGTTGCACTAGCAGCAATGGCTAGGAGAAAGATGGAAGTTAAAAGTAAAGAAAGATGTCCTGATACAGAAAAAAGAAGCTGCAGCAGCAGTAGCCGAGGCTGATGCACTAGAAAAAATATTGGATAGAAATAGTGAGGGTAGTTCTTTGCCAGATGTTCCTAGTATTGGACAAGGAGAAAAATGCAGAAATAAATGAATACAATAGGCATTAAAAATCAGGAACTCGCAGGTGTAGAAAACTTACATTCAATCACTCATTAGGCTCGTCTTTGGGAGACAATTCTAGTGAGTTGTCACAACATAGGGTTTGGTGAAAACATTAGGAGGCTAGTATTTGAAATGCTGACATATCTGGAGCTCTGTTAATTGTATTAACCCTTTACCCCTTAGGTATGCATTTTCTTGAATTTTAATTATTCTTGCACTTGTAAGAAATATTTTCAATATCCTAGTAGGTATAAGCTTAAAGCAGACTTAAAGTAAAGCAAAATGTTCCTTAAAGTGCATTCTGCTTTACTTTATTTTTGCTATGAGTTGTCTTAATTCTAGAAAAGGATCATTGAGAAAAGGGTTATTTAAGACATTTAACTGAGTTTTAGCTCTTTGTTCTTGTGAAATGAGCAGAAAAACATGAATGGCACTACAAGATTTGGCAATAATTTTCTTTATCACATAAACGTGCAAAATACAGAGGGCCGTAAAAATCGTATGGCCCACTGGGCATATATTTTATACTAATTTTCGAATCACCAAAATAATGTACTACTACGCCGACTGTAAATCAGTTAAGAGAATCTAGACAAACATAGATCACCACTAGGTATTGAAACATTTCGAAGTGTCCTAGAAACATTATACCTAGCAGTCTCGCAAACTCAGGCTGCAAATCAGGCTAAACTTAATACCACGTAGACTTTAGTATTAACAGTGACTCAAACTGTTTTTCAAATTTAGACGTTACAATGATAATGACGTCATGTTACGTCTTGACGTTATTTTGAAAACGAAACTAGATTCTTAATGTCAAATGATCATTTTTAGTCAATTAGAACAACTTTAATTTAAATATTAATTTAAAATTTGAATATGGTATCAGAGAAGTCTTTTTACAACGTAATGGTTTTGATTATCGTTACGTTAATATGATTGGTGTTTTTATCTACGGATGAATAAAACCGAATATCACCTATGACGAATCGTTTACCTAAGAGCCGAGGGCAAAAGTGAAAGTAAGACATTTCGGATTTTCGCGTCATTTGGTGTTTATGTGATAAATAGGATATTAAATTCGTGTTTTTTCAGTAATAAATTTATTGAACTCGTTGGATAAAAATGATATGTTGCTCGCCAAGGCTCGCAAAATGTCATTTTTATCCAACTCGTTCAATAAATTCATTACTGAAAAAACACTCATTCAATATCCTCTATGTCCTTCATTTCTCATGAAAGCAGAAAAACAAATTGGTTTCTTATAGATTTTTTTATTTCCTTTCTGTTTGTTAGAACCAAGTTTTGTCTAACTAGTTTAAACTGTGTCAAACTTCATATTTTTCAATTTAAAAACTTGACTGTCATTTTAACCCTTTACCTCATAAAAACACCTTTTTACGCATCTTTTTAATTCCCCCTCTTCAGAAATAGATCCAGTTTATAGTGTTGTGAATATACACCATAAAAAATATTTTCTATATTCTATCAGATGGCAGCTTAAAGCAAGCTGAAAGTAAAGCAGAATTCTGCTTTAATTTCAGTCTGCTTTGAGTGGTCACCTATCTTCAAAACTAGAAATAGGCTATGGGATAATGGGTTAAACTTTACTCCTCTACAAATAGGCTATGGGATAATGGGTTAAACTTTACTCCACGCCTCCTTTAACACAACATTCAAAGGAAATGCAAACTAGAATGTCATTCTTAGAGGCAGCAGGACTTACCGGTCTGTTTTGCCTGCAAGCCTTACTTCCCCATGAGGACTTCATTTATACAAAATGAATGTCAAGTTTTTCAATTGAAAGTAATATGATTCAATTAATTCAATTAATTATTGAAAAATGTATGTAGAATTGGGACAAGTTTTGTTTATCTGCTTTTCATATAAATTATCCAAAGGTGAATGTCTCACAGAATTCTGATGATGTTCACAGTTGCTCAGCACTATAGATCAACACTTTGCAAATACCTCAACCAAATAGAAACCTTTCAACTATATATATAAGGTTTATAATTTGTAACAGTTTTGTTACACTCGGGGTTCCAGATATAATAAGGCGGACTAAACTGAACAATTCAACAATAACTCGCTTATGTTGGCACCAAATCCTATGGTGCAACTACTCATTGGAATTGTGTCTAAGAAACAATTCTAGCGAGTAGTATCATCATAGGGTTAAATGCATAAATCAAGATTTTGAAATACACCCCTTATCTTCAGCCTTGGGTTAAATTTAAATGATATTGTGTGGAATGTGCACTTTTCAATCACTTTTATTTGAATAGTTCTCCTAATGAGTCAATAACAGACTGGAATCCTGTGTATGTGCCCTAAGGATGCTGGAGTAGGATTAGGTTGAAGACACAGGATGGAGTTGCCACTATTTTTCCCTTTCCAAGTCTTTCTTCTTTCATCATCCAGCAAACAAATTGCCTGTATGCTGTAAGATGTGTATGTCTGAAAAAACAAACCCATTTATGATCATTTATAATAACATTAACATGGAACTTTTTGACCTGACAGTGACTTTAACCCAGTGTCTTTTGCACAAAGTGTAACCAGTCACCACACAATTTATAAGTACTTTGAGTAAATTTCCCCTGATTGTGTGGTAATGTAGCCATTGATTAGGATGCTGCTTTCATTGTATGCCAGATACCCTGGGTTTTAGTCTATGTTGGTCCACATTTTGATCAGTTCCTATTTGTTACAACTATATCTGATTATATTAAAATCTGTTACTGTAAATCAAAAGTTATTTTCTTTTCCGTCTCATAAATATCTATTTAATCTATTGACTGCCAAATTGACTTAATTTCTCGGTCAGTAACAGTGAAACCTACATTGAAACCTGTCTTTGTATTCTTAATTTAAAGAGACTGAAAAGCAAATGGAGTATTAAAAAAATATATATATAGGAAAAAAAAGGGAAATTCTTGATTACAAGCACATTTTTGGCATTATCTTGCATATGGCTTTAACCAAACTTGATTGATATAAAAACATCCTAAAGGAAATAAAGCAGATCTTAGTATCTTAGATTTTCCCCATCGCTTTATCTACTTCAACCTAAAGGAGAGCAGATCTTAAGTTTCAAACTCCGCTACATACGCTTCAATTATGTCTGTTAGAAAATTGCCTGGGAAGTTGGGACGGCTACTGTATCCGACATATTAGTGCATATCTTTAGCCTTCACTGATTTTTTACCCCGGCCAAGCATATTTTTCTTGAAATGTAATTTCTATCATTAAATATTCCATCGTTTTTCTATAGCGTTAGCTAACGGTATAGTTGTTGTTGTTGCTTCATTACACGGGCTCAGACATAAACACGAGCCGAATAACGAAGTTGTATGCACTTTCGATCGCTACACATTTAAATACGTTAAATCGATCCGCGATAAACGGATAGTTCCGTGGTCCATTGGTCTAAGCGGTTTCCCCTATTTTGCCTTCTGTCCGCCAATGCCGGGCCCCGGGTTCGAATCCCACCAGAGACCAATAATTTTTTTTATTGAAATACATTTTTTAAACAGAATTTCTTATCCTAAACTAATTCTTTACCATTTATATAAGCGTTTGACACATATTTACAAATTACTATTTTTAATGCACCATCTGGTTGCGAGTCGCTTTAAGACAGATTCCATTGGCAAAATCCATCATGTTTTTTTAATCGTTTAGTTAATATAACGAGTGACAAACATTATGATTTCTGATCAGACGCCGAGTAACACGACGCCTTATCTGGTTTCTAACAGTTTGAAGAATGCAAGTGTTGTCACATTTACATGTAGCAGACTTTACAGTGGAGAAGACGTTTATCTGTCACATTTAAACTCAAACGAAACGCAAACACAGTTCACTAAAATGTAGAAACTGGCAATATTTGGATATATCCACCTATTCAATTTAACCTTTGTGGCAAAAAGTTTGGAGCCAGATCAGACGCCGGTTTACCCGGCGTCTGATCTGGCTCCAAACTGTTTGCAATGGAAATTATAAATTTAGCGTAAACGCGTTTATTGGGACGGCTGATGGAGCAGCTGAGGATAAGCTATCACTTTGATGACTAACGCAATTAAAACTCCATATTTGCAGCATTACAGTCATCTGGGGATACATTACAGCGAATTATACTGAATTCATTAACGGAGCCCACATGTGGTCATTTTTTTCAATTAATACTCTCTGCTTTCAAATACGGAAACCTTGAAGTTTCTTAACGTTTACATCCACAAATGTTTACCTATTAAAAAAAATGACGTGGCTAATCGTATTTAATCGCTTATCGTATTTAATCGTTTATTACGGTAAATCAAACCATAGTTGACAATTAAAAGCAGTATAAAAGTAAAGCAGTATTGGGATTCTTTATATCTTTCATTTTTATTTAAATCCCTTCACTGCTTTATTCCAATTATAATTGTTATTTTGCACACAGTTTGGCACCAGATCACACCAAAACTGTATGACACTCAATTTTATATTACTTAACCCTTATCCTGCGGTGATTTCGTCTGCTTCAAAACTGTCGTCTGTAAAGTTTGTAAAATTGAGATTTACACATTTTTTAAGTAAAGAAACCTAAAGAAAAGTGTCAAACAGTTTGGATCCAGATAAGACGCCGCGTTACGCGGCGTCTTATCTGAATCTAAACTGTTTTCAAAAATCAATAAAGTCGCGATCAGCAGGCAAAGGGTTAAGTCGAAATACCAACATTTTTAAATCTGAGAAATTGACGCAGACGACAATTGTTCAAAGCTGATGACGTCATAGCATTGAAGGGAATAAGTCGTATATAAACTCCATCAAAAAGTGACACCTATGCATGGACAAAACTGAAAAATTAAAATGTAATGATAGAAAGTACGCTCGTATCAATTCAACCAAGTGCAATACTTGCCTGTATCCTTACGAATTTCTTGGAGGGATTCATTAATTAAGTCAATGCTGTGTTAAATCTTTGTTTGCTAGGGGCGGATACATGTGCCACAGAGATAACATTTGCATACAGTTTGGATATTGATGAGAGGCTGCGTAACGTGGCATCTCATCAGGATCCAAACTGTATGACACTCTGACCCTGTTTTGAAAAATAACTTTTGAAAAAGATATTTTTAGAACAGTTGCAGATGACAAATGTTGCAGACAAAAAGTATCCAGCATGCAAAGAATTAAGTGGCTACTTGCATAAAGTATGAATCCTAGGCATTAAGCCAGGTGACCAAAGTTATTTTTTTAGCGACTCGTGTCTTCCAAATGCTGGAAAACCAGTTATGCAGAAAGCTTCTAAAGAGAACCTTCTATCATATTGTCTTCTTCCGTTTAGCAATCTTCTGTCAGTAGATACTTAATATCCTCTTTCATAAATCAACATAAGTTAGTACTTTTATCCTAAAATGGTAGTACATGTATTAGTAAACTATTTCATTTTGTCTTCTTTTGATCGTTCATTCCCGCTAGGCAGGATAATATATAGTACAGACAGCAGTTAAGTAATGACATAATCAGTTTGATGAACGCTTGAAAGATTGGGACAGTAGGCTTTTTCTATAGGTAAGAACAATTGAGTCTCTTCATGGTTTATAATATGTACATTTTGTTAAAACATTAACCAAGCCATTCAAATAAGGTTTTTAAGAGACTATGAAGTACAATAGTTTTTAGTACTTCAAAGCAAACCATAAACTAAAACCATTAATAATATGCTAAAGATTAAAATTAAAGTGTTACATATATAGACACCTGTCCCTAGAAAAATCCCATCGTACGGTTACGAATGGCATCATTGCATGAACATGTTTTTGTCCCCCCATTTCGCGACCCCATAATTTATCATATACTGAAGAGTAATACAGTTTCGTAAAAACATGATATCGAAACCCCAAATTTTGCTTATATTTAGCTATTAACAATCCCCAAGTTCGAACCTCTGACTGGGCCACACATTTGGCTGTTACATAGAGGATAACTGTTTTTTTCAGTGTAAGATCGAAATTTAATCCATTGAGTGATGTTCACGAAATGGATTAAATTCAATCTTACACCGAAAAAACACAGTTATTCTATTTATTTATGCTTTTAAGCCACTTTTTAAACGAAATTGTTTGACAATTGAAAGCGAAAGTAAATTATTTATCCCGTGGTGAGCCCCAAGTTTTATGTCGAACACATGTGCGTGACAGTTGGCGGTACAATGACGTCACTTATTTATTGATTTGACGTCAGCGGAATTACGTCGTTACTTCCGATCTTGGATTCGGGTTCTTCCGTTGAGTGGTTCGCGACAAAACGGACTGCTGGAATTGAACGGTAAAACACAATCGACTACGATTCTTGGGGAGCCCCACGGAGAAAACTCATAAAAGAAGCACGAGCGACGATAATCCCCCTGCTTGAAGCAGTGGATTATCAAGTGATAATCCACTGCTTTTTTACCGGTAATCCACCAAAAAGCATAAATAAATTTAGATAAAAAAATCATCAATTAGTAAATCAAGATAAACATATTTGTCTACCATGCTCTAAGCCGTATTTCCATCTGAAAATACAGCGTCTGTTCTTCAAATTGCAGGTGATCTACAGTATAAGATACACAACATATTTGAAAATGACACGTGTTATTTTGCCATTCCAATAATTATGTACTCAAACATCAAGTTTGGTATCCCTAGCTGATAAGCTATGGAAAATATTCTCCGAACATTCTCCTTGGTTGTCACCAGAAAAGAAATCATTTTGGGTCAACCGGCATCCAGTGATCTGAATCCAAGCTATTAGCAATTGACATGTAGGTTTTAGCATAAAAAGAAAAACATCTCATCAAAATGTCATCATAATATATCTGTATTGAATAAAAACTTAAAAAATCTTCTTGTCTGAAACCACAAGTACCCTGAGCTTAGATATTTGGCACTAAGCTTCGTCTTAAGTTCTCTATCAAGATTGTTCAAATTATGTCCCTGGGGTCAAAATGACCCCGCCCCAGGGTCGTAAATTTACAAAGGGCTATATAGTGAAATCTTCAAACATCTTTTTCTCTGAAACTAATATGGCCAGAGCTTTGATATTTTCCATGATGAATCTTCTATCAGCCTTTAACCGATATTGTAAATATGGTTTCGGTCCATTGCATATCTAGGTCACAGGAGCTAAAAATAGATTTTTTCAATAATATCTTAAAAATTCTTCTTGTCTGAAACTACAGTACCTTGAGCATAGATATTTGGCACAACGCATCATCTACAGGTCCTCTATCAAGATTGTTCAAATTTTGTCCCTGGGGTAAAAAATAACCCCCCCTGGGGGTCGTAATTTTACATAGAGTTATGTAGTGAAATCTTCAAACATCTTTATCTCTGAAACTAATATGGTCAGAGCTTTGATATTTGGCATGATGACATTTCTAGAAGCCCTTAACCAATTTTGTAAATATGGCTCCGGTCCATTGCATATCTAGGTCACAGGAGCTAAATATAGATTTTTCAATGATATCTTAAAAAATATTTTTGTCTTAAACCACAATACCCTGAGCTTACATTTTTGGCACAAAGCATCATCTTTAGGTCCTCTATCAAGATTGTTCAAATTATGTCCCTGGGGTTAAAACTTTGTTCAAAAAGTTTGCCCCTGGGGATAAAACTGCCAAGGCGCTAGGGGTCACAGTTTTACATAGAGTTATGTAGTGAAATATTCTTCACATAGAGTTATGTAGTGAAATATTCTTCTCTGAAGCTACTATGGCAAGAGCTTTGATATTTTGCATAGTGACACTTTTAGATGTTCTTTACCAATATTGCTGAAATGGTTCAAGTCTGTTGCATATCTGGGTCATATTAGCTAAAAATAGATTTTTTTTCGATAAAAAGGCTTCCTGTCTGAAACCATCCATGTACAAAATATTTGACAGCACACTTAATTTTCAAGTTCATCAGCAATATTTTTGAAATTATGTCTCTGGGGTGAAAAGTGATCTCTTCCCAGGGGTCATGTGACCCTTGTGTTGGTTTTTCAAGGTGAACGATATTTAGGCCCGCATGGGTCTCTTGTTTAGCTCACCTGGCACATAGTGCCAAGGTGAGCTATTTTGATCGTCCTCTGTCCGTCGTGCGTCCGTTCGTCCGTCAGTTCGTTCGTCGTCAACAATTTCTTTAAACGACATCAGCTCCGAAACTACTGGATAGATTTTTACCAAACTTGGCCTGAATGATCCTTATATGGTCCTCTTTCAAAGTTGTTCAAACATTTCCGGTCCGTTGCATATCTAGGTCACAGGAGCTAAAAATAGATTTTTTCAATAAAAACTTAAAAAATCTTCTTGTCTGAAACCACTGTACCCTGAGCTTAGATATTTGGCACAAAGCATTGTCTTAAGGTCCTCTATCAAGATTGTTCAAATTATGTCCCTGGGGTAAAAAATGACCCCGCCCCGGGGGTCGCAATTTTACATAGAGTTATATAGTGAAATCTTCGAACATGTTTTTCTCTGAAACTAATATGGCCAGAGCTTTGATATTTGGCATGGTGGCATTTCTAAAAGCCCTTAACCAATACTGTTTATGTGGTTCCGGTCCGTTGCATATCTAGGTCACAGGAGCTAAAAATATATTTTTTCAATGAAAACTTAAAAAATCTTCTTGTCTGAAACCACAGTACCCTGAGCTTAGATATTTGGCATAAAGCATCATCTACAGATCCTCTATCAAGATTGTTCAAATTATGCCCCTTGGGTAAAAACTGCCAAGGCCCTAGGGGTCGCAGTTTTACGTAGAGTTATATAATGAAATCGTCTTCTCTGAAACTTATATGGCCAGGGATTTGATATTTAGCATAGTGACACTTTTAGATGATCTTTACCAATATGCTGAAATGGTTCATGTCTGTTGCATATCTGGGTCACATTAGCTAACAAATATTTTTTTACATTGAAAAGTCTTCCTGTCTGAAACCATCCATGTACAAAATATTTGACTGAACACTTAATTTTCAAGTTCATCAGCAAGATTTTTGAAATTATGTCTCTAGGGTAAAAAATGATCCCACCCCAGGGGTCATGTGACCCTTGTATTGTTTTTTTTCAGGTGAGCGATATTTAGGCCCGCAATGGGCCTCTTGTTAGTTTTTGTAGACACGTGATGCTTAAAGCAGGGTGAAAATAAAGCAGAATGCGCCTTAATTCTGCTTTACTTTCAGCCTGCTTTAAGCTACCATTTACTGGGAAAAAAGTCCGAAGATTTAGGAAAAATCCGGAGAAATGGCAGTCCTGAAACAGTGTAACTGAAAATAGTGCCTTTTTTGTGCAAACAGTTCCTAAATGAGCCATCTGGTCAGGGTTGGCACTTTTTGTCATTTTGTATTGTTATAATCAACCATAAATATGTAAACATGGGTTAGGCTTAATAAGAGAATGAAATTGTCAATTTGAAGTCGCAGGAGTGAACCAGGTAACATAGTGTAAAACAGGTATTTTTCGCGTCACGAATATTTCGCGTAATGCGATTTTGTATTAGTTCACGACATCAAGCACTATTTCTAGGAGGTGGTAGCTTAAAGCAGGCTGAAAGTAAAGCAGAATGTGCATTCAGGCACATTCTGCTTTACTTTCAATCTGCTTTAAAAAGTCGCCTATTTTCAAAACTAGAGACATTCGCGAATTAACGAGTAAATTATATTCTCGCGAATAAAACCGGTTTTACAGTAATTGTTTTCTGATAAGTTTAGTGCTGTCAGGTTGTTCAGAGTATGGTTTATGTTACACCGCCACATATAAAATAAGTAACATATCTAAAGGCTTTTGAACATTGTCTTGTATGTTTGCCACTACACCACTGAATTACCATGAAGAGTGACTTATAACAGAACGGCTTTTGATTATGATAAAAGTAATTAACACATTATACCCTGAAACTTCCAGTAGACATTTCCCGTTTGGAATTAAGGCTGGTCCATTTTAAACTATTTATGGTTGTTTTTATAATATGTTGCAAAGTGACAAACAGTGAAGACGCTGGTCAGATGGACCCTTAAGGAGCCCTCTGATCAGGGACTTTACTGTTTGCATAGGACAAGTGTACTCTTTACAGGTACATATTTGGTAAAGGACGCATGTATGCTTCACTAGGTTTGAATGAGTTAATACAATGAACACTATCGACGAGTACTCGTAGAGATATACTCGTCATTTACAAACAGTGTATATATATATATAGCATACCTGTCTTATGAATAGCATACTTGTGCTATGGAAACAGTGTATACCCAGATCAGAAAGAAACCCTCTGATCAGGATCTGCATGTTTGTCATTGTGCAATATATTGCAGAAAAAAGTCACCAATGGACTAATCGTAATTCGAAACTGGTTGAGGTGTGAATGAGTTTGTAATTCCAGCCTTATCTGGAACTCAGTAACTATTGTTTTGTCTAGCAGAATAAATATTCTTTGTATTTTCGTTTTGTCCATGTAGGCGCCATGGTTACTTGATCTAACATTTCATGTCCTTTATTTATTTTACTTTGCATTCACATGCTTACAATTTACGCTAGGCATTTTATTTTCTCTTATGTTTGCAAATGTATTATGAGAATATTCTAAAGCTGAAATCATCTAATCTTAATTGTGCTCTAATGCTAGTCAAACATTATGTGACTATCCCACCTTATTCTGCTGGAACGGTTTTGTGAATCTGGTATGTTTCAGCCTTATAATTAGGTAGACGTATGATGGAACGAAAGCGCCAATAACTTAATTGGTTTTTGACTTTTTCAGTGCCGAATTGATAGTAATGATTTTAACCTTGTCGTCGTTTCAAAATTAGATTTAAGATATCATGACTTAATTAACATTGAAACAAATGTCAAACAGTTTAAATTATGATCAAATACCGCTTTACGCGACGTCTGATCTGGGACCCGTTTCATAAAACTTCGTACAACAAAAACGGGCGTAAGTCAAAACTTTAAAATACATTTAATTTCTGATTTCTCTTTCTAATCCTGTCTTTTCAAGACGATTCCAAAGAGATGTAACAAGACATGGTTAGATGGAGAAATAAATAATAATTGAGACTTTTACAATCTGACTTACGACAACATTTGTCCTACGAAGTTTTTTGAAACGGGCCCCAGGCTCCTAACTGTTTGTAAAATCGACTTTAGGCGACTTTGGCAGAGAAAGGGTTATAGTATTCTGTTATGCACACATTCACTCATCGAATTTTAAATACTATGGATTATTATCTAGATTATTAGTCAATAGTTAAAGATATAAATTTATCTACTTACAAAGATATATAAAATAGTTAAAACAGATAAACTAATGAAATTTTACACTGACAAAAACTAACATGCTAATCAAGACCAGTTTTGATCAATCAAATCAACCAATTCAAATAAATTCTTTTTTGAGTCGGCAAGACATAGTACAATTAACATAAGCTGCAAAGCTTTTTAACCGACTAAAATCAATTGCTAGCAGGAAACCAATGGTTAAACAGATAAATAATAAGAGAAAGACAGGCACTGATTTTCGTTTATTATGCCGTAAAAACATGATGTAAAGCTACTTTTAAATTCCAGACACATGCAGTCTGGTTTAGTGTGTGTTTTTATAATGTATTTTGTTTCAGAATGAACATCGGGCTAATTCTGCTTCTTACATGTACAATAAACTCAGTCAACGTTTCAAGGACACTAACACTACATCTAAATTGTGACTTAAATACACTCCAAATACATTGCAGCAACAATAAAGCTTTTAGTCAATTAAATATCTTTGTATCGGTTTAATGTTTTGTTTTGTTTTGTATAATTGACTCTAATTGAGTTTTGTTTGATTGCAAATGCATAATTTAAATGGGATACAAATGTAATAAGGCATTGTGAAGCTGTTTTGAATAAATACCATTTCATACTTCAGTAAAACATCTCTATTACGACCACTAAATTGCGTTAATGAGTAGGTGTTTATGACGGATGACAGCTTAAAGCAGTGTGACAATAAAACATAAAACTTCTTACGGAGCTTTCTGTTTTGCTGTCATCTTGCTTTAAGCTGTCTCATGTAATTGTATACATGTACCATATGAATTTTAATACAGTAAAACTTCGATATCTTGAACTCGCTTAACTCGACTGTTCCCGTATTTCTACTGCTGAATGTCATTATTTCTATCTCGCTTAAATCGAACATATTCCAAATTCCAAATTTTAATTTTGAAATAAGGATATGTTAGACTTAAGCCAGTTCGAGATATCGAATTTAAATGTATTTCATTTTTCACATAAAGAATTAAATCACACATAAACCTGTACGTTATCACGTTAGATTTTGCCTCAGATAATAGGAAAACGGTTCGTCGTAACTGGTACATGTATTTGGTTTTAATCATACATAGATAAAACAATGCCACAATACAATAAAAAATGTAGTGAAAAGGCATGTCTGATAACATATTCATTTTTACGTAAGATTTAACCAAACTTGTGTTTCTTATTTACTGAAAATATTTAGTTAAACCAGGAGCTCTTATATATAAAGGAGCGTGTCACTGACGGTAATCTCGTAAAAGCACGGCCGTAGCGCGTTATCGCAAATTTTCATGACGCCATTCTATCCAGTAATGGCGGAAAATTCAAATATGCACCATTTTTCTTACCACGCTATGTGAATCATTTCAAGAGATTTGCACTATTGATAACTTCTTTTGTTAGATCTTGGATTGATTTTGTGTAAATAATATTTTTCTAGGCCGATGTACGAGGGTTTAGTAGAAAAAAATACGCTGAAATATTGCGTATTTTCGTGAAAAGCCATTCAGTTATTCCCTGATTTGTTTATATGTGTTTTACTACTGACCACCTCCTGATCGCCGTGTCATATATTTTATTTGAAACACAAATAAATTAGATAGGTGTTGCATCTTTGAAGTGTAAATAATAGTTTTTATGTCGGTAATTGATGTCAGTTTTGTTTTCATAGCCTTCGAAAATGACTGATTTTGTTCATGTATCTTGAGGTTGTTTACATTATTCATCGAAGCAAAATGATTAATTTTTTTGGTTTGCAAGAGCATATTCCTCGCGATTTTCGGCCAGATGGCTTCTCACTGTCTTGTATTTAATACGGTGTATTTTATTTAATACGGCCCCGCCGCATTATAGTACCGATAGATCGCAAAAGTTCGAGTTTTAGTAATGTGATTCCAACAAAAGATGGTCGCCTGCAATGACAGATCTGCCCACAGATTCTTATCGCACCGATCGATTGTCATCGCTTCCTTTGGGAGGACAGATGAAAAGACTTTGGAATGGAACATTATGAAGACAAATAAACTTATTAGATTATAGTTCATACTGGATAGGAACAAGAGCAGGCGTAAAGAGACGGACAGTGGCTTTGTGGAGAAGCTACTGCGTAACAGACAGTGGGTGGGGGTAACGATGATGTTTTTATGACTGTCCTCACCTACATTGACAGAGAGAGAGCAATGCAAACCTATTTGACCACCACTGTCACTCAACGCTGAATAAGCCAAATCCGCATATCGGACAGATATCATAGTCCTGGGCTGGAGAGAAGGAATCAAGGATGGAAGATGTGACTCACAGGCAAACAAAGCCAACAGAGCCTGAGGGGTACGGGTTGCTGATATCAACACTAAAGCAACTATGAGTAAGTGCTCTGTCTGAATAATTCCTGTCTGATTTTGTTACTGTGAGAATGTATTAACTACGGTAACCGCCTTGATAGGGTTGCAGGTCAAAACGTCCCCAAGTCAAAATGCCCCCAAGTCAAAACGCCCCCAAATTGGTCAAAACGCCCCAATAATTGGTCAAAACGCCCCCATAGCCTGGTCAAAACGCCCCCATTTTTTTCTCTCATATATATCATTATGTTAAATATTTATATATATTTGTATAAAAAAATTATGTATATATATATATATAAATGTATCAGTATGAATTGTATCAATTTTTGTTCGAATTTTGTTCGATTTTATATAATTTTTAAAACTTGCGTTTTTTTTCACTTCTCTTTCAGGTGATTCCGTTTGTCGGCCATAGACGGTCGCCGACAAATGGATTTGAAATTTGTGTATTAAAATTGATTGAGGTGTATTTACTGCAATAAATGTAGATGGAAATGCATGCTGTGTTGTTAAATTATGTGTTTGGTGTGTGCGAAAGGGTCCATTTGAGTGAGAGTATAACATATTACAAAGAAACGAAACCTTATAATGAGCCCCAGCGACGAGTATACTCGTCATGAACACAACAATCACCTATCAAGCGTACACTTGTCCTGTGCAAACAGTGAATACCCTGACCTACGGCACCGAAATTCCAGAAATCTGATTGTTAAAGAGCGAGTTGCCACTCCCTTTAATTTAATCTCCCTGGTTAAACTCAGTTTCGTTTTCGGAAAAAACGTCCTCATCGCGACGTTACTTTATTTAAATACAAGATACAAGATACAAGAAACTTTATTTATAGTCGGGTGTTTTCACAACATATATAACATTAGCTAAAAGCTATTTACCGACATAATAACATAAGTTTCTTAACAATAAAATTAACTAACAGCCTGTAAAAAAAATACATTATCAAGTTAAGACAGTAAAATTCTACAAAGTGTATTATAAAATACATTCATACATCACAGATTTTTTATATCACATGTGAGATAGTATGCTTGAGCTGCTGCACAAATAAAATGAATATAAATAGTGGACGGGGGGTTTATGCAGACAACATAGATCCAGATCAGACATCAAGTAATTTGTTGCCCCATTTGGGTGAGTGATTGTTTAAATGTGACGCTGTGAATCATTGTAAAGAACCATGGCTTTATCGGTCTTATTCTAAATTACCTTCAAAAATAGATCTACGTAGTCTTTTCTTTCGGGTTGCAAAAGAACGTGTATGTTAACGTTTCAGTATTCTAACACACCTTGCGCACACTCCTATATAAACAAAGAAAGAACGTAGCTGTGTTTAAAATCCACGATAAAACACGCACTTGCTGTAATTGCAAAACGTGACGTAATGTGGTTTCGAAAAATGCACTGAAAATGTAGCGCCGTTGCGGTGGTGCAAATTGTAGTTGAATTGAAGTGTTACAATCGAAATAATAAATTCATACCAATGTTTTATCGTGCAAAAGAAAACAGATATTAGATGAAATACGTAGTAATACGAGTAAAATCACGAGGCTATCTCAACGACTTCCCGTATTCTATTGCACAATAAAATACTGGTATGAATTTATTATTTTATCTTATTTGAAAAGTGTGTAGCGAAACTCAAAGCAAAAATCCACTCCTTTCTTTGGTCGGATTTGCAAAAGTGAAGAAAAAGATAAAAACAATCAAAGGTTAAGTGATATTCCTTGAGGATGTTTTTGTTTTTAAACCGATCATATTTCTGTCAGGTGATATGCACGATTATACCGAACATTTGTTGGTTTAGTAATACAACCTTTAGTTTCCAGTCTATTTAAGTCAAAATACATGTACATCAAATTTGAAGAATAAAAACAGACGACAATTGTTTAAAATTGATAACGTTATGGCAGTAGAGAGGTTAAGAACAAAACATTTGGCAAGAACATTGTAAACACGATGGTCTATTACAGTGGAGACTCTGTTATTCTTTCCCGTTTAAACGCAAACGTACGCAAACGCAAAACACTAAAACGTAGAAAAGAACGACTTTTGGACAATTCTGATAATTCATGTTTATCTTGGTGGCCAACAGTTTGGAGCCTGATCAGACGCCGGGTTACCCGTCGTTTGATCTGGCTCCAAATTGTTTGCAATGGAAATAAACGTTTTAGCGTAAACGCGTTTATTGGGAAAGAATAACGTTTGCTCCACTGTAAGGCAGTAAGAGTTCATGCCTGATAATATGTGTTCCCACACAGTGTTTTAATAAATGACATTATCTACGAAATGGTCGTTTATCTTCTAAGCAGGCTTACCTTAAGGCTTAACCCATTGAGCTCTAGTGACACATATATGCGTCTTCTACCAAAAGTGTACCAGTGAAGATTTCACTTGTGCAATGCAAACAGTGAAGTCCCTGATTAGAGGGTTCCTGTAATTTTGAAATATAAAATAAAAAAAAAAAAAAAATGGACCAGCCTTTGTTGTAAACTGGAATTGTCCATTTGAAGTTTCAAGGGATAATGAGTCTCTCTGTATTTACCTTAAGCCAATTTTAAGCAAATACACGCCTTACAAATGTACATATTGATTTAGTATAACCTATGAAATAATGCAATACAGATGACAAGGTTATTTGTAATGTATTGTTTAGAGCAGGTGGTAATTTTACTATGAAAAGGTTAAACTAAAGTTTGATAAAGATCAATACATTTCCTAATTCTATGGAAAAATGCATTTATCATTTCCAAAACTTCATTTATTATTCACAAGCAGTTAAATGTCAAAGTCGTTTCATAAATACTATGAGTAAAATTATACAGATGAGCACAGTTTGTAACATGCTATACTGGTAATTAGGTATTGATGTATTTTGTCAAAAGATATAGCTCCTTCATATACAGTGTAACCTCGGAAACCGGGGCCCCTTTAACCGGAAGTCTCTGAAAACCGAACCCTTTTCTCGGTCCAAAACTATATAGTCTTCTGATTTTTCAAATACTCCAGGCGTATTCTCCTGTATTGCTTTCAATTTTCTGTAAGTAGCACATGTCTTGACTGGGAACAGGCTATGGAGTAATTTATTGAGTAACAAAGATGAAAGGTGTAGAACATGTGTTAATCTGTAACATATAATCTTGTCTTTTAATCCTTAAAATACCGATTATTCATTAAGAAGTCGACATTTTCTCTGATAAATTGACTAAGATAACCAGACTGATAATACAGAGATCTAACGGCAGGTTCACCATTTCACTCTCATTTTGACACCATAGTGTGTCTTATACGTCCACCACGACGGCTTGTGTAAATCTACACTTTGTAAATTGCAATAGGTATGTTCTTCTCATGGTACTTTGTATTACGGGTTAAAACTTTATTTAAATAGGTTACAATGTTTTACACTCACAGGCATCTGTAGCATTTTGTTTAGCAGCAGTATGTGTTAAATCATAGTTGTGCATTATCGTTCATTAGATCAAAGTTAAAAAGCTAAGATATGGAGACATAAGAGGTATATGATTACACATACGTCAACTACTAACTGTGATTTAATGCACGGTTATGTATAGCTAAGAATTTGTTATTTTAATAATAACACGACTTTTTGAACAAAAATACTTTTCCCTCAGAATTGACCAAACTGGAACCGATGTCAATGGCTCCGCTTGTTTGGATGTTACATTTATTATATTGTACACGACTTCAGGGCTGCCATTTCTCCGGATGTTTCCTAAATCTTCGGATTTTTTTCCTGGTACATGGTAGCTTAATATAGGCTGAAGGTAATGCAGAATGTGCCTTAAGGCGCATTCTGCTTTACTTCCAGTCTGTTTTAAGCAGCCACGTGTCAACAAAACTAGACACAGGCGATGTGGGGTAAAGGTACGATAAGTAAAATCGCATTTGAAAAATGCAAATTTGGAAATCTTAGGATTTTTTATGTCAACTTATGGCAGCCCTGCGACTTTTGCCCCTGATGTTTAACGAGAATAGGACAAAAGATCAACAGAAACAAAAAGTCGACATTGCTTCATCATTCACAATGAATCGAACAACGATACCATTTACATCATGTCTGGACATCTTTGTTCCAGTGCCACCGTAGTTACAGATTTAGAAATGTAAAATTACTTTTGACTGTTTGTTCAGATGAGATTTACTACATATTATACATGTATCACGTGATTTAAGGAAAGTCATTCATACATTTCGCGTGTAGGACAAATGGAATAGCCGATCGAATGCCGTGGTGTTGTGCATTAGTTTCGCGGTATTCTTTGTTTAAACGCCATAGGTTTCCGGATTTTTCCGAACTCTTCGGATTTTTTGCCTAGCAGAAACAGCTTGAAACAGGATAAAAAATAAAGCAGAATGCGCCTTAAGGATCATTCTGCTTTATTTTCAACCTGCTTTAAGCGATCGCGCTTATAAATTTAAAATTTGGAAATCTTAGGATTTTTCATGATCAACTTACATGTATGGCAGTCCTGTTCTTACTGCATTGGCTAATAACTGTTAATTTTAACCCTTTCTCTGTCATAATTATGCAACAGTTCGGATCCAGTTTGGATCTGTATTAGACGCTGCAAACGCGGCATCTAATCAGCATCCAGCTTTTTGATACTCATTTAAATATTTTTAACTCAAACAAATGTACCTAAAATTCTAAACTTTATATACAAAATCAGATGAAACATTTGCGAGTTGACGATATTATTACAGTGACTGTGTTAGGTGGGTTGTTGCCTTATACAGTGCCCCCTCTCTACACTCTCCCTCTGAACAACGATTCCCTCATCACAACGACGCTTGCTGCTGTTCCCTCAAACCAGACAACTACGAGTATGTCCAATCTTGGACGAGTGACACATGACGAGTGACAAACAGCTTGAATCCAGAGCAGACGCCGCGTTACGCGGCGTCTGTTCTGGATTCAAGCTGTTTGCAAATGTAAGCCACTGTCCCTCCCTATATCAACTCCCTCAGAAAAACACACACAGGATTTGTCTCTTATTGAGTGCTGTTACAGTGGAGAATCTGTTATTCTTTCCCAATAAACGCGTTTACGCTAAAACTATTATTTGCAGTGCAAACAGTTTGGAGCCAGATCAGACGCACAACTCCTGTGTGAAAAGAGCGCTATATAAATCGGGTATAATAAATCGGGTATAATAATAAACAAGAATTATCAGAATTGTCCAAAAGTTGTACTTTTCTACGTTTTAGTGCTTTGCGTTTGCGTACGTTTGCGTTTAAACGGGAAAGAATAACAGATTCTCCACTGTATAGTGAGGGAGTACTGCAATGGCGGTGAAAGGGCTAGTGCCAACACGTTGCAGACAAACATACGTTCCTGAAATATAGCCAACTTCAAAATGTTAACTCTTAAGAACAGTTCAATCAGTGTACAGTAAATTCCCTTAATTACGGCAATCAAGAGAAGACAAAAGTTAGATTATTTATAAGACATGCGACAGCTTGAAGCAATGTGAAAATACAGCAGAAAGCTACAACGGTAGAGTTTTCTGCTTAACTTTAATCCTACTTCAATCAGTTACATGCATTAAACACCGATGACTTATTATCATGCCATGGTCGAAATATAGTGGTTCTAATGTACTTTATGTTTGCGCCATGATTGGCCCAGTCTTCTGACAGGTATCTGTTCTAGGAAACATTGATATTTTGTATAATTTCTAATGACAAAACGTGCTGCAAATTGTAATGTTTACGTCGCGGAATGTTACAGTGGAGAATCTGTTATTCTTTCCCGTTTAAACGCAAACGTACGCAAACGCAAAACACTTAAACGTAGAAGGTGCAACTTTTGGACAATTCTGATAATTCATGTTTTTCTTGGTTGCAAACAGTTTAGAGCCTGATCAGACGCCGGGTTACCCGGCGTCTGATCTGGCTCCAAACTGTTTGCAATAGAAATAATAGTTTTAGCGTAAACGCGTTTATTGGGAAAGAATAACGTTTTCTCCACTGTAAGTTCTTAACCTTTTTACTCTCAATGACGCCTAAAAGCGCGTTTGCAAAACAGTTTGGGTCCGATCAGGACCAAACTGTTTGACACTCTTATCGATATTTTTAAGTCATACAACGTTAAATCTAGCTTTGAAGCTTTGAAACAGACAACAATAGTGAAGCAGACGACAATTAAGCGGTGAAAGGGTAAACATCTTCCGAAACATTTGATCACGAAAGGGTTAATAAGTGAGTTGGTGAGTTGGCAATAAACGTTGGACAATTCAAGAAAGTATAGAGCCGGGAAATGCATCATGTATGATGACAAGTAATGGTCATTTATCCGCAGAAACGAGGTAACCCCTTCGACGCCTCACCCTGGGTCACTGGTTAAATGCAATATGGATCCTGATCAGACGTCGCATTGCCAGGATCCGAAATGTTTGACGCACATTTCGATATTTCTGAGGTCAAAATAATAAATTTTTGATTTGAAGAAATAGTGACAGACGGCAATTAAAGCTGATGACATCATGGCAGTTACAGTGGAGAATATGTTATTCTTTCCCGTTTAAACGCAAACGTACGCAAACGCAAAGCACTAAAACGTAGAAAAGAACAATTTTTGGACAATTCTAATAATTCTTGTTTATCTTGGTGGCAAACAGTTTGGAGCCTGATCAGACGCCGGGTTACCCGGCGTCTGATCTGGCTCCAAACTGTTTGTATTGTAAATAATAGTTTTAGCGTAAACGCGTTTATTGGGAAAGAATAACAGATTCTCCACTGTAAGTGTTTAGAACCAAGCATGACCAAGATCTCCATTTCAACACATTGAATCCTGCTGACGCGTACACGCATCCCTTACTTGTGTCCTTTCGACACAGTGTAGACCTCAGAGAGCACCTACAGCGGCCATTATGTTCATAACCACAAACTGTAGCACTGATCAGATCACAAAAAGCATATTGTCTTACTGAGGAAGACCTTGACAACGGTGTAGATCCTGCTGAGATGCCTCATTACGTGGCGTCACACCAGGGTCCGCCCTTTTTGCTCTTTCCAATGACATGTTCTGCTGTATTGAAAAACACTGCAATGTATAAAATCATCATTTGTGATAAGTTTCTTTAATGAAATATTCCAGCAAGTAAACAGGGACAGTTTTTTGCTAAATAAAACAAATAGACATAAATAGGTTAAGGTCATCGTAAGTTGTATAGTAGCACATACAGTCATGACATTTAACCCAATATTGAATTCCTCAAGGATGCGTGTGTCAATTTAGATTGCCGATCTCATCTAACAGATAACGTTACTATTCTGATTTGTCTGCAATTACCTGGACGGCAGATTCTTTGATGTCTAGCGTTTTTACAAGTTGTGTTCGCTTAATTAAACGTGCATGCAATGCCATGCCATTATCGAGATCTCCAACAAATAGAGATCGCGTGGTCTTGGAGAGATTTCAAATTCCCATCAACTTTGTTTTATGTAAAAGATATACAGTGGACAAAAAATTATTCTTTCCCGTTTAAACGCAAACGAAACGCAATGGCATTTCACTTAAATGTAGAAAATAACAACTTTTTGATATTTCTCACTGTTTATTTTTATCTGAGTAGCAAACAGTTTGGAGCCTGATCAGACGCCGGGTTACCCGGCGTCTGATCTGGCTCCAAACTATTTGCATTGGAAAACATAGTTTAAGCATAAACGCGTTTATTGGGAAAGAATAACGTTTTCTCCACTATAGCCAGTGTGAATTTGTCGTTACAGTACAACTTCCCTTGATCGAAAAACAGATAAGGGAGAATGTGGATCTTTCTATCCTTTAATCCATAGCTTTTTCAGTATTTGTGATAGGTGGTTGCTTAAAACAGGCTGAAGAAAAGCTTCTTTACTTTCAGCCTGTTTTCAGTTGAATTATAGCAAATAGTTCTTATGGTGCATATTCTGGCGTCTGATTGGTGTTCATATTGTTTGCATAGTCGGCTCTTAAAATAATTAAAGACGACACTGTTGAAGCAGAGCAATATGACAAGGTGTGCTACAATGTACTTGTTATAGTTTTTTTTGTAAAATAGAAATCTACATGTTTATACAGTGGAGAAAACGTTATTCTTTCCCAATAAAAGCGTTTACGCTAAAACTATTATTTGCAGTGCAAACAGTTTGGAGCCAGATCCGACGCCGGGTTACCCGGCGTCTGATCAGGCTCCAAACTGTTTGCCACCCAGATTAAAATAAATGGTCAGGATTGTCAATAACTACATTGTAGTCCTTATCTACGTTTTATTGCGATGCGTTTGCGTACGTTTGCGTTTAAACGGGAAAGAATTACGTTTTCTCCACTGTAGGACACGTCTCTGAATACATATCGCGTTCAGATTAAACGCCCATCAATGTGGCATTGAAATTGGCCGGTGTGAAATCGAAAAGTGTCACCCTCTAAAAAGTGAACCCGAAGGGAAACACTGTCTTTAGGTCTTTATTTTGCATAATATAAGGGCTATTTGATACTTAGATTTAATACCTTCACTGCCATGACGTCATCTGCTTTAAATAATTGTCCACTGCTTTTATTTTTTCAATTCTAAATCAAAAGTATCTTAATTTTAGAAATATTGAAACGAGTGTAAAACAGTTTGGATCCTAATCAGACGCCGCGTCACGCGTCGTCTAATCAAGATCCATACTGTTTTCTAAGGGTTTACTAAGAAAATAGTGGGTCTAAATAAATCTAAGCTTTATTCACACACGGGGGATAATATTGTCCAGAAATTGGATTTTGCTTCCGAAATCCTAACACCCCAAGTGAGCTACTTTGCAGAGAGGTTGTCACTCCATGGATACATAGCCTATGATTTTCCACCGATAAATTGGCGGAAACCTGTTTCCAATTTGCATTCCCAGCGTATGAGGTAAATCAATCGTGATATGGAAAGCTAGGGGTAATTGGAATCAAGATGTTCAGATCATGATAGATAAGAGTGTTTCCGTCAGATAGACATACCGTGCCATACATATAAAGCCCATTACAACCATTCCGTCAGACTATCATTAGATTCCTTTCATACTTTGTCCGTTTGGTTAAAGAGATAGTCCAATTTGCGTTTCTGCTGCTTGCATGTCTTCTCCTTAGGCAGATTTCCATTTGCAAACATTTGGGAACCAAATCAGGCGCCAAGTAGTTCGAGGTCTGATTAGATTTGAGTTAGCGAACCGGATGGCTCAGTCGGTACCGCACTCGCCCTGTAAGCGAGGGGTCTCAAGTTCGAGTCCCAGTCTGGCTGTATATTTTACTCACACAAGTTGACAGTGATGTATAAAATTACAGTGCTCCCTCTATACAACAACATCCAATGAGAGACAACGATTATGTGTGTTGTTCGGAGGAAGTCGTTATAGGGAGGGAAACTGGATGACAATTGCAAACATCTTTGATCCAGATCGTCTGATCGTCTGATCTGTATTCAAGCTGGTTGTCACTCGTTAATATGTTTTTTTGGTCAAATTGTCCATTATGTAAGAAAGCAGCAGACAGCAATATTAAGCAGACGCTATAGCAGCAGTGAAAGCATTAGATAGTATTGTTTTGGGAACAGCGGTAATCATCTTTGTAAGGAGGGAGTCGTTGTTGGGAGGGTCGTTGTAGGAAGAGAGCACTGTATAAGAAGTGTAATGGTACCGGTCCATTGCAAACTCCGATCAAACACATATCATAAAAGTTATGTGGCGAAGAAGTAAGTACTTTATCTCGGATGATAAACTTTGAAACTTACATACATGTAATTTAAATATAATCATTTATAATAAGCTGGAAGAATGATTGAACATTTTAGCAAAGCTTCTGTCCTAACTGTTTGTTGTCAGTTTGTTTGAACCTTCCAGACTGTTTGTATTTTAATATTTTTCAATGTTTTTATTTGTGTTCACATTTTTAAGTAAAAACGCAGGGCTCTCACTCATTTAAATTTCTTCAGAATTGTCGAGTCTGAACAAAATTTAATAAAATATCATGCATTGCAATCTTCTGAGAGTACACATTTCTTCAGATGCTTGGCAGCTGCAGTTGGTGGTATCATGAGAAATTCATTACTTACAGTGGAGAAAACGTTATTATTTCCCAATAAACGCGTTAACGCTAAAACTATTATTTCTATTGCAAACGGTTTGGAGCCAGATCAGACGCCGGGTAACCCGGCGTCTGATCAGGCTTCAAACTGTTTGCCACCAAAATAAAAATGAATTTTCAGAATTGTCCAAAAGTTGCACTTTTCTACGTTTTAGTGACTTGCATTTGCGCTTCGTTGCGTTTAAACGGGAAAGAATAACGTTTTCTCCACTGTACACTGTACAGCGGAGAAAACGTTATTCTTTCCTAATTAACGAGCTTGAGCTAAAGCAATTATCCCTACTGCACATATTTTGGAGCCAGATCAGACGTCGGGCAACCGTCTGACATGAACACCAACGATTAGCTAGTTCTGAGCATATGTTGTTCGTCTCTCTAAGTATCATGTGATTCATAGTGCAATGGATGTATGTCTAAATTTGGACAATTGCAGTATATCAAAATATATCATCATATCCAGTAATGTCTGTTAACATGGAAAACAAACAACTTAACAAACGTAAAATCTTAAATAATATCTAATGCCACTCGTTTTCTTGGTTTAATTCTTTCGACTGCAAATGTTTTCGTCTGCTTTAATCTTTTATCCGCCATAATGACGCCTGCAGTGATACTGTCGTCTGCTGTAATGTTTTCAAATCTAAATTTAAGGCAAATACACATGTACATGTATCATTAAACTTGTAAGAGTTTTTATCACATTCAGTATGGGAGCTGCATTAAGCAATTCTATAAATATCGTAATCCAGTAGTGAAATATGGTTTGTGTGGTTCCGGTGTAACGAAGTATTTTGACCCCCATCGAAAAGTGACCCCCCGGTCAAAATTCGACGTCGTAGAATGACCCCCTGTCGTCGAAAAAGGACCCCCATCGTCGAATATTGACCCCCTTCTGTCGAAAAATGACCCCCTTTATACTTATCTTATATTTGGTTTAAAGTTAGTTTTGCAAGTGCTAAATGTGTATTTATACCCCAAAGCTCAATTTTGGGCGTATGTAGTGACAAAATTGCGCGTGTCTGGAAGTGATTCCGTCTTCACATGTACCTTTTGTTTAGAACATATTTTCTTTATTACACCAGCAAGATTTACCAAATTTGGTGTGTGAGTACAGCCTGCCATGGCAAATTGGCCTATAATATAGCCTGTACAATTTTCACTTTTCAGGTCACTGTGACCTTGACCTTTGACATTATTTTTCGATAAACAACTTTTATGGCCTTTTTTTGGTACCACGGCGCTCATACATGTACGTTCTATTTATTTAGAAGGATACCTGTCAGTTTGCAAGTCAATACGTCAGTGCCCAAAGTTGGGAGATTTTTTGAGGGGGCTCCGTGACAAAAGTTTTTGAATTTTCTTAATGCATTTGTTTTAAAACATGACTAAAGGTTTACATTTATTTTTCGAAAACACAACAGTACTGTTAAAAAGTATCTCAGTTTGGCCAACACACTTTGATATAATATGTGCTTTGGTTGCGGGGTTCGTTTCAACTGTTCTAGTCTCAAGATACTGACTCGAGTTTGATCTCGGTCGTTAAATCTGAAGTAGAGTTGGTATCAAACAACTGTCAAACCTTTATTAAGCTGCACTTGCATGTATAGTTTGGTCATCTATTTATTACCATTACTTGTGTTTTAGTGTTCCCCGGGTTTACATTTTAATAAGGTAGTGTCACTTCGAATGGCTTAAGTAGTATACCCGGTATACGTTTACTTGTAAGACTCTTTACCCTGTATAACTTAGCAAAAGCGAAATGTACTCTTGTCGTATTCAGCAAGTGACCAATAGTGTGAGTATCGTGATATCTTTTGCTTCAGTTTGACCTTTAATTCTGTAGTGACCAAAGCTCAAGATAATAAAGAGTTTGAGTTGAGTCTGAGATCGTTGTCAGGCATTTGATTGGTCAGATTAGCGCAAACGCCCAGACTCAACTCAAACTCTTTATAACCTATGGCCCTGAAGTACGTATCAAATTGTCATATTTCAAATAAAGCCATTACAAGCGGGCTATGTTGTGTTTTGCCAACTCTTGCTGATATGATTCAACGGTTTATCATGTTTATGTGTACATTTAACACCATCTACAAACAACTTATATCCAGATCGGACGCTGCGCAATGTTGCCTCATTACCCTTGTCATCAATCAGTGTCGTTGAATAACTCCGGTCATTATTCGATGACGTAGAATGACCCCCGGTCTTTTTTTGATGTCGTAGAATGACTCCCCGGCCATAACTCGATGTCGTAGAATGAACCCCGGTCTTTTTTCGATGTCGTAGGATGACTCCCCGGTCATTATTCGATGTCGTAGAACGACCCCCGGTCATTTTTCGATGTCGTAGAATGATCCCCCCCCCTGATATTATTCTATTTCATAGAATGCCACGCCCTGCCCTGGTATGTAAATTACCGTATTTGATGTCAAACAAAGGCCCCTTCTCATTATTCAATGTCGCGAGCAGCACCCTGAGGATTAATTAATGTCAGATTGCTAATTACTTTTAAAAATCATTTGATGCTTCTATGTTGTATAATATACTGTCAATAATCTAATTAATATTTTCATAGACACATGCTGCAATGTTTCTGTTTCGACACATTGTAAGAAGACGAATGTCATTGGAATCGATGTAAATACATGTATAACATATTATATACTGTAAAAGGGGGATACTATTTTCACTTGTTCACGTTTATTGATATCGAGTACCACTGATATACTTTAAACTACGTTCAATAAGTGGCCATATATCTTCAAGAATAGAAACAGGCTATGGAGTAAAGGTTTAAGTATTCATGTTTGACATAATGCATCTAACAGACAATGCATTTGACACTGTAATGGTGTTATATGCAGCAGTGACATTTATACATTTTGTCTTGGTACAGTTGAACCCCTCTATATCAGTAATTCAATTAAGAAGTGTACAGGCAAAACGGCTTTGACTTTTCAAACTGTATACTTGCATACAGGTATGCATCTTTGATTATGTAGTTGACAATGAACTTGTAAATGATTACCTATCAGTTATATATGATGTGCTTATTAGTCTTTTTTTAGTAATGTTTTGGAATGTTATCAAAATGTAATGTACGATTTAATGCATTACTTTGCCAATGTAGTTGTAAACGGTGCGTAATGGTAATGTAATTGTAATATAATGCACTCTTTAGCAATGTAATTGTAAACTTGTAAAGTAATTTATAACTTTCTCAAGTAATTCACACCATGCCTGTCCCCGCCCCATCGACCTGCATACTCCATGGCTGAATTACACCCTTAACTTATTTATAAATAAGCTGTTCACGAATAAAACCTCAGACCCGCTACCAGCTTGTTTCAAAGAGATCGGGTAATCCCTACCATCAGCATCCAACATATAAGCACCAGGTTAACGGTATCCCTCGGGAACAGCATTTAGTATACTGTACGTTCCCATGGCATGCTTATCATAAGTCTGAATTTTAACTTGTTTATCATCTAAATTTTATGTATCTTTTAACTCATTCACACCTGAAAATGTAAGTGAACAATTCAAGTTTTCCTAGTTATGTCAAGTCAATTTTCGACTAGCTAGAGTTGTTTTATACAATACATTTCAAAACTGACACATATCAGAGGGCTCCTGTGGGTAAAGTCTGACCTGGGTCTACACTATTTACAAAGGACAATTGTAATATTAACATGAACACTGTTTGTAAATAACTAATATACTCGTCGCTAGGGTCCAAATGGTTAAACTGTGTCGCTTAATTGCTGGAGAGGGTAGGGGGTCATTATTCGATGGGGGTCGATATATTTCAGGAGGGGTCAAATACTTCATGAGGGGAGTCATAGTACTATGACCGGGGGGTCAAATTTCGACGTCGAATTATGACCGGGGGGTCATTGTACGATATCGAAAAATGACCGGGGGTCATTCTACGTCGTCGAATTATGACCGGGGGGTCATTTTTCGATGGGGGTCAAAATACTTCGTTACACCGGCCCAACAAGTTCGTCAACAAACGCTGCATGAAGCGGGACACCAAATGACGGCATTTGCGATTACGTTACCGTAAACGTCACGTTTTGTTGGAAAATCTATATGGCGAAAGTGACTACAACCTGCGACTTCAATGAAATAGTTTTTTAAAGTGTGTATGTGATAAAGAGAATCTCACATTTGTGCTCATTATTTATCATTTTTAATGAACTCGTTGACAAAAATAAATATGACGCGAGCCTTGGCGAGCGTCATATCATATTATTTTTAAAGACAACTCGTTTATTAAAAAGGACAAATAATGATCACTTATACATGTAAAATCTTTGTATGTCAGTGGAGAATCTGTTATTCTTTCCAAATAAACGCGTTTACTCTAAAACTATGATTTCCATTGCAAACAGTTTGGAGCCAGATCAGACGCCGGGTTACCCGGCGTCTGACCAGGCTCTAAACTGTTTGCCACCAAGATGAACATGAATAATCAGAATTTTTCAAAAGATGTACTTTTCTACGTTTTAGTGTTTTGCGTTTGCGTAGGTTTGCGTTTAAACGGGAAAGAATATAGTACTGAATCTTATCAAATTAACAATTTTTGCGATTCGATTGCAATTCGATGGCAATTTGCTTGCGATTCAAAGTACTAATTTTATTCTCGGGTAAGTTTTCTTGAATGGTGTATCTCACAAATGTTCGCAAATATGCCTTCGTTATTTTTTTCGATTCCATTTTTGTCACAAACGCTTCGGAAAATTCACGTAAAAATATTCAAACGTAGAATATGTTTTTTGAAGCGCGCGATTCGATGGCAATTCGATGGTAATTCGATGGCAATTCGCTTGCGATTATCAATTTAATTTAATAAGGTTCAGTACAGATTCTCCAAACTTATTGTTTTCAAAATAACCATTGCACACGGGCTAAGACAATGACGGGACTAGGATTAAGGTACTAGTGAGATACGGTTGTTGATTTACAATAAATTACGTGACATGCAATTTACTGTATAAATAATAGCTATGTTTTGAGTTTTAATTTTAGCATACAGTTCAACTAGTGATTGGATGCAAATCATTGGAGAATAATTAAAATTTAATAGACACATGTATAACTGTTTAGCGGTGGCAATAAAGTATAACATAAAACTGCACTACATGTATGCATATTATAAACTAATCAGCAAAAAATTATCCGGTTTACGGGCACACAGCAAACAGTTTATTTTTTGTTATTTGGAAACAACTCCTAATTAGTGAAAACTGAATACACAGAAATAAAACCCCGTAAATATGTTTTAACAAGATGTTTTATTATTTCAAGAAAAGAATCCAGTTTCATCCTAGTCTTGAGGAGAAAAGATTAACTGGGAGAATTATATGTTCCTTTTATCCGCTCTGCTATTTGCTATAGTGGATAAGATGTTATTTTTTCCCGTTTAAACGCACACGAAACGCAAACGCAGTGAACTAAAATGTAGAAAATGCTAACGTTTGGATATTTTCACCCATTCATTTTAATCTGAGTGGCAAACAGTTTGGAACCTGATCAGACGCCGTGTTATCCGGCGTCTGATCTGGCTCCAAACTGTTTGTAATGGAAATAATAAAATTAGTGTAAACGCGTTTATTGGGAAAGAATAACGTCTTCTCCACTGAAGATACGACAGGCTTACAGTGCATGGATAATGCATTATTCCTTTCTAATAACGCGCTTACAGTGGAGAATCTGTTATTCTTTCCCGTTTAAACGCATACGCAAACGCAAAGCACTAAAACGTAGAAAATAACAACTTTTGGACAATTCTGATAATTCTTGTTTATCTTGGTGGCAAACAGTTTCGAGCCAGATCAGACGCCGGGTTACCCGGCGTCAGATCTGGCTCCAAACTGTTTGCACTGCAAAACATAGTTTTAGCGTAAACGTGTTTATTGGGAAAGAATAACAGATTCTCCACTGTATAAAACAAGTATGACCACTGCAAACAAGTTCCAAACTATTTTCAATTTTAATTTCAATAAAGATAACCTGTATTTTCCTATATTCTATTGCATTGTGTTTTTGTTTCGCTTCGCTTTATCGTCCAAGAACCATTTCTCTATTGTTAGAGTATGTGAATGTCTAAATAGGATTCAATCTTTATTATGATAATTCGTTTCGTATCGTAAGTTTCAAATTCAAAACGAAAGGAAAGCTTTTTAAACGTTTAACAGTCATTATAACCCATGAAGCACAGTGGGTGCCGTATAATCTTCTGCTTAAAGCTTTCGTCTGCTTTTCAATATTTATAAATGTTGAAGTTGTATGCCTTTTTGACTCGAGAAAAACATTAAGCTAGGCAACGTTGGCAGTGAAAGAGTTAAGAAGATTGATTATTTTTAAAGACAAGTGATTGCCTCAATGCTAGAAAAAGATACACCAGCCAGACCTCATTGATTATACCTGCATTACAGTGGAGAATCTGTTATTCTTTCCCGTTTAAACGCAAACGTACGCAAACGCAAAACACTAAAACGTAGAAAAGTACAACTTTTGGACAATTCTTATGATTCTTGTTTATCTTGGTGGCAAACAGTTTGGAGCCTGATCAGACGCCGGGTTACCCGGCGTCTGATCTGGCTCCAAACTGTTTGCACTGCAAATAATGGTTTTAGCGTAAACGCGTTTATTGGGAAAGAATAACAGATTCTCCACTGTAACCCCTTCACTGCCTTATTCCTTCCATGTTCAAATTATTTGGGAGATTTTTTACCTTTCACTGCTTTTTGCCATCTGCCTCAAATATAGTTGTCTGCAAGCACATTTCAAAGTTAGACTTAAGGTTGTGTGACTTAATCAATATCGATAAGAGTGTCAAACAGTTTGGGTCCTATTCTTTCCCAATAAACGCGTTTACGCTAAAACTATTATTTGCAGTGCAAACAGTTTGGAGCCAGATCAGACGCCGGGTAACCCGGCGTCTGATCAGGCTCCAAACTGTTTGCCACCAAGATAAACATGAATTATCAGAATTGTCCAAAAGTTGTACTTTTCTACGTTTAGTGTTTTGCGTTTGCGTACGTTTGCGTTTAAACGGGAAAGAATAACAGATTCTCCACTGTATTTAGGAAAAATGAGTTCATCTTCCTCTAGCATTATCGAGTATCGATACATGTGTTTATGTTATGGGTGTACCCGTACTTGTACCTTGTTCCGTACGCATGTAAATCGTGCAAGCTTTTTATAAAATAAAATGTAATTATTTCAAACCGGGTTTAGTTAGCTTTGCACACGATAACAACACACTTGAACGATACAGTGACAATCTCTGAACTGGCATTTCTAAAACACAATATCACAAATCTCTGACTAACATTTCCGCGAATTACTCGGTCCCAAACTATTTGTTTTATTTGCTGAATAACTATTATGTGACGACAAATTAAATTCTCTAAAACATATTGAATCCTCTTTTAGGACAATCCACAGTGATGCGGTGATTCTGCATTTCAGTTATATTGCTGAAAGGTGCGAAATTTGGTCAATAAGTTTTTACTATAACTCCCTTGTCCGGACACTTCTTATAACAAAAGCCTGCTTGACGGAACTTTGTTTTGCAAACTCTGTGTCTGACCAGGGTCGCAACTGATTAACACTTGTTATGGTTTCTTAACCCATTACCTCATAGCATATTTCTAGTATTGAATATAGGTGTCCTCTTAAAGCAGGTTGAAAGTAAAGCAGAATGCGCTTTAAGCGCATTCTGCTTTACTTTCAGCCTGCTTTAAGCTATCATCTGATAGAATATAGAAAATATTTTGTATTATACATATTTATGAATGTATAAATTGGAACTATTTTCTTCAGGGCAAGAATAAACTGAATGCGCTAAAAGGCGCTTCTATGGGGGAAAGGGTTAAGATCAGCCAGATTTAGAATGTGATTTTAACAACAATTACAGATGACGACTACAGTAGAGAAAACGTTAGTCTTTCCCGTGTAAACGCACACAAAACGCAAACGCACCTAACATGTAGAAAATGGCAAGTTTTGGATATTTGCAAATATTCATTTTAATCTGAGTGGCAAAGAGTTTGGAGTCTGATCAGACGCCGGGTTACCCGTCGTCTGATCTGGCTCCGAACTGTTTGCAATTGAAATAATAGATTAAGCGTAAACGAGTTTATTGGTAAAGAATAACGTTTTCTCTACTGTATGAAGCAGATGATATTGTAGCAAGGGAGGATTTAACATTGTTTATATATTTCCCTATTGCAATAATGTTCATGTATATGCTCTCATTAGAATGGTAAAATGCAATTCACATGAATCTATATTAAAAGCGTATTAACCCCTTCGCTGCCATTTTCTTAAACTTTGAACAAAAGTCGTCGGCTTTAGTTTCCCACATTTAAATATTTAGGTATTGTGACTTAAGAAATATTAAAACGAGTGTTAAATAGTTTGGTTCTTGATGAGGATCAAAACTGTTTGCAACTTATTATTGTACTCCAAGTAAAGTTAACCTGCTTCATACTGTGCACATTTATTTCTTTGAACTCGAATATTTCATAGCACATTTGACATTAAACTATACGTGAATAATGGATGAAGTTTAGACAAAGAATACATTTATAATGTAATTTGTGTCATTTATCCAGTGAAACAGTAGGCACTTATTGACCTTTTTCAAGTTTGAGTGTCAAATCTAATTATGATAATTATTGTTAAAGCAATGCTACATAATAAATGATAGTGCATTATAAATGATGGTAATCATTTACCTTTAGATATTACAGTATAAAGTTGATAGTTACCCTTCATCGCTATTACGTGATCAATATTAAACAATGGTCGTCTGCTTGTATATTTCTAAAATGAAATATTAGGTATTTTGTCACTAAATTGCACAAATGCCCTTATTGTGCAAAAATAGATTAGACTTTATTGCAAAGTGTAATTACAGTGGGGAATCTATTCTTTCCGGTTTAAACGCAAACGTACGCAAACGCAAATCACTAAAACGTAGAAAAGAACAACTTTTGGACAATTCTGATAATTCTTGTTTATCTTGGTGGCAAATAGTTTGGAGCCTGATCAGACGCCGGGTTACCCGGCGTCTGATCTGGCTCCAAACTGTTTGCACTGCAAATAATAGTTTTAGCGTAAACGCGTTTATCGGGAAAGAATAACAGATTCTCCACTGTATCCATAAACAGTTGCAGGGGTTAATTAGCTAAATTGAAACATATAACGTTTAATTTGTGGGTTATTATTACAAAAATGCCATGATACATGTAAGTAAATGCTCGATGGCTTGAACTTTTTCATCGAACTGACCAAAACTTTACAGATGCAAAATGGTTCAGCGGTGAATACAGCTGATGCTAGCTCAATGTTTCATTATTCAGAATATATTTAAGGATAAGTTTGACTTATCGAGATGCGAATATTTATGTACCCTGTAGTTTGAACTGTGTTATCATATAGCGCCAGAATGTAATGGAAACGTTCTTGTGCTATTTGGAGGAACCTTATCCATTTCACTCTCAATGACGCCTTAAAACGCGTTTGCAAACCGTTAAGGTCCTGATCAGAAGTCGCGTATCGCGGCGTCTGATCAGGACCCAAACTGTTTGACACTCTTATCGATATTTCTCAAGTCAGAAAACCTTAAATATAACTTTGAAACGTGTCTTGCAGACAACAATACTGAAGCAGACGACAATAAAGCGGTGAAGGCGTAAAAATCCCTCTAATAATTTGATCATGAAAGGTTTAACCATAAGAGTGCTGAACAGGACTTGGCATACATGTATACAGTGGACAATCTGTTATTCTTTCCCAATAAACGCTAAAACTAGTATTTGCAGTGCAAACAGTTTGGAGCCAGATCAGACGCCGGGTAACCCGGCGTCTGATCAGGCTCCAAACTGTTTGCCACCAAGATAAACAAGAATTATCAGAATTGTCCAAAAGTTGTTCTTTTCTACGTTTTAGTGCTTTGCGTTTGCGTACGTTAGCGTTTAAACGGGAAAGAATAACAGATTCTCCACTGTATCTATTTTGAATCTATAGCAGACGTCGCGGAACGCAGTGTCTGATCTGGATTCAAAGTGTTTGTTACTCGTCTTTAGGCTTCGTCTCTCAAAATGTCAAATTTGTCAGAATAAGGCAATTTTTAGCAGACGATATTGCAGCAGTGAAAGAATCATTGAGAAGAAATAAGAATGTCTTTGAATCGTCTCGTACTATCGGATTTGTTGAAACTTACATAACGGTGGGAAATATGTTGTTATTTGCATTTTGATGAAATCAAATTAGAAATTATTAAACATTTAAACAGTTTATTAAAATATGAGTGGTTAACGGTTTGGAGTCTGCTTAGACTCTGATTAATCGGAGTATAGTTTGGCTCAAAACTGTTTGCAATAGTTACAATCGTTTCAGCACAAATATATATATATTTGGAAATAATAACGACGATCCTATTGTTAAACCCTCGTCGTCAGCGATTATTTTATTGTAAAAGTGCAGTGTACATTGCGAACAATTGGTTCCAGGAGAGAAGTAATTATAGTACGCATGCGTCGGTGGTTTGAAGCTGCTTGTTTTTGTTTAACGTGCAATGCTTGTTTAATACTGGATTCCGTGTATGTTTAACGATGAATTAAAACACCGAGTTTCAATCTTTATATGACCCAAATTTTAGCCCAAATACTCAGGAATTGTCAAACAGGAGTTTCCTGTTTTTTATAACAAAACAACCAGGTTACATTTATATTACTTAGTTTAGTTTTTTAGCAAGCACATAGGGAGAGATGATTTGCAATATACAGACATACACGGATTAAACCTGGTTTAATGTCTCTTTTATGAGAGCACGTTACTGTAAAGCATCTGCATATCATGTTTCTATTGACTGTTGTCTTGGTCACCGTTAACCCTGTCCAAAATAGAAGAGCTTTTTAGCGCATTTAAATTATTCCTCCACTAAAGCAAATAGTTACAATTCATAGGCATGAGCATGTACTTAAAGAAATATTTTCAATATCCAAGAACTTCTTTCACTACCAACGGCACCATAAGGCGACTTTCCAAACAGTTTGGATCCTGTTCAGACGCAGCATAACGCAGCCTTTGGTCAGGATCCAAACTGTTTGAATCTCGTATCGAAATTTCTTCAGTCAAACCAGCCCTAGAGCTGACTTTGAAAAATTGCAGACGATATTTTGGCGGAAAGATGCTTTAAGCAGACGACAAAACTTGGAAGGCAAAGTATTAAAGCAGGCTGAAAGTAAATCAGAATACCCCTTTAGGTGCAGCCTGTGTTACTTTCAATCTGCTTTACGTAGTCACTTGTCATCAAGACTAGAAACAGGCTATGGGGTGATTGGTTAAGTTGTTACTAGATACAGTGGAGAAAACGTTATTATTTCCCAATAAACGCGTCTAAAACTATTATTTCCAATGCAAACAGTTTGGAGCCAGATCAGACGCCGAGTTACCCGGCATCTGATCAGGCTCCAAGCTGTTTGCCGTCAAGATTTAAATCAACATTAAGAGTTGTCAAAAACTTGTTATTTTCTACATTTAAGTGCACTGCGTTTGCGTTTAAACGGGAAAGAATAACGTTTTCTCTACTGTACGCTCAAACCTCGATAACTCGAAATCGCTGAGGTAGAATACATTGTACAACCGTGTTTTGAAGTGACACGTGAATTAGACCCGTTGTAAGTTTGATATGTATTCGGCATAAATGAGCTTGAGTTTTCTAAATTAACTGAGGAAAAATTGTTGATGTTCGACTGTAGTTCTGAATAAGGCTTGGGCGTATATTAAGAGTGAGTAAAACGTAAATAAACATGGAATCGATACGTTTAGTATCTTCGTGAAAACAGATTCCTTAAATGTCTCAGTGAGGTATCATCAAAGCGAATTATTTTTATTGTTATATAATATGGTACACCACCGTGAAACCCTTTACACCGCTCAAGGTAATGAACTCACATGAGAGGCAATAAAGTCAATAGTAAGAGTTCTATCTAAGCCATTTCATATACTTGACTAGAATACAGTCTACATGTACTTGCCTATTTCTTTTAGCTCTTTTGCCAGCTTATATATACATTAAATTTGTAGAGAGAGATAGATAATGTGAACAGACTACACAGTCAGACATACACATACTCGGTCAGATACGGCAGCGCGCCTAGCTGTAACAATGAAATGTACCAACAAGAATGAACCATCCACATCCCCAATAAAGGATGCTTCAAGTTCATCTTATAAAGTACACCATTCATCACAACACTCCGAACCGGTACAGTATATTAGCATACATACAATTATAGCTTATATGCATGGTGCCCTTTTAGGGTTTCAACCATAGCACATGCTACGAACATTCATTTGGATGAAAGCCGCTGGATCCATAGGATACAGAGTTAGACGATATAATATGTGATAAAGGGAGATAATTAACTAACTCAAACAGCATGCTTTCCATTCTGTAGGATCTTTGCAGATACAAGTTCACTGTACAAATTATATAGAGAGAGATAGATAATGTGAACAGACTACACAGTCAGACATACACATACTCGGTCAGATACGGCAGCGCGCCTAGCTGTAACAATGAAATGTACCAACAAGAATGAACCATCCTCATCCCCAATAAAGGATGCTTCAAGTTCATCTTATAAAGTACACCATTCATCACAACACTCCGAACCGGTACAGTATATTAGCATACATACAATTATAGCTTATATGCATGGTGCCCTTTTAGGGTTTCAACCATAGCACATGCTACGAACATTCATTTGGATGAAAGCCGCTGGATCCATAGGATACAGAGTTAGACGATATAATATGTGATAAAGGGAGATAATTAACTAACTCAAACAGCATGCTTTCCATTCTGTAGGATCTTTGCAGATACAAGTTCACTGTACAAATTATATAGAGAGAGATAGATAATGTGAACAGACTACACAGTCAGACATACACATACTCGGTCAGATACGGCAGCGCGCCTAGCTGTAACAATGAAATGTACCAACAAGAATGAACCATCCACATCCCCAATAAAGGATGCTTCAAGTTCATCTTATAAAGTACACCATTCATCACAACACTCCGAACCGGTACAGTATATTAGCATACATACAATTATAGCTTATATGCATGGTGCCCTTTTAGGGTTTCAACCATAGCACATGCTACGAACATTCATTTGGATGAAAGCCGCTGGATCCATAGGATACAGAGTTAGACGATATAATATGTGATAAAGGGAGATAATTAACTAACTCAAACAGCATGCTTTCCATTCTGTAGGATCTTTGCAGATACAAGTTCACTGTACAAATTATAGAGAGAGAGATAGATAATGTGAACAGACTACACAGTCAGACATACACATACTCGGTCAGATACGGCAGCGCGCCTAGCTGTAACAATGAAATGTAACTACATTAAATTTGTATATACACACAATTAAACCTGTATATTGGCATTTATCAAGTGATAAAAAAATGGGAACTTGATCTATGAAGAACAAAAGTAATACATGAACAACATACAGCGCTCACTCTCTACAACGACACCCCATGGGAGACAAAAATATGTGCGTTGTTCGGAGGAAGTCGTTATAGGGAGGGACATTGGTTAATATTTGCAAACAGCTTGAATCCAGATCAGACGCCACGTCACGCGGCGTCTGATCTGGATTCAAGCTTTTTGTCACTCGTCATTAATTTATTTTCTGTCAAACTGTCCATTATTTCACTTTGAGAAAAACAGCAGACGACGATTTTAAGCAGACGATATGGCAGCAGTAAAAGCGTTAGACATCGACAAGGGTCGTTATAAGGAGGGAGTTGTTGTAGGGAGTGTCGTTGTAAGGAGGGAGCACTGTACCCCTTAAAATACTGCAAACCGACAACGGTATCCTTTTGCTTGTCTCCTAACTCATTCACCCATGGAACTTTTAAGGGACAATTCAGATTCACAACGGAGTCTAATCCATTTTAACTATTTAGGACTGATTTGAATCCAATTTAATTTTTATGTAAATTGACAAATAATGTTATTAATGACAAACCGTGTAACACGGCCTCTTATCAGGCTCCAAACTGATTACAAATAGCAATTGCATTCTGGGAAAGGCAGTGAAATGTGTTGTGTTATTTACACAACTGCTTGCAAACACAAGTACATGTATTATTTACACAACTGCTTGCAAACACAAGTATGTTTCTTAGACAATAATAACCAAATTAATCGTGGATCTGTCTGTAAGTAATTAGTTTGTGTAAACAAATACAGCGCTCCCTCCCTACAACGACTCCCAAACAAACCTTGTGTTCGTTGTTGAAAGGGAGTCGTTATAGAGAGGGAAATTGGCTACATATGCAAAACAGATTGAAACCAAGTCAGACGCCGCGTAACACGGCGACTGATCTGGATTCAAGCTGTTTACCACTTGTCATAAAGGTTGTTTTTCCTGTCAAAATGTCCATTATGTAACTTTAGAAAAAACAGACGACAACTTAAAACAGACGATATTGCAGAAGTAAAAGCGTTATACAAACTTGGCTTGTTTATGAAACTGCGACAAACGTCGTTGTAAGGAGGGAATCGAAGTTGGGAGGGCCGTTATACGGAGGGAACGCTGTATCTCTGAGGAGAGTAATTATGGCGTAAATTGTGTTATTTGGAAATAATGATCTATGTTCCTAGATAAGTACGAGCGTAAATGGACGAATCAACTGGGCGAAAATGGGTTAAAGTTGGTAGATGATAAAGGTAATATCTAGTCTGATTTTCTTTCTTGAAATAATGTATCAAAGGCTTATTTATTTTGTATGAAGTTGTGCAAAGTTGTTTCTTAAACTCGTGTACTTTATTTCACATTTTTTACATTCACGTGCTGGTAAATAATACATGATTCTAAGAAAAATGAGTTTCACAATATTGGTTTTATATTCTTCACAGTAAAACATTATAATACAGTTATTGACCTTTTTAGTCTACCAACATTTTGACCGTTTTTGACCCCTCATGGCATGTCGTGTAGACGGGTTACATCCACCTGATTCGTGTTCAGTGAACATATCTTAGAAATTCTAGGGGGAATGTAAAGTCGAAAAGTTCAAATTAAGGTCAGAAATGAGGTCAAAGGTCAACGGGTGCAGATTTTTGCATACCATAATATAAACCTAACTTTATTTACATTTCAAATATATCAAATAAACTATTATTGGTTACAATTAGTTCACAAATGTCTGTACTTGCTAAATATTATCCAAAAAGTAAAATATTACTGTCAATGTCCTTTTCCAGGGGCAATAACTCTGATTTTCCTCATTCTTTTTTATATTTTTATAGTTATTTTTTCGTTATTTTTGTCTGTGTTCTTATAACGTCAAATTATTTTTATGTTTCTTTACACCTTTGACATAAAGTAACAATTCTAAATGCAAATGGAAGTAAATATTACAGCCAATGCCCTTATCCAGGGGCAATAACTCAGATTTTTCTCTTTCTATTTTATTTTTTATGGGAATTTGTTTTCGTTATTTTTTGACTGTTTTCTTATAACATCAAACTTTTGTATGTTTCTTTACACCTTTGACATAAAGCAACGATTCAATATGCAAATAAAAGTAAAAATTACAGTCAATGCTCTATTCCAGGGGCAATAACTCTGTACCGTATCTCTTTTATAATAGGAATTTGTTTTCGTTATTTTTTGACTGTTTTCTTATAATGTGTTTATGTTTGTTTACACTTTTGACACAAAGGAGCAGTTCAATATGCAAATAAAAGTAAATATTATAGTCAATGCTCTATTCCAGGGGCAATAACTCTGATCTTTCAGTTCCATATTTAATTTTATATGGGAATTAGTTTTCGTTTTTTTGTACAGTTTTCTTATAATGTTTTATGTTTGTTTACACTTTTGACACAAAGGAGCAGTTCAATATGCAAATAAAAGTAAATATTATAGTCAATGCTCTATTCCAGGGGCAATAACTCTGATCTTTCAGTTCCATATTTAATTTTATATGGGAATTAGTTTTCGTTTTTTTGTACAGTTTTCTTATAATGTTTTATGTTTGTTTACACTTTTGACACAAAGGAGCAGTTCAATATGCAAATAAAAGTTAATATTACTGTCAGTGCTCTTTTCCAGGGGCAATAACTCTTGTTTTTCCATTCCTATTTTATATTTAATTATTATTATTATTATTATTATTATACCCGATTTATATAGCGCTCTTTTCACACAGGAGTTGTGAGAATTGTTTGCGTTATTTTTGACTGTTTTCTTATAATATCGAATTTGTGTGGGTTTACCTTGTACATTTTAATAAAAACAGCAATTAAAAAATCAAATCAAATGTAATCTTACAGTCCTTGTTCTTTCTTTAGGCAATAACTCTGGTTTTTTCTCATTCTTTTTTATGTTTTATTTGTTTGTTTGTTTATTATTTATCGTCTGTTTTCTTATAAAATAAAACTACTTTATGTACATGTATATAAACACCATTGACATGATAGTAATTCACTATGGAAATTCATCACTGAAATATGCGTTTTAGGGTATACATACAGACAACCCCGATATATAAAAAAGCCAAAAGATTGGATTGTGTGCGATGCCAAATGAGTTTCTCTTAAATTCACTTTGGGGAAAGTATCATTATATTAAGTATTACTTTCATAGGAACATTGTATTGACACGAACATACATAATGGATGACTATGTTAGGTTCGAATTTCTATAAAATGTTATCGTTGGTTTTGTGACAAATCCAAGGGTTATTACTATGTATCTGGCTAAAACATGGTGTATTTACAATTTTGTGACGGGAAGTTGTGCTTTACAGCCTGTATACGTGTAATTTTAACACATACCAAATGAATTAGATGTAAACATTCTGTATAATTATTCACATACTTTAACGTACAGTTTTACAAATGAACATTTACAATATCAATATCCTTTTAGAGATATTTGAACGAAGAAGAACAATCACAAACCATACACTCGTGGTATCATTTGACCAAACTTGCGAATAACTTTACAGAACTTTCATCACCAATTATGCTTCGTTATGAAACAATCAGATCATCGATCTACATACATTCAGTTTACAATGACGCGTCTAGCAAAAGTGAGAATGTGGGGATTCTTATAAAGACGCATGCTACATGTACCAATTAATCTGAGTTACACAGTGTGTTGCCTCACAACCACATTCATACATGCATACTTGTTGGCTTTTATAGCAAGCACATTTTGCCGAGCTGCACTTTGTCTTGCAATAGCAAGACGCGAGTTGCATGTATGCCATTGGGATAGAGGGATTTCTTATCCAATTGGGGGTGATACATAATTAGTGTGTGTGTATGGGGTCCAAGGCTGTCTTGACTTTCATGAGTTGCCTATACCAGCAAGTGTCTTTATACCAGTTAAGGTATGGAAACCCATGATGTTTTGTCGACCTTGAGTGCCTCATATATTTTGTTAACAAATCATCCCCTTTGCTTTGCTGTACCGGATAACATCCATATTAACACGTTATTTCCTACAAAGCATCAACAGTATTACGTCTGTGTCCCTGCATATAACAATCAGACGATCTAACCCGCTTGCAACAGCATCCTTAGCATGGCATATCATTCTATTGTCAGCTTCTTTATTATCGACCGACAACTTATGAGCATGGAAGCTATATGACTTTGCATTTATAACGCCTACGAACGTTCCATCTGCTACAACAAGCAACCCTTGTGGTAATAATGTGTCATTCAGATGATAGAAACTCGGCAATGTACATGTATTTCTACTTCTCGTCGAGCACAAGGTATGGCTCTTTGACATGCGGTAGTGGGTCCAGGTAGTGGGTCTTCTGGTCCTGTGATTTTTTCCAGTGGCAGCTTTGATAGACCTGCTCCCAAGGTATCAAATGTGACATCAATGCGAGTAGGTGTGCCTGTGAAATGGGAATATACCGACTGAACAAATTCTTGAGCATACTCTCCGAATGTCTAACATCCTTGAGATCTTTCTCGAGCTTTAATAAGGTCAGGTCTTATCTGTTTCGATACTTGTTGCTTGTCTGATCTCGTGTCTCTATAAATACTTGCTAATGTCTTTGACTTTGTTTTTTGGGTGGAGCAAATAGTCGGTGTTGCACTCCTTGAATCAATAATTTGTAAAGTCCTAAACCAATGAGAGGGTTCTGCAATCACATCGCGTCCAACAAAATATGGCTAATGTCTTTTGTTTCAGCATCCTTTAACGCTGTCTCAACAAATTGGTCTACAGCATTGGATGCGTCTTTCGATTTTTCACTTGTCGAAATACAAAATACATCTAACAAACCGCCCAGTGCAGCAAGGGCTTAGAATTACCTTTGCTAAAAGATCTTGGTATACAGAAAGAGTTGGTTTCCTTTGTACAACAATCAAACTTGAGCTGGTTTCCCGTAATGAAGTTAATATTTTTGTTAATTGACCCTGTGAGATCTGAACATACACAATCAACGCATTGTATTTCGTGTTCTGTTAATTCGTATTAGATGGTTTTCATATGGAAAGAGAAAAGGCTGCATGGACCACATCGAATGCATTTCATGGAAAATATTTTACATTTACAATTTATTGTTTATTTACTATCAGTTAAAATGTAGAAACAGTAAAGTCTTGAAAACATTGCGATTGCTATGTATGACAAGCCATTAGATAAGTTGTATTTAATGCAATTATTGTGTTGGACTGGACGTGTTTGCCTGATAGTGGCAAAAACCTTACTTCGCAATTCCTACAAGCCAAGCTGCTTTGTTTAAACACACGAAATTATTTGCATACTTAATAGCTTGTGTTTTGTGGCATTACGCAAAATAATATAAGTGTCCAGTAGAGTGTGAATGAAGGAAATATATTGCTGATACATTAGACTAGGCTGCTATTTATTGGATATAGATATACATATAGTTGCGAAGATTAAGCGTATGCGCTAAAGAAAACTGATTGCAGTGACAGATGCCTGTATTTTCGATGTTGCCGCTTTTGTTCAGATTAATAAATTTGTGAATATGACAATGAATATATACACACATCATAAGCAATAGTACAACAACAAACAGGATTTACTACTTTACTATTCATAAACCATATATATATATAAACGGAAATGCAAAGGTCCGACAAAAATATTTTTTAAACAAAGGCATAATGTTTCTTATTTTTTAATTCGATATATATATATATACCGGACCGACTTTTGTCGGACCTTTGCATTTCCGTTTATATATATATATATATATATATATATATACAATGTATATGTATCTGCCAAAAGTAAGTCAATACCCAATTAAACAAGTTCTTTAATAAATATACAATCACAAAATTAGTGATTTTTAACACTACCTTTGACTCCGAAAGTTTGACTAATGGTCATGTATGAGAAAATTTAAGAAACGAAATTAATCATTAGTGCAAAAGGTAACGGTCATCTTAAAGCAAACACGTTTCTTTTTCAAACATTGGTCATTATGCATTCAAGTATGCTTCAAATCAAATAAAATTTTCTTGATTACCTTGCCAATGCTTAAAAACGTATATTTCAACACCAAAAGTATAAAATTTGGTCATACATGTCAAATGTTAGAAGAGAGATGGTATATGAGAACCGAAAATGGCGGCCATCTTGAAAAATGGCGGCCATTTTGAATGTTTACGGTGCAAAAGGGCTTTTTGTTGAAAGAAAGACCATATCAGTATATTATGTAAACCTACTTTGATGATTGTATATCAAGTTTATGATTTTTTCTCTAATGTGCCCAGCTATTATAGCAGAAATGAACAGAATACGTGATTTACTGGCTTATTTTAAGAGTTATCGCCCTTGTTTGAGACTTATAATTGTTTTTTCTGTCACGAAAATTCTATTTCTAGATTTTTCGACCAATTATACATTCAATAAATTAAAGTTTTTTAGGCTATCTATGAGTGATTGCAAATAGCATAACAATTAATTATCATAATTCCTATTAAAAAGGAGATATGGAACATAAAAAAACAGAGTTATTGCCCCTGGAATAGAGCATTGACTGTAATTTTTACTTTTGTTTGCATATTGAATCGTTGCTTTATGTCAAAGGTGTAAAGGAGCATACAAAAGTTTGATGTTATAAGAAAACAGTCAAAAAATAACGAAAACAAATTCCCATAAAAAATAAAATAGAAAGAGAAAAATCAGAGTTATTGCCCCTGGAAAAGGGCATTGGCTGTAATATTTACTTCCATTTGCATTTAGAGTTGTTACTTTATGTCAAAGGTGTAAAGAAACATAAAAATAATTTGATGTTATAAGAACAAAGACAAAAATAACGAAAGAATAACTATAAAAAATATAAAAAAGAATGAGGAAAATCAGAGTTATTGCCCCTGAAAAAGGACATTGACAGTAATATTTTACTTTTTTGATAATATTTAGCAAGTACAGACATTTGTGAACTAATTGTAACTAATAATAGTTCATTTGATATATTTGAAATGTAAATAAAGTTAGGTTTATATTATGGTATGCAAAAATGTGCACCCAATGACCTTTGACCTATTTCTGACCTTAATACGCGCCTAAGAACTTTACATCCCCCCTAGAATTGTTCGTATACATATGCTGAATATAAATCAAGTGGATGTTGCCCGTCTACACGACATGCCATGAGACCCATTTTACAGAGCCTTATTTTCGATCCGTAGGCAGACTATTTAACAAATGCAGATTAAATTAAATCGTTTAAATTTTGAACTACCCATTTAGAACTCATTGCTACATTTGTGCATATAAAACAATACTTATTGACCTTTGATATACAATTTGTTTTTATATTTCATGTTTCAATGCGACGATAGATTATTTACATCGTTCAGAGGCATCTCCGTGTTAACCCTGTCACTCTCAATGACGCCTTAACGTGCGTTTGAAAACAGTTTGCATCATGATCAGACGCCGCGTCACGCGGCGTCTGATCAGGACTCAAACTGTTTTACACTCTTATCGATATTTATTAAGTCATACAACCTTAAATCTAACTTTGAAACGTGTCTTGCAGACAGCAATAATTAAGCAGAAGACAATAAAGCGGTGAAGGGGTAAAAATCTCCCGAATAATTTGATCATGAAAGGGTTAAAACTGTTTGTTTTTTCTCAGTATACACTGCTTATTACTCGTTACAATCTTCAACGATGTGTGTAAATCTACAGAAAAAGTCTATTATCAGACGCCACATTACCATTTTCATAGTTAACAATATTTGCGATTAACCTTTCTTGGTTAAAAATGTATGTATAGACAATATGTTTAACTCACATTCATTTTAACCCATTTATGCTTAATGTCCCATATATGGGACATAGGCACACATTGTAGACTCTGATCAGAGTCTACACTGTTTGCTGATAGGAATTTCAATATAAAACAAAACGTAAATGAAAAATTAGACCAGGCACCCCTTAGATTAAAATAGACTAATCCAATATATAAGCATGGAAGAATCGACTGGGCACACAATTAATGGGTTAACTTGTGTGTGTGTAACCCCTTCACTGCCTTACCCCGAGTACAATAGTTATTTGAAAAAAAGGTTAAGATTCTTATCAGACGCCGAGTAACGCGGCGATTGATCAGGATACAAACTATTTGACACTCATTTCAATATGTTTCTTAATTAAGTTTGAGGGATAAAAGCAGACGAAACTTATTTACAATTGATGAGGGCATGCCAGTGAGGTGGTTAAGCCAATCATTGAAAACTCAGACGAATGTACATTCCATCTAAACTTTGAAACAAGTTTAAGTAACACTTAAGCATATTCGAGAAATTTATAATTCTTACAGATGTGTACACTAAAGAGCTAAGTTGACATTTTAATTTATCCGTAACAAATGCCCATTATCTTTCATCTAATACCATGGAATAGGATGTGGAATATCCAGTAACAGACTCGAAATTATTGTCGGATGTCGATTATTAACAAGAACAAACATACAACATAAGAATTAAATGCTCGTTAATTAACCCATACAGTGGAGAATGTGTTATTCTTTCCCAATAAACGCGTTTACGCTAAAACTATTATTTGCAGTGCAAACAGTTTGGAGCCAGATCAGACGCCGGGTAACCCGGGGTCTGATCAGGCTCCAAACTGTTTGCCACCAAGATAAACAAGAATTATCAGAATTGTCCAAAAGTTGTTCTTTTCTACGTTTTAGTGTTTTGCGTTTGCGTACGTTTGCGTTTAAACGGGAAAGAATAACAGATTCTTCACTGTAAATCATGTATTGTTTCAGTATAGAGAGGAGAAACCTAACTATTTTCCCTTTAACTCAATGACCATTAGTGACGCATATATGCGTCCTTTACCAAATGTATATATGTGAAGAATACACTTGTCATATGCAAACAATGAAGTCCCTGATTAGAGGGCTCCTGCAGGAACCCTCCGATCAGGGACTTCACTGTTTGTCATTTTGCAATTTATTACAAAAACAACTCTAAATAGTCTAAAATGGACCAGCCTTTATTGCAAACTGGATCTGTCCATTGGAAGTTTCAGGAGATAATGAGTTAAACGAAACTAAACGCAATGCAATAAAGTCTTCCAATTAACATAGTGTTTGTCTGAGTGGCAAACAGTTAGGAGCATGTACAGATGCCGAGTTACCCGGCATCTGATCATGCTCCATACTCTGAGCAATAGACATTCGGAAAGAATACTCAAACGCGCTTCAAGCGTCCATTGAAACGGATGAGATTTATCAATCCTACAGAAAGATATAAAATTCACAAGTAAACACAACGTTTCATGCTATATGTTATTCTTGCTTAATACTTGTAAGGTTATCTATATATGCTTTGGCAAATAGTCAAATACTGTGCTGGGTGGTCAATAATTGGAGAAATATGCGGCCATCTACAAAACGAACAGTTGAGGATTGGTTATTCTTGAAATTAAATTAAGCGCAAACGCAATGGAAAACGATGTACAAGACTGCTTTCAATAAATGCTTATGCCCACGGTTGGCATCATTGTCACTATATTCAGAATCCAAATTAAGTCCAAATAAGGTCAAATACAAGGTCAGGGTGATATATATTGAGAACGATCCAATGCAACAACTGACTAAGTATCCAAGAATTTATAGTGAGCGATGTAGATGCCAGGAGAAACGGTAAACTCAAGATAACCAAGAAATAGTCCAGTGAAAATATTCTTAGTCTAAGAGATCAATGTCAAGGCCAACCGGAGTTCAAATGATATGGGCGGAGTTGGAATGGTCCATGGCAACAAGTTATAAATATGCAAACACTCTGGTGAGTGGTGAAGGTGAAAAAATAAAGAGTTAATATCTACAAATGGACGCAAGGACATATTGATGGACTTGCAGACGGGTGGATAGACAGGGAAATCGCTATGTGCCTCTCGCATCCATCGATGCCTAAGTATAACGATGAACACTGTTTGAAATACTTGGCCAATTATTTATTTTTGGTTGACAAACAGTTTGGAGCCTCATCAGACAACGGGTTACCCGGCGTCTGATCAGGCTCTAAACTGTTTGCAAAGAACATAGTTTAAGGAAACACGCGTTTACTGGGAAAGAGTAAATTCTTCTTCACAAGCTGCTGAAAGCATGACAAAATCTATAATAACAGGTGCCCATTTAATCTAATGTCATACGACAAAACCGGTCGTAAGTCAAAACTTTAAAATACATTTAATTTGTGATTTCTCTTTCTAATCATGTCTTGTGACATCCCTTTAGACTCGTCTTGAAAATACAATTTTAAATAGATGTCACAATACAGGATTAGATGGGGGAAATAAATGATAATTGAGACTTTTATAATTTGACTTACTACAACATTTGTCGTACGAAGTTTTATGAAAACACCTCGGGTGTTTTAATGGAAGCTTATCACGGTTTTACTGTTACAGTTTATTGTTTATTTCTGTCTCATCAATGTACATCAAACAAATAATACAAACATATATGATAAAAGAGTACATTGCCACTCTATATAGAGTTATAGGAGACTATGGTTATCACATGTTATTACATGTATCTATTCATGATCACAAAAACATCAATCGTATAACTGCAGTGAGTTCAGGTAATGGATCGGGGCCCATCGGAGGCCAGTGTCCGTGACTAAAAAACCATATTTACACGACATCGTTGGACAGCTAAAATCCAAAATGGCGACCAAATGAACTTTTGGCTTGCCCTTTAAACGTTTATAGCAACTTCTCTTAAATAAACTAACATTTTTCTATACTTAACAAATCAAACAAAACATCTCACAATGTTATATCTAAATCTTATTTTTGTATGTGGTATAATAGATGCATTTCAGTTATTTTAATGCACATTTGCGTGTGCTACATGTACAGTGGAGAATCTGTTATTCTTTCCCGTTTAAACGCAAACGTACGCAAACGCAAAGCACTAAAACGTAGAAAAATACAACTTTTGGACAATTCTGAAAATTCATGTTTATCTTGGTGGCAAACAGTTTGGAGCCTGATCAGACGCCGGGTTACCCGGCGTCTGATCTGGCTCCAAAGTGTTTGCACTGCAAATAATAGTTTTAGCGTAAACGCGTTTATTGGGAAAGAATAACAGATTCTCCACTGTATTACGATTCGTAAATAATTCGTTCGTATCCATGACAAGTACATAGACATGAGGAGCACTGGATTACTGTTGGAGAGTATTCAAGAACGTTAGATGTCGTACTATTAACCCTTTACCATATAGAAGCGCTTTTTGGCGCGTTCCGTTTAATCCTCCGCGGAAGAAAATTATTCAAATCTATACAGTCATGAATATGTATCAGAAGGAATATTTTCTTATTTCTAGCAGGTGGTACCCTAAAGCAGGCTGAAAGTAAAGCGCATTCAGCGCATTCTGCTTTACTTTCAACCTGCTTTAAGCAGTCACCCTTTTTCAAAACTATAAACAGGTTATGGGGTAAGGGTTAAAGGCTGCTTGCATTCTACATGTATAAAGGACGTTGGGCTTGGACCTGAACTCACTACTTATTTGCAAGTCAGTGCCTTATTGTTACAAGGGTGCACATACATGTAATAAACTTTTCTGTCTTTTGAACTTTAGTTATCTATAATGACAACATTATTGTGTTAATACACTTTAACTTTAAGCAGCACTTTAACTTTAAGCAGCAAGCTTAAAGGGAAGAAAGAATGGTTACTTTGTATAATATCTACGTGTTTTCCTCGTACATGTAGTCCCTAGTTTGTTGCTCAAACGTTTCACCTAACATTAATATTAAAAACCAACAGTTTTCAGAGTTTATTCATAATTTGCGTAGTTCTTTTATTGTGATTGGAAATTGCACAGATCGTTGAAAACATTATCAGGAATTATATTTGTAAATAATGTACACCCATAATAGAAGACACATGATAGTTTGGTTAAAGTGCTCGCTTTATAGAAAATAAATTGGTTTGTTCAACTTGTATTTCGACAAGGTGGAAGTAACATGTACAGTGGAACCCCTCCAAACCGGAACCTCTAAATACTCCATAAACGTGACAAAAGCTTTGGTCCCGTTTCTAACCCTTCTTTATTTTTACCCATTACATCATAGTACGCCTTTTGACGTCTTTGGTTTATTCCTACACTGAAGAAAATAGTTTATACATTCTAGCAGATTATAGCTTAAAGCAGGTTGGAAATAAAGCAGTGTGCGCCTTAAGGCGCATTCTGCTTTACTTTCAACCTGCTTTAAGTGGTCAAGTACATGTATCTTCCATACTACAACAAGCTATTTGGTAATAGGTTAAAACCTCTCTAAACTGGAAACCCCTCTAAACCGGATTTGTTTGGTCATCACACATGTCCGGCTTAGAGGGGTTTCACTATATGTGAAATTGAATGAATCATCGTAGTTCGACTGTTCATACATGTACACATGTACCTGTTATACTAATTATAATGATAGGGCATATATATCTGTAAACAATTAGTTTAAATGGACTAATAACTACGACGAGGGTAATTAGGGCGAATAATGACTTTCATCCTTGTAGCATGTGATACGATACAGTAGATGTTCGATAGTTAATTGCTGAACGTAGCCTTGCTATAGTATTACAGTGCTCCGTCCCTACAACGGCCCTCCCAACAACGACTCTCTCCTTATAACGACACTTGCCGCAATTCCCTAATACAGTGGAGAAAACGTTATTCTTTCCCAATAAATGCGTTTACGCAAAAACTATTTTTTTCATTGCAAGCAGTTTGGAGCCAGATCTGACGCCGGGTAACCCGGCGTCTGATCAGGCTCCAAACTGTTTGCCACCAAGATAAACATGGATTGTCAGAATTGTCCAAAAGTTGTACTTTTCTACGTTTTTGTGCAATGCGTTTGCGTACGTTTGCGTTTAAACGGGAAAGAATAACAGATTCTCCACTGTAGCATGTGATACGATACAGTAGATGTTCGATAGTTAATTGCTGAACGTAGCTTTGCTATAGTATTACAGTGCTCCGTCCCTACAACGGCCCTCCCAACAACGACTCTCTCCTTATAACGACACTTGCCACAGTTCCCTAATACATGTAACTGGACGATTTCGTTATAGATATATACAAGGATGATCTATATGTACTGCAGTTTTGTCCATACCGCAGGACTTCTCGTATGAAATAGCAAACCGTACACATCCTGATGAGACGCCACGTTACATGGCGTCTAATAAGGGTGTGCACTGTTTACCAATGCCCTCTTTAGTAGACACTAGGCTTAAATGGGTTAATGTTGCAAAATGAAATAGCTTTGCAATGAATAGTTTAACCTTTGCGATTAGACCGGAAATGTGTATTGCATCCTTTTAGATCACCTTTTTGTATACAAAGATGCCACCATACAATAGCGATGTATGATGATGGTTTGTTTTAAACAATTAAACCGCAAATCGTACACGAGACGTTTCGGTCCAAGTTACTAATTAGATAATTTATTGATCGTTTTAGTCCCAATGTGATATTTCCAGAACGAAAGGTTTATGTCGTTTCTTCCTCAATAAAACTGTTAAGTTAGTCTTGCCCAAACGATTTATTTAGTGCGTGATATGAATTTCGAATCTCAGAAATATCTGCCATTCATATTGTTCCTTTTAGATATTCAATTATCTTTTATTTAACTATTAATGCAACTTTTAAATGAATTAAAAGAAGCCGGGTGCAACACATATCGGAAATAATGCAACTTGGATTAACCATTAATGTTTTACAAGGAAAAAATAACGAACGGCAGTTTGGTTTGGTCTTACTAGATTTATATGTTTCAAAGTGATTTGCTACAAAATAATGACCAGTTAAATGACATGTCAGAATCAATATAACTTTATCCTAAACATAATCTCTCTGCGCGCAATAACTCTTTTTATTTCAACAGTTCAAACTTTTCAACCGCAACGTATATACATGTATCATTTTCTTTTCATTTTTGAATTGCGTTCTTCTGATGAATTATAAGAAAAAAGATAAACTTTAGAAATATTTTAAACTTCAAGATTACTTAATGCTGTTTTCGTGATGTTGAAAATATAAACTATATACAGTAAAACCTCCTTATTACGACCACAAAAACGAAAGTTAATTGATTGTATAAAATACAGGTGAAAGTTTAAAGCAATGTGACAGTAAAACAGAAAGCTCCTAAAGGAGCTTTCTGCTTTACTGTCACATTGCTTTAAGCAGTCACCTATCTTAATCACCTGATAATAAACACAATTAAGTGGTCGTAATTGAGAGGTGTTACTGTACACATAAAAGCCATAATGTTAATATTCAGAGGATTATACGTATCAATTTTGATTCCGAATGGGACCCTAAATTTAGTGTTTTTATGTACAACGTCAATGGATGTTGAAATAATTATGCAAAGCCATATGTTCGTCTTTGCTTTCATTTAAAGATTTAGTTTTAGAGGTCCTTGTATGAATGATTTTTGTGTGGGTCAAAATTTGAAAACTCTCCTATTCTAACACATTTTGTTCAAAGGAAAGTACAGCAACATATTATTTCTCTTTACTTTTTCATTTGTCAAATACAGCTATTTTCCCAATAAAAGCTTTATAGAAAACTTCGATAGTTTAAACAATTTACTAATTTGATTCTTTTTCATCCAAACCTTCATACGAGCTTGCAAAAGTGTGTTTTACAAGTTTTGAAGCCATTTTTTATATGTACACATTACTAACATTGCGTTAAAAATGCTAAATGTATCAACATCAATATGTTGATTCTAAAGATGATCGTGTTAAGGGTTACACAGTGTCATTCATGAAAAAATGTTTCTTATACAGCACATACAGTGTTGCCTGAGAATATAATAATCTTTATTCAAGTCTCATCATGGATACAACATAATACAGTTACATAATAATTACAAACAAAAGAATGTTCCATGTCATTCAGTTATGAATTATAAGAGACTATCATAGTGTTGTCAAAATGAACACATTCTAGGTACTATAAAATATCCACATTATTTACAATAAAAATGGATATAGTCATCATTATAATATACAAAGTGCATCACAAATCAAATATCACAGTTTATACATTGTTATATAGCAGACCTCTACGTCTGTTTAAAATAAGATGGCAGGATTTGGCAATAGTGCGTATTAAATTTTCATTAGAAAATATAAAAACAAACTTATCTATATCATTTTTAGTGTTAAAAAGAGTGTCAACTTCATAAGCCTTGGTAAAAATATCATTTCTTATATCATTATAAGTACAACATTTCATTATAACATGAAATTCATTTTCCACACAGTTTTCACAAAATGGACAAATCCTGTGTTCTTCGGCCAACCTTTCGAATCTTCCCGTCTCTATGCGCAATGGAGCGACACCTGAGCGAAATGTACTTAAAGCTGACCTGTGTTTTGTTGGTATTATCATTTTAACATAGTTTTCAGTTCCAAAATTTTGCTTAAAAAGTTTATAAGTTCTTAATTTGTTACCTCCATTGCCAGTTCTAGATTGTTCTGTGTTCACGGTGTCACTCCATTGGCCTTTAAAACGTTCTAGTGCCGCTCTTTTTATATAATTTACAAATACATGTTTACAAATACTATTTTCAATGAGTGTATACTTGTTTAAATTATAACTTTTTAAAATTCCAAATACTCTATGAAACCAATTTTTACATGTATGGGTAGCTTTACCAGCACAATATTTAAAAACACGCTTATTCGTTCTATTATCTTCCATATTGACACATCTTGCCCAAAAAGCACAAACAGAATTAAGCTGTCTTACTATAGCGGGATCCCATCCCATATCTCCAATGATTGCTGCATTTGGTGTATATCTACCAGTACCAAGATAAAACCTCATTGCACGGTTAAGGACCGCGTCAATACAAGAAAACGTTTTCGTACCCCAAGTAGCAGCCCCATAACTAATAACTGGCCATACCATGGAATCAAAAAGTTTGGTAAAAACGTTATATGGTAGACCCCCAGCATTCTTATATTTGACTATTAATAGCCCCAACGCTCTACCAGCAGCCTGAGAAACAAATTTAGCCATTATATTATAGTCCATGTGTTCACTAAGGTGTAAACCAAGATATACATATTTATCACATATACTAACAATATCATTTCCGCAGCTGAATATAGAAGCAGTTCGGTTAACTGAATGTGGTCTAAAATGTACTACATTACTTTTCTTACAATTTATATTCATCTTATTGGCCTTACTCCAATCAGATAACGCATCCAATAGACGTTGTAAATCATGTTCATTTTCGGTTAATAATACTACATCATCAGCGTACATTAAAATACAAAGTTTCTCTCCGTTTCCAACATCAACCCCAATTCCCAGACCCTTTGTCAACGTGGCAAGATCGTCAATAAAACAATTAAAAATGTTCGGAGAAACACAACAACCCTGTCTTAATCCGACTGCAACATCGAACCAATCAGTGCACATGTTATTTACCCTAACACAGGATTTTACAGAAGCATATAAAGATTTGACTGCATTCAACATTTTCCCTTTCAATCCCATGGCATAAAGTTTGTTCCATAGTATATCACGATCAATCGAGTCATACGCTTTCTTAAAGTCGATAAAGGCCGCAAAGGTAGACTGCTTCTTTTTTATTCTGGTTTCAACAATTGATGTTAAAGTAGATAGATGGTCGATAGTACTCCTCTTAGATCTAAAACCGTTCTGCTCATCGTTTAATATGCTTTCTGACTCGATCCATCGTGATATTCTATGATTCAAAACAGTGCAATATAATTTGTACATGGCAGGAGCTAAAGTGATACCTCGGTAACAAAGTGGGTCCCGGGGGTCTGTGGTTCCAGACTTGGGTATGGGGTTAATTAATCCCTTACCCCAGTCTGTCGGTAACTTTCCAGTACTAAAACAAACATTAAAAAGTATATGTAAAAAAGATATTGCTGTATCATTTTTAAAGATTTCAGCATACATTTGATCGAAACCACAGGCTTTACCCTTGTTTGCACTGTTTACCGCACGTCTCACTTCATCTATAGCTATAGCATTATTAAAATCTCTATCCTCCTCTTGGATATGCTGAGCGGCATTATAAATATTATTTAAGGTATGATCCTGTTGAGGATTATATAAATTATAGAAACATGATCTCCACTTCTCAAGCACAACACTTTTATCTCTGTCTATAGACCCATCATCTAAAACAACTTCTAGAGGTATATTATATTTTTTAGAATGTGAAATACCAACTTTACCTATCGTTTTCCAAAATTCTGTATTATTATTAGCTGCGTTGTCACTCAATTCTAACTGTAGTATATACCAATGTTTACGTTTTGATCTTTGCACTGCCCGACCAAAGGATTTTCTTTTAGCAACATAAACAGTCTTAAGCTTGTGTTTTTCCGATAACAGCCTACACGATAACCATGCCTTCTCAGCCACACATGCGCTGTTCCAAAGATCTGTTAACTGATCATTCCACCAAGGTTTCCCGACCCTTCGTTTCTTATTGTTTAAAACACTAAAATTGATAGTTTTGCAAGGGAGTTTACTCTTCATTTCGTTCTTAATTATCGAACATAACGACTGATAAGAGTCATCAATATCTTGCTGACTGCGCATACTCTCTTCAAGTTTAAAAACACACTCATGAACATTTCTGATAAAATTGTCATCTGCCATGAAATTTTCTGGTAGATTATCTACTTTAAATTTGTCCGAAGAAATATTTGGCATATTATCTTCGGACGAATCTATTGTAGCGTTGTAAAAAGTAAATTTCCAAGTAAGAACTGAATGGTCGGGAATACTTGAAGTACATTGGATACCAGCCATATTTATAAGATCAGAAACACGTATAACATTAAAATCAGTAAACATATTAAGACAGTCATGGCTAACTAAGCAGTAGTCTACCACAGAGCTTCCCTGAGGTCTAATACATGTAAAATCATTTTTAACAAAATTCCTTCCGTTTAAAATACAAAAATTACTATCTATTAAGAACTGTATAAACACATCACAGTAATCATTGCATGTAAAATCAACCACATTTCGCAAAGGAATGCTGTCAATACCATCTATAAAATCACTCTCATTACCACATCTACTATTGAAGTCTCCAAATATAGATATAAGACCTTTTTCCTGGTAATCAATTGTTTTCTCTCGGGTTTATATTCTCTCTGGTGTTTGACAAACATTTTGACCGAGATATGGCGCCGTGACGCGCACCATACAGAGAATCTGAATTAAGTTTGCTTTGCCCATGCTGTTACCCCAGTACCCCAAAGCGAATCAGGTATTTATCATGCTTCGAGATATGTGCAAGTTGTTTTTTAATTCATTAATTTTCGCCAACAGTTTTGTTCTCTGCAAGTATCTCGTTGAATGAATTGCTTTGAAGTGTAACAGCAACCTCGTCATTTTAAGGAAAATGTTAATCAAAATTTAGGTATTGAAACCAATTTATTTGAGCGCACAATGAACAGCAAATTTCAATTTAAATGTAATCTCCCAGCAGGCATATGAAATTAAAGGTATGCAGGCAGTCATTATCTCAGTAATTAACTGCAATGGCTGTTTAGACCGCTATGATTCTATGCATATTTATTTTATACAGTGGAGAATCTGTTATTCTTTCCCAATAAACGTGTTTACGCTAAAACTATTATTTGCAGTGCAAACAGTTTGGAGCCATATCAGATGCCGGGTAACCCGGCGTCTGATCAGGCTCCAAACTGTTTGCCACCAAGATAAACAAGAGTTATCAGAATTGTCCAAAAGTTGTTCTTTTCTACGTTTTAGTGCTTTGCGTTTGCGTACGTTTGCGTTTAAACGGGAAAGAATAACAGATTCTCCACTGTACAGCGCCTGTTCTTCTGCAGAGTACATGTATTACACGCCATGCATTGCTACCAAAACTATCTACATTGTAAAATCAAGGACATAAAGGCATTTATTGGGAAATAATAAGCTTCTCCAACAAAGTATTAACTTAGCTGTACCGGCATATAACATTAAGTTTCAACGAAATATAAGTTTATAGCCTACATTAATATCTCAGCAATGTGCGGGCATTCCTGTTATTATAACTACATGTATTACCTAATTACTAACGTATATTGGAATAACCAATGTAATTATTTCATTCTTTCTTGACAAGTAAATTAGTTTGCAAAGACTAATGACATTGTGAAACTAATTAATTACTTTCATTATGTAACAGAAGTAAAAGAATGCATTTTTCATTTTCATAAAACCGGGACTATGCTCATTTTAGAACGAGGCGCCTAACTTACATGAAATATATCACAGCTAAGTATGGTTTCCCCCATTTTCTCCAGATGTCTTTGGATATAGAGCCAATATGAATGGTTACACAATGGACATATGCATCATTATATTCTTGTTTAAACTGTATGGAAAAGAGACACTTAATAATCTGCCTATATTTGTTAACCAATTCATCGCTGAAACCTTTAATTGACAATTCTCATTTCAAATTAAGACACCACGCAATAAATGGTCTGATCATGAGCCGAACAAAATTGCCATAAGCTTTGTACTCGAGTTAAGGCAGTGAAGCAGGTAATATAATACAGTGAAACTCCTCTAAACCGGAACCTCTAAATACCGGAATTCTCTCTAAACCGGATAAAAACTATGGTCCCGTTTCCAACCCTTCTTTATTTTTAACCCATTACACTTTAAATATGCCTTTTTACGCCTTTGATTTATTCCTACTGTGAAGAAAATAAATTCATGAATATGTATCATCACAAATATATCTATATTCTAACAGATGATAGCTTTGAAAAAGGTTGAAAGTAAAGCAGAATGCGCATTCTGCTTTACTTTCAACCTGCTTTAAGTGATCAGCCATCTTCAAAACTAGAAACCCCTCTAAACCGGAAAACCCGCCTAACCGGCCATTTATGTTGTCCCCACACATGTCCGGTTTAGAAGGGTTTCACTGTATGCGCTAAATTAGGCATATTGTTTAACCAATACCCCATAGCCTGCTTCTAGTATTGAAGGCATATAACCACTTAAGACAGAATGAAAGTAAAGCAGAATGCTCCATAAGGCGCATCCTGCTTTACTTTTATCCTGTTTTAAGCTACCATCTGCTGGAATATAGAAAAATGTGTCTTATGGTACATACAGTGGATAATACGTTATTCTTTCCAAATAAACGCGTTTACGCTAAAACTATTATTTTCAGTGCAAACAGTTTGGAGCCAGATCAGACGCCGGGTAACCCGGCGTCTGATCAGGCTCCAAACTGTTTGCCACCAAGATAAACATGAATTATCAGAATTGTCCAAAAGTTGTACTTTTCTACGTTTTAGTGTTTTGCGTTTGCGTACGTTTGCGTTTAAACGGGAAAGAATAACAGATTCTCCATTGTATTCATGACTATATAAATTGGATTATTTTCTTCAGCGGAGGAATTAATTCAATGCGGAGTATATGGAGAAATGTTAAATGCGCACACTTTATCTTCCTAATTTATTGACGACATCACGGGAGTCCTATGACATTTCAGGATTCTTTGCTGAAAATTAAATAGAAAGTCATTACATTTGTTCTCATTTTTATCTCAGTGGGAAGTTTCATTGATAAATTGACCATGTTTTACTTGTAAAACCTATTAACATATAACACAGAGTTTTGAGATAGGCTTAAGCACTACACGGACAAGATTTTAATAGCATTGAGCGCGCCATAGACGAAACTGCGATAAGATAAAATGTTGGAGCTGATTTGGGGACCAAGGTGTTAACATCTATCGATTAGGTACAGTGGAGCAAACGTTATTCTTTCCCAATAAACGCGTTTACGCTATATCTAATACATTTGTATTTCCATTGCAAATAGTGTGGAACCAGATCAGACACCGAGTTACCAAGCGTCTGATCAAGCTTCAAACTGTTTGCCATTCAGCTTAATATCAATAGTAAGTGTCGTCGAAAAGTTGTAATTTTCTTCATTTTAGTGCTTTGCGTTTGCGTTTCGTTTGCGTTTAAACGGGAAAGAATAACGCTTTCTCCACTGTATCAATCACTTGCAAACCAGGTGTTACAACAGTTCGAAGTTTGAAAGGAACTGTGTTGAAAATTACAAAATCTAATTTTCCGGTTCTGTCTACTTGAGACTCAAATCTACCCCCGTACAGTGGATAATGTGTTATTCTTTCCCAATAAACGCGTTTAGGCTAAAACTATTATTTCCAGTGCAAACAGTTTGGAGCCAGATCAGACGCCGGGTTATCAGGCTCCTGAAACTGTTTGCCACCATGATAAACATACATATCAGAATTGTGCAAAAGTTGTTCTTTTCTACGTTGTGGTGCTTTGCGTTTGCGTACGTTTGCATTTAAACGGGAAAGAATAACAGATTCTCCACTGTAAGTTTATACACTGTATGTGTAAAGTGTGAAATGTTTTGAAACTAAATTAAAAAGGGGCGTCAATTACCTAGACATCTTGTATGGCCAAATTCAGATGGCTTTATAACTAAACCCTTCACTACCATGACGCCATCTGCTTTAAAGAATAATTAATTTCGGAACTTGTGGCCAAACACAATGTCCTTGTTTTAAAAGTTTGGAATACAATATGGTTAAACTGTAATAATTGTGGTCTGCTTTTATTTCCAAAATTTAAAGATTAGATATTTTGACTTAATGAATATTGAAATGAGAACAGAACAGTTTGGAATCTAATCAGGTGCATCGTTCCGCGGAGTCAGATCAGGGTCCAAACTGTTTTCATATAATAATCGTTATCGGGGTTGAGGCAATGAAGGTGTTTATTTACATGGAATGTATAACCGAAAACCTTAATTGAGAAACGAAAATGGCAAAATCTGCAAACATCTTTTGATTTAAAGGGACTCGCAACCGGATGGTGTACTTGTCAAAATAAAATAAAATACTCAAATAAAAGCAAATTTGTGCCATTATCAGTCCAAAAAAAGTCTCAAGAATCGTCACCGAATCTTAGATTTTTAGATATTTTCTATCGTTTTTCTATACCGACTAGTAGACGGTATAGTTGTTGTTGTTGCTTCTCTACACGGGCACAGACATAAACACGAGCCGAATTACGAAGTTGTATGCACTTTCGATCGCAACACATTGAAATACGTTAAATCGATCCGAGATAAACGGATAGTTCCGTGGTCCATTGGTCTAAGCGGTTTCCCCTATATTGCCTTCTGTCCGCCAATGCCGGGCCCCGGGTTCGAATCCCACCAGAGACCAATATTTTTTTTTATTGAAATACATTTTTTTTAAACAGAATTTCTTATCCTAAACTAATTCTTTACCATTTATATAAGCGTTTGACACATATTTATAAATTACTATTTTTAATGCACCATCTGGTTGCGAGTCGCTTTAAACTGATTAAAGGATTAACAACTTGAACTGAAGAATGCATGTATATTTCATGTACATGCGAATATTATTATATAACGAAATACTAGTACAGTGGAGAACACGTTATACTTTCCCAATAAACGCGTTTACGCTTAAACTATTTTTTGCAGTGCAAACAGTTTGGAGCCAGATCAGACGCCGGGTAACCCGGCGTCTGATCAGGCTCCAAACTGTTTGCCACCAAGATAAACATGAATTATCAGAATTTTCCAAAAGTTGTACTTTTCTACGTTTTGTGTTTTGCGTTTGCGTACGTTTGCGTTTAAACGGGAAAGAATAACAGATTATCCACTGTAGTATATAGTGCAGTGTTTCTATACGCTATCAGGATCAAAAGTGTTTTTGAAAGTAATTATTGTACTCGGGGTAAGACAGTGAAGGATTTACCCATTGAATCCTATAGATTGGTATACATGTACATGTTTCTTAGAAACAGGGTACACTTTTCTTAAGCATACAATGTAAATCAAGTTCAGAGGGCTGTCACAAAGGATCCCCATACAGAGTCTATACGGTTTACTTTTTTCAACATTGTTCCAACGATCCTAAATAGTCTAAACGCTATTAATCTTAATTGGAAACTGAAAATACATACATCAGTTTTAATAGGGCCAACGAAACATATTGCACTGTTCCCTTGACTACAAACGTTTAGCATAACCTGCTTTAGAAATGACACTTTATTCAGTGGGTTGTGTTGTCCCCAGTATCATTGTCATCGACTAGAATTTCTTGGAAGGGGTTGAATTGCAATTAAAAAAGAATCGCTATCATTTAGAAGAGAAAATTAATTCAAAATTAGTTTTGAAGCCAATTTATTGAAGCGCACATTGAATACACATTTTAATTGAAATGTAATCTCCCCATAGGCAGATTGAATTAATCCTGAACTGCATCACCTTGAGTCCAATAGTAATTTGCAAACAATTTGGATCCTGGTCAGACGCCGATTTACACGGCCTCTAATCAGAACCAAACTGTTTGAAATTCATTACAGGCGGAACGCCCCCGGTACATGTATGCAGTACGCATACGAATCAACCTGAATGTGATGAACCGGGACAAGGGGCCGTACCGGCTAAGCCAGGTCTACAACCCTTTGTTTGCTAACGCTTCCAGTAGCAACAAGGGGAAGTAAATCCTAGTTCCCGCGGATCAAGCGAACAGTCCAGTTCGAGAAACTGTCTGGGTAAATGAATTTACTTATAGCAGTGTTACAAGAACTTACTAACAAAGCATTCTACCTGCTAAATGACCCTATTCACAAAACTATTTTTTTCCCGTTTGAATGTCAACGAAACGCAAACGTATTGCGTTAAAACGTAGAAATCAAAATCATTCGGACAATTCTGACTACTTTTTTAATCTGAGTGGCAAACAGTTTCGAACCTGATCAGACACCAGGTTACCCGACATCTTATCTGGCTCCAAACTGTTTGCACTGAACATAAAAGTATGAGCGTAAACGCGTTTATTGGGAGAAACAAAAACATATTCTCCCCCGTACACTTTAATAACTGGAAGATAATCGAAACAGCTATATTCAAACTAGCATGTACAGTGGAGAAATATAGGATCTGTCATGAGTCGATGTTTAAGACAAGCTGATCTCAAACGAGTCTAGAATTGAAATGTTATTAAGCGAGCGTTGGCGAGCTTAATAACTTTCCTATTCTAGACGAGTTTGAGATCAATTTGTCTTAAACATCGACGACGAGTGACAGATTACCAACGATTCAAGCTATTTTTTTAAGCAAAATGCATTTTTTTGGAACCCCAGTGACGTCAAAACGCCGTTATAACAATGACGTTATATAGTGATCTTACACATGCTGGAGATAAGGATATTCGTCACCGTTGTTCGCTATAGAAAACAGGGGTAGTTATGTGAGAAAACGTTATCCTTTCCCGTTTTAACGCAAACGTACGCAAACGCAAATCACTAAAACGTGGAAATAACAAGTGTTTGACATTTCTCACCATTTTTTTTTTTATCTGAGTGGCAAACATTGGAGCCTGATCAGACGCCGGGTTACCCGGCGTCTGTTCTGGCTCCAAACTGTTTGCAATGGAAACAATAGTTTTAGCGTAAACGCGTTTATTGGGAAAGAATAACGTTTTCTCCACTGTATGAGCAGCCTTCGGGAAACTTCAATACGCCGTCCGGAGGGACTAAACCTAATCAATCGCTTGCATTGGTGTAATGAGATAAAACAACAGATGAAAGTAACCGTCAGCCGTGTCATATTCTTGGAATTTGATGCGAGGTAGATACTAGCCAAAGAGTCAATGTCTGCTCTTGTAGGTTTATTACCAATAGCCTAAACGCTGTTTGACACATACATTTCAAATAAGTTGACAGGGGGCATTGTGATAGACTATACATGTACTATTTACAAATGACAATTATTGTACTTTGCATAGGTGCACTGTTTGTAAAAGGAGCCTGTATAGTCCATCACTGGCGTAAGAGGATGAAATATAATGAGAACAAACTATTGACCACATTTCTAGGTCAAGGTTTATATCTGGACTTGACTGCCGGACTAATACAGTGGAGAATCTGTTATTCTTTCCCGTTTAAACGCAAACGTACGCAAACGCAAAGCACTAAAACGTAGAAAATAACAACTTTTGGACAATTCTGATAATTCTTGTTTATCTTGGTGGCAAACAGTTTGGAGCCTGATCAGACGCCGGGTTACCCGGCGTCTGATCTGGCTCCAAACTGTTTGCACTGCAAATAATAGTTTAAGCGTAAACGCGTTTATTGGGAAAGAATAACAGATTCTCCACTGTAGACTTAGTGTTCAATGAACTAGCAATGTTTTATTAACCGTCTGAACGTTGCGGACGAACTTGTTTTGTGATACAGTTGAGAGAAAACGTTATTCTTTTCCAATAAACGCGCGTTTGGGTTTAAACTATTTTTTCCGGTGCAAACTGTTTTAGTCGTCAAACTGTTTGCCACTCAGATTAAAATGAATAGTCAGAATTATCTCAATGTTATTGCAATGCGTTTGCGTTTCGTTTGCGTTTAAACGGGAAAGAATAAAGTATTATCCATTGTAGCTGTTGCACGCCGTTTGAATCTAGATGATACTCTAAGTAAATCGGCGTATCATCTTGAGTTAATCTGATAAACATTCAAGTTATATTTTCTTAAAAATATTGCAGATACATCAAATAAGATAATTATTGCAGGCTAAAGGCTAATACAAATCTATTAATACTATAGATGAACCAGTCTTTGAAATCACTAGAGGGACTCTTAACTACTCCTTCACTGCCATACCCCAAGTACTCTTGCATTTTAACACAGTTAGGATCTTGATCAGACGTTATGAGTATCTAACAGTATTGACATTGATCAGACTCTGAGATACGCTGAAACTATTTGCATAAAAGGGGTGCGACTAAGAGGTTAAACTAAAAAAAACATGTGACATTATTAACAACACGATAATACAAACAGTGGTGGCACAAAGAAGGAAACAAAAACATAAAAAAACATGATCAAAACTCCATTGAGTCCTTTCCTGGTTTGACCCGAGAACACTGATTAGGTACAGTAGAGAATCTGTTATTCTTTCCCGTGCAAATAATAGTTTTAGCGTAAACGCGTTTATTGGGAAAGAATAACAGATTCTCCTCGGTACGTCCCATTAAACGCAACCATTACTATTAAATGGGCTTACAATTAAACGGTCTTTGTAGCTTTTTTCTTGTAGCAATGACATGATATATAGAATACAGTCAGCACACTCAGAAAATAAGATACGATAATCAAAAACCAATCTAAAGCTTTAATGTAAAAGTACAAAGATTGTTCAGATAAAAAAATAATTAATACGTTCAGTGCCAAGGTCGACACTACCAACATATGCAAACAGTTTGATCCAGATGAAACACCGCCTAACGCAGCATCTGACAAGATCCAAACTGAATGACAATCACAAAATTTATGTTTGTGATTTTTTCTAATTAAAATACATTAAAGTCTACACTTTATATTTAAAAGCAGAAAATGTTTTTGCAAACAGATGACAATATGGCAGGAATGTATTAGACTGGTTTCGTTGTTATAATGGCTGTGAAAGTGTTGAAATCTATTAAGAATCAGGTTTTCCAGCGTTGTGTCCATTAATTGCATTATTGTTGTAGCCGAAACGTGTTTAGAGTGAGAGGACATACATCGTCTTCTCTAGTTTTTACTATACACACTAATCTGACCTAAATCAGCAAGAAAATAAGTTGAGAAAACGTTTTTCTCCACTGTAGCAATCAAAACATAACACACATTTGCACACTGAGTAATCAAGCCCGTAATGTGTACTTTGGTTTGCATTACAGAGCTGAGCTCATTAAGCAGGGTCTTATTGTGTAATCAGCTATGTAACACTTTACTGATGCTTTCAAACGTAATCAGGGAACATTTGTCCGTAAATATTGTTACACTGAATACCGCAGTACTGCCATAAGTTGATCATGAAAAATGCTAATTGATTGTATAAAGGACAGGTGACAGCTTAACTAAAGGGGACAGTAAAAACGAAATCTCCTAAAGGAGCTTTCTGTTTAACTGTCACCTTCCTTTAAGCAGTCACCTATTGCAAAACTCCAAATAATTAACAAAATTTAGTGGTCGTAATAGAGAGCTTTTACTGTACTATGATAAAAATCCGAAGATTTCGGAAAAATCTGAAGAAATGGCAGCCCTGATATCGACTGATCGGCCGCAATCATTAGTGCGGTATATAGTGAATCTAACACCACCGTTAGTGTCAGATAAGGATATCCCACCCGAGGTTTGAAGATATTTTAAAAAACACGAGCCTCGTGTTTTTTTAAAATATCTTCAAACCTCGGGTGGGATATCCTTATCTACATGTAACACTAACGGTGGTGTTAGATATACTATATCTCTCACTGCCTTACTCCGAGTACTCTGACGTCGCGCACTCTGCTCTCACTTACTTTTGTAACGTACAAATTGACGTCAAATATTGACGTCCAAAGCGCGGTTTTACTTAGCGATTTAATTGTAAATAGCGTTACAAATTTTACAAGAGAAAATTTCTTTAATAACCCTTTGCCTGCTTGTCGCGACTTTACTGATTTTGCAAACAGTTTTGAGCCAGATCAGACAACGCGGCGTCTGCTCTGGATCCAAACTGTTTGACACTAGTTTTTAGGATTTTTTTTTCTTTAAAAAATGTATAAATCTAGATTTAACAATTTTTTAATTGCATTTTACACCATTATGTAATATAGAATGTACTTTACACCATTATGTCATAGAGACTGCATTTTACACTTTAATGTCATAAAGAATGCATTTCACACTATCGTGTCATAGAGAATGCATTTTACACCATTGTGTCATAGAGAATGCATTTTACACCATTTTGTCATAGAGAATGCACTTTACCCTATTTTGGCCAACAGTCGGATATCGATAACTCGCTATAGTCTAACTCTAGCGTTTCTATAATTAAATATCGAATTTGTTAATATATTTAGTGCTGTTTTCATTAAAAGGAGATATCTGAACGTGTATACTAAAACTACTCAAGTATGTCAATCACTAATGTAACCTACATTTATAAACTTGCAACTTATTTGCATAAAGCTTTTAAATAACGTCCAATCATTTAGCTGAATGAAAATGTCTAGTACATGTTATATATATGTAAATTCTATATATGAGAAGGTGGAGGTAGTCAATTAAATTTGTTTCATGGACTGGAGACATGTCTATACAAAAACGAACTTTTGAACTTTTAACTGCAATCTTTGGTAGTAAAACAGTGGAGAATCTGTTATTCTTTCCCGTTTAAACGCAAACGTACGCAAACGCAAAGCACTAAAACGTAGAAAAGAACAACTTTTGGACAATTCTGATAATTCTTGTTTATCTTGGTGGCAAACAGTTTGGAGCCTGATCAGACGCCGGGTTATCCGGCGTCTGATCGGGCTCCAAACTGTTTGCACTGCAAATAATAGTTTTAGCGTAAACGCGAACAGATTCTCCACTGTATGTAACTTCCCAACTCACGTTCAGTGTCATTCATTGATGGTGGCGGGATATTGGCCATCATTGAGGAAATGGCTGATACGTTCTGTGCCTGTCGCATGCATGGATGACAGGGTACAGCCACCGTATTTGTATGGTTGTGAAACAGACTGTACCATTTTGTATAGTTTAAAGTACAGTGCTTCCTCTCTACAACGACACTCAATGGGAGACACAGGTTATAACCGTTGTTCAGAGGGAGTCGTTATAGGGATGGACCATTAAGACTTGGCTTACATTTGCAAACAGCGTGAATCCAAATCAGACGCCGCGTGACGCGGCGTCTGATCTGGATTCAAGCTGTTTGTCACTCATAATTATATTCTATATAAATGTCAACTTATCAGTAACTTTGAAAAAAACCAGCAAACGACAATGCAGCAGTAAAAGCTTCAGACATAATTGTTTTGTTATTTGAACTGCAGCTAGGGTCGTTTTAAGGAGGGAGTTGTTGTTGGGAGGGCCGTTGTAGAGAGGGAACACTGTACTAAATAAATCACATTGTGCTAAAGGGTAATCGGGTTTACGAGAAAAGTAAATTATCAATTCTCCACTGAAACTTCACGGAGAGATAAAAATAAAAACGAATGTGTTGACTCTCTATTTTATTTTCCTCACAAACCTTTAAGTATGATAGGTTTCCCGTGATGTCGTCAAGAAATGGGGACGATAAAATAAGTGTTCTTGAACACCATGAATAATTGAGCGCATAAACCCCTTTACTGACCTACCTCGAGGACACTGTTTATTTGCAGACAGTTTTGATCGTGATCAGACTCCACGTGACGCGAGTCTGACCACAATCTTAACTATTTGGTACTCAGTTTTATATTTAAAATGTCAAAATGCCTCCAAAATAACTTTTGAAAAATAAAAGCAGACGACAGTTGTTAAAAACTGATGACGTCTTGGGAGTGAAGGAGTTAACGCGTGTTCTAATCATTATTAAGATAATCTATTACAAGCTTTGAAATATGCTCCGACAAAACAGAAGCAACATTTAGCTTTACGCAATGTTAAATTAAAGAACCATTAAACCGAAACAGTTTGGGTTCTGAAAAAGCATCGTGTTACATGGTGTGTAAATCGCCTGATCTTGGTGTATGCTATTTGCAAATGTCAATTAAGCTGCACTCAACTCAATAAAGGACAGGAAAACGTAGCGAGAAATTACGGTAGAAGTTCCCTCCTGTTCCTTTATAATTGACTTGATTACTGTTAAAAATGAATTGATATTGGATATTTTCGTCGTGCACATATGAACCGTGCCATGACAAAATCTAACTTATTGAATTGCAAACGGTGTATATCAAGACTAGACGCCGCGACAAAGACGCAGCGACTGGTTTTGATCTTCACGGTTTGACACCTACAATCATCTAAAGCATTTACATGTATGTAGCTATATTACAGTGGAGAAAACGTTATTCTTTCCCAATAAACGCGTTTACGCTAAAACTATTATTTGCAGTGCAAACAATTTTGAACCAGATCAGACGCCGGGTAACCCGGCGTCTGATCAGGCTCCAAACTGTTTGCCACCAAGATAAACATGAATTATCATCCAAAAGTTGTACTTTTCTACGTTTTAGTGTTTTGCGTTTGCGTACGTTTGCGTTTAAAAGGGAAAGAATAACAGATTCTCCACTGTATATACGGTATTTATTAGTGTAGATCAAACTCATATACAAACTGTGATGACTACGGTGCTTTGATTGAACAAAACTGCAATGCAATAAGGCAGGTTTTGTCATGGCATGGCTCGTATATTTATTGTCTCTGCATCTTAAGATATGTTGAATAATAAGTGAAAGCTTATATAATAAGTGTGTGTATGTTTTGGCTGTTTGTGAGCCGATTGTCGTCAGGGAATGAAAACACCTTTAGATGGAATTCCAGGGAGATTGTGTTCTTTTGGCAAAGTCACGAAAATGAACTAAATTAATCCTTTCCTCGCTAGAATGTAGCGTGTCCCTTACTATTTCATCGTCTTGTGTGTCGTCTATGACTAAGAAACATTGATAAGAATATCAGATTTTCAATCCTGATCAGACGCTTTGTTGCTATTTGTAGTTCATTACCTTGCCCCGAGTAGGCTATTCATGGTATCTTCCGATACTTTTCTGTCATTTATTTCGCTTGAACGCCGAAAAAAATCAGTTCATTTCTTATACAGTTTGAATCCTGATCAGACGATGCGTTACTCCAAAATAATGACACACATAACGATGTTATTACGATTCATTCTGTCTAAAATGGACAATAATGGGTAGACGGCAATGGCTCAGAGCAGATGGTACATGTATCACGACAGTTAGGGGGATTAATACTATTTTTTGCGCAATGACATTATGTTTGCCAGCTAATGTGCTTGTGAAAATATGAATGCCGTAATTGGATTTCCTACAGTTTCCATATACGTTTGTTATCATCCGATAAGACATTAACAAAACGCCCAGGCATTGTATAGATATAAATCTTAATGTTTTGCCGTAGATTCTCTGTACAATATGGTGTTACGTTTTACAGCTTTGACAAATATTTACAGTGGTACAGTGGAGAAGACGTTTTTCGTTCCCAATAATCGCGATAACGCAAAAACTATTATTCCAAATGCAAACAGTTTTGAGCCAGATCAGACGCCGGGTAACCCGGCGTCTGATCTGGTTCCAAACTGTTTGAAACTCAGATTAACATAAATAATCAGAATTGTCGATAAGTTGTCATTTTTATGAGCTTGCAATGCGTTTTGTTCGCTTTTAAACGGCAAAGAGTAACGTATTATCGCTTTAATAACGTTTTTCTTTCAAAATAAACGCGTTTGTACTGAAACAAGTGTGGTCATTGCACACAGTTTGCGATATAATTAGACGGCAAGAACATCATCAACCCCTTCCCTGCCTTGCACCGTGCATAATGTTTATTGGCTACAGTGGAGAAAACGTTATTCTTTCCCAATAAACGCGTTTACGCTAAAACTATTATTTCTATTGCAAACAGTTTGGAGCCAGATCAGACGCCGGGTAACCCGGCGTCTGAGCAGGCTCAAAACTGTTTGCCACCAAGACAAACATGAATTACATGTATCAGAATTGTCCAAAAGTTGTACTTTTCTACGTTTTAGTGTTTTGCGTTGGCGTAAGTTTGCGTTCAAACGGGAAAGTATAACAGATTCTCCACTGTAACAGTTTGGCCCCTGGTCAGACGCTCCATATTTCAGAGACTAGTCAGGATCAATACTGTAAATTCGTTCTCATGTTCATAATGCCTGAAATTTAAATTTGAGAAAGACAAGCACCGACAACTTTTTAAAACAGATAAGTCACAACAGTGGATTGGTTAATATAGAAACGAATTGAATCTATCGAAATGGTTGGATATACGAAGTTTAGGCATTGGGCTGGTTTTGTTTCATTGTCATAGGTAATAATGATTTTGTCACCATTGGATTGTCAACACTAGACGGATAATATCAGCGGTTTATAGTGCTTCTTCTCTACAACAACACCCAATGGGAGACAAAGATTGCATGTGATCGAGTTGTCACAGGGAGGGAAATTGGCTTAGTTTTGCAAACAGCTTGAATCCAGATCAGACGCCGCGTCACGCGGCGTCTGATCTTGATTCAAGATGTTTGACACTCGTCATTATGGGTTTTTTTGGTCAAAATGTCTAATATGTGACTGTGAGAAAAACAACAGACGACCATTTAAAGCAGACTGTATTGCAGCCGTGAAAGTGTTAAACATACAGTGGAGAATCTGTTATTCTTTCCCGTTTAAACGCAAACGTACGCAAACGTACGCAAACGCAACACTAAAACGTAGAAAAGAACAACTTTTGGACAATTCTGATAATTCTTGTTTATCTTGGTGGCAAACAGTTTGGAGCCTGGCTCCAAACTGCTTGCACTGCAAATAATAGTTTTAGGGTAAACGCGTTTATTGGGAAAGAATAACAGATTCTCCACTGTAATTGTTATGTTTGGGGAACAGCGGCAATTGTTGTTGTTAGGAGAGAATCGTTGTTCATCGGGTCGTTGTAGGGAGGGATCACTGTGTGTCTATATAAACAGTAGAATTGGCATAGATTAATATGATATGGTCAATTGCTGGTTCGATATTGTCATTGGTTGATAAAGCTTTGTCTTGGATTTTAAATGACTTTGTCAATGGTTTACATACAAAGTAATTAAGCATTTTAACTGATATAATGAATGCATACCGTCTGGCTATTTTAGTATCAAAGTACATGAGAATACTGATGGCGTTTTTCAACTGAAATACAGAGGTATGGAATGAAAAGAAAACCAGGAGATTAATTAAATAAAAATTCTGAAAACCATGTTTCTTTTTAAATGTCTTCGGTAGTAGGAACTGTACCATTTTTACACTTAACCAAACAAGAAAGTACACACTTTTACGTTTAATTTACATTACGTTAATTTAAAAGCTCCATATCTTTGTTTTGTTCACCAATGTATTCCAGTAAAAACGTTCAGATCAAACGACACATGTAACGAAAACGAAGCACTTAAAATTAATTATTATTTCTAATTAAAGGGAGGTATTTTGATATTATAAGACTTTCTAGTCTTAATTACTCCGTGAATATTGTGATGAATGAAAATCCATTGTGATTTTATTTTTTAAGAGAAAGTTCTAGCTGCTGAATATAAGCTCCAATGTGTCTCTTCTATGGAAAACATTTCTAAGGATTTCATTGAAATGGCTATAACGAACAAAATAGCATCCCGAACTAAAGTTTACCTGTTTCGGAGTGCACTATTTGCTGATATCCTTAAAAACAATGACACATTTTAGGCACATTCTGGTTGTTATTCCCTGTAAATGATAATGAATGTTTCCAAATAGTCTAGTGCCAAAAACATCGCTGAAACTATAAAAATGTCATAGAACCGATTGCTCGAAATTGTCGACGATTTCAAAGTGAGGCGTATTAAATTCAGCCAACTCGGATTGTAGGGTATAAAACTAATGAATTTCAAGAGCAAAATTGCATTTTGATGAGGTTTCAGCTTAACCCCATCACTGCCATGACGTCATCTGCTGTAAACAATTATCGTCTCCTTTAATTTTCAAAATTTAAAGTTTCGTTAATGTGACTTCAGAAAATTTAAAGTGAGTGTCAAACAGTTTAGATCTTATTCAGACGCCGCGTTACGCGGCGTCTGATCAAGATCCAACAATTTGCAAATAACAATTGAAGTCGGGATGAGGCAATGTAGGGGTAAATTAGACTGCCTTTTTGTAGAAAAGTAACTCCTTCAAATCCACTTAAACGAAAACGCATAACGCGGCGTCTGATCTTGATCCAAAGTATTTGCAACCCTTATTTAACTTTTTTCTCTGTTTCAAAAGCATCAAACATGACTTTTTAGAAGCTTAGCAGACGATGTATTTAAAGCAGACGACAATTCAGCATGCTAAGTGTTTATCCATTAATTCTATCACTGACCAACCCCGTGTACAATAGTTATTTGCAAAGAGATCCTGATCAGAAACCTAGTAACTCGGCGTCTGACCAGGATATTTGCTGTTAAACACTCATAATAATGTTTCTTTTTAGTCAGCTTACAGTGGAGAATCTGTTATTCTTTCCCAATACACGCGTTTACGCTAAAACTATTATTTGCAGTGCAAACAGTTTGGAGCCAGATTAGACGCCGGGTAACCCGGCGTCTGATCAGGCTCCAAACTGTTTGCCATCAAGATAAACACGAATTATCAGAATTGTCCAAAAGTTGTTCTTTTCTACGTTTGAGTGCTTTGCGTTTGCGTACATGTACTTTTGCGTTTAAACCGGAAAGAATAACAGATTCTCCACTGTACCTAATTTTTGAATTTGTTTAATTACAGCAGACGACAATTGTTTAAAGCAGCTGACGTCATGACAGTAAGGCGATTTTACACGTGTCTTGTTTGCTGAGTGGTCAGTCTGTCACTCATATCAATGTTTCTTATGAAACTTAAAACGCGTGAAATAAGAATTTGTTTCAGCAGCTGAAACATTTTAGCCGACGATAATATGGTTATCTAAAAATCCTCGTGTCGCACAGTTAAACGCATTTTGTCTTACTTACATGTATGTGTCTCATTAGAGTGAAAAGGGCATTTGTCCTCTGAGCCAAATTAACTTTAGAGAATGCAATGAAGCTGGATTTTATGTTAACATTTCCAAATTGTCAATTTCCTGCAACTTTACATTTAACCCCTTCACTGCCTTACCCCGAGTACAACGGTTATTTGCAAACAGTTTGAATCCTGATTAGACGCCGCGTTACGCGGCGTCTAATCAGGATTCAAACTATTTGACACTCATTTCAATATTTCTTAACTAAAAAATAACAACAACTTAACATTGAATTTGAGAAAGCAAAGCAGACGCCAATTATTTAAAATGTATGACGTCGTGGCAGTGAAGGGGTTAATTAGTCTCATTACGAAATGTGAAGTTACCTATATTATAGCAGCTATGGGATAAAGATTTAATTTGCCTGCATTAAGCCTTTCAAACCCCTGACGTCATCAGCTTTAAACAATTGTCGCCTGCTTTTAATTCTCTAAGATAATCTTAGTATTTTGACTTAAGAAATGTTGAAATGTGTTATCAAACTGTTTGGATCCTGACCAGACGCCGCGATATCCTTTTTTAAATCAAAATGCAAACTGTTTTCAAATAACTGTTGGACTCGTAGTAAGCTAATGCAGGGTTTATTTGTCCTTTCTTGAAACATGTGTTTGTAAAGTTACAGTGGAGAATCTGTTGTTCTTTCCCAATAAACGCGTTTACGCCAAAACTATTGTTTGCAGTGCAAACAGTTTGGAGCCAGATCAGACGCCGGGTAACCCGGCGTCTGGTCAGGCTCCAAACTGGTTGCCACCAAGATAAACAAGAATTATCAGAATTGTCCAAAAATTGTTCTTTTCTACGTTTAAGTGCTTTGCGTTTGCGTACGTTTGCGTTTAAACGGGAAAGAATAACATATTCTCCACTGTAATAATCTGTAAATGTCTATAGTAAAAAACTATTTGTAATGAGAAGAAATCACTAATGTATATTTCCCCCACAAATACTTGTTTTTTAATAATTATAAGACACCTTCATGTAAAAACTCTGTCTCAGGGGCCTGTTTCATAAAACCTCCTACGACAAATGCTGTCGTAAGTCTGATTATAAAAGTCGTAATTATTATTCACTTCTCCATCTAATTCTGTCTTGTGACATCTCTTTGGAATCGTCTTTTCAAGAGATCAGAAATCAAATGTATTTTAAAGTTTTGACTTGACCGTTTTTGTCGTACGAAGTTTTATTAAACGGGCCCCTGGTCCTGCTTCAAGGGTGACACTCAGGTATATTTTTCATTATACAAAGTAAATCAAAGTAAAAATAAGTAAAGTAATTTACGTATTTATTATTGTGAATTTCCGATTTGCATTAACATAGAACAGAACAGAAGAAAAACCTTTTATTTCCTTGCCCGGTTACACTTGGGCAAGGGCTCATACATGTAACTACACTGTGATATTACTATTATTTTTTTTTAAATATTGATGTTTTACAAATAGAAAGAAACCATAAGCACGTTTTAGTCGCCGTTCCATTTCAAATTCATATAAGTATAAACAATATTTCATTCAAACGTCGCGTTATAGAGCATTGTACTTCCTAACTCGTTTACTCAATGGACATTTCCAATTTCAAAATAAGTCAAGTAAATGTTTGACTATTTAGGGATGATTTTAACAATATATTTCAAAATGACAAACAGTTTAGAACCTTGAGCCCTCTGAGCAGAATCTACACTGTTTGCATAGGACAAGTGTTATCTTCACAGGTATAATGTTTGTAAATGACGAGTATCCTCGTCGCTTGGGTTGAATGTGTCAAAGCGAACGAAATATATAAGCAGACGATAATATGGAACAGACCGTGCTAGACGGATGTTTATGTTACAGTGGATAATCTGTTATTCTTTCCCGTTTAAACGCAAACGTACGCAAACGCAAAGCGCTAAAACGTAGAAAAGAACAACTTTTGGACAATTCTGATATTTCATGTTCATCTTGGTGTCAAACAGTTTGGAGCCTGATCAGACGCCGGGTAACCCGGCGTCTGATCTGGCTCCAAACTGTTTGCACTGCAAATAATAGTTTTAGCGTAAACGCGTTTATTGGGAAAGAATAACACATTCTCCACTGTATAATGGCATTGGAAAGGTTACTAAATAGTGATGAAGTTATCTTTCTTTGGAAATTTATGTGTGATCAAAACTGTTTGCAAAGTCGACTTCATGCATCTCCGACAATGAAAGGTTTAAAGCTGCCGGCCACTTAAAAAGTCATTAATTTGGAACTTTTTAGGCAAGTGACAGTTGAATGCAGCATGAAAGGAAAACAAGAAGCTCCTTTGGGAGTTGTTTTTAGCATTACGCAAATTACCTATCTTTAAATATCTGTGTGATTCTAAACGAGTGATCGCTTAGAACAAGTTTGACTTATTTTATCGTAGGATAGACGTGTACAAAAACGGAAACAATGAATGGAGTAGTCTGAAGTAGTAATATATAATTCAAGAGCGACTGGAGAGACACTTATACATCTGTTTTAATCTACAAGGTAGACAGTCACTTTAGACACTTCCGGTTAATAACTGAAGAACCTGTCACATAATTCCAAATTAGACACATACATGTACAGTAAAACACCCATATTACCACCACTATAAAGATTTATATTATTATTTATATTGATTATATTAAAGACAGGTTGCAGCCTCAAGCAAGGTAACAGTAAAACAGAAAACTTCTAAAAGCTCCTAAACGAACTTCATGTTTGCTTTCACCTTGCTTCAAGCCACCACCTGTCATAAACACGGACCAATTCATGTAATTTAGTGGTCGTCATAGAGAAGTTTTACTGTACTCACTTTGGGAATTCAGTACGGTAAAAATCCTCTATAACGATCATGCCATATAAACATCAGTTTGTCGTTAATATAATTACAGTTATTGAAACATATAAAAGCATATAATTTAAGTACTTAAGTTTTGTATATGATGAATGCATTTCCTAATAAAACGTATTTTGATAAAGTGCCTGAATATTTATGCACTTTTTTCAAACTGCCGGAAATAGCTAGCACAGTAGAGAAAACGTTATTCTTTCCCGTTTAAACGCAAACGAAACGCAAACGCAAAGCAAGAAACTGTATAGAATGACAAACTTTGATAATTCTGCCTGTTCATTTTAATCTGAATCGCAAACAGTTTGGAGTCTGATCAGGCGCCGGGTTACCCGGTATTTCATCAGGCTTCAAAATGTTTGCAATTGAAAAATTGTTTAGCGTAAATGCGTTTATTGGGAAAAAATAACGTTTTCTCCACTGTAATTGTGTAAACTGCTTAAATATTTATAACGTTTTCAAGAGACCGTCTGGAATAAATCAAGCAATTTGTTGAAGATGCTCTTCATTACTTTTCTTTTTGAATTACGAACACTGAGGATAAAAAGCAACAATCAAGGATAAAAGGATCTTCGTTTCAAATATTTCCAGAGAAATTTCTATGGCCGTTTCCATGAGCATATATATGTAGCGGGTTAACATACACTAATATTACATTTTTTAGATAGACATGATTTATTTCAACTAGTCACAAAAAATTGGTAGAAATATACAGCAGACTTTACTTTTTCAGCCTGTATATCTTTAAAGACAGGTGACCGCTTAATGCATGGGAAAAGTAATGAATAAAAGCTCCGATAATCTTTAGTTGCTAGTCAATCACTCTACCGACTGAACTATCAAGGAAGACACTGAAACTTAACAGACAGTTCTTTATGTATCTGTCTAGTATAAGCACGTGCCGAAAAAGATCATGTGAAAATCAGGAGCATTTCAGGAACTCGAGATGCGGCATGGCCTCAAGCGAGACACCTTAACAAACCGGAAATTGCACTGTACATATATTGTATTGAAATATCTTGCTTGATTAAACTTTGTAACTTCACATAGAATAATTGAAGAGTTTTCTGTATTACTTTTGCCCTGCACTTGTAACCCTGTCTGTATAGACCTTGTTATATTTCGGACAAGACAGTATACATGTACGTTATTGTTAAACGTGTTTATGCAAAAATCCTTATACATTGTATCAGTTGCAAAACGTTTGGAGCAATTCAATCAGACCCCGGGTGTCTTGGTGTGTTATCGGAGACCAAACCGTCTGCCACTCGAATTAATATAAATCGTCTGCATTTGAAAAAGACTGTTATTTTCTAGATTTTATTGCACCGAGTTGGAGTTTAGTTTCTATTTAAAAGAAAATAATGTTATCTCCCCAAGTGCAACAATGCTATACAACAACAATTCCTAATCAGGTCAAGGTCATAATGATGACGTACGTATTGGAATCCGTATCAGACTAGGTTCCGATAAGACTCATAAAAATCTTATATGACAATCTAAAATGGCATTCGATATTTTCGATTGCCATTTGTAAGGACATTTGATGGATAAAGTCTCTATTTTACATGATTTATGAGTGCCTAAAGAATCACTGTCTAGCGTGTGTGAAATAATTGGCACCAGCGCCTTTCCAATACCTTTGTAGTTTGTTAAGGGGTTGCGTCGCTTTGACACAATATTAAACTATTTGAGTATTGTTCATTCTGCAATAACACTTGCATGATCAAAGTAAGTGTGAGGATTTTTATGCAGTCACCACCATATTGTCGTCTCCTTCAATATTGTTGTCTGCAATATCGCTTAAAAGCCAGATTTAAGGCAGCATAACTGACGTTATTTCAGAACAAGTGACAAACAGTTTTGAGCCTGATCAGAACTGTTTGCAAATTCGCTTTATGACGTAATTTAGGGTGAAAGGGATAAGTGAGTTTGCAGTTTTAATTGGAGTCGACAGCTCAATGCAGGGCCAATGTTGTACAGAAAACTCTGACAAGATATTTCTGCATGTGTGTTATGCTCAATTACGCCAAAAGAGACCGTTTCTGGCTTATTTCCATCTTGCTGGAAGCAGTCACCTATCCAGTTAGCCCGATATTCTGTTTCTACTTTTAAAAAGGGATGACCACTTAAAGCAAGTTTAGAGTAAAGCAGAAGGTGCCTCCAAGCGCATTTTGCTTTACTTTCAACCTGCTTTAAGCTCCATCTGCTAGGATATAGAATATATTTCTTGTGATGCAGACTCCTACAACTATTTTCATTTGTTGTGAAATAATTACAGGTGTTTAAATGCGTAATTATGGTGTAAAAGGCTACCTGGATCAGTGGAGAAAACGTTATTCATTCCCAATAAACTTGTTAACGCTTTATAAAAATCTATTATTTCAATTGCAAACAGTTTGGAGCCAGATCAGACGCCGGGTAACCCGGCGTCTGATCAGGCTCCATACTGTTTGCCACTCAGGTTAAAATGAATATGTGGAAATGTCCAAAAATGTGCCATTTCCTACATTTTTGTGCACTGCTTTTGAGTTTCGTTTGCATTTAAACGGGAAAGAATAACATTTTCTTTACTGTATATGTGATTTATACGTTTGATATTAAGGACATCTCTATATCACGACATCAAGTTAACCGAAGATTCGAGATACCAAGGTTATAAAGCCTTTGAGTTGAGTCTAAGATCGTTTTCAATTCTTTTGATTGGTTATGGTTCGATTTTAGCAGAATGCTCAAAAGCTTTAGAACGATCTTAGACTCAACTCAAACCTGTCATAACCATGGACACAGTAGTAATTGCTTAGACACAGGTTAGCCCTTTCAAAGTCATTGGCAACTAAACTTGACATTTCTGAAAGTTTAGAACGAGATCAGACGCCGCTTTCCCTGGCATCAGATCAGTATCCATATAGTTTTGAACTACAATGTTTCTTCAGTTACAGTGGAGAATCTGTTATTCTTTCCCGTTTAAACGCAAACGTACGCAAACGCAAAGCACTAAAACTTTTGGACAATTCTGATAAGTCTTGTTTATCTTGGTGGCAAACAGTTTGGAGCCTGATCAGACGCCGGGTTACCCGGCGTCTGATCTGGCTCCAAGCTGTTTGCACTGCAAATAATAGTTTTAGTGTAAACGCGTTTATTGGGAAAGAATAACAGATTCTCCACTGTAAAACTTCGGTTAAACTTCAGTTAAAATTTTGAAAATAGCATAAATCAGACTGTTAAAGTTAGCTTTGAAGTCTATTACATGTACATGTAATGGTAGAATGAGTGGCACATAGAGAGCAGGTAGGATTCTTTGATGATGCATCATGGTAATTTTGTCGTCTGCAACAATTGTCGTCTGCTTTCTTTTCTTTGAATAGAATTTTCAAAATTTATTTACAAAACAGCGTCAAACAGTTTGGGTCCTGATGAGACGCCGAGTTACGCGGCGTCTCATCTGGATCCAAACTGTTTGCAGATGAAATCACTATGGCAGATATATCCACCGCTAGCATGATAAGACTTTAATCCTGAAATTCCCAGATTGGTAATCGAAAGCAAAGTATCTTTTGATGCCGTGTATTCTTTGAAACTGAATGACTAAAATGGAAAGTATGTGACAACCGCACACATTTCTCGTTCCAGAAAGAGTTGTTTTATTATCTTGCACGGTGACTAAAAATACTAAATCGGATAAATGTGCCAACAGAAGTAACGTAGAACGCTCATTTAGGAATGTTCTACATTATTTTTATTGAAAATTAGAAGTAAGCATTTCTAAACGGCTGCTAATTAGCTCTATTTCTATTTTGAGTTGGGGCGTCACAAAAATCACTTGGTTCCTAACTGTTTACCACTGTTAAATACTTTTCAATGACCTGATATTGTGTAGTTTCTTGTTGATATTTGTTTGCGTATAGTTTAGATAGGACATTAATAATGCACATATGAAAGGTATCCCTGTCTTTTAGAATACATGTATACAATGGAGAAAACGTTATTCTTTCCCAATAAACGCGTTTACGCTAAAACTATGTTTTCCATTGCAAACAGTTTGGAGCCAGATCAGACGCCGGGTAACCCGGCGTCTGATCAAGCTCCAAACTGTTTGCCACCAAGATAAACATGATCTATCAGAATTGTCCAAAAGTTGTACTTTTAAACGTTTTAGTGCTTTGCGTTTGCGTACGTTTGCGTTTAAACGGGAAAAAATAACAGATTCTCCACTGTACCTGCTGTAGATCTAATTATAAAACAGCTTGAACAAAATGTTTTATGACTCGGTAATTTGTCCAAAAGATGTCAAATGAATGTCAAACAGTGTAACCCCTGATCAGACTATTTGGATTAGGTTCAACACTGTTTGCTGAGGCTAATCTGTCCAAATACTTTCGATAGGTACGGTACCTCTAAATCTATCCGTATCCGGGAACCATCTCTATATACCTTTTGCTAAGTTCACATTGGTTCGGCAGTTAGGGTTATACAAGCATGATATTTTGATGCTTGATTGTTCTGTTTCTTCAGAATTCCGAGAGGCCTTTTCGTTGTTTGACAAGGATGGAGACGGGACAATCACAACGAATGAGCTGGGTACCGTGATGAGGTCATTGGGTCAAAACCCAACCGAGGCTGAGCTTCAGGATATGATCAACGAGGTGGACGCTGACGGTTCGTATCTAGAACATAGTTAAATATTTTGACTCCTGGAACTCCTTAAATAAAATCATTGTCAATAAATGAACATATAGGGCTGTTTTACAATACATGGTGGAGACTCTGTTATTCTTTCCCGTTTAAACGCAAACGTTCGCAAACGCAAAGCACTAAAACGTAGAAAAGAACAATTTTTGGACACTTCTGATAATTCATGTTTATCTTGGTGGCAAACAGTTTGGAGCCTGATCAGACGCCGGGTTACCCGGCGTCTGATCTGGCTCCAAACTGTTTGCACTGCAAATAATAGTTTTAGCGTAAACGCGTTTATTGAGAAAGAATAACAGATTCTCCACATGTACAATATGCTGCAAAATGACAAATAATGCAGATCTTGATCAGAAGGCTTTTGTAAGGTACGTTCTTATCTATGTATACACTGTTTGCATGGCAGACGTATCCATTTATAAAAGTTTGTTATAAGAATTACAGTGTCATGGAAGTAAGTTTACTAAAGCAAAAGTAAAGCAAAAGTAAGTAAAGTACTGGTGTTCGCTGCTTCAGGCCACATACTTCTCAATTACCCCTCGTAAACCATATAATTTCTAAAGATCATTAATGTTTTTAATTTAATATCAAATTGGTCTTAGCTTCCTGCTTTTGTAATTCTATCTTGTTGTTATTTAAAAGTCAATTCCATACTAGCACGATAAAGAAACTGTACATTTGGTTTGAGGGACTTTTGTTTATATTTGGTTTGATAGGAATTTTGTTATACTTATAAATGCAAACCAAAGGCAAATTTGTTATCAAAATGCGCAAAAATGTACTGGCTACACGACAGTGTATTTTCAAATGGGATTTGAAACTCCGTCATCGAAGACATACCGGGTACTCGTACTCACACACCAATTGCAATATCTCTAGCTGATGTAGTGTAGAAAATATGTTTTGGATGAGCTTTTTCTATAATTGACACAAAAACCTTTTGTATGATTGAGGTATAATACATGTCACGGTCATATTGTACTGAAAATAGTTCGTAACTTGACTTAACTCGACGTCTGAAGAGGCCCCAACCTGTTTATCGTTCAGATTGACCGAGTCGCTTACATTTTCAAAGCCATACCAGTTTGTACATTGGTTGCACTGTTGACATTTGTTGTTTCGTTACATTTTGTTGAACCCTTTCCCCCATATAAGCGACTTTTAGCATATTTAATTTACTCCTCCGCTAAAGAAAATAGTTCCAGTTTATACCCTCATAAACAATTACCATAACAAATATTTCTATATAGCCTAGCAGATGATAGTTTAAAGCAGGCTGAAAGTAAAGCAGAATGTGCCTTAAGGCACATTCTGCTTTACTTTCAACCTGCTTTAAGTGATCACCTGTATTTAATGTTATAAACGGGTTATTGGGTTAAGGGTTAAACGGTGTTGAAAAATACCATTCTCAATGTACTAGTATTTATTCATTCAGGTAATGGAACGATTGACTTTGAGGAGTTTTTACATATGATGGCGCGGAAGATAAAGGACACAGACAGCGAGGAGGAGCTGAGAGAGGCGTTCAGAGTGTTTGACAAAGACGGAAACGGGTAGGCTCTTGATTCAGATAGAGTGTCCTCACTTAATACCGAACTCCCTTTACCCTTTTATTAAAAGTTTGTTTCTAGTTTTGAAGACAGGTGACCACTTAAAATGTACGTGAAGTCTGTTCTGGATTCAAGCTGTTTGTCACTCGTAATTATGATTTTTGTCATAATGTATAATACATAACTTTGAGAAAAAACAGAAGAAGACAACTTTAAGCAGACGGCATTGCAACAGTGAAACGTCATGGAAAACAGTGGCAGGCATTGTTGTAAGGAGAAATCGTTGTTTTGAGGGCCGTTGTCGGGAGGGAGCAATTACTAAGTAAACTTGCTTTTGAAATACATTTTCAAAACAAGTATAGATGGTACATGTAACTGTGCGACGATAATTCATCACAGGTAACTTCTCCATGGCCTTACCCCGAATGGTTACAGTGGAGAATCTGTTATTCTTTCCCGTTTAAACGCAAACGTACGCAAACGCAAAGCACTAAAACGTAGAAAAGAACAACTTATGGACAATTCTGATAATTCTTGTTTATCTTGGTGGCAAACAGTTTGGAGCCTGATCAGACGCCGGGTTACCCGGCGTCTGATCTGGCTCCAAACTGTTTGCACTGCAAATAATAGTTTTAGCGTAAACGCGTTTATTGGGAAAGAATAACACATTCTCCACTGTATTTGCAAACAGTAAGGCGGTGCCTGATCAGGTTCCAAACGGTTTGACACTGATAACGATATCGTGTCAACCAATTTATCCTAAAATTTGAATTGCGACATTTCTAAGTTCCAAACGTATTGAAATTTATATGATTCTTTAAACCAAATGACGTCATGGTAGTGAAAGTGCTTAGTTTCAGTAGTGTGGTGCCTCGCGTAATCATTAGTTGAGTGTTTCAGAACATGTCAACCGAATGTAAAACAGTTTGATCCATGTGGGATTTAAAGTTTCTCGGCGTCTGATATGGATGCAACTGTCTGAAGCAGGTTTCACCCGTAGCTTTCAGAATTTAATACGTACACTCAGTTTCTTTGGTAGGTCCTTGCAGCGGCGTATTATTCTCTCCTAATGAACGCAATTATGTTAAAACTATTATATCTATTGCAAATAGTTTGTAACGATTACAGACGCGGGGTAACCCGGCGCCTGATCAGGCTTAAAAAATGTTTGCCCCTAGAACCACACTAAATCGTTTGTATTTTTTTTAAAATAAAAAATGAATTTTTCTACATTTTAATGCATTGTATTTGGGTAACGTTTCCTCGATTGTTTGTAATTCACCTAATAATTGGATTAACATCATTTCCAACAAATTTTGTGAAATCGTATTTCAATTTTGACATACCACTTTTCGATAAATTGTGTATATTCTTTGTATTCTATTATAGGTACATATCAGCAGCAGAATTACGTCACGTGATGACGAATCTGGGAGAAAAGCTCACAGACGAAGAAGTCGATGAGATGATCAAAGAGGCAGATTTAGATGGAGACGGCATGGTTAATTACGAAGGTACATGTATAGTAAAACCCTATATCACGACCACTAACAGGAAAGCTCATTGAGTTTATGAAAGGCAGGTGACAGCTTAATTAAAGCATGGTGAAAGCAAAACAGAAAACATGTAAAGAGCTTTTTGTTTTACTTTCACTTTCTATAAGCAGTCGGCTGCCCGCACACCTACAGTGGAGAATGTGTTATTATTTCCCAATAAACGCGTTTACGCTAAAACTATTATTTGCAGTGCAAACAGTTTGGAGCCAGATCAGACGCCGGGTAACCGGCGTCTGATCAGGCTCCAAACTGTTTGCCACCAAGATAAACAAGAATTATCAGAATTGTCCAAAAGTTGTTCTTTTCTACGTTTTTGTGCTTTTGCGTTTGCGTACGTTTGCGTTTAAACGGGAAAGAATAACAGATTCTCCACTGTATATACTGAAAACAGGGCTGATATAAGTTGTTTTCTATTTTACAAACGCGATTACTTAAAGCAGGTAAGAAATAAAGCAAAATGCGCCTCAATGCGCATTCTGCTTTACTTTCAGCCTACTTTAAGCTACCGGCTGCAAGGATGAAAATTAGAATATTTCGGAAAAGTCCGGAGAAATGGCAGCCCTAGTCAAGTAGTCGTGATAGAAGGATTTTACTACAATTATTCTTTTGCTTACAGCTAGCTGCGTACTAACTACTCTACGATAATCCACATCTTGCAATGTTGGCCTCTGATCCTATGGTTGCGCAATATAACTAATCATCAACACCAACCCTTTAGATACCGAAATATGTAATCCGCTCGAAATATTCTTCGCTGAAAACCTTCATTCAACTCTATCATTTGAAGAGAGTACACGTATTATCAGAATGACACACAGGTTGGGTCCAGATCAGGCCCCACTATCGTGGGGCCTGATCTGGATCCAAACTGTTTGTAAACATCTTTAATACATGGTTTCCGTATTCATAGGGTTAATACTAATGAATTGTTCCCAAGGCTAACCTGTATAACTAGTGCAATTAATACTAATACCATCACAGTGGCTTTGGAATGCATGCTAATTACAGTGGAGAATCTGTTATTCTTTCCCGTTTAAACGCAAACGCAAAACACTAAAACGTAGAAAAGAACAGTTTTTGGACAATTCTGATAATTCTTGTTTATCTTGGTGGCAAACAGTTTGGAGCCTGATCAGACGCCGGGTTACCCGGCGTCTGATCTGGCTCCAAACTGTTTGCACTGTAAATAATAGTTTTAGCGTAAACGCGTTTATTGGGAAAGAATAACACATTCTCCACTGTACCTTGCTGACTGATCGAATGGGTTCTTCCGTTTCTAAATAATGAATAGGTTATCTTGCATTTTAGGAGCGGGGAAAGGGTTTATATGTACGCAACACTATTTAGAACTATGATAAACAATGTAGACTGTGGTCAGAATGCTCATTCAGGAGTCCTCTTATCTACATTGTTTTCCACAAGTGTATGCATGTATACCGATTGGATACTAGTAACTCCGTTAGGAATCTTCCATGTTAGCAAATACGTATTCTCGGCACGGTAAAGACTAGCCTATTTGGGATTAGTGTGTACTAAAGTGCACATTGGCAAACAGTGTAGACTCTGATGAGACACCGTTTATTAAATAGTTTGCTGTTTTGACAAAAATATGACCTTTAGATCACCCTTGTATATTTACAAAGAAATTTTCCATAAAGCACATAGGGAAAGTTCATTGCTATTTCCAGTCATAAATAGGTTAAATAGTAATCTTGCCTTTAGCAGCCATTCATTTCTGACATTTTGATGCTGAATAAAAGACACAGGTAGTAAGGAATTAATCATTTCATTGGAGAGATGTCCTCTCAATATGAATTGTATAGAGCAGTAAGACTCAATACAGTGGAGAATCTGTTATTCTTTCCCGTTTAAACGCAAACGTACGCAAACGCATTGCACTAAAACATAGAAAAGGACAACTTTTCGACAATTTTGACTATTCATGTTGATCTTAGTGGCAAACAGTTTGGAGCCTGATCAGACGCCGGGTAACCCGGCGTCTGATCTGGCTCCAAACTGTTTGCACTGCAAATAATAGTTTTAGCGTAAACGCGTTTATTGGGAAAGAATAACAGATTCTCCACTGTAATTATGCACATTCCTTTGAATTGTCTCTCACTTAAGTTATATGCATCTTTATGCTTGTTTGTATACTCAGCATTCTCCTTGCTTAACTCTCTCCTGTATAGCTAGTTTTGAAGACAAATAAACCACTTTAAGCAAATTCAAAGAAAAGCAGAAATGCGCCATAAAGTACATTACATGTATAGTTTTCATTCAGTATGCTTTAAGCTACATTGTACCATCATCTAGGATACATGAACACATTTCGACGGTGTTGATTCATGACTGTATAAAGTGGAAATATTTCTTTTGGGCGGAGAGGGGCAACATTAAAGACATAAAAGGCGTATCTTTTGAGTTACAGGTTAAACACAGGTATGTCAGTTGCCATGTTTAGTTATAAAACAAGTTAGCCCTAATTTTAGATTCAAATTGATTTCAATCATTACATGTATCACTATTTCGCATACTAAAGATTCAACGCGTTCCACATATTTTCGGCCTTTAAAATGATAAGGATTATCTTGTATTATTGGTATTTAAGGCGTCAATTTGCATGAAGATTGCAGTTTATCCTCGTTCTCAAGATTTTGCAGCTATTGTATCAAGTGTAATATTCTGCAAAATATGCTTTCGGCGACGTTTAATCTCCCTATAACACTTGCATGTGCATTACTTTGCCCTAAGTATAATAAACTATTAGCCGTGTGGAACAGCCAAACGCGATTAGACCGATGTCTGATTTTGATCCAAAACTGTTTTATAATTTGTATCTATGTAGCATTAGTCAAAATATCTTCAATTCGAAATCAAATAAAACACCAAAAATTATGTATATAGTAGATGATAAATTACAACAGTGGAGCTTATAAAGGTGGCATGGTTACAAAGTTATTCTTAACCGTTTGAAAGAAACGGCTCATAGTGCAATGAAATGTAATACTTTATAACCAAATATTCTATCGCTCATTTTTCTGAGTGGCAAACAGATGTTTTAGCCTGATCAATCGTCCGGTAACCCGGCGTCTGGCCCGGCTCCAAACCATTGCGATAGGAATTCGGAATGAAGAACGTATGATGTACTGTAATAATGGTTACATGTAATGTGCTAAATTGGAAATGTAGCATATTGACCCATAAACCGTAAACTCGACCTGTTTCTTTTCGTCGGTATATTTATCCCTTTTACTGCTAAATGTTCTTTTGTTTAAAACTTGTCGTCGGCAAGGTTTCTTTCTTTTTATTGGTAATTTATATGAAGATCCAAACTGGTTGCCACTCGTATTCATAGTTTCGCGGCGTTTGACCAGGACCCAAACTTAAAGCGTCATTGCGAGTGAAAGGGTTAAACTATGTTAAAAGTTTCGGTATTGTGCAACTGAATTATATGTTAATTACAATGTGTGTCACTTTTACATTCTTATACATGTGTAAACAATTACACAATTTTAACGCTATTGAAGCATTTTAATTTCATTGAGATATTGTATATAATTATGCATTGTTTAAATTAATAGCATGCGGTTTTATGTATATTAACATTCTAACATGTTTAATCAATCCTGTTTTTTAAAAGTGACTATAAATGATTTAACCCTTACACTCTCAATGACGTCATAAAGCGCATTTGCAAACAGTTTTTATCCTGATCAGAAGCCGGGTAACGCGGCGTCTGATCAGGACCAAAACTGTTAGCCACTTGTTTTTAAATTTCGTCAGTTACAGTGGAGAATCTGTTATTCTTTCCCAATAAACGCGTTTACGCTAAAGCTATTATTTGCAGTGCAAACAGTTTGAAGCCAGATCAGACGCCGGGTTACCCGGCGTCTGATCAGGCTCCAAACTGTTTGCCACCAAGATAAACATGAATTATCAGAATTGTCCAAAAGTTGTACTTTTCTACGTTTTAGTGTTTTGCGTTTGCGTACGTTTGCGTTTAAACGGGAAAGAATAACAGATTCTCCACTGTAAACACTTCACATAAAATTTGATCATGACAGGGTTAAAGACTTTCATTTATTACAGGTTTTACAGTGCAGAAACCGCTATTATCATTTAGCGTTAAAGCCAAATTAAATGCAATGTAAGAAAATGTAGAAATTGGATATACTTTGAAAAACGATTACTTTTAAACTGAATAGCAAGCAATCGGGTTGGAGCCTGGTCAGACACCGAGTTACACGGCTCCAACTGTTTTGCAATAGACTTAAGGTTTTTAACATTAAAACTTTAAATGGGAAATAATATCGTATTCTCTACTGTAGATCTGCGTGAACTTTGCTTATTTACAGTGGAGAATCTGTTATTCTTTCCCGTTTAAACGCAAACGTACGCAAACGCAAAGCACTAAAACGTAGAAAAGAACAACTTTTGTACAATTCTGATAATTCTTGTTTATCTTGGTGGCAAACAGTTTGGAGCCTGATCAGACGCCGGGTAACCCGGCGTCTGATCTGGCTTCAAACTGTTTGCACTGCAAATAATAGCTTTAGCGTAAACGCGTTTATTGGGAAAGAATAACGTTTTCTCCACTGTACTTTGCTTATTTACTTATAGCCTGCATCTTGTGTTCGTTTATTTCAGATTTTATGGGCTATGCAAGTGAAATTTTATCTGTTAACCGAAGCAAGATGTTACTACTGTCTTCTTAACGCATGATGACATTGTAAGAACTCGTCAAATGTGTATGCAATGAGTTAACACCCCACCCACCTGAAACAGTACAGTACCTTTAACATGTTTACCACAAATGAATACTATTTGACAAATTCAACCTTATCATGACAAAAGAGGATTTTCACTTAGCATTAACATGAAAAGGAATTTTACAATGTATTAACTCGTTACCCCATAGCCTGTTTCTAGTTTTGAAGACAGGTGATAATTCAAAACAGTTTGAATAGAAAGGGGAATGCCCCTTAAGGCACATTCGGCTTTACTTTCAGCCTGTTTTGAGCTACAATCTGCTAGGAAATAGAAAAATATATCGTATCATACTTGCCTGTATAAAGTGGAAATATTTTCTTCAGTGGAGGAATAAATTAGAGGCGTAAAAATGCGTATTTATTGGGTAATGGGTTAACATAGAAATGTCTATTGAAAACAGCACTGTTCAATGTTTTTACTGTACAAAAAGTGTACATGTATACCATGACCAGACACCATGTTAGAATTACCAAATTTGATGATTGTCTACACCGTTTGCGAAGACAAGGAATCCTATTTCAAATGGCGTTTTTCAAAATATGTATATGAACTAAACCATCATCGCGCTCAGCGCGGACTGATTTACAGCTTAAATCAGTTTGGATCTAGATCAGACACCGAATAACTGGGCGTCTGAAAGGGTCCAGACTGTTTAACTCTCGTATTGAAATGTTTATTAGAAAATAAAAAATACGATTTTCAGTTACTACATAGACGCAATCTTTAACAGCATGACAAACATTTGACAGTATTTTTATTATCAGATATATGTATTTGTAACGTTTATGTAAGTATAACTCTTTTTAAGTTTTCTTTAGCTCTGTAATGAAATGTATGAAATTCATAAGAACTGTTTGCTATCAAACTGTGGCATTTGTAGGTTTACCATTAAGTTTGGTTTGTTTATTTGTTCATAATCTTGCTTAGGGCGGATGAAAGATATATCAGTCGACATATTAATGTAAGCGCGTGCTCTGATCGCCATGTTAAGATCGCCAACTTTCAACATAACACTGATTTTATTGAAACGAATTTATCGTCAGAATGCAGATATGCATTTGTGTCTCAATCTGCGTAAATATTGTATAGCTTAAGAACCATTTACTTTAAAAGGTTTGTTTATAATGTTCCTAGCTAAAGTTTGCAAGTTAATTCCGAGTAGAACTATCATACCACTTTATACATGTACCACTTTATACCACTTAATACTTTACAAGTAAGTGTTGAGAGTTATAAAAATTACAGTAAAACAGTCTGAATCTAGATTCTCTACTGTATATGTTTGAAGAACTATTCACTTGTGTTTGTTTGTTTTCAGAGTTTGTAACTATGATGACAGCTAAATAGCCAAAAACCCTGATGCTAGTGACAGCGCGTGTATGTGTCTAAATGAGAGTTTACAAAAGAACAGCACATATAAATTACGGAGCGGGAAATACGCAACCATAAAACATACCCGCGAGACATCAGTTGAACAAGCATAACGTGAACTTTGAAAAGAAACTGAATAGTTATTTGACGACATTGACTGCTTAATGCAGAATAAAACGTAGATTTACAGAAATATCTTTCATGTAAATGAACAGTCTGCATCACTGTTTGTCCTGTACCAGCAGTATGCTGTCTTTAAAGATAATAATGTGGCTAGATCTAACTGAGAGATATACAGTAGAGAAAACGTTATTCTTTCCCGTTTAAACGCAAACGAAACGCAAACGCAGTGCACTAAAATGTAGAAAATGGCAAGTTTTGGACATTTCTTCCTATTCATTTTAATCTGAGTGTCAAACAGTTTTAAGCCTGATCAGACGCCGGGTAACCCGACGTCTGATCTGGCTCCGAACTGTTTGGAATTGAAATAATAGATTAAGCGTAACGCGTTTGTTTGGAAAGAATAACATTTTTTCCACTGTAGATGTAGATTTATATACAGTGGAGAAAACGTTATTCTTTCCAATAAACGCGTTTACGCTAAAACTATTATTTGCAGTGCAAACAGTTTGGAGCCAGATCAGACGCCGGGTAACCCGGCGTCTGATCAGGCTCCATACTGTTTGCCACCAAGATAAACAAGAATTATCATAGTAGTCCAAAAGTTGTTCTTTTCTACATTTTAGTGCTTTGCGTTTGCGTACGTTTGCGTTTAAACGGGAAAGAATAACAGATTCTCCACTGTATATAATGTAGAAAATTATAATAAAAAGTCTGCATGTTTTGTATTGCATTAAGCTGTCACATATCGCATAGCGTGTATATGAGTTACATGTATGAACATACTAGATTTATTGCTTTGCAAACAGTGTAGACCCAGACGAACCACCGGATCTACATTGTTTGACATTCCAAAGAAAATATATCATTTTCAAAACTCTACTTATTAGCAAGTGTAGACAGGTTCGATCCTGATCAGATACCGCGTCATGCGGAATGTGATCTGGATCCATCTGTTTGCATCAGGATCGTTTCTGTTCGACAATCATATAAATCCTATAAATGTTTTTACTCAAATAAAGCAGACATACCAAATATTAATGTACTGCTCAGTCTTTATTTTGCTTAATGTTTTTAATTACATCAATACCATAAGTAAGGAGATGAAAAATGATAAGAAGATATACAGTGGAGAATCTGTTATTCTTTCCCAATAAACGCGTTTACGCTAAAACTATTATTTGCAGTGCAAACAGTTTGGAGCGAGATCAGACGCCGGGTAACCCGGCGTCTGATCAGGCTCCAAACTGTTTGCCACCAAGATAAACAAGAATTATCAGAATTGTCCAAAAGTTGTACTTTTCTACGTTTTAGTGCTTTGCGTTTGCGAACGTTTGCGTTTAAAAGGGAAAGAATAACAGATTCTCCAATGTAGCCGTATGTTTGGTTAGATTGATAAAATGAGACTGTTATGTCATTTGAAAATAATCGTTTAATTTTCAGTTTACATGTATGTATTATATGGTAGAACACGTTCTGTTTTGTACCCTTGAACGCAAACCGTGCAATATTTTAATGTATTATAGCAAAACCAAATTATTGTTAATTATGTACAGTTTTCAATAATGTTTCATTACCAATCAGCTCGATGCTTCATTTACGTTATGTTTATGTGCCATTGTTTCACCACATTGTTATCTCACTGATCCTAGTGACGAGTATCCTCGTCCTTTTCAAACAGAGTAACATTTGCTAATGCAAGCAATGAAGAACCAGATCAGAGGGATCCTGAAGAGCCCTCTGATCAGGGTCTGTACTGTTTATCATTGTGTAATATAGTGCAAAAAACAATCCTAATTGGTCAAAACTGCATTAGACTTTATTGGAAATTGGAAGCGTCAGTTGACATTTTCAGAGTGAAGGAGTTAAGGGAGATAACTACTGCAATATCACCATTCAAACATTGAAATAGTTATCTTTTTAACGCTTTGCACGCTAGCAGCGGACTCGTCAATACAGTGGAGAAAACGTTATTCTTTCCCAATAAACGCGTTTACGCTAAAACTATTATTTCTATTGCAAACAGTTTGGAGCCAGATCAGACGCCGGGTAACCCGGCGTCTGATCAGGCTCTAAACTGTTTGCAACCAAGATAAACATGAATTATCAGAATTGTCCATAAGTTGCACCTTCTACGTTTAAGTGTTTTGCGTTTGCGTACGTTTGCGTTTAAACGGGAAAGAATAACAGATTCTCCACTGTATCCGTGCAAACAGTTTGAATACAAATAATGTGGCGTCTCATCAGGGTTCAAACAGTTCGACACTCTCACCCTGATTTGAAAATAAAATTTGACAATGGTTGCAGACGAAAAAAATCTTAAGAATGCAAAGAGTTAAAGGGATATGAGTCGAACATTAAGGTATAACGTTTAAGAATAACCATAGCACTATATTTCTGAGTTTATTATATCATTTTTATAAAAATTGGACTCAAGTGGTTTATTTTATTTTCATGTATGAAAGTGGAGAATCTGTTATTCTTTCCCGTTTAAACGCAAACGAACGCAAACGCAAAGCACTAAAACGTAGAAAAGAGCAACTTTTGGACAATTCTGATAATTCATGTTTATCTTGGTGGCAAACAGTTTAGAGCCTGATCAGACGCCGGGTTACCCGGCGTCTGATCTGGCTCCAAACTGTTTGCACTGCAAATAATAGTTTTAGCGTAAACGCGTTTATTGGGAAAGAATAACGTTTTCTCCACTGTACCTTGGTATTTCTAAACTGATATTCATATACAGTGCTCCCTCCCTAAAACTGACCTCCATACAACACCTTCCTAAATACAATGACCCTTGCCGCAGGACAGTTTTGTCTAACTCTTTACTGCTGCGATATCGTCTGCTCAAACATGTCGTCTGCTGTATTTTCTCAAAGTTACATATAAGTGGTCATTTTGATAAAATAAATATATTGACTAGTTACAAACAGCTTAAATCTAGATCAGACACCGTGTTACGCGGCGCCTGATCTGGATTCAAGCTGTTTGCAAATGTAAGCCGAGTCTTAATTTCCCTCCCTATATATCTATATATATATATGACTCTTTCCAAACAATACACATAATTTGTATCTCCAATAGGGTGTTCCACTGTAGAGAGGGATCACTGTAACATCCAAATGTTCAACCGTTCACCCAACGTCAAAGATCATATGTTACTGCACTTCATATAATCTCATACATGTAATGCAACAATGTTACTGTTTTCAAAGTTGGTTCTTTTAGTGTGAAATATTATAAACTTATTTTAAAATGTTTCAAAACGAGTCTCAATATGTGAATAATTCTTTAAATATGCCGGTATATCTTTCAAAGATGAATTTAAATACGTTATAGACGGATTGACTTTAACCTTTTCAATTTTAATGACGCTTAAAAGCGCGTTTGCAAACAGTTTGGAGCATGATCAGACGCTGCGCAACGCGGCGTTTGATCAGTATTCAAATTGTTCGACACTCGTTTTGAAAATTTCAGTCATACTGCTTTATCTTTTAACTTTGAAACGACATTGCAGACAACAAAATTGAAGCAGACGACAATGAAACGGTGAAGGGGTAAAATATCATGAAAAAGTTGGCATTGAAAGGGTTAAAAGCATTTACATGAATATGAGTACAGTATCACATTATTTCACGAGACTCCGCCTCACTGATCTATATCTACAGTGGAGAATCTGTTATTCTTTCCCAATAAACGCGTTTACGCTAAAACTATTATTTGCAGTGTAAAACCGGCGTCTGATCAGGCTCCAAACTGTTTGCCACCAAGATAAACATGAATTATCGGAATTGTCCAAAAGTTGTACTTTTCTACGTTTTAGTGTTTTGCGTTTGCGTACGTTTGCGTTTAAACGTGAAAGAATAACAGATTCTCCACTGTATGAGTACAGTATCACATTATTTCACGAGACTCCGCCTCACTGATCTATATCTAAAACGTTTGCATGTGTTATTTCATTGATAGTGTTACTGAAGGGAATAAGAAAGCATTTCTGTATTACACTTCATAAGTAAGTGTATCAGTGATTTAAACTAATAACCACGGCAAAGGATAATAAATGCAATTGGACTGTGCATTGTAAACATAGAACAAGTCGCAATGGAAACAGCACTATACGTTTAAATTACAAACGTCAGCAGCTTTCTTTCCATTACCTAAACCTAAAGCTGCAAATCACACAATGTCTGATCTCGGTCTATATAAAGGTTCCAAAGTCTAAAAGCCAGTTACTAGATGCTAGTGTTTTCAAATGTATGTTTTGATTATTTCAATTGTTTCACAAGAAACGTTACGCACATTAATTATGTTTAATTGTATCTACTGTAACACCTCGGTATTGCGATCAGTGAAACATAACAGTCTGTAGCATTTAACTCTCTCACTGTCAACTTTTATCGTCTGTTTTAACCCTCTTACATGTACCGCCAAATTATAGTCTGTACTCTTTTTTCAAGTCAGATTTAGGGCTATTTTGTACTAAAGAAATATCGATACGAGTGTCAAACAGTATGGATCCTAATCAGACGCCGCGTAACGCGTAACGCGGCGTCTGATTAGGACCCATACTGTTTGCAAAGTCGCATTTTGACGCCATTGGCAGTGAAAGAATTAAGACACGTGGACAGATTTTATAGAAAAGGACGATGAAACTAAAGCAGAAAGCTCCCAAAGTTTTCTGCTTTAATTTCATCGCCCCTTTGAGCTGTTTAAAATCGTGAGGTCTGCTTATTAATTTCGTAGTGATTAATAGTATTACAGCCGAAATCTCCTAATGTTTCCTTGGTGGTCCTACATGTAATAGCAGAGTGTTACTGTTACAGTGCTCCCTCCCTATGCAGGCCATCCAAGCAACGATTCCTTCCTTACATCAATGCATGCCGCGGTTCCCAAAACTATACCATAATGTATAACTGTTCAACTACTTCAATATCGTCTGCTTAAACTTGTCGTTTGCCGGTTTTTTTCTAAGTAACGTACTGGACATTTTGACAGAAGAAACATAAAGACAAGTGACAAACAATATGAACTCAGATGAGACGTCGTGTAAAGCAGCGTCTAATATGGCTTCAAACTGTTTGAAAATGTACTCTCAGGCTTTTACAATGGAGAAAACGTTATTCTTTCCCAAAAACGCGTTTACGCTAAAACTATTATTTCTATTGCAAACAGTTTGGAGCCAGATCAGACGCCGGGTAACCCGGCGTCTGATCAGGCTCTAAACTGTTTGCAACCAAGATAAACATGAATTATCAGAATTGTCCATAAGTTGCACCTTCTACGTTTAAGTGTTTTGCGTTTGCGTACGTTTGCGTTTAAACGGGAAAGAATAACAGATTCTCCACTGTATCCGTGCAAACAGTTTGAATACAAATAATGTGGCGTCTCATCAGGGTTCAAACAGTTCGACACTCTCACCCTGATTTGAAAATAAAATTTGACAATGGTTGCAGACGAAAAAAATCTTAAGAATGCAAAGAGTTAAAGGGATATGAGTCGAACATTAAGGTATAACGTTTAAGAATAACCATTGCACTATATTTCTGAGTTTATTATATCATTTTTATAAAAATTGGACTCAAGTGGTTTATTTTATTTTCATGTATGAAAGTGGAGAATCTGTTATTCTTTCCCGTTTAAACGCAAACGAACGCAAACGCAAAGCACTAAAACGTAGAAAAGAGCAACTTTTGGACAATTCTGATAATTCATGTTTATCTTGGTGGCAAACAGTTTAGAGCCTGATCAGACGCCGGGTTACCCGGCGTCTGATCTGGCTCCAAACTGTTTGCACTGCAAATAATAGTTTTAGCGTAAACGCGTTTATTGGGAAAGAATAACGTTTTCTCCACTGTACCTTGGTATTTCTAAACTGATATTCATATACAGTGCTCCCTCCCTAAAACTGACCTCCATACAACACCTTCCTAAATACAATGACCCTTGCCGCAGGACAGTTTTGTCTAACTCTTTACTGCTGCGATATCGTCTGCTCAAACATGTCGTCTGCTGTATTTTCTCAAAGTTACATATAAGTGGTCATTTTGATAAAATAAATATATTGACTAGTTACAAACAGCTTAAATCTAGATCAGACACCGTGTTACGCGGCGCCTGATCTGGATTCAAGCTGTTTGCAAATGTAAGCCGAGTCTTAATTTCCCTCCCTATATATCTATATATATATATGACTCTTTCCAAACAATACACATAATTTGTATCTCCAATAGGGTGTTCCACTGTAGAGAGGGATCACTGTAACATCCAAATGTTCAACCGTTCACCCAACGTCAAAGATCATATGTTACTGCACTTCATATAATCTCATACATGTAATGCAACAATGTTACTGTTTTCAAAGTTGGTTCTTTTAGTGTGAAATATTATAAACTTATTTTAAAATGTTTCAAAACGAGTCTCAATATGTGAATAATTCTTTAAATATGCCGGTATATCTTTCAAAGATGAATTTAAATACGTTATAGACGGATTGACTTTAACCTTTTCAATTTTAATGACGCTTAAAAGCGCGTTTGCAAACAGTTTGGAGCATGATCAGACGCTGCGCAACGCGGCGTTTGATCAGTATTCAAATTGTTCGACACTCGTTTTGAAAATTTCAGTCATACTGCTTTATCTTTTAACTTTGAAACGACATTGCAGACAACAAAATTGAAGCAGACGACAATGAAACGGTGAAGGGGTAAAATATCATGAAAAAGTTGGCATTGAAAGGGTTAAAAGCATTTACATGAATATGAGTACAGTATCACATTATTTCACGAGACTCCGCCTCACTGATCTATATCTACAGTGGAGAATCTGTTATTCTTTCCCAATAAACGCGTTTACGCTAAAACTATTATTTGCAGTGTAAAACCGGCGTCTGATCAGGCTCCAAACTGTTTGCCACCAAGATAAACATGAATTATCGGAATTGTCCAAAAGTTGTACTTTTCTACGTTTTAGTGTTTTGCGTTTGCGTACGTTTGCGTTTAAACGTGAAAGAATAACAGATTCTCCACTGTATGAGTACAGTATCACATTATTTCACGAGACTCCGCCTCACTGATCTATATCTAAAACGTTTGCATGTGTTATTTCATTGATAGTGTTACTGAAGGGAATAAGAAAGCATTTCTGTATTACACTTCATAAGTAAGTGTATCAGTGATTTAAACTAATAACCACGGCAAAGGATAATAAATGCAATTGGACTGTGCATTGTAAACATAGAACAAGTCGCAATGGAAACAGCACTATACGTTTAAATTACAAACATCAGCAGCTTTCTTTCCATTACCTAAACCTAAAGCTGCAAATCACACAATGTCTGATCTCGGTCTATATAAAGGTTCCAAAGTCTAAAAGCCAGTTACTAGATGCTAGTGTTTTCAAATGTATGTTTTGATTATTTCAATTGTTTCACAAGAAACGTTACGCACATTAATTATGTTTAATTGTATCTACTGTAACACCTCGGTATTGCGATCAGTGAAACATAACAGTCTGTAGCATTTAACTCTCTCACTGTCAACTTTTATCGTCTGTTTTAACCCTCTTACATGTACCGCCAAATTATAGTCTGTACTCTTTTTTCAAGTCAGATTTAGGGCTATTTTGTACTAAAGAAATATCGATACGAGTGTCAAACAGTATGGATCCTAATCAGACGCCGCGTTACGCGTTACGCGGCGTCTGATTAGGATCCATACTGTTTGCAAAGTCGCATTTTGACGCCATTGGCAGTGAAAGAATTAAGACACGTGGACAGATTTTATAGAAAAGGACGATGAAACTAAAGCAGAAAGCTCCCAAAGTTTTCTGCTTTAATTTCATCGCCCCTTTGAGCTGTTTAAAATCGTGAGGTCTGCTTATTAATTTCGTAGTGATTAATAGTATTACAGCCGAAATCTCCTAATGTTTCCTTGGTGGTCCTACATGTAATAGCAGAGTGTTACTGTTACAGTGCTCCCTCCCTATGCAGGCCATCCAAGCAACGATTCCTTCCTTACATCAATGCATGCCGCGGTTCCCAAACCTATACCATAATGTATAACTGTTCAACTACTTCAATATCGTCTGCTTAAACTTGTCGTTTGCCGGTTTTTTTCTAAGTAACGTACTGGACATTTTGACAGAAGAAACATAAAGACAAGTGACAAACAATATGAACTCAGATGAGACGTCGTGTAAAGCAGCGTCTAATATGGCTTCAAACTGTTTGAAAATGTACTCTCAGGCTTTTACAATGGAGAAAACGTTATTCTTTCCCAAAAACGCGTTTACGCTAAAACTATTATTTCTATTGGAAACAGTTTGGAACCAGATCAGACGCCGGGTAACCCGGCGTCTGATCAGGCTCTAAACTGTTTGCAACCAAGATAAACATGAACTATCAGAATTGTCCATAAGTTGCACCTTCTACGTTTAAGTGTTTTGCGTTTGCGTACGTTTGCGTTTAAACGGGAAAGAATAACAGATTCTCCACTGTACTATCCCTTCCCTATTACAACTCCCTCTAAACAGTACATACGCTCTTTGTCTCCCATCGGATGTTGTCGTAGAGAGGGGGCACTGATATATCGTTTCTTCATCGAGCTCTATTGTGATATTGATTGTGTACGATGCATTTGCAACTCCAATATTTGTATTTTTGTACTTTTCTCTATCACTTCTATGACCGATGTTTTACCGTTTGTAATCTGGAATTAAATGAAAATGGACATATTTTGTATTGTTTATATTTTAATCCAAAATGTGAGATCACCGTTGCCAAGAAGATGTTTTGAAATACTAAATGGGGGATATTACTCGTTAACTATAAAGATATTATATATAACTATCATTTTAATAAATGAGTTACCTAAACTTATATGACGCGAGCCTTGACGGAGCAAAAGTAATGAGCACAAATTTGAGATTCTATTTATCACATAAACCATTTAAAAAAACCTATTTAGTTAATTGAAACAGTAGTTTTGAAGTCCTTCCGCCATATAGTGAAGTTGTTTATGGAAACGTCATCCAAAATTACGTAATTTGGTGTCCCTCTGAACCCATTTATACCCAGTGTATTCTTCCATGTTTATATATTGGATTAGTCCATTTTTTACTAAAGGGGAAGCCTGTTCAAATTTTTCATTTCATTTTGTTCTATAGCACTGTTTGCCTATGTCCAATATATTGGGTGCCTGGTCTAAATTTTTCAATTTGAAATTCTTATCAGCAAACAGTGTTGACTCTGATCAGACGCCGCATAATACGGCGTCTGATCAGATTCTACACTGTTTGCATATGTCCCATATATGGGATCGTTGGCACAAATGGGTTAATTTGGCGTTGATGGACAAACAGGTGTGCCGGAGGTACACAAGTGTTATATCGAAACTATTGCGTGGCTTTATTACATTGTCACAGGCGGCTTATGTGATACAGTTCTTTTCCGTCCCCACCAAAGCCTATATTTGGAACATGCATTGGAGTCGTTTCTTCGGGATAATTCTCAAAATGTTACTTTCCCTGATAACTGCTTCAGTATTATGACATTGTTGTAAAAGCCCTATAAAGAAATTGCAAGACGTATGCAGATTGCAGAAGACATGCCGCCAGCAATATACATATTTGCATTTTCAAGAATCTCAGTTACTTTATCTATACTTCTGAAGAATTTCATAAAAACGGAGAGGACGTAATTCAATCCTGTTTATAACCGCAAACGAAACGAAATCGCCATTCAATAAAAGCAAATAAAATACATTAACAATGATTTCAATTTTCTAACGATTTAAATAAATCTGAGCGAAACAATTTAGTTTGGAGCCTGATCAGACGACTGGTTACCCCGCATCTGATAAGACTCCAAACTGTTTTCAATTGAAACAACTATGTTAGCATAAACGCGGATATTGGGAAAGAATAAGGTATAGACGAACTTCTATACCTCGAACTCGGTTAACTCGAAATATCTGATTTATCGAATTTGCCTTATATAAAGTTCGGTTTAGGTGAACATACCCGTGTTTCAAAGTAGGCCGCGTTTTAACTTTGAAATACGGGTATGTTCGACTAAAACTAGTCGAGATATCGAAGTTCGACTGTATTCTCAAGCGCACCAGTATCAAGTATTTTGTTAAATTGTAGATATTCTGAATACGATATCAATATTCGACCAGAAACGTTTACATTATAAACAGGTGTATTATTATACAGGTGAGGAAACGCATTATTTTTTTCTGTTAACTCTTTCACTGCCAATTGCACCAAAAAGCGACTTTGCAAACAGTTAAGGATCCAAACTGTTTGACACTCATATCGACATTTATCCATTAAAACAACCCTAAAGTTTACTTTAAAAATATTGCAGATGATACTACCACTGCTGACGATATTTTGGCGGTAAAAGGGTTAAAGCAGACGATAAAACTTGGTAGTAAAATAGTTAAACTTAAAACATGCAATGCAATAAGAAGTATGAAAGGTTTCTGCTGGCAAAATGATAACGGGTAAATACCATCTGAATGACAACCAGTTGTAACTTGTAAGATTGTTCAGACGTTTACTTCGCAATGGACAAACGTATGAAGCTCAGACACGTTTAATGGGGAAATATAGGATCTGTCATGAGTCGATGGTTGAGACAAGCTGATCTCAACCGAGTCTAGAATTGAAATGTTTATAAGCGAGCCTTGGCGAGCTTGATAACTTTTCTATTCTAGACGAGGTTGAGATCAGCTTGTCTCAACCATCGAAGAGTGACAGATTCTTTTTCTCACATAACCGACGATTTTAAGCTATCTTTTAAAAGCAATAGGCCATATTTTGAATTCCATCGATTATAAATAGTGACTTTAAAATGACGTCATCAAATTGATCTCACAGATGTTGGAGACAAGAATATTCGCGATCGCTGTTCGTAATTGAAAACAGGGTTAGTTATGTGAGAAAATAATGTTTACCCTCCTGTACGAATTATATCATGCTTTGAAATATAAGAAATATTTGCACCTCTATTACGACCACAAAAAACAGACTAACTCGTGGTACAGTGGAGAATGTGTTATTCTTTCCCAATAAACGCGTTTACGCTAAAACTATTATTTGCAGTGCAAACAGTTGGGAGCCAGATCATACGCCGGGTAACCCGGCGTCTGATCAGGCTCAAAACTGTTTGCCACCAAGATAAACAAGAATTATTAGAATTGTCCAAAAGATGTACTTTTCTACGTTTTAGTGTTTTGCGTTTGCGTACGTTTGCGTTTAAACGGGAAAGAATAACAGATTCTCCACTGTAGTAGAGACTGATGTCATAATAAGGTTTTCATCTTGCTGTAAGTAGTCACCTGCGTTAACCATCCAAAATGTTGTCTTATTTACAATAGGTCGTAATGAAGGATTTGCTTTGTACAAATAAACACGTTAAGACAAGGTTCGGTATAAACATATTTATTTGAATGACATATACGCATGAAAGTACAAAACAAACGAAACTCAAACATCAAGATTTTGTTCATATGCCATGATAGAATAAAAAAAATCAGAGATCCATACATTAAACATTTCACTCATTTATAAACTATATGAAACAGTACCTTCTAAATCCACAACTCAGGCAAATAATAGAGTTTTTTCAAAAGCGGATTACTATTTAAATCAGGCAAATGAAATGAGAAAATAGCTTTCTACATTACTTTCATCTGCGGCTTCTAATCAGGGTCTACACTGTTTGCCTATGCCCTATACAGTGGAGAAAACGTTATTATTTCCCAATTAACGCGTTAATGCTAAATATATCATTTCCCATGCAAACAGTTCGGAGCCAGATCAGACGCCGGGTAACTCGGCATCTGATCAGGCTCCAAACTGTTTGCCGTCAAGGTTAAAATCAACATTCAGAATTGTCAAACATTTAACATTTTCTAATTTTAGTGCGGTGCGTTTGCGCTTCGTTTGCGTTTGAACGTTTTCTCCATTGTACGTTATAGGACCGTGTGCACAAATGGGTTAACTAGTGAAAGGTCTAACAGTCGCGATCTTGTATGCAATGATTATGTCACAGAACTTGTTTAACCAAATACTGCGAAAATACGCCTTATTACGTCTTTGAATTGTTCCTCCGCGGAAGAAAATAGATCTATTTGATACAGTCATTAGTATATTCTATAATCATTCTATACTTTAAATATCCTAGCAAGTGGTAGCTCAAAATGAGCTGAAATTAAAGCAAAATGTTTTACTTTTACGGCACTAGAAAAAAGCCCTTTTAAGGCACTAGAAACAAGCAGGTTAAATATTGACTTATCTCTATACAGTAGATAAGACGTCACTATGTCCTGTTAGTGAATGTAAACACACCACAAGGTCGAGTGAAATGTAGCAAATAACGTGTTTCTAAATGTAGCTTAATCGGAGTGGCAAACAGTTCGATGCCTCATCAGACTAACCGCTTTTTTGCGTCTGATCTGGTACTGAACTGTTTGCAATGGACATAGTGTATCTAGCACACACGTGTTTATTCGCAAAGAATAACGTGGTCTCCTCTGTTAAATACATTTACGAAGTTACATAGATTATAAACAGTCACATATTTTTAATAAACATCGTTCAACGTTTAATCGGAAAGACGTTCATTCTTCACAAGTTAATTAACTGAAACATCAAATGCAATTCAGCTAATGTTGTTACACACTTGCCGATGCCAGGGTACATGTAGAACCTGTAAATATTGGTTTTGATTTCACGTCCTTTTAAATGTATCAACAATGCTATATTGGAACTGTGAATGGCTTTTACTTTCGTGATTGTGCCAACTAATAAGGCAGTGTTGCTTAAGGGTCGTTCAATTAAAACCAACATTTACAGGGTCTGCCCTGGCATCGGCACATGTGTAACAACTTGAACAGCATACATGTAACCCTTTCACTCTCAATGACGCCAAATACTCATATGCAAACAGTTTACATATCCTGATCAGACGCCGCGTATCGCGGCGTCTAATCAGGACCTTAACTGTTTGACACTATCATTGATATGTTTTAAGTCATAAAAACTTAAATCTAACCTTGAAACGTGTCTTGCATACAACAATATTGAAGCAGACGACAATAAAGCGGTGAAGGGGTAAAAACCTCCTGAATAAGTTGATCATGAACGGGTTAATGGCTATCGTTCACAAAATGGTACATTAGCAAACACTGTATGAAATGGTTACATGTACTGCAACTTATCAGGGTCTGTACTGTTTTCTTTTTCATATGGAATTATCTGCTGGATGGACATACTGTACAGTGTTTAAGGTCACCATTTCAATTCAATCAATATTTTTGTTGTTTATCTATAATGAAATATTCAAGCAAGCATATACGGTTCTGTGCAATATCAAGGCATAAATAGGTGAGCCTTTCCCTTGTTTTCACCTCCTTACCCGTTTTACGATTTAATTTTTCGTGAGATATTTACAAAATGTACCCTTTCACCGTTACATTGTCTTCTGCTTCAATATTGTAGTCTCCAATATCGTAACATAGTTAGATTAAGGCAAAACAACTGACGTAATTTCAAAACAAATGGCAAACAGTTTTGATCCTGATCAGAAGCCGTGTTACGCGGCGTCTGATCAGGATCAAAACTGTTTGAAAATGCGCTTTATGACGTAATTGAGAGTTAAAGGGTTACATATATCAATTTCCTGCATGTATGCCTTATTTCTGAACTTTAGAATGCATAGCAGTTATCGTTTGTCCGTTTTGTCGTCTGAAGGGAAGTTTCAGATTTTTAGTGTTCTGTCTAAAATATACAGTGGAGAATCTGTTATTCTTTCCCAATAAACGCGTTTACGCTAAAACTATACTTTGCAGTGCAAACAGTTTGGAGCCAGATCAGACGCAAGGTAACCCGGCGTCTGATCAGGCTCCACACTGTTTGCCACCGAGATAAACAAGAATTATCAGAATTGTCCAAAAGTTGTTATTTTCTACGTTTAGTGCTTTACGTTTGCGTTTAAACGGGAAAGAATAACATATTCTCCACTGTACCAACAGTGACAAAAAGTGCACATCTAGATAAGACGAAGAATAATCATCTTATCTTGACCCCAACTGTAACTTCTAGGTTAAACGTCATTCCGTTCCCATTTCACCATTTCACTCTCAATGACGTCATTAAGCGCATTTGTAAACAGTTCTGGTCAGGATCAAAACTGTTTGCCACTTGTTCTGAAATTAAGTCAGTTGTACTGCCTTAAATCTAACGTTTAAACAACATTTCAGACAACAATATTGAAGCAGATCACAATATGTCGGCGAGGGACTAAAAACCTTACGATAAATTTGATCATGAAAGGGTCAAACCCTTTTACTGTCAAGCTCTATGATGGCAACATACATGTATGCAACAGGTTGAAGCTAGATCAGACACCGTGTTAAGCAGCATCTGATCAATTCCTAACTTTTTTCCACTCAGGAAAATGTTTATATTTTAGTCAGACCGCCTAAAATTCTACACTTTAGAAAAACACACACGACAACTTTGTGGGCCAACGATGTTATGGTAGTGAATGTTTGACGTCATAATGATAGTGAAAACAGTTTAAGGTACATCAAATAACAGTTCTGTTAAAAATATTTACATATGAGTATAGAACAGTCTGGAGCCTTACCAATTTACGAACAGTTTGGATAGAGATCAGAAGACTTTTGCTATTGGACAGTATCAACAAGATGCATTATAGATTCGTTAAGCTAAACGATCGTTTGACAAAAACAACTAAATGCAGACAGAATATTTAAGATAAAAATACTCCTGATACAGGACACTCAATCATGAAATTGCTTTTTCTAACATTTCGTCCTCTCGGAGCCTTTATCGAAGAAAATCATGTCAAAATGGACATACTATTTTTGTTAGATGTAGATGCATTCAGACATAAGATCTAATTTGATTTTATAGCTGAATGCATGTAACGCAAATGTGACGTGCATTTTAACATTAACTTCTTTGATTGAGGCACATAGAGGTCGAAATGTTAGAATATAACACTTTTATATTAACTCTTTCACTGCCAAAGTCGCCAAAATGCAATTTTGCAAACAGTTTTGATTCTGATCAGACGCCGCTTTACGCGGCGTCTGATCAGGATTTAAGCTGTTTGACACTCATATCGACATGTTTTAAGAAAGACATAGTTCATTAAATATTACCTTAAAACGATCTTCCAAACAAAATAAAATGAAGCAGACGACAATGAGACGATGAAGGGGTAAATATCTCACGATAAATGTGGCAGCAAAAGAGTTAATAAAAAAATAAGCACATGATTATAATTATGATAGTTAACTCCTTCACTGCCACGACGCCATAAACCTTAAATAATTGTCTTTTATTTTTTAATTTCTTAAATTTCAATTTTAGGTAAATTTATTAAAGTAATATACAATTGAGTGTCAAACTGTTTGGGTTCTGGACAGACACGGCATGACGCGGCATCTGATCAGGATCCAAACTGTTTGTAAAAAACTAGTCTACTCGGAGCAAGGCAGTAAATGGATTAAAGAGTCAAAGTATCGTCTGCATTTTGTGTTGACATGCATCATTGTTTATGATATTAGAAGTAATTATGCGAGTTATGTCTCAAACATGTGTGTTGTTCAATAATCCGACCCTTGTCTTCTACCACTTACAGTGGGGAAAGTGTGTTTTTCTTTCCGTTTTAAGCAAAACACAAACGCTATGCCATAGAATTTGCAACACGCTGGAGCCCAATAAGACGACAGGTTGCACGGCGTCTGATCTGACTTCGAATATTTGTATTGGAAATACATGTTTTACCACAAACGCGTTTATCCCTTTACATGTACCTGATGGAAGCGCCTTTTAGCGCATTTTAATTTATCCCTCCTCCAAAGAAAATAGTTCAAGATTATACATGAACAATTAGAAATATTAAGTATATTCTAGCAAATATTGACTTAAAGTAGGTTGAAATTTAAGGAGAATGCGCCTTAGGGCGCATTCTGCTTTAATTTCAACCTGCTTTAAGTGATCACCTACCTTCAAATCAAGAAACAGGTTATGAGGTAAAGGGTTATTTATAACGAATAATGTCGTCACCATTGCACTTGTTGCTGTCATCCAATTGCCGGTTACATTATGTTTGAAAGGTTTGTATCCAAATGCTTCATTGAAAGAACAACATGTCAGCTCCCTGAAGATGGAATAAACTAGGGCTTCAGTCATGAGCTCGGACATGTGAAGTCTTGACTCTCCGATGTCGATGGTTCGATTTGAAAAGTTCGGCTCATCTCTGACCGGACGGAACTGAGCTCCATCACCTCTGTGTCTTGCACCATTTCGACAGAGACTGATGAAAAACAATACAGAAAATTGTTATATGATAAATGGACAAGTCCGAGAAGTAAACACATATTTCATAACTTATTAGTATTGGGTCCATTGACCAAACACAAGTTTAAGCACAGTCCTGAACCGTCCTGAATTATTATTAAAAGTATGATAAAAAAGTATTAGCCTTTTGACAATTATACAAATATTGCATGCGCATGTAAGCCCAATAAGACCGCGTAATAATAACATCACCCTATTGTATATTATGCTATGTATATGTAATATGTTACCTGGTGCCACTGATATACTGGAGTTATCCGCCTTACATCTATTCTTCAGCATCTGATAGGCGGCGTGTCGAAAGCATTTATTGTAGATTATATACACAACTGGATTGATGGCACTGCTTGTGTATGCCATATACAGCGAAATGTAATGAAGATCTGCAACCCCGTTAGGCATCTGCAACGATAAATATGACAAAATGTAACATCTTACATGATATATATCACCTGCTTATATTTGTCGTAAACGAAATTATTCATATGTATGTTTGAAAAACTACAGACGTGTGTCAGGAAACTTGAAAACTGCCTTTTATATTTCTAATGTAGAAAACAGTTTGAAAACATTTTCTGCGACTGGTCTGTATTCGAACATTTGCAAATGCAAACCCACTCCTCGCTGAGACTAATTTAGCGATTTTAGAAAAAAAGAGTACGACTATTTGGTAGTCACATTTAGGCAAGCTCAACCCCATCGCTGCCAAACGCAAGAGCACTAGTATTTGCAAACAGCTTAGAGCTAGATCGGAAGCCGCGTCACGCGGCAAATGATCAGGCACCACATTATTTTACACTCATGTTAATGTTCGTTTCTGTACGTATAAAATAACCAACATTTACCAATAAAAGCAGACGAAAAGTTTAAGCAGACGTATTTTGTAACAGGATTGTGTTAGACTGTTTATAACGTCATAATGATAGTAAAAGGGTCATCAGGGCTGCCATAAGTTGACCTGAAAAATCTTAAGATTTCCAAATTTGCATTTTTCAAGCGCGATTTTACGAATCGTACCTTTATCCCCATCGCCTGTTTCTAGTTTTGTTGACACGTGGCTGCTTAAAGCAGGCTGGAAATAAAGCAGAATGCGCCTTATGGCGCATTCTGCTTTTTTTCAGCCTGCTTTAAGCAGCCATGTACTAGAAAAAAATATTTGAGGAGGCTTGTAGACGTAGGATGTGTACCTGTTCCCTGTCTCTGTAAACGTCCCACATAAGTAAGCTCTGCTGGGGTGTCCAACACACACATAATACTATTAGAACAGTCAGCACCATGTACAGAGCCTATTGTGAGAATAAAATCAAACTTATATTAAACGACCATTTGACGGTAGATTTATATGTAGTCTTTATGACAAATAACGGCTTATCTATCTCAGCCCTAAACTGTACACGGCCAATATCTTGAGGTATATTGATAGGGTTGTTAGGCTGACTTGACCCTAATCAGACAGTGAGTTACGAGTCGTCTGATCTGGATCTTAACTGTGTGCAAAGTCGACTTCAGTGAAATGCATTGAAATGGTTAAACCTTAACTTGCAAATAGAACTAAACGCCTGTTGAAAATAGACGATGTATTTTGCAATAAAGAGACAAGTTTTTCCATCGGCACAGAAGACTGAATATTTATACATGTATGTGTTTTGCTGATAAAGCACCGCTAAAACAAATGATCGACTAGATAACGGGCTATTATTATATTTCATTTTGAGTAGGTAGGAGTGTGTGCCTAGTATCCGATGTATTACTCTAACCCGAAACCATTGTATATTTATATCATTAGTTACTAAAAAAGCATATGAAATATGTGTTTCCAATCATTGTTAGAAATGGTCTTTCCTTATACTTTACCCCATGTTTGAATGTAAGTCGGTTGATCGTTGTTTCTACTTAAACACTCGTACATTGCTTTTTATCCTAAAGAATCTTTAAAAAGTATTTTTATGTCAGGCGGAAAAGCTGGTTTCTGCATGGATTTTAAATTCTCTTTTGTATTTTTGCATTAAAACATGACTTCAAGAAAACACTGTTTTGTCCAACCAAACTATTATGATTATAAATCAATAGATACTATTGAATATCGCTTTTATCTATAATGTTATTATTGAATAATTTACTGTATACTGTATAAGACATACTGTATGTCTACTTTATAGAGCTTTGCATTGTATCCATATCCAAAGCAACAGAGGTGAAATTATATAATTATGGCTTTGCTTTAACTATCTACACTTTACAAAAAAACCTTTTTTTCAAATGTGTATTTACCCTAACATGTACATTCTCTATCCAATTTCACAGAGTGTGATACAACAAAAAGTATTGATTGTTTTAATAATTTTACTTCCATCAAGAAATATAAATGAATGAATGGATAAATGAATGAATGAATGAATCAATGAATCAATCATTCAAGCAATGAATCAATCAATGAATCAATGAATCAATGAATCAATCAATCGATCGATCATCGATCGATCGATCAATCAATCAATCAATCATCGATCAACCAATTAAATCAAAAGATAAGAATCAATACATAGTCATTGTTCGCCTCTTTGGGGTTTCTCAGATACTTTCTGTTGTGCGGTACATGTCGTAGAATATTCACATACAGAACTCATTAAGTGCATGTTTTCAACATGGTCTCTAATACGCTCTACTGGTAACGTACCTTTTTTCTCATATCTGCAGTCAGGGATTCGTTTACATTATCAAGCGTGGAATTGTCCTCCTTAATCACTGTCACCACAAGCAGAACAAACATCAAGAACAATGGAACGATGAAAACCAATACGAAAAATGATATATAGTACGCCCGCCTCGCCTCCAGCGAGGGGAATTTGGATTGACAAACGACTTCGTGTCCTCCTATCCAATCTATTTCCGCATACAGTTGATACAATAACCATGGCAACGCTATACTTAATGAGGATGCCCAGATGAAAAATATGACCACTCCCTGGTATTTTTGTGTTATCCATATGAGCGTTGGTTGTACCGTTGCCAGAAATCTGTCAATGGTGACTATGGTTAAAGTGAACACACTGGTGCAAACAACAGTAACTGAAAATAGAGACAATCATATTTGAAAATTCTCGTTTCAATGTACATGTATATAGAAGATTATCAATTACTTTGGATTAATATGAAAAATATAGCACGAGAATGGGTAGTAATCTGGTCCGCAGGACGAGTTTTTTTAATCAGATAACAATCCGTGGGAGTGATATATTTTTCATATACATGTATATCCAAAGGAATTGATTATTCTATTTATTATATAGATTTTAATGACTTTTTTACTGAAAAAACGCACACACATATTTGTTTACGCGCGACGTCACAAAATGTCACAACAATTATTATGGTTTCGTCACTAGTGATGATTTCCACTTTGACGATATGAAATTGAACTAACTAGTCTAAGATCTTTCTATAAATCATCGATAGGTACATGTATATAATAAATGTTTTTATCTGATTTACAGTTATCAAATTTTGTGTTTTATTTGGGTTGATTTTCGTAGTTTAGGCTTAACTGTACAGTTTTTGAAAGCATAGCAAGAGAAAACAATCGAAAAAAATATGCATGTACAAATACAGTAAAAATTACCTAATATAAGAATTTGAAATTAACAAATATGCATAAATTGGATACAATTATGTAATTGAAGTTGAAATTGCTTTTACAGCTTGGAGTTTTATCATTACCTTTGCAGCTTGACACAGAAACGTTTGTTTCTTGAGTTGATTATGCCTAAATTATCTACTTGCAAAAATGTTGCCCTTATACTAACTGTTAAGTAGTAAAATCATGTTGACGTTAACTTCCAGTTCACCTACATTGCAAGCCGTTTAGGTCCTAAGAGAACGCAAGTCATAATATTGATAACTGCCGGTAATTCAACTATTTTACGCATGTGTTGACATTTTTATAATTTAAATATAAGGGGTAATGCAGAAAGAATACACTTACCTTGGAGAAAAGTATGCACCTTACACAGCGCTTCACCCATAGTCCAATATTTTTCTATTGAACTAACAAGATGAATCCACATACACACGGCTGGCATCAGCATGTCAGAAACAACTAGGTTCAAAATGAAAAAATTGAACTTTGTTCGAAGACTCTTGGTCCTTATAATCACAACAAGTATACACAAGTTTCCGAAGAAGGCAATCACCATCGAGAGAATATAAAAGAAATACTTGAGTGCGATTTCAAACGAACTTGGTTTCTCTTGTCCAAGAAAGTCATCTATATTAAATGTCCCATTGAATGTGAAATTGAAGTCCTCCATTGCAATGGTGTCTTAGCGATATTTGAAAGTGTTCTTAACATTTAAACTAGCTGGTTCTATGTCGCATATATGGCCTAACACTGACAGTAAATCTATGCCATAACAGCTTATCATATGTTCCAAAAATGGAAACAATTTGACGGTTTGGGAATTTATCTACTACCATACACTTTCTTCCCAGCGTTACGGCACCTGTACAGCAAACCTACACAATTAAAATGAAGTCCCCAAAACAGTATTTGACTATAGTGATTGCTTTACATTAGATGTAAATAATGCAGAAAGATCATTTAGGTTCTTCTACTTGTATTATGAACTCGTGTGCCTTAAGATGAGTTCATGCTTATGCAAAGAGTGGCCGTTTAATACAAGTTTGACTGTATATAGAACTTCTGACTTTTACCGATCTTGTACGTTTATAAAATTTAAGCAAGCTATGCAATTGTTGTCTACAAAATAATTCGTCTGTAACACTGTTCCGAGCTGAGTTATATGTATTTTCATTTTTGTTTCATAAAATGACATCAGAATTCAAACAGTTTGAATCTTGATGATATGTCAGGTAATTTTAAAATTCTCGGCATTATAACGTTTTATCATAGCATGCATATGGTTATATTAACTAGGACACTTAGATAAAGTTGATAAAGTAGGTCCTCTACTTAGTCCGGTGACCACTGGCCACCAGTAAGGTCAATTCTATTGCCTAAGGAAAGGCAAAGTTTAAAGCAAAATAAAATAACTAGAACGTTCTCAGAGCAAATGTTGCAACTTTTATCCGAATTAGTACTGTCATTTTTCTTTTAACAATGTCGCAGTCATTCAGGGCTGCCATAAGTTGGCATGAAAAATCCTAAGATTTCCAAATTTACATTTTTCAAGTACGATTTTACGAATCGTACCTTTACCACAAAACCTGTTTCTAGTTTTGTTGACATGTGACTACTTAAAGCAGGCTGGAAGTAAAGCTGAATGCGCCTTAAGGCGCATTCTGCTTTACTTTCAGCCTGCTTTAAGCTACCATGTACCAGAAAAAATCCGAAGATTTAGGAAAAATCCGGAGAAATGGCAGCCCTGGTCATTTAAATTACAAAAACTTTGGATCCAGAACAGACGCAGCGTGACGCGGCGTCTTATAGGATCCAAAGTTTTTGACAATCGTATAAATATGTTTACAGTCAGCTATTCTTACATTTCGTTCATTCAGCTTAAATAAGGATTACAAGTTTTAAAAGATAAAAGTAAACCAGAAAGCTAAACAACAAATGGATATAAGTAGCTTGTTAATTTTGCTTTAGAGGAAAGTTTTGAAACAAGTGGCAGTTAAATGCAAGATATACGTTATACAAATATCTACCCTAATTCGCGAGAACATAGATGACATGACTGTTTCCTTACATGGTAACCCTTTCACTCTCAATGACGTCATAAAGCGATTTTTACAACAGTCTGATCAAGATCAAAACTGTTTGCCACTTGGTTTGAAATTATGTAAGTTATACTGCCTTAAATCTAAGTTTGAAACGATATTACAGACAACAATATTGAAGTAGACGACCATATGGCGGTGAAGTGGTAAAATTATCACGATACATTTGATCATAAAAGGGTTAAGGAGTTTTCTGAATAGAAGACCGTACCTCACACCCTGTCGACTTATAAGGCAGATTTTTTAGAGCTACTACGATTTAGATATGAGGCCATTTCCGGGCGTTGATAGAGGCCACACAAAAACATGACATAAAGGTAAGTCAAGTTCCGAGTTTGCTGCAAAACAGTAGTTTTCTGCTTTTTTTCTAGCAATCGGGGAATGAATGTCCAGTTAATGAATTAGTTATCATCGTATGCTCCATTATTGCGATGTGCCGCCCCAATTGTATTCGGCGCAAACGTTACACGATTATTTTCAAACCGAGTGGTCAAAACATCAACATTTATGTGCATAAAAGTGCACGAGTTTATCATGCATCTAACTTTAGATTTAAGATGCACACGAACACTATTGACTGTTTTGTTTACTTAATGTGCATCGGTAGACGCAACGTTGAATAATATGTGCCAATTTTCTAAAAGAGGTGCTTTGGAGGCTATAAGGTGCCTGATAAGAGCCGAGCAACCTACTAAGAGGAGAGTTTCTGTTGAACAGATTTAGGGCTAATATTGTAAAACAAATGCTATATTTCATCGAAACAATGACCTGTGATGATTCCAAGTGAGGTTCCAAGAAATAATACGGCTTTATATAATTTAGATGCAATGAAACGGATATAAAGAGGTCTGATTGTTAGCAAATTGGAATATAAACAATTTTCTGATTAGACTCTCTAACCGATCTTCTGGCAATTGTGCCTGCTCGAAGTAGAATAGTTGGGTAAAGCTAACTACGACAGCCACCTCCTACGGCGAAAGCAAATGGCGTTTTGAATATAGGGGACGTTACTCTGCAATGAAACAATAAGCACATAGCCCAATAAGACGCAACTCGTTGCGACAAGAGCCCCTCCCCCTAGACATAAGCTATAATAATTATATGTAACGTTTTTAAATGCTTGCTTTTTGTGCCGTGGAAGGGTTGTTGTTTCCATTCTCTTGTGTAAAAGTTTCTTTTTTTCTAATCAGAAAATTGTTCATATTTCAATTTGCTAAAAATCAGACCTCTTTATATCCGTTTCATTGCATTTAAAGTTTGAATTAAGACTATATAAAGCCGCAGTTTTCCTTGGAACCTACTTTTGAATCATGACAGTTCATGGTTTCGACAAAATATAGCAATTTTTAGAATACCAGCCCTAAATCTGTTCAACAGAAAACATTCTCTAAGTAGGGTGCTCGGCTCCATTCAGGCACCTCATAGCCTCCAAGGCACCTCTTTTAGAAAATTGGCACATATAATCAAACGTTGCGTGTTCCGATGAACATAAAGTATACCAAACAGTCAATAGTGCTCGTGTGCATCTTAAATCTAAGTTAGATGCATGATAAATTCGTGCATTGCACTTTCATGAACATAAATGTTGATGTTTTGACCACTTTCGGTTTGGAAATAATCGTGTAACGTTTGCGCCGAATGAAATTGGGGCGGCACATCGCAATAATGGAGCATACGATGATAACTAATTAATTAGCTGGACATTTTTACGTGAAACTGCATACCCCGATTTCTAGAAAAAACAGAAAAACTGCTGTTTTAAAGCAAAATCGGAGCTTGACTCACCTTTCTGCCATGTTTTTATGTGGCCTCCATCAACGCCCGGAAATGGCCTCGCATCTTAATCGTAGTAGCTCTAAAAGAACTGCCTTATAAGTCGAAATGGTGTGACCTATCACAAATGAATGCGTTTATGATTAAACCCTTTTTTAATTCAAATATTTGATGTTAAATCAGATGTCGAGTAACCCTAAATAGTAACTCAGTGTTTATTATGCGGACATTACCAACATAACAACAGGACTGTTTTAAGCTAATCATGTAAATGGTTTTAATTTCATATTTAACATCTTCATAAACTTTATCTTGGAAGTCCGAAACAAAATAATTATTATTGTATCGTGCACGTGCGGTTAATTTTTCATGGCATCATTTGTGTTTTTTTATCCGGAAAGTGAAACTCTTGAAAGTGATTTCATATGTCATTTTATCGTCAAGAACAAAACAAAGGGCGACCACTGCTTGTGAAATCTATGTGGACGTCGCCATATGTGCTCACGATATTTGTTTCCCCAGGGTTCCAATTAAGGGAGGCACGAAACTGTACATGTCGGTAATTTGGCGTTTTCTGACTAATCGCCGATACTACAATATGTCCCTACTACAAAGTATCACATCTTGTTTTTGACGATGTAGTAAGGTATCTATAATGTTTAATTTGATTTGACCAACAATGCTACATGTACAGTGGAGAATCTGTTATTCTTTCCCAATAAACGCGTTTACGCTAAAACTATTATTTGCAGTGCAAAAAGTTTGGAGCCAGATCAGACGCCGGGTTACCCGGCGTCTGATCAGGCTCCAAACTGTTTGCCACAAAGATAAACAAGAATTATCAGAATTGTCCAAAAGTTGTTATTTTCTACGTTTTAGTGCTTTGCGTTTGCGTACGTTTGCGATTAAACGGGAAAGAATAACAGATTCTCCACTGTAACGACACGTTTCGCCCAACGTTTGTTCATATTAAAGAAATTCTGTGGTTTTGGTTAAACTCTTTCGCTGCCAAGTTTTATCGTCTGCTTAAACCCTTTTACGGTTAAAATATCGTCTGCGTTGGTAGTGTCGTCTGCACTATTTTGAAAGTCAGCTTGGGGCTCTTTTGACTAATGAAATGTCGATACCTGTGTAAAACAGTTTGGATCCTAACGCGTAACGCAGCGTCTGATCAGGATCCAAACTGTTTGCAAAGCCACCCACTGGCTCCGCTGGAATTGAAAGATATAAACATATTTATTTGCAAGAGGATTTGGAAACAAGTTATAACAACCTTACATAACGCCCTTTCCCCAGATAAATACATACATATAGTGACACGTCATACTAGTACATACGAAATGATATATACAAATTCAAACCTAGTCCAAATATTTCTATATAACAGAAAAACTTGGATATAAAGTATATCCAAGAAATTCTGTGGAGTTCTTTCGAGAGAAAAACATAAATATTTACGAGTAAATTTGCACATTATATGAACTTGCTGATAGTGACTTTTAGTTCGTACCCATTCTAAAGCTACAAACGACACGAACAATGTCATATCTCTTGTAATTATACTCCTTTATCACTCATCTGAGTGAGTCAAAAACAAACCAGATTAATCCAGTTCGTTAAATATTCATACGTCATGATTTATCTTGTATAATGATATTATTTATTTTAACGTTCCTTAACTATGATTTCAAAATGCCGTAACATCTATATTGGACCTCCCTAGTAGGAAACAGATTCTGAACTCGTTTAAGTCGAATTTGGAAAGTTAAAAGATAATTTACGCACGTTTTAACATTATGATACGGATACATTTGACTTGTGCAAAACACCAGAGCTCCAAATAAGAGACAATTATCCCAATTATTTTCTCCTTCATGTCAGCGCAAAATGCTATAGTGTCACTGCTCATTAGAATCACCCCGAAAAGGGTTTAATGCAGACACAAATATTTAGTTTTGGAAATACTCCTCTTATTTGGAAGGCTCTGTAACACGTCATAGTTCGAGACTCGGTTGTATATTCAGAAAATTTGTACTATAAACACTTATTGCCAATATAGAAATTCAACAGGAATATATACTCTCAATACATGAGGCAGTTGCATTTGCTTGTAAATAAAACAAAACTTCGTCGTTATCCATAGGCAGATGTATAGGTTTTTATTTTTTTTAAAAAGAAATTCTAGAAATAAAACAAAATATATGCGTCAAAACATGCCTGTGGTTTTGAAATCAACAATACACGGAAACCAGTGAATTTAATATATGTAGTATCAAGTACACCGCGCTGACACACATGTCCCTTATGGTAAAGTAAATGATAAAGCAAGCAAAATATAACATTCTGTTTGAATGTTTAGAAATTATATTGCACAACTCCCAAAAATCAGTATCGATTTAATCTTAAGACAAATTATCTTAGTATTCAACCCTTCACTATCTTCTCCCGAGTACAATATTTATTTACAAACAGTTTGGATCCTGGCAATACACGGCATCGCGCGGCGTCTGACCAGGTTCCAAACTGTTTGACAATCATTTTAACATTTAAGTCAAAATACCTTAACTTTAATTTGATTTATAAAGGCAAACTGTTAAAGTCCCATTGTGTTTTCAGACATTTTCTTAATGCCTGAAATACAAAAACGGTTAATAATAATGTTTGAACATTCTTATGGGCCAAACTGGTCTATGAAATGATGAAGACGGACCTAAATCACCAAAAAGGGCGATTTAAAATCATAACAAACCGAAAATAGAACGTCTGTCATAAAAATTACCACACGGCTTAGTATCACGTGATACAGCCGAATTCAACTTCACTGGGGGCAACCGTATCTACCTCCGCCCGTCCATCCATCAGTCAGTTAGACTATCACACTTTTTTGTCCGCTCTCTAACTCAACTATTTTTTATCCGATCTTCCACAACCTTGCTGAAAATGTTCATTGATATAAAATCAAGGTTTAGTTTGATTACTACTAAAATCGCATAAGGTATTTTTGAGTTATTGCCTGTTAATTAATAAAAAATGACTGTTTCTGTCATTTTTGCACTCTAAAACAAACAGCTTTTATCGGATATTCACCAAACATGCTGACAATATTTATTCATATAAAATTTAGGTCTAGTTTGATTATAACAAAAATCGCATGTGGCTTATCTGAATTTTTGCCCTTTATGTATTAAAAAATGACTGTTTTCAGCAAGTTTTGCTCTCTAACACAAATACGTTTTATTGAATCTTCACCAAATTTGCTGAAAATGTTTATTGATATAAAATCAAGGTTCAGTTTCATAACAACTAAAATCGCATAAGGTATATCTGAGTTATTGCCTGTTTATTAATTAAAAATGACGGTTTCAGTCACTTTTTGCACTCTAACACATACAGTTAAAAAATGACTGTTTCAGCATTTTTCAGCAATAACTCAGACATGCCTTATGTGATTTTGCTAGTTATTGAACCTGACCTAGATTCTATACTAATAAACATTTGTAGCAAGTTTGGTGAAGATCCAAAAAGAAGTGTTTGAGTTAGAGAGCGGACAAGGCTGAAACAGTCATTTTCAGCAAGCTCAAGATATAGATTCTTAACCCTGTGCCTACTTTACGGAGTTTACAAACTATTTGAATCTAAAAAGACGCCGCGTAACGCGGCGTCTCATCTGGATCCAAACTATTTGACACTCGTCTTAAGGTTTGTTTAATTAAAACAATGCATAAATCTAAACTGAACACATTTTTTGCAGACGACAATGTCGAAGCAGACGTCTGTGCAGCAGAATAAGGGTTAACAGGGTCATTTTCAGTGTTCCAGCTAAACATGTAATCGGGATTAATCTGAACTAATCTAACATTTTCTCACTCATTTCAGCATCGAATGCTATGGTGTTACTACTGATTAAACCGTCTCTTCGAGACACTTTTAATGAGTATGACACCATTGGGTTTAAAAGCAGAAATAAAGATTTTAGTTTTCGAAATACTTCCGTTATCTGGAGCTCTGTATTTACAGAGTTGTCCTTCTTTCCATTCACAAGGGAGGCTTTTTAATTTGTGCAGCACCAAAATATTATAAATAAAATTAAAAAAGCTAAGTGCTTAGATAAAACCGGTTTTTGTGAAAGAATCACGTCCCACGTAGTTCAAATGGGACCCCAAACAACCGTTTTATGCAGGTTTCTCAAAAACACAATGCGGCTTTAAGACAAGAGTATAGTATATTTCTCTACTAATAAAAAAGGAACTTATTTATTTTATTAAAAAACTTTCATATTTATTCCTTTAAAAGCACGAATCCACACGGTTTTCAGTTCAATAAATGTAGATAATAGATTCAGGACCGTCTTAACAATCAGGACAAATATTAGATAAAACCAAGACCGATTAGTTTATAATCGGTATACAGCATACCTCCTTACAATGGCCCTGTAGCAACATGGTTTGTAAAAATATTTAATTTGTAAAAAGTTCAATTCATGACAATTTTAACAAATCATGTTTTCACAGTCGACATGATTTGTATTTTTTTAATCATGTCGAAAAGCGGCATCTGTGAATAGGATTCAACATGGGTTGAAAAAAAAAACGTATTTTATAACATAGCCTACAGTGCGAACGTTGAATAACAACACCCTTTGAGTATTTCTCGTATACATAACAAGTGGTTTTATTCATGCAAGTGAGGTTGTCATACTATATTGTGTATGCCTACACGCTGTCAATATGTGTAAACAAAAATGATGCCAAACAACATTTCTGTAGGCATTTGAGTAGCTATAGATTGGAAGGGGCAGGGAATGTTTGCTCCATTGATTTATTCTGAATAAATCGGAATTAATCTCGGATCTACTTATTGCATGTTTACTCATTTGGGCGGTTCATTTACGCGGCATCCATTGACTTATATAGTGAAACTAGCAGTCCGAAACAAGTATCGGAATGGTAAAAACAACATTGCCAAGTTATGTTATAAATAGAATCTAACATTCGTGTTCATGATTTAGGGGTTTTATAAAACTCGTCTTTAAGAAAACGATAAAAACTCGGCAAGCATCGTTTTTATTGTTTTCTAAAAAAACCTCGTTTTATTAATCCCATAAATTATGAACACTCATGAAGATCCTATATATATAGGCTAGTATTAAATAACACTCTTACATTAAGTATTTATATTAGTGTTTTTGGCACCGCAACACAGTGAACACAGTTGAGTGATTTGAATGTTAAATTGGACAGTCAGTAGAAACAAATACTTAATAAATGGCATGCTTGTATATCTCATGGAGCTGTACATGTTGAATGGAGGCATGTCAAGGTCAATGTCATCCTTAAAGGTTAAAGGTAAAATATATAGGTCCATGTCGTAACTTTTTGAGCCAGTAGATTTAATTACTTCATAATTGGCATGCATGTGCATCTCATGGAGCTGCACAGTTGGAATGGAGACATGTCAAGGTCAATGCAATTCTAAAAGGTTAAAGGTCAAAGATATGGGTCAATGTCATAACATTAAGCCAGTAGATATAATTACTTCAAAATTGGCACGCATGTCCCTAAACAGGACAATTATGTGTAATCTGTTTACGACTGCAATGTCGTCTGCTTGACATTGTCGTCTGCTGTTTTTCTCAAAGTTACATACGCTCGTAATGGACATTTTGACAGATAAAAAAAATGACGAGTGACAAACAGCTAAAATCCAGATAAGGCGCCGCGTCGTGCGGGGTCTTATAAGGATTCAAGCTGTTTGCAAATATCTCTCCCTTTAATGACCCCCTCTGAACAACGCTCACAATTTTTGTCTGGATGCCGTTGCAGTCAGGGATTGCTGTATATACAGTCTTTATAACACCCTAGTGGGTGCTACAGTGGAGAATCTGTTATTCTTTCCCATTAACGCGTTTACGCTAAAACTATTATTTGCAGTGCAAACAGTTTGGAGCCAGATCAGACGCCGGGTAACCCGGCGTCTGATCAGGCTCCAAACTGTTTGCCAACAAGATAAACAAGAATTATCAGAATTGTCCAAAAGTTGTTCTTTTCTACGTTTTAGTGTTTTGCGTTTGCGTACGTTTGCGTTTAAACGGGAAAGAATATCAGATTCTCCACTGTAAGTTAAGACAACCACCAATCTATTTGAATGGTGTAATAGCTGTAGTACTGAAGTTACACTATACACACATCACAGAAAACAGCGAAGTGTGTCCATTGTTTTAATGGTAACGGGTCAAATCGGCCCAAAACCAAATCGGACCCCGAGTCAAATCGGCCCAAAACCAAATCGGACCGGGTCAAGTCGGACCGGGTCAAATCGGCCCATTTTAATTTTAGTGTCAAAGCAGGAAAACTGATTATGCTTGGTTACGGTATATCACTTTTTGACCTTTACGTGTTATTTGTATTACTTAAGTTACATTGATACATATCAGTGACAACTGAAAATGAAGAATTAAAATTAAACTTAAATAATGTCGTACGTGAATTAATTAAGTAGATCTATAATGCAATGCTATTCAGAAATTGTTTAAACTGCCATTTAACTAAATAAGTCAACGAGGCTATAGTAAAACAAAAAACACACGACAACAAAAACACATCAAACGTGTATACACTATCAGGTTGGAAACAGATCTATAAGTTAAGTTTACCTGATCTCTTAAGATGTCACATGCAGTCGTCGTCTGCTTTTATTTCTCAATTTTTATTTTGTGTTTTAACATCAGAAAAAAAGTTTTGATCCGTATTACGTGTCTCATTAGAATCAAAACTGTTGGCAAATAACGACGTGTGAAGACAGTGAAGTGATAACTGATTAACTGTCACAACAACATGTCAAACATCAATTAACACCTTTACTGCAAACTAACAATTAATGTAGTGGCTGCAATAACACTTTTGGCGACACATTGGGCACTTTGGCACATAGCTGATTGTAGGGTATGTATTATTTAATATTAGTGCCTCCATATATCTTATTGATCTGCAGTATTAAAAGCAACTGACAAAGCTTAAAACAAAGTACAGCGTCTAATCAGGATCCAAACTGTGTTCGTATATTTTTGATAAGCGACGATAATTTCAAATATATCTGGATACTGCATTCCATATCTGATCAAAATCCAAACAATTTGACACTCTTGTCAATATTTCTCTGTCCAAACTTAAAAAACTGAACCAATAATTTATAAATCAAGTTCAGTCAATAAGGACATGTCCGCTTTACCTACAATATTGGGCCGATTTGACCCGCCATTAGTGGGCCGATTTGACCCGGCTAATTTTTGGGCCGATTTGACCCGGGCCGATTTGGTTTTGGACCGATTGACCCGGATTCGTTTTAACGTCTCAACAGGGTCTACACTAGTTACGACTTTGATGGTCTACACATTTGAGTCATTTAAGGCAGCACTGTTGGAGACGGTATTGAGCCTTTGACCAGTCACTGAAAGGCAAATAATAATGAAAATGATAACAACAACAAAAAGTAATGTTAAAAATTATAGTTATAATCATTATAGTAATAAAAAGAATAATAATAATGATAACAATAACAATGATAACTTAAATACATGTAAATATGTTTATAATAAAATTGATAAAAAATCGATAATAAGATAGCACTATGCTATCTTATATAATATGAAATGTATGTTGTAAAAGTTAAATGATAATTTCGTGTCGATTATGGCGTCATGTACGACAAACAAATGCAAGGGGAGCCCATTAAGTAGATCACTAAAAAGGCTTAAACTGATTTATACGGGGCAATTGCGAAATGCCTTTAGGACCCTTCTGTTATACGTTCGTTCTACATTTAATGGAATATGTTCGAATCCTACACGCTCTTCTACTGGTCACCCATTTTCTCTGCCAAATTAACCGTAAGGTTTTTACCCCTTCACCGCAGTAGTGTTGTGTGCAATATCGGCTGGCAAAAGTTTGATACGAGTGTCAAGCAATTTAGATTTTGATCAGATGTCGCATCAGGCGGTGTTTGATCTAGATTTAAACTGTTTTAAACGTTGCATCGTTTTGCCTACGGCGTTAAAAGGGCTAACCGGATGCCGAGCAAACTTTTAAATGTACGCTTGGCTTCAACGCCTGAACTACTACAGTGGAGAATCTGTTATTCTTTCCCAATAAACGCGTTTACGCTAAAACTATTATTTGCAGTGCAAACAGTTTGGAGCCAGATCAGACGCCGGGTAACCCGGCGTCTGATCAGGCTCCAAACTGTTTGCCACCAAGATAAACAAGAATTATCATAATTGTCCAAAAGTTGTTCTTTTCTACGTTTTAGTGCTTTGCGTTTGCGTACGTTTGCGTTTAAACGGGAAAGAATAACAGATTCTTCACTGTATATCGCATACACATGTAGAGCGTATATACAAAGTCGAGAAGACGTTATTATGTCCAGTTTGATCGCATACGAAACGCAAACGCAGTGCAATAAATTGTAGAAAACTGTATGTTTTTGAACCGGTGTCTGATATGGCTCCAATCTGTTTGCAATGGAAATAATAGTTTTAGCGTAAACGCATTAATATGGAAATAATAACGTCTTCTCCTTCTTAACGACCTACCAGGAGTCACTTGGTTCCTTTTTTGCCAAAGGTGACAATTAAAGGCATCTTTGAAGCCACGCCGGAAGTTCTCATTGAAGCCACCGTATATGACGGGATTAAGGGAGCTGTTGAAATAGGCCACAAACACAGCTGCGTACTTGACGTCTAAAACTCGATCATCTACCTGGGAAAACAAAGTCAACATCATCAGGGCTTCCATAAGTAGTTCATGAAAAATCGTAAGATTTCTAAATTTTCTATTTTTCAAGTGCGATTACTTAAAGCAGGTTGAAAGTAAAGCAGAATGCGTCTCAAGACGCATTCTGCTTTACTTCAGTCAGCTTTAAATACCATCTGTTAGGATTGAAATCTGAGGCTTTGGGGAAACTATGTAGAAATGACAAGCCTGCTTCATGAACAGTAAAACCCATCTATTACGAACAATACGTTTTGTTAAATATTTAGCGTTTCAGATGAGTGACTGCTTAAAGCAATGTGACAGTAAAATAGAAGGCTCCTTATGGAGCTTTTAGCTTTATTGTCACATTGCTTTAAGCTGTTCTCTGTCTTTTAAACGGTCAACTAGCCTGCGTTTGAGTGGTCGTAATAGAGAGTTTTACAGAACGTGTAGTAATTTCACTTCCCAATAGAAGATGGGGACGAATGTCATACAGCTGAGAATCTGTTATTCTTTCCCGTTTAAACGCAAACGTACGCAAACGCAAAGCACTAAAACGTAGAAAAGTACAACTTTTGGACAATTCTGATAATTCTTGTTTATCTTGGTGGCAAACAGTTTGGAGCCTGATCAGACGCCGGGTTACCCGGCGTCTGATCTGGCTCCAAACTGTTTGCACTGCAAATAATAGTTTTAGCGTAAACGCATTATTGGGAAAGAATAACAGATTCTCCACTGTACAGTATGCATCTTGATCATGCTTCGAATAATATAGTGTCCAATATGGAACAAAACTGTTTTTAGATGCGAGAGTTGTCGCTCTTGGTAGAACACATGTGGAATGTGTTAACCCATTACCCAATGGTCTGTTTACAATAGCCTGCTTCTAGTTTTGAGGATATGGGACAACTTAAAGCAGGTTGAAAGTAAAGCAGAATGCGCATTAAAACTGCGTTATTTCCAGCCAGTTTTTAAGCTACCATCTGCTAGGATGTAGAAAATATTTCTTATGACGCATGTCCATGGCTGTATAAAGTTTACCTAAGTCGTTTGGAGATAACCGCTTCCATTTTGCTTGTCCACTGAACACAGTTAACCCCTGATCATTCATATAAAAACAATAAAAGGAAACTTAATACAGATTTATATATGGCCTTATATACGTTTTGTACATAGCATTTCAAATCTGAAATGAAATAGTGTTTTGGGGGGGTTGAATAAGTTACATTTGGTATTTAATACTTCAAACATTGTTATGGTTTACCGTGCATATTCAACAACTTAAAACTGAAACTTTTCTTTTTGTTTTTTAGAATGAACATCAGCTGATTTTATGAACATAAATGCAGAATCGTTCTCCTTGTTTCTTTTCATTATTGGTTTTAAAACTTCGTTCCAGTAAATATATATATTAATTTGTTACAGTCAAAACTCATTCAGCTCAACCTTCCACTTTCTTTTTGAAACGTAACTAAGATACGGCTTTACTTAGAAATATGGATGGGTTCGCACAATCCAGCTCATGTTAACTAAATCAAACTGTAATACGATACGATCGACTTAATTGATCCCAAGTGATCTAGATTGTATAGCATACATTGTTTAAGACATGAAGCTTTTTATCAAAAGATAAAAAGCGGTGTTTGCTGAAAGAAAGCAAACAGTCATGGTGCAAAAAAGTTTCATATGGCTATGTATGATACAGTGGAAAATCTGTTATTCTTTCCCGTTTAAACGCAAACGTACGCAAACGCAAAACATTAAAACGTAGAAAAATATAACTTTTGGACAATTCTGATAATTCATGTTTATCTTGGTGGCAAACAGTTTGGAGCCTGATCAGACGCCGGGTAACCCGGCGTCTGATCTGGCTCCAAACTGTTTTCACTGCAAATAATAGCTTTAGCGTAAACGCGTTTATTGGGAAAGAATAACAGATTCTCCACTGTAGGAACCTGTCAGGACATGACAGGACATCGCTACGAAGAAACTGTAGATGCGTCAAAAGGAGTTTATATGGGGGAAGGATTGTATTCAAATCACTATGGTGATATACAGTAGAAACTCGATAAGTTGAACTCTCGTTAGTTCGGACATACCCTATTTCAAAATTGAAAACGTGTTCACTTTGAAAAATGGGTATGTTCGACTTAAGCGAGATCGAGCTATCAAAATTTATCTTATGAAATATTAGTAATGTCGATTTAAGCGAGTTCTTAGAATCGATTTTCGACTGTATATCCATCACGTACCGGTTTTCTTTCCCTGTAGATATCCCAGAGAATAAACACCTGTTGTGGCGTCCAACAAATTATAAAAGACAGAAGCACCACCATAAGCATTCTTATTACCTGCAATAAATATAAGTATTAAGTTCATTACCTTAAAAGTATTTCGTATATTTCATTGCCAAATTAACCCTTTCAACTCCATTATGACGTCATATGCCGTCTAATATATGTATTGTCTTAACATCGCTTGTTTGCTAACATACATGTACCGTCTGTTTTCGAATCTTGCTGTTTGATATCTTGATCGATTGACATACTAGTCTGCTAACTTTATTAATATAAACATTTATCCATCTTTGAACCCAGATCTGATATCATGATACAGGTAGCAGGTTCGATTTGTATCAGCCATATTTTTATTAAAGTGCGTGCAGAAAATATAATTCAGTCAATGCACATTTTGCTTGTTTGATTTGTAATAAAACATTATTTGTACAGTAGTATCTTAAATTGTCAGAACTCAGAAGTCATTTCGACGCCAATTTAACCGACTCATTTCAAAATAAATGAAGCTTTCTTACTGAAGAAACATTTAAAATAATGCAAATCAGTTTTGATCCTGATAAATTACCGCGTAACGAGGCGTCTAATCTTGATAGAAAAATTGCAAGTTCGATTTAAGCTTTCTATGAAGGTGAAATGATTATATAATTTTCAATTTTTTTTTAATAACATATATTCAAGCTTTGGTCACATCCACTGATGGAAATACGAGTAGTAGTAACATGTTAGTTTTTTTTAAGAAAACTGATCAACAGTCGACAACGCAAGACTACATGCACCAACTGGCACTACACGTACCGACTGGCACTCCCCATAGGCCTTCATATCTTTTCGTAGGTCTGGGGCTTAATTGTCACAGCAAATGTTTCTCTTTATTAAACCGAGATTATCCCCTCTGCCAAAAACAGAAAGGAGAGTAGGTCGGTGGTTCGTTCCCATGCGCTGCGAGATTAGCCGAAATAATCTTCCTAAAAACATCATCATCTAATCATCACTCATCAATCTTTGGTGCTATATGGCATAGTTTGTGTCGCGGTGCAGTTAAACCCCAACTCACTCACCCAACTGGCACTTTTAGTTATACAGTTTCTTCCCAGGGTACGCGAGGATTAATCCCGGCTGAGGAAAATCATGTTGCCCGAGCCGCTAGGCGAGGGTTACATGATTTACCAGCCGGGAATAAATCCTCACGTACCCTAGGAAGAAACTCTATAACGAATCTATTATACTGCAAAGTGTTCACCGTTCAAATGAATTATTTCAAACCGTTTCGGCATGTGTCACGTTCAACGCTCAATAACAAAACCGCATCAAATCAGATGACATTGAGGGTAAATGAAGTCATATTACTGACGGTCGTTGTTCAAAAGACAAATAGACACGCTCGTAGTTGTCGGCGTCAAACTTTTCCAGAAAAGGATAAAAAGGCGACTGTTCAAAGATCCAATCCCCGATTGGTTTTTGGCCGAGATGGACTTTAATAACAGAGTTACACGATTGAAAACGCAAAATCCTGTCAAGCAGTCGTCCATCTTTCTTTCTGCAGTGCAAGCCTGACGGACCTGTCAGCCAATAAAAAGCCTGAATCTCTATGTACCCTGTCGGCTCACAGGGTACATGGGTGAACATCTACGTCTCGTTAGCCGATCAGAGGTAAATAACGTACTTTACAGTATAATATTGTTTGATAAACAATTGAATTGATTTTATCTAATCTGGATCAAAACTGTTTGCACATTTTAGTTAAGTCGAGATTGGCGCTGATTGGGTTAAAATGTTCTCCAATTATACTTTAAACAATTTCAAATTCAAAAAACGGAAAAATGGAAATATTTGATATTTTATTACTTCAAAGATATAATTAAAGTTTTTGATTTTTTGACCAACAAATTGTTTTCTGATATTGTATAGGTATATTTATAATTTATAAATATTCAGACTCCAAGATCAAAGCATAAATAGGAAACACATAATACGAAAAAACGAAAAAGTCAAATGGGCGTATATAGGTAAGTATGCTAAAATAACCTTATTTCTGGATCGCTCCTGTGATTTGGTGACATTTCCAACAAGTCCTGGCCGTCGTCTTTGTACCACTTTAACAAGGATTAGTGCATATGCACCGAGCATAACTACAATTGGTATAAAGTACATTACAGCACCTTCCAGTGTGTAATAAATGCGCCTGCCAGGTGTATCGAAGTCACACTGTTCGTTAATGTAAACTTGTGGCCAAACCTCAGCGCACCAAATCTGATGTCTGTTTTTCCAGTAGTACTCAAACTGATGACGCACAAACAGGTGCGGGGAGCCCATAGCGAGGGCAAAGAACCAGTTAATGGCAACAATGACACCTGCCGACAAGGCGGACATCCTGGGCTTCATAGGGAACACGATGGCAAAGAATCTTTCCACTGATATTGCAGTAAGTGTCAGCACACTCGATGTGACGGCCGTAACTGTAGTTAGAAATGAGAAAACTAATCAATATTCGCTCTCTTTACCCTTTCGATCTCAATGACGCTTAAAAGCGCGTTTTCAAATAGTTTTGATCCTGAACACGCGTAACGCGGCGTCTGATCAGGATCCAGATTGTTTGCTTCGGGCACTGCGTCATTGATAGTGAAAGGGATAAGTTTAAGCATAATGAATTGATCTTTTCAACAACACTGATAAGGCTTGAAAAGCGTTATTTTGATATCACTTTAAATGATTGTTTTTGTATATTAATGTAATGATCTATCTGTTTTTAAATATGACGTTATAATCGTATGAAAAACTTATTTGACCGAGCTTATCACCTCTGTCAAGAACTTTTAGTGGTTATTACAGCGAATGGGATTAGCCTAAATTATATTTGCAGTGCCGTAAAACCTACCTCATCCATCTGAAATAAAACCGAAATTCCGTGATAAATTTTAACGGCAAGCAAACCAACATCAACAGAGTTTTTGGGGAAAAAGGGCATGACTACAATTGGATCTGTAATATTTTAAGGCTATCCGTCTTTACAACATCTAGCCAGATCCAGTTCATCGACAAATGAACCAATACCACTCTTTTGCAGGATTATGCAATTTTCGACTACAACATGCTTCGTCTATAACCATTCTCAAAAATATTAAATCTGTATTTTCTTCTAGAGCACTATTACCAGAGAGTCAGAAAGACTCGGCGTCTCACCTGAATCCAAAAGTGTTCAACTGATACATATGAGATGTTCATTCTTAGAAAACATGACTTATTGCATTGCAAACAGGATAGATCAAGGCCAACCGCCGCGTCAAAGACGCGATGGCAAATCCTGATCTACACTGTTTGACACCTACAGGCATATACAAAATTGTATGTAGCTGTATTATATACGGTATTTGGCAGTGTATACCAAACTCAAATACAGAGCCTGGGATGACAACGGTGCTTAGTCTGTACACTGTTGCAATGAAATGAGTGCAATGAGTGCAATGCAATAAGGCTGGTTTTGTCATGGCATGGCTACTATATTTTAGCGTCCCTAAAACTTCTGCAGAGCAATGTCGTATAAAAATCAAGATTACCAAGTAATTAATGGTGCACAAATAATAGCTTATCTTAAGTGTCTTGTGTACAAAAATACTACTATTGCTTATACAACAAGAAATTTTAAAGTCCCAACCGCAAAAAGTCAGCAAGAGTCATACTACATCTTTTATTATTGCCCGCAAACGCAATTCAGAAAAATATAGAAAGTAACAGGTTTGCGTAAATACTGATTGTTTTTCTGAAAATGGGTGACAAACAGTTCGGAGCCGAATCAGAATCAGGCTATCCGGCGTCTAACTTGGTTCAAAATGGCCAGCAATGGCTCTAACTATAATTGTGTTGATTGGATAAGAATAAAAATCTAAACTGTAAATGCAGGGCTGCCATTTCTCCGGATGTTCCCAAAATCTTCGAATTTTTCTTAATACCCCCGGACATAAGGATTTGTCCCCAAAAACATCTTCGGATTTGTACTTTTTCTTTTAAATTTTGTAATTTTATGCGTTTTGTACTTAGAAGATATTAATATGGATGCCAAGTAGTTACGTAAAATGTGTAATAAGGAAATTGTTATTCGATTAGGAACGATAATATGGTTATAAACTAATAGTTTAAGCTTATGTTTGATAAAAGTTGATTACGAAAGGAAACGGAAGTAAACTATGTACAAAAGAGTTGTATTCCTGTGAAACACTTAAACTTTTCAAAAACCACCAAAATCAAACCAATCTATCAAAAGATTTAAACCAGATATCGTAGTAGTTCTGTAGTTCTGTTGATCATTTCAAAGATAAATTTAAGGTTGTTTGACAAAAGAAATATTGACACGAGTGTCGAACATTTTATATCCCGATCAGACGCCGCGTTACGCGGTATATGATCTGGATCCAAAGTGTTTACAAGGTCGACTATTTTGCGTCTCCTGCAATGAAAGGGTTAAGTGCATTTGCGTGCACAATTATTTTAACTGAAGAGTAACGTTTTCTCCACTGTCACAATTATTCATATCGATATCTCGAATGCTTACCTTGCATGAAGATATTCACCTTGCACACATACTCTCCAAAAGGCCACTCAGTTGTCACACTGTTACCTGCATGAACCCACATACAGAAACACGCCACCATAAGGTCGCTTACCGCCAGATTCAAGATCAGCATGTTCGTAGTTGTTCGCATGCGTTTGTTGACAATAATTATAAGCACTACAATACTGTTGCCGCACACGGCTAGAAGAAATGCGACAACATATGCCGTAAGTTTAATAGCAATTTCCCAAACTGGAATGGGCACAGGCAAAGACAGAGCCGTGAAATTTTCTGTCAAATAGGGATCATAGTCTGTCTTGTCAGGAGCATACTCTCCCGGAACACACTTGTCATCATCGTCACTAAACATTGTGTTGAACTGCAGTTAACAGTTTCGTTTAAACAGGAAAACTCATTTTTTTCCGCCTTGTATGACTATATCAATGTCACATTGGACATACCGTTTATGCACACACAATTTAGGTACTGCGTTGCAGCTTCCATATGGTCAGATGTTGTAATATCAGAAATGATCCGCAAAGTCATATACTATAATCCATTATTAACGTTATGTTCACTAAGGTGTTTAAAGTACACTTTTCTATATCCTGTCACCCATAGAACATATTCACCGTCCTAATTAAAACAGAATTTGTTACTGGAGTTATTCTGGAAGTTCCCCTGCTAATATTTAAATTTAAGTCAACCCTTTGCCTATAATAGTTCTCTTGACAATTTTGTCCAGACAGTTTGTTTTCATGTTAGACGTCGTGTAACTTGGCTTCTTGTTGGAACAATACTGTTTGAAACACGTCTTTAAGCTTCGTCACGTTATATTGCATAGGTCGTATTTAAAAAACAACAACACTTGCTCTCGACGATTCCAAAGCACACGCTGCCATGGCCGATGTAGGGTTAACGCCTATCCAGGATACGATTCCTCATCTAAAGTCTGCCACGAAATATTTCACAGTTTGTTTCCCACAGCAACCACAATTAAATGAAAGTGCCACAATCCTAAATCAATGCCGTCAATCGTGTCCTGGTAAAATATCCCTTGGCAATATTCAGATTGATGGTCATTCGTAATGTAATAAATCAACATAGAGGCTCCACATTTATCATGAAAGTGATCATCCTATTCTACCGGACCCGAATCACTCCTAGCGCAGTATGCCAATAACAATATACATGTCTACGTTATTCCACACATATACAAAAACAACACTTATATATAAACACATGATGAAATAGTCGCCTTGATTCAAGTTACAGGATGTTTAAGATTAACCCTATCAGAGTAAAATTTAACCGTCTGATTTTACCACTCCGCAAACAAAATACCATCCACTAAAATTCTGCAATTTTATGTCAAACTCAAAATTTGAAGTTTTGACTAAAGAGTTACTGATATAAATGCGAAATAGTTTTGATCCTGATCAGACGCCAGGTAAAGTGGCGTCTGATCTGGATCCAAACTATTTTCAAACTCGACTATTTTCGCATATGGCAGTGAATATGTTCAGGTAGTTAGTTCATGATACGACACAAGAGGGTTAGCTTATCACAAATATCAACGCAAAGTTCGGCTAAGTCACATGTTGTTTCCCATGAGTTATCGCTAGACACAAGGCGTACACACTGGCATAATTTAAAGAGAGTGGTTAAGAGAAAAGCATGTTAACTCATTCACTGTTTTAAGCGACTTAACTCGAATTTTCAAATAGTTCGATCCTCGTCAGACTGTTTGACAATGATTTCGATATGTCTTTCATTGTTTGGACTGAAATCAAGCTGTTAAATACTAGTACAGACCTCTGTATTAAAGAAGAGGGATTTTGTACGGTGAAAGCTCTATAGATATACAGTGTTTGACACCAACATAATTCAAAGTCATTTTGTGTAGCTGTATTATATACGATAGTTGGCAGTGTATACCAAACTCAGAAACAGAGTCTGGGGTGACAGCGGTGTTTGGTCTGTACAATGTTGTAATGCAATAAGGCTGGTTTTGTCATGGCAAGACTCAAATAAATGCCTAAACATTTAAAACTATGTACCTACTCTTCACAGGCACGGTGCACGTGTTATAAAAGTAACACTTTAATGTGATCTGGAATTTCCGCCAATGTGGGAATGTACTCGGGATGTTGAACTAATGTGGAACAATATCGAGCTTTCTAAGAAGTGATAGAAAACCATGTTTAGTTTTGTTAGATAACGTATCATGCTATCAATAAATCGTTAGTGGAGTTTTAAAAAATCAAAACAAATAATGCGGTCGATCAAGGTACGGTTGGGATGTAAGTTGATCCTTCAGTATAGAGTACCGTTATTTGTCCGACATTGCTCCCATTCGCATTAGCTAGTAGTCACTTAATTAAGATATCGACTGTATACAAGATATGTACCATATTATGATACATGTAAATGTATGTGATTTTCCAGTTATACACACTAATATAAAATCAAGTATAAAATATATTTGAAAGAACTAAACAAATGCTGTTTTAGTGCTTAAGACCAATAGTATTTTTTCATCTTTAGAAAACGCTATAAACATGTATTAATTATGAAGTTTGAAAGTTTTATTGAAAAGTATTCCATTTGGCATCAAAGCCTATGATGATATAATATAAATGTACAGGGCTGTCGGTATGATACAGCATAATATAAAAAGCCATACCACAAGGGGATAATTCATAGTACATATGTGTATCTTGTCACCTAGGGATGGCAATTTTGGTATGTGAGTACATCTTTGAATGGCAGTGTGTCGCATACCATTTTCAGGTCTCTATTACAGTGGCCTTTGATCTGAGTTATAGATAAAGGTTGTCTGGAGCACATGTATATCTCCCACACCACAACAATAAGGAATACCTAATGTTGTATATGAGTACATTTACAGGACGTTTACAGTGGAGAAAACGTTGTTCTTTCCCGTTTAAACGCAAAGAAAACGCAAACGCAAATCGCTAAAATGTAAGAAATTACCATTTTTGGACATCTCAAATTATTTGTTTTAATCTGAATGGCAAACAGCTTGAAGCCTGATCAGACGCCGGGTTACCCGGCGTCTGATCTGGTTTCAAACTGTTTGCAGGGGATATAATAGTTTTGGCGTAAACGCGTTTATTGTGAAAGAATAACGTTTTCTCCACTGTACACATAATGACAACAGAGAGTATTTCACTGTCAATACAACACCTTGGTGTTTGTAGGTGTCATTTACTGTGACAAACTTCTTGTTTATTTTATATTTAACATAAATGATATATTCGTAAATATAATGGCATAAGATCAATATGTGAAATTATATTGTAAAGCATTAGTTTTTATCATCAATTTTGGTCATACATTTTACAAAAAAAAGGTTTCCAAAGTGATATTAACAATGTGTCTTTTTCGAATTTAACAAAAGTGAAGCAGTATTTGAAGTAGATCTAGCCCTTCTATAACGGTATAATATCATTCGAAAGAGCCAATTCTTCAAACATCCTATATTCTTTTTTGTCGTGATAAACAAAATGTTAAGAAACTGACAAATTATTGATTTAGTAGAACATTTAGATGCTCTGATACTTCCCTAAACTCTACCGTCAATAAAAATTCAAATGGATAATTCCTCTTTCCAATTTACTGAAGTCAATGTTTGATTATCTTGTATGTTTTTGTCAATGTATTGCAGAGTGTCGAACTGCAAATACCCAGATCTCCGGGTTCTTTTAGGAACCCTCTGATCTGGGTCTTCACTCTTTGCATATGATATTTTAACTCTTCACTGGTACACCGTTTTCAAATGGTCACTATATGCGTAAAACCCGTTTAAAGAGTTGATAAGTTCAATTGACATATTTAAGATGTTTGTCTAAAAGGTCATTTGACTCACTATTGTTTGATAGTATAGAAAAATCTTAACGCCGTGATGGACAACTCTGCATGTTATGAAGAGGCGTTTGTAGTTAGATAACATTTCAATACATATTTTCTATAGACATAGTAAAGAGGACCTTACTCTTTGACTAACAGCGAAGTACACACGTCCTTTACAAACAATATGTGCGTACCCTATATAAACAGTGAAGACTGAGAAGAGATGGCTCTTTTTACCCCCCCCCCCTCCGATCAAGGTTAACACTGTTTGAAATTGTGCAAAATGTAAAACATTAAAAGTGTTTTCTAAACTGAACGAGAATTAATTGCATAATGGAATTGTCCATTTTAAGTTTCAGTGGTGGAAAGTTTAACTCCTTCACTGCATAATTTTATCGTCTGCATTCGTAGTGTCGTCTGCCGCATTCTGTAAAGTCAGATTTAGAGCATTTTTGACTGAAGAAATATCGATACGAGTGTCAAACAGTAAATATCCTGATCAGACGCCGCGTTACATGGCGTCTGATCTGGATCCATACTGTTTGCAGAGACGCCTTTTGGCGCAATTGGTAGTGAAAGAGTTAAAATGTATTTGTGTACTTACTTTAGAAATACAGTGGAGAATGTGTTATTCTTTCCCAATAAACGCGTTTACGCTAAAACTATTATTTGCAGTGCAAACAGTTTGGAGCCAGATCAGACGCCGGGTAACTCGGCGTCTGATCAGGCTCCAAACTGTTTGCCACCAAGATAAACAAGAATTATCAGAATTGTCCAAAAATTGTTCTTTTCTACGTTTTAGTGCTTTGCGTTTGCGTACGTTTGCGTTTAAACGGGAAAGAATAACATATTCTCCACTGTACGTTGTGTAATAGAGTGCTAATGTACGGACGTTGATTGTCATTTATCATAATTTCCAACGTGCCAATTACGATCTGATTAAAGCACTTAGTGATTGATTCCATGACCGTGCCACGCATTTCGCTTGTACATGTAACATTTTAAATGTCGGAACCGTAACTGCGATGATTTTGAAAACAGCATGACCTCTGATTTACGTCCAAACTATTTACTATTTAAATATAAACTACATCATATCTAAAGACAAGAAACCCCAAGTTTCAGTTTTAAAGCTGTCGGTATTTTAATATCACTTATCGTGTATCTTGTTTGACGTTTAATGTGTTAACGGCAGGTATTGTAATATCTATGAATTAACTTCTTCGCCTCCTTGAAGTCATCAGTTTTATGCAATTGTCAAATGCTTTTATCTCTCAAATTTTAACTTAGAATCTTTTAATTAAGAAATATTGAAATTAGTTTCAAACAGTATGGATCCCGACCAGACACAGTGTAAGGCTTCAAACTGTTTAATAATAACTATTGTACACGGGGTAATGCAATGAAGGGTTTAAATTGTGTTGCATTTGTTAACGGTAGGAATTTTAATATCAATTATATATTAAGATATCATTTCCCCCTATTATTCTATACCGAAAGGAAAGCCTTAACGATACCAAAGACAATTGAAAAATTAAAGTATTTTGACAGAAAAACAGAAATATCCTCAAGGAGTCATTTAGGTTTATATTCTGTTTCAAGTAGCTACCTGTAAAGAATACCAAGATCAAACCATATCGTAACAAGTAAACATTATTTGCAATTTCAAACATCATTTGCGTCCAAATTAGTTGTGTACCTTACAATGAAGTCCTTGTTCTTTCAGAATGAGTGCCATGGTTTCTTGATATACACTGTTTGCAATGCAATAAAGCAGGTTTTATCACGGTACGGCTTGTCTTGGTTTTTATATTTTTAGGTATATGTTTTATCTTAAAGTAGCAGGGTAGCACAGAGCAAATTCTGTATCACTTATACACATTTACATGCGTTTGCATTAGTTCCCAACTCGTCAAAACGAGATATTGATTATAGGAACAATTACATTCCAACCAGTGTTAACCCTTATCCTGCGGTAATATCGTCTGCTTCGAAATTGTCGTCTGCAAACATTGTTAAATCTAGATTTATACAATTTTTAAGTAAATAATCCTAAAGACGAGTGTCAAACAGTTTGGATCCAGATCAGACGCCGCGTTACGCGGCGTCTGATCTGGATCCAAACTGTTTGCAAAAATCAGTAAAGTCGCGACCAGCAGGAAAAGGGTTAAGCGAACATAAAATGAACGGTGACCGCTTAATACCGGAAAACAATAATGCAAAAGTTTCCTAAAGGAACAAGCTGGATTAATGTTGCACTGCTTTAAGCGGACACCTGCCAATAATACGACAGATATTTCGCTTTTGAATGGTCGTTTAATACAGTGTTGCTTTTACTCTAAGACCATGTGAGATCTAGTCCTCTATTTCGTATCTTATCCGAACACCTTTCAGTCAAAATACGCTCTTGTTCTTCTCTGTTCTTATTCGGTTTGGTTCTTGTCCCTCTCCCTGCTTCACATTACTAGTGCTTCCACCTGCTATGCTGGCATCTTTCTAGCGACGTCCATTAGTTGTCCCAAATCCTTCCCTTCCCCGGCATATCGAGCCAACAATATCTTTGTACCTGAACTTGCGTTAAGCCTCTCCTACGATCTACGACTTTCTTCCCATATTCTCCTTCACACTTGCCATGCGTACCTTATCGTTTCTTTCTGTTTTAATTCTTCGTACATAGTATAACAGACGTGAACTTTATTGGAAAACGCGTGTACAATAATGCGTTACATAGTACGATTATAGTACAATATATTTAACTTGACCTGTGATATTAATATGATGACTTCAAATGCACTGGTTCTATTTGTTCTGGAATGTCATATTAGTTTTTAAAGAGACTGAAAACCAAATGAAGCCTCAAACATTTTGTCGGAAGGACATACACTAGTACAAACAAGTAAATATTAGTTTAGAGAAAATAGTTAGGTTAAATTGCCCTTCAACGACAGCTATAATGAGCTCGGTTTGGATTCGAATCCGTGCAGAGAAGGCAAAACAAGATACGCTCTATAATATAAGCATGCGCTCTAACTCACATGACACCATTATTAGCCGGCTGTGTATTTTGTCGATCAGGCGAAGATTAAAACAAAACATTAGTGCTACCAGTCTCGAGGTATAAAAAGCGATGGCCAAATCTCAGAATCTAAGAATCACTGATTGTTTCTTATTGATGTTTTAAACCGATCATATATTAATGCCATATGCACAATGATGCCACAAATTTGCTTTTATTTAAGTACATTGTTCGGTTTTGTAGCAAATACACCGTCTGTTTTCAGTCTCTCGCAAGGGTTAAAGTATGACCGGGAAAGACGGACCAGATGTAAATTTCGAAATCCCTGATTGTATTATGGTAATCGTTAGGTTATGTAGCAAACAATGCCGTTTTGAGTGCAAAAACAGCATCTCTCAGATAACATTATATACAGACGGGGAATACTTTATTATTTCCAATTTAATTAGTTTGGCTAAAACCAATATGAGGCCTGGTCAGACATATCAGGATCCAAAAAGTTTGCAGTTCAGATTAAAACAAATCGTTAGCATTTTCCAAACACGCCCCATGTTCTATATAGAATTGTTGTGTTTAAACTTGTTTAACCCATAGCCGTCTAAGAATGCTTCGTAGCCTTGGGAACAGACCTACGAAACTTCATTTTTTAAAATATACTTGAAATATTACTTTTAGCGTAAACGCGTTTATTGGGAAATAATAACGTTTTCACCACTGTAAATTACTTAGTTGCATTCTCACGCTGAGAAAGGCTCGACACCTCGGGACCCTGGTCTGGCTCTGAACAGTTTCCAATGGAAATAACTGGGATTTTTTTTGCACACACGCGTTAAATATATTAGAATACCCTATTCTTCACTCTATCGTTTTACTGTTTAACCCTCAAGCTGGTATCAACCAGTCTGCTGTCAAAGATGGACGTCATTCATTGAAACAGGAATTGTTCAATGGAAGTGTCAGGGGTGTATGTGAATTTATATCCTAGTAGAATATCGGCCATGATCCATACTATTTAAAAACTAAAATCTACTTTAGGAATAGCAAAGGAGGGGTTAACAAAAATTGAGTGTGTTATTTTTGAAAAGTATTAACTGCGCTTTGCTACATACTTAGATCGGTCAATACTATACATGGACATACATGTACATTAATTTGTTCAAGGGCCATGTGTTGTTTTATAGCGTGCATTCTCATTCATCCCTGAAACTTAACCTCTCTCCAATTTCCAATAAAGTTTTATAGGTTTTTTTATATAGGGTTAAACAGTGGAGACCCTGATCTAAGGGCCCCTACAGGAGCCCTCTGATCAGGGTCTATACTGGTTGCATAGAATATGTGTTCTCGTAGTACTGGTAGTCTATTTGGTAATGACGAGTATACATGACGCTAGAGTCTAATATGTTTAAGCTGACCGGTTCGAAACGAGATAAGCAAGTACATTTTATATATAATAGGTCTGGATGTCACCTGAATGTCATTCGAGGCCAAGGCAACAGCCACACTTCCATCCAAACAGAAGACATATAGATATCATTAACCTTTTCATGATCAAATTTATCGTAAGATTATTACCCCTTTACCGCCATAATGTCATCTGCTTCATTATTGGTGTCTGCAAGTCCGTTTCAAAGTAATATTTAAGGCAATATCATTTACGTAATTTCAAAACAAGTGGAAACAGTTTTGATCAAAACTGTTTTCAAATGCGTTTTATGGCGTCATTGAGGGTAAAGGGCTACAGTGGAGAATATGTTATTCTTTCCCGTTTAAACGCAAACGTACGCAAACGCAAAGCACTAAAACGTAGAAAAGAACAACTTTTGGACAGTTCTGAAAATTCAATGTTTATCTTGGTGGCAAACAGTTTGGAGCCTGATCAGACGCCGGGTTACCCGGCGTCTGATCTGGCTCCAAACTGTTTGCACTGCAAATAATAGTTTTAGCGTAAAGGCGTTTATTGGGAAAGAATAACGTTTTCTCCACTGTATCACAGTTCATTGTACATGTATAAGACTTGATGGGGACATTCAGGAGAGTAGGTTGACACACTATCTTTCGAGTATCTGAAATTCCAGGAGAGGAATCAAGTATGTACCGATGGGGTCATTTTCTGAAATTAACTCTGCACGCTAGCGGCGGATATAGCTGCCACAGGCATAACATTTGCAAACAGTTTGGACCCAGATGAGACGCCCAGTAATTCGGCGTCTGACCAGGCTCCGAATTAGAGCGTAGATTCTGACCAGACCAGAGTATACACTGCTTGCCTATTTCCTTTTTATGGAACGCTACACACAAATAGGTTAAAGACATTTGCTCAGTTTTTTTATGGACTCCCCTCCTCCATTGTTCTCGATAGGAGTGAAAGTAACTGTAACCGCATGCAGCATATGCAAGACCGATCTCCCTTTGGCTATAGAGACATAGACATACTCACACTCAAGAGGTTTTCAAACAAAACTAACGAATATAACAGTCGGGCCTCACGTGAGACGCTTCAATGATACACAGTAATACAGGTTTGCACAAAAAATCATTATTTTTTGCAAGAGAACTGCCTGACTAGGGATTATCATCGAAAGTAGTTCAGGAAATGTCTTTAAGAAAATAAATAAACCAGCAGATAATATAAACTTTGAAACGGTTTAAGCAGGTTACATAATTAGCAATGAAATCTAAAAGCAGATAATTTCTATTGCTGAAAAAGATTTAAAGTAGAAGCGTACACTTTGCAGTGAAAAGATCAATTCACTACATGTACCCTTACAACGAGTATATATATAAAGGTTACAATGTTAGTTTTTTCCTGTTTAAACGCAAACGAGACGCAAACGAGACGCAAACGTATATAAAATAGCAATATATATTTCACAAGTCTGAATGATCATTTTAATCTGAATTGTAAACCGTTTGAAGCCTGATCAGACGTCGGTGTCTGAGGTGCCTCCAAACTGTTTGCAATGGAAATAAATGTTTTAGCAAAAACGCGTTTATTTATAAATCATAACGTCTTCTCCAATTTACCAAATTAACTTTTATGTGAAAAAGTACTGCTTAAAACTGCCATTATGCAGCCAAACATTGATAACTCGAACTCTATACTGTCTAAATAATATTTTATACGAGTTAATTTCATTCACTCGAAGTCAATTTAGGGCATGTTTTAAATTTGAAATACTGTCAAGTCGACTTAGGAGTTCGAATTATCAAGGTTCGAATGCATTTTAGACAAGTATCCATATCATGTTATTGTTTAATGATATAAAAAAAACACGTAAGAAAAGCATAATTACGGTTTTATTTAAAATGTATAAAGCGCACGAACGTGAAAAAATATCTGTACCAAGGGAAACAACTCATACAAACACAGAAAGCTACAGTTTAACATATTCGCAATACTAACGCTCTCAGGTGACATATATTCACGACAAATGGAGATTTAGTGTCATTGTCTTAGGTTACTGTTGTATGCAATACTTAATCCTTTACCTCATAGCCTGTTTGAACAGTTTCTAGTTTTGAAGACAAGTGACCATTTAAAGTCCCATTGTGTTTTCAGACCATTTTTTAATGTCTGAAATACAATAACGGTTAAAAAATAATGTTTGAACATTCTTATGGGCCAAACTGATCTATGAAATGTTGAAGACGGGCCTAACCCACCAAAAAGGGATATTTAAAAGCATAACAAACCGAAAATAGAACTTCTGACATAAACAATACCGCCCGGCTTAGTGTCACGTGATACGGTCGGTATCAACTGTCGTCACAGTGGTCAGCCGTGTCCAGAATATTGCTATAAAATGAGCCACATTTCGACACAACGGTAGTAAAACGAAAGCAACGAGGGTAAGTATAACTATATGCGCATTTTAGGGCCCATCGTGTCGCCCTACAGTAAACGCCCTTTTCGTCCCTCTGTCCGTCCCTCCGCCCATTCCTCCGTCAGTCAGCCAGTCAAACTTACACACTTTTTTTAACGCTATCTAACTCGAATACTTTTTATCTGATCTTCCACAAACTTGCTGAAAATGTGTATTGGTATAAAATGTAGGCCAAGTTCGATAACTACTTAAATTGTATTAGGCATGTCAGAGTCATACCCTTGAATTATGAAAAATGGCTTTTTCAGTCTTATCCGCTCTCTAACACAGACAGTTTTTATCGGATCTTCACTTAACATGCTGAAAATGTGTATTAATATAGAATCTAGGTCCACTTTGAATACTGATAAAATCACATGAGGCATGTCGGAGTAATTGCCCTTTAATTATTAAAAAATGACTGTTACTTAAAGTCCCATTGTGTTTTCAGACCATTTTTTAATGTCTGAAATACAATAACGGTTAAAAAATAATGTTTGAACATTCTTATGGACCAAACTGATCTATGAAATGTTGAAGACGGGCCTAACCCACCAAAAAGGGATATTTAAAAGCATAACAAACCGAAAATAGAACTTCTGACATAAACAATACCGCCCGGCTTAGTGTTACGTGATACGGTCGGTATCAACTTCACAGTGGTCAGCCGTGTCCAGAATATTGCTATAAAATGAGCCACATTTCGACACAACGATAGTAAAACGAAAGCAACGAGGGTAAGTATAACTATATGCGCATTTTAGGGCCCATCGTGTCACCCTACAGTAAACGCCCTTTTCGTCCCTCTGTCCGTCCCTCCGCCCGTTCCTCCGTCAGTCAGCCAGTCAGACTTTCACACTTTTTTTAACGCTATCTAACTCGAATACTTTTTATCTGATCTTCCACAAACTTGCTGAAAATGTGTATTGGTATAAAATGTAGGCCAAGTTCGATAACTACTTAAATTGTATTAGGCATGTCAGAGTCATACCCTTGAATTATGAAAAATGGCCTTTTCAGTCTTATCCGCTCTCTAACACAGACAGTTTTTATCGGATCTTCACTTAACATGCTGAAAATGTGTATTAATATAGAATCTAGGTCCACTTTGAATACTGATAAAATCACATGAGGCATGTCGGAGTAATTGTCCTTTAATTATTAAAAAATGACTGTTTCAGCATTTTTGCTCTCTAACACAAAGAGTTGTTATCGGATCTTCACCATACTTGCTGAAAATGTTAATTAATATTAAATCTTGGTCCAGTATGATAACTACTAAAATCGCATGTGGCATGTTTGAGTGATTGTCCTTTATGTATTAAAAAATGACTGTTTCAGCATTTTTTGCTCTCTAACACAAACACTTTTATTATGATCTTCACCAAACTTGCTGAAATTGTTTACTCATATAAAATATTGGTTTATTTTGATTACTACAAAAATCGCATGTGGCATGTTTGAGTTTTTCCCATTTAAGTATTAAACAATGAGTGTTTCAGCATTTTTGCTCTCTTACACAAATACTTTCTTGGATCTTCACCAAACTTGCTGAAAACGTTCATTAGTACAAAATCTAGATTTAGTTTGATTACTACTAAAATCGTATGAGGCATGTCGGAGTAATTGCCCTTTATGTATTAAAAAATAACTGTTTCAGCATATTTTGCTCTCTAACACAAACACTTTTTATTTAATCTTCGCCAAACTTGCTGAAATTGTTTATTTATATAAAATATCGGTTTAGTTTGATTACTACTAAAATTGCATGTGGCATGTTTGAGTTTTTCCCATTTAAGTATTAAAAATGAGTGTATCAGCATTTTTGCTCTCTTACACAAATACTTTCTTGGATCTTCACCAAACTTGCTGAAAACGTTCATTAGTACAAAATCTAGGTTTAGTTTGATTACTACTAAAATCGTATGTGGCATGTCGGAGAAATTGCCCTTTAATTATTAAAAAAGGACTGTTTAAGCCTTTTTTGCTCTCTAACACAAAGAGTTTTTATCGGATCTTCACAAAACTTGCACTAATTGTTCATTTATATAAAATCTTAGTCCAGTGTGATTTCTACTAAAATCGCATGTGGCATATTTGAGTTTTTGTCCTTTATGTACATGTAATAATTTTTATTTGATCTTCGCCAAACTTGCTGAAATGGTTTATTAATATAAAATATCGGTGTAGTTTGATTACTACTAAAATCGCATGTGGCATGTTTGAGTTTTTCCCATTTAAGTATTAAAAATGAGTGTATCAGCATTTTTGCTATCTTACACAAATACTTTTATTGGATCATCACCAAACTTGCTGAAAATGTTCATTAGTATAAAATCTAGGTTTAGATTGATTACTACTAAAATTGTATGAGGCATGTCGGAGTTATTGCTCTTTATGCATTAAAGAATGACTTTTTCAGCATTTTTTGCTTTCTAACACAAACCCTTTTTATTTGATCTTCACCAAACTTGCTGAAATTGTTTATTAATATAAAATCAAGGTTAAGTATGAATACTACTAAAATCGCATAATGTGTATCTGAGTAAAACGAAAGCAACGAGGATAAGTATATATGCGCATTTTAGGGCCCGTCGTGTGACCCTACAGTAAACGTCTGTTCGTTCCCCTGCCCGTCCCTCCGCCCGTTCCTCCATCAGTCAGTTAGACTATCACACTGTTTTGTACGCTCTCTACCTCGAATATTTTTTATCCGATCTTCCACAAACTTGCTGAAAATGTGTTTTAGTATTAAAATGTAGGCCATGTTCGATAACTACTCAAATTGTATTAGGCATGTCGGAGTTATTACCCTAGAAATATTAAAAAGGCTGTTACAGCCTTATCCGCTTTCTAACACAGACAGTTTTTATCGGATCTTCACTAAACTTGCTGAAAATGTTTATCAATATAACATATAGGTCCAGTTAGAATACAACTAAAATCGCAGTAGGAATGTCTGAGTTTTCGCCCTTTCAGTATTAAAAAATGACTGTTTCAGCACTTTTTGATCTCTAACACAAAATTCTTTTATTGGCTCTTCACCAAACTTGCTGAAAATGTTTATTTATTTAAAATCAATGTATAATTTGATTACTACTAAAATCGCATAAGGCATGTCGGAGTAATTGCCCTTTAATTAATAAAAAATGACTGTTTCAGCAATTTTTGCTAATACAAAGAGTTTTTTATTGGATCTTCACCAAACTTGCTTCAAATGTTTATTATTATAACATCTAGGTCAGTTTTATTACGTCTAAAAACGCACAAGAATATGCCATGAGTTTTGGTCCTTTATGTATTAAAAAATGCCTGTTTCAGTATTTTTTGCTCTCTTACACAAAGACTTTTATTAGATCTTCACCAAACTTGCGTAAACTATTTATTAATATAAAATCAAGGTATAGTTTGATTACTACTAAAATCGCATATGGTATGTCGGGGTAATTGCCCTGTAAGTATTTAAAAATACTGTTTCAGCACATTTTTGCTCTCTAAAACAACCAGTTTTTATCGGATCTTTATTAAACTTGCTCAAAATATCAACTGATATAACATCTAGATCAAGATTGATTACTACTAAAATCGCATAAGAATTTGTCCTGACTTTTAGCCCTTTATGTATTAAAAATGACTGTTTCAGGATTGTTTGCACTCTTACCCAAATACTTTTATTAGATCTTCATCAAACTTACGTAAACTATTTATTAATAAAAAATCAAGGTTTAGTTTGGTTACAGAACTGAACCTTATTAAATTTAATTGATAATCGCAAGCGAATTGCCATCGAATTGCCATCGAATCGGGTGCTTCAAAAAGCAAATCGTGTGCTTGAATCGTTTCACGCGATTTTTCCGAAGCGATTGTGACAAAAATGGAATCGAAAAACATTAACGAAGGCATATTTGCAAATATTGGTGAGATACACAATTCAGGCATACTTAACGCGTTAACTGCGTTGGAAAATATTCACAAGCGAATCGCCATCGAATTGCAAGCGAATTGCTATCGAATTGCAAGCGAATCGCAAAAATTGTTAATTTAATAAGGTTCAGTACTGTACTACTAAAATCACATAAGGTATGTCGGAGTTATTGCCCTCAAAGTATTAAAAATGACTGTTTCAGCACATTTTTTGCACTCTAACACAAAGAGTTTTAATCGGATCTTTACCAAACTTGCATCAAATGTTTATTGATATAAAATCTAGATCCAGTTTTTTATTATTACTAAAATCGCATGTAGTCTGTCTGAGTTTTTGGCCTTTATGTATTAAAAAAGACTGTTTTCAACAAGTTTTGCTCTCTAACACAAATACTTTTTATTGGATCTACACCAAACTTGCTGAAAATGTTCATTGATATAAAAGCAAGGTTTAGTTTGATTACTACTTAAATCGCATATTAAAGGTATATCTGTGTTATTGCCTATTAATTAATAAAAAAAAGACTCTTTCAGCCTTTTTTGCTCTCTAACACAAAGAGTTTTCATCGGATCTTCTACACACTTGCTGAAATTCTTTATTTATATAAAATTTAGGTCCAGTTTGATTATTACTAAAATCCCATAATGGTTATCTGAGTTATTGCCCTTTATGTATTAAAAAGGACTGTTTCATCATTTTTGCTCTCTAACACAAATACTTTTTTATTGATTTTCACCAAATTTGCTGAAAATGTTTATTAATATAAAATCAAGGTTGAGTTTGAATATTACTAAAATCGCATACTATATATCTGAGTTATTGCCATTTGATTATTAAAAATGACTGTTTCAGTTTTTTTGCACTCTAACACATACAGTTTTTATCGGATATTCACCAAACTTGCTGAACATGTTTATAAATATAAAATATGTCATTTTCGAATAGTACTAATATCGTATAATGCATGTCTCAGTTTTTTGCCCTTTAGTTATTAAAATTAATGTTTCAGCATTTTTTGCTCTCTATCACAAACATTTCTTTTCGGATCTTAACAAAACCTGCTGAAATTCTTTCTTTATACAAAATCTAGGTTCAGTTTGATTAGTACTTAAATCGCATAAGGCGTGTCTGAGTTATTGTCCTTTATGTATTAAAAATGACTGTTTCACCATTGTTTTCTCTCTAACACAAATAACTTTTTTGTGATTTTCACCAAACTTGCTGAAAATGTTTATTTATAAACTGACGAAACTGTCAGTTTCGTCAGAACAACTGAATCATTTGGTTTTGAACAACATGTCAAAGACGCCACTCATGTAGGGGGACACACTCTTGATGTTGTTATTACAAGAGAAAATGAAGACTGTGTGTCAAATATCGAAGTCACTGACCCGGGACTATCTGACAGTAGTGGCAAACTCTCTCGAAACCATTTCTCTGTGTCTTTCAATGCAAAGGTAGAAAAACCTTCATCCATCAGAAAAACTGTTTCATTTCGAAGGCTTAGGGATATTAATGTCGAATCGTTTAAAAGAGACATCCTCAACTCAGATTCAATGAAAGAAATTCTGCAAATGACAGATGTTGACGAAATTGTCAGTGTTTATACACACGAACTTAAAACTCTGATCGATAAGCATGCACCATTAAGCACTAAGACCATAACTCTCAGGCCATCATGCCCATGGTACACCCAGGAACTTCACGATGCTAAACATTTAAAGCGTAAGTTGGAACGAAAGTGGCAATTATCCAGACTCTTAATTGATCATCAACTGTATCGAGAGCATTGTGCTAAAGTAAACAAATTGTTAGCAAAGTCAAAGGGTAATTTTTACACAGAAAAAGTAGAATTCTGTCAACGGGACTCGAATAGTCTTTTCAAAGTCACTAAACATCTCCTGGGTGCAAACAGTGAAATTGCACTGCCAAACAATGTCTCCTCAAAACAACTTGCGCATGATTTCAGCGACTTTTTTATTGAAAAGGTAGACAAAATACGGACAGGCATTGCCTCTGAATCAACGTCATGCACACCAGTCATCACAGAAACGTTGCATTCAATGAACTCTTTAGAAAGCTTTTACTCTGCTACAGCAGCAGAAATTGGGGAGATTGTGAAAGCATCCCCATGTAAATCCTGTGAACTCGACCCAATACCTACATGGCTCTTAAAGTTATGCCTGTATCAAATTTGCCATTTCTCTCAAAAGTATTAGAAAAGGTAGTAGACAAACGCATTGAGTCCCATTTGACCACTAACAATCTGCATGAACAGCATCAGTCAGCATATCGTAAGCACCACTCTACAGAAACTGCTCTTCTAAAAGAACAAAATGACATCTTGCAATATCTTGATAAGAATGAAATCACAATTCTGGTGATGCTTGACCTATCTGCCGCATTTGACACAATTGATCATGAAACATTACTCAATCGCCTTGAAAAGGACTTCAAAATTATTGGAAACCCACTAAAGTGGATGACCTCATACCTGACTGACCGTTACCAAACAGTCGCAGTAGATGGCGAATTATCTCCCCCAGTTCAAATGAAATATAGTGTGCCACAGGGGTCAGTTCTGGGGCCGAAAAACTACATCTTGTACAAAAAACCTGTCGGCTCAATTTGCAGATATCATCAGCTGGATCATCACTTCTATGCAGATGATTCACAGTTATACTTGTCATTTAAGCCTAAAGACACATCTTGTCAACAAGAAGCCCTTTCAAAAGTCGAAGGGTGTCTACAAGACATAGTATCATGGATGCACCAGAACATGTTTAAGCTGAACACTGACAAAACTGAGGTCATACTATTTCATTCAAAAAAGTTTAACGTTCCTGGAGATTTTCACGTTCAAGTGGGAAACTCTAAAATCAAACCATCATTGTGTGTGAAGAATCTTGGTGCAAGATTAGATTCCCAAATGGATATGACACAGCACATTAACGCTGTGTGCATATCTGGCTACGCACTGCTGCGGCACATAGGTCATATTAGACAGTACCTTTCTCCAGAAGCTACAAAGACCTTGATCAATTCTCTGGTCACTTCAAAAATTGACTACTGCAACTCACTGCTGTATGGGATTCCCCGAAACTCACTATGCAAACTACAGCGTGTGCAAAACACAGCAGCCCACATCATCACCAGGACCCCTCGGTACAATCACATCACTCCAGTCTTGTAGGATCTTCACTGGCTTCCACTTCAACACAGAATTGAATTCAAAATTCTGACACTTACATACAAAGTCATGCGCAATGATTCTCCAAGGTACATTGTCAATATGCTTGACGTGTATAAACCTCGAAGAGAGCTGCGGTCTGCGACTAAATCAGTATCACTGGTTGTACCGAGGAGTCGTTTGGTGAGGTTTGGGGATAGAAGTTTCATGCATGCAGCCCCAAAGCTCTGGAACAGTCTACCATCAGACATCAGAGATGCGAGCTCAGTTGCAGTCTTCAAAAAACGTTTGAAAACACACTTCTTTAATATTTATTATTAGAACACATTAGGAAATGGATGACTGCCATCTACGGGCTGTGTTCTTGCTGTAGATATTGTGGGTCTAAATGGGAGTTCTGGAGTCGTACCGTTTGCCCGTGCCTGTTTAGCTCAAAAACTAGTGGACAGTATGGATTTTCCAAGATAAGCCAAACTAGTGGTTGAAAGTAAAACAGAGCTTGAATTTTAATACTGGTAGTTTTTAGCGGGAGTATGACTGGCGGGGTCTGTGGTATAATTCTTGGACAGCTTTCACCATTTTTAAACATGTCATTGATCTTCTATAGAGTTTTTTAGTTATGTTCGCATGCTGTTGTCCTAGTTATGTTACATTAGGCGGCCTGCATTGGGCGCTCTGCTACAGTGGAGAATATGTTATTCTTTCCCGTTTAAACGCAAACGTACGCAAACGCAAAACACTAAAACGTAGAAAAGTGCAACTTATGGACAATTCTGATAATTCTTGTTTATCTTGGTGGCAAACAGTTTGGAGCATGATCAAACGCCGGGTTACCCGGCGTCTGATCTGGCTCCAAACTGTTTGCACTGCAAATAATAGTTTTAGCGTAAACGCGTTTATTGGGAAAGAATAACAGATTCTCCACTGTATTATTTCCATTGGTCGGCAATCTTTAGCCGGTCGGTTCATTGCTGATTGATGGGGGTAATGTGATCGCCGTTTTGGGGGCTGTCTTTTGTATGTTTATTCATGTTTTATTTCAGATCTAATTGTAGTTATTTTGTCTTTTCTCGATTTGTAGGTACATTTGTGTAATTTCATGTAAAGCGCCTTTGAACGCACAACCCCTGTGTGAAAAGAGCGCTATATAAATCTGGTATAATAATAATAATAATAATAATAATATATAAAATCAAGGTTTAGTTTGAATACTACTAAAATCGCAAAAGCTATGTCTAAGTTTTTGCCCTTAAGTACATTGTACTAACAATGAATGTTCAGCAGGTTTTGCTCTCTAACACATACAGTTTGTATCGGATATTCACCAAACTTGTTGAAAATGTTTATTAATATAAAATCTATGTCAATCATCTTAACTACCAAAATCGCACAAGGCACGTTGGAGTTATTGCCCTTGAATGACAAAAATTGACTATTTCAGGCTTGTCAGCTTTCTGATTCAAACAGTTTTAATTGGATCTTCACCAAATTTGCTGAAAATAATATTTGTATAAAATCTTGGTCCAGTTCTATAAATACCCAAATCGCCGAAGTCATGTTGGAATTATGGTTCTTCAATTTTTTAAATTTTGCTATTTAATCCTTATTTTTGCCCTGCCCAGTCTGTAAAATGACCAGTTTTTATACTATTTTAGCCAAATATTTGGTCAATGGTTGCATGTGCTTCATCTTAGCCGTGTTGTTAATAAGTTAAGTAATAAATGACCACTCCATTTCTCCTTTACATCTTGAAGGATTTTCATTCAACTGTTATCGATTTTTTTCTTGACCTAGATTTAATACCAATACACATTGTCAGGAAGTTTGGTGAAGATCCAATAAAAAGTGTTTGTGTTAGAGAGCAGAAAATGCTGAAACATTCATTTTTTAATTATTCAAGGGCAATAACTCAGACATGCCTTATGCGATTTTGCTAGTTATTAAACGTGACCTAGATTTTATACTAATTAACATTTGTAGCAAGTTTGGTGAAGATCCAAAAAGAAGTGTATGAGTTAGAGAGCGGACAAGGCTGAAATAGTCATTTTCAGCAAGCTTGGTAAAGATTCTCCGTATTGTTTTACACGCTCACCCACCATGAATATTATTTACACGTTGTGACTGGATCTCATAGTTTAACCCTGCGCCTACTGGTCGTAACTGTACGGAGTTTACAAACTGTTTGAATCTAGAAAGACACCGCGTATCGCGGCGTCTCATCTGGATCCAAACTGTTTGATACTCGTCTTAAGGTTTGTTAAATTAAAACAATGCATAAATCCAAACTGAACACATTTTGCAGACGACAATGTCAAAGCAGACGTCTGCAGCAGAATAAGGGTTAACCGATTCATTTTCAGCGCGCCAGATAAGCGGGAGTAATCCATCATTTTCTCACTCATTTCAGCACCGAATGATATGGTGTTACATGTACTACTGATTAAACCGTCTCTTCGATACAATTTTAATGAGTATGACACCATTGGGTTTAAAAGCAGAAATAAAGATTTTAGTTTTCGAAATACTTCCGTTATCTGGAGACCTGTATTTACAGAGTTGTCCCTCTTTCCATTCACAAGGGAGGCTCTTTAAATTGTGCCGCAGAAGAAAATATAAATAAAAATTAAAAAGCGAATTTCTTAGATAAAGCCGGTTTTTGTGAAATAATTACGTCCCACGTAGTTCAAATAGGACCCCAAACAACCGTTTTATGCAGGTTTCTCAAAAACACAATGCGGCTTTAAAGCAGGTTAAAAGTAAAGCAAAATGTGCCTTAAGACACATTCTGCTTTACTTTCAGCTTGCTTTAGGCTAAAATCTGCTAGGCTATATAACATATTTGTAATGGTAATTGTTTATGAGGGTATAAACTGGAATTATTTTCTTCAGCGGAGGAATCAATTAAATACGCTAAAAGTCGCGTCTATGAGAGAGCAGAATATTCTTTGCGATTGATGCTGGACAAACTAATGCAGAGAGCTTATTGAGGATATTTCTAAAATAAGAAACACCAAAGGGCGTATTTGCAAAAAAATCAATACTTGGATCATGATCGGACGCTGCGTGACGCGACGTCTGATCATGATTCAAACTGCTCGGCACTCTTTTTGAATATACGTCAGTTATACTGCATTACATTGCAAATCTAACTTTGAAATGACATTGCAGACAACAATAACTAACGTGATACGCCTCGCCCAAGCAAAGTAAACTCGAAAGAATGTATGGTGCATTTCGAAAATTTTTCAATAAAACGATATCCTTTGTGAAAAATACGATTGAATTGAGTTGTGACCAAGTTAAGGTTACATTCTTGTACGAATTGAAAGAAACCACAGTTGTCTGTTTCAATAAAAGATACGTGACGATAAGTCCGTCGACATGCTGGTTCAGATGGGTTTTGGACGTGTTATGATTTTATGTCGTTTAACAGTATTTCAGTCTTATCGCGACGTCCAGATCCAAAAACTCTTTACGCACTGTTACAAATGAGAATCTGTTATTCTTTCCCGTTTAAACGCAAACGTACGCAAACGCAAAGCACTAAAACGTAGAAAAGAACAACTTTTGGACTATTCTGATAATTCATGTTTATCTTGGTGGCAAACAGTTTGGAGCCTGATCAGACGCCGGGTTACCCGGCGTCTGATCTGGCTCCAAACTATTTGCACTGCAAATGATAGTTTTAGCGTAAACACGTTTATTGGGAAAGAATAACATATTCTCCACTGTACAAGCACAAATCGGCAACAGGGTTAAACTACCGACCTTCCGCAAGGCGGCTGGGGTTTCACTTGGTTAACGTTTCAAATAAGGAAGTAGTACCGACAATGGTAAGTAATTATGTCTGAGCTACTTTGAGGAACTCGGCGAGGTGTTCCTATCGGCATACAGTGGAGAAGACGTTATTCTTTCCAAATAAACGCGTTTACACCAAATGTATTGTTTCAATTGCAAACAATTTGGAGCTAGATCAGACGCCGGGTAATCCGGCGTCTGATCAGGCTCCGAACTGTTTGCAATTCGGATTACAAAAAAAAAAGATTCAGAAATGTCAACAAGTTTAATTTTCTACATTTTGTTGCTATGCGTTTGCGTTTCTTTGCCTTTAAACGGGAAAGAAAAACGCATTCTCCACTGTACTTATTGTATTTAGCCATGTATTGGATCTCACTGACAATGCGGTACAATATATGGGGTTTCAGATCGTTGAACTTCGCATGCATATCGCGGTAAAGCCCCAGTAAATCTCCGCATATTAAAATAGGCACTAGCTGAATCAGGTATGTCGGATGTTGACTTGGTGATTGAGACATCCGAATCTGCACAACTAATGTTGTCGCACCAGTCCCGTATCTGGTCCATCTGCATGTCCTTTACAGGATCTATAAGGTAGAATATCTTTGTCTTTAATTTTCGATCTGTTTTCCTGGATCTAACACGGCCAAAGTGTTTCCGGTACGTGTGCCAGTTGTATGTGATCCGCGCGGAAGCCACAGAAGAAATAATGACAAGAGTGGTGGCAACTGCGAGTAGACACAGAGACCAGGGAAACTGCTGGGTGCTGTCTATAGGGTTGTCACTGTAGAACTCGATCGAGGCGTATGTAGCCAGAATTATAGTCAGGCTGCACATAATTCCTGCAAAAAATGAACTACAGTAAAACCTCTCTATAACGAACACTAAATTATGTTAATTATTAGGGTGTTTACGATAGGTGACCGCTTAAAGCAAGGTGACAGTGAAACAGAAAGCTCCTATAGGAGCTTTCTGTTTCTCTGTCATCTTGCTTTAAGCTGTCACCTGTCTATTATAAACTCAATTAGCCTTCGTTTTAGTGGTCGTAATAGCGAGGCTTTACTGTACATGTAAGATCAACACTGTTGGCGAAATGTTATTATTTCTCGTTAACCCCTTCAGTTCCTAGCTCGACAACACCGAAGTTGAGAAAACGTTATAAGGCAATATCATGTTTAAATTAATGATGTTTTGAAAATGTTGACGATACTTTTCATAACGAGTGGAAACAGTTAAGACAGAGTCGAAACAATAATTAACCCATTAGCCGTATCATGCGGCGTCTGTCTGATCAGAGTCTACACTGTTTGCTGATATGAATTTCAAAATAAAACAAAATGAAAATGAAAATTTTTACCAGGCATCCCTTTGATAAAAATGGACTAATCCAATATGGAATTATCCACTGGGCGGAAATATACGCTATATAAGAACTGACATATTCCTGAAAGCATTGACCATTTATTAAACTGCGAGTGGCCTATAAATACCGGTAGATGACGTTTGATTCGGCACTTAACAGTTTAAAACAGAATAATATTCCACACACCAGCTCTCGTAACATTTCCAACATTTTAAGATTTCGAGCAATTCTTCAGACAGTTGTATTGAGATTCTTTAGTTATTTCATCATTTGAGGAATATTGTTTTAAAGCAGAGGATAGTTCAGAAAGATAAGAAATAAGAGCACTAAGGGCACAGTCCTTTGTAAATACATGTATGTCAAATAGAATCTAGTACTCAATTCAACTTTTTGAAACATTGTCGTTTTAACCCCTTAACTGCCTTACCCCGAGTACAGTAGTTGTTTGCAAACTGTTTGGATCCGGAGCAGACGCCATGTAATGCGGCGTCTGATCAGGATCCAAACTGTTTGACACACGTTTCAATAATTCTTAAGAAAAAATACATAAAATTTGATTTTTAGAAATAGAAGCAGACTATAACTGTTTAAATTTGATGACGTCATGGCAGTGAAGGGGTTAAATTAATGCTATTTGTATTTAGGCTAATGTTTAGAAGAACAAACGCACCTGATTAAACCGTGTGTTTTACCATGCTGAATTGTCGTCTGATTCAAAATACACATTGAACTCGAAATCAGTATTCAATGCTTTTTTAAACTGAAGAGAATTTGAATATGGGTGCCAAGCAGTTTGCATCATGATCAGACGCCGCGTTAAACGATGTCTGAACAGGATCCAAACGGTTTCAGATGCAAACCAAGTCGCGCTTAAGTTTATGACAATTAAAACAAGAGCACATAACTGACACAAAATCTCGTTTCAGTTCAACAGTTTCAGCCTACATTCAAAACAGATTGTATAACACAAAGAACAATTTAATTGTTGAAAATACAAAAATTACAGTTTTCTATCGCCCTTCGTTTCTAACTACAAAAAAAGTTTAAACTACAAGATAAAGTTAGAAATTCAGACAGTTATCTTAACCGTTTGCCGTAGTAATAAAGCGCACATTACTACTTCTAGACGAGTCTCAATAAATCGATTCAATATTGTCACAAACACTTTTTTATACATGTACTCTTAGCATGCTGGGTAAATTTTCGTCTGCAATAATTAACGTCTGCTACGGTTCTAAAAATAGATTTTCTAAATTACTTTTATAACAGGATTAAAGTGTCAAACAGTTTGGATCCTGATGAGACGCCGCGTTACTCGGCGTCTCATCAGGATCCAACTGTTTTCACTGACAATCACGATGCAAGGACTGAACAGAATTGAGTAAAACACAACACTGTTTGCCGATATTATCACACCTTAGTGATACGCGCTATTTTATTGTTGTCTGTTAACTTTGTTGTCAGCAACAATTTCCTTAGTTGATTACAAAACATTACTTATCAGAAAATATAATCGGAGTGTCAATAAGTTTCCATCTATATAGTTACTCGGCTTCTCGTCTTGAGCCAAATTGTTTACAATAGTTACATGTACAAGTATCTCAAATTGGTCCGCAGCATGCAGGTTTATTTGTAACAGCTGCTATTCGGCGGGTACATATCGCCGTCTGGTCCTCCATACAATGAAAATGATAAAGTAACGCTATTGATATCACTTTCAACAAATATCATCAGTAGGTTTAAAAACAAAAGCAGTATTTAAGCAAGAAAAAGCTCAAGCAGAAAGCTACGAAAATGGTTTCTGTTTAAGTTTCATCTCGCTTTAAGTAATCATCTACTCTAAACACTGAAACAGAGACAAGTACAAATTAAACCATGTTGAAAGAAGAGCGTAACGTGGAGTCTGGTCAGGATGCAAACTGACACTCAAACGATATTGCAGATAGCAATCCTGGGGCCCGTTTTACTAAACTACTTACGCAAATTTTTTGCGTAAGTCAAAATTTTAAATTTTAATTTACATTTTTAGCGCGTCCTCTGATCTGGCTATTTGCTGTTTGCAAACGTTTATGATCGAAAAATAAGAGTAAAACGATTTTTGCGTAAGTTGTTTAGTAAAACGGGCCCCTGAGGCGGACGCCAATGAAACGGTGAATGGGTACACATCTCCTGAATGATTTGGCAGCGAAAGGGTTAAATCACTCGATAAACCAGTAAAGAATGATGACTGCTTCGAGGTTGTTGTCTGCTGTTTATCATATTGACTTTTTCACTTCTGACACAAAAGCAGATTGTCTAACTATTCTAACCTATGACTCATCTGGACTCAAATGGTTTCTACAGTGCTTCATATAGTGTTTTCAAGGAAAGTACATGAGTATTTCTTTCAGGCCTCTTCAGAAATCCTAAGATTTCCAAATTGTCTTTTTTTTCAAGCGCGATTGCTTAAAGCAGGTTGAATGTAAAGCAGAATGTGCCTTCAGGCGCATTCTGCTTTACTTTTAGTCTGCTTTAAGCTTTCATCGCTATAGGATAATATCCGAAGATTTCGTAAAAATCCGGAGAAATGGCAGCACAAACGCGTTTATTGAGAAAGAAAAATGCATTCTCTGTTGTATCAGGTATCAACTATCCATCTTTAGCGAGCTAAAAACTAAATGCATTTTTTTCATGTAACGAACTCTAATGGTCATTATAAATGCATCATTGGCTGATATATAGAACTGATAAATACAATAACACACAAAGGGTACAGTGGAAAATCTGTTATTCTTTCCCGTTTAGACGCAACCGTACGCAAACGCAAAACACTAAAACGTAGAAAAGAACAACTTTTGGACACTTCTGATAATTCTTGTTTATCTTGGTGGCAAACAGTTTGGAGCCTGATCAGACGCCGGGTTACCCGGCGTCTGATCTGGCTCCAAACTGTTTGCACTGCAAATAATAGTTTTAGCGTAAACGCGTTTATTGGGAAAGAATAACGTTTTCTCCACTGTACCTGCTTGAACCCAGTGTCGCCTGCTGCAACGCTATCTCCACCATGATATCGTCTGCTTTAATACTGATGTCTGCATTATCGGCTCAAGTTTAGATCAAGATCAGAAACCGATTAACTAGGCGTCTGGTCTGAATCAATACTGTTTGCCAGTCGCCTTTTACGGTGTGAATGGGCCACATGATATCAAGAAGTTGCTTAACACAAAATGAAAGTAACGCAGATATCTCTACTTTCAGTTTGCTTTGAGCTGTTACTATGTTACATGTAAACACTATAAATAATACTGATTTAAAAGTTCAGCGCCCCTTGATACATTTACACAAGAAATATTAGTTCATTCGGTAACACATTCAATCTAGCGACGAGTATACCCGTCATTAACAAACAGTGTACCTGTGAGGATTACACTTGTACACATGTACTATGCAAACAGTGTAGACCCTTAAGGAGTCCTCTCACCAGGGTCTGCAATGTTTGTCATTTTGAAATATATTTCTAAAATCAACCCTAAATAATAAAAAATGGACTAGACTTAATTTGAAATTGGAATTGTCCATTAAAAGTTTCGGGGGTGAATGAGTTAACATGTCCCGACATATAAAGAGCAATTGGAAGCTTTGACTGCATCCTGATTAACGTTAGGCTGAAGATAAAATTGAAAGCTTCCGCGGCAGCTTTCAGTTTTACTTTCAGTCTACATCAAGTAACAGTCTGTCTGAAACACCAAAATAAAGGGAATATCTGTTATTCTTTCCCGTTTAAACGCAAACGTACGCAAACGCAAAGCACTAAAACGTAGAAAAGAACAACTTTTGGACAATTCTGATCATTCATGTTTATCTTGGTGGCAAACAGTTTGGAGCCTGATCAGACGCCGGGTTACCCGGCGTCTGATCTGGCTCCAAACTGTTTGTATTGTAAATAATAGTTTTAGCGTAAACGCGTTTATTGGGGGAAAGAATAACGTTTTCTCCACTGTATCGTACGTTATCTCGAACTCGCTTAACTCGAACCATCCGATATGTCGACAAATGAACTTTATTATTTTATGCTCGGTTATGTCGAAAAAAATACACCCGTATTTCAAAGTTAAAACGTTGCTTAGCCACGTTTTAACTTTGAAATACGGGTATGTTCGACCTGACCGAGTTCGAGATATCGAATTTCGACTGTATAATGTATTTGATTATTTATTATAGCGGTATTTACCTGCAGCGATAAAGAGACTGGTTACCAGCACCATGTATTTCCGGGCTTTATTCTTCTCGAGGCAGCAACAGCGGCGGCATAGTAATACCTGGAGAACCAGCGCACCACAGAATAAGAATGTGTAGCCGAGTAGACCAAGTACAGGTATCAGGGATAAACAAACTGCCAAAAATAAAACACCAAGTACAGGTATCAGGGATAAACAAACTGCCAAAAATAAAACAATCAGTTAATAAGATATACATGTATACCTTAAACAGCAGCATAACAGTAGACCAAGTACAGGTATCAGGGATAAACAAACTGCCAAAAATAAAACAATCAGTTAATAAGATATACATGTATACCTTAAACAGCAGCATAACAGTAGACCAAGTACAGGTATCAGGGATAAACAAACTGCCAAAAATAAAACAATCAGTTAATAAGATATACATGTACATGTATACCTTACACGGCAGCATAACAGTAGACCAAGTACAGGTATCAGGGATAAACAAACTGCCAAAAATAAAACAATCAGTTAATAAGCTATACATGTATACCTTAAACAGCAGCATAACAGTAAACTTATAAAACCAGATCGCCATAAATACACATTTTACGTCTTTAATTTACTCCTACCCTGACGAAAGTATATCCAATTTGTGAAGTCATGAATATGCAGCATAATAACTATATTTTCTATATCCTAGAGGGCAGTGGCTTAAATCAGGATGAAAGTAAAGAAGAATGCGCCTAAAGGCGTATTCTTCTTTACTTTCAACCTACTTTTTGAAAGGGGTCACCTGTCTTCAAAACCAGAAACAGACCACGGGTTAAACGAAGACTTACTGGAAGGTGTAAAAGTAGGGAGCTGAAGATTAACTTACATGTACGACATCTTTCATAAGATAAGATTTTATTTCCACCTTTAGACTAACAATTCCATACATTATGCTGCTATCAAAGTTTAACCTCTCTGAAGTACAAACAGTACACCGATATTTTGCAAACAGTTTAGATCCTGATTAGACGCCGATTAACTCTTTTCATTATACACACTGTTTGATACTGACTTCGTACATACTGACTTCGTACATGTAGTCCATGTGGCCAAACGTATGCACAAGCGTAAACTCTAATGTTTACAAATTAAACCAGAAGATAGTTTTGAAGCAGACACTATTGTGATGTGGGTGAGATACATCCAAAATGTATACAATATGATACGATATGATGGTTTTATTGCATAAAACATTACATACAATGCTTATAGCCAAACCCTTAAAAACATCTCTATTACATGTACGACCAATAAATTGTGTTAATTATTAGATGACTGGTTAAAGTAAGGTGAAAGTTAAACAGAAAGCTTCTTTAGGATTTGTTCTGTTTAACTGTCATCTTAGTTTAAGTTGTCACCTGTCGCTTTTACAATAAATTAGCCTTCGTTTTAATGGTCGTATTAGAGGGGCTAACTGAACAATTTCTGGATCCGGCCCTGGGCTTTACTGTACACTGTTTGATATTTGCAAGAATCTACAATATGTTTTTAAATAAAAACATGCTAAGACTTCGAGTCATAGATGGTAGCTGGGTTAGGTCTACACATTTTGTCGGCAAATAGCTAAACAACTTGTGTTTCTTTGTTACTCATACCCGTCTTACATGTATGAGTTAAATTTATTGTATACACAATGGAGAATATGTTCTTCTTTTCCGTTTAAACGCAAAGGCATAGCAATAAAGCGTGGAAAAATGACAGTTTGTTGACAAATCTGGTTGCTTATTTAAATATGAGTGGCAAACAGTTTGGAGCCTGATCAGAGGCCGGTTTACCCGGCGTTTGATCAGGCTCTAAACTGCTTTCATTGTTAAGCGTAAACGCGTTTATTTGGAAAAGAATATCGTCTTCTCCACTGTAGCTTGGACATCGTATTACAGTGGAGAAACCGTTATTCTTTCCCAATAAACGTGTTTACGCTAAAACTATTATTTGCTGTGCAAACAGTTTGGAGCCAGGTCAGACGCCGGGTAACCCGGCGTCTGATCAGGCTCCAAACTGTTTACCACTCAGATTAAAATAAATAGCGAAAAATGTCAAAAGGTTGTTATTTTCTACGTTTTAGTGCTTTGCGTTTGCGTACGTTTGCGTTTAAACGGGAAAGAATAACAGATTCTCCACTGTACTATCTTGTACATACTCTTGCAATGCTAAATGTCAGAGGCTCGTCTTACAAAACGTCGTACGACAAATGTTGTCGTAAGTCAGTTTCTAAAATTCTCAATCTTTATTTATTTATCAAGCTAATTCTGTCTTGTTAATTTGCTTTGGAATCGTCTTGAAAAGACGATTCCAAACAGATATCACAAGACAGGATTGGATGGAGAAATCAGAAATAATATGTATTTTAAAGTTTTGACTTACGACGGTTTTTGTCGTAAAACGTTCCGTAAATGGGGCTCCTGGTTGTCTCATGTCGCGACTACTAGAAAGTTACTTACCCCTCCAATCACGCCCGTCCAGAGGAACTGCATCTGAAGTAAGAAACTGTGCTCGTAGAGAGCAGTGACCTTTTACACACTCTATTCTATAGACCAGCCCTTGCCAATACCGGTTGTCCTCTGACCATCTCTGAGCAAACCAATACGGCACGAAATCAGCTAGGGTCATGATAGAGGTTGCCCAACACACAGCCAAGTATAAAACATCTACAGCATCCACTGCCATCTTGGTTTCCTTGTTGCTTCTCTTTGCTACAGTGGAGAATCTGTTATTCTTTCCCGTTTAAACGCGAACGTACGCAAACGCAAAGCACTAAAACGTAGTAAAGAACAACTTTTGGACAATTCTGATAATTCTTGTTTATCTTGGTGGCAAACAGTTTGGAGCCTGATCAGACGCCGGGTCAACCGGCGTCTGATCTGGCTCCAAACTGTGTGCACTGCAAATAATAGTTTTAGCGTAAACGCGTTTATTGGGAAATAATTACAGATTCTCCACTGTAGTTGTCCACTTTGTTAAACATATGTTACAGATTAAGCAATATCTCTAAAACGAAATATACGTCCGATAATTTTTTTTCTTTTACATAAGTTTCCATTCACAAGAACACTTGTTTAATTGTGTTGAAGACAGTAATCATCTAAAACAATTAATATAAGCAAATAGTTCCCTTTGGGAGCTTTCTGCTTCATTCTCATATTATTTCAAACAGAGAAAATTAAGTCGACGTTATTATTTCCCAATAAACCTGTTAATACTTAAACATTTTGTCCATTGTCTTCCGGCGTCTGATCAGGCTCTAAACTGTTTGCCATGCAGAAAATTTGACTCCTTAGAATTTCTAATTTATTTTCTACAGTTTATTGCATTGCGATTTATTTCGTTTGAACGAGAAATTCTAACGTCGTCGTCACTGTACCGCCTCTAAACACAGACACAACCTCTCGTCTGAATGACTGCAGTAGCTTTACTACGTTTCCTTTCGAGGAGCAAAACACAAAGGACGATCGTACAGTGGAGAAAACGTTATTCTTTCCCAATAAACGCGTTTACTCTAAAACTATTATTTCCATTGCAAACAGTTTGGAGCCAGATCAGACGCCGGCGTCTGATCAGGCTCTAAACTGTTTGCCACCAAGATGAACATGAATAATCAGAATTTTGTAAAAGATGTACTTTTCTACGTTTTAGTGTTTTGCGTATGCGTACGTTTGCGTTTAAACGGGAAAGAATAACGTTTACTCCACTGTACCTCAAGGCAACACTCTTCCCATCTAACTCTGCACGAACTACGCATACCGGGTGTTTCTGTAGTTTCCAATCAATACAGTCTAATTATGCTTACGTCATACAAGTTGTCTCCTAAAATTATCGTTTGTTTTCCTTTTTCTAGATGTTTTATTAAAAATTGGCATACATGTTTTATATAAATGGATGATGGGGTGGGTTGGGGGGGGGGGGGGGACTGGGCATCATTGCCTGGTGCCAGTTACGGACAAACGGACGTTGCTAAGTCATTCAAAAGTTACAGCCACCATTGTTTTTTAACTTTTTATCCCTTTCAAACTGTTTCGTCTGTTTTAACCCTTTAAACGTCTGCTTTAGTACTGTACTAATGTTTAAAAGTTAGATTATAGCCAATAAGGCTGACGACATATCGATACTAATTACTGCCGAACAGTTTTTGTCATGTTGCATGGCTTCTGATCATATGCTAAACTGTTTGCATTATCGATTGCAGTCGTATTAAGGCAGTGAAAAAGGTGGAGACAGGTAGCAGCTTAATGAAAAACAAATCTACAAAGTTGGAGGAGTGTTCTACATGATCTGCTTTAGAAAGAAACTGTCTTCATATATATAATTAAATATGCAATATGTTTTTACTCGGAATGTTCTCATACTATCAGATTAAATATAAATGTTTAAAAAAAAAAATCAAAATGTTTCTTTGTGTACGTTCAATCTAGACACATAACGTGCATTATGATAAAACAGCTGTCACCAAAGAACAACTAATTTGCAATGAGTCTATCAACTCGATATTGATTAGTTTAAACCATAGTGTGCTGAGCGCCACTTGACTCACATTAACCTTTTGTAAACGGTATACAGAAAAAACTCTCTATTACGACCACTTACAAGAAGCAAAATTGATTGTATTCAAGACAAGTGACATCTAAAAGCAAGGTGACAGTAAAACAGAAAGCTCCTATAGGAGCTTTCTGTTTTATTGTCACCTTGCTTTAAGCAGTCACCTGTCGTAAACACCTAATAACTAACACAATTTAGTGTCCGTAATAGAGGGGTTTTACTGTAATGCATTACCAAACGCCGAGTAACGCAGCGTCTGATCTGTCTCAAAATGTTTGTCACTCGTGTCGGCGTTTCTTTTTGTGATCTATATGTCGAAAATCTAACTATGAGAAATTAAAATAAACAGCTGTTTTTACGTAATCAACATAGCAGCAGGGAATGGTTAAACCAATATTTTGCTATACGATAACAACTGTTTCTTATAGTGTGTATTGTTACAAGTATCATTCTAGTTTTATCACCAAAATCTCATCCATACGAGATTGAATTTATTCGTTAAATAAAACAAAATTTCAACAGAAAACAGTTTCGAAGTAGAAGACAAATACATAATAAATTATGAACGCAAGTAATCGAAGGAAAATGAAAATCAGCGCACTATCAATAAATAATCATTTGGATCACACCTGTCATATCTTTTCACTAGAATCGTATTTACGTCAATATAATTATAATATTATGCTCTGCTATACGATACGATACGATAGTTTTATTGCATAAAACATTACATACAATGCTTATAGCAAAAACATATTAAATATATATACATCTTACATATTACAATAAGCTGTGATAGAAACAGAGAAATTGACTTAAACCCGACATCTGATCATAAACTTGATCTTTAATAATCAGGTAAGGAGAAAAAATCCAATTGCAAGTACAAAATAAATTAACAGTTGATGGACAAAACCAGTCATTTAACAAATTCCAATTTAAATTGCCATTAAAACTATACTCATGAACGAGAATCGATTTTTAACTATCGTCTGTTTTCTTAATTCACATATTATCGATATTTCTTTGTTATACTTTCCAGTTTTTTTTTTTAAAAAGTTAGTTTTTACATTATTGATTTTTGTTGGGAAATTATCCGTTTCAACTCTTTGTCGACCAGGTATGCAGATCATGTTGATATTATTTTCACATATCACCGGTAATTTGTAAGATTTTGCCCCGCGGCTTGACTTTTAATTTTCCGCAGGCTCTAAGATAACTGACGTAACCACAAAACACTCAGCGCATTACAGTCGTACATGTGGGTATTTATTTGTACATGTAGTAAGTTTCTTAGTTTGTATTTATGTTTGTGCCAGTGGTTTAGTTATTTATATACTCGTATCTAATATCTATCTCCAAATTTTGTTTCGTTGGAGAAATTGGTAAACACAATTATATATTCGCATATACTACTCTTAGCTAGTAGACTGCTGTGTGTACCTGTATTTCTTCTCCAAATTTCGTCTAGCTGGAGAAGCATATCATATGGGTACCCCAGCATTACTGTTGGCAAAAATGAACCAAGTATTTATTTATTTTTATTTATTTATTTTTGTTTATTCATCCTATTAGGTAGAGATTGGTAAATACCTGTATGCTTTCTTCTTCCATGTACATGTAACCTCGATACTTCTTGATAACTATTATGACACATCAATATACAAATTGAAAGAGTGAACTCGAGCCAGCATAGACCACGATCAGAGGCCGAGTTACCTAGGAACTGATCACGATCTAAACTGTCAGGTGATATGTATGACTATATGTGTCGCGCCACGACATTTTGAGGCTTATTGAGTTTGACGTCATTTTCTGTGAGCGTGCGATAAACGTGGCGCTTACCCGCTTTATTTCAATTGGCGTCAATTACCAGTTTGTGCTGATTTTGATTAAAAACTAGCTATTTCAGCGATCATACTTAGAAATATGTCCAGTACAAGAAATTCACAGGTTTTGTTTTGAAAGCGTGACTTGTTAAAAATGAGTTTGGTGTGCATGCAAATGAAAGAAATACACCTCAATCAGTAGCATAAATTTACCGATATCGTAATCCTGTGGAGTGGAATCTAAATAGCCTCCCTTGTTTGTAAGTTTCACAGTGAAATATATTTTACGAGCGACACCGTTGTCCTAGTTACGATGTTGTTGACATAAGTCAAGAAAATCAATACTTGAAGTTATGAAACCGCCAAAGCTTTACAAATGAGCCAGTTCAGTCACCTAAGTGCATGCTCAGTAAGGTCCCCAATACCAGATAGTTTGCCTCTTGACCCAGGTGATTTTGTCAACGAACTTGAACAAGTAAATCAACTTTATTTTTCAAATGTACAGTAACCGGAGGAATCTAATCATGAATGATAATGATTTTCAATTATGATGACGATGAAGATAGTCAGAATGTCGCTACAAGCGCATCGTTATAAAATGTTGACCTGCCACGTATGCGAGCGTGATGTTGATATGAGAGAAAGCAGCAATTAAAGGGTATTCACCCAAATCCACCCAAATTCAGACAGAGAAAGAATTTTGCTCATAAAGTATCAAAATGTGGCAATATGAACGAAGAAGAAAGGTGATCTTCTAGAAATGTACACAGCACACCTGGATATTTAAAGCCAATTGCCAGAGAGACTACTACAGGGAAACGTGTGAGACACCAAGATTAAGTGTTTCTGCAATGACCCCCCACCAGAAATTGCCAGGACAACTCAGGTAAAGCTCATTGATATTAACTTTTGAAATAAATACATGTAGATAGAGAGAAAGATATACAGACAAACAATTACATACAGAGAGAGAAAGATAGACAAACAGGCATACAGAGTGTGAAAGAGAGAAAGAGAGAGGGTGGGTTGTTTTCAGGCTGGTTGGATCATATTGAAACTAACTAGATTCTAGATCTAGATCTATATTACAGAATATGTGCTAGTCATTTCTTTTGAATAGCAGACACAATATCTAGATGTACACTGTTAAGTTATAACCGCCACCTTATATTGGTGATATTGATCTATGTTTGCATTGTTGTAGGACCCATTTTAGCAGGGATCCCACATGTATAGAATCTAGTTAACCATTTTTTTTATTTTAAAACCTCATTGGTCTGTTGTTTTTTTTTGACTGAGTAACCAAGTAAATACTTATCTTGTAAGACAGTAAGACCTTTCTAAGATAGGTCCTACCCTACTGAAATAGATCTAATTGTTATTTACAATTTTCACATGTTCAATACATTACAGGTCAGCCATCCTATTCCTACCCAGGAGTTCATCAATACTCACTTGATTTTGCTCAGCAGATTCTACCCACACTATGAACTGCAAGTGGGACATCTATTCTTCAAGACAAAGATGGAATATCAGTGCTTTGGGAAATGCTCAGAGAGGGCAGGTAAGATATTTATAAATACCCATGGTTCTAATATAATTAAAAGTTAATTTTAAGCATTTTAATGATTTTTTGTGTGAGTTTTATATGAGTCACAAATACCTGTGCCATTATGCCTGTATCATTATAGATATTTCAGATTTTTTGATGAGAACAATTCTTAGTGTGGCATTCATTACTATGCAATGTTAGAGTCATGCAGTTACACCAGCAAAGTTGTATCTAATAAGATTATAGGAAATATTCCTTATGGTGAATGCTCATGATTGTAAAAAAGAAAAAAGTAATTCTTTAGTGGTGGAATAAAATAAAAGTGTAAAATTGTGTACTTATGTAGCAATAGGTTAATATACATGTGCACCCTAACAGAGTATGTTAAATTCTTATTTTCAGGCACTCAGATCTTTTATCCATTTGATGAGGCAGAATGTATAGGGAAAGGATCCATCTATGTAAACAGCTTGCTTCACCATCATTTCCAGCACAATTGGTATGGGATGCACCATGTGCAGTTGCAGATGTGTAATGGCTTAAGGACAGAACAAGAACAACATCATGCTTTGGTATGAAACTTTTTTAACTTATCAGCAGACATATTCAATCATTGAGTCTAGTTTATCAGGGATAGATCTCAGCTTCCGCTCAAATTAAAAGACATCTAGAAGTGATTTCAGTCAAACCTGTACAAGCAGTCACCTCTACTGAGCATACAGCCTAAGTTAGGAAGCAATTCAGGGAATTTATCAAATTAGCATTTCTATACTAGTATATAAATATACACATATAATTGTGTTAGACAGCCACCTGTCTTCAGAAACCTCTGGTTTATACATGGTTTTCTTTGAGTGGCAGCTGAAAACAGATCTGACTGTATAGTAAAACAAGTCAATAAAGACCATAATTATTAAAATTATTCAGACTTGTACCTAAAAGACATGTGTGCATTTAATGCAGGCTGAAAACATTGTTTAGAAAATTGTATTAGTCAGCCACCTGCCTTCAGAGGTCATTTAACCTATTGGTTCCTTCAAATGGCTGTTGAAGACAGGTTTGGCTGTGCAGTATGTTGGTTTCCCCAAAATACACTGCATCAAACATATACTGTGACTTTTTTTAACTATAAAATTTGCAGTTCTTATGTATTGCTGTCAGTTTTAATTGTTAACCTTTTCAGTGAGTAAAACACAGCATATTTAAAACAGAACAGATCCAGATCAGAAGCCATCTGACCAATTTCAATAATGTATATCATGCCTAACAGAATTTAGGAAACACCCCTTAAAAGACCATGTAAACTGGTTTTCTTTAAATATCTTCTCACTTCTTTCATTTCTACAGTTATGGTACTATGAAGGGACTTCACCAGATGGTTGAATTCTCTCTGATGGAAGCCGGGCATACCAAGTTTATTCCAGATTGGCATTTTTGGGTGTTCAAGTTCAAATGGAGGCACTGTTCTGTAGTAACACTAGACCAGATTGGTGAATGTGTTCTGTTAACAGGCATAAACTCCCTCAGCTTGTAAATGACAGTGGAAAATCAGTTATATTCTGTTTAGGACATGTTAATAAATTTTTTCAGCAGTGTTGATCAAGACAAGAGTCTGATTTCCTGTTTAGGACCCCTCTAATTAATTAGGGAAGAATGCTTTGTACAATAAAACCTATCTAATATTGTGTTGAGTCTTAGGTGTTTAAGACAGATGGCTGCTTAAAGCAATTTGATTGTAAAGCAGAAATATTCTAAAGGAGCTTTCTGTTTAACCGTCACCTTGCTTTAAGCTGCCATCTTGTTTTATACAATCGATTATTCGGTCTAATGTTCGTAATAAAGAGTTTTTACTGTATTTGTAAGGTTGAAAACTGTCGAGAATATAGCGCGACGTTCTACAACGTCATTTACTGCTATCATACGTCACGTCTGTACCTAACGACGTCATTGTTTGTAAACAAATATGATAAAAGTACAGTGGACACAACACTTTTTCACCCGTCTTCCATCTTCTTTATTCGTCCTGTTATTGATCAAAATTCAACTGTACTTAACAGTCTTTCAATAAAGAGGTTGTACTTATGCCATACAGTTCAGATATCTCGACTATGTAATTTTTGTCAATCCCGTTACCATGGTAACCCTTTTTTCACAAATAATTAGCAAATACATGCACTTAGAAACATCAGCACAATATTTGACTAGATATAAAACTACTGCATGAAAAATGAAAACACAGTTTAATGTGATGTCATTTCATATAAGTTGTGTGCTGTTATTGGCCAAAAATGTGATTCTTATGAAAACGGTGGTTTTAGAAAAAATGCGATTTCTCCAAAAATATAGCAGCCACAGCAAAAATATTTCGTCAGTGTTTCAAGGAAACACTGTTGCATAATAAAACACCAAAATCTGAATTTGACCAAAAAACTTCAATAAGCCCCTTTTTCCCATGGCTTGTCACATATATGGAACAAATTTTGGTTAACATCTGTTTATTCATAAGAAATACTTTTTATTTAGGCTCTATTATAAATTATAAAAATTTCTAATGAATTTGCGTATTCCCAACCAATGACCTCTCTATTGATACATGTATGTATGTTTTCTATTTGTATAAATGTTAATGCTGTCCACGGTAGTGGACCTTATACAGATATATTTCAATAAAGTTTCAAAGTTTCAAAAGCTTTATTTTCAACCTGTTTTTAAGTGGTAGCACGTCTTCAATTTAGAAACAGGCTATGAGGTAAAGGGTTAAAAAGTGTTCATGTAGATCCACATCAGACAGCTCTCAGACAGCGCTCGAGGAGCTGTCTGATCAGGATCTTCACTGTTTCTTAAAGGATGTGTCTGACGTGAATTGTCCTTGAGAAAATATCCTTATTTGCATTAGTTCAGATGATACATGTACAGTGTTTATGTTCGTAGTGGGTGAAGTTTTAAACATAAACATTCAGCGGAGGAAGAGTTAATACCCGAGTAACTCTCCCTCTCTCTGCCAAATTTATCAATAAGTCTCAGTCAACTTGAAGCAAGATGGAAATTTCTGCTTTACCTTCATTTTGCTTTGAGCAGTCATTTGCTTTAACGCTTTCGGTGCAAAATGAATCGTGACTGTTTTTTACCCCATCACTGTTTTTGATCGATTTCTTCAATATTGATGTCTGCAAGATCGTTTCAAAGTTAGATTTAAGGTACATGTAGTATGACTTAAGAAATTCTGATATGAATGTCAAACAGTTTTGATCCTGATCAGACGCCGCGTTACGCGGCGTCTAGTCTGGATTCAAACTGTTTGCAAAGTCGACTTTATGCGACCTTGGCGATGAAAGGGTTACAACCCCAATACTAAATCTTATTGAGTGGTTGTAATCTCTATTTAGAGGTGTTTTTACTGTATTTATAAAAGAGGTTGTATGTCGTTGCATTAGGTGCAGTTTGGGTTGGAAAGACACACTTACATGTAGAGCATACTATCACAATTTTGGATTACAAAGGTCAACCATGAGACGATACAATGATGGTGCGCCAACTGCATTTCTGAAAGTGTGATCGAGACTGTGCGATTGTGTGTCGGCGTACAACCGAAGTCTGGTTTACACTAAACTTTATTGTACATGTATATGATATTTTTAAATGAAATATGTAACGTAATAAACTGTAAATTGATAAATCCTAGATAAGTGCCAGTGCCCATCTTACGAATCGCGCATCGCAGGCCACGTATGGAGTAATCTGCAATCTGCTGTCGTTAGGTTATTGTCTACTTTGAAAATGTCGTCGCATAACTGTGTTCAATTAATACCCGTGAATATTTTAACTGAATAATCTATAAAAACGAGTGTCAAACAGTTTTGGATCTAGATCAGACGCTGCGCCTGAATACCAGTCAGGTGGGGATCGGCAAGCAAAGAGGTAAGTACTAGTTTCGGATGAAGGTGTTGGAAAGGGAAGTGACTCGCTATTTTCATCACTACAATATGTCATACTGGTTGTCTTTCATGGCAAATCTGACTCCTCTGCAATTTAGTTTTTGGAAAGGAGTAAATCGGTGTCGGAATAGGTTAAATACTATTTCACGCTCTTATCTAAGTATTTGTTTAGAAGAAAAACATTGTATGTTCCTGATACATTACTGATGTTTAAATGAATGTTCGGATAATAAATAGTATGATTGTATAAGTGTAACGATTTGTGTTAGATTTATGTATTGGCGTACATGTACATGTTTACAATGTTTTATCATCATCGCAAAATTAATGCTATTGTTAAGACAAAAAATACAATCTTATTTCAATAAACTGTCAATCTTCTATTGATTAAACGACCCCTTTTTGACTGAGTGACTTAAGCAGTAAAGGGGACAATTATAAATAGGAAGGCGCTAATTACAGTCGATTATCATTAGCGAATTTAACGTTAAACCGTTATTGACAGTCGACTGTCACTAGCGAATTCAACGTGAAATCGCTATTGACAGTCATTTGTAAATTTTATGTTCACTGTAGTTTGTGATAGCGCATATGTCAACACTATTTCTATGAGTTGGAATTAAAGCAGCGCTCCCTGCATGATAGCGTTAATCGTGTGAGAATTTTGTGAGGTTTGCATTAGTTAATCGGTTTTAGGGGAGGGGAAGAGAAATTTATATATAGTATATCAGTTTTATTTCACTCTATCTAAATTCCATTAATCTTCTCAAATATAGCTTATTGCATAGAGGAAAGGGGAAATAATTCTATATTGATGTGACGTTAATAAGAACGCCATGCGCATGTATACGGTGGCGTTTATGTGCTTTAAAGGCCAGCGTAGACTCAGATCAATGAGTGAATTTCATCATACCCGCTGGAAGCAAAACGCGTTTTTATGGGGAACACTTGGGGGTGTAGCTTGATCAATTGGTGACACATCTTTATAAGGGGGGCCAGGGGAACATGTTCCGGAATTTTTCTCTGGTGCGTTCTGAGGGCGCTTCGCACATTCAAAAACAAGTAGAATACTAACATAAATTTATGTAAAAGTTCGACTGTAAAATAATACAAATTTGTGTATTCTTAGATAATATTTTTGGACAGATTATTTTTCGGCCATCAATGTCTACCCCCCACCCATCCAATTAGTGTGCGCACTCAGGCTTACATTGTAATAGCGGGGTCCGGGAGCATGCTCCCCGAGGATTAATTTATTTCTATATGGTTTCTGGTGCGTTCTTGGGGGCGTTTCGCACATTCAAAACAGGTAAATTACTAACATAATGAATATGTCGAGGGGTTATTGCTAGAACCTACCAAATCGATATTTTTACGATTTTCACTTTTTTTGAATATTCTGATGTAGTTTTTTATTCTGCATCTTTTGCACTAATTCCCGCGGTTAGATGTTGTTTCTTTCTTAAAATATTGACCAGGATCCTAACCACCCATAACCTTACTCCGTAAACGGTGTTGGCCAGTACAGGGTATCTCTCGACTGTCAAAAGCGATTTCACGTCAAATTCGCTAATGACAGTCAACTGCGATTTTAACGTAAAGCCGCTATTGTTAGTCGACTGTCAAAAGATTAATTTTTGTAAGTCAGTACTATCAAACACTAAACAACGACTAAAAAATTTAATCCTGCGCATGCGTATTTGGGTTGTGGCGGTAAGTCTCAAAGAACCTCAAAGAGCCTTTGATTAGCAGGGCTGCCATAAGTTGACATGAACAATCCTAAGATTTCCTAATTTGCATTTTTCAAGTGCAATTTTACAAATCGTACCTTTACCCAAACGCCTGCTTCTACTTTTGTTGACGCGTGACTACTTAAAGCAGGCTGGAAGTAAAGCAATATGCGCCTTAAAGCGCATTCTGCTTAACTTTCAGCCTGCTTTAAGCTACCATGTACAAGAAAAAAATCCTAAGATTTAGAAAAAATCCGGAGAAATGGCAGCCCTGGATTAGATGACAGAAAAACAGATTGCAAGTACAATGTAGGGTTTGGGGAATCTACAATAAACATACCCCCCCCCCCCCCCCCCAAAAAAAAAAAACCCCAACCCCCCAACATTTTTAGTGATAGTGAATGTAGATATTTAATTATACAAAACTAGAAAATGATTGTCTTAACAGTAAACTAGCACAGTGCTACTTCTCTTAACCCCTTACTCCATAGATACACATTTTAACGTATTTCATTTGATCCTCCTCCATTTTATACAGTCAAGTATATGCACCATGAGAAAGTTTACCTATATCCTAGCAGATAGTATCTTAAAGCAGGCTGAAAATAATGCAGACAATTCCTTAAGGAGCATTCTGCTTTACTTTCAGCCTATCTTAAGCAACCATCTGTCTTCGATACTGAAAACAGGCTATGGGGTAAAGGGTTAAGCAATAATCAATGGTGATTTGCCGTTTTAACTAATACAAATGCAAGAACTACATGTATGCAATTAAAATTAGAAAAGTATAATACAGCAAAACCTTTCTATTACGACCACTAACAGGTAGGTTAATTGATTGTATGAAAGACTGATGGCAGCCTAAAGCAAGGTGAAAGTAAAACAGAAAGCCCCTAATGATTTTTGTTTGACTTTCACCTTGCTTTAGCCACCGTCCTCACACATTATGCTTGCATCTGGAGCATATCCGTCCAGCTGAGAAATGAAACGCATATTGTCATTTTGGCGCAAACCATTCTAATTTGGAAACGATATAAATGAACTGATTTTTGTTTCTATTTAAAGGTATGTCCATTTCCTTTGACATTTTTTGTCGGTACTATTTAAAAAGGGTGTTTCGGGAAGTATAAACGTTTTGTTACTTCCAATTGACGGTATAGCTCTTTGTCGGTACCAAAAAATAATTTCAACCACTAAATTGGTTAGTATCTATTAGTCTATTTTAACAAAAGATTAAAAGTCGCTCGGGTGCCCCTCGCTTGACTTTTAATTTTTGTTTAAATCGACTAATAGACACTAACCTATACATAATTATGATTATAAAATGATAAGCCCTTACAGTAAATTCCATTTAAGGGTGTATGAAACACATAAGCGAATTTTTCAAAGTATTAAACTTTTTTCTATCATTGTTTTTGGGAAGAGCTGTTTATGATGAATGAAAAAATGAAAAAAAAAATATGGTGGTGTCCCTTTTTTTTAGCTACAGCGATTTGAAAAAGGAATGTCAAATTTGGACTTTTTTTCAAATTTTACCCATTCAGAGTACAAGCTCCACTAAAATCTATTTTAAAACAAAACAAAATATGGTAATTTGGGTTTTCATTATTTAGTTCATGTCTATGGTGGCATTTTTACATATAGAGACAAAGCAAGCACCAGTTTGAACAATATGGGTCCCTAAATATAAAAAAATGCTTTTAATAGGGCATGATTTTATTAGATCTTTTATTTTATGAAAAAAAGTAAAAAAGTTTGAAAATGAAATAGTTCTAGTATTAAACTTTTCTTATATTCTACCAGATGAAAGCCCATGCTAAAGCGATTCAAAATATGAGAATAAATTGTAAGGTCAGTGTTGAAAATTTTGAGTTATTAAAGTAAAAAAGTACCATATCGATGCTATTTAGAGCTTTATAAATTTCACATTTGGTGCCTGTTTTCTCTTGAATTAGTTTTTGTATGAAGAAATACTACCATAGACAGGAAATAAATAACACAAACCCAAATTATCATATTTTGTTTTCATTTGAAATGGATTTTATTGAAGCGGGCTGTTTGAAAAGGACAAAATAAGAGAAAGTGGGAGGGGTAAATTGTTCATGGCCGTAGAGCCAAAAGTTCTTGACCAAAATGTACACTTTTTCTATTTATTCATTCATCTTAAATAGTTCTTCAATACAAAACCATCATAGAGTGTTTTCATATACTTTGAATATTTCCCAAATCCATGAGTTTGATACACCCTTAAGCGGTGCAGAATATAGAAACAGTTGATTGTAAAATACACTTAAGCTCAAAACTGGTTGAATGGTTTCGGTTAGCGGTCGTTTAATACTATTTTGATTCGTACTCTCTCTCTCTCTTTCACTCTCTCTCTATCTCTTTCTCTTTCTCTCTCTTTCAGAGACATTCTTTTTTCTGTCTTTCTGTCTGTCCACGGAATTGTTGTATAATTCCGTGGTCTGTCTGTCTGTCTCTGTCTGTCTCCGTCTCTGTCGCTCGTTTTCCCCCTCTCTCTCCTCCCCTCCATCTGTAAATCACAAGATAAACTATATGCTGTGTATATTTAATTTTATCAATAACATAATTATTCGTATAAATTGAATGAAAAAGTACATAAAAATAATTAAGAATAGATGCAAATCTATCATCACATATATACATCTCTGCCGCGTACATCATACACGAAATCCATAGGGTCTACCCAGCGATCTGTTGTGTGCATTACTGGATTAAGTATGCCAATCGGGCGTGCAAGGTTAGGGGAGCTGGATGCCCCTCTGTAGTCCCGCCGCACAGTCGCGTAAGGGAGGTAATTCCCGCCACTGTATACCCGGTTATCCATCTTGACCAATCCTGCTGAGCGGCGCCCGGGCAGGGTCTGGTACGGTCTGTACATTAATCGATCTCTTGACGATAAGACGTCGCTCGTAGGTAAATGATCTCTGGACGATGATAGCTGATAACGATCAACACTGTTATCGCGGTAATAACCGACAAATGAGTCTCTATCGTAAGGTTTAAATCGACGGTCAGAATTGGATCCGTAATCGGCTGGTGGTTCGGGTCTTGTGGGTTTGGTATCGATAGAGTATCGATGACGTGCGTATATCCGACGATACTTCTTCCAACGACAAGCTATGAGGAGGTATATGATAGCCGAAGACAAGATGAGAACCTCTCCTATACAGTAACAGAGGAGAGCCCATGGGAACTCGATCACAGAATCCATCGAAGTGTACTGGAAGAAGTAGTAGATACAGGCGGCCTCAAGGGCGATGGTCACCAGGCCCAAGAGTGCTGCAAAACATGAAACAGAAATGTCATTTGGCATTGCTAAAATAATATAGAAGCAATATTCTATGACATGTCAGTCAGTAGATACTAATTTGCTGTAATTTTGTCACTATCAATTTCATAATGTACATGTTTAATTACGACCACTAAAACGAAGGCTAATTGAGTTTATAATAGACAGGTGACAGCTTAAAGCAAGATGACAGAGAAACAGAAAGCTTCTATAGGAGCTTTCTGTTTCACTGTCACCTTGCTTTAAGCGGTCACCTATCGTAAACACCCTAATAATTAACATAATTTAGTGGTCGTTATAGAGAGGTTTTACTGTAACTAGAAAATCAAATAACTAAACATCCTCTCTTGTGTGACCAGTCAGTATTAAATGAAGAATTGTGACATTCTAAGCAGTGCATGCATAATATTTATTGAATGACAACTGCAATAAAAAGGCTTCTGTTGGAGCTTTTTCTATCACTTTTGTCTTGTAATAAATTTTGTTAAAGGACCGACACTATTAACTGCTAGTCTAGACGTTGCTTAAGCATTTTACCTCCATGACGTATTCGACTTACTACAATTGTAGTCTTCTTAAATTGTGTTTGTCTCTAAAATTCAAATTTAGGACTTGTTTACATGCATTGACCAGTTATACATGTATCGATATGCACGTCAATCAGTTTTCACATTGTTCTCGGTCAAATGCAGGGTTGAGGTTACAGTGGAGAACACGTTATTCTTTCCCGTTAACGCAAACGCGGTGCACAAAAATGTAGAAAATGGCAACTTTTGGATATTTCAATCTATTCATTTTTAATCTGAGTAGCAAACAGTTTGGAGCCTGATCAGACGCCGGGTTACCCGGCGTCTGATCTGGCTCCAAACTATTTGCAACGGAAATAATAGATTTAGCGTAAACGCGTTTGTTGGGAAAGAATAACGTTTTCTCCGTTGTAAGAGTGGATTTTCTGTTGTAAAGCTATGCATTGTTCCTTACCCGTGGCAAATTGCAGAATAGCTGCTCCTATGACATACATGTGATAGCTGTAGGTCTTGCCGCAGACGTGACAGTGGAAGATCATTACAGCCAACAGACCAATCAGACACATGCCGAACACGAGTGTTGCCAGCACAGCGATTGCTTGTAGTTCCACTGAAATAGACATGCACACACGTGACAGATCTGGGTCAGGCAACAGGTAGCACACGTCGACAAAAATACACACTTAATCTTGTTTATGTTTCAGATATGTGATTGCTTAAAACATGCTTATTAATAAAGTAATGCAGGAAACTCCTTTAGGAGCTTTCTACTTTACGTACAGCCTGCTTCAAGCCAACATAAGAATGTAGCAGAAATTGTCATTCTGTGAGAATAGGTAAAGTTGAGAAAGGACGGAACATTGAAGGCAATGGTTATACATGTACTCTTTCGAAGCTAGATCTTAAATTTTTTAATTTCATTCATTTGCAACTTTTTCAGATTCTACAGTTTGACTAAGAAATATTGATATGAGAAGTTGGGCCATTGTTACGGAGAGGAGATAGGTTCCGCGTCCTTTAAGGATCAAACTTGATTGTGCAAAATAGGCACTATAGTATTAAACTTTCTAAGTACTGAATGAGGCAAAGTAAAAGTAAGGACCAAAACAAGACGTCGAATTAATTGGCGTCTTATTAGGATACAAATTTCTTTAATATCTATTTCAACACACTGTCTTAACTCTAAATAAAAAGAACATAAAAACTGCAAGCGGCTATTTCAAATAAACAGCCTGAGGATAACATGTTACACCGTTCGAAGTTTCAAAGTTGAATTTAGTTGATCATACATTCAAATGTTTGTTTCAATCAAGTAATGCTTCAAACACAAAATAATACACAGAAAATGCAAGTAACCTTGAACAATCTTACGTGCGAATATGTGTTCATTGTAGCAAACAGTTTGAATCTAGGTGATACACTGAGTAACTATGCGTCTCAGTCGGGCTCAAACTGTTTGTCAGTCTAATGGCATTTTCTTATAGAAACTGTACATAAATCCGCTCAAAGAATTGCTGTACACCACCAAACAGCGAGCTTAAGGATAATGGCTTGTTCTCGAAGGTGAAATGATGTAGGCAAAACATGCTACAGTGGATAAGACGTTATCCCTTCCCGTTTAAACGTTTAAAGAAATACAAACGCAAATCGGTAAAAATAATAAAATAAACACACAAAAAAGTTCTTGATTTTCTAGCGACCCATTTTCAGAAATCTGAGTGGCATACAGTTTAAATCCGGATCCCACGCTGGATAACCGGGAGGCTGATCTGGTTCCAAGCTGTTTGCAATGTAAATAATCGTGTTAGCGTAAACATAGGATGCCGTCTTCTCTATTGGATGTAGCATTCATTTATTTTCCGCAGAAGTTATAAGAAGAACACAATTATGACATTTGTCATATAAGAAAGTGAAAGGTGGAAAAAAACAAAACGGTTGTTTGAACGATACGTACATTCCCAGTTTTATGATCAGTGGTAGCTTATTGCTAAAACTAGATAAAAAAAGAAAGAAGAACACCTCCAAGGGTACTAACTGCCACTCCGACTATTCAAAGTAAGGATTGTTGCTGGTATTTAGGGAAGATGGTTGTTTAGTTGTAAGCAAGATGAAAATATTGATATGTGTGAGTTTATCCTGCTTTAAGCTATCGCCTACTTCTAGCACTACAACAAGTATTATGTCGCGTTGTCGTAAGAACATGGTAATATAAGTACTTGTAGTTATTTAAAAAATACGAGAGAGACAAAAAGACAAAAATACTGTACTTTCTTACATTACACAATATGTTTTCAAGATATGGCATTGTTCCTATTTGTCAATGTTCAATATCAAAAAAGTACCTGCTGAAAGGAAAACAGAAAGCTCCTAGACTAGATATCAGCGCATTGTCTCTCTCTTTTTTTTTTTACAATATATGTCCTTTCAGACAGCTTAGAACCATATGAGGGACAGATTTACCAATCCTTTAACCATCGTCAAAACTATATTGACGATAGTACAAAGAATGCATATGCTACAGTGGAGAAAACGTTATTCTTTCCCAATAAACGCGTTTACGCTAAAACTATTATTTGCAGTGCAAACAATTTGGAGCCAGATCAGACGCCGGGAAACCCGGCGTCTGATCAGGCTCCCAACTGTTTGCCACCAAGATAAACAAGAATTATCAGAATTGTCCAATAGTTGTTCTTTTCTACGTTTTAGTGCTTTGCGTTTGCGTACGTTTGCGTTTAAACGGGAAAGAATAACGTTTTCTCCACTGTATTAACCCTTTCATGATCAAACAATTTGGGAGCTCTTTATCCCTTCACCGTTTCATTGTCGTTTGCTTCAATATTGTTGTCTGCAAGACACGTTTCAAAGTTAGATATGATGCTGTCTGACTTAATATTTATCGATAAGAGTGTCAAACAGTATGGGTCCTGACCAGACGCCGCGTGAGGACCAAACTATTTGTCAACGCTCCTTTAAGGCGTTAATGAGAGTGAAAGGGTTAAGGCCTTATAGTTTACTAGTTTTAATGACTTATACAGTGAAGAATCTGTTATTATTTCCCGTTTAAACGCAAACGTACGCAAACACAAAGCACTAAAACGTAGAAAAGAACAACGTTTGGACAAATCTGATAATTCTTGTTTATCTTGGTGGCAAACAGTTTGGAGCCTGATCAGACGCCGGGTTACCCGGCGTCTGATCTGGCTCCAAACTGTTTGCACTGCAAATAATACTTTTAGCGTAAACGCGTTTATTGGGAAAGAATAACAGATTCTCCACTGTAGTAACTGTTAATCGTTCAATTAGAATCGTGATTATGTGTATTAAATGATATGTCTTTCGATTCAAAATGACATGTTATAAACAGTACAGACCCAGATGAGACGACGCATATTGCGGCATCTCATCTGGGTCTACCCTGTTTGCTAAACCATTCAACTATATCGACTAGAAACAAATTGCTATAAAAATATCCATAATATTTGACGAAGAACTAGTCCATCAACCACATCGGACTTGCCCACAAAACACAAATATATATAAACTTTAGACAAAGACATACCTGGTGCATCAGCGCCACCGAAGTCCACATTGCCCTTGTCCAGGATACCCGCCATATTAACACACTCTCCTGGTACACAACCAATCATATAGAACAGTCCCCATTGCTTCTTTGATTTAGTCTTCTCATACCATCGTCCAAACCAGAACGGAATCACCCAACCAATGAAGAACGCTATACATGCCGCCACAGTCAACAGAAATGCCGACCGAGTTCGAGCCTTCATTGTCTTTACTACTGTTCGCGTTGTCTAGTATCAAGTTGGCGTTATTCTATAATGCGTTGGCCTTACAGTTGAAACTATATATAAAATACCCAATTATTGAAGCATATTGGTGACGCACACTTAAATAATCCACGTGACGCTAGTTTTCGTTTTAAAATCCGTTTACATAATGAAAGTCAGAGTGCTTTCTTTATCCTCGATGTGTGTCCATACATATTTCTTCTATCATTTTCCCTCCCCGTGATGACCACTTGAGTCCTGTCTGTTTGTCCGAAATGACCCAATGATCTGAAAATAGTTTTCGAAAAGGTTAATTCGGTAATCAACAGAGCCCATTTACTGCGTTAACGTCATTACATTGGATTTTGAAAACCATTTGTCGTCTGATTTTATTTATCAAATTTTAGTCATAGGTACTTTGACTTAAGTAATATTGAAGTAAAAGTCAAACAGTTTGAATCTTGGTCAGACGCCGCGCCACGCGGCGTCTGATCAGGATCAAAACTGTTTGCCAATAACCATTGTTTATATTTACAAACGTCACTATTAAAAATGACAAACATTCCGTTTGATATATGTTATGAAATTATTCACTTACTAAGGACAATGTATATTTCTTTAAGAGTTGTTAAATATATGTAGGCTTTAGGTAAAATGTAAATTGAAAATGATCTGATTTGGTTAAGGCAATAAAAAAGTTGCTATAAGCACATTAGCAAACAAAAAAGATAGTTTGTTACTGCAATACGTGTTACTGGTACAACGTCACCTATTTCTGAAATGTCATGTTAACTTTACTTTATAGTGTTACAAAGAGGTTGTCTACCTTACAGTGAAGAATCTGTTATTCTTTCCCGTTTAAACGCAAACGTACGCAAACGCAAAACACTAAAACGTAGAAAAGAACAACTTTTGGACAATTCTGATAATTCTTGTTTATCTTGGTGGCAAACAGTTTGGTGCCTGATCAGACGCCGGGTTACCCGGCGTCTGATCTGGCTCCAAACTGTTTGCACTGCAAATAATAGTTTTAGCGTAAAAGCGTTTATTGGGAAAGTATAACAGATTCTCCACTGTATTTCTGAAATGTCATGTTAACTTTACTTCATTGTGTTACAAAGAAGTTGTCCAACTTAACCCTTTAACTGCCAAATATTTTGTGAGATTTTCACCCCTTCACCGTTTTATTGTCGTCTGCTTCAGTAGTGTTGTCTGCAAGACACGTTAAAAAGTTAGATTTAAGGTAGTATGACTTGATAAATATCGATAAGCTTGTCCTGTTCATGACCCAAACTGTTTGCAAACGCGCTTTGTGGCGCCATTGAGAGTGAAAGGGTTAAACACTATTGGTGTCTTTTAAATAGAAATGAAACACGGAACTCAAAATCATCTCCATTATGACCATTATAACGAAGACTACTTGGTTGAATAAAACAGGTGACATCTTAAAACAAGGTGAACGTAAAACAGAAGGCTCTGTTGTTGTCACCATACTTTAAATAGCCACCTGTCTAAAACAACGGACACTTAACGAAATGTATTTGGTCATAATGGGGGGGGGGGGGTTACAGTGGAGAAAACGTTATTCTTTCCCAATTAATTAACGCGTTTACTCTAAAACTATTATTTGCAGTGCAAACAGTTTGGAGCCAGATCAGACACCGGGTTACCCGGCGTCTGATCAGGCTCCAAACTGTTTGCCACTCAGATCAACATGAATAGTTAAAATTGTCGAAAAGTTGTCCTTTTCTATGTTTTAGTGCAATGCGTTTGCGTACGTTTGCGTTTAAACGGGAAAGAATAACAGATTCTCCACTGTACTGTATATAGAATTGTAAAATAAATGGAGATAACAATATTTAAGCATATCAATGTAGTGTAAGGGTTAAATGATTTATTTTGTCTTGACATTGTTTCATGTTCACATCTCTACGTCTCAGTTTTACCTAGAAATTAGCCATTTGAAAGTCAGACTGATGCATTGCAAACAATGTAGATTGTGCAGTCGATGAGTCAGATAGACGGCACTTGGAAATGTCTGGGTCTACATTGTTTGACATATTGTTAAATGAATGGTTTAATAATGTTGATCATGGCCATAGGTCGTGCCTGTGAAGGGGCATGGTCTACAATCTTTGCATTGCATGTACGTCAATTTTCTCATGGTGCGACTAAATATAAATATTCCTACTTAATCCATTCACTGCCTTACCCCGCGTACGATGGATATTTGCAAACAGTCTGTATCCTGTTCAGTCAGATATATCCAAACTATTTGACACTAATTGCGATATGACTTTAGTCATTTTATCTAAAAATTGAATTTGAGAAGTAGAAGCAGACACCAATTGTTGAAAGCAGATGTCTTCGTAGCAATGAAGGAGTAAACCCGGCGAACCTGATGGGTTTACGCTAAACTTTGGTTTACAAAATGTATATTTTGTATGTGAACATTACAGTGCGTGTGTCTAACGAGTCGCCCCGTGGCATGGGCAGATCTAAGGCAAGAATTTACATCAGATATGTTTAATATTCATGAGTGAGTGAGTAAGAAATACCTGAAGGCAGATCTATGCAACTGTAAATGACAATGTATGTATGCTTTCAAAAAACGAAACGCTTGAAGACATAAACATAGAACCATGAATAGTGAACTGATCTAAAACATGTCATGTAGAGACTATCTTCAACTTAACATAAGCCCATTTATATGCCTAGATATTGCAATGAACTCTCCCTATGTGCTAAAGTGGCGAAAATGTTATTCTTTCGCAATAAACGCGTTTACGCTAAAACTATTATTTGCAGTGCAAACAGTTTGAGCCAGATCAGACGCCGGGTAACCCGGCGTCTGATCAGGCTCCAAACTGTTTGCCACCAAGATAAACAAGAATTATCAGAATTGTCCAAAAGTTGTTCTTTTCTACGTTTTAGTGCTTTGCGTTTGCGTACGTTTGCGTTTAAACGGGAAAGAATAACAGATTCTCCACTGTAGCTTGTAGATTTCATAACAGATATGCAAGGGTGATCTAAGGTCACTGCAGTGATTTTACATAAAGCAAAACATTTTATATGCAATAGCAAACAGTGCATACCCTGATAAGACGCGGCTTGACGCGGCGTCTTATCAGTGTATGCACTGTTTGTCAATCTTTCCTTTAATAGACACTTCGCTTAACCCTTTCCTCCATAGCTTGTTTCTAGTTTTGAAAATAGGTGACTACTTAAAGCAGATTGAAAGTAAAGCAGAATCATCTGAATGCGCATTAAGGCGCATTCTGCTTTATATTCAGCATGCTTTAAACTTCCATCTGCTACAATAAAGAAATTATTTCTTATGATACATGTTCATGACTGTATAAATTGGAACTATTTTCTTAAGCGGAGGAAAGCGCTAAAAGGTGCTTCTATGGAGGACGGGTTAAATGGGTTAAGCACGTAATGTCGCAGTCGTGTGCACACTTTTACAGCTATGACCACTGTTTATCTGCGCATCTCTTCACAATATATCACCAGAGTGTCAACAGATTGTATCGAGATGAGAGACAGAGTTACTCGGCCTTTCATCTGGATCAACATTCTCACGTAAATAGTTCTCCAGTTACGATTGCGGTTTAAACCAAAACGAAACGCAAACGCATTGCAATAAAACGTAGAAAATGAAACCTGGTTGACAATTCTGATTACTTGTTCATAACAGTTCGGAGTCATACTTATCAGACAGCGATTAAGCTGCAGCTTATATAATGAAACCTCCCAAGAGACACAATGAAAGTAGATCAATTACTTTAATGTATTCTATTCTATTCAATTCAGGATACATAGATAAATTAGGTTAAATTTAACGCTAACCAGTCCTAATCAGCAGCCAATCAGTGCCCCAGGTTTGTTACAAGCATTTAAATACGCTACAATTGAGCTGCATTCAGTCATGTGTTAAAAGATACTGTCTGCACAAAAAACAGTTTTGTCCACGTAGCAAAGAAACAGGCGTACAATCTACATTTGTACATTGAAGAAGAGTTCAGTCCTTACCAATAAAAACGTATGTTACGACAACTATGATCAGTGCAAACAATATTGAGTCTGATCAGCTGTAGACTGTTACATGTAACCACTACGAATATTAATCGGCAATAATTATGGTAAAGATTCTCCGTTTTGTATCTAATTAACCGTTTATTGGGAAAGAATAACGTTTTCTCCACTGTACTTATGTACATGTATTACGTGTTAACGTTTTCTCCACTGTAATCCCAATCACTGCCAGGTCCGAGCACATTGATATTTGTAACTTGACGTCTGATCAGAATTACAAAATTTTCATATTTCCATTCAAAACTGATGGCACTCTTGTTATTTATAGAAAAATACAAACGATATACCGGTATTTGATACAGAAAACTGTATATCAAATGTCCGTAATTTCCTAACGAACATAGAACCGAAATAACCACACAGTCAAACGACTAACATTAACCCATTCCCCATAAATACGCCTTTTTACACCATTAATTTATTCCTCTACTAAAGAAAATAGTTAAAATATAAGGTCATACATGTATTTACTTACAATAACAAATACAGTGGAGAAAACGTTATTCTTTCCCAATAAATGCGTTTACGCTAAAACTATTTTTTGCAGTGCAAACAGTTTGGAGCCAGATCAGACGCCGGGTAACCCGGCGTCTGATCAGGCTCCAAATTGTTTGCCACCAAGATAAACATGAATTATAAGAATTGTCCAAAAGTTGTACTATTCTACGTTTTAGTGTTTTGCGTTTACGTACTTTGCGTTTAAACGGGAAAGAATAACAGATTCTCCACTGTATGTTCTATATCCTATCAGAGAGCAGCTTAAAGTACATGTATGCTGAAAGAAAGCAGAATGCGCTTAAGGCGCAATCTGCTTTAAGTGGTCAACTGTTTTCAATTCTAGAAACAGGCTATGGGATAATGAGTTAAGTATTTCAAAGAAACAACAAATATGCACATCCAAATGCGGACTCAATATCTCCAATTACAGTGGAGAATCTGTTATTCTTTCCCAATAAACGCGTTTACGCTAAAATTATTATTTCCAATGCAAACAGTTTGGAGCCAGATCAGACGCCGGGTAACTGTTTGTCATCAAAGTTAAAATCAACTTTCAGAATTGTGAAAAAGTTGTTATTTTCTGCATTTTAGTACAATGCATTTGCGTTTCGTTTGCGTTTAAACGGGAAAGAATAACAGATTCTCCACTGTATAACACAGTCTTTTGAACACACCTATTTGTAAAGTCCCAACAGTCTAATTAAAAAAATGTATCATGTAAATGAATTGCACAAATTGACACTCATTTTTGGTCCAGTCCCACATCTTGAATGGTCACACGTGCTAAATGACCATTTCATTGCCTAAGGCAATGATTGTAATATTAGCAGACACACCATTAACCATATCTGTCTGTCCAGCTGGCGTTAACCCTTTCGTGATTATTCGGGAGATTTTTACCCCTTCACCGTTTCATTGTCGTCTGCTTCAATTTTGTTGTCTGCAATGTTGTTTCAAAATTAAAAAGTAAGGCAGTATGAATGAAGAAAGGACAAGGTTCACGAAGCCTCCGATTTGGCCCTGTAAAAAATATTTTTTTCCAACTTTATTTTCTGTTTATTTGTCAATATCAGATACTAATACTCCATAATATACACACAAACGACCCAAAGTCAAGTTTTGACAATTCTATAGTTTCTTGTAAAAATAACAAAAAAACAGATTTTTGGTACAATTCTCGGTATAAATTCTAAAAAACAAACCACTATGAAGTCATGCATGCGACACTTCAAAATTTGGATATGTTACTTCAACTTAAATATTTATTATGTACTTAAAATATCTTTGTGTCGCATTAGTGCCTTCATTGTTTATTTCTATGATTTATAACCTGAATTGTACCAAATATCTGCCTTTTTTACCTTTTTTGTCCTCTTGGTCCATTTACAAGATACTATAAAGTCGTCAAAACTTGAATTTGGGTTGAGCTTTATGTATTATATAAAGTATTAATATATCTGTAATTGACAAATAAAGAGAAAATATAGCTTAAAAATAATTTGGAAAAGAAAAGATTTTTACAGGGCCAAAATGGAGGCTTCGTGAATCTTGTCCTTTCCAAACGAGACTCAAACAGTTTGGACCCTGATCAGACGCCGCGTCATCATGATCAAAACTGTTTGAAAAAGCGCTTTTAGGCGGCATTGAGAGCGAAAGGGTTAGCAACTTACCTGCCATACTGCTTTTACAGTGGAGAAAACGTTATTCTTTCCCCAATAAACGCGTTTACGCTAAAACTATTATTTGCAGTGCAAACAGTTTGGAGCCAGATCAGACGCCGGGAAACCCGGCGTCTGATCAGGCTCCAAACTGTTTGCCACCAAGATAAACATGAATTATCAGAACTGTCCAAAAATTGTACTTTTCTACGTTTTAGTGTTTTGCGTTTGCGTACGTTTGCGTTTAAACGGGAAAGAATAACAGATTCTCCACTGTACATTATCGTCTGCCAAATATCGAATATTATTTCATCAACTGTTTGCACTGCAAATAATAGTTTTAGCGTAAACGCGTTTATTGGGAAAGAATAACAGATTATCCACTGTACTATATGCATATTTCATTTAGCTAAATCCTCTGATCTAACAAAACGACTGGAAGGTTTCCTTATATGAGAAGCTCAAAACTCCAAGACTTGGATTCGAACACACATCGGTGAAGGGATTATTAAAGTTACCCAAAGACCACAATAACACGACTATTCCAAAAAGGATTTATTAAAGATGTTTCACCTATTACTGCATACAGTGGAGAATCTGTTATTCTTTCCCGTTTAAACGCAAACGTACGCAAACGCAAAACACTAAAACGTAGAAAAGAACAACTTTTGGACAATTCTGATAATTCTTGTTTATCTTGGTGGCAAACGGTTTGGAGCCTGATCAGACGCCGGGTTACCCGGCGTCTGATCTGGCTCCAAACTGTTTGCACTGCAAATAATAGTTTTAGCGTAAACGCGTTTATTGGGAAAGAATAACAGATTCTCCACTGTAACTGCGCCTTTTCGGTCTTTAATTTATTCCTCCACAAAAGAAATATTTCCAATTTATACAGTCATGAACATGACACTGTATCATAAGAAACAATATCTTTATTCTAACAGAGGGCATCTTAACGAAGGTTCGCGGTAAAGAAGAATGTGCCTTAAGGCGCATTTTGCTTTACTTTCAACCTGTTTTAGGTGGTTGCATATTTACAATTATTGAAACAGACTATCGGGTAAATGTTCAACGCTTTTGAGAAGACATAGTGTTTTTATCGTTGCGTATTTAAACCTACTTAGTACTTTTCCGAGCTTTTAAGACAGATGGTTGTTTAAAGCAAGCTGAAAGATAAACAGAATGACCTTAAGAGAGAGTCATGGCTTAGTTCTTTCTCAGTTTAGTCATCCATTGGTCAAAAGGTAGAAAAAAAGGTTTCCTATAGTTTTAATCAGGCCGTGATGGCAACATAGAAATGAATTTCTATGAAGAATATGTAAAAACATAAATTGCTGTTCTTTGTGGCAAAGTGTTAATTGTTTCTGGCTAGCCACTAGGCCAAGAGGGACAGGTCATTAGGATTGTGTGTGAAATCTACCGACACGCGCAACATTACCGCCACTTGTGATACATTGCGCGCGAGAAATAAACGAACAATAAAACAACAATAGTACAGTGGAGAAAATGTTATTCTTTCCCAATAAACGCGTTTACGCTAAAACTGTAATTTCCAGTGCAAACAGTTTGGAGCGAGATCAGACGCCAGGTAACACGGTGTCTGATCAGGCTCCAAACTGTTTGCCACTCACAGTAAAACGAATACTCAGAATTATTAAAAAGTTGTCATTTTATAAGTTATTGCAGCATTGCGCTTGCGTTTCGTTTGCGTTTAAACGGAAAAGAATAACGTTTTCTCTACTTTACATGTATATCCTTACAATGACTGCAAATATCAGCTGCTCTAAACCTTGTGACTTGCAAACTTTGAAGACTTATAAGTTCTTCCTAAATTCTCGAATTATTTGCAATACGTGTACATTGTATCTAGGAGTGTTGATCATGATCATAGGCAGTGTTGATCAGCGGTATTTCATCAAATACATACAATATGGTTTTGGTTCGTTTGGTTTCTCGAAAGTTATTCACGGAAACAATTAGCAATTATTTATAGTGATATACACGACATTACTTTTTCTTTTATGGCGGAAAACAGTCGTATTTACCTTGTTCTACAGTGGAGAAAACGTTATTCTTTCCCAATAAAAGCGTTTACGCTAAAACTATTATTTCAATTGCAAACAGTTTGGAGCCAGATCAGACGCCGGGTAACCCGGCGTCTAATCAGGCTCCAAACTGTTTGCCACCAAAATAAAAATGAATTATCAGAAATTGTCCAAAAGTTGCACTTTCCTACGTTTTAGCGTTTTGCGTTTGCGTTTCGTTTCGTTTAAACGGGAAAGAATAACAGATTCTCCACTGTACTAAACAAGTGTTGGCCTCCTGCAAACTACAGCTAAGCTATGCTTCAACCAGTCAAAATATTGCTCACCGAGCATAGTTGCAAGATAGGAGACGTTATTTTTCTCCGTTTCAGCGCAGACGGAATGCAAATACGATGCAATAAAATGTAGAAAAAGGCAGGTTTGAAAAATATCTGATTGACAAATAGTTTGGAGCCTGATTAGACGCCTTATTACTCTGCGTCTGATCTGGCTTCAAACTGTTTGCAATGACATCAGGTAAAGCAAACGCATTTATGGGGAAAGACTAACGTTTTTTCCACTGTAAGAATAGTGGTTATTTTAAGCAGTGTGAACCTTCATCAGAAATAATAGATAGAATTACATTAAAACTAATAAAACGAATACGAAATCACATTTTCTGTTTCAGACAGTTGGCTGATTAATGCAGGAAGAAAGTTTAGCAAAAATATCAAAGATGTCTGCATTACTTCAATTTTGCTTTAAGATATCTTAGTTTTTATTCCTTTAATTAAACCTTTGTTCTTGTTTCGTGCTAGAGGAATTTTACCGTACATGGCTTATAGGATAGTGAAGATATGGATACAATTTGTAACCAAACAAATACAGAGATAGCTAAGTGTTTTAGTTTATGACCGAAGCACGAAGTTTTAAAGTGAATATAGTTTATATGTACTAATATCAACGCTCTGTATGTAACAGTCTTTCTGTATGAACATCTTGTTTTTAATGGTTGCAAAATGCAGGTGAGGCTTCATGTATATACATCAGACCAAGGTGACCAAGCTTTGCAAAAACGTGACAGAAATGATGAATAGTAACGAAGATACCCAGTGACAATTCATTATATATCAGCGTGCTTTGCCAAATAAACGCTAAACAATTAGCCAGCCTTATCTGCAGTTTATCATCATAATTAAACTGTTCGGGGTAAAATAACGTTAACTATGATGTTAACACTCTTTACAGCATCAGTCTTGGTTTCATACAATTACTTGATGTTAAACTGAATTTGATGTTTGAACTTATTTTAGCAATGGTTAAATGTGTTTTTGGAGATTATTCCATGTTTATATATTGGATTTGTTTTTTTATCAAAGGGATGCCTGGTAAAAAATTTCATTTTCTTTTTTTTTTATATTGAAATACATATTAGCAAACAGTGTGGACTCTGACCAGAGTCCACACTATTTGCCTATTTCCCATATATGGGATCGTGGGCACTAATGGGTTAAAGGCAGGTTTGATGCAGGATAAAAGACAATGCAACCTCCCTATTAGGATCGTTCTGTAAAACTTTTTTATCCTGTATAAAAATTAAAACATATGTTTATGTACATGACTGCGAATGCAAGATTATTTTGTATTGTTGTCCAAGTCATTTTATTTCGGATTCTGAATATTCAGATATAAAGGTATCGGGCTATATACAATATAGCTACTCTATTACGACCATTAAAAGTTTCCTTTGTATTACTTTATCGTGCATTAAATAGTCATCTGTATTTAAAAGATCGCAATCATTCTATATATTTAATTGTTGCCTAGTTTGACAGGTACAAAAACAAAACAACGTACAGTGGAGAATCTGTTATTCTTTCCCGTTTAAACGCAAACGTACGCAAACGCAAAGCACTAAAACGTAGAAAAGGACAACTTTTGGACAATTCTGATAATTCATGTTTGTCTTGGTGGCAAACAGTTTGGAGCCTGATCAGACGCCGGGTTACCCGGCGTCTGATCTGGCTCCAAACTGTTTGCACTGCAAATAATAGTTTTCGCGTTAACGCGTTTATTGGGAAAGAATAACGTTTTCTCCACTGTATGTAGTGTTGATGCGTTAATAGCCCCTTCCCTGTCTTACCCAGAGTACTATCGTTATTCGCAAAACGGTTTGGATGCTGATCAGACGCCGCGTAACGCTGCGCCTGATCAGCATCCAAATTATGTGACACTTATTTCATTTCTTGAGTAAAGATACCTAAAATTTGAATTTGAGAAATAAAATCAGACGACAATCGTTTAAAATTGATGACGTCATGGCAGGGAAGGGGTTAATTGTAAATTGATGATCACATGTTACGCACAGTGATTTACGCTATTGTGATGTTATGTATCTTTATAGATTTGTATTGTTGAAATGTCGTACATGTATGCTTAACAATTGTCGCCTGTTCATTTTTTAAGATTACAGTATCCCCTCCCTTCAACGACCCTCCCAACAACGACTCCCTCCTTACAACGACCCTTGCCACAGTTCCCTAAACAGGACACTTATGTCTAACGCTTTTACTGCTGTAATATCGTCTGCTTAAAGTTATGGTCTGCTGTTTTTTCTCAAAGTTACATATTAGACATTTTGACAGAAAAAAAATTGACGAGTGACAAACAGCTTGAATCAAGATCAGACGCCACGTTACGCGGCGTCTGATCTGGATTCAAGCTGTTTGCAAATGTAAACTAATCCCCCCCCCCCTTTATAACGACTCCCACCTAACAATGGGTGTCCATTGGGTGTCGTTGTAGAGAGGGAGCGCTGTAAAATTAATTTTGTCATTTCCATCGAAAAAGGAATGTTAAGTAGATTGCATTCTGATAAGATGCCGAGTTGCTCATTGTGTAATCAGGATCCAAGTGGTTTGCAAACGCTGGTAAAGCAGTTCATTGCAATATCCTGGCATAAATTGGTTGATGCAAGACGATAGTTTGTCTCGCAAAATGTCGATAAGAAAGTCAAATAATTTGGACCTGCTTTGACGCATATTTCTCTGCCTCCGATCTGCATCAAACTTTACGGAAATGTGATTATCATATTCTTTATATGTTTGTTCCTATCCACTCTAAATTGGTATGATAAGTATGAAATTGTCAACCAGTTCTACACACTGACTGTTTGTATCGATATATATAGTTGGATTCAAAGCAAGGGATAATCCAAACTGTTTACCCTTCGTTTCGCAATTTCGTTAGTCAATCAAATAAAGTTTAAATACACGTACTCGTGCATGAAAACCTCTCTATTACGACTACGAACTTATGTTAATTTTAGGACCTTTATGACCATTCATGCTTACTTTCACCTGGCTGAGATGTCACATGTCCTTTATACAATCAATTAATCCATTTTAGTGGTCGTAATTGAGAGGATTTACTGTATTTTCCAGACGTTCATATCAAAGCAGACGATAATTTAAAAGAATAAATGATAATTGTAGATAAAAAGAAAGTATGTTATACCTCTTTATCACACACCTCTGTCACAGGATTTACGCAATAACACCGCTGTAACTATTATTGCCGAAAATGCATCACAATCATCGAAATGTAACGTCCAAAACGTCATTAACACACACCCTAACTCAAATAAACAAACCATGAAGTGAAACAGTCACCTTTCTACATTTTTGTACGACGACTGGAGGGTTTTGATAAATTGTTTGGCTTGGAGTCATCTTGTCTTTGATAAATAAAACCACCATCAAGACAAGGTGTCAACGTGTAGTAGGGCGATATTTTACGCTACATAAACGACAAGTGCCCTGACCTGAGCATAGCTAATGTAACCCTCGGGACGCTTACTTAAAGTCGTCTGCCTTTGAAATTGCTGTCTGCTGTAACTCTTAATATATGTTTTGTTAAAAAAACTAAAAACAATTTGTACAAACTTAATTGTTAAAATTACGGCCATGTTATAAATGGTTTGGATCCTGATCAGACGCCGAGTAACTCGGTGTCTGATCAGAATCAAAACGGTTTGTAAACGTAAGTTAATTAATCATTTGATATTTAAGTGATATTGCCTTGTTGCCAAAAGAAATACTAAAATGTTGTTTTCCTAATGAATGGGCAAGATACATATCAATGTTACATATTTACGAGAGGATAAGTTTTATTAGACACCTCTATTGTGAAATATTGAAGGCTTTATTATCAATTATGTATTTGCTGATTAGGCAATTACACCATAGCTTGTTTCTAGTTTTGAAGACAGGATACCACTTAAAGCAGGTTGAATGTAAATCAGAATGCGCCATAAGGCGCATTCTGCTTTACTTCCAGCCTGCTTTAAGCTACCATCTGCTATGATATAGAAACTATATCACTTGCAACATGTTTATGACTGTATAAATTTGAACTTTCTTCTTGAGTGGAGGAATGAATAAAATGTGCTAAACGGCGCTTCTGTGGGGGAAGGGTTAAATTATCTACGCAGAAATCATACAGCGGAGAAGACATCATTCTCTCCCGTTTAAACTAAAGTAAACTAAACGGAAACGCAATGTGTCAATAAAAATGTAGAAATTGGCTAGGTTTTGAGAAAAATATAGCGATTATATTTAATGTCGATAGCAAATATTTTGGAGCCTGATCGAACGCAGACTTCCAGACCTCAAACTAGGTTTTTAGCATAGATGTGTTCATTGGGAAATAATAACGTCTTCTGCACTGTAAGTTAATATTGCAAACACTGTAGAACCTAACTAAAAGACGTGAGTTAAGTGACATTGGGCAATCCTTGGGTTAGCATCATTTTATATCTTTGGCAGTAACAGCCGACACTTCGAAGTTTCTGCCGCTTTGGCACAACCGTTTTTGGCTTGAACAAATAATTATGTTAATGATAAAATCGCCGTTTAGTTTGTTTTCGACATATATGGTTGGCGATTGTCGCCCCTGTCGTCCAAAGAGTTGAAATTGCCATTGTACTCAGGGTAAGGTAGTGAACAGGTTAAACAACCTCAACATGAGATAAACAAATTTTGGATGTTAAAGATTTAAACAGCAGCCTCTCATTCAATGTCTGCCATATTTCAAAAGCATTTCTGTTCAAACTAGTGTTACTGATGAGCGACAGCCAGCATACTGTACGGGTTATGTCCTCATTGTTTGAATATTCATTAACCCTTTCATGATCAAGTTATTCGGGAGAGTTTTACCCCTTCACCGCTTTATTGTCGTCTGCTTCATTATTGTTTTCTGCAAGACACGTTTCAAAGTTAGATTTAAGGCTTATGACTTAACATATATCGATAAAAGGGTCAAACAGTTTGGGTCCTGATCAGACGCCGCGTTACGCGGCGTCTGATCAGGACCCAAACTGTTTGCAAACGCGCTTAAAAGCGTCATGAAGAGTGAAAGGGTTAAAGCGTTTGTTCCGTGGTGGATGTCATTTATATGAATTTGTTATTCATAGGAGGACACTAAAGTCTCAAAATATGGGCTTCACTTTAACTTAATTATGATTGCATAGCCTTGACAGAATAGATTACACGACCGTTTGACAAACTATACAGCTGAACACTGGTCATTGTGTGCCGTCGTCGTCGGCCTCCGTCCGTCTCATCCGGCAACCATTTCGATCGTTTACTGCACGTGAGTCTCTACTTACCACATAACGTCTAGTATAGCAACCTCACAACTGAAACTTGCAAACAATGTAGACCCGGGTGAGACGCTATAAGATACCGGTACTGAGTCTAACACGAACATGGGATCAGCGTTACAGATGACCACTAATCATTGACTTTACCTGTATCCTTTTTATCAAATACATGTAACTTGCAAAGCCTTCCAAAATTAAATTTCAGATAAATGTAGACACAGGAGGGTCATCTAAGTATGAGCCGTGCCATGACAAAACATGTCTTATTGCATGCACACAGTGTAGATCAAGCGAGCCTTGGCGAGCTTAATAACTTTTCTATTCTAGACGAGTTTGAGATCAACTTGTCTTAAACATCGACGAGTGACAGATTCTTTTTCTCACTAAGCTATTTTTTAAGCAATGTGCATTTTTGGGAACCCAAGTGACGTCAAAACGCCGTTATAAATAGTGACGTTATAGTGACGTCATCAATGTGATCTTACACATGTTGGAGATAAGGATATTCGACATCGTTGTTCGCTATAGAAAACAAGGGTAGTTATGTGAGAAAAATGAAATATGTACCATGCAGATGCAAAATGTATTAAAGAATATCTAAAAAAAAACAACTTTTTTATTGCTTTAAACTCTTAATAGGTTCCTACTTACATGTAAGAATAGCATTAGCTAACATTTTCAATGCTCTACATGACATTGTAACAAGTAAACTAAATTTCCACAAGTGAATATACGCAGAGCTTCAGAGGATGTTTTGTTGTTGTGAAACAACACAGTTTGTAGCAGGAAAAATGTTAAGCTGAAATCTTCGTCGTCAGGGGATTTCTAGTATTTGACTTCATTCTACATCAAAGCGTGCATGTGGCACTAGTTTGTAAATGTACAAATGACAGCAATGAACGTCGTCCTTTTAACCCCTTCACTGCCTTACCCCGAGTACAACGGTTATTTGCAAAAAGTTTAAATCCTGATTAGACGCCGCGTAACGCGGCGTCTAATCAGGATTCAAACTGTTTGACACTCATTTAAATATTTCTTAACTCAAAAATCCTAAACATTTTATTTGAGAAATTACAGCAGACGACAATTGTTTAATATGGTTGACGTCATGGCAGTGAAGGAGTTAAACGTGTTACTCATACAGTCCAGTAATCCCCTCCCATTCTCACCTATAAGCACCGTATAATTACTTTCTTATCTTTCAGTCAGCGTTTACCTTGTCTAATAATCAGGCTGATGCGCGCACACAGCACTTCCCCTCAATTTATCATACCCTGAGCTGCCTCAGTAGCTAATACCTACAAAACAAACGTTCAGCAAATTTTCATTTTTTGCCAGCCATGTGTGATATGATAAACAACTGTCTCCGTGAAAATGTGTAACACGGAGAAAAATAACACACGCCCCGAGTTAGACAACGATTTTAGCCTGTGCTTTAGTGGAGAAGACATTATATTATTCTTAAACCAAACACAAAGACGATGCAATACAATGATATTATTATGACACTTTATAAAACTCCTGGTGGTAGACAGTTTGGAACTTTATCAGATACCAAATTACGCGGTATCTAATATAGCTTCAAATTGTTTGCAAAGGACTTAAAATAATAAGCATAAACGTGGTTTGTTTTGGAAACAAATAGTGTATTCTCCGCTGTATGGTGTTCACGTTAGTTCCTATGGGCCGCATTATATTTATATCTAGCTTATATCTTGTTTAAAAAAATGAAATTTAGTTTACTGACTCATTCTGTCTTAGGGAACAATATTAAGCATTTCATCGCTATAGATTCGTTTGATTTCAATTTATTGTCTTAACTATTGCCAACAGACTTGTACACCATATATATTATGGTCACCCGCCTTTCTGTTAATATATTACAATAGCAATTTCTCACATAGAAGCGTTATTTGACACATTAATATAGTCTTGCTTGTTCTCAGAGCATGTTCGTGCATGTGCTCTCCATATTAAACTTCATTTGGAACTCTTTCTGCATCCTGATGGGCAGTTGCTTAAATCAGACTGAACGTGGGACAGGCTAGAAAACTCCTTTACTTTCTGTTGTGCTTGCAGCCTAGGTCAAACATTCATATGTCTCCAGTATGTACTTGTATATAAGATGAGGGCCTCATAGACGATTGATTTTTATCAAATAAGCTCTTTCGTAAAATAAAGTCTTTATTATTATTATTGTTATTATTATTATTATTATAATTATTATTTATAGTAGTAGTAGTAGTAGTAGTAGTAGTAGAAGTAGTAGTAGTAGTAGTAGTAGTAGCAGTAGTAGAAGTAGTTATAGTAGAAGTAGTAGTTATAGAAGTCGTTATAGTAGTTGTAGTAGTAGTAGTAGTTGTTGCAGTAGTAGTATAAGTAAGCTACGTGAGAAATAGTTAACAACTTATTTTAAAAGAGCAAGACTTTATTGACACTCCGAGGCTATGCCTTTAACATTATACTACATAGATACAGTGGAGAAAACGTTATTCTTTCCCAATAAACGCGTTTACGCTAAAACTATTATTTCCACTGCAAGCTCCAAACTGTTTGCCACCAAGATAAACATGAATTATCAGAATTGTCCAAAAGTTGTACTTTTCTACGTTTTAGTGCTTTGCGTTTCCGTACGTTTGCGTTTAAACGGGAGAGAATAACATTTTCTCCACTGTACAACCTCATGATACATTTGATCATAAAAGGGTTAAGTTTGACAATGTATCTTCATTCGAATGGTAGCTTGATACACGCACCATTAACATTTAGGGAATAATATACAGTGGAGAATCTGTTATTCTTTCCTGTTTAAACGCAAACGTACGCAAACGCAAAGCACTAAAACGTAGAAAAGAACAACTTTTGGACAATTCTGATAATTCTTGTTTATCTTGGTGGCAAACAGTTTGGAGCCTGATCAGACGCCGGGTTACCCGGCGTCTGATCTGGCTCCAAACTGTTTGCACTGCAAATAATAGTTTTAGCGTAAACGCGTTTATTGGGAAAGAATAACAGATTCTCCACTGTAGCTTGGTACACGCACCATTAAAATTTAGGGAATAATATACTACGGTTTTGTATGTAAAAGCATATACAGAATGGGGCCCAGTGGTTTTCAATCATAAAACACTATTGAACGAGTGAACATTCTTCAGTATTCAAATATACTATGCACATTTACTGCAATAAAATCATTGATCAAATTGTTAAATTATTATCATGGTTTTATCGACAGTGTTTTAATGATAATTAAGCGTGAAATTAATAGCAGAATAATACTCCCAACTTCCTGAAAACGTTTGTTTATCATCATGAACCATTATCATCACCCAGCTATACGACAGTTCCTACAGCATCTTCTACAGCCAATGTCTGTTATTACTACCCACACCAGCCTATGTTAGCAATTAAAATATTCTCCGCCATGATGGCACCTGCTTTAACCCTTACATGATCACATTATTCGGGAGATTTTAACCCCTTCACCGCTTTATTGTCGCCTGCTTCATTATTGTTGTCTGCAAGGCACGTTTCCTGAATAAATATCGCAAAAAGTGTCAAACTGTTTGGGTCATGATCAGACGCCGCGTTACGCAGCGTCTGATCAGGACCCAAACTGTTTGCAAACGCATTTTCAAGCGTCATTGAGAGTGAAAGAGTTTAACATTTATCGTCTGCTTTTATAACGCAAGTTTGAATTTTAGGTAAATTTACTGAAGTAATATCCTCATTGGCTTCAAACAGTTTGAAACCTGATAAGACGCCGCGTTACGCGGAGTCTGACCAGTGTCCGAATTGTTTTTAAACAACCATTGTACTTGGGTTGAGGCAGAAAAGGGGCTTAAAGAATTATCCAACTATTGTGACCAAAACGAACTCGTACACTTTGTTGGTGTTAAACAGTTAACATTCGCGGTTATGACCAAGCAGTGTAACGTTTAAATGCATACAGACAAGTGAATGCTTAAAAAGAAGGCTCACAAGGGAAGCTTTCTCCTCTACTTTCAACCTGATTAAAGCATCCGCCAACTACAGCTGCAGTATATTTACTCCAATTCCATCGTCTTAAGCAACTATCAGCTACAGCTGCTATCAGCTACAATGTACAGCTGCTACCAATCCAGCATCTTATCGCCATGGTATCCTAAAGCAGGGATTAAGAAAGGAAAAAGCTCCAAAAGGGTTTTTTTTACATGTATGATGTACATGTACTTAAAATTAAGATATTTACCTGCAATGAAAAATGGAAACAAAACCTCGTTTGAGTGGTATAGTTATGGCGAGACTTAGGAGTACATATACATGTATATTTCTTAAATCTTCTCAGACATGTACTCACTGCACCCAAACCATTCTTCAAGGGTATTAAATAGGGTCTTCATTTAACTATCAGTAACAAAGGCGTATTTAATTTAGAAAAGATGTGAGAAACCACCGTTATTCATGGACCGACAATGTATTTTATTGGATTCCTGAAAACCTTGTTGTAATCAAACCTAATTTTCTAGAATACTCGAATACAGTAGAACCTCTCGATTACGACCACTATATTATGTTCATTAGTATGTGATTACGACAGGTGACTGCTTAAAGCCAGGTGGCAGTAAAACAGAAAGCTCCTTTTAGGAGCTTTCTGTTTTACTGTCACCTTACTTTAAGCTGTCACCTGTATGTAATGCAAACCATAAGCCTTTATGTTAGAGGTCGTAATATAGAGGTTTACTACATACAGTGGAGAATCTGTTATTCTTTCCCAATAAACGCGTTTACGCTAAAACTATTATTTGCAGTGCAAACAGTATGATCAGGTTCCATACTGTTTGCCACCAAGATAAACATGAATTATCAGAATTGTCCAAAAGTTGTACTTTTCTACGTTTTAGTGTTTTGCGTTTGCGTACGTTTGCGTTTAAACGGGAAAGAATAACAGATTCTCCACTGTAGTTCTAGAAGTCTGGGAGAGAAAGTTCTGTAGCACAGGTGTTTGGAACTCAGGTAAACAAGTTGACTTGGCAGCCGTGGAGAAACAGAAAGTGAGGATTAACTTTTAAAGTGCTGCAGGGCACTCTGCAGAGAGAAGAACTTTGGTGTGGGGGACAATGGTTTAATTGTGAGACAACGAAGGGTTCGACCAAGGCTCGAGCTCATTTTTATAAATAAAAGGAGGAGCATATTCGGATAAGCGCGAAAAGTGATTTTGTGTTAAGCTTGGGGTGTCAACTTAATGTTTTCAAACTGGAGCTAACTTGGAAAGAAGCCGTAAGTATCTAAATAAGTAAATACAGTTTGTAGCGATCAGTTAAAGAAAGATGACTTGACAGTTTTTATAAAGGTGACAACTTAATGCAGAATGAAAAATGCAGACAGCTTTTATATAGGAGCTTTTATCAAATACCGTTAAAACTATAACGACAAATCAAACTACAGTGCTCCCTCCCTACAACAGCCCCAACAACGATTCCCTCCCTACAACGACGTTTGCCGCAGTTCCCTAAAAGGACAACTATATCTTACGCTTTGACTGCTGCAATATCGTCATCTTAAAATTGTCGTCATCTTTTTTTCTAAAGTTATATAATGGACATTTTGACAGAAAAATACCCTTAATGAAAAGTGGCAAACAGCTTGAATCCAGATCAGACGCTGCATTACGCGGCGTCTGATCTGGATTCAAGCTGTTCGCAAATGTAGCTTATTTCTCTCCCTATAACGACTCTCTCCGAACGACGCACATACTATTTGTCTCCCATTGGGTGTCGTTGTAGAGAGGGAGCACTGTAATTGACAATCTTAATAAAGGCTGAAACTAAAATTTGCAGAACAAAACTAATGCAGAAAGCTCCAAACGTATGTTTTACTTTTGCCTTGCATTAAGAAGCCACCTTATTTCAGAAATACCCTCATACTCTGTCATCTTTATGCTGGACACAAGTACTACAGAAAGCTGCTATAGGATCAGCACTACTTTTGTCCTGCTTTATGCAGTTACCTATCTTAAGAATTATATATAGTTTTTCCTCGAGTGTCCGCTTAATTTAGGCTTTACTGAACATGTACAGTGGATAAAACGTTATTCTTTCCCAATAAACGCGTTTACGCCAAATCTATTATTTCCATTGCAAACAGTATGGAGCCAGATCAGACCCGGCGTCTGATCAGGCTCCAAACTGTTTGCCACTCAGATTAAAATGAATAGGTGAAAATATTCAAAGGTTGCCATTTTCTACATTTTAGTGCACTGCGTTTGCGTTTTGTTTGCGTTTCGTTTGCGTTTAAACGGGAAAGAATAACGTTTTCTCCACTGTAAAATTGGACTCTGTCTTAAGAATTATATACAGATTTCCTCGAGTGTCCGCTTAATACAGACTTTACTGAACATGAAACCGAGTTCCTAGTAGATGTTGCTGATGTAGACTAATTAGATTTTGGTGTAGTGATTGGGTGAGAGGTAATTATAAAAGACAGATGAGCGTTGAACTGTACAACATAAACAACGTTAGCTCTAATTCAACAAGCAGGTAATCGGTGGTTCGGCTTAGAAAACTTGAACATTTTGCTCGTACCGTTTATGACATTTTAGCAATGGCAAAACAGTTAACTGACACCAGCAAATTGGTACAAACTTGTCTATTCTACCTTGCATGTGCAGGTGGCTCAAATTACAGGAAGTGAACAACTACATGTACAGTAAAACCTCTCTTTAATATTGTTTGTCTGCAATTTCAGTTCAAAATAAGATTTAACCCAGATTGACTAAGAAATTTCGATACAAGTGACACATAGTTTGGATCTGGATCAGACGCCGCATTACGCTGTGCCTGATCAGTATCAAAACTGTTTACAAAGTCGACTTCAGTCGCCAAAGCTGGTGAAGATCTTAAAGTGAAACTTATAACCTACGTTTCCATTGCACAACTCAAACACGCTCTTAAGTCAAACAAAATACATGTATCTAAAAGCTAAACGTAGTTAGCTACATTTGAACTTTGAAATACAGGTGTGTTCGTCTAAACCAAGTGCTCGACATTGTTTGTTTACAATAATGATATATTAACATGTAAGTCGCGACAGTCTACTACTGTACTGTAAACCTTCGGTCTTTTAAAAAGGCTAACTATTTTAGATAGTGATGCTACTTTGCAGTATTCTTAAATGAAACTTATATCAGTGTCCACACAGTAACGGTTAGAGATGGCAGTTTGGAAACGTTGGCTAGGCCTCTACTGAAACACTTTTACAACTTGTTCTCCGGAATCGACCTTGACCTTCCCAGGAGTATCTCGTCAGTGAACAACAGTAGATTAGTGTTAGAAAGAGCATGTTTTCTGTGTGTATTGCTGGTGACTGATCAGTTTCCAAATTTGTCTAGTTCATTTTATACTAAATGTATTTAGAGCTGTTTTTGTCAATGTATTACAATATTACAAACATTGCAGACCTTTAGGAGACCTCTGATCTAGGCATTAACAGTTTGCCTAGGACAAGTGTGCTCTTCATGGTACACTGTTTGCAATTGACGTGAAGATTCGTGATTAGGGTTAAAAGTTTTAAACTGGATGAAAGTAAAACAGAATACTCAACAGGTATTTTATGTTCTATTTTCATTCGGTTTAAGCTTTATTTTGTCTTTATCATCACGAGTAGGTGTATCTTAACTCTTTGAACCCTAGTCACGCATACATGCGTCCTTTGCAAACAGTGTACATGTGAAGCGTACACTTGTCCTATGCAAAAAGTGTAGACCCTGATCAGAAGGCTCCGAAAGGAGCCCTCTGATCAGGGTCTACACTTTTTGTTATATTGTAATATTTGTACATGATAAAAACAACCCAATATAGTAAATAGTAAAAATAAACTAGACTTAATTGGAAACTCGTATTGTCTATTTGAAGTTTAAGGTTGGAAAGGGGTTAAGGTGGTCGCAATAGCTACTGTTGTGGCTATTCTATATGTATCTTATTTTTTTCAAACACGGTAATATTTCAGAACCAAACAGAACGTGTTAACCCTTTGCACAGTTGTGATAATATATACAAATACAGTGGAGAATCTGTTATTCTTTCCCAATAAACGCGTTTACGATAAAACTATTATTTGCAGTACAAACAGTTTGGAGCCAGATCAGACGCCGGGTAACCCGGCGTCTGATCAGGCTCCAAACTGTTTGCCACCAAGATAAACAAGAATTATCAGAATTGTCCAAAAGTGTACTTTCCTACGTTTTAGTGTTTTGCGTTTAAACGGGAAAGAATAACGTTTTCTCGACTGTACAAATAGTTTGGATCCAGACGTGACGCGTCTCATCTGGACCCAAACTGTTTGACACTCTATTGCTGTTTTCTGCAATACGCTGCCTTCAAACTTACTTTGAGACGACTTGCAGAATGTTAAAGGGATCACATATAGCAATACTCAAATGCTTGCTTGGTGTGTAAAACAATTCAATACCAAACTATTCCTCTACCCAAGTGACTCACATACGCGTCATTTACAAACAATGTAGTGGAAGTGGAAGACGTGACTCTTATTTGTTAAAACCAAACAATACGCACATGTACAGTGGAGAATCTGTTATTCTTTCCCAATAAACGCGTTTACGCTAAAACTATTATTTCCATTGCAAACAGTTTGGAGCCAGATCAGACACCGGGTTACCCGGCGTCTGATCAGGCTCTAAACTGTTTGCCACCAAGATGAACATGAATAATCAGAATTTTTCAAAAGTGTACTTTCCTACGTTTTAGTGTTTTGCGTTTAAACGGGAAAGAATAACGTTTTCTCGACTGTACAAATAGTTTGGATCCAGACGTGACGCGTCTCATCTGGACCTAAACAGTTGTTACTGTTTGACACTCTAATGCTGTTTTCTGCAAGACGCTGCCTTCAAACTTACTTTGAGACGACTTGCAGAATGTTAAAGGGATCACATATAGCAATACTCAAATGCTTGCTTGGCGTGTAAAACAATTCAATACCAAACTATTCCTCTACCCAAGTGACTCACATACGCGTCATTTACAAACAATGTAGTGGAAGTGGGAGACGTGATTCTTATTTGTTAAAACCAAACAATACGCAAACGTAGAGCAATAAACTGTAGAAAATTACAATTATTTCTAAAATATGAACTGTTAGTTTTAATCGGAATAGCAAACAATTTGGACCCTGATCCGAAAACATGTTACCCGGTATATAATCTGGCCCAAAACTGTGTGTAACGGATATACTGGTTAAGCATTAGCGCGTTTATTTGAAAATAATTACGTCTTCCTCATTGTACCAGTAAATGGAACACTTGTCCTTTGCAAACAATGTAGGCCTTGATCAGATGACTCCTACAGGAACCCTTCGATTTTAGGAGTCATCGGGTCACTTCACTGTTTGTAAACACATTCAGCCCTAGCGACGAGTATACTCGTCATTTACAAACAGTGTTCCTGTGAGGATTACACGTGTCCTATGCAAACAGTGTATACCCTGATCAGAGGGCTCCTTAAGGAGCCCTCTGATCAGGGTCTACACTGTTTGGAATTTTGAAATATATTTTGAAAATCAATCCTAAATAGTCAAAAATGGACTAGAGTTATCTTGAAATTGGAATTGTCCATTAAAAGTTTCGATGTGAATGAGTTAATCTGCAATAATTCGCAAAATATCCCAAACTAGTCTAAAATGGACCTTACGTAATTTTGAGCTGGAACTGTTCATTTATGTTTCCAGGGTCAATGACTTAAGGAGACATGTTTCAGGTGGCTTATTCTAAATATTTAGTCTAGCTAAGTGCTATTATAGTCAGCGTTTGTGTCTAATCGTTTACATTAGACCTTGTGTTGAGACTATGTAAAAACGTCAGTGTTTTGGCTGAACCATTTGTCAATACTCACGTTTTCGTAGTGTATGTACCAGCATTGTGGCTTGTAAAGACGTTTGATAAGAGTATCTAGCGTCTTATCAATAGTTCTTTAGATTACAGTCCTCCCTCCCTACAACTGACCTGTGAACAACAGTTCCCTCCATACAACAATGCTTGCTGCTGTTCCCCGTACAAGACAACCATGTTTTTCTAACGATTTCACTGCTGCAAATCGTCTGCTGTTTCTTCTCAAAGTTACATATTGGACATTTTGACAGAAAAATAAATGACGAGTGACAAACAGATTGAACTGTTTGAATCCTGATCAGATGCCGCGTGACGCGGCATCTGATCTAGATTCAATCTGTTTGCAAATGTAAGCCGTTTCCCTCCCTATAACAACTCCCTCCGAAAACAATCACATACTTTTTGTCTCCCATTTGGTGTTGTTGTAGAGAGCGGGCACTGTAGTTTACTGTCACTGTAGTTTACTGTCACTAGTTTGACAAGGCATACGAAGACTTCTTGATGGTGTTGAAGGCAGTTAAAAGCAATATTTAAGCAAGATGAAAGTAAAGCGGAAGGCTCCTCCTTTAGCAGCCTTCACTATATATTCATCTTGCTTTAAACAGCCACTTGCTTGAAATTTTATCACAATGACTGTTGAGTATAAAAATTCAGTATGAGTGAAGATATAGACAACTACAGTAAAACCTCTCTAATACGACCACTAAATTATGTTAATTATTAGGGTGTTTACGGTAGGTGACCGCTTAAAGCAAGGTTACAGTGAAACAGAAAGCTCCTTTAGGAGCTTTCTGTTTCACTGTCACCTTGCTTTAAGCTGTCACCTGTCTATTATACAATCAATTAGCCTTCGTTTTAGTGGTCGTAATAGCGAGGTTTTACTGTAACGAGTTTCCATGCAAGGTGCAATCTGGTCTTGCTTACGTGTAAAGCAAATTAGAGAAAGTTGACCTTGGATGAAATGTACATGTACTTGTCACTCGGTTATGGTTGGCAGAGAGTATTCCCAGATGAATAATCTAGACAGTTCCTTCGCCGTAAACGGCTGTCCTTCTAGTCTAGTGTTGTTTTACTGGATTCGACTATGGATATTAGTTTGAGTAGGCATTGTAATCTTCTACACGCTATGTAATTATCGTTTGCAAACGTTGTCATCTGTAACAACTCCTTAAGTTGGAGTATAACCATTTCTCCTCAGGAAATTTCACCAAACAATTAGGATCCAGATGAGATGCAAAGCTATTCGGCTACATATCTTGATCCAAACTGTTTGCAATATATTCATCCACAGCGTCATCAGCGTGCAGATTGGTCTCAATTGGTTGTATGAGTACCTAAGTATATTCCTTATCATGATGTTTGTATTTGGTATATTTGGTATATTTGGTACATGTATATTGCCTATAAGGACACTCAATAAATGTGTGCATGAAATGGCAAGGTAAATACGGTATAAGCTGAATGTATGTCTACGAGTTATATTTTAACAAAACGTGATAGATTTACATTTTTGTAACATTCATTATTTCATTTCCCGTTTGTCTCACTGAAACAGCCTATTTTGTGTCCATGCCGTAACCACTTCAATACCAAGCTCGACAACACTGTCATATAATGCAGGTAATTTGAATCCAAATAAGGCAACATGTCACGTGCCGTCTGATTGGGATCCAAACTGTTGGACACATACAAATGCTTTTAATTCAAACTATCTTATTTTATAAGCAAATGCTATCTTGGGAGCAGATGATATATGTCATTCAATGTGATAGACCGGTTTTGCTGCCATGGATGTAGTAAAATGTTTAATACAGAGAATAAAATAATTTGAAAATGTTTGAATCTTTAAGTTAGAAGTATACAACAGTAGTGTATTTTGCATGGGTGATGTCAGGGAATGCCTCAATAGCAAACTAAATGAACAGTAATCTGACAACTGTAATGAGGCATGGATAAACACTCGCCAGGAATGTGATTACAGCTGCAATTGTTGCGATTTGAACAAAACCTGTTGAGAAAGTGGTATTAGATATTGCACAGCGAGGAAGGAATACATGATACACATGTACAACTTTAGACATAAACATTGCAAATATCAATTGAACAGAGTAGGCAAGAACATGAATAAAGGCGCTGGCGACAGAATAAACAAAGACCACGAGTTTTAGGCGGTGTTAGACATTCTGATCCTGAAAAATGACAAATAATGTAACAGTGAACATATACACTTCCTGACTCTGCGGTTACAAAGGTTACAAACTGTTGGTAGTGTCAACATTAACATTTGATTTCAAAATATAAATTATCAAGAAAACATTATACACGTACTTCTCTTTGATTAAAATATGTGCTGCCTTCAAAACATCACGGGGAAGAGAACACTCTACAGTGACCCTATGTATAATTGTCGAATAAATGTCTAAGCAAGGAAGCCTAAATAATAATAAAACAATTCAGCCAAAGGTCTTAACTAAGTAGATCTAAAGAGACTTTTTTCTGTTCACTTCACTAATCTCGAGCTGTGAGCGTTTTGAAAAGCTGTTCTTCGACTTTTTTCATCACATGGCAGTCGTGCCAACGGAACACCAACTAAAATATTCACGTGTGGGCTTGTTGAGTCAACCATACTGAATCACGTTCGCAATCAATCATGTATCCAAATACTAAAAATTGAATTATTATGTGGTAAAAGGGTAAATGGTTTACCGACATAGTTCTGTCAGTATTCAAGCTGATTCGTCTTTCAGAACATAAAATAACACAGCTTACCTCGGCATTTAGATCAATTGGAAGAAGTCTCGTGGAGGCTGTTGGAATCAGGTGGCAACTTCAAGCAGAATCGAAGTGAAGAAACCATTGATGAGTGTTCCAATTAAATTTCAACTTTATTTTTATAGCAATCCGCTTCACTCACGAGCATTGGGTCTTCTTTAGGTTGTGTTATAATTTATTATTATATGCAGTTCACTTTGGTCATTTCGGAAGATACTTTGCCCAATTGCAAAGGTCATTGCCTTGTTAAATATGTCTGTATTTTCGGAAGCTTCTTTCGCTCATTTATATTTGTAAATCAATATTCCATGGATGTATTACAAAACCAGCGTGCTTTAAAATTCCTTTAGGTATACGCAAAGAAAATAAAGTAAAAACTTGCTTACCTACATTTCATTTTTAGAATGAGATCAGGTATTGATCAGGGTCACTAACGACTTCAGTAAAGCTCCTGGTCAGATGCAAAGTAACCCGGTGTCTGATCATGATCCAAAGTATGTGACGTTCATATAGATGTTTATTTAGTTCTAAAGGTTTAACCCCTTCGAAACCTAAGTCGCATCAAGGCGACTTTGCAAATATTTTGGATCCAGATCAGACGCCGCGTAATGCGGCTATAGGAAAATTTATAGTAAAGCAGACAGTCTATTCAGAAACGTTCTGCTATACATTCGTCTTGCTTTAAAGTCATTTGCCTTAAACACAGTTAGATATAGGATATCAGAACGTTTGCTCTAGAGGAAAAGGTTAGTTCTTGTATATACTATTTCGTTACACCTTAAATGATAGCAACGCAAATTGGCCGATTTTCGTTGCAAGGATGCATATGTTTAATCTAGGAATGGAACGCAAGTTCATCATCATACATGTTGTCTTTTCATCAGTTAGTCTTCATGGTGTTATGCCTAGGCACCATTCATACAAAAGAAACATAACCTGTACCTTCAGTAATAGTAATAGTAAGTATTATCATAATTTTTAATATGGTAGTTGTCGGTGCCATTGTAATTCAAAGGTTTGCCAGTCTATAGACAGTGGTCGCTGCTTAAAGCAGGGTGAACATAAAGTACGAAGATCCTGCAGGTACCCTATGCTTATTTTCTCGCCCCGCTTACAGTCGAGATGACGTTATTCTTTCCAATAAAAGTGTTTGTTCTGAGACAATGATTTCCATAAGAAACAGTTTGGAGGCTGATTAGACCGTTAGATTAAGAGAAATCATCAACATTTTCAAAAGGTTGACATTTTCTTCATGTTATTGTCTTACGTTTCGTTTGGTTTAAAATGTAGTTCTTAATATCGATTAATATTTACTTGCATTATCACAGTAGCACTGATATCACAATGTACTGTATAGTTACAGCACTTATCACATAAACGAGCAAAGTATAGAGTGCAATAAAAATCGTACGGCAAACTGTGCATATATTTTATACTACTTCTCGAATCACCAAAATACTGTATTACCACGCGACAGTAAAACAGTTATAGTTATGAAGACTATAAACATCTAGAGTCAACGAAACATTTCCAAGTGTCGAGCTGGTCTGTGTGATTTTTCCGACTCAGTCTTAGAATGACAAAACAGCTTGTAGGAATTGTTTTCTTGTGTAGCGCAGTATTGTGACTTCACATAAAGTCGAGACCTCCGTTGTAAGATATCTAACAATTAAGAAAATTAAACCGTTTAGTTTTCAGTGATTATGAGAGAAAGAGGGTAAAGTCAAGATGAAAATGAAATTAAAAAAAAACCGCTATAGTTGGAGAGTTCTGCTTTACCTTCATCTTGCTACATGTAAAAGCTGCCCATATATTACAAGCCTTGAGTACTTTTGTTTGTTCTCAATAAACGCCACTTGTAATCAAATCATCAAAACTACTACTAAAATTGGGTTTTTCGTCTTGTGGCGTATCATTTTATCTAGCTAAAGATTCGATCATAATATGTTTGACCATAATGTTATGTTAGATTTACAAAAAAAGGATATAGTGCTGAAAACCTAGTCAAGAACATTCACTTATGTCATACCGTTTCGTCATCGAGAAAATCACGGTTATCTAGGGGGATGTAATGGTTGCTGTTGTCGGAGGATACATTTGCTGGGTTTCTGGGTGGTTTGGATCTGCGCACCAGAAAAAGGAGGTTGTAAATAGTGTACCATTATTCCTACAGAGCGCGACTTGACCTGCGGAAATGGAAAACAAGTTTAGAACAATATCTGACGCAGCGTCTGTTCAGAATCTAACAATTGGGCACACATATGCAGGTTTTTTGTAGTTGATAAGACACAATACACTTGGTATGAAAAAAGTACATCAAACAGAAACAAGTTCATTAAACAAGCTACAATGAAGCATATAACTCATTTACGTCTACTATTGGTAGTTGTTTCTGCATGCAACTCAATTGCAATATAACTAAGTGAACAGTCCCCCTGTAGGGTTGCTTAACACCAATCCGCCTACTTAGGAAATCTTGATAAGTGTAAATTTGACCACCCCTTGAACGTTTTATCATTTTAAACTGATGTGAATAGATTAACTTCCTTTAATAGCAAAGGTATATAAGAACGGGACTACGAGATATAGTCTCATCTGAAAGACTGGAGATACCCTTTTATTTACCCTGGCTATGCTGACTACGACTTTCTGGTTTACAAGCAGTTAGAATCCAGCTCAAGCGCCTTGTGTTTCGGTGTCTGGTCAAAATGTATTCTGTTTCTCACCCATATCGATGTTACCCTGGTCAAAATATGCTATATGTAATAATCCTAATATACTAAATTATGAAAAAAGTTTAAAAAAACAGAGAGTAGAACTTAAACACACGATGTGACAGCAGTAAGTTGCTTCGTCATCAAGCCACTGAGATTAGTATTATATTGATATATAAACACATGCAAGTACATCATAATAAGATTAAGATTATATGTATATGTTCATACCGATTCGGTTCACCAGTAAGAAGGCGTATTAAGAGTTGACCCATTTAAGCCTAGAGTCCAGTATAGACCCTGACGAGACGTCGCGTTGCGCGTTACTAGTTCATTTTAAATGTTCTTCTTCATGGATAAACAGTATAGTGACGTTAGATAACCTAGACGATATTGTTAACATAGACTAGGTTGATAGTTATAGTATCGAGACTTTTGCCTTATGACTCACTTTCTGTCGGAGTTTGTGATTACAGTGGAGAATCTGTTATTCTTTCCCAGTAAACGCGTTTACGCTAAAACTATTATTTGCAGTGCAAACAGTTTGGAGCCAGATCAGACACCGGGTAACCCGGCGTCTGATCAGGCTCCAAACTGTTTGCCACCAAGATAAACAAGAATTATCAGAATTGTCCAAAAGTTGTTCTTTTCTACGTTTTAGTGTTTTGCGTTTGTGTACGTTTGCGTTTAAACGGGAAAGAATAACAGATTCTCCACTGTAGGAAATAAGATACATCTTCATAATGATTGATTCTTAACGAGGTAAAATTGATCTAATCACTTTGGTACATGTAGCTAGCATGAAGAAAACCACCTAAATGACCAACCGAATTGAAAATTTAATATTCAAGGGTGTGTAATTGAAAACGAGCGTCAAAGTTACAGTGGAGAATCTGTTATTCTTTCCCGTTTAAACGCAAACGTACGCAAACGCAAAGCACTAAAACGTAGAAAAGAACAACTTTTGCACAATTCTGATGATTCTTGTTGGCAAACAGTTTGGAGCCTGATCAGACGCCGGGTTACCCGGCGTCTGATCTGGCTCCAAACTGTTTGCAATGCAAATAATAGTTTTAGCGTAAACGCGTTTATTGGGAAAGAATAACACATTCTCCACTGTAACCACAACAGGCTATACAGTGGAGAAAACGTTATTCGCGTTTACGCTAAAACTATTTTTTCCATTGCAAACAGTTTGGAGTCAGATCAGACGCCGGGTAACCCGGTGTCTGATCAGGCTCCAAACTTTTTGCCACTCAGATCAACATGAATAGTTAAAATTGTCGAAAAGTTGTCCTTTTCTATGTTTTAGTGCAATGCGTTGCGTGCGTTTGCGTTTAAACGGGAAAGAATAACAGATTCTCCACTGTAACACCCGAGTGGTACTTCTTTTACCCATGTGTGCCTAACGTCCCATAAAGGGGGAACATTATGCAAACAGTGTAGACTCTGATCAGACGCCGCATCATGTGGCGTTTGATCAGTGTCTACACTGTTTGCTGATAGGAATTTCAATATCAAACAAAAGGAAAATGAAAAAAATGACCAGGCATCCTTAAACATATAACAAATGGTTTATTTCAATCTATAAACATGGATGGATGAGTTGGGTTTTACGGCATTTTGACACAAAATAAGTAATGTAGCGCCGATGATTGATGAGAGTTGATGATATGAGATAACAATGGAAGAATCTATAGGGCGCAAATTGGTAAAAGCAGTGCCAGGTAACTCTGCTCTGAGCATTACCGCAGACAACACATTTTGCAGACGAAAACTGCCCCGCGTGTTAAAGGTTTTAAGCATCAAACTCTGTAACATTACCGATATATGCACAGCCCCTCCTGCGTGCTTAGTTTTTGTACAAGAAACATGTTAAACATACAATAAAGCCTCTCTATAACGACCACTACAGCATGTTAAATAGGTTGTGTTTAAGGCAAGTGGCTACTTAAAGCAAGATGATAAGGCAGACTTTAGGATATATCTTTTTTCTTTCGCCTTGTTTTAAACTGTCGCATGTCTTTCATAAAGAAATACGCATTCCTTTGAGTGGTACATGTATAAATAGAGGGGTCGCACTGTACTCCAGTTATGATATAATCTGCGTTGAAATTGTCGTCTGCAAAAACTTTCAAAAACTTGATTTTTAAATCTTAATTAAAAGGAACATGATACCTTGTGTCAGGCTGTTTAATCTGGGCTGAAATATTCAACGTCAAATCAGGACCGTTTGGAAATATATGAACAAAGTCATGATACATGTAAGCATGTAACAGGTACAGTGGAGAAACCGTTATTCTTTCCCAATAAACGCGTTTACGCTAAATCTATTATTTCCATGGCACAAAGTTTGGGACCAGATCAGACGCCGGGTAATCCGGCGTCTGATCAGGTTCCGAACTGTTTGCCACTCAGATTAAAATGAATAGGTGGTGCCATTTTCTACATTTTAGTGCACTGCGTTTGCGTTTCGTTTGCGTTGAAACGGGAAAGAATAACGTATTCTCAACTGTAAAAAGCAGTTTTGCTGACTTTAAAGACATGTAACATTATCAAAGCCCAGAGTCCGTGAGAGAAGCTAATTATTTCACCTGTTCAAGCTTGCTTAACCCTTTCACTCTCAATCGCGCTTCAAATCGCGTTTGCAAACAGTTTGGAGCCTGATCAGACGCCGCGTGACGCGGCGTCTGATCAGGATCCAACCTGTTTGACACTCGTTTTGAAATTTGTTCAGTCATACTGAATTATCTTTTATCTTTGAAACGGCATTGCAGACAAAAAAATTGAAGCAGATGACAATGAAACGGTGAAGAGGTACAATTCTCATGAACATTTTGGTAGCCAAAGGGTTAACCTCTGGCATTCTGCCCATTGGTCTGTTGGCGTCGAATATACACGCTTCTGAAGGAGTTCACAGTTACAATAGGTTGCAAAAATGTTGCAGAGACAAGTTTAACAGATGTAATTGCCAGGGCATACTTAAAGTTAAAAATATGATTTAGTCTGTTTCATGATTAGCACTGGCAGTTGTAAAAATTATATGCGTACACAGAATGAGGGATGTTATAGGGGCTACTATGAGTAACCATTTAAGACATTTTGTTTAACCCGGGTGGCGATCGAACCCTAGACCTCGCGATTGGTACAGTGCAGCTCCCATCCGACTATCGATTGGGGTTACATCTTTTACATATTCAAGTGTATCGACCTTCATAAGCCCCCCCCCCCCCCCCCCCCCCCGTGGACATTTTCGACTTAGAAAACTGTTCTTGGGACTTGATTGGTCATAATGTTATGACCCGAGAGGTCAATTTTCTGCGGGGGGGGGGGGACACTTTTCGCCATTACATCCCCCATTTATTTCCAAGGTCGAAAACTACCTGTAGTGTATTGTCATGGTACGCATAAAACAGACAACCCGGAAAAAAAACATAAAGTTGTCAGTTGCTGGTAATTAATGATATAACCACCCTCTGGTTTCCATGTAGGCCTACATTCTTGTGACCTGCAAAAACCATAGTCATTACTGAGCGAGGCTTGGAGTAAAAACAGGATACAGTATGGTTCCACTTTTACGGAGGCTTAGTTTTTACGTCGTTGGTGTTTGCGGCAGTCGGTTGCTAATAGCAAAATGATAGTAAAACAAAACGATTCTAAAGGAGCTTTCTGCTTTACCATCATCTTACTTTATCCCATAACCATATAGCTTGTTTCTAGTTTTGAAGATAGGTGACTACTTAAATCAGGTTGAAAGTAAAGCAGAATGCATTCTGCTTTACTTTCAGCCTGCTTTAAGCTACAGTTTACTAGGATATAGAAAATATTTTTTATGGTACATAGTCATGACTGTATAAAGTGGACTTATAGCCTTCAGTGGATGAATAAATAGGAGGCGTAAAAAGGCGAATTTATGGGTAATGGGTTAAGTGGTCATTTGACTTGAACACTGCATGTATGTATTCTTTTGAAATGTTGTAAGAGTTTTATTCTACTTTGAGGAAGTTGACTGAAGTTTCTTGTTTATAGAAAGGGGTTGCTGATAGTTAGAACACAGTAAAGAAGATGTATGATTTAGATAAACAAAACCGAGTCTTCTGAATAGTTCACATACATGTACAATGCTACCACTGTACGCACAGCGACAAATAAATGAATATATATATACGGTAGAGTTAGCGATAAGCGAACCCTTCTCAAATTGAAAAAAAATGTTCAATTCAGTGAGTGTCCGAATTATGGAGGTTTTGCAGTTATTCAACGTATTGTTTCTCGTAAATCTATTACAAGTGTGTAAGGTTTGACCGAATTTTGTAGGACAGATACTGTAGTTACACAAAAGCAAATGAAGGAGCAATTTTGCATTAACCCTTATACTGTCATGAAGTAATTACTTTAATACAATTATCTTCTACTTTTATTTCTTAAATTTAAAGTTCAAGTATTTTGACTAAGGAAATGTTGAAATGAGTGTCAAGCACTCAAGATTCGGGTCAGACGCCGCGTAATGATTGGTAACCATGTAGAAATGCAGTTTGGGACCGAAACATTTGTTCGGTTTCCAGAGACTTCCGGGTTTAGGGAGTCCAGATTTTCCAAACTATAATTTCCATTGCAAACAGTTTGGAACCAGATCAGACGCCGGGTCACCCGGCGTCTGATCAGTCTCCAAACTGTTTGTCATTCAGATTAAAATGAACATTTAGAATTGTCAAAAAAAATTTAATTTCTCAATTTTAATGCGATGCGTTTCGTTTGCGTTTAAACGGAAAAGAATATATTTTTTCTTCACTGTAAGTCGCGCTCATCAGTGTAAGGGTTAAGACGTTTGACAAAAAAAATTGAATGGTATTCAAACGGTTATATACGAACTATTTTAGATCCAGTTAAGCTGAATTAGTGAGGGTTCCAACTCTCAAAATACCCTAAATTAACAATAATTTGCAAGCGGAGATGCAGAACATTTTAATGATATATTTGAATATTATAGACCTTCCCGAGTTTGGAAAGGCCGGATGCCAAGGTTGAAAGTGGTCAGGAACTTTTTTACAAGGGCGATAACTCTTACCTTCAATTATTCAATTTTCGCCACAATTATATTGCATTTTAACACTAGTTCAATATATTTCCTTTACCACTTTGGCTAGGGACACCAATTTTATTATATGAATACATCTTGGGATGGCGGAGTGTCACGTAAAAATTTAGGTCACTATGACCTTGACCTTTGACCTCAATATTTAAAAAAAAACTTGTCCGGAGCATATCTTCTGTTCCGTATTAGCTAGGAATAGTTAATTTGGTGTGTAAAACATCACTGTGACTTTTACCTTTGACCTCAATTGTAAAATGTGTGTATGCTTGTATGTATGTAACTCATTTTGTCCTGAGTATATTTCCATTACCACATCAGCTAGGAATAGCAAATTTGTTGTATGAGTACACTTTGGGATGACGGAGTGACGTGTACTACTTTTAGTTTACTTTGACCTTGACCTTTGACCTCAATTGCTTTTTTAAAAAGCTTGTCTGGAGCATATCTGTTGTGCCGTATCAGCAAGTAATAGCAAAGTTGGTGTGTTAATACTGTACACACGTTATCAATCAGTATGTGATGGACGCATTTAGAATAATTGTTGCACCCAAGTGAAACACCGAGTTCAGACGAAAGGCAAAGGATAACCCTTCTCCTGCTGAATGTACGCCACAAAAACTCTGTACACTACATGTATAAACATATATCATCTCAACATTGGCTCATAATGGAAAGAGTTTGCATGAAAGAGAGAATACTGTAAAACAGGTATTTTTCGCGTCATGAATATTTTGCGTAATGCGATTTTGTATGAATTCGCGACAAAATGCAATATTTCTAGAAGGTTGTAGGTTAAAGCAGACTGAAAGTAAAGCAGAATGTGCCATAAGGCACATTCTGCTTTACTTTCAACCTGCTTTAAGAAGTCACCTTTTATCAAAACTAGAGATATTCGCGAATTAACGCGTAAATTATATTCTCGCAAATAAAACCGGTTTTAAAGTACCCGTATCAGATAGATACTTTAAAAAGAAGGTGCCTGATCGGCCAGCTCTTTCTGATCTTGATCTACAGTGTGTTCAAAACATGAACATATAGCAGGCTATTTCATATAGTCGGATAAGGGGTAAACAAGTTTTGTCCGATAAATCTTCTTTTAATCACAAGGCCTTAAACTATGTACGTGCCTTTTCGTGCTGGTAACTTAACAAAGAAGCAGAAAAGCATATTGAAGACTTTTCTTTAACCAAGATAATTATTGCTCGTTAGTCAATAAGATTTGAGAAGTGAACGCTCAAAGTCTTAGACACTGATTCATCATTAAGCATCTATTCCCCGAATACCAGATGGTATAGTGATATATTACTACTTTCCATTAATATGAAAAATTAAAATATACAATGTTCATCACTTATATTCTTCAAATCTACTTTAGCTACTACCTATCTTAATCAGTTTAGATCATGATCAGACGCCGATCCAAACTGATCGCCATTTGTAGTTATCCAGTGATGACATAACTAATCTGATAAAAGCAGACGACTGTTTAGATGCAGACGGCATCAACTCAGATTAACCCTTTCACCACTCAAGTAACCCTCTGCTTTAACATTCCTGTCTGCACTATTGTTTCAAACTTATCTTGAATGACAGTTTATAATAGTGATGGCGGTACGAGTTTCAAACAGTTGGAATGATCTGGATCCAACCTAGCTGCATTGCAACATTATGCGCCTCAGTGGTGAAAGACAGGGGTTCAGATACGAGGGAGTAAACTGAACAAATCAAATACTTTCTCGCTTGTTTTTGGCATTACATCCAATTGTGTGAATACTTATTAGAATTGTATTGAAGAATCGATTCTAATATGTAGTGAAACCATACAGTTTATCGCAGAAATGAAAAATGTAGTTTTTGAAATACTTCTCTTATCTGGAGCTCTGGTGAAAGGGTTACGTTTTTTGTCGACCACATCATTGCAGGTCGTACGGTAAGACTAGCTCGCTTGGCAGCTGTTCAAAGAATTAATTATGTTCAGTTACATTGCAATCTTGGCTTCTGATCAGAGACGTGCAAAATGCACCGTAACAACTGCATTTTCATGAGTTAGCATTATCGATAAAGCGCTAAAATCTTCTTATTCTTGCGATCATTTCCTTTTATTGGGATGTCATTTTCTGCTGAAATATTGTCGCACTCAGGTTTAAAACTACCACATTAATAAGTTTTTGTAAAGATCAAACAACGAATGCATTGGCTACTGATCTAGATAAGATGACAGTTAATCGTACGATAGACTTAGTTCAGTTTTAAACACGATTTATTGAAACTGTGTTGACAAGAAAGTGCCACCTATTTACTAATTCTTTGTTAAACACAAACGTACATGTAAGGTAGATGCAGAGTATGACTGGGCGAAATGAAAGACACGCTCTCTATATTACAGTGGAGATGATGGTATTCTCTCGTTCGTGGACGAAGCGAAACGCAAATATAATGCCATAAAATGCTGTTTTTTAACTTGAATACTACAGTGGAGAATCTGTTATTCTTCCCCGTTTAAACGCAAACGGACGCAAACGCAAAGCACTAAAACGTAGAAAAGAACAACTTTTGGACAATTCTGATAATTCTTGTTTATCTTGGTGGCAAACAGTTTGGAGCCTGATCAAACGCCGGGTTACCCGGCGTCTGATCGTAACCCGGCGTCTGATCTGGCTCCAAACTGTTTGCACTGCAAATAATAGTTTTAGCTTAAACGCGTTTATTGGGAAAGAATAACAGATTCTCCACTGTATGTACGAAGTCTTGGTAACAAACGGTCCGGAATCTGACCAGACACCAATTAACCTTGCGTCGTATAAGGTTCTAAACTGTGTGCAATGGTCATACAGTGTTCCGTCTCTACAACAACACCCAGCGGGAGACCAAGAGTGTGCGTTGTTCAGAGGGAGTTGTTATAGGGAGGAAAAATTAAGACTTGGCTTACATTTGCAAACAACTTCTGGATTCAAGTTGTTTGCCCCTCGTCATTATGTTTCTTCGGTCAAAAATTCCTTCGAGAATAAACAGCAGACCACAAGTTTAAACAGATGATATTACAACAGTAAAAGCGTAAGAACAGCGGGAACAGCGGCAAACGTTGTTTTACGGAGGGAATCTTTGGTGGAGGGCCGTTGTAGGGACGGATCACTGTACTATTTAGCACAAATAGTTTTATGGGGAAAATGTATTTTCTATTATGTGCGTGTTTGTTTATGATCTGAAGTCTGGGATCTCTGGTTCTTGAACATGCCAAATGGGAAATATTACTACAGGAAGGGGCCTACAAACAGTGATAAATTTAGAAATCAGAAGAATGAGTCCTGGGGATGGACATTCTGTTAAACAATTGGTCCTTGTGGCAAAAATTGAGTCCTTGAGATTATATTACTGGTTTGCCTATTTCGAGTTTTATAGACACTTAAAGCAGGTTGAACATAAAGCAGAATGTGCCTTAAGGCACATTCTGCTTTACGTTCAGCCTGCTTTAAGCTACCATCTTCTAGGATATAGAAATTATTCATATGTTGCATCTTGTTCTTATATATGACTTTTTAAAGTTGAACTATTCTCTTCAATAGCAGAATAAATTAAAAGGTGTAAAATGAATAATTATGGAGAAGTGGGTTAATAAAGGCAAGAAAAGTTATGGGTGAAAAGGGCTCGCAACTTTTCAACAAATGAGTCCCTGACACATTTAATGAGTATAGGACTCGGGATGTAGAGGTAACATTATCACTGCTACATCAGTACATGTACAACAGACGATATTATATCACATTAACCCTTTAATAACGAAATGTATTGTCTGTTAAATATCCCATATACTACTAAGCCGTCATGTGATTTAAACAATGTCCGTGTGCCTTTGGTTTTCAACTTTAAATTTGAAATGAATTCATTAACGTAATATCGTAATGAGGGTCAAACAGGTTGGATGCTGATCAGATACCACGTGGTATATCAGGTAAGGGGCTAACATTATTGTCTGCCGCCCTATTGAATATTTAATATTTTATTACAAGGAGTTTATTCGTCGATACGAGTCTCAAACCGTTTTGCAGTTTGCTTAAAGTAATAAGGCTGATTAAAAAAAATAACTCGATTGTTTTCATTCTACGTTATCAAATAAGTATCTTCTTGTAACGTTTGTTATTAAACTATTTTAGAAAAATGTTAAAAATAGATTTTGAACACTGCCTTTAAATAGTGATTTGCCTAAATGAGTAAAATCAATAACCTTTAAGCGATAAGCTGTTTGCAAACACAACAAAGTAACACACACAATGTAGAAGATATTAATCGTCCCAATAAACGCGTTAGTGATAAAACGATTTCTTTCAATTGCAAACTAATGGATTCAAACTGTTTGCCAGTCAGATAAAATAAAAAATCATCAGAATGTTCAAGCTGTTGCTGTTTTCTACGTTTTCTTATATTGTGTTGGGGGAAGTTTTGTTCAAACGGGGGAAGTACATGTAACAGTCTCCTCCACTGACCCTTGCTAAAACTTCTTTTAGGCGGTATTATAATTATAGTATCCATAATTGAAAGCACATTTTGAGAATCATGTACACAGTTAATGCAAATACTGAAAACATACCTATAGTTATATACAGTAAAACCTCTAGATTGTAAGACTACTTAAACGAAGGCTTACTGAGTAGATAGATATAAGGGTATAAAGATTTATTTCAATAGTGAGTAACATCACAACTTTACAATATCACATACATAAATTAAAATTATAATGAAATAAAAATGTCATAATAATAAATGATGTGTTATGATCCATGTCAGTCACAACAGTATCAAGAATGACACAAAAAGGGAAATACTTCTCTTATTTCCATCGTGGTCCTTGCTACTGATGGTCTGATATGGAGAGGCATGGAACATTGAGACATGACAATAAATGAAATAAATGAAAAATATTAACTTACCAAATATAAATTATTTACAGTGTAGTAAAGACAGATGAAAGCTTAAACAAGGTGACAGTAAAACAGAAAGCTCCTAAAGGAGCTTTCTTATTTACTGTCACCTTGCTTTCAGCAACCACCTGTCGTAAACAACTAATAATTAACACAATTGTGTGGTTTATATAGAGGTGTTTTACTGTATATGCATTTATACCTGCACCAGCTGCACCGCACACCTTCATAAATGATAGCGTCACGTCAGTTATACGATACAAGTAGTTAGTAGCCTTCCAGGTGCAGCATGCTTCTCTCAACGTGATACGGTATATTAGCGTTTGATCAAATACCATCAGGTGCTGAAAGATTTCAGTCAGACTTTGTGCTACAGCGAGTGGAAGAGCGTTTTGCTTTATAATTTTGAAAAAGATCAACGCAAACGTTTTGTAATTAAATGCAAAACGATGTTTTTTATGTTACTTTTTGTCTCTTTTTTTACAGTGGGAGAAAATTCGGAGCCCGATCAGACGCCGAATTACTCGTTGTGCGACCTGAGCTAATAACTAATAACAATAGTCGTCATTATCTTTCGCGTTTGTTTGGAGATTAACAATGTATCTCTCCATGTAATCTAATGGGTACTTAATAATCTTCCAAATACTACAGATTCAAATACATGTACCACCACACGCTGAATAATTTCAGTCAGCTTTCGTGCAAAATAGGACGATGGCACTGGTTTTTATGCAGATATGTGTGTATACTGTGTGTGCTTTAATCAAATATTATAATTATAATAAGTCGAACATTGAAAAATCGGACTCACCCCGCAATTCAAATTTAAAACAACACTTGAGTACTAGTACTAGTACTCGGCGTCTCATTTTGATCAAAACTGGTTGTAACGGTTATCACAAATTGGTACAGCTAAATTTATCACGCAACTACTATCTACACCGATTGCTTATGTAAGTATATATTGCTACATATACAAAGACATACTTAATAATTGGTGTCTATAAGGAATAAGGTTAAAACAATAAGCCTATAATATTTAGACGCCACAGCTAATGATCTAATATCCACTGGGTTTTTTTAAGCTTAGAAAATTGCACCGAGGGCACTCATTCATAATTGGTTGGTGTACGTTTAAAGTCCCATTGTGTTTTCAGACCTTTTCATAATGTCTGAAATACAATAACGGTTAATAATAATGTTTGAACATTCTAATGGGCCAAACTGATCTATGAAATGATGAAGACGGACCTAAATCACCAAAAAGGGCGATTTAAAATCATAACAAACCGAAAATAGAGCGTCTGCCATAAACCTTACCACACGGCTTAGTATCACGTGATACAGCCGGAGTCAACATCACCGTGTGCAACCGCAATTACCTTCGACGGTCGATCCATCAGTCAGTTAGACTATCACACTTTTTTGTCCGCTCTCTAACTCGAATATCTTTTATCCGATCTTCCACAAACTTGCTGAAAATGTTCATTGATATAAAATCAAGGTTTAGTTTGATTACTACTAAAATCGCATAAGGTTTTTGAGTTATTGCCTGTTAATTTATAAAAAAAATGACTGTTTCAGTCATTTTTGCACTCTAAAACAAACAGTTTTTATCGGATATTCACCAAACATGCTGAAAATATTTATTCATATAAAATTCAGGTCTAGTTTGATTATTACTAAAATCGCATGTGGCATACCTAAGTTTTTGCCCTTTATGTATTAAAAAATGACTGTTTTCAGCAAGGTTTGCTCTCTAACACAAATACGTTTTATTGGATCTTCACCAAATTTGCTGAAAATATTTATTGATATAATATCAAGGTTTAGTATGATTACTACTAAAAGCGCATAAGGTATATCTAAGTTATTGCCTGTTTATTAATGAAAAATGACGGTTTCAGTCACTTTTTGCACTCTAACACATACAGTTTTTATCGGATATTCATTAAACTTGCTGAAAATGTTTAAGTATATAAAATTTAGGTTTAGTTTGATTATTACAAAAATCGCATGTGGCATATCTGAGTTTTTGCTCTTTATGTATTAAAAAATGACTGTTTCAGCATTTTTCAGCAATAACTCAGACATGCCTTATGCGATTTTGCTAGTTATTGAACCTGACCTAGATTCTATACTAATAAACATTTGTAGCAAGTTTGGTGAAGATCCAAAAAGAAATGTTTGAGTTAGAGAGCGGACAAGGCTGAAACAGTCATTTTCAGCAAGCTCATACATTCTCTATAGTTTATTTGACCGTTTACCCACAGTGAAAGATATGTACACGTTGTTATTGAATCTCATAGTGTTTAACCCTGTGCCTACTTTACGGAGTTTACAAACTATTTGAATCTAAAAAGACGCCGCGTAACGTGGCGTCTTATCTGGATCCAAACTATTTGACACTCGTCTTAAGGTTTGTTTAATTAAAACAATGCATAAATCTAAACTGAACACATTTTGCAGACGACAATGTCGAAGCAGACGTCTGTGCAGCAGAATAAGGGTTATCCAGATGTTCCAGCTAAACATGTAAGCGAGAGTAATCTGAACCAATCTAACATTTTCTCACTCATTTCAGCACCGAATGCTATGGTGTTACTACTGATTAAACCGTCTATTCGAGACACTTTTAATGAGTATGACACCATTGGGTTTAAAAGCAGAAATAAAGATTTAAGTTTTCGAAATACTTCCGTTATCTGGAGCCCTGTATTTACAGAGTTGTCCTTTCCATTCACAAGGGAGGCTTTTTAATTGGTGCTAGCACAAAAATATTATAAATAAAATTTAAAAAGCGAATTGCTTAGATAAAACCGGTTTTTGTGAAAGAATCACGTCCCACGTAGTTCAAATGGGACCCCAAACAACCGTTTTATGCAGGTTTCTCAAAAGCACAATGCGGCTTTAAAGAAAGTATATTCGGTAAAAATTATTTGTTCATTTCTCTCTTAGAAAATATTTTAAAAATAAGATGAGGTACTTACACAACAGATTTCAAATCGATCAAATGAAGTTAACCAGAGATATAACAAAATTCTACGAACTTTCCGAACAACCCTCGTATATTGTTTGATCTATAGAAAAAATAAAAAATAAAAAGTTGCTAGTAACCTTATGTCCTAATAAACATGACCTTACTTGACATTTGCAGTTATTCAACCTTCGTTTTAACCCATTCACTGCCTTACCCCGAGCACAACAGTTTTTTGCAAACAGTTTGGATTCAAACTGCTTGACACTCATTTCAATATTTCTTCAGTCAAAATAGCAAAAATTAAAATTTAAGAAATAAAAGCAGACGACAATTGTTTAAACTTGATGACGTCATGGCAGTGAAGGGGTTAAGGTTAACGTTATTGTTAATGATAAACAGGTTGTTCCAAAGCAATAAATGTCGATACATTTAAAGCCACATTATTTAGTTGTGAAACCTGCATAAAACGATTGTTTTGGACCCCGTTTGAACTACGCAGGTCGTGATTCTTTCACAAAAAGCGGTTTTATCCATTGGTAATTTCTGGATGATATACTATATTTTGTGTACTCTACATAAGGAAAAGGTTGATAAGCCTCATTGTATGTCTTGGTAGCTCAGTTTGTAATACGAACGACTAGCGTTCCAAAGGCTCCGGGTTCGAGTCCCAATTAATTTAAAACTTTTTATTACAATGTATTTTCCGATTGTGTTGACCTGTCAGTCATGAATAACATATAGATCAAGTGACATTTAGTCTTTGTTGGTCAGCATTAGTGTCCGCTACATGTATATAGCTCGTTCTATACGTTAAGGTTTAATGATTGACAAGTCAACAAAATCGGAAGATAAAATTTTAGCGAGCTAAAGAGCCATATAGTGAAGCTTATCAATATTTTCTTTAAAATCAGTAACAAGGGGTGTTTGACATTCGGCGCATTCGGTTGTGTCACGTGGCAACTGCAGCGGTGTACTGTTCATAGCAGCATTTTTACTTTCCATTTGTTACGGTGTTTTATATCACCCGTTTTAGTGGTTTATTTCCGGTTGTTTTACATTTCAGTGTTTTTGTATGCGCTATGTTTCATTTATAGAAAAAAAGAACACTCCCCAGCTGGCTGCATTTGCTTAGTATAAACCAACAAAAGAGAAAAAACTGTGGATAATGTTTGGTTTGCAACTACCTTTACCACAAACTCTTTCACATGCAAATTGTGTCGCATCTGTGATCCCCTCACCACTATTATATAAAGCAGTTATATTTGTTTCGTCTTGTGAGTGAACTACAATCACTAGAAGACCGAATACATAAGAAGAATAACTCTGCACGTTGTACATAACACAGCTAATCAGGGGTTATCCCCCTGTAAAGTGATGGCAAACCTGATACAAAAACAGGCCTGCTAGTAGAGTTTATGTCTTAGAAAAGCATTATCTAACATTAGCATTTATGAATGGGCAGCCAATGAAGACCATACTTAAGGTTTTCATGTGTAATTGTAATTCAAACGTTTATGGTAATGTTTCCTTACTCGTACAGCTTCTGGAAACAATAAATACATACCGACATGTGCTACTCGACAGAAAGCATTGTTAAAAGCTAAAATTAGGCATTTAGTTTCATTTTACTTTCTACTATGGTCGACGTTTTGAGAAGTAGTTCGGATCTAGATAATACAGCAAATAACTCAGCGGTGTCTCATCTGCAATCAAACTGTTAGACACTTTGGCGATGGTTTTTGGAAGAAACTGCTAACATATCGTCTGTAAGAATTGTTGCAGACGATACAACTTACAGACGATACATACAATAACTGCATAGCATTCTAAAGGTATTTAGTTAAAAAGTGCCGAGTCAGCATGTATAGGTTACAGGTAAAAATCAGACGCGGAAAATCTACAATACGGCTGTTTGTAATACAGTTGAGAACAAGTTATTCTAAACACCATGAAATAAAATATGTACAAAATCACAACTGTTTCAAAATGTCCAGCCTTTACTTTTAAATTCAGTAACACATTATTTGGAACCTGGACGGACGCCATGATTTTCGCTGTCTCATCTGGCACCTGATATTTTGCAATTAAATTAATTATTTTAGCACCCACGCGGTCCTTGGTAAAGAATAACATATTACATGTATCCACTGCATAGGAAATTCTGTACCAGGGAGTCATTAACTCATTGAACCCTAGTGTCGCATATATGCGTCTTTTACCAAATATGTACCTGTGAAGAGTATGCTTATCCTATGCAAACAATGAAGTCCATGATCAGAGGGCTCCTGCAGGAGCCCTCTGATCAGGGACTTCACTGTTTGTAATTTTGCAATTTATTACAATAAACAACCCTAAATAGTCTAAAATGGGCTAGCCTTTATTGCAAACTGGAATTGTTCATTGGAAGTTTCAGGGGATAATGAGTTAAAAGAAGATGATCTGGTTATAATATTTTATAAGGTCATTGCTTAATGCAGGGGAAAATTTGCAGGTAACTTTCTTACAGTGGAGAAAACGTTATTCTTTCCAAATAAACGCGTTTACGCTAAAACTATTATTTGCAGTGCAAACAGTTTGGAGCCAGATCAGACGCCGGGTAACCCGGCGTCTGATCAGGCTCCAAACTGTTTGCCACCAAGATAAACATGACTTATCGGAATTGTCCAAAATTTGTACTTTTCTACGTTTTAGTGTTTTGCGTTTGCGTACGTTTGCGTTTAAACGGGAACGAATAACAGATTTTCCACTGTACGTGAATTCTACATTAAGCCGTAGCCTTTCATTGAATGGACATAGAATAAAATTTGATATCGTCTACTTTAGTTCTAGGATCTGTACTATTGTTTCAAAAGTAAATTTAACCTATTTGCGCACAGTGTATTCTTCCATACTAATACAAAATTATAGTGAATTAGTCCGTTTTTTGATCTAGGGTTGCTAGTCTAAATTTTCATTTTCATTTTGTTTAATATTGAAATCCCTATCAGCAAACAGTGTAGACTCTGGTCAGACTCTACACTGTTTGCTTATGTCCTATATATAGGACCTTGCGCACACCTGTGTTAAGGCAAAATGACTGAATGTTTATCGAATTATTGTCAAACAGTTTTTATCTAGTGACGCCTGTTCAGGATCCAAACTGTCTACAACGTCGACCAAAGTCGCCCATGACGTTGAAAGGATTGCTTGTTGCTCAGATATAGTTTCTTTTGAAATCTTTTCGTCTTTAAGGTGTATATCTTATACAGTCGAACTTCGATATCTCGAACTCGCTTAACTCGAAATATCCGATATTTCGAAACATGAATTTGCCTTATTTCAAGCTCAGTTTAGGTGAACATACCCGTGTTTCAAAGTTAAAACGCGACTAGCCGCGTTTTAACTTTGAAATACGGGTATGTTCGACTTAATCGAGTTCGAGATATCGAAGTTCGACTGTACATGCATGCATGTTTATTTAAAAATTAGACAGCCAATTATTAATCTGGATACACCCTAAATTGATTGTAAAGCTCTACCTAGGCTACAACAGTACTACATTTGGCCTTTCACGAAGTGCTGAAAAAAGGGTGTCGCTTTTTCAGGTAACGCAAAAGTATGACCTTTGTTTGGCAAAGACAGGTTGCTGCTTCAAACTTAAATCTAAATTTGGACAACGGTTTATTAAGACAAAATTTTTATTGCAATGTAAGGGTTGTAACAGATAGTTATTTGACAATGCAGGGATGGAATAAAGACGATGCTATGGCAATCAAAGGTTTAACCCTTTGAACCCTAGTCCCGCATATAGGCGTCCTTTTCAAACAGTGCACATGTGAATAGAACACTTGTCCTATGCAAACAGTGAAGACCCAGATCAGAGGGCTCCTTTCGGAGCCCTCTGATCAGGGTCTTCACTGTTTGTCACATTGCCAAACATTGACAAAAACAACCCTTAAAAGTCAGAAATAGACTAGACAAAATGGTAACTGGAATTGTCCATATAAAGTTTCAGGGAGGAAAGGTTTAAACAGACGAAAGTATTGTTATAAAGTGAGTAACCCCCATTCTCTGTCGTACCCGGACTACAATGGTAATTTGCAAACAGTTTGGATCCCGATCATGATTTAAACTGTATGGTACGCATAACAATATTAATGTGGACGGTTTAAATCTACTTACAATTGAATTTTGATAAATAAAAGCAGGCGATAATTGTTCAAAGCAGATAAAATCGTCGCGGTGAAAGGATTTACCCTTTCGGCGCCAAATTATTTTTGAGTGTTTTAATCCTACACCGTTATTGTGTCGTCTGCTTCAATTTTGTTGTCTGCAATATCATTTCAAAGTTAGATTTCAGAGAGTAAGACATAAGAAATATCGAAACGAGTGTCAAACAGTTATGATTCTGATCAGACGCCGCGTGACGCAGCGTCTGATCTGGGTCAAAACTGTTTGCAAATTCGACTTTAGGCGACTCCGGCGATGAAAGGGTTAAGGGGATCACAGCACTAGGAGCCAGCATATGCAATGAGTAATAGATGTGTAGGCCTTCTGATTATAATATACGCTAAAACCCCTCTATTACGACCACTAACGTGTGTTGATTATCAGGTATTTGATGGGGGTGACTGCTTAAAGCAAGATGAACGTAAAAACAGAAAGCTCATTCGTGAGTTTTCTGTTTATGTTCGTCTTGCTTAAAGCCATCTTTACATTTATACAGGAACATAGGCTTGTTAGTGGTATTTTAGCTTTGTTAGTGACGCGGTGTCTGATCAGGATCCAAACTATTTGCAACAACTCGTGGTAAGACAGTGAAGGGGTTAAAGACTTTTCCTCAGTAGACTACCCCCCCCCCATTGTCTGGATAGATGCCAATTTACCTGGTGAGGCCCAGATTATACTCATGTTCTAGTGATTTTCAATGGTTTTTTCTAACCAAACTATCAAATATAAAGGTTGGTTCTAACACGAGAAGCTTCAATGGTTCTTTGCTACCCACATGTCCATAAGATCCATGTGTTTTGCAAGAAAAGTGTCTGGCAAGGCGTTATGCTCGAAAGGTCGCCAAGAGATGTCTTTAAAGTCTTTGAACAATCCTGGAACTCGGGTTTGTCTGTACATACCTGTTTACCTTCCATACATGCACAGGTATCTGCATACATTGGAGAAAAACGTTATTCTTCCTCGTTTAAACGCAAACGAGACGCAAACGCATTGTAATAAAACGTAGAAAAGGAATATTTGTTGACACTTCCGACAATTTATTTTAGCCTGAATGGCAAACAGTTTGGAACCTGATCAGACGCCGGGTTAGCCATGCGTCTGATCTGGCTCCAAATTGATTGCACTGCAAATAACAGTTAAGCGTAAACTCGTTTATTGGGAAAGAATAACGTTTTTCTCCACTGTACAACCCTGTAGGCAGTGTGCATCTGAGGAATCGTGCGGTAGCAAGCCCTGTATTTATTTTGAAATCGTTCTATAAATAAACACTAAGGTTTAGAAGACAAAATCCAAAAGCTTGTACATGATTTGAATTCTATATGCCAAGCACCTCAAGGCTGTTTAATGTTTAGATTGATTGAAACTGACACTTTCATTGCAACAATGATTCAGAATACTTCCAGAGTTTCCTGGAAGTTAGAATTATGCGTACATGTACTTTTAGTTTCATGAACGTTTGAAATCGGAACATTCTTCTAAATGCAGTAAAATAGATTTAGGGTCTTTCGGTCCGATAAAAGTTCGGTTCAGAGATAAATCTAGTACTGTACATATTGTAAACTTTGTTTTAGACAGGCAAACTCTTAATGCAGTGCAACAATAATGCAACATTGTAAGCTGTCTTTACAATTGTTCAGCAATCAATTGACATTCCTTAAGTATAGTAATTGTTGATGAGCGAAAAGAACAAACGTTTTGGGATGAAGGTATTTCTCCGGAGTACAGGGAATGTTCTATGTCATCCCTTCACTGCCTTACCCTTAGTAAAATGGTTATTTACAAATAGTTTGGATCTGATCATATGCCACATAAAACGGCGCCTGATCACTACTCAGACTGTTTCATATTCATTATTTCTTAGGTCTACAAACCTAATCTTGAACATTGATGAATTAGAGTAGACCACAATAGTTTAAACCAGACGACGCAATGGTCAGTGAAGGGGCTAAGATTTAAAAATATTACAATCTACATAAATTTTCGCTAAAATGTGACAGTCATTCTTCTATAATATAATATTGTTTGTTTTCTAAACTTTTGGTTAGCTGTGATTGAATGTGAAAAAAACATAATTCCATGAACAAAATAAAAATAGCCAACGCCTTGTCAGGATTGTTTCTCTCAATCCAACTGTACTCCACAAGCGCTGCATGAAGCGGGACGTAAAATTACGTCATTGGCTTTGACGTTACTACAAAACAACGTCACGTTTTGGCGGTAAATATATATGGCGGAGGGACTACAACCTATGGCTTAAAAATGTTAGATACTGAGTGTCAAGTTCTCTGTTTAATTTCTTTCTTTTGCGTTTCATTCAGGTTTTGTTTTCATTTAAGGAATAATTTGAATATTCATTGTGTTCATGGAGGTATGAAATAATCCTGGCCACACTGTATGAAACCGCCAAACATTGACGTCGTTTTGTAGTAAAGTCATCGCCAATTACGTAATTTGGCGTCCTGCTTCATGCAGCGCTTGTGGAGAACAGTTGGACTAAGAGAAAGTAGTTTAGACAAGGCGTGGCCTAATTGTTTGTGTCCATGGGGTTATAAACAAAATATAACAGCCAATCACAGCTAGCCAAAAGTAATGAAAAAAAACAATATTAAATTATACCCCCATGAACACAATACAAATTCGAACAATTCTTTTAATGGATCTGTGCTTTTTACGTAACTATTTCAATAATTATTGACACATTCTGCGTCGTTATTTTCTATGACAAAATGAGATATCGTTTCAGAGTGAACAAACTGCAAACAAGTGTGTATTTGAGTAACTTGAAGGTGTTTTTAAGCTATTTAAGCTTAAGTGTATGCATATTCAACAATACATTCAAAAAATGGCTTCTGTAAATGTGTGAGATGTAGTATAATTTTGCTTCAGATCTGTCATCGTGAAACACACTTCTATCGGCGCTGTATGCCATATTTAGTGTCGCAGCGCCGTTAAACCAACATCTTTCATTCACTCTGTTTCATTGAGGTTAAAGGTCAAGGTCACAATAACCTTAAAATGTAACAGAATAACGCGCTTTCCAAACATGTACTAACATAACTATGGCATCCATAGCTGATTAGGTAAATGAAATATGATTCGAGAATATGGTACACGGACAGACGAAGGGACTGAGTGTATGACTGACGGACAGACGGACATAACGATACAACAAGCTTAGGGGCATACAAACATAATTTTGCACCATGGAGTGAAAACAGTAATTATGTTCGATTCGGGTTTAAACCGTACACTGCTTACCATGAGTACAGCTTTTTGCAGTTAATTTGGGTACTGAACAGACGCGGCATCTGATCATGATCCAATTTATTAGATACTCATTTTGATTTCACTTTAGTCTAATGGCCTGGAGGATTAACGTAATTGTTGCGGACAAGTTCAAGCCGCTTTATGTAAGTGGCATGATTAATGACGTTTTCAATTGACGACATGAAGTTATAATTCAAAAACGAATGAAAGATATCAATTCATATAAAATAACACAGTAATTGATTCAATGCAATATTACCCTTTCATGTAATCATGCCGTTGAAAAATCAATATCATATCTATATCAAAACTGATAAAAAATTATTATTATCATAAAATTGTTAGGATAAAAGATCTCTTCACAATGAACTCATTATGGACTAAGTGTGCTAGATCCAGATCAGACGCCGGTGTCTAATCAGACATTGGGTGTTTTGACCTTTCTTGCATTGATTAGCACAGCGATTATTACTATGCTTCTAATTTCATGATTCGTCTAAAGTTTATATTTGATTGAAATAGGAATTTTAAAATACAAGTAATTACATCTAAATGCTACCTGTCTTCAATATCATATTATTCGGCATTCAAAGTAGTTCATGTGTGAACCCCAATGCCGTTATGAAACGATTTTCAAGCATTTCCAATGTTGTTATAAACATATATTTATAAAGAACATAAGCCAGTATCCAGGTAATCATTCTTACAATACACTAGTGAATAGCGATGTTGTTATAGTAAACAGATAAGATACATAGATGTTTCCTTGTACAATTCCGATGCCGCCAGATAATCAGGACCTCCGAAACGCCAAGCATCCCGGCGAAGAATACCTGTGGATTGAAAGTACAAGGCTTTTCCTTGCCGATTGTTACCGCTTATACTATACTCCCCGCCTACACTTGTATGCAAGAATTCCAAACCAGCGAAGCTTATCACTTTTTCTAATGTAGCGTGAGTATTTGTACGTGCTGACACGTGTAGCACTAGTTTAACTCTTTAATTGCCAGGTATTCGTCTGCTAAAGAACTGTCGTCTGGTGTGTTATGTCAATTTTCATTTTGTCAAAGTTTTTACTAAATAAAGTACTGATACGAATGTCTAAAAGGTTATATTTTGATCAGAATCCCAGTTACAAAGCGTCTGATCCAGATTCAACCGTTTTGTAAAGCCACATGAAGTTTCCATAGACTCGAAATAGTTAAAGAGAGTGGCACTTATACAGACAAGCGTATTCTAAACGACAGTTATTAGAATATTATTGTATAGTTTTGTTTAACAATGTGCATTTTAATGCAGAACACAAGCAATAGAGAAGGCTCCCCTAAAAGCCCCCTGTGCTACCTTTTACTGCATTTTGCTACATCCTGGTACCAGAGAAAATTTACATGTGTTTTAAATGGTAAATTGATATAGGTTTGGCTGTACACGCGTGTTTGGCATTTTCTGAATGGATTATCTGTTTAACAGTGTGTGCCAGAAAAACACCTGTTTGTGTGATTCAGAGTCAAAATGTTTGAACAGACATAATCACATTGCATGCCATTTTACACATTGATGAATATCGTTAAAATGCCTGTTTTAATGTCTTATGTGTATACGTAACTGTTAAAGGTCCAACAAAACATTGGAAGCTGATTGATTTTACATTCACAAGTGGAAATTGCGTTATTTTCAAGTCATAACTTCAAAACTATTCATGTTGAACATTTTTGCTATAAAAGTTCATGATATCATCGTGATTCTTGCATGGCTAATGATGACAACACTAGCATTTGCAATATCAAACTCTAAATAACTAGAAGTCTGGTACGAAAAGAAGAAGTTTGCAATTACAGCAAATGGTTTCAGTCCAAAACAATACATGTATTTATAAATGTTTCAAATGCAATGGTATTTTTGCGAAAGGATTGTGAATGCATACTGCTGTCCACACACCTAAAACTATAACGTTAGAACAGCTAAACATCCACTGGATATTTTAGAGTTATATCTGAACTACAAAGGCTCATCTTATTATAAATATGGCATTGGTAGACTACGGAAGTAGTCTTAAGAATGCTATATCGGATATATAACCCTTATGTAATTTAAATTAGGTTTGGTGTACATATAACACTTTCACGTACTTTAATATGAGAATATTAACTTTACAAATGACTGTTTCTATGTTTATCAAAACCTCCATGAATGATTTACGAACGACAATGTTTTCACTTAAAAAATAAAAATAGAAATACCTATCTTTTGCAACAGTGTTTTTTAATTCCTTTCAGGTTACGTTTTGAATTCTGTTTCAGTTACTTTTTCTTTCTATCAATTTGCGTGTTTGTATCGATTAGATAAACATGAACTTGAAGTATAACATAAATATTTGTAAATTGTTTAATAATAACAAATAAAATCACATTGCATGTGCTGATATACGTATTTATATAATTAACATTGTGCATTATCTCGTAAATTTTGTAATGCTATAACTTAGTGTATAACATATCTATACTCTGCTACGGTATTTATATTGCATAGCTTGTGTATACAATTACAAAATTGACCCTTTCAACGATTACGCATACATGAAACTTGCACATAATGTTTGAACGGAAATCTGTGTATGAAGTTTATGTATCGCATACAATTAGGTATATGTTCACAGCCTGTATCAAGCTTACATATTGTAAAATTGTTGAACGTTAATTCCATCTATATAATATTATCATTATTTGCATTTTTGTCGTACACACTTATTGTTCGAATTTGAAAAGACTCCAAAAAGAGTTATTTGACGTTGTGGTAAATGTTTCTACTTTTGATTTTAGATCATCTGAATTACTTTTAAATTAATTAAAATGCAATTCATGTTTCAATATATTAGTTTGATTGTTTCAGGTTATGTACACCCATAGTGTCCGTAGTTTGTTAAATCAACGATTTAATAATGAAGATAACACTATAAATACGAAAGACTCAAGCAGGAAACGCAACGCAAACAATACACCCACCTCTCAAGCAGAACACACACGACTGTTTTTCCTTGTATGGAAAATATTTGTGACGTTATGATGTGACGTTTTTGACTGTAACGCAAAATGTATTTCGATGTGATTTTTAATCAACTTTCACAGTTTACTTAATTATCAGAAAGAATCTAAATCCAAATCTAAATCGAATAATGGCTTATATTATGACAATAAGTCAATAAAACATTGAGAAATTTGGAGCTACTTTTTCCCAGGCACTTATAAAACCTCATTACGCCTTCCATTGATGGTTTCTATATAAGGAAAACTTTACTACAACCTACCTTACTCCTGAAAAATTTGCTGTAAATATGAGTGTGTTTTGGAAATGTTATAAATAGGATCTTATATTCGTGTTCATATTTAAATTCGTCTTTTTGAAACGATAAAAAACTCACTAAAGCTCTTTTTTATCGTTTCAAAAAGACTCATTTAATAAATCAAATAAATATGAACACTCATTTAAGATCCTCTATATCATCAGAATAATGTAACACCAGTATTTCGGCTATTGATATTTCTGTATACAATGTAACGTGTAATGTTGCCAAAGGAAAGTTTTTCTAATTAGATACACAAAGACAAATGACAAAAACTATCCTGTTATATCTACATATATTTTAACAAACCCCTTTAATAACGAGAACGTGCACGTATAAATTCATCAAAACCAAATAGAGAAACTTTCTATTAAAAAAGACAATTCTAAGGAGTATTCGCCTCAAAGCGTTACATTGAGAGTAGCCGAAAATTATTGAAATATGTCGCTGTTTCTCACTTATCTGACGCCCTGCCATATAGTATATTATTACAATCGCTGAGAAAATAAACTCGGGTTCAAATCAACCGAGCTGAAGGTTCACGGTCATGCAAAGTTACCATGCCCCTCTTCAGATGCACAGTGGAGAAGACGTTAATCGTTTCAAATAAACGCGTTTCTGTTAAAAAAGCAATGTCTATTGCAAACAGTTTGGAGTCAGTTCAAACGCCGGGAAACCCGGCGTTTGATCTGGCTCCAAAGTATTTGCCACTCAGATATGATAATTCGTCAGAACTTTCAAACAGCGTCATGGTCTACATGTTATTGGATTACGTTTTCGTTTGATTGCGTTTAAACGAGAAATACTGTACTTTCACTGATTGATAGGAGCAGAAACTAAAAGCATGTGAATGGATACACCATTAAATGTGATATATGAACCGTCATGGTGTGAAACTACATGTATAGAACGAACTAACCAAACAAAACAGCAAATCCTATATTACCCGCTTTGCATTTGTTTTATTCGGCAGCTTTCTAAGGACTTGATCATGTTGTAGCGATTTTTAACAAAACACCTTTGAACTTATAACTGCTGTTCAATATGATTGAGTTGTATAGCTAATTTGGATCTCAGTTGTTCGTAATGTCAAAATGCCCCGACAGGAGTATTCTTGATTTATCAGCAATGCTATTTAATGCTACAACAGGAAACAACCTCTGTTGAGATAATATACATACATTTGACCTCATTAATGGGGTTACAGACAAATGCGAGTTTCAGTCGTGATGGACGTAAAACATAAAGTACTCTTTACTTTCTGTACGTTATGTAATTGTCGTCTGCAAATTGTGTCATCTGTAATAGATCTAAAAGGTGATATATCTGAAATTTCTTTCAGAATGTATCTTAACCCTTTACCTCATAGCTTGTGTCTAGTTTTGAAAAACAGGTAACCACTTAAAGCAGGTTGAAAGTGAAGCAGAATGTGCCTTAAGGCACATCCTGCTTTACTTTCAGCCTGCTTTAAGCTAAAATGTGCTAGGCTATATAAAATATATATAATGGTTATTGTTCATGAGGGTATAAACTGGAACTATTTTCTTCAGCGGAGGAATATATTGAATACGCTAAAAGTCGCTTCTATGAGGGAAAGGGTTAAACAGTTTGTATCCAGAATATTTTACCCTGTGCTTCGTCTGGATCCTCAGAGCCTTGTCTGGATCAAAACTGTTTGTATCGATTGAATTTCTGGTATTTTTTATTAATATTCTAGTTTTAGAGGTCTAAAAAATGACTAAATATACAACAATTATATACAGTTGGAAAGAAACAAATAATTGGAATCTTTAGCAATAATATAATTATGGCACATGACATATGCATGTATGTTCATATTTACCCTCGGCCGTTGCATACCTTCCTTTTATTATAGATATAAAGAGTTGATTATACATGCACAATATGTGAAAAACACCTGTGGATGGGACGTTCCTTTTTTGTAGCAGTCACCAGCCTTCAAAATCAATACTACTCCTTTTTGTAAATGGCGGCAATACTTTATTTCGGCGGTATAAAGGATGAAATACAAAAACACACTTATCTCATCCCTAACGTACAAGCATCAACTTGGGTATTCGTTAGGCATCCCTTTAAAGTATTCATCACAGTGGTGAAAACGTTATTCTTTCCCGTTCAAATGAAACTAAGCGCACCTACAATTCATTAAAAGGTTGTACAGATATCTGTTTTGATGCACAGTAAAGTATAAATAAACTTCGATAACCCGAACTCTTTCAAGTCAATTTTATCCGTATTTTATCATTATATTTTCTATAACTCGTCACGCTTACATGTAGATCGAACATACCCTATCGCAGAATTCAGAGCGGCAATTATAACCAGATAATATTCTGACAATAAAAGATTTAAACACATACATTCTTATTACAGACTGATTTGGAACATTAATCAAACGTACTTACCCAGTATACCCTAATCACGAGTATACAGCCTCTGACGCGTATTTTAAACTTTATTTAATTGACATCGTTTGCGAAATAATCTATAAACATTCATACAAATCATTGAGACACATTGAGGAGTACGAGATTTTACCGTTTAAACGCATACGAAACGTTAACGCATAACAATACACTTTAGAAAACTACAACTTTCTTTTAAATAATCTGACTGGTTACCCGGCGTCTGATCTGATTCAAAACTGTATGCTCTTCAAATAATAGTTGTAGCCTTAACGCGTTAATTGGGAAAGAGTAAAGTTGTCTCCACTGTATTTAGTTTAGATTAAGCGTGCTTGAGAAATAGTATATGGAACATATGCCAACAGTATAGACAAATATCTGAGAGTTCCTATTGGAACCCTTAGACTAGGATGTGCCCTATTTGTCATTTTTACAATGGACTTTAAAACACCCATATGGGGAAATTCCCTTGTTTTCATACCAATGCCCTTTTATGCCTTCTTTCAATACATTAGAACTATTGCACGACGATAAATGCTAAAAAGCCGAACATTTGGCATCACTAGACTGGCCTCATATCCTTTCTACGCCCGTATCAAATAAAACTGTTTTGACGTGTATGGCACATGTTGGCTTCCGTAGAATAAAAAGGTTTCCTTTCACATAATGCTTGGAAAAGGCTTTCTTAAAAGCCATGCTGGGCACTACGTAATTCTGTCAAAACGGTTAAAATAGCTGTGGTGGTAGAAGTCAGTCACAGTGACATGTAAACATAAACTGACCTCAAAATCGAGGTGTTTTAATTAGTTTGACATGTAAAGTAGCAGTTATTCAACAAAAAAGACCTCCAGATGAATCGGGTAGTTTCTATGATATTTTTACAAAATGGGTCGGTCGTTCTAAGGACGTCATAAAGATATATTACAAAATGAACTAAACTTAATTGTCAGGGGTAAATGAATTAAACTGAATTGTCAGACATGGTCAACAATTACCATGAGGTATCTATTTTCAAAATAATATTTAAAGCAATACTTTTATTTATTTAACTTAATTGTCCAACAGTATACACTTGAAATGTAAATGTACAAATATACTCCTAGGCAGAATGGGGAAGGGGATATTCTTTTATTAAATACTTGCTCGTTATAAAAAAGTATATCCATTGCAAAATAATTGAAGCCAGATGAGAATCTCGGCTTGTGATAAGGCTTAAACACTTTGTCTTTGTCTCACGTTTTATTTCCGTCCGCGTTTAGATTCGTCTTTAAAAACGGGACAGTCTTATGCGTTAACGATTGTACTTAATTCTTTAAAAGACTACTGACCGACATATCGAAATAGAGTAAATACTTTACAAGAACTTCTCTCATTTCGGTCAAAAAAGTGTTACAATACTATCTCGATATAACGCACTTTCCTATTTTCTGAATTTATTGTAGAGGATGCTTTAATGTTTTCTGCTATACTTCTGGATATAATGATTATTTACAAACAGTTTAGATCCTGATATGACGCCGCGTAAAACGGCGTCTCGTCCTAATCAAAACTGATTGACACCCATTACGATATTACTTTGAGATAGCCAATTTGTCAAAACATCAAATCTGAGAAATAAAAACAGACGATCATGTCTATGATATAGATATACAGTGGAGAATCTGTTATTCTTTCCCGTTTAAACGCAAACGTACGCAAACGCAAAGCACTACAAGCACCTTAGAGCTGATATCCCCTGCCGCAGCGATTGTCCAGAAGAAAGTGGCAAACTTTATTGTGGGAGGAAGGGGCAAATGGTGATCACCTGTCTTTAAAGATCAACATTCAAAAGCTTTTTACAAAGTTTTATAAAAATCCAATCAATTTTGTACATTTTAAAGCCTAAACAATACAAAAAATAAAGCCGTTTGTAGCATTATAAATCTAAGTATGACAGGGGCAGGTAACTCTTGATTCAAATTCAACAGTAATTAAACACTTTCAAGAACTTATAATTGTGTGCAAGTATTATTAAAAAAAATCAGAACTGTAGAATTTACTAGAGTGTAAACACATTTTCAACTCATCAAGGGCAGAGTATTCTTGACTAATTTGCACATTTTCGATAATAATTGAACTCATTCTATAAATAATAGCCATATATGATTTTTTTTTTTCAAAATCCATTCACATTTGAACACAATAGCATGTAAACAATAAAGCCATGTTGAGCATTACTAAGTACATAAAGGGCAGATAACTCTTGCCACAAAGTATCCTATTTTGACAATAATTGCTACCCTTATATTTATATACATCATGTGTAAGTTAAATCAAAATCCATTAAAGACTGTAGTTTCTAGATGGTAAAAACTGTTAAATATGGTTTTTTTACTCATCAAGGGCAGATAACTGTTGACTAGTTTCTCCGTTTTTCAAAAATGATAACAATTATTTGAAAACTAATATCCATACATAGTTTAAGAATTTGTTTTATCAAAATTCATGCATATTTATAGATACTAGGATGTAAACAATTCTAAAATAAAGCATTTTCTATCATTTCAAAGTACATCAAGGGCAGATAACTATTGCCACAGGTATCCTTTTTTGACAATAATTGCACACCTTCAAGAACTTTTACTGATAGACATCGTGTGCAAGTATCATTTAAATCCATTAATAATTGTAGTTGCCAGAGAGTAAAAACAGTTAAATATGGCTTTTTTTACTTATCAAGGGCAGATAACTCATGACTAATTTCTCCGTTTTCAACAATAATCAAATTCATTTGAAAACTAATAGCCATACATAATTCAAGAAAGTTTTTTCAAAAATCCATGCATATTTATAGGCTCTAGTATGTAAACAATACCAAAATAAAGCATTTTCTAGCATTTCTAAGTACATCAAGGGCAGATAACTCTTGTCAGAAGTATTCTTTTTTTACAATAACTGCACACATGCAAGAACTTGTACTTATAGACAATGTGTGCAAGTATAAACAAAATATGTTGAATACTGTAGTTGCTAGAGTGTAAAAACTGTTAAATATGGCATTTTTAACACAAAAAGGGCAGATAACTCATAAATTCCTAAAATTTTCTGAAAAAAAATTTGATTTCCCACGGTGCTCCTATGATGACAAATAAGTATACCAAGTTTAATCCAAATCTGTTTATAGGTTTCAGAGATACAGTTGCGGACGGAAAACGTGACGGACGCACGGACGGCATTTTTAACACAAAAAGGGCAGATAACTCATAAATTCCTAAAATTTTCTGAAAAAAATTTGATTTTTTACGGTGCTCCTATGATGACAAATAAGTATACCAAGTTTAATCCAAATCTGTTCATAGGTTTCGGAGATACAGTTGCGGACGGAAAACGCACGCACGCACGCACACACGCACACACGCACGCTAGCACGGACAGCCGGACGGACAGACCTAAAACAGTATCCCTCTGCCTTTCGGCAGGGGATAAAAACGTAGAAAAGAACAATTTTTGGACAATTCTGATAATTCTTGTTTATCTTGGTGGCAAACAGTTTGGAGCCTGATCAGACGCCGGGTAACCCGGTGTCTGATCTGGCTCCAAACTGTTTGCACTGCAAATAATAGTTTTAGCGTAAACGCGTTTATTGGGAAAGAATAACAGATTCTCCACTGTAAATTACACAATGGTAGTGAAGGAGTTGAGGCAAGATGTAAGAGTAAATCTTGATTCGAGCCATCATATGTCATTACGTTCATGCTCATCATGATCCATCTCATACACCATTATTATGGCTTCCTTTAACCCTTTCATGATCAAATGTGTCGTGGGTTTTTTTTACCCCTTCACCGCCATATTGTCATCTTCTTCAAAGTGTTGTCTGCAATATCGTTTCAAAGTTAGATATAAGGCAGTATAACTGGAGTAATTTCAAAATAAGCGTCACGCGGCGTCTTAATAGGAGCAAAACTGTTTGCAAATGCGCTTTATGGCGTCATTGAGAGTGAAAGGGTTAAATGTACAGGTTATCAGACTTCACTGCAGAATAGCATAATTATCTTAAGTGGAGAAGACGTTATTCGTTCCAGTTTACAGCGAAACTAAACCAAAACGCAATGCAAAACATGAAAGACAAAATGACAGCGTTTTTAAATTTTCTGACGATTAAGCTCAACCGAGTCGGTTTACCCGAGTTCTGATTTGGCGCCAAACATATTGCAATGAGAATAAATTGTTTTTGCTCTGAACGCATTTAAAAGCAGTAAGCGGCCATACTGAAAAAAAAACAATTAAAAGTATATAACACCTTCTTTTCAAACAGTCAGGATCCAGATCAAATCCTAAAGATTTTGATATTTCTTTTTGTCGTGATACATGGTCCATGTTGATCGTTCTGTTAAACATGCCTTGTTTCTCATAATTTTAGTGCCATCAGTTTTATGTTATTATGTATATATGTTATGATGATCAGCTTGTATGCTTAAGTCAAATAAAACATCTGTTCTGTTCTGTTCTGTTTTCAAATTGAAATATATTTCAGACAAGGTCAGAGCGACAAAATGAGATAACAAACTATATTTTATATACATGTATGTTAAAAGAGCTTCGCTTATCATACTTCTTCGCTGTGTATGCTTTAGTCATTTAGTTCTTTGGAAACTGTTAATTGTTCCATATTGCTGAGAGAAGGAACACGACCGATGGTATGCTGGATGGACAAGCACTTATCTAAACTAGCGATCATGATAGTTGTCAGAACCTATTGCCGTCTTGTGGGCAAACATACACTAGATGCACATCGGCAGTACATTACTATTACAGAGGGATTCCACGACTGTCAGAGAGTTTTACCTGTAACAACGAAAGCTTGTATATACCTGCCGTAGCCGCTAGCTGCCTCGTTTCGACGAACTTGTGGCCTACCTTCCGTTCGATATAGTGTTTCATTTATTTTTGTAGGATGGCAGCGTTAAAACAATGACGTTGGTGCAAGTTCGGCTGTTTCGGGATAGTTTCCAGACCCCTTGGGGCTTCCGGCTACAAGGAGGAAAGGACCTTAACCAAGCCCTGACGATTCAGAGGGTAAGCTACTTTTTGTTCGTGCATTAACGACCTTTAAGCTTTCTCCATATATAGACAAGGGGTGGTATCAATGACTGCTCTCTGCTCTTGCTCGCTTGTCTGATTCAATTCCAATGAATGTAAAGTTGAAAAGGCGAAAACAGGCGGAAAGCGCCGGGCATTTCCGTGTTCTACCAACGTCACTAGATATTCTGGATGCCACGCGGAAGTGTTTCGTGGTTCGGTCTGGAAATAACCTTGTGTGAAGGTAGGTGTGACATTTGACAAAAACTCAAAATTTCTCGGACGTAGCTAGACTGATTTAAACACAATAGGTGATGCCACATTTGTTTTAAAGATATTTCTTATCTAGATAATATACAGCTGCATTACAAAGGCATATGGCTTACGTAAATCATGATATTCCGTCCCTGGATATTAGATGCCATCTTTTTTCCGCATGCTCAATGCGTTTGCGCATTATTCACTTTTGAAATATGACACGCTAGTAGATATTTACAGGAGTGTTAAACGCGTGTTGAAGGTTTTGTTATTTTATTATCGTAATGTCTAGTTACATCATGTGGCGAAAAAAATGAGTGTTTAAGCCTATTTACGACTCGTTTTTTCTAGTTAAACGAGTGTGTGTTTTATTTGTAGGAATCAAAATTGGTTATTTTCACATAAATATTTTTCTAAAAATACTCGATTTTATTACCTGTGTGCCACTTAACACAAACGGACCGCGATATAGGTAATCAAAACATCTGACTGGCTATTTCTCAACAACGGACGGGTTCTAAGTAAATACAGCCATGGCATTTACGGGTATTTAGTTAGTATGATTATGGTTAACATGTTAGCAGGTAAATTACACGGGGAATGAACGGGCGCGAGCCGTGTAATGCGAGTTATACATGTCTATTTAATTACGCGCAGGTAGGGTGTATTGGATATGAAAAACATATGGTTTTTGTACATAGATCCTCTCAGAGCATAATTAATTACATGTATGTTATGGGTTTATAATGTGGTAGAATATAATAAAGGCAGCTTGCTTCGATATAAAATTGCCTCATAACAAGTAAATGACTTTCAAACGTAGTTAAAAGTGTAGACCCAGATTAGCTAATGCGTTTGGATAGCTCGCTTGCCAGAGTATATATATCTACATTTATTTACTCAATCACCTTAGTGAAGAATGTTTTATCTAGTACCGTTGCTAAAAGTGCAGATCCTGATCAACCATAGCATAAAAAAGCAATGGCTGATTTTGGCCTACTCTGTCCGCAATGTATGATTATTTCTTCATGTCCTCTATGTCGGGAAACAAGCGATTTGAATGAGTATGTTTGTTGTTTGAATGTGCTATTTCTTACGGTCGTGGGTCGTTCTTCGGTGCCATGCTACTTTGCAAATAGCAAAACATTCGTTCGCTTGATCGGTGTTTAGTTGGCTGTGACTCAATGGAATTAATTCGAAGTAGAGATATGAGTTTTTGTAGTCGGTTGATATCATTTTGGTATAAATGCCAAATCCTGTTATTTTCTACTCCGGAATATATAAACTTATCTTGTTCCTCATCTGCAGTCCAGGTTTATCCGATCATTTGTTGCATATTTCGACAAGGAGGAAATGGTTTAATACTGAAAATGTGCTTTATTGGAGCTATCATTATAGAGAGAAAACTTTATTAAACCATTATCATAGACTGCAGCAGTTTATTTTGTAATTTACTCTGTAGAGCCATCGGGGAGTCCATTGGCATATAAAACATATAGTTTAGTGCGTCAGATTATGTGTTAAGTCCCTTATATGCTTTAACCATTACCCCATAGCCTGTTTTCAGTTTTGAAGACAGGTGACCACTCAAAGCAGGTTAAAAGTAAAGCAAAATGTGCCTTAAAGCACATTCTGCTTTACTTTCAGCCTACTTTAAGCTTCTAACTGCTAGAATGTAGAAAATATTTCTTATAATACATATTATTGACTGTATAAATTGGACCTATTTTCTTCAGTGCAGGAATAAAGCAAAAGCGTAAACAGACGTATTTAATGGGGATAATGGATAAAGCTATTAGATAGGGAAACTTTCGGTCAATACCGGTACTCTATGTATAGCGATAAGCCATTCCTGTCAACTGACGTTCCTTTCTGAGATATGATCGAGCATGATTCTGTACGTTGCATCTACATGTATTGACGAGAATGACCACCGATGTATGGATATTTGCCAGATTCCATTAAAGGTGTACTACCTTAATTGATATCTAATCAATCGGTACAAGTAATTAGCTGCATTTATTTATGCTTTTCGGTGGATTACCGGAAAATAGCAGTGGATTATCACTTGGTAATCCACTGCAGTGGATTATCACCAATCGCCGTTTTCCCCGTAGGGCTCCCCAAAAATCGTAGTCAATCGTGTCTTATTGTTAAATTCCGGCAGTCCGATTTGTCGCGAACCACTCAACGGAAGAACACGAATCCGAAATCGGGAGCAACGACGTAATTCGGATGACCTCAAATCAATAAATAAGTGACGTCATCGTACGGGAAACTGTTTCGTTAATGTGTTCGATGTAAACTTGGGGCTCAACACGGGGTAAATCATGTACTTTCGCTTTCACAATTGTCGAACAATTTCGTTTAAAAAGTGGCTTAAAAGCATACATAAATAGAATAATTGTATTGTTTTAGTATAAGATCGAATTTAATCCATTTCGTGAACATCAGACTTCGCCACTCGTGAAAATATAACGTCTGATGTTCACTCAATGGATTAAATTTCTATCTTATACTGAAAAAAACAATTACATAGAGGATAACTGTTTTTTTCAGTGTAAGATCGAAATTTAATCCATTGAGTGAACATCAGACGTTATATTTTCACGAGTGGCGAAGCCACGAGTGAAAATATAACAGTCTGATGTTCACGAAATGGATTAAATTCGATCTTACACTGAAAAAACACAGTTATTCTATTTATTTATGCTTTTAAGCCACTTTTTAAACGAAATTGTTTAAAAATTGAAAGCGAACGTACATTATTTATCCCGTGTTGAGCCCCACGTTTTATGTCGAACACATGCGCGTGACAGTTGGCGGTATAATGACGTCACTCGTTGCTCCCGAGTTTGGATTCGTGCTCTTCCGGTGAGTAGTTCGCGACAAATCGGACTGCCGGAATTTAACGATAAGACACGATTGACTATAATTCTTGGGGAGCCCTACGGGGAAAATTCCTAATAAAAAGCGATTGGTGATAATCCACTGCAGTGGATTACCAAGTGATCATCCACTGCTATTTCGTGGTAATCCACCGAAAAGCATAAATAAATTTGTATCCTCTATAAACTAATGAACAGCTATATTCATACAAGGTGAATAAACGACTAAATTAGTCTAATGGTTAACATCCTTTCCTTAATAATTTCAATTCCGTTACTTAATCCATGACTTATCAGAATCAAACGGAGAAATTGGAATGTGAATAGAGTTTCTGAGGCAGACAGAGTTGATTAATTAGCCAATTTGTTTGTCCCTCGCACTTTCAATATAGTGTGCTGACTTACAATTCAGATTGAGAAAATATTCTTTGACACTAGGTCAATCCCTTCACTGTGTGGATATACATGTATGCAAACAGCTAGGACTTTAATCAGACGCGATATTACTTAAGTCAATTTACATGACGTTTGATTTTGAGAAATAAAAGCAGACGACAATTGTTTACAGCAAATGGCATCAATAGATACATCATTTTAAAGCATTTCGATAAAACTGCGTTTTATGAAGCAGGCGACTTTTCCTGTCATTGCAATGATAAGCCTCCGCCAAACAGTTTTACTTTTTTGCCGACATTTTATCAGCATAGAAATGGATGCTGGTCGGGGAGCTCCCCAAGATCTAACTGATAAACCAGATAATGATATGCACATTCCACTTATCCTTTAAACCTCCCGCGCACTATGTTTCTATCGTCTACACATTCTGTCGATTGCAATAAAATCTCAAAGTTTATTTCAATGCAGCTTCTTTTCGAAATTAAACAGAGTGTCAAACAGTTTGGGTCTAGATGAGACGCCGAGTAACTTTCGAACCTGTCTGCATTACTTATCACAAATTAGCCCACAGTACGGAGAACTTTTATTCTGAAGGTAAAACAGTAAAACCTCTCACCGCAAACTCATCATCTGCTTATATCATGATAACCCTTATCAGGGTAAGTGCGACTTTGCAAACAGTTTGGATCCAGATCAAACGCCGCGTCCAGCGGCGTCTGATCTGGACCCAAACTGTTTGCCACTCATTTTTCACATATTCGTCAGTTTGAAAGGCTGAAAATCTAATTTTGCTTTATTTCGCAAACGAAATTTTTGAAGGGGGCGTCACTTCGGCATGATAAGGGTTAATTGCATTTTGGTTTTAAATCTTGCAAGTGCTATTTGACAGGTGTTCTGATCCTGACCAATATGGCGTCGGATCTGCATCTAATGCTTGTACTAGTAATATACTGCAATCGTCTATGTCGACCCCTTCCCAGTTGCCGTCTGCAATTGTTTCTAAAATTTAAATAAATAGATTAAGCTACGAATGCTAAAAATGAAATTCAGTTAGTTTCTATCCAGATCAGACGCCACGTTTTGTCTAGTCTGATCTGGATTCAAATTGTTGTGAGAATTCAAGATGCACAAAGCAAGCAAAGAAGTACTAGATGCAAGTGTAGCGAAATACTTCCACCTTCTTTTTAACCCTTTGAACCCTAGTCCCGCATATATGCGCCCTTTTCAAACAGTGTACCTGTGAATAGTACCCTTGTTCTATGCAAACAGTGAAGACCCAGATCAGAGGGCTCCGAAAGGAGCCCTCTGATCAGGGTCTTCACTGTTTGTCATATTGCCAAACATTGACAAAAACAACCCTTAAAAGTCAGAAATGGACTAGACAAAAATGGAAACTGGAATTGTCCATTTAAAGTTTCAGTGGGGAAAGAGTTAAACAGCTCGCTATGGATAGATAAATACGTTAACTCATACTCTACTGAAACATAGATTCCAGTTTCCAATCAAGTCTAGTTCATTTTGACTATATAAAGGTGGTTTAACCATATGATTGAATAATACAAACAATTCAAACCCTTATCAGAGGGTTTCTATAAAAATGACTCATTTGGTAGCCCTGTGATCTGAGTCTTCAGGACAAGTGTGCAGCATATAATGTACACTGTTTAGGACGAGTATCTAGAGTGATAAATAGGGCTGAATGAATTAAGATACAAGACAAAGGTATGCATAAGACTGTAGTTCATCAGGACACTTATGAGATACACATCTTTGCAATATACAATAGTTTGTACCATAAAAATGCTGGTATAAAATCATTGATGTTTCCTTTTAGCCTAACCTATTTACTACCTTACCTCGAGTAAAATGTAACATTTATTTGTACACTTTTGACTCTCATATACGTTACTAAAGTCAATTTACCAAAAAACGAGTTTGAGAAATAAAATCAGGCGACAATTGTTGAAAGCAGATGACCTCAATGTGTTGAAGAGGTTAATCGTAAATAACGGTATTTTAATACAATAAAGATCGTGGCATTCATGGTATATCCCTAAACTGGGTGTTGTTAAGAGAAGAATCCTTGTTGTCCGAGCTAGTTACTGAGTATAGTGAATATATAACATATGGCTAACCTAAGTGCCACTCATATTTCGGTCATTTTCGTGAACGGACATAGCACCGGTTGTTTTGACGAACTTGCACGGCAAAACTCAAGAATACCGATGGTTGTTTTGCATTGATTCACTTGTGAAAGATTTAGCAGACAGGCAGACGTTGTAATACAACGTTAACAAACACGTTCAACGTAATTATAAACTACGTACATTTATATCTAGCTGTCTCTGTCAGTATGTCTGTCTGTCTGTCTATCTATGTCTCTATCTGCCTGTCTCTATTTCTGTGTGTTTCCATCTCTTTAAGTATATCTGTATTTCTGTATATCTATCTCTATTTCTCTATCTCTCTCCATCTTTCTCTCCCTCTCCCCCTCTCTCTCTCTCTCCGTAATTTTAGATTTAATAGATATAATTGCTTACTTTTGCCAAGTAAACAGTTGGCAGTGGTTTTCGTGTAATTGCGAGCACCAGAGAGCACAAATTCTTTTGAAAATTACTTACAGTCGGAGCGTTTTGTACCGTATGCGAAATCCACCAGGTTTCAGAATCTTAGATAAAACGCAACCGTCTGAGAATTTGATATCACACGCTTTCTCTCAACAATGTGGCTATTATACCATCCTTTAGACGTGTGGAAATTCAGACATCTTCTCAATCATAACCACAATCTTCTAACGTTCCAAACGTTTCAAATCATGAACTGAAAATTAAATTATTAACATTGGAAGGATACATTTACAGTTTGTAATACATAAGCAGGCAATGCAGGCGTCAATGCCTTGAATTTCTATTACTGATTATAACAAACGTCTAGTTCCATAAAATGCCATCCCTCAGTGCGCTAATCTCGATTTGACTGTCAGCTGCAAACAGTATGGATCCAGATCAGACGCCGCGTTACGCGGCGTCTGATCTGGATCTAAACTGTTTGACACTAGCATTAGTTTTTCATCAGTCAAATTGTCAATTATATAAAGTTTAAATGCAGATTGTTTTAAAACATATTAATTTTCCTCCGTAAGAAGAACTATACGGGAAATCTATTGCCAACTAGATTTAGATTGAAGGGACCATCATAATCTGTTAGACTGTCAGTCTATGGAGGCTTGTCTTTTTACATTTTAGTAGAGTACAGTTGAAATTAAAACCATAAAATGCCCACCACAGTTGAACAATGTATCAAGATCATTAAAAATAAATACACACAGTAACCACCAAAGAACTAATCATAGAATATTTGCCAATTATAATGATACCAATGTTCCAACGGAAAACAGGACCACACATATTTAGGTAACGTAACATATATACCAATTGCGAGTGGGAGGGGTATGTTTTATGAGAGTGAATAGTGATATAGATCTAGAGAGGATAATTATATTTAGTAAAGAAAGATGGTAACCAGGATAATTGCAGTACCTTCTTTACTATTATCTCAAACATATGGTGGAATAAAATACGTTTAAACTGAAAAAGGTATTCGAAGCGAATTGAATACTTCAACTTGATCCGGGTGCAAATCCTTTGAAATGGTTACTCACTAAGTTCTAAAAAGATTGGCTTTATTGTGAAAGGGTGCAGTGTAAAAGGCTTTTGGTATCCGTTTAAAAGTGTTCGGTAATTATTTTAAATAGTATACCGTGTGCAATAGTTTTGAAATCATAATAGAGCATCTGAAGGTGTAATCCTGTGATTTATGGAACTGGCTTAAATACTTGAAAAGTCTGTACAGTAAAATGTATATAATGACCACAACAAATTAAGATAATTCATTATATCAAAGACAGGTGGAAGCTTAAATAAGATGAAAGTTTAACTATATATTAATTCATGTATTATATATAGTATTTGGCAGTGTAGACTAAAGTCAGATACAGAGCCTGGGATGACAACGGTACTTGGTATTTTAAATATTGCAATGCAATAAGGCAGGTTTGGCAAGGCACGGCTCAATTATTATTATCATCATTTACCGTACAGCACAGCTACTGCACACAGTAATGTCCCTTGTTTATAAATGTAAACTCGAAGAACGCTTATTTTATGTTTACCAGCCGGGTTCTATATCGATTATTTGAGTTTGATATTAGCAACTACAGTGGAGAATCTGTTATTCTTTTCCAATAAACGCGTTTACGCTAAAACTATTATTTGCAGTGCAAACAGTTTGGAGCCAGATCAGACGCCGGGTAACCCGGCGTCTGATCAGGCTCCAAACTGTTTGCCACCAAGATAAACAAGACTTATCAGAATTGTCCAAAAGTTGTTCTTTTCTACGTTTTAGTGCTTTGCGTTTGCGTACGTTTGCGTTTAAACGGGAAAGAATAACAGATTCTCCACTGTACACAATGAAAGTAGTGTAGACCCTGATGAGACGCCATAATTTCAATGTTTGAACTGTTCTTTTTGACGGGTATGGTTTCTAAGGTATTTGAAGGGTATTTAGCGCCATTGAAAGGTTGGGCATAAAATCGGAAAGGATTGGTGAGTTTAAGATACAGCAAGGTGTGGAGGATGTAAAAGTGTTAACAGTTGTTCATACAATGAGAGGCAACAGGCATGATAGGCAACAGATAACAAGGGTTGTACAGTTATCCCTCCCTACAACGGTCTTCCCAACAACGACTTCCTACTTAAAACGACCATTGCCGTAGTTCCCTAAACAAGACATTTATATCCTACCTTTTCATGGCTGCTATACTGTCTACTTAAATTTGTCATCTGCTGTTTTCTCAAAAGTACATATAAGTTGACATTTTGATAGAATAAATATAATGACGAGTGACAAACAGTTTGAATCCAGATCAGACACCGCGTTGACGTGATCTGAATTTAAGCTTGTTGTAAATGTAAACCAAGTCTAAGTTTACCCTCCCTATAACGACTCCCTCCGAACAACACACAACATATGTGTCTCCCATGTTGTGTTGTTGTAGAGAGGAGCACTGTACTCGCTTGCTGAAATCAAGTGATCGTATACATAAAACTAATAATAAAACACAAGAGCTAGCGTCTATAATGAGAATTCTTTTAGTAGCCATGTTAGTAGGTTACATCCGAAAACACACCAGCTTCAACTCTTACACTTCTTGTTAAATCTATTTGAAAGGAACACATTACTAGACAATAAAATGTCAAATAAACTGGATGTCAAATTTTAATTAATTTCAATACAGTGCTCTCGTGGCTCTCCAACACCACCCAATGGGAGACACATATATTGTGTGTTGTTCTAATGGAGTTATAGGAAGGGACATTGACTCACATTTGCAACAGCTTGAATCCAAATCAGACACCGCGTAACACGGCGTCTGATCTGGATTCAATCGGTTTATCACTTGTCGTTATGTCTTTTTCTGTCAAAATGTTCAATATGTGACTTAGTAAAAACAGCAGACGACAATGTTAAGCAGACGATATTGCAGCCGTGAAAAGATTGGACATAATTTTCTTGCTTATGGAACAGCCGCAAGCGTTGTTGTAAGTAGGGAATTGTTGTTCAGAGGGTTGTGGTAGGGAGGAAGCACGGTAGACACTTTACTAGACAATAACTTAATTGAACGAGGGTAATTCAAAAAGTTTTGATACTGGATCAATAACTGCATTATAATAAGTGCAAAATGCATGTATGGCATATCATTTTGAAGAACAATTCCTTGTCGATATGGTGGTATAATGCACGATAAGATCGCATTACTCGATCAGTTCCAACATGAACCTAAACGATCCCTCCTCGAGGACACTGTATTTTTAGTCTATTGTTGAGTTAACTTTCTGAACACAATTTGATACTATAATTATTATTACGGCTTTATTATTTTGAACAAGTTTTTGAAATTTACTGTAAAAAAAAATCGACAATTATGCAAACACTACACAGGTTTAAATATTAGTATTATACAAAATATAAAAAATAGAGCTAATACTAAATACGTACTGAACATATAATCAAAACTATAATCTACTGTTATGTTTAAAAGTAGGAGTGAAAACACAAACTCATTTTTTTTATATTAAACCAGGATATAATTGAAGCTATTGAAGTAGATTTTCATTTTTTAAAATCAAAATGTAGATATACTGATCCAGAACATTTTCATAGTGTTCGAAAAAACATGTCCAATTTTGTCGTTAGCAAAATAAGAAAATGCTATTTTTGAGACAAAAATGAGAGTTTAGACAGTTAACCCTCTCAAAAGAAACTGATATATTTCAAAAATATTTTTTGAAATCGTACTCATTAAGAAGTTATTACGTCAAAAATAATGTCTGAAAAGTGCTATGTTCCAGTGTCCTCGAGTAGGGGTTATTTAGGATCATGTTGTGACTTATTGAGTAATGTGATCTTGTAGTGCATTATACCACCGTTTAGGGAAAGAAATGCTCTTCAATATGATATATCAAACATGCATTTTGTTTTTATATTTTTGAAGTTATTGATCAAGTATCATTACTTTTTTTGAACAACCGTCGTATAAAATAACAGTTCTGTTTAAATGTTCTAATGTACCTTCACAATGTTAGTTTAAACACATTTTATTTCAAAATAGTACATATTTTATAATCATACATAAATACACTTTAGGATGAGAACTAAAGCACTGTTTGCTTATTAGGTTCTTCTCCTAGTTCACAAGGTTAACACTCATGATATTGTTTTCGGCAAACGAAAGCTTTTTGACTGGCGTTTTTACACAAGTTCGATCAAGATCAGACGCCGAGCAACTGTGCAACTCTTCGACTGTATAAGCTTAAATTCATTAACTACGTATACTTGAGAACAAAACTTTATTCAACCATAACCCCGAATACAACGGTTATTTGCAATCAGTTTGGATCCTGATCATACATCGCATGATGCGGCGTCTTGTCAGTATCCAAACCTTTTGACACCCAATGGGATATCACAGTAGTATAATTTCAAAAAACTCCAAGTTGAGAAGTACAGTGGATAATCTGTTATTCTTTCCCAATAAACGCGTTTACGCTAAAACTATTATTTGCAGTGCAAACAGTTTGGAGCCAGATCAGACACCGGGTAACCCGGCGTCTGATCAGGCTCCAAACTGTTTGCCACCAAGATAAACAAGAATTATCAGAATTGTCAAAAAGTTGTTATTTTCTACGTTTTAGTGCTTTGCGCTTTAGTACGTTTGCGTTTAAACGGGAAAGAATAACAGATTCTCCACTGTATGATCAAACGAGAGTTGTGTCACGCATATGACGTCAGGTCAGTGAAGGAATTAGTGACAGTAATATACAAGTACGATTTGTTTCGTCTGATGTGGTGTTACAGTCAGTATACAATGCTCCCTCCCTACAACGACCCTCCCAACAGCGACTCCCTCCTTACAACGACCCTTGCCGCAATTCCCGAAACATGACAATTTTGCCTAACGCTGTTACTGCTGCAGTATCGTCTGTTTAAAATTGTCGTCTGCTGTTTTTTACATATAGGTGGAGATTTTGGTAGAATAAATATAATGTTACGCGGCTTCTGATATGGATTCAATCTGTTTGCAAATGTAAGAAATCTTAATTTTCCCTCTCTATAACGACTCCATCCGAACAACACACACACTATGTGTCTCTCATTAGTTGTCGTTGTAGAGAATGAGCGCTGTACAACAAACACAAATTCCACCCTCTGCCTGGCATATCAAAACGCAACCCTCCGTACATACACAAGTGTTCAGGTGCTAAGTAACTAGGATTTACTAAATGACATCTACAATCAAACGCCCTTCTGTTGATGAGTAACGTGTTTGACATTGGGAGGAGACTTATGAACATAGTCAGAAACAACAAGGGTATCATATGTTTTCCTTGATGTATGCCTACCCTGATATTTGTAGTAACATTGTCATAGTATAGCTAAACCCCTATCTGATCCTTATTTTGCTGAATTGTCTACTGCAACAAAAATAATTAATTAATTTTAGCTTTTTTAAACTTGAAAATTATATAAATACCAGTGACAAATAACTTGGATCTAGTTTTCTCCACTGTACTTGTATAAGTTAAGTTAATAATATAATATGTCTTAAATTGTTTGCATTAACAATAAGTAAATAACATACTGATTAAACGGCTCAGTAACGAATAGAAATATTATATAACATCAGTTAATTTGTCATGGTATATTGTTAAAGAGTGCATGTAAATATCTATGACATGGAAGGTCAACAAACTAAGATTATCGTCGGCAATAAAACGACATGTGTTATCCAAATGACATTTAGGAATATGTATATTCTTCATTTAGAATTATCATTTTCAATGAGCGCGCTGACCTATATACAGTTATGGTTTATAAGATTGTTCGGGTTCCGGTTATTTAAATGTGCATATTTGAAATGAGCCAAGAAAAAGCCCTTGGTCAATGTAACCAGTGAAAAGAAAGACCAACCACCGCGATGAAAAACGTACAATAGTTGTCTACAAATGTATAGCTTTAAAAAAGGTTTGAATCCTAATGAGAGGTTCGTTTCACTAGGGTTCAACTCAGTGGTGAGTTCAGTAAAGAAATCGATGACCGTCGAAGGCCATCGATTGCGAGTTGGCTACCGATCTGAAATACAGTTGAGAGAACGTTAATCTTCCGTTCAAACGCTAACGCATTACAATTAAATATAGTAAATGATTTTTTTTTACCATTCTGACTACCAGTTTTAATCTGAGTTGCAAACAGTTTGGAGCCTGATCAGACGCCGGGTTACCCGGCGTCTGATCTGGCTCCAAACTGTTTGCAATGAAACTAATAGTTTAAGCATCACCGGGGTTATTTTGAAATAAAACGTTTTATTTACTGTACCCTGCACGCTGCACACGGGGCACAAACTGCTAACCTAAACAGCCAACAGTGGTAACTGAACACGCTACTGTTTGGTATGGTTATCATGAACGTGTTTCATGAAAATGTATCTTTCTGAAGGTAAATCATATTGTTAAGCTGTATAATATTTTCTGATGCGGCTCCTTATGCACTTTAAGATGCCGACTCAAAATGCACATTTACTTGTGCTAAATACCTTGTAATTAGCCCTTCAGTTTTTTATCTTCCAGACATTTCCCAGAACTGATTGCTTGTATATTCAACCATTATCCTGTCGATTGTAAATTAATCACTATTTGCAAACCGTTTTGTTCCGGATCAGATTCGAGAAATCTCGTCTGTTCTGGATCTGCCCTGTTTGACATTTGTCTTCAGGCTTCTCCAATTTAAAAAAGACGTAAAACTTACTTTAAGCAATATAACAGACAGTATATTTAAAACATCTAAATACTATAACAGAAATAGGGATATGTTACACAACTGCCGGATATTCTAGAATACTTTTGCCGGCTCATCGAAATCGTAGGTTACCGCAAACTTTCATAGACCTCGTGTGCCTATATATCAGAGGATCCACCTGTTTTCCCCCAGGAGGTTTCTTCATAAATAAAAACTTGAGGGAACTTTACCTTGATCTACAAACGGGTTCTCCTGACATCTGTGTATCAGAATATCTCCACTCAAACAGGGTTAAGACTGAAAGTGAGATAGCAAGGTAACGCTGTAAATAAAGAATGCGAAAAGAATTTCAAACAGATAATTTGACGGCGTATGTATCAAAGCGGTCAATCTATTGTATGTTAGAGTATGTTTTGAATTCTTTATAAGAATATCAGCAATTACCTAACGATAATTAGCTTTCGTTGAACGAAACTCAAGGAAGTAGAATGTGCAAGGTGATGCCTCAAACACAAGAGCTATTCTCTATTCAGTGGAATTGATGTCTAATATTGGAATCTTTCATGTTCATTTATGTACATGGCTCATGGCATGAGACATTAGTTGAACATATCATGTAGGTTGTACAGAACTTATCAAAAGTGTAAACCAAAGTAACACAGTTTAAACTTGCTATGCAACTAATTCGTTACGAAACTGATATGCGATCATCACTATATTTTTAAAGCTGTTTTTAATATGAAATGTTGCTTTCATTATTCAAAGTAACTTTAAATGGTTACTACCATCGCCAATGTAAGAGAAAGTTTTTTTCGTGTCTGACCTTCAGATAACCATTACTAAATCCATTCCAAAAATATTTAAGTCTAAGTATTGGTCTTATTTACAGTTTGCATGTTCTTTCAGGGTTCAAGTTGCTTAAGGACAAAGTGAATATAATGAACGTTTACATAAACTGTTACGTCTAAACCACCAGCAATTCGGTTACACAGAAGAACGTTGATTAACACTGCGAACAGTTAACAATCTGTATACCTTGTACAGTGGAGAAAACGTTATTCTTTCCCAATAAACGCGTTTACGCTAAAACTATTATTTACAGTGCAAACAGTTTGGAGCCAGATCAGACGCCGGGTAACCCGGCGTCTGATCAGGCTCCAAACTGTTTGCCACCAAGATAAACAAGAATTATCAGAATTGTCCAAAAGTTGTTCTTTTCTACGTTTTAGTGCTTTGCGTTTGCGTACGTTTGCGTTTAAACGGGAAAGAATAACAGATTCTCCACTGTATATTATCATTTTACTTTAGCTTCATAACAACATATTAATGTTTAATTTCGATACAAGTAACAATGGCATTTGCTTTTATTCCTGATATTTTAATTTTAGACATTTTGATTCCAGAATCACAAAAATATGAATGCAATAATTTTCAGTCCTTTCTCGGGGTATGTTCGAGATCCAAACCATTGTTACCAACAGAAGTACATTCGGGTAAATAGGGGATGGGAGTAATAACTTTAGAATTATTATTGAATATAATCTAAGTGTTTGTTTAAATTTGTTAGCTGATTGAAATTAACGAAACTCCTAAATGTTCACCTACGAAAAATGAGTACCCTGCAAGAAATGCCACAGAAGTAATCGAAGAGAAACGCTTATCTCTATCAAATGCAGATATATATTGATAAACTGATACGGTTCAGACATATAGCAGCATTTCATTTAACAGAAGTCTTTTTATGAGAAATCGATTTTCGAAAATGTACAGTTGGGGGGATAAATGCGTTTAACTCCTTCACTACAAATGGTTCTAAAGGAAAATCCTGATCAGACTCCAAACTATTGGACACTGGTATCGACATATCTACAGTCAAAATATCCCTAAATCTGACTGATTTAATATTGCAAACGACACCACCAATGCAGACGCTAAACATTGGCTGGAAAAGAGTTAAATGATATAGTTTTAAATGCTTTTAGATATTTATTTAAATAAACAAGAAAGTATGAAAATCAGTTTTGAACCTGATGATATGCTAAATTACTCGAAACATGATCTGGATAACTTATTCACACCAAACAGCAAATCTTGCAGTACTGATGCATGTTTTAAAAAGCCGTAAGCTTGAAAACACCAGCAATGCAGCGCTCCCTCTCTACAACGGCCCTCCAAACAACGATTCCCTCCTTACAACGACGTTTGTCACAGTTCCCTTACAGGACAATTATGTCTAACGCTTTGACTGCTGTAATATTGTCTGCTTAAAGATGTCGTGTGCTGTTTTTCTCAAAATTACATATTCGACATTTTGACAGAAAAATACTTAATGATGAGTGACAAACAGCTTGAATCCAGATCAGACGCCGCGTAACGCGGTGTCTGATCTGGATTAAAGCTGTTTGCAAATGTAAACCAATTTTCCCTCTCCATAACGACTCCCTCCGAACAACACACATATTCTGTGTCTCCCATTGGTTGCCGTTGTAGAGAGGGAGCGCTGTATATAGAAAGTCAGACTAGTGTTCAGCAACCAGATTTCACAGAGACGTCACACCGTCGCAGGGACGATTTTTCATTTATTTTGTAACGTGACATTTAAAGCAGGCGCCTGTCTAAAAGGTTATGCATTATACAGTAAAACCTCTCTGTTACGACCACTTAAATGAAGGCTAATTTATTGTAATGAAAGGCAGTACAAGTGACTGCTAAAAGTAAGGTGATAATAGAACAGAAAGCTCCTATATGAGCTTTCTGTTTTACTGTTACCTTACTTTAAGCAGTCACCTTTCGTAACTCGCAATAATTAACACAACTTAGTGGTCGAAATAGAAAGGTTTAATGTAGCTCTCATATTTTTAGCGTAACCTATAAGAAATATCTGATATAGTTCTATTTCTGTATTGGAAACACTTGAAGAATTATTTCTAAATGGTAACCTTTATCATATCAAGAAAGATGTAACTGACATTTGTGAGCTGTCTAATCAAGATTAGACTTTGTGAAGCGTTGTGCCTGATCAGGTTCAAAGCTGTTTTCATTAATTTTGTTGACGTTCCGTCGATTTCAAATATAAAAATAAGTTTGGAGATTTCAGCACATGGCAATTTAAAAGGAATTTCAGAGCAGGAAGGTGGTTTTACCAGTAATTTGCCTAGATATTGTCTTGTTAAAATTGACGCCTATGAAATGACTTTTAATCCAGTTTGAATTAAAGACAAGCTATATACTAGTGTTAAACAATATAGATCCTGGTCAGACGCCGGTTCCTTCGGCGGTTTTTTCAGGATGCAAAAGGTTTGCAAATACAAGCCAACCCAAGCATAACATGATAAAAGTTAATGCGCTGTGGGATGTGTTTCTGCCTTCCAATACTAAAAGGATCTGGAAAGCATTGTGCAAAACCAGCACTCGGAATTATCTTATCCCAGCATCACGAAAGTTGGTAAATATAGCACAAACCGAAGACATTTCTGGTACCATCAGGCACACACGCATCGCAACCTTTGTCCAACTAAATGTCAATAATCTGATAGTTTGTGGGCAAGTTCTTTCACCGGTCAAGCACATAATTCTTGCTTTGATCATGGTCCAGTGAACGGATCTTCTTGAACTATAGCACTGAGGGAATAATGGTCATTGTTATGGCGGGTTAGCAAATTTACAAATTATATAAGAATTTTGAAAACACTGATAGGAGCAGTCTTCCAAAGGAAATACCTGTAAGCTTGCTGGGAGTAATTAACGAGGTACTATGAAACCCCTGCATAACCCAGTCCGACTACATCGGTAATTGCAAACAGTTTGGATGGAGACCAGACGCCGCGATTCGCGGCGTCTAATCTTAATCCAAACTGTTTGACATTCGTATTGTTTTTCGTCTATCTGGATATCTAAAGTCTGAATTAAAGACAAAAGAACACACGTATATCTCTTAAAGGTATGATATTTTAACAGTTAAGGGATCACACCTAGGTTGAGCGATCATTCAAAAGATGATGCATGGACAGTCTTTATAACAAGTTGCTTTCTAAATCAGAACGAAAGTAATGCTGAAAAATGCATCTAGAGAGGTCTGTATAATAGTTAAGTTGTATGTCGCAACCACCTCTGTTTAGAAATACGCATGCCTTGCTATGTAAGTGTTGCGATCCGCAGGTGTAGCTGTAAGAAGAATGCCGTTCATTACTCTTGGGTATGTTCTCCTTTCGACGACTGACTTGCTTGTTTTCGAAAACAAAAAACCTCACACTACAAGAAAACGTGTTACGCGTTTCCAAAATAAAACAAAGATTGGTGAATAATGTTTAGGCATTAGCTGCAAGGTAATAATTTAGTTATTTACTGTGTTTTTTGTTCATTCGGACTGGTTCTTAAAGTAAAGTTTAAAGGTAAATATTATACACTTTAAAGCCTGATTACATACCAAAGCCAAATTATTCGGTTGCTTATTTGTTTGTACGATTTGGGTAGCGACAGAGAGGGAGTGTGTAATTGTTTGTTCTAAAAATGTAATGTTTTTCCTTAACAAAAGTTACAGTTAACTGTTGTATGGGTTTCCAAAATAAATCGAAAGGATCAAAAATATCAATCTTTAACGTCGTTTGATCTGATTTTCTATGTTTGAAATGCCATTCAATGTGGTTTTGCTGAGTCGGACTGAATATAACAGTACAATTCGAAGGTACGAGTATGTACTCTCATTAATAGCCTAATTACATACCAAAGCCAAATTGTGCAAACAAACAGAACATTTATGTTGCTTATGTGTTTGTACGGTTTAGACTCCGGTTGAAAAAGTGTTTGTATTGTACAATTGCAATTTCTCTGGTCCTTTATATATTTTTAAAAACAACTTACCTACAAAAAACTTAGTTTTAATTTAAACTTTGAGTTCTAGAAATCATCTACATTGGCAGCTACGCCAGCATTCATTTTGCAACTTTTTGGTTTAATCATTCGCCAGCTAGTCGCAACATTGCTAAAATTTGAAAACAATTTGGTTCAATATCAGACGCCGCGAAACAAATTTGACCATCGTTTTAAGGTATTATCCTCTAAAATGGCTTGAAATTAGTTAACTCATTCACCCCTGAAACTTTTAATGGACAATTCCAATTTCAAAATAAGTCTAGTCCATTTTTGACTTTGTAGGGTTGATTTTAACAATATATTTTATAATGACAAACAGTATAGACGCTAATCAGGGGGCTCCACTGTTAACATAGGACAAGTGTAATCCTCACAGATACACTGTTTGTAAATGAAGAGTATACTCGTCGCTAAGGTTGAATGTGTTAAAATAATCACTGACGTCAACCGTGAAGCAGACGATATTGTAGCAGGCAACGGTGTAATACATGTCGATATAGGAAACGTCATTACGTTTTTTTAACCGTTAGGAATATAACCAGACGTCGAGTTAATCGGCGTCTGATCTGAATCAATCTAAATTGTATGCAATCACCAACTTGCAAACACAATGGTGTTGGGCAAGTTAAATGGATTAACCTGAAGTGTTGCATCAAGAACGTAAGAGCTGCTCACTCTGAGATCTTATTGATCAGATTTTATTTTGCAAAATAAGTATAACCCTGTCTCACCACAGTTGACTAAAATGATTTGCAAACATGTTTGATCCAGATCAGATGCTTTATATAGCGCTCTTTCACATGCAATCATATAAATGTACTTACAAAGTGGGGAAAAGACAAATAACTACATTTACAATAAAGTAAAGGCATCCTACTTGTAATTCGTTCAATATAATTACTAAGACTATAAGATTTGTCAATATTGGTTTATAAAAACAATTTAAACAATGAGTCAAATATTCAAAAGATTATTTGCATTATTAAAAACAGTATTTAACCCATTACTCCATAGCCAGTTTCTAGTTTTGAAGACAGATGATCACTTAACGCAGGTTGAAAGTAAAGCAGAATGCGCCTTAAGGCGCATTCTGATTTACTTTCAGCCTGCTTTAAGATACAATTTGCTAAGATATAGAAACTATTTCTTATGGTAAATATTCATGGCTGTATGAATAGGAACTATACTCTTCTGTGGAGGAAAAAATAAAGGTGTAAAAAGGCGTATTTATGGGGTAATGGGTTAAAAGTCATTGATGTTCCAAATACCTACACCCTACTATCTTGCACCCCCGACATCTGGCATAAAGAGCCATGTCGATGCTTGCGCATGTTAAAATAGGGGTTAACACAGACGCTTAAATTTGACGTTAAAAAGGTTCACGATTTCACTGCAATGATATCGTCTGCTTAAACTTGTAGACTTCATATTACTTCAAAGTTTCGTTTTAGGAAATTGGCCTAGATCAAACGCAGATTATTGGCGTCTGATCTGGATCAAAATGGTTTGCAACGCAATCATGTCTGACAGTGAACGGTTTTAATTGTGTGTTTATGCAAAGTCGAATTCCTGAAATATTATTTTCTCTACGGGTCCAATTGTTTCTTATAACGATCGAAGTGTGGACTACTTGTCTAGGAAAGGGGGATTCTATGACCTACTCTTTAATTGTCGTTTACAATTGTAGATCTAGATTTAAAGTATTTTTATTGAAGAAACATCAATATGTGTGCCAAACAATGGGAATCCTGATTAGACACAGGGTAAATTATAATGGTGAATTTCTTTGTACTGATGATGCCAAGACTAAAATGATTATGATAATGATGATAATGATGATGATGATGATTGTGTTGATGATGATTGTGTTGATGTGGTGAGGACGATGAGGATTAAGAATATGTGCAATAAATTCAGAATCCCAAACAAAATGGTTACAAAGTCACTGACAGTTTGTTAGCTAGCATGATGTTTTTTGTTTTTGTATTCTTTCACTCAAGGTAAATGCTTTTGGCAAAGGATTGCAGCAAAACCTCAGATGAACTATCAGCAGTGCATATATGCCAGTCCTAGTTGGAATTAGCCAATGATTCGTTGGACCGACGTAGTAATCTTTGTTCCAATGTTTACAAGACATGTGTTTGTTAATTTGTTGGACAACTCGTATGCTGTGGTCGTACCTTTTGATGCCATGACCGGTTACTGACTGTTCGTTCATTCTTGTATAACTTGCTTTTTACGACCTATGCTGCTATCATGATTATGATACTCCATGGATGTGGTTCCCTCTGGTTTAACCATTTCAATGATGGAAGCCAGTATATTAATATTTTGAAAACAGTGTAAATCCTTGTCAGAGTGCACTTTAAGGAAATCATCTGACCCGAGTCTGCATGGTGTTTCTACTAGTACATTTCTGAATATACTTTCAAAACAGTTCTAAATTCAACAATAATCGGCCGTTTTCAAAAGTGATATAGTCAATATAAAACAATAATCATAAACGAGATTATCCTAAAAGCTGCCATTCCCTAATTTGTTTAATAATGTTAAACAGTGTGCATGTATATCATAAACGTACAGAAGAATAAGATTCTCCAAATAGTATGCATCTGCACCGATCATAATCCAAACTGGTTGACAGGTTGATGTTTTTCTATAAGCCCAAACATTGCAATGACGTAATCTTCTGTAAATAAATGTAATTAATTTTATATTAAATTTAATTTTAGGTAAAATGGCTAAAGTTAAATCGTATTGTTGTCAAATAGTTTGGATCATGATCACACGCCGCATATTAAATACATTTCATAGCGTTTGCCTGTAGTTTCGTTTAATCGGGATATAATGACATTTTCTTGCTGTAATAGCTAATACAGTGGAGAAAACGTTATTCTTTCCCAATAAACGCGTTTACGCTAAAACTATTATTTCCAATGCAAACAGTTTGGAGCCAGATCAGACGCCGGGTAACCCGGCGTCTGATCAGGATCCAAACTGTTTGCCACTCAGATTAAAATTAAAAGTTAGAATTATCAAAATGTTGTAATTTTCTCCATTTTAGTGTGTTGCGTTTGCGTTTCGATTGCGTTTAAACTGGAAAGAATAACGTTTTCTCCACTGTAAGTGTTATTGAACTCATATACCATTTGTCATGTATAAAGGAGCGTTAAAGAGCAAGTAAGCTCAACAATTCAAGTATTGTATCTCTCAAACCAATATTATGACTGCTCATAACCGACGATTCAAATTAGTAGTCACATCATAGAGTTTGGTGGAGAATATAGGACTCAGATATTTATGAGTTCTAATCAAAGCACATTTTATTACCACATACACTTCAGTTTCAGTAGTTTATCTTCCCCACGCTGCGGGCGAAGTTCATAATGACTACTGTAAACAGATCTGGTAACCCGGCGTCTCATCTAGATCCGAACTGTTTTACACTCTGATCACATTTTCTGAAAACAATACATATAAATGAACACTGAGAGTAGTTGTAGACACTTTGTAGACGACAATTACATAGCTAGTTAAAGGAAAACACTCACACTGATCAGATAACTCGGTGCGCTGCACACAGTCCAAAAGGTAGACTTTATAGGCTTTTTATTTAATCACCTGACTTAATTGCATAGTTAGTAAATGGCTTTGAGCGATGGAAATTTGAAATTGGCAAATAAAAGTAAAGACGTTATATAAATTTGCACCATGAATGTGTAAATGTTTTATTTCTTATAGTTTTCTTTTTCATACATACGGCAAAACCTCTCTATTACGGCCACTAAAATAAATGCTAATTGATCGTATAAACGACAGGTGACAGCTTAAGTCAAGGTGACAGTAAAACAGAATGCTCCTTAAGGAAGCCTAATAATTAATACAATACTGTGGACGTAATAGAGAGGTTTTATGTGATTATGAAATTGGGAAATCAAAATAAAGACTAATGTAAATTAGCACGTGTATGTTTTAGTTTTCTATAGATTCCTAATTTATATACATAATATAATTATATAAAACACACTGTTCTAGGATGAAATTGCGAACTAAATTGTTTTTTGTAAGACTGAAAAATAAAAGGTGCTTAACACCGGAAAAGTTATTTTTTCTCGCATTATATAGATTTTGTTGCTGATGCTCGAGAAATGTGCTAATGGATTCTGAGATAAAATACCACCGATAGACTGTCTGTATACCTCTGTTGTTCATGTAAACAGTCGTCCAATGCATGTTTAACCCTTTCCCTTATAGAAGCGACTTTTAGCACATTCATTTTATTCATCCGCTGAAGAAAATAGTTCCAAATTATACCGTAATGAATATGTGTCATATTTAATACTTTCCTTATTCTAGCAGTTAATAGCTTAAAGCAGGCTGAAAGTAAAGCAGAATGCGCCTTAGGGCGCATTCTGCTTTACTTTCAACCTGCTTTAAGTAGTCACATATTTTCAATACTAGAAACAGGCTATCAGGTAAAGGGTTAAGCACGTTACAACCAGTACATGACAATTTATATAGAAACTGTCTGTCTCAACACCTTGCGAAAGTCAAAGATCGAACGAATGTTTAACTTTACAATAGTGTAAAGTAAACCACCTGGAGTGTTATTGTTTAAACATTTACATGGAGAGGATGGCTATTTACTTGCAAGAGTTTTGGTACAGGTAAACCTTGTTTATCAAGAGTTAACTGCAAATAGTATACCTACACATAATCGTTAAGATATGTTATAGCTTGATGCAGATCAAAATTAATGCAGAAAATCCCTGCATTACTTTTGTCCCTCATTTAGCATACCGGTATATATCACAAGACAATCTAAATGACGGTACCTTTAATTATACTAGAACCTATGCCTATCTGTAGGGAAGAGCTCATTTACTGTAGGCTAACCAACAGTGAGCCAAGACGCGAATCATGTATACAAATCAATTATTAGAAACTGAAGCTTGTGCCAAATATTCATGTTATGTTTCTCGGAGATGCTGGTAGCGAATTAGCCACTGCCTGATGCGCCTCATACACTTCTGCTAAGATCGTTATAGAACCTTCGCATATATATTTCGAGATCGGATATGCCTGGGTCGGTTGTTCTGAGGACGCGTCGGTTGAGTGCACCACTTACAATTAATGTAGGTACCATATCATTTGGACGCATGCAGATATCGTCGACTTCAGAAATGCTATAATTCTTTTGGAATTTAGGCAACCTTGCAATGCCTTTATTTCGACAGAGGGTACATGAGTACAACACTAATGTCAAACATAAGAATCCTGATCAGACATAAATGTATTCGGTGTCTGATTAGAATCCAAAGTGTTTAAAACATGAGATGACGGTTGTAATCTGCTGTTCGAAGGATATCATATGTTACATGTTGTGAAAGCTTTTGGCATAGGAATGTGGGCACAAGCTCGCAGCGGTCGTAGGCACTGTTACGCAGCATGTGATCATTGAAGCTGTAGCGGCGCTATGTTAATGTTGCTTCAACGTCCTGTGAGATATTGTTTGAAATATATCGTAACTTTACATCGAACTTGTGTCTTTGAAATCTCAAACGCATATTGCAAAAAGGGGTGTTACCTTAAAGAAGACAATATGTACTACAGAAAGCCCATTCAGGTGTTTTCTGTAATTCATATATTCTTCTACAAGCTGCTTGGTTTAGATGTTTCTGTTTTCTTTATTGAATGGTTGAATACTGGTTGTTTGATTAGTATATAAAGTCATGTATTTGTCGAATTTATAGGAAAACAATATGAAGAATGCTATGTAATCAGGTATGATATGCCAATGACATTGAGTTGGGGTTGGAATACTTCAATTACTACTAGTATTTGTTTCAGTTGATATAAAATACGAACATGACATATTGTTTTTAAAAAAAGCAAAGTTCAACATAGGAAAGATCACGTGGTGCATTCAATAATTAATAAGTTACATCTGAATAAAAAAAACATCACAGGTCTATTACACATGAATATTGTTAGACAAATATAACGTTTACGGTATAAATCCCGTCAAAAGAGGACTCCGCGATGAGAGAATAAAAAAAAGTCAGAACAGAAAGCAGTGTGTCTACCTTCTTACACTAACAAACCACAATCGCAGTATAAAACAAGAACACACATTCATTTGAGAGGTTGTGATATGATTTTACCCCTTCGCTGCCATGGCATCATCTGCTTTAAACAATTGTCGGATGCTTTTATTTCTCAAATCTATGTATATAGACTGAAGTTATAGCGTAATGAGTCCAAACCGTTTCAAAAACACGTCTAGATCTACTTGGGGTAAGGCAGTAAAAGCGTTAATGTATTTGATAAATTTTATCATTATTTTGACATCCATTAATCCCTTCACTGCCATGACGTCATCAAATTTAAACAATGTCGTCTGCTTCTATTTCTAAAAAACAATTTTTAGGTATTTTGACTTAAGAAATATTGAAACGAGTGTCAAACAGTTTGGATCCTGATCAGACGCCGCGCAACGCGGCGTCTGATCAGGATCGAAACTGCTTGCAAATAACTACTGTACTCGGGGTAAGGCAGTGAAGGGGTTAATGTTTTCTGTTAAAATAAATAATCTTCCTTAAGTCAAAATATGATCCCTGTCTACACTAGAAAACTATTGTTTGCAATCGCTATCAAATTTTTTCGCGGTAGTTTGATATAAAGAATCCACTTAACGAATGCTATAGATAACAGAACAGAAGACAGAACAGAACATAATTTTATTCAGATGTGTACAAAGTACATCATCTCAATCACATAGAAATAATCATACAATAAATGAATATCATCACGCGACAATATGAGAAAGTAACTATTGCATCTTTGAGGATGAATACATCAGTTATTAACGTTAAGGGAATGCCTTATTTTAAGAGCATCTCGTACATATATACTTAAGTTACACACAATGTTTTTGTTAGCTGAGTTCAATAGTTCAATAAATTTAAACATTGATGGTCTTTGGAAATAATGTTTTTTCAGATACTTCACTCTTGCGCGTTTCGGCGGGTAATCTGGGGCCCGTTTCATAAAATGTTGTCGTAAGTCAGATTATAAAAGTGTCAATTATTATTTATTTCTCCATCTAATCCTGTCTTGCGACATCTCCTTGGAATCGTCTTGAAAAGACGATTCCAAAGAGATGTCACAAGACAGGATTAGATAGAGAAATAAGAAATTAAATTTTATTTTAAAGTTTTAACTTACGACCGTTTTTGTCGTACGAAGTTTAATGAAACAGGCCCCTGTAAACTATTGCTAGTGGTAAAAGTGACAGCTTAAATCAAGAATACTGTTAAAGCAGAGAGGTATCTTAAACATCGACACAGTCCTTGCTTTAGTGTTCTTGGTGGTGGGTCTTATTGTACCACGATATGTCTATTAAACTCAAGAAAATCAGAGATGTACCCCATGCGTGTTTAAACGCTTAGTCAGCATTCAAATTATTAGTAAAATGTTTCATTATCATTAATCAGTAATGCATTTCAAAACAAACGAGCAGTAACATATTTCTCCTTGTTACATTAGTTATAAAGAAACAACACGAGCGGTGCCTGGTTAATGTAAGACTAAGGTGGTGTAATCAGTTCTTACAGAAGTTTTCTGCATATTATTTATTATTGGTTTAAAAGCTGACGCCTTTTCTTGAGTTATATCCGTGCTGCATTTTACGTATTTTAAATAGTCGTTAAATCATGGTTTGGCTAAAAAGCTATTACACCCTTTATCAAAAGTAATATCGTCTTATGATAAATTGCCGTGTAGCTCCGATCTATCAACCTTTCACTCTTCGCTTTTACAATAAACAAAACCAACATGACAATGTTAAACTGTTGGAACCCTACTCGGTGTCTAATATAGAAGCAGACTGCTTGTAAACGTCAGTTCTGGAAATGACAGCGAAAGGGGAAAATATTCTACCTACTCAATCTTCCAGCGATAGTTCACTCAAGATAAGTCCTAGAATAGTTTTACAGTAAATCTCTTCCAGTGCGACTACTCACTAGAAAGCTCAAAAATAATGTTAAGAACGGGTGATAGCTTAAAGCAAGATGACGTAAAACAGAAAGCTCCTGTAGGAGCTTTCTGTTTTACTTCATCTTGTTTTAAACAAATACATGACTTAAATGCCATAAAACAAGCTTTCGTTTTCAACGGTCCTTTTCGAAGGAATTTGCTATACCCGGTTTGTCACGTTGCCAAAATGAAAATACTATTATGAGTGCAAGGTGGCAGTGAAATCTGTCAAGTATGCAAAACTCTGATTGAAGAGGGTTGTCCGGTGAAACATGTAGAACGAGCTGCGTTATACGGAACGTTTGTTTGAGCATTGCAATCGATGTAGACCCAGATCAGACACCGCATTTAAACGTGACGTCTTATCAGAATATTTATTCTTTGCATTAAACTTCACCGTTTCCTTCACATTTTGCTATAACGTGTTCAAAACAGTTGATTGCTTCACATCAGACTATTTTATTAGAATTTAGAAAATTATGTAAACTGCTAAAGAAATCTGAGATTTCTGTTTTACTGTCGATCTACTTGAATCTCAAGATGTAGGAAAAGATACTTGACAAACAAAGTACACATGGATCAGATGCTGTTGGTCTGGTTCTACCTTCATTGTAATGTCCGATGTCAATGTTTTCAGTGCTTTGCGACTAAAGCAGTGATTGTGAATGTACGTCCCCTTTAACAGTATTTAGATCATATCGCGACGTCCAGCTAATTTCAGGGTGTCGGAATACACCAAGAATCCCTTTATGCACTATTTCATGCACAAATCGGCAACTGGGTAGAACCACTGACCTTTCGCCAGCCAGCTGGAAGGCTTCCCCACATGGAAAATTACTAAAGCAGTACAGTGGAGAATATGTTATTCTTTCCCGTTTAAACGCAAACGTACGCAAATGCAAAGCACTAAAACGTAGAAAAGAACACATTTTGGACAATTCTGATAGTCTGATCTGGCTCCAAACTGTTTGCACTGCAAATAATAGTTTTAGGGTAAACGCGTTTATTGGGAAAGAATAACAGATTCTCCACTGTATCAACACTTTATTTTTTAGTAAAGACGTTTATGCAAATTTCAACAAGAAATATACTCATTCGATCAGAATGATAGGAACGTTTTTTGCTCAAACATAATACATCGTGAACTCTTTGTGTTCCTTCTAGTTCTGTACTTAAATAGGTATCGTATTGAGGGTGTATCAATGTCATGAATTTGGGAACTTTTCAAAGTATATGAAAACACTCTATGATGGTTTTGTATTGAAGAGCTATTTAAGATGAATGAAAAAATAGAAAAAGTGTACATTTTGGTGAACAACAGTTGGCTCTACGGCCATGTAAAATTTACCCTACCCACTTCCTCTTATTTTGTCCTTTTCAAACAGCCCGCTTCAATAAAACCCATTTTAAATGAAAACAAATATGATAATTTGGTTTTGTGTTATTTATTTCCTATCTATGGTAGTATTTCTTCATACAAAAACTAATTTAAGAAAAAAAAGGCACCAAATGTGAAATTTATAAAGCTCTAAATAGCATCGGTATGGTACTTTTTTGTAAATTTTGTAAGGGGCGATAACTCTTTTTACTTTAATAACTCAAAATTTTCAACACTGACCTTTCAATTTCTTTTCATATTTTGAACTGCCTTAGTATAGGCTTTCATCTGGTAGAATATAAGAAAAAGTTTAATACTAGAACTATTTCATTTGTAAACTTTTTTACTTTTTTTCATAAAATAAAAAATCTAATAAAATCATGCCCTATATAAAGCATATTTTTTATATTCAAGGATCCATATTGTTCAAACCTGGTGCCTGCTTTGTCTAAATTTGGTTTATATATGTGAACATACCACCATAGACATAAAATAAAGAAAGAAAACCCAAATAAAAATTTTTGTTTTGTTTTGAAATAGATTTTACTGAAGCTTGTACTCTGAATTGGTAAAATTTGAAGAAGAAAAAATCCAAATTTGACATACCTTTTTCAAATCGCTGTAGCTAAAAAAAAAAGGACACCACCATATATATTTTTTTATTTTTTTCATTCATCATAAACAGCTCTTCCAAAAAAACAATGATAGAAAAAAAGTTTAATACTTTGAAAAAATGGCTCATGACATTGATACACCCTTAAGTTAAATTCAAATATACATGTAAACACATTTTGCTTCACTTTTTGTCTTGTCTTAAGTGAGTGCCTATATTAAAGCCTAGCAATTCACCATGTTTTGAGTGGTTGTTAAAAGATGTTACAATAGTTAAGAACTTTAGGATACCTGTAATCAAATTGAAATAAAATGAAATCAGGTCAATGAATAAGTTAATAATATTTAATAACAGCATTTCTCTAATTGGCGGTTTATTCAAGGTGTGGTTTTTTAATAACAGTTGAGGTACAATTGAGAAGAATGATAACTACTAGTATTCTTCTACTTTTAAACGAAACTAAAGGCATGCGCAATACTTTAGAATGTTGCAAAAGACGGGGAAGATTCTCAAAATTCATTATTGTTTGAATCGTCACACATAGTCTGGAATCTGGTCAGACGCTAGGTTGACCGGCGTCTGATAAGGCTTTAAACTATTTTAATGTAAAACAATCGTTATAGCACAAGTGCGATTTTCGAGAAAGAATACCGTTGCCTTCAACGTTTTAGTAAAGTGTATAACCGAAACACAGGGTATCGAAGAATTGAAGTATTATTTAATGTTTTATGTCATGTTATTTTAGCAATGAGGTACTGTACGCTTTCTGATACACGCGTTTGAACACGTACATGTACCTATTACAGAGATTACCACTTATACAGCCATAACAGTGTCTGCTTAAAAATGATGGGCAGCAATAATATCATCAAGGCATATTGTGAAAACCATGACCCTAAATTCGATTGCCAAGCAGACTTGATGCAAATCGGACGCCGTGTTACTCAGTGTCTGATCTGGATCCAATTTCTTTGCAATGCCGGTGTATTAATTGTCAGAATGTTATGGGTTAAACGAGGAGTACTGACTGGAATATAACAGGTGGTGTGTTGTTAAAGATTCGTGAGAATGCCATCAATCCATGTATTTGTTTCTCCGAAGCTCGTACATCGTGATAAAGCAAGTCTTAAGCCCCCGTTTCTATTTCTGTTATCTGTTATAGGGTAGAGATTTTAACTCATCCGCTGCCTTAAAACAAGTAACACCACATTCGCAAACTATTTAGATCTAGACCCAAACTGTTTTGATACTCGCATCAAACTTTGGTTTAAAAACGATACGGATCTAAAGTTGACAGCAAAAGCAGATAGGCAAATACAGTGCCCCTCTCCACGACAACACCTAATGGGAGACAAAGATTTTTTTTGTTCGGAGGGAGTTGTTATAGGGAGGAAATTTGCTTATATTTGCAAACAACTTGAATCAAGATCAGTCACCGCGTGGTGGCGTCTGATCTGGATAGAAGCTGTTTGTCACTCGTCATTATATTTCTTCTGGTAAAAGATCTACTAATTGTAATTTTGAGAAAACAGCACAGCAGAAGTCAATTTTAATCATACGATATTGCAGCAGTGAAAGTATAAGACATCATTGTCTTGTTTGAGGAACAGTGGCAGACATTTTTCTAGGGAGGGTTCGTTGTTAGGATGGCCGTTGCAGGACGGGAGCACTGTATGTTTTCCATAGCAGTGAAGGGATTAATTCTAATATCCGTCATATCTTCTGCCGCAAATTTGACGTGTAGATCTATATACGTACAGTTTTAAAAGAAAAAGAGCATCAAAGTTTTCTAACGTCTAATAAACGTATAATCTGGATCTCAAACTATTCGCAAATGCTCGTTAGATCGCGCCTGACAGGAGAAACGTTTAAACAATGAACCCGCGGGCGATTTTATGTATTATCGTCTGCTTCAAACTGCTTATCTTTATAACTATTTTATTGTTATGTTTATTAAACAAGAGATACGGCTTTGATCTTGGTCGAACGCTGAGGTACTTATTATTCTGTAATGTTTTCGACTGCTACAATGTCGTCTGCTGTTGTTTTTAAAGTTTAATTTTAATTCATTATAGACTACAAAATCAGCACGAGGATCAAACAGTTTTGGGCGGCTTCCGGTCTGGATCAAAAACTTTTACAAATTATACTAAGGTTTCGACTAGCTAACGAAGTGTTATATAATGTAAAATGTAATACTGTCGATATCTCGAACTCGATTAACTCGAACTATCCGATAGGTCGACAAATGACTTGCATTATTTCATGCTCGATTAAGTCGAACATACCCATATTTCAAAGTTAAAACGTGGCTAAGCCACGTTATAACTTTGAAATACGGTTATGTTCGATTTAACCGAGTCGAGATATCGAAGTTCGACTGTATATTAATTTATTTACCTACTGTATATCTGTATGTATGGAGGAAAGGAATAAACTACTACTGCTCAAAAACCTTGGTGCATGATGGACTTCTGAACTGAATCAACATTATTTGGAAATGCCACTTGAACTCTATCGGCGCCGAAGTCGCGTAAAGGCGACTTGCAAACAGTTTGGATCAAGATCAGACGCCGCGTAACGCAGCGTCAGATCATGATCCAAACTGTTTAACACTCGTATCGATATTTCTTAAGTCATACTACCTTAAGTTTAACTTTAAAACGTTCTTGCAGACAGCAATATTGAAGCAGACGACAATATAGCGATGAAGGGGTAAAAACCTCACGATTTATTTGGCGCCGAAATGGTTTTAATAACATTGAGTAGGATAAGAATGTGTATTCAATCTGCACTAAGTCAAGATTCGCTACAGTGGAGTTGAGAAGTCGTTATTCTTTCCCGTTTAACCCTTTCACCGCCAGAATCGCCTAAAGTCGAATTTGCAAACAGTTTTGATCCTGATCAGACGCCGCGTTAAGCGGCGTCTGATCAGGATCAAATCTGTTTGACACCCGTTTCGATATTTCTTATGTCATACTCTCTTAATTCTAACTTTGAAATTATATTGCAGACAATAATATTGAAGCAGACGACACAATAACGGTGTAGGGGTAAAAAACTCAAAAATAATTTGGCGGTGAAAGGGTTAAACGGAAACAAAATACAAACGCATTGCAATATAATGTAGAAAATGACAACTATTTGACAATTATGACTAATCATAATTCATTATTATCTAAGTGACAAACAGTTTGCACCTACAATATATGATTTAGCGTAAACGCGTTTATTGAGAAAGAATTACGCGTTCGCCACAGTATGCCTGTATAAGTGTTATGTTAGGAATCTGTACAGGCGTTTCTATGACAAATACAAATTCCTTTATTATTATGACAAGACATGATTAAAAGTGCAAACATTTTTTCTACTTCCAGGTATTTGCTAACACCCCCTCTGAGGGCGAGCTGCACCGCGGTGACGTCATTGTAGCAATTAACGGGCGAGATACTTCCAATTTCACCCACAAGGCAGCCCAGGATGCTATCAGTGGTGGCGGTGGACAGATAGAGCTTCTAGTTTCAAGGTTCGTGTCCCCAATACAAACTTTGAATGATCTTATCCCATTTAAGCATAGTGTCTGCAAAGAGGACCTTGGCAAACAGTGTAGATCCTGATGACACGCCGCGTTAGTGGTGTCTCATCAAGGTCTGCACTGTTTGCTATTTCATATGAAATTTTCAGCTGTATGGACAAACACTGCAGTGCCTTAAAATCATCCTTGTATATCTGTAATAATTTTTCCAGCAAGTGCACGGTGAGAGTTCATTGCAGTAGCCATGCATAAATTGGTTAAAGTTGTAAACTCCCGTCTCGATAACTCGATATCTCGAACTCACTTAAGTCGATCCTACTCATACTTCAAAGTTACATTGTAGCTCAGCCACGTCGTAACTTTAAAATACGAGTAAGCTCGACTTAACATATTAGTGTGAGTTAGACTTAACTCATTATCCCCTGAAACTTCCAATGGATGGTTCCAGTTTGCAATAAAGGCTGGTCCATTTTCAACTATTTAGGGTTGTTTTTTATAATATTTTACAAAATGACAAACAGTGAAGACCCTGATCAGAGGGCTCCTGCAGGAGCCCTCTGATCAGGGACTTCACTGTCTGCTTAGCACATGTGTCCTCTTTACAGGTACACTTTTGATAAAAGACGTATATATGCGTCACTAGGGCTCAATGAGTTAAGCAAGTTGTAGTTACTGAGGTTATATTGTGTGTCTTACGTAGTTTCGAAAGTTATCATGCAGACTGATGTTTCTGAAGTATCTCAAGTACATTTATATCAAATACATTTATACTGAGCGAAAAATGTTTAGTCATACATTGGCTAGTGGGGTCATTTCGTCATAATGGCATTAACCCTTTCACTCTCAATGACGCTTTAAAGCGCGTTTGTAAACAGTTTGGGTCCTGATCAGACGCCGCGTAACGCGGCGGCTGATCAGGACACAAACTGTTTGACACTCTTATCGATATTCATTAATAGGTCATGCAACCTTAAATCTAACTTTGAAACGTGTCTTGCAGACAAAAATACTGAAGCAGACGACAATAAAGCGGTGAAGGGATAAAAAATCTCCCGAATAATTTGATCATGAAAGGATTAAAAAGGTTAATTACATTACAGACCACCGCCAGGACAAGTCCATATACAGCCACTGTCGCCCGTCAAGGACACACGTGCACCAACATTTCCGCACACAAAGGCACCGCAGGTTTGTCAACACTGGGTTAGCCTATTCACCTCTGGAACTTCCAATGGACCATTCCAGTTTCCAATTACGTCTAGTCCATGTTTTATTTAAATGGTTGATTTTACCATATATTGCAAAATGACAAACAGTGCATACCCTGATCAGAGGGCTCCTAAAGGAACTCTCTGATCAGGATCTACATTGTTTGAATAGGCGTTTTACAGGTACAATGTAAATAGCACGCTTAGACCATTCAAACAATGTAGATCCTGATCAGTGTTTCTTCAGGAACCCTCGCACTATTTACAGGTACAATGTCAGGAGGAGGTGGTCCACTCGACTGTGGTACCAGAGGTCGTGAGTTCGATCCCCCGCCGGTCCAAGTCCTCTGGATGAGACTTTATAAACCGAGGTCTGATGTAACAGTGCTTTACACTGGGCATCCAAATTAACCAGATAACTCTGTCGATAATACGAGTAGGGCGTCGCGCCCGGGGTTTCTGTACCCGCTCCCCTGTCCAATAAGCCCATATATGGCAGGAAATGACGTTAACAAACAAACCAAACAGGTACAATATGCATAGCTTGTTCATGGACGCGTCACTGGAAGTTAATGGATAAATTATTCAAAAAATTTCTCATACCGCCATTTAAGTACCACAGGAAGATTTCTTTAAGTCGACGTGATTCGGTTGACTGTGCAGTGATTCGTTCTGTTTCAACATTCAAAATGTTTCAGGCCATATCTATATACTGAAAATAATTCTTGAATATCTTTCCTTAATGTCTAATGTCTAAAACACTCTCTAGAGCGGACACTCTTCGGAAAAGATGGTAGACCACAATAGAATGGCGGCTATTTAATGCCGGATAAAAGGACATCAGAAAGCTCTAAAAGGGATCAAATCGTGTTGATATTCAAATCAAGATTTGTTTGAAAATGTATTCTAGAATTAAAATAAGACGAGTTATACATAAAAGACAATACAGTGGAGAAAACGTTATTCTTTCCCAATAAACGCGTTTACGCTAAAACTATTTTTTCCATTGCAAACAGTTTGGAGCCAGATCAGACGCCGGGTTACCCGGCGTCTGATCAGGCTCCAAACTGTTTGCCACTCAGATCAACATGAATAGTCAAAATTGTCGAAAAGTTGTCCTTTTCTACGTTTTAGTGTTTTGCGTTTGCGTACGTTTGCGTTTAAACGGGAAAGAATAACATATTCTCCACTGTACATGTATTTTAGAATTTGATTTTCCAAATGGAAAAGTATTGTATTTGTGACATTTTTGTCATTTAATTATTTGTGACAACTACATGTATTTACAGATTAATATACCAATCCATACCTACAAGCAATCAGGTCCAGGATCTCCATCAAGGGTAATCCCCATTTCTCCACAAAAGCCGTCGGCCCCAAAGCCGTCTGCTCCAAAACCAGCCCCTAAACCATCCACATCTTCCTCAACGATGAGTGCAGGCCACATGCCCACCAAGATCACCCTCAACAAATATGGCGGGGGTGGTATGGATTTCGGATATTCTCCAAAGACGCCGCCAGTGCAAGGTTATAGGTCCGTTCAAGGGCCGTCTTATGACCAAGCCGACCATGGGCAGCCGCGTGTGCATACACAGTTCTCCGCGCCTCATCAATTCAGTCCACCGGCACATGCACCGGCACCTCAAGGTCAGTAAAACAATGTTATCATATGTAACAGATGCTTTTCTTTTCAATGTACAACATATTTTGGTCAAGTATTCACAAACTACTTTGATCTGTCTTATATAGGACACGGAAGACTATTCCAAGCGTTCCAGATACGCTTCAGTTTTCAGCTAAAACGTTATCGTAAATACTACCTTTAATGACTAATCAATCAAACATAAGGGCGCTTTAATTTCCAGCAAATCAGAGAGACTTGAATAAAGACAATGATACAACTGAAAATCATTTGCAGTTTTTAACCCCTTCACTGCCTTACCCCGAGTACTTTGGTTATTTGCAAACAGTTTGGATCCTGATCAGACGCCGCGCAACGCGGCATCTGATCAGGATCCAAACTGTTTGACACTCAATTTTATATTTCTTAGGTTAAAATACCTCAAATTAAAATTTGAGAAATAACGGCAGACGACAATTGTTTAAAATTCATGACGTCATGGCAGTGAAGGGGTTAAAGCAGGTGGAAGCATACCACAGGTACATGTATATAGAAAATTAAGAAGTTGGTATCTCAACATTGTCATACATTAGATAGTATGTTGTTTTTATAGAATAAAATGGTTATTAAATCAATAACAGTTCAGCACAAGTTTGACTTTATCAACAATTCTTCTTTAAGTATTCGAGTACGCTGCGTTTGCTCTATCTCTTTTCCAAGTTTTTTATTCTTTCCCCAATAGGTTTTAGCAGGTGGGAAAATCAATCCGCTCTGCGTATATCGACACTGGACTGCAACCCAAATAGATATCTTTACAATTCCTCATTCCATTCACTGACAAGGTTATCAAAATCATTTGACCGAAGAACACCAACATTAATGTCAAACCGTTTTGAACTGACAAGACGCTTAGTGCCGACTTAAGATCCGCTCTGTTGGCAAACACTAAATTAGTCCACTGATGGATGTGAGTAATTCCTATAGTTTCCCTGTAATGTTTCTGATAAGTTTTCATTTCGCCTTCATCCTAGGAAATACTTTAGTAGCGCCAAGCTAATGCGCACTTGGTTAACCCCTTCACTGCCTTACCCAAAGAACAACAGTTTTTCGCAAACAGGTTGGATCCTGATCAGACGCCGCGTTACGCGGCGTCTGATAAGGAGACAAACTGTTTGACACTCATTTCAATATTTCTTCATTCAAAATAGTAACAATTAAAATTTAATATATAAAAGCAGACGACAATTGTTTAAAATTGATGACGTCACGGCAGTGAAGGTGTTAATTCAAACGTATCCATATTTCTTTAGTTGACATCAATAATCTAAGATCAGTTGAGTCAAATATACTTGTATGTCAGAGTCAGAACGTGGCTTTGCCATGGTTTAACCCATTTGCGCCCAGTGGATTCTTCCATGTAAATATATTGGAATAGTCCATTTCTTATCGAAGGGGTGCCAGGTCAAAATTTTCATTTTCATTTTGTTTTATATTGAAATTCCTATCAGCAAAAGTGTAGACTCTGATCAGACGCCGCATTAGGCGGCGTCTGATCAGAGTCTACACTGTTTGCCCATGTCCCATATATGGGATCGTGGGTACAAATGGGTTAACTTTGCAATACAGACAATGTTATCGAGATTCGATTATATACTAATGACAAAATGATTGAACTCTGATTTAACGATGGTATTTAGCTACATGTATGGGTAATTTATTGTTCATCTTTTTGGTTTCGATTCGTATTTTATGTGAGTAAATTGTGATAGTTTATATCTAACTCATCCCTCCTTAAAGGGTAGAGCAAACGATATCAGGAAATCTATGCAATACAGTAAACTACAAGAATCGTGTATTTGTAACCTGACAATAGTTTGATAGTACACTCATAATAGCTTTCCATTAGATTTGTGTTAGTTTATACTGCCAAATAAATGTTAAAAATTTATTGACATACCACTTAATATTAACTAATGTACGAGCATATTGTAATTAAACAAAACTAACTATTCTTTTCAATGTAAGATGTATATTATAAAACACATCGTGTCGCTTTTTACGAGGTGTGCCATGAAATACAATACTGGATATTTTGTTGTTTTAACGCCAACTGTTACATGTACGCAAACTTTATACATACAGGTATGAAATTGTTTTCGACAATAAGAAATTTTGACATGGACAGTCATCGTATATCGGAGCCTACACAAAGAGCTAGCTCGTGAAGACCCTGTTTAGCTTCAATCTACCTTCCCCTTTCCTTCACTCAAACCCACCAACACCAAGTGTTCAACTTCATACATTTCCATCGTTAAAGATTGATATAACTTATATTTGAATACAAAAACAGCCATGTATTTGTAGATTATATCTACTCATATGATCGTTAGATGTGGTGTTGTAACGAACGTTATTAACCCATTCACTGTAAAATTATCGTTTACAAGGCTATATTGAAGAATACTTTATTAACATATTCTATTTATATCATATTCGTATCACTATTGGTCAAAAAAATTAAGTCAGGACTGTGCTTTAAATGTGCCTTTTGTATTAGGATCGTATATTAAACTAGTATTGATTATTGGTTCTGGTTTATACAGTTAATTTTCAGAGCTCTTATCACTTTGGAACATTCTAACAACAACTTATAATAAAATTGTGCACGTTAATAAAATGTTATATGTATATCTAGAGCATTTCTAGTACATCAAACTTAGCTTTTTATGCTGTATTCAGCTAAAAATTGTTTTTCCACAATTAATTTGTATTCATATAATTACAATGGAACTGATTTTGAATCATGTATGTATAAGACATATCAAAAAGTTTATCAATATTAATAATAACTGACTGGAATATATATTTGGCTTGCAGCATGCAGTTACCGATTACGTCATACCTGAAACCACGTGCTCCAGTGTTTATTTTTATACCTCTGAATCCTTCCGCATGGAGTTACAAAGTTCTGCGATTCCGATTTCTGGCATGTCAGTTAACGGTGCAACACGTTGTTCATGTATCAAAACCGATTTATTCGACAAAGAGATGCACTTCGCAAACAGTTTGGAGTCAGACCAGACGATGAGTACTTTGGCGTCTGATCAGATTCCAGATGTTTAAATTCTGAGTAAATAAATATATATTATACATATCATTTTAAACTATATTAGCGTTTTGTTTGAGTTTGATGAAACGGAAAAGAATGACGTCCTTGCCACTGTACCTGTCTGAGTAGAACCCGGTCCCTCATTCAAACCACACAACTAAATCATATTAAAACTACTGGATGGTGAAACAGTTTATAACGTTTAGTTATGCTACACCTGTAAAGTTTGCTGCATCTTATAAGTGTGTTCATGAATTGCTATATCAATGCGTACATATTCTTCTCTATAACATATTTATCTATCATCTTGAACTGGGGTTTACTAATCGCGCATTCTTACATTTCCTTTTCTGTGTCTATGACGGCACTACTTTTCTCCCCATATCAGGTGAGGGTGAGGGCGGAGTAGCTGAGGAAGAATATAAAGCAGTTAGTGATAGGAGAAGGTTATTTATGTCGCAAGCCCCACGGCAACCAAGTAAGTTTGTGACAGAAAATAGTTCCAACAATTGTGGACTGATATAGTTCTGTTACTATCTATTTGATTGAAGAAATTCAACTGCAGAAAAAAATATTGGAATATGCTTAGTTATGAAGGTATTCGTGCCATTATCTGAGTGTTATATTACCAATATTTATAATTATATTTTATATTTTAAATATGATTTAAATGCTTTGTACTATATGGTATGATCTTTCAAATTTGGATTCTACAAAAGTCGATAACGGTAGATATGTAATTTCTAATGTTAGGAATTGCACCCGTCTTTGCAATTGGTTAGGGCTTTTTTATTTCTATTTCTATGTTAGATTTGTATTGTATTAATACATGTCGGTGTGTGATGCTTACTTGTGGCCTAAGTGATTTAACACCGCCCTACAGACAACTGATTGTGTGTGCTGAGTAATCAAGCTAACGTTCGTCCGCTGCCTACTGTCATTTCTTCTCTTTATAATAGCTACTTCTGTCTGCAAACCATTGCTCTTTTACCAACCAATACGCGTATAAATTCCTCTATTACGACTTCTTCAAAACAAGATTGTGGGTTGCATTAACTGATTCATACCTGAAACTTCAAATGTTCAATTAGTTTCAAATTTGAATCTAGACCGTTTTGACAATACAGTCGAACTTCGATATCTCGAACTCGGTTATGTCGAACATACCCGTATTTCAAAGTTAAAACGTGGCTTAGCCACGTTTTAACTTTGAAACACGGATATGTCGACTTAGCCGAGCGTGAAGTAATGCAATTCATGTTTCGAAATATCGGATAGTTCAATGTATATTGCAAAATGACGAGCGGCACATACTCTGATCAGAGAGTTCGTGTAGGAATGCTCTTATCTATATACATACTGTTTGCAGTGTTTCCTTCAAAATACAATATTTCTACAGGATAAATAAAGTCATAGTTATAAGCAAGATGAAAGTTAAGCATAAATATACATTAGAAGCATTCTGCTTCATTTTCATATTGCTGTAAGCAGGCAACTGCCATAAAACCGAATTATTACTCTAAATAAGTGGTCGTAATATTTGGATTTTACTCTATTTCAGTTTCTAAGCCTGTAATGTATTGCTGTGTAATTTATTTTCATTCCCATATCGATTTAGTTCTGAACACCATCTTATATACACTTTACCCTTTCCTGTATTCCAAACGCCAATGATTTAAAGGTAACGACTATTTCTGAATGTGTTTTGTCCATTGAAATATACTATATATGCTTGCCGAATGAATTTGACCAAAATTGTTTATTGTTTTGTATTATTTATTTATAATGATTTGGTGACTGTTTAAAATGTCATAAACATAATACATCTTTGAAACTAGTAAAGGTTTGCAATTAACCATTATTTCTCAACAAAACAAAGTCAACTTAGCGGCAAACGTTCATTAAGACTTACTGAGTGCATCAAGTGTATGTCAACTATTTTGTCAATTTCAAATTCAGATCTCAAGAACTAAAATGTTTGAAAATAAGATATAGTCCTTCCCCTTATGCCGGTGCATCCTGATCTCAGCTGACACCTTTCTATAACACTGATTTGGTCGTTGTAATCTGTAATTTAATATGAATATATTGCAGAGCATTATTAACGTTTCCCCATGTATATTTGGAATTAATTTATAAATGAAGTTGGCAGAGAATATTTAGATGTGTTGATTTAATGTACAATATCAATATGACTTTCATCGGTTATATTGCATATGGCATTGCAAAACGTGCAAACCTAGATCAAATTCGTGTTTTGCATCGGCCTATCTAAGACTATTTTCTTATAACACTTCATATAGACATAAGATGTTGTTCCTAATACAAACATGTGTATACAAACATAACATGAAATTAATATTGAACCTCACACCCATGCTTAAATGTTTAGCAGTAGGTTAAATACGTTCATAGGTAAAATAGGCTTTACAATTCAATGACAGAAACCTAGTTAAGGAAGTTACGAGTTTTTGAGTTTATCAATAAAATAAGTTTAACTATACATGTTCACAACGAGTTCATTTTGCAACTTATGCAAAGTAAAAAAGTACTACTACCGACAAACAATACAGGCCCTGATCAAACGCCTCGTTTTAGCGTTTTTAACGCGGCGTTTGATTTGGATCTGCAATATGCATAGATCACATATTTACCACGGCTCAAATACTACCCTTTGATTGCTGTAGATGCCCTGGATGAGGATGATTATCCCAACGCCCCCGTGTCGGAGAGGCGGAGACTGTTCCGTAACAAGCGCTCTCCGCCCCGAGGTGATTTGTTTGATAGTGAACGCTTAGATATCTCTTTAAATGTACATAGCCTGTGTTTAGCAACCATTGAGGCATGGAAATATGGACATTTTAACACAGATTGGTGATACATGAAGGGCAAACGTAGTGCGGAATGATATACAGATTATACAATAAACATAATACAGAATGCGCCTTTAACCTTCAAACCCGTCAACTTGTTTTCAGTGTTGAAGGCAAGTGGTTATTTAAGGCAGGCTCAAAGTAACGCATACATGTAGTGCGCCTTTATGCGCATACTACTTTTTAATCTGCTTTTAAACTTACATATGTTAGGAAACAGAAAATATTTCTTACGGTGCATATTCAAGGCTGTGTAAAATGGAACCATTTTCTTCATTGGGTGGATAAACAAAGGTTTTTAGAGTCGTATCTATAAAAATCTACGTGAAAATAGACGAATGTTTATTACAAGAAAAAATTAATACAGAAAGCTCGTTGAGAACCTTTCTGCATTACCTTTGTCCTGCATGTAGCAGCCACATCTACGAAAATAAAAGTTTTCTTTATTGAACGGTCGTCTAAACAGACCGATGCCAAATACATTAGGTTGAGGTTGTTTATTACTTTTGTCCTGCATCTATCTGTCATCTGCCGTAAAGGATTGTCTTATTTCTTGACGAACTGGTTGCTCTAGACCCTAGTCATATCGGGTTGCGACTGATCGGCGATTGCCTGAAAAGGAAATCTAATGAGAACGCTTTGCGACTTGCCATCGAAATTCTAGTCCAGGAATTGTCTGACAAACGGTAGGCGACTGGTTGACGTGTGGTTGCACATGGCTAACGATCGACACATGTCAATAACCACAGGAGCCGGTCTTCATACTAGGCATACAGGCAATACCTCATAGCTAGATGACTTCAGAGAATTGGTCGAGACGTTAAAGCCACTATATTTCTCCCACATAATCAGAATCGAACATTTTTCTAACATGAAATTTATGTCACTATCGTAATCGTTCCATATAAAAAAAAGTAATACGTGGTGATATTTGAAGCAATATTGCTAACGAACAGGGAAATTTGTGGAAACAAGTAATCAAGTTTGTTTATTTTTGAATAGCGACGAAAGTTTACGGACATACTCGGTAAATCTCATTTGCATAATTCTATACAACAAGTCGAGCGCTTTTCAATCAAAGAGAGACAACTCCTATAAGTTTAGCCGCTAAATGTTTCACAAACTGATGCAATGTATACACATTGTCGCGGCCGAATCAATCACGTGACCTTTATGCAATTGTTCGAAAGTTCTCGGAACCAGCCCGTGGTCTTATTTGTAAACAAACCCGCTTATAATGTAAACCAACACGATAAGAATTCGACACATTTAGGTAGGATTCTTTACGAAGTGGGTGCATATGTCAGGCGTCTTACACCCGATTTCACTTAGTTTTAATACATAGAAAATACACATATATAAGAAATTGCGCGTTTTAAACACCAATTTGGGCGGGATTGTGCCTATAAGGGCTGACATTTGAACGTGATTAAGCGGTTACATATAATCGCAGCGTGGTTGGTTTGAACGATTGTCGATTGTCGATTGTAGAAGTCGTCGACCACTTACATACCGCTCCAGGAATCACTTGCTGCACGTTAATAGTATACGACCACTACGATAAATCTGACTCGCTGCAAAATCAGTATGCCGTCGCTGTAATGCTGCCAACTATCTGGCGACAAACTATTAATGCCGTTCGCAAGGCGGTCGTAAACTGTCGCGAACTAGTTGTGACCATATTATAGCCCTTTTCGACCAATACGACCACGGTGCAACCTCTACAAAATTGTACGGACGCTTTTAACTAGCTGGCGATCAGCTGCGAATTCCGTTTACAGGACAGTCGCAAATCAGTCGCAATGCCGGTTTGACGAGGACCTTACACGGGTTTAACTGTACTAAACCTGCTAGCACTCTATGTGTCTTCTGTACTCTGTATCTACTCACAGACTTTTTGCACTATAATCCACAGTTTTGAATTGAACTGTACGTTTTTCTCTTATGACTCCTTCTTATTTTTTTCTCTTACACATCTGTTTATATCATTTCTCTCCTGAGTTTCTGCCCTATATTAATTTAGTATGAAATCTTCGCGAATCACTACCTACCACTGTCATGCTATTTTAGCCCATTCACTGCCATGACGTCATTTTCTTTAAAGAAGTGTCTCCTTTGTATCGCCTAAATTGAAATTTCATGTAAATTGACTCAAGTTATATTTTAATGAGTGTTGACAGTTTTGGTCCCGATCAAACGCCACGTAAAGAGGCGTCTGATCAGGATTGTTATGTTTGGAACTGAGGTTAGAGCCTTTAAGCCATTCTGATCAGGACCCAAACTGTTTGAAAGTAACCCTTGTACTCGGGATAAGGCAGTGAAGGGACTAATCATCAGGGGCCCGTTTCATAAAACTTCGTACGACAAATGTTGTCGTAAGTCAGATAATAAAACTCTAAATTATTTTTTTTATTTCTCCATCTAATCCTGTCTTGTGACATCTTTTGGAATCGTCTTGAAAAGACGATTCCAAAGAGATATCACAAGACTGGATTAGATAGAGAAATCATAAAATAAATGTATTTTAAAGTTTTTACTTACGACAACATTTTGTCGTAAGAAGTTTTATGAAACGGGCCCCTGATCTCTCTAACAATACATGTTTCACTCATCCTGTCTGCACTTTGTGTTTGTTCCAATTGCACGTCGTGTGTTTATTAAAGTTTATTTACGAACTCTATCAATGCAATACCTATATTCTTCATCATTTTTATATATCTATCAATAGACAAATAATAATATTTATATAATCTTTCACATTGATTTTCATTAAAATAATAGGGTTCCCATCAGACAATTGGTTTTCTACATAATTCCATTATATGTGCAGTGAAACCTTTCTATTACGACCACTAAAACTAATTGATTGTATAACAGGCATGTGACAGCTTAAAGCAAGATGACAGTAAAATAGAAATATCCTTAAGGAACTTTATATTTTTTATATTTTACTGTCACTTTGCTTTACAAAGTCACCTGTAATAAACAAAACAATAGTTAACATAATGCAGTGGTCGTGATGGTGAGGTTTTACTGTAAAGAGTAAACCCATGTGCAGAGACCAGTCAAAGAAATTTCATTGGCAGCCTTTACTTTAAAGCATTGCACCCTAGTGATGCCTACATGAGCCTTTTACAAACAATGTATTTGTGAAGTGTACACATGGCATATGTACATGTATACAATGTAGACCAAGATAAGAGGGTTCATTCAGAAATCCTCTTATTAGGGTTTGCATGTTATGTAATTTTGCAATATATTTTTAAAAACAACCATAAGTATTAAAAGTGACTTGTGTAAAACTCGAACAGTCAATTTGAAGTTCTGAGGATAAATGATATAAATTGTGTGTATATTACGGACACTTCCTGTAGTGGTTTTGATTAGCACATACCCATTTAGTGCCACTCTTGACAACACTAGCATAATTATGTAAACGATTAAGATCATGATCCGACACAGCATAATGTGGCGTCTGATCAGGATCCAAACTGCTTGGTACTTGAGTACAGATAAATGCTTTTAAGGCATATTGACTAAAACTCTGATTTTAGAAAAACAACAACAGAGGATATGTTAGCTAGCAAACGAAATTAGGATAGTTCGGCGGATAATGACGTCATAATGGCGATAAAATGGTTACGTGTTAAGGCACAACTATTTTAGAGATCACCCTTCACCTGTCTTATTTGGTCACTGTACACCGGGTTTGCCGTATTTCCTTCACTGTTTTTATCATTGTTCAAATAACATTTCACTCACCTAAAACCATCTCTCCTATTTCTATCCTTAGCTGTCCAACGTTCCCAGCATAGCAAACCTGCCCCCAGTTTCGGTAGACCTCCACCCGGCCAGCAGCCTGTCACCTTTGGTGTTGATTTCTCTAAACCTCACACAATGAGGCAACAGCCAAAGGCTAAACCGCAGCGAGAACGACCACCAGCGGTCAACGCTAGACGCCAAGAGGACGAAGCCGACTACTCCTGGGGCAACACACTGAGAGGCGATGGCCGTGACCTGAAGCCATGGGAGAGAGAGGCGATGGAATCGGAGAAATACCAGTCAGGAACTGCGGACTCTCCCTACCGTCCTAGCATGGCGCCTCCCACGGCACCGAAACCCCAAATGTCCCCGCAGTCCGGTGCACCTAGGTCTGTTTCACCCTATATGCATTCACCACAACCTCCAAAGTCTTCTTCTAGATCCCCTGTTCCTCCGCAACACTCTCCTTATGCTTCGAATTATGGCATTGCAGGTGGCCAACCGCAGCAAAGTGGCGCTGGTCCTAACTATGTCCACTTGCAATATAATTCGCCCATGAGTCTGTACTCCCAGGATAATGTAAAGGATGCTTACGTAGGTCAAACACACGGCCAAGCTCTCTCGCCTTCTTCGTAAGTTGTTCTTTGCATGGCGTTTATTGACATTTAACATTGGCAGTTTATCGAGTTTTGTTAAGTACATTAAAACCTTAATCTATTACCCCATAGATACACTTTTACGCCTTTAATTCATTTCTCTACTGAAGATAATAGTTCCAACTTATACTGTCACAAATTAGAATCATAAGAAATAGTTTCTATATTCTAGCAGATAATAGCTTAAAGCAGGCTGAAAGTAAAGCAGAATGCGCATTAAGGCGCATTCTGCTTTACTTTTAACCTGCTATAAGTGGGCAACTATCTTGAAAACTATGAACAGGCTGAAAGGTAATGGGTTAAGGACAGATAAGTACATCTGTTTAAGTAAGCAGTTTCAACATACATAAATATGTGGACTGTTTTTATAAACAACCTTAATATATGGATACAGTAGGAAATACATTATCATTTCCATTTTATACGAAATAAAACTATGTACAAATAAATGTAGAATATAGCATAATTATGTTTCAAAATATTAACATTTAGTACTGAATAGCAGACACGTTAGAGTCTTATCAGACGCCTGGTTATCCAGAAGCGCCTGGATTGGCTCCAAGATGTTTGCGAGAGATATTCAGGTTTGAGTACAAACGCGTTTATTTGGCAAAAACCGTTTTAATCACTGTGCATGTTATAGTTTAAGACACTATAAAATATGCTCATACGACCATTCGAATAAAGAACTATTCAAGGTGTTTATGTCAGGAGGCTATCGAAAGCAGGGTGAATGGATACATATCAAGAAGAAAGCTCATACTGGGACTTTCTTCTTAACCCATTACCCCATGAATGCGCATTTTTACGCCTTTAATTTATTATTACACTGAAGAAAATAGTTCCACATTATCCATTTATGAATATGTAGCATAAGAAATATTTTCTTTATTCTAACAGATGGTAGCTTAAAGTAGATTGAAAGTAAAGCAGAATGTGCCTTAAGGCACATTCTGCTTTACTTTCAACCTGCTTTAAGTAGTCACCTATTTTCAAAACTAGAAAGAGACCATCGGGTAAAGGGTTAACTTAGTCGTAACTTTGAGCCATTGTCTATTTTAACCACGGAACACAACTTCTCTATTTGTGTGGTCGTAAAAGCATTTATTTTTAAACTATTGAACATGCATACTTATAATAATTTAATGAAACTAGCATTTGGCATATCAGACACAATGTACATGAATCATTTCACAAGTACATTAGAGTTTGAAAAGCGTAATTTGACTAGAGTATTCGATATTTGCTATAAACTATTGGCCATTGGTACAGTGGAGAATCTGTTATTCTTTCCCGTTTAAACGCAAACGTACGCAAACGCAAAGGACTAAAACGTAGAAAAGAACAGATTCTCCACTGTAGTGACAAACTGTTGGAATCGACCCGGATCAGCATCCGCATTATATTATGTAACTTCTGGTCTTGGACTACACTGTTTGCAATGATCACATTTTTAAACAAAATATTTCTCTTTTATTACATTGAGAGGACACTTTCTTTAACTCCTTCACTGCCATACACTACTACGCTTACATTATGCAAACAGTTTGAATCTTGATCAGGCGTCTGACCCAGATCCAAACAGTTTGACTCTCAAACCACGTTTAATCGGTCAAAATGTCAAAATATCTTGAATCTGAAAAACATAAGCATATGAAAACGTCTAAACATACAGTAGTATAGCAGTGTAGGGGTACATGTAAGTAAGTAAGTAAGATTGTCAAAAGCTCGATGGACTGCCAACAGCGCAAATTGGTAAATACAGAATAGAAGTAGCTCTTTGCATGTATACAGCTGCGCTTGATTTTATAAATAAAGGAATGTTATTAAAGTTATGGTTTCAAACCATACATATGTCAAAGTTCGCCGTAAGGAACTCTCAAAAGAGGTACTGAATGTTATGCTTTAGGCACGTTACTGCTAAAAGCCAGACGATGTAAAACACAGTGCTCTAAACCATTTTTTCCATAACCAAATGTATAGTTTACCTATACCCAGACTGAATACTGCTTAAAGTGTGATGGAACTAAAAAGAAAACCCTTTCAGGAACAGTCTGCTTTATTTTCATCGTATTTTAATTGTCAATTGCGTTTATCAACTTCAATATTCATTTGTGACGCTTTTGAAGAGAGAGAGGCAAAGGCGTTCTACCATGTTCTTGTGGAGGAAATGGTTAAACGGGTTCCTGTTTTACAAACGTCGTGTTATTCTGTCAAATTAAGTATTATCAACGGAACTTCTTTTGAGTGAAGTTATAGCGTATTTTGTCATAGGTCCTTTGTCGAATAATTTCTAAAGAAAGTTTGAATTAAGTATTACTATTTTTAAACAGAGTGTAGGAATCCGAGTTCGATTTTATCAGCTTAATAGTAAAACAATCTGAACCAGTTTTACATATAACATATTAGTGTAAATAACGGTTAGTTTTCTCTGAGGACAGGAACATGTATCCTGTGCAATTAAGGTATGTTTGAGGGAGAAATATTTAAAGAATTAAATGTATATAAACAAATTAGAATTAACTCCCGACCACAATCGCAACCACGACCTCACAAATGAATGTTTGATTAACATAAATGCCTGCTTAAAGAATGGTAAAAGTTCGTTACTATGGATAAGACGTTATTCTTACCCGTTTCAACGAGACAAACACAATGCTATGAAATGTGTAAAACGACAGTGTGTTTAAAATTCTAGGGGTTTAATGTTTTCTGAGTTGCAAAAAGTTTGTAGCCTGTTCAGGCGCCGGATCTGTTATTCTTTCCCAATAAACGCGTTTACGCTAAAACTATTATTTGCAGTGCAAACAGTTTGGAGCCAGATCAGACGCCGGGTAACCCGGCGTCTGATCAGGCTCCAAATTGTTTGCCACCAAGATAAACATGAATTATCAGAATTGTCCAAAAGTTGTACTTTTCTACGTTTTAGTGTTTTGCGTTTACGTACGTTTGCGTTTAAACGGGAAAGAATAACAGATTCTCCACTGTACCCGTTTCAACGAGACAACCACAATGCTATAAAAAGTGTAAAACGACAGCGTGTTTAAAATTCTAGGGGTTTAATGTTATCTGAGTTGCAAAAAGTTTGTAGCCTGTTCAGGCGCCGGAGTACCTGTCGCCTGGTCTGGTTTCTACGGTTTTTTCAATGGAAATAACTGGTTTAGCATAAACGCATTATTGGGAAAGAATAACGTTTTCACCATTAATGACAATGTTCAAGACACGCTACTGCTGAAAAGCAGAAAACCTTATTTATATCTTTTATATACATTTATCTCATCCAACCCTATTATTTGAAACGGACAACTTCCAGTTTCGCACGAAGCCTTGTCCATTTTTAAATAACTGGGGTTGACTTTAACGATATATTGTAACAGAACAGACCGTTAATGAGAGTTTCGTTTGAGGGGTCGTAATAGCGAGAAATAACTGAAGTCCTGTAATATGTCCATCCACAATATTTGACATTGTTAACTCTGAAACCCTGATAACTGTCACCTATATTCACCAAGAGTCACGGTAGTTAAAGTCTGCAAGGTGGAGTAAAATACTCGAACTATAAGGTAATATATGTTGTTCGCTAAATGTTACTTTATTTCTTTCAATTAATCCGAAATTTGCATTTTCGTGTTTTCTTAAATGTGAATAACTTCTTTAACGGATTTTAATATTACAAAAATAACCGACCAGATCCTGGGTTTTTACGTTTACTAAATATAAATGTCTATAACAAGACGTTTTCTATTCGTGTGTAGCTAAATGGGCTTATTTTGTAATGATTTTTTGTCATTTCCGGTTGGGTGCATTTATAATTGTACAGCCGAACTTCAATATCTCGAAATCGGTTTTATCGAACGACTATTTCAAAGTTGAAACGTGACTAAGCCAAGTTTTAACTTTTAAATATTGGTATGTTCGCCTTAACCGAGCATGAAATAATGCAGATCATATGTCCAACTTTCGGATAGTTCGAGTTAAACGAGTTGAAGTTCGACTTTACTCTGAAATACATTAACACAAGTTAACAGTTGTTTTGGTCGGTCATGTCTGTTTCTTCAACATTAATGCAGTGCTTTGGGTATCGTTTAATTATTGTTTAGTTTATATGTTCCGTTTGTTTTAAACTTGAAATGTGACAGAATCATTCGCCATTATTCAATGCAGTACATTGCTTTTTCTAATGCACATGTATTTGTACTATCATGTAGTGGCATCCGTTTTGCTTAAGCTTCTAAAAAAACGTCCACTGAAATATATTAAGGACATAAATATATCTGTATAAATTACAAAAAGCAAAGCAACCTCTCAATCTTTATATATTGGATGTACATATCGGATGTATTATTTGCATTTATAACTTGGAATTGAGTAGCAATGTTTGCCTTTGCAAACAGTTTAGATTTAGATAAGACGTCTCTGCGTCTGGTCAGGATATGAACTATCTGCCCCTTGGACCATACTTTTACAACTTTAATTTCATGATTTAAGCATATTGTTTGTTTTGGAATTAATAGTTAAAAGCAAAATAGTGTATTAATGTAAGTTCAAATGTTCTGCATGTAATTCTAGCTCTGTAGCGAATGGGTATGCGTTTTATGTGCTATCTTCATATTGTAACGAAGGTGCTAATGAACTCGGCCAAGTGGACACCTATAGGCAGTAGCAAATAACTACCACACCTATTATAGTAACATACGCTTCGTCTTTAACCCCTTCACTGTCAATCACAACTACACTGACATTTACAAACAGTGTGGACCCAGCTCTTTTGAGTTCAGTCTCAAGTCGTTCTCAAGCATTTGATTGGTAAGATTTGAGCCTAGGCTCCAATCTAACCAATCAAATGCTTGAAAACAAACTCAGACTCAGCTCAAACGCTTTATAACATTGGACCCAGACGCCGAATAACACAGCGTCTGATCAAAGTCTTCGATCAAATTCTAAAATGCTTAAAATCTTAATCCGCGACATAAAAATAGACGATACTTTTAAGCAGTGAAAGGGTTATTCCCTGTAGATAAACAAAACTCCCTTAGTTAGAATATGAGCTCGGAGAAAAATAATTCTTAGATAGCACCCCTACACTATTGTAGTAAAAGTTTTGCAAAATCATTGTACAACGTATGTTTAGCGGCTTTTCAAAGATAACTGTTTAACAGGAACAAAGGCGATGCAAAAGTCTCCTTCCCGTTTTGCTTTTGTTCTGCATTGAGCAGTAATTTTTATGCAAATGGTAGCTGCTTAACACAAAGTTTTCAATATAATAGTAAATGATAGCATGTACTATCCATAGCTAAATTATATATGCAAACACAGTTAAACCTCTCTATTACGGCCACTAAAACGAAGGCTAATTGATTGTTTTAAAGACAGGTGACAGCTTAAAGAAAGGTGACTGTAAAACAGAAAGCTCCTCTAGGAGCTTTCTGTTTTACGGTCACCTTGCTTTAAGCGGTCACCTGTCGTAAACACCTAATACTTAACATAATTTAGTGGTCGTAATAGAGAGGTTCTACTGTATGTATAAGAGTCTATATATTGGTAACGTCACCTGAAAAAGCCACTGTCAGGCCTTGCAAACGTTTTAGACCCAGACCAGTCACCGCTTTAAAATGCAGCGACTAGTCTTGGTATTTCTTGTTTGTAACTATGTTTGCAAGAACTTTTGTAGTCCTATAAAAATGGCTGAAGACGACTGATCGTACTTCGTCACTCGAATTAAGCGACTGGATTTGAATTACATTGTCTTGAATTGAAAAGCTTAAAATTGTAATGTTCAATTGTATAGAAGGCCAACAGACATATTCATGACATGTACAGTAAAATGTCTCTATTAAGACCACTGAGAAGAAAACTTGTTGTTGGTATTGAAGACAAGTGACAGTTTAAATCAAAATTAAAGTGACGCAGAAAACTGTATAAGAGCTTTCTCATGTACTTTCATTTTGCTGTAAACTAACATCTGTCTTAAGCACCGTCCATATTGTTTAGTTTTGGTCGTAATTGCGGGATTTTACTGTTATAAATTGATTGTGATAATAAATATGGTATGTTCATACACATTTCAATATATATACTACTACAGTGGAGAAAGCGTTATTCTTTCCCAATAAACGCGTTTACGCTAAAACTATTATTTCTATTGTAAATAGTTTGGAGCCAGATCAGACGCCGGATAACCCGGCGTCTGATCAGGCTCCAAACTATTTGCCACCAAGATCAACATGAATAATCAGAATTGTCCAAAAGTTGCACTTTTCTACGTTTTAGTGTTTTGCGTTTGCGTTTCGTTTCGTTTAAACGGGAAAAAATAACGTATTCTCCACTGTACTTACATTATAAGCTGTTCTGACAAACTTTTGCAGTTTTTGCACCAAAGAGATATTTACGTAAGTGCCTGCGTCAATTCTGTGGTGACAATATGCTTTGTTCAACCCTTTCAATGCCACGACATCACCTGCTTTAAACATGTGACGTCATACAGTGGAGCATCTGTTATTCTTTCCCGTTTAAACGCAAACGTACGCAAACGCAAAGCACTAAAACGTAGAAAAGAACAAATTTTGGACAATTCTGATAATTCTTGTTTATCTTGGTGGCAAACAGTTTGGAGCCTGATCAGACGCAGGGTTACCCGGCGTCTGATCTGGCTCCAAACTGTTTGCACTGCAAAACATAGTTTTAGCGTAAACGCGTTTATTGGGAAAGAATAACAGATTCTCCACTGTAGCAACGAATCATTTAAAAGAAGGTTATATTGTGGTTGTCAGTACAGATACGGGCAATTAATAAATATATGTTTCGTCTTAATGCAGGACGAAAGTATTACAAAGAGATTTTATAGCTTTCTACATTTCTTTTGTTCTGCATTAAGATGTAAACCATCTTACACCAATTCCTTTCTTCTTCACTGAATAGCATCTTCTGTTTTTCAGGGTTTTTTGTACTATTTGTTCATGGGTTTTTGTACTGTTTTACAGCGGCCAACAGGCCAACAAACCGGTAGCCCAGTTGGGTGACCGCGACTGGACGGATTCCTACGTGTACCAGATGGTCCACCAGGGCAAAAAGACGACCACAACATCCCACCAAGGCGCTCCTGGACAACCACCCAAGGGCGAGACCGTCACCACTACGAGGGTCACCGAAGAACACAAATATCCGGGCCAGGCCCCACAGAGACACGTAACTGAGACGGTGCAGCGAGGCGGACCTTCCAACTATATGTTCGACAACGCAATCGGAATGTCAGATTTCTAGACAAAAGGTCATGGTCATGGTCATTTGGGAACTAGAGCCGCCAGAGTTTGACGAAGATTGAAATGGTGAATATTAAGGAAAATATGGAGAAAAATGACTTTGCACTTTTTTCGAAGTTTGATAGGAGTTGAATTATATAATTTTATGTTCTATTTGTTTTATTACAGACATTGTTTTACTAAATAAATATATACACCATGTGGATGCCTTGCCGGGCACGTGCAATAAATCGATTGGTTTTTGTCACCATTCAGGGTGAATGTTTTTGAAGATACAGTCAAACTTGAATTAAGCGGCTTCTCAGAGGAAGATGAATTGACATTCTTTAGTGCAGGTTGAAGCTCTATGCAGGATAAAGGTAAAGCAGAAAACTCCTTTAGGAGTTTTCTGCTTTACATTTGACCTGCATTAAGTAGTCGATTGTCATTAGAGAAAGTTGAGGTTCTTCAAATAATTGTCGTATAATTCATGCTTGACTGTATTTGTGTAGGTGGTCCTTTAAGTTATTTTCTGTTTTTATTAAAATTGCCACCAGCTGATGGTTTGAAGTTTTTTTCCAACACATTGATTGGAAATTGTTTGCTTTTTATCACGCTGCCATTACACACTAGGTGTTTTGTTTGTTTCGAGAGCGATAGATTTGACCTTGACTGTATTGGTAGTAGTTATATAACAAATACACACGTCTTCCAAGAACAATTTGTCTTGTTATATGTACAGTCGATAACCTCGAGAACTCGAGTTCGCTTGATTGATTGAGTCGAACTCACCCGTAGTTCTACAGTTCAATTTCGATAACCCAGGCTCGCTGAATTCGAACATACCTGTTTTTCAAAGTTAAAATGTAGCTAAGTTTCGTTTAAACTTTGAAACACGAGACTATTCAAATTAACCCCTGCACTGTCTTCACTCGAGTACAATAGTTGTTTGCAAACAGTTTTGATACTGATCAGACGCCGCGTTACGCGGCGTCTGATCAGGATCCAAACTGTTTGACACTCCTTTCAATATTTCTTAAATGAAAATGCCTGAAAATTGAATTCCAGAAATATAAGCAGACGACACTTTTTTTTTTTAAAACTGACGACGTCATGGCAGTGAAGGGGTTAAGCGAGCTCAAGTTATCGAGGTTCGACTGTATATATAAATATGGCAACCCGAAGACACAATAAGTTTACTGGTGCTTCAGTGGAGAAACCGTTATATTCTTTCCCGTTTAAACGCAAACGAAACGCAAACGTTGTGCGCTAAAATGTAGAAAACATACTTCTTTTACAACACTGATTATCTTTTTAAATCTGAGTGGCAAACAGTTTGGAGCCTGATCAGACGCCGGGTTAACCGACGTCTGATCTGGCTCAAAACTGTTTACAATGGAAATACTAGTTTTAACGTCAACGAGTTTATTTGGAAAGAATAACGTATTCTCCACTGTAGCACTGCCCATGTTAAAATAACATGTGGAATGAAGTACAGCTGAGAAGGAAGAACGAAACAAAAAAAGAAACAATGCGAACAGAATATGTCGACAATCTGTTGAGATAGTCAAATATAAACCAAAATACATAAACGGAATGTAGCCGAATGGGCATATATCAGTATATGTAGATTGCACTGAACGCAGGTTTATATATATTCAAAAAAGTTTCAATACTTAAGGTGAATACGACAAATTGAGTAGCTTCGGTTAAGCGTTGTTTAAAGCAATTGATGAACCATGTTTCATTTAAGCCAATAAATACTAATGTTGATGCAACAGGCTTTGACAAAATAATAGAAATGGAGAAAAACTAAAGCTTGATAAAAGTACAAACAATGACAGTGCGTCAATAATTGGACTGAAATTCTCTCTGAAAACGTGCAATGTTTCGGAGAGCATTAAGGTTGCATTAAGGTTTGGTCAGTAAGATGAGACAATAACAGACTATCGCTCAGAAGTGTGTAAACGGTTAGGAAAGAAAGTGTAACATATTTTGCCCACCTCTGTAATATATCATGTATTTATTCTTGCTTGTTAGGAGTGTTTAGGCAAAACTTATTTATCACAATTGTACAAATGGTTCTACAAGAGACATTAGAATTGTTTGCCATTATTTCTGTGTTTATGAATAGAAGGGATACCCATATGAACAGCTATACACGGCGTCTTGAACTGGACAATAAACATCTGTGATTTGATCACTTGTTATTTTATTTTTTCACATTACAAATTTGTTTTAACCCATTACGATATAACCTGTTCTCGCTTTAAAGCCAGGTGACCACTTAAAGCAGGCTGAAAGTAAATCAGAGTGCGAATAAAGGTACATCCTGTTTTACTTTCAGCCTGCTTTAAAGTTCCATCTGCTAGAGTATAAGAAATACTTTTCATGTCGTACATTCATAACTTTTTAGAATTGAATTTTCCTTATTTGAGGAATTAATTATACGCGCATTTAGAAACAAATAGTGTAAAAACGTTACCTTTTCTGTATTAACGTCACGAAGAGAAAAGGCAAAACACTAAAGTGTAGAAAAAATAAGATTTCTTGAAAATTATATCAATTCTTAAGAAGATCAGACGTCAGATTACCCGGAGTCTAGTCTTACTAAAAAGGAATGTTTGCAAGGGATGTCAGAAATTATAGCATATACGTTTTTATTGCTATGTTTATTGGGAAAATATAACGTATTCCCCACTGTATCTCAAACAATAAAAACAATTTCTATGTCAGTCTAGATCAGGGAGACTGAATATAAATAAACTAAATATGAACAAACAAACCTTTATTTCGACCACCAAAACGAAGTCTAATTGACTGTATGAAAGACAAGTGACATTTTAAAGCAAGTTGAACATAAAACTGAATGCTCCAGTAGGAGCTTTCTGTTTTCATTGCACATTTCTTTAAGCGGCCACATGTCTTAAACACGTAATAATGAACACAATCAAGTTATCGTGTAACTGTTCATTTGTTTTCATATATTTATTGCAACAAGAAAATCACAGTCTCAGTAAATCATTATTAAAATCATACAATTTTAAAAATAAATCATAACGTCTTAACCATAAAGTACAAACACGTATACCACACCGTGTTTACTGTTTTCATCTTTCTCATAATGATATTAAATGTTAATTGCACCTGATAGCGAGACTCAGACTAGGCTTTGACAATATCTGACATTAATGTAACATTATATAAATATCACATCTCACAGAGGGTGAGAGAACGGATCGGTCACCCGAGGCAAGTAATGTCAACCGAGGCGTCAGCCGAGGTTGACATTTACTTGTCGAGGGTGACCAATCCGTTCTCTCACCCTCTGTGAGATGTGATATTTATTTTATTATGCCGAACACAAATTTAGATCTAATTACCACTGTTTTCAATACAGAACAACGATCGCGAATACATATATCGGAACTATTTCATTTTCATTACTAAAAACAAATAACGGAGAAGTTAATTTTTAGACGCAAAAACACAATTAATATGTTTGTTAACCATTTGGTATCCACAAAAAAAAAAAAAAAAATTATTTGAAAAAAAAAACGTTTGGATCGATCGGGATTCGAACTGGGACCGCCGCGGGCAGAGTCGACCAACATACCGCTAGACCACGGACACAGATTACGTATCGATTTAAGTTGTATATAAAGTTTTTATATTGACGCGTTTTTTTAAAAAAAAAATCGAATTGCAAGCAACAAACATTTATTCTGAATAAATATTGCCATCAAAAAGTTAACAAACACATATCCATTCGTTATTTGTATTCCCATATAGCTCTACGCTGTTATAGACCATTCTACAATCGTCTCCAATTCTATTTTTAGCAATACGGTACTCTAGCAACAAGTTGACAGATACTTTAGGTAGGCTAACAGACAAAGCAGAATGTCAAATTTAGTAGCAAATTTCGACATAAATATTGAACAGGATGCAGAGTTTGAATCTAAGGAGTGAGTAAAGAAACTGTTCCAAAATAATGAACGACATTGATTAGCAACGCGAAAACTGGTGACACTTTGCAGTCGATTGTTTTAAAATCTTATCTCATGAGATGAAGCGTAAAGTATGGTCCATTTGATTTCGATTGTGTAACTTTGCAAATTTGAATCGACTCACTTTTCCAGTTCATTGCCGTTATTTCACTAGAAGCGTTTTGAAATTTCCTTTTTCTGAACTGAGGGGTACTAAAACCCGGGCCGAATACGCAGGGTATTTCGTGATGTTACGCGGGCCGAAATGTAATGTTAGCCATGTAACATTACGGATTTTCACCTTCTGACGTCACATTAGGCTATATAGTAGATAAATCGAGTGAGGTATAATAATAAGATTTATTATCTATCAATTCTAATCCGTTATTTATGCCCGTATTGTTGTGTTATTCTGGCATTTCCTAATCCAGGGGAACAATTCTAACTGTTTTTCTCTATTACGAGCTGTTTCATGCGTGAAAACGATGTGCAGAAAACTTAAAATCAGTATTGTCATTGTGATTTTTTTCAAGGTCTGTTTTTCCCTAGGGTAATTTAGTTGGTAGATCTACCAGACGAAGATTTAACACATTATTTCATGTTTTATTATTAATAATACGACTAGCGTATACATTGACTCATATATAAAGCAGTTTACTATTCTAACGCTCCAAGATAATTCTAGTATAAATCTTAACGTCATGTGGAGATTTGTTGTCATTTCGAAATGACTTCAGCTGCGATAATCAGATCAAAGTTGAAATGAATATGTACAGTGGAGAATCTGTTATTCTTTCCCGTTTAAACGCAAACGTACACAAACGCAAACCACTAAAACGTAGAAAAGAACAAATTTTGGACAATTCTGATAATTCTTGTTTATCTTGATGGCAAACAGTTTGGAGCCTAATCAGACGCCGGGTTACCCGGCGTCGGATCTGGCTCCGAACTGTTTGCACTGCAAATAATAGCTTTAGCGTAAACGCGTTTATTGGGAAAGAATAACATATTCTCCACTGTACACTACCATATTCAGTATTAAAATAATGGTTAGAAACTATTGAGAGTATGTTTCTATAAACTGTTTCTTCGTTTCAATGATATATACTAGAACGTGTACGGTTTTAGTAGAAAGTATCTGACATCATTTTATTAGATGCTCTCTGTACATATAAATTATGTCTTGTCTTATGACCATGTATGCATGTTATAGTCTGAAACAATCATGAAGATATATAGAGCTCTTATTATAAACATCAACAACATTTAGATCTGATTTAGATCTGATTTGCTCTGTCATCTACAGGTAACACTCAACGTTTAACTCATTCACTTTTAATGGACAAGTATTTTAACAATTCATTAATAATAGTAGTATACTCGTCGCTAGGGTAAATTGTGTTAAGATTGCAGGTTCATGTTAGTCAGATCCTATGAGAAGACAATACAGATTACGATCAGACAGCTTTTGAAGTGCTGTCTTAACTTTTGTTTACCCCTAAATTCAAATATAATCGCATGATAATATATATAAACAGATGTCAGCTCTTAATTAACAATAATGTTAGATATAAAGTGACATGTTCAGATTTCACTCATTCCAGCATATTTTGTTTTCATATAATAAAACGCTTTCCACCTTGCAAAAAGTAAGAATATGAATGTTAAATGCACATGAACAGCTATTCAGAAATCTCATAAAGGCGTCTAATCTGGTCCCAAACAATTTGAAGTGAATATCGATCTTTGTTATAAAGAGTGTTTATTAGGAAGTAATAATATTGTCCTCATGTAAATTCATTTACCTCTGAAATTTCAAGTGGACAAAGCTGATTTCATCAGTATCTATTTAGGGTTGTGTACATGATAGAGTGTAAAGTGCGAAGCAGCGCAGACCCTAATCAGAGGGTTCCTGTTAGGAGCCTTCTCATCAAGGTATACACTGTTTGCATAGAACAAATGCACTCTTCACGTGTAGATCTACAATGTTTGTTAAGACGCGAATACTTTATATTTAATGTAAACATTATAACTGCCAATAATGAGTATAATGTTCTGCTGACTGGAACTGAAGCATGCATCGTTTATATTTCATTTTACTTCATTCACAATAATAATATCATGCACAAACCGTAGAATGCAATCCAGGGACCCGTTTCATAAAACTTCGTACAACAAATTTGATGGTAAATCAGATTATAAAAGTCTTAATTATTATTGATTTCACCATCTAATCTTGTCGTGTTACATCTCTTTTGAATCGTCTTGAAAAGACGATTCCATCGAGATGTAACAAGACAGTATTAATGTATTTTAAAGTTTTGACTTACGACCGTTTTTGTCGTTCAAAGTTTTATGAAACGGGCCCCTGTATTGCTCTCAAAACCACCATGGACAGCCCTCTCGCACAATGTTGGTTACATTATTACTTCCAAATAATCTCATTTAGGCTAAAACTTTTTATATCCAGTGCAAACTATTTAGAGCATGATCAGACGACGGGCCAGGCTCCAAACTGCTTACTATTCATGTTGAAACGTATCGTCAACATTTTCAGGAAGTTGCCAATTTCTGCAGTTTGATACACTGTTTAGCATTAATACCGACTATACAGGCAGCTAACCAATTGTGCATTGCCTCCCATAAAATTGACATATGCAAAAAATGTAGATTCCGATCAGACGTCGCATTATGCGGCGTCTGACTCGTCTGTGACTACACTGGTTTGCCAACAGCAATTTCTATTACAAATAAACTGAGAATATAAAGACCAGACACCCATTTGATGAAAAAGGTACTCATCCAATATTTAATGAAACAATACACTAAAGATAAACGGATTTATGGCGCTGTTTTCGTCTCATAATCTCTGTAAGAAGAATCTCATTTGTCATCATCAACTTACAATCATTATTGTCCCACACAATCTTCTCATTCCATGGTGATTCATGCAGTGTGATAGAGTGTTTCGTTTCTCTGTCACTAAGGCAAAATGCTTTGATAGTTCTACATACACTTTGAAACGTTTTCACTTCATCATCAAAGTTATTACGTTGTTCTTCCTTAATTTGTTTATCTAGACGTTTGTTGAAGAAGTCGTAGAGTGTGAAATCCAATATATTATGACTTTTTAACAGCGGAATAAGCGAATCGTCAAGAGACCACTCTGAATCTAGTATGACGTTTGTGTTTGACCTCATGTACACTATATCTGGAAGTGTCCAATTTAATTTTCTCCTCATTAAAACTAAAGACTCGTCAAATCGTTCTGTAACAATCACTAAGTCAAACTCTTTATCTAAAACCTCTTTCAAATATTTACTAAACTCTTCAACATCGCGTTTCCATATTATCGCCTCACTCACGCCAAACTCAAAAGACATTCGATTATTTGTGATGGACACAGGTATTGGTACTTCAAAATAGTTTGGACTTTCTAGGTATATTCCTACTCTTGATGGTGATCCAATACGCTTAATATGTCTGGGTTGGAAGTAGTTTAGAATTGAACGGAAGTGGGATACAGGGTCCCTAACCGAACCTATTGTTATAGCATCACTTCCTAATACTTCTTTCCACTTCTTTGCATCGTAAATCGTGTGGTGGCAAATAATATCGAATGATTTGCCATATGGTGCTGGCTCTATATCGTCCTCAGTCAATGGCTTGTATAGACTTATCACATGTGAATAGCTGGGAGGAGGTTTGAGAGATGGAAGGGCGAATGTACGGTTCCTCGATAGCCCGTACCGTATGAATATATTTTGTATTGTTGAACTGGCAGCTTTGTGGACTTTCAGGAATCCTATAGGTTTGAAGTTTTGGTTGTCTTTAGTTTGATTGGACACAGAAAATGTCAGTACTCGCTGTGTCACGGGTTTGGTTTCACCATTCGAGAATATCAACAGTCTAGCAACATTGAGACAGCCAATAACTAGTGCCCTACAAAAGACATAACTGTACAGTACTCCCTCCCCACAATGACCCTCTGGACAACGATTCCTTCCGTACAACAACGCTTATGACTTTTTCCTAAACAAAATAATTATGTCCAATTTGTTCACGGCTACTATATCTTCTGCTTAAAATTGTTGTCTGCTGTTTTACATATTGAACATTTTGACAGAAAAAACATAATGGTGAGTGACAAACAGCTTGAATTCTGTCCAGACGACTGATCTGGTTTCAAGCTGTTTGCAAATTAAGTCGATTTCCCGTCCTATAACGTCTCCCTCCGAACAACACATACATCCTTTCTCTCCAAATGGATTTTGTTGTAGAGATGGGACACTGTACATACAAGCACAGTTTAATAGTTCAGTGGCGCAAACGTTATTCGTTTTAGTTAAATCATTCACCCTTTGAATTTCAAATGACCAGATCCAATTTCTAATAAAATCTTGCCTTTTTTTTTTAGTTTAAACATATTTATTTCCAGAAGTACATATGATTACAATTATACATGCTAACGTTATTATACAATACTTAGGAGAAGGATTGAAACGAAAGAATAAACTTATTGAGTTTCTCTCCTTAGTCTGCCTATTTTTGACAACTTATTGGGGAGTCAACTTTATTACAAAATGGCAACGGTGCTGCTGCAGACCCTGGTCAGACGGTTTCTTAAGAAAAGCATGATCTACTCGGTTTGTATAAATTGTACTCTTCAAGGATACAATGTTTGTAAATTACGAATATACTCGTCACAAGGACTCTATGGGTTACAGTGGAGAATCTGTTATTCTTTCCCGTATAAACGCAAACGTACGCAAACGCAAAGCACTAAAACGTAGAAAAGAACAACTTTTGGACAATTCTGATAATTCTTGTTTATCTTGGTGGCAAACAGTTTGGAGCCTGATCAAACTGTTTGCACTGCAAATAATAGTTTTAGCGTAAACGCGTTTATTGGGAAAGAATAACAGATGCTCCACTGTAAGATGCACGTAATTGCAAACGACAATCACCTAAACGTATAAACCCTTTTCACCATTCTGTCATAATATCGTCTGCTTAAGATTTTCTTTTCTTTTATTTATAGAACTCTTAAATGTTACGCTTCTTTTTACAACCCCGTCACTGCCTTACGCCGAGAAAACATGATAAAAACATGTAGTTTTGATTCTGATTCGACACAGCATTATGTGGTGTCTGATCAGAATCTAAACTGTTTGACACTCATTTCGACATCAACTTTAACCCTTTACCCCATAACCTGTTTCTAGTTTTGAAGATAGGTGACCATTTAAAATAGGCTGAAAGTAAAGCAGAATGCGCCGTGAGGCGCATTCTGCTTTACTTTGACTCTGCTGTAAGCTACCATCTGTTGAGATATAGAATCTAGTGTTTGTGGTACCTGTCATGACTGTTTAAATTGGATCTATTTTCTTCAATACAGGAATTACTTGAAGGCGCTAAAATGTGTTTCTATCGCGAAAAGGTTACAATTGTTTGCAAAATAAACTTTAAAACTTAGTAAATAGACTTTAATCACACATGGTGGTTGAAGGATTAATATTCACAATACATACCATGTCAACAGTTTTCTCCTGTTCAGCACTCGATTGTAAAGAATAGCTGCCGTCCTGAATCCAGTCATACCAATGGCATCCTAAGGCCTTCTAACCTTTCTTTTACACACTGAAAATACATTTTGGCCTCTCCATAAGTAAATTAGACGTGTTACAGAGCAAACAGTGTAAATCCAGACTAGCTGCCGCGTCTTTAACAAAATCTTTCACAGCAAGGATATTTCTGCTTAAACTGGCAGTCTATGTTTATTTTACATGAATTTGTAAACGCATGACTAAGGAAGCGTACGATGGGTGCTTCAAAAAGTAATGTTACTTGATCAATAACTTCAATATAATACATGCAAAATACATGTGTTATATATCATTTTAAAGAGCAATTCTTTTAACTACACGATGTGATAATGCACGACACTGTTATTGTTGTATTATGTTGCATTGCTCATGAACATGTTATGTCTATTGCTAAAACATAACATACATCATGTAAATATCAATCAGGTTTAACCCTTTGAACCCTAGTCCCGCATATTGGCGTCATTTGCAAACAGTGTACATGTGAATAGTACACTTGTCCTAAGTAAACAGTGAAGACCCCGATCAGAGGGCTCCTAGGAGCCCTCTGATCAGGGTCTTCACTGTTTGTCATAATGCAAAACTTTGACAAAAACAACCCTTAAAAGTCAGAAATGGACTAAACTTTAATGGAAACTGGAATTGCCCATTTAAAGTTTCAGGGAGGAAAGAGTTAAAGCAAACGGTTAAATGTGACGGTGTAGGAGTAAACACTTATTCTCCTTTAACCCATTACCCAATAGCCTGTTTCTAAATTTTGAAGACAGGTGACCACTAAAAGCAGACTGAAAGGAAAAGCAGAATGCGCCTGAAGGCGCATTCTGCTTTTACTTTCAGTCTGCTTTAAGCTACAGTCTACTGGAATATAGAAAATATTTCTTAAGAAACATATTTATGGCTGTATTAATTGGAACTATTTTCTTCAGTGGAGGAACAAATAAGGTGTAAAAAGTCGTATTTATGAGGTAATGGGTTAAAGTGTATACACTATGTGTAACCACCCATTTACATAACATCGAAACACCAAATATTTTGAAAGGGGCGTCTGCCGAAATACTACACTATTTGCAGCGGAATTGACAAAATACAGTAACAAAACATTAAGGTGAACTCGACTCAGTCAAACGTAACCGGGTATGTTTAGTTGCAATCGATAGTTTGAGCTCGCTTAAAACAAACCTACCCGTATTTCAAAGTTAAAACGTGAATAAGCCAGTCACCAGGCTAAGCCATGTTTAGGGCATGTTTGATTACAGGGAATTCGAGTTATCGAGGCTCAACTGTATTATTGACAAATCTTTTTCTCATAAAGTGTGGCGTAAGAGAGGGTGTACTTCATTAACTCATTCACCCCTGAAACTTTTAATGGACAATTCAAATTTCAAAATAAGTCTAGTCCATTTTTTAATATTTAGGGTTGATTTTAACAATATATTTCGAAATCACAAACAATGTAGACCCTGATCAGAGGGCTCCTTATGGAGCCCTCTGATCAGGGTCTACACTGTTTGCATGGGACAAGTGTAATATTCAAAGGTTCACTGTTTGTAAGTGACGAGTATATTCGTCGCTAGGGCTGAATGTGTTTATGTTAACGTATTTGTAGGTTGCGGCTGACACTTCTATAGAATGACTACTGAACGTCCCTTGTCAGGGTGGCTCGCCCTAGCCTCATTCAGATGGGGTTTGTTAATCTCGACAGCAGAGGGAAATATTATCAATATCGCACGCGTCAAAACATTGTATTCAACCTCACATGCAATTACACTGTAAGTTTTAAAACTAAAACAGCAATGATAAAACAAGCACTTACCTTGGAGTTTTAGGCTTCAAAATGATTGTATGTATATATCTCCAATCTGCATTGAAAGCTTACACAGATCAACTAAACTCTGGTATCATTTTGTCATATACATATTTAACTGCTATGGCGTTGTAATTGGATCAATCGTTTAACGTACCGGAACCGGTTACCTGTTTGAATAACCATAACGCTTAAATCGGCATGGTTAACCTTGAAATAGATAGAGGGTCATAACCAGACAGATAGTACATCACATGATCTGGAGCAAAACAATCAAAAGAAGTGATTACTAGGTTTTGAAGCAGTTGGCGGATACATCAGCAGCTGATTAGAAAATAACACGAAACGTGTTCAACTCTTTCACTGCCTTACCCCGAGTACAATGTTTTATGCAAACAGCTTGGATCCTGATCAGACACCGCATAATGCGGTGTCTGGTCAGGATCCAAACTGTTTGGCACTCATATGATGTTTCTTAGGTCAAAATATAAAAAAAAATCATAAATAAAAAAGCAGGCGATACATGTAATTGTTTAAAATTGACAATGTCGTGGTAGTGAAGGGCTTAAGCTGACTGCACGGTCTGATGCGCGTCAACTTTTAGCATGCTATGTACAGTGGAGAAAACGTTATTCTTTCCCAATAAACGCGTTTACGCTAAAACTATTATTTGCAGTGCAAACAGTTTGGAGCCAGATCAGACGCCGGATAACCCGGCGTCTAATCAGGCTCCAAACTGTTTGCCACCAAGATAAACATGAATTATCAGAATTGTCCAAAAGTTGTACTTTTCTACGTTTTAGTGTTTTGCGTTTGCGTACGTTTGCGTTTAAACGGGAAAGAATAACAGATTCTCCACTGTACATGTAAGTGTCCTCTTCCAAAAGTGTCGGCTTCTAAAAAGTGTTTCAGAGTTGGTGTATCTGCGTTCAATTTTAGAAAATATAATCAGGGTTTCAAACTGTTCGGACCTAGATGAGACGCCGAGTTACTCCACAATCTCGTCCATATCGTGAATAAGGTTAAGTTCCATTTGCAGAATACGCGGATCTCATTTCGCTTTGTATCTGGGCTAATATTGATCATGATAAGGGCCACCTCTAATAAATCAATAAAATATTCCCTCGACATTCTTTATCCAGAGTTTGAATCCTCATAACTCGATTTCAAGGCAGGTGAGAACGCATAAATATTTCCAATTAACTGCATAGAGATCACCCACAGTACATGACGGAAAACGGATACGGGCTTAACAGTCACATGCTGATTTTTAAATGGATTATTCCAGTTTTAAATAGAGATAAATTTATGTTGATTTTGTTTTACTTTGTCCTGATACAATGAAGTTTGACAATGAACAGTGTAAACCTTGATCAGAGGACCTCGATAGACCTCTGGTAAGGGTATAAACTACAGTAAAGTCTCTCTATACATGTAACGACCACTAAAAGGAAGGCTAATTCATTGAATAAAATACAGGAGACATCTTATTTAAAGCAAGATGAAATTAAAGCAAAAATCACCTTACGGATCTTTTGGTTTTACTTCCACCTGGTTTTAAGCAGCCTCTGTCTTAAAAAAAAACCTGATATTAACACAATAAGTGGTCTTAATAGAGAGGTTTTACTATATTTGCAAAAAATATATATACAGGTTTACCACTCAGAATTGGTTAAATATTTGGGTATACACAGTTGGACCTCTATTAATCAAACATACCCGTATTTCACAGCTAAAATATGGCTGAAGCACGCTTTAACTGTGTAATGCGGGTAGGTTCGACTTTAAGCTTAGCGTCTGATCAGTAACGCTTTCAAGTACCGTATCGGAGAACGGCAACGTTAACCGATACAAACAACCTTTATAGTACGACACCTAACGTTCTCCAATACTCTTCAATAATAACTCATTGCGCCCCCTTGTTTATTAACTTTTCAAGGGTACGAACTATTTACGAATCGGAATAACACACGCAAAAGTGTACTAATCAAATGAAATGCATCAGTTTTACCGCATATAAAAATAAGATTTAGCTGCTTAGATGTAAGCTGCTTTGTTTGATACATTAAGTATCGGAAAATGTTGGTTTATTGATGAGAAATTAACTCGGGACTGTTCGCTGTTTTTTGTAAACTCATTTGGTCGCCATTTTGTTTTCCTTGTTGGCGATGGCTAACTACCTCTGAGGCCGTTCGTGCCGTTCGCAATCGATATCGTGCAAACAGGTCGTTTTAATTAAATTGTTGCGTTTTATGATGCAATCGATACGGTAACTGAACGCGCTACAGAGTATACACTGTTTGCTGATAGGAATCTCAATTATATAACAAAACGAAAATGAAAATTTAGTTTAGGCACCCCTTACATCGAATAAAGGACTAACCCAATATATCAGCATAGAAGAATCCACTTGGCATAATGTGTTAATATAGGATAAATGAAATCTTCACAACACTCTGTGATACTGAACTGAAAGCTAACCATGTGCGCCCAGTGGATTCTTCCATGTTTATATATTCGATTAGTCCATTTTTTATAAAAAGATATGCCTGGTCAAAACTTTCATTTTCATTTTGTTTTATATTGAAATTCCTATCAGCAAACAGTGTAGACTCTGATCAGACGCCTCATAATGCGGCGTCTGATAAGAGTCTACACTGTTTGCCTATTCCCATATATGGGATCGTGGGCACAAATGGGTTTAAAACTTCCCTTATTTACAGCCTGTCACTTTAGATATACAGTTCATCAAACTTGTATCATGCGATAAATCTCTGAAACAGCCTGGGTGCCCAGTAAACATGTGACTATAAAAGCTTTCTGTTTCGCCTTCGTCTTGTAATAATATCGCATACATTATAGACCCTGATTAGATTGCCCAAGAAAATTAGAACACGATAAAGCCAGGGAGATAATCCTGTTCTGTCTGTACAGTAGGGAATAGGTCATATTTCCCGTTTAACACCCCGCTCCCCCGACCTTTTTCAGTTTTGGATATAGGTAAAACCGTTTTGGGGGCATAAAGCGATTGAACTGTGCGTGAGTACAACTTTGGGTGGCGGATCGTCGCTGTCCATTTTCATGTCCCTGTGTTTGCCTTGACCTTTGACTTCAAATATAGAAAAAGCGTGTCCGAAGGATGCTTTCTATTCACATCAACTAGTGATATAAAATTAAGTGTGTGAGTACATACTGATATTGCGAACTGTTGTGTAAGAAACGCAGGGTAACCTTGCAAGGTAGTTTTAATGGTATAATTTAATCGAGTATTCAGAACGATTAATTTATGTTGACAACTTATCATTATTGAACATATTGACAAAGAACCTGTCTCCACTACATCAGTGGAAAGTTGTTGGGCGAATGTGCCGCTAACCACCGCTACAGCGTGCGCGACGCTGAGCGACAAGTGGCAAACCAACGTAAAGACGTCAGGCTCGCAGACCGTTGACGCGTAACCAGTTCCGTAAAGTGTCGGCATGGATATGTTGACTATGATTGCCTTACGTGTTTTCAGTGGTTTAACTGGCAGTACGGTGACGATTGCGCAGGTGGGATGGGTAGATAGTCCTGTCCTAACGTGACGTCGTGACGTACGGACGTCCCACTCGCGGTCGGTCTGCAAGGCTTTCCGTCTCTCGCATGCGTCTAACAAGACGTTCTATAGTCGAGAAATGCACATTGAACTGAGAAACAGTCTGTGGTCAGCCTCGACGTACCAATTGTGGTGCAATGGCGTGCCCCCTCCGAACTTTGATTAAGCGTACCATACTTCGAAGATGTTGAAAGGAGTTTTTAAATCCGTAAATCAATGTGTCAACTTCAAACGTACACCATTGACTGATTTTGACAATTGAAATCTCGTCATCAAAATTTTACACGGGTATTTTGCATTTTCACACCTTCCCCGCGTACGGCGAACCTTTAACGAGATTGCGTAATTTTATCCACCGGAAATTGTGGGCATTAGCCAAGACATTCAATCTACCGATTTTCATAAATTTAGGCCAAGTAATAAACAAAATATGGAATATTTTATGTACCCTGCGTTTCTTTTTCGTCTTAGTATATAAAGTTGAATCTTTAAAGTCTTTACATTATTAAAATGACCTCAGATAATACAGATTTTAAACATTGATAAGTATTAGGAGGTGAAATGTTTGAAAGTCATGCAACTGCAGAGTCTTTGACACCTGTAGAGTATGTGACACTTAAATTTGGTTACTTGTTTTTCGACAATTAGTATCATCTTCAGTTCTGCTTATGACATACTCAAAATTAAGAATATGCAATGACCGCATGTGCTTTTTGTGTCATTCTTATATGGTAATATCATTTGTTAACAGAACTGCACGCTGAATATTTTTCTGACACATTTGTCATAGACAGTAAAGAAAAATGGCTGAATATCTAAAGAACTAGTCAGCAAAGAAATGGTGTACAATCTAAAAAATCAGAAAAAATGCAATCATATTATGTTTGTATGGTATATGATGTAATAGTGAAATTTATTTCATTGTCCATTTTAAGAAAGTATCACATTTTTGTGTCATCTTTTGAAGCACGGTGGACTCTTAGAGTTTAATCACACCATATTTACAAGAAATTGTCATTGTTGCAGACTGCTTATTTCTTGTTGCACATGTATAATGTATTTACTGTAGGATATGTTGTGCTGTTGTCATAATGTATATGAAAATAGCTGCCTTTTGTTATTATTCTCCAGATGTATTATCTAATTGGTATAACTGCATATCACGTAGAGTCTGTGATATTTTCTTTCTGAGTTTTATTGATAAATAGAGTAAGATCGCGTTTCACAATAAACTAGCTATTACTTATTTTTAAGCAAATGAAAATCACAGGAAGTTATTGTCATAATGTGGTTAGAAACTACTAATAATGTGATACTAATCGTAGTATACATGACTTTCATCAAACACAATGGTAGAAAGCTTACCAAAATTATTTGAGGATGTTGTTTTTCTACATTACTAAAATTTATACGTACATTACAGCTCCTCGGCTAAATCAGAATATTAGTTAAACTCTCATATGTTTTACAATTCGATGGAAAATTTGATATCTTTATTAGGTTATAAATGTCCGTGAAAAGATCTTCTAAGTAGAGTCTGTGATATTTCAGTGATTAAGTTTGTGCAGGACAGCAGAGTTCAAAACACATGAAGCAGTACATCTTTTAAATATGCTGAACTTCAAAATTGATACAATACTCGTACAGTAAAACCTCTCTGTTAGACTAATTGATTAAAGAAAAGACAGGCGATAGCTTAAAGCAATGTGACAGTAAAACAGGAAGCTCCTAAAGGAGCTTTGTTACGACCCGTTTTGTAGTAACGTTGCAAATTGTAGTAATTACTACAAAGTGCGTTACTACACTTTGCGTTGAACCCTCACGACCCGTTTTGTAGTAACGTTGCATATTGTAGTAATTACTACAAAGTGAATTGACAGTGCTATTTCAAAGTGTAGTAAAGTTCTATAAATCATGTCATAGATGTCAAATTGCAACGAATTTTGGAGTAAACCTTCAAATTGACATTATACGTGTATACAAGAAATATGATAATGATAGCCGACCTATTTGAGAAAGTATCTCCAAAATGATTTATAAAGCACCTTGCGACCCGTTTTGTAGTAAAGTTGCAAACTGTAGTAAAACACTAAAAAGTGGATTCTCAGATATATTTCAAATTGTAGTAAAGTTCTATAAATCATTTCATAGATGTCGGATTGTGACGAAATTTGGAGTAAACCTTCACATTGATACTATGCGAGTGTACAAGAAGTATGAAAACGATCAATGCAACTTTTGAGGAGATATCTCATAATATGACATATATAGGGTCTTGCGACCCGTTTTGTAGTAAAGTTGCAAACTGTAGTAAAACCACTAAAAAGTGGATTCACAGAGATATTTCAAAGTGTAGTAAAGTTCTATAAATCATGTCATAGATGTCCGATTTCAATGAAATTTGGAGTAAATTTTCACATTGATACTATGCGAGTGTACAAGAAATATGATAACAATCAACAGAACATTTGAGGAGATATCTCATCATATTTCATATAAAGGACACTGCGACCCGTTTTGTAGTAAAATGCTACAAAGTGGGTTGACAGTGCTATTTCAATGTGTAGTAAAGTTCTATAAATCATGTCATAGATGTCTGATTGCGACGAAATTTGGAGTAAAACTTCAAATAGACATTATACGAGTATACAAGAAATATGATAACGATAGACGGCCTATTTGAGAAATTATCTCGAAAATGATTTATAAAGGACATAGCGACCCGTTTTGTAGTAAAATACTACAAAGTGAACTGACAGTGCTATTTCAAAGTGTAGTAAAGTTCTATAAATCATGTCATAGATGTCGAATTGCAACGAAATTTGGAGTATACCTTCACATTGACATAATACGAGTATACAAGAAATATAATATTGATAGACGACCTATTTGAGAAATTATCTCCAAAACGATTTATAAAGCACCTTGCCACCCGTTGTGTAGTAAAGTTGCAAACTGTAGTAAAACCTCGAAAAATTGGTTCACAGAGATATTTCAAAGTGTAGTAAAGTTCTATAAATCATGTCATAGATGTCCGATTTCAATGAAATTTGGAGTAAATTTTCACATTGATACTATGCGAGTGTACAAGAAATATGATAACAATCAACGGCACATTTGAGGAGATATCTCATAATATTTCATATAAAGGACACTGCGACCCGTTTTGTAGAAAAATGCTACAAAGTGGGTTGACATTGCTATTTCAAAGTGTAGTAAAGTTCTATAAATCATGTCATAGATGTCTGATTGCGACGAAATTTAGAGTAAAACTTCACATAGCCATTATACGAGTATACAAGAAATATGATAACGATAGACGGCCTATTTGAGAAATTATCTCGAAAATGATTTATAAAGGACCTAGCGACCCGTTTTGTAGTAAAATACTACAAAGTGAATTGACAGTGCTATTTCAAAGTGTAGTAACGTTCTATAAATCATGTCATAGGTGTCGAATTGCAACGAAATTTGGAGTATACCATCAAATTGACATAATACGAGTATACAAGAAATATGATAATGATAGACGACCTATTTGAGAAATTATCTCCAAAATGATTTATAAAGCACCTTGCGACCCGTTTTGTAGTAAAGTTGCAAACTGTAGTAAAACCTCTAAAAGTGGGTTCTCAGAGATATTTCAATGTGTAGTAAAGTTCTATAAATCATGTCATAGATGTCGGATTGGGACGAAATTTGGGGTTAACTTACACATTGATACTATGCGAGTGTGCAAGAAATATGATTACGATCAACTGCATATTTGAGGAGATATCTCATAATATTACATATAAAGGAAACTGCGACCCGTTTGGTAGTAAAATGCTACAAAGTGGGTTGACATTGCTATTTCAAAGTGTAGTAAAGTTCTATAAATCATGTCATAGATGTCTGATTGCGACGAGATTTGGAGTAAAACTTCAGATAGAGACTATACGAGTATACAAGAAATATGATAACGATAGACGGCCTATTTGAGAAATTATCTTGAAAATGATTTATAAAGGACATAGCGACCCGTTTTGTAGTAAAATACTACAAAGTGAATTGACAGTGCTATTTCAAAGTGTGGTAAAGTTCTATAAATCATGTCATAGATGTCAAATTACAACGAAATTTGGAGTATACCATGAAATTGACATAATACGAGTATACAAGAAATATAATAATGATAGACGACCTATTTGAGAAATTATCTCCAAAATGATTTATAAAGCACCTTACGACCCGTTTTGTAGTAACGTTGCAAATTGTAGTAATTACTACAAAGTGCGTTACTACACTTTGCGTTGAACCCTCACAACCCGTTTTGTAGTAACGTTGCATATTGTAGTAATTACTACAAAGTGAATTGAAAGTGATATTTCAAAGTGTAGTAAAATACTATAACTCATGTCATAGATATCTGATTGCGACGAAATTTGGAGTAAACCTTCATATCGATGCTGTACGAGTGTCCAAGAAATATGATAACGATAGATGGCCTGTTTGAGAAATTATCCGCAAAATGATTTATAAGGGACATTGCGACCCGTTTTGTAGTAAAATTGCAAACTGTAGTAAAATACTGCTATTCCGTTGACATTGATATTTCAAAGTGTAGTAAAGTTTAAAAAAGTATGTCATAGATATCCGATTGCGACAAAATGTGGATTAAAAATTCATATCGATGTTGTACGAATGTATAAGAAATATGATAACGATAGAGAGCCTGTCAGAGAATTTATCTCCTAAAACGATTTATAAAGGATCTTGCGACCCGTTTTGTAGTAAAATACTACAAAGTGGGTTGACAGTGCTATTTCAAATTGTAGTAAAGTTCTATAAATCATGTCATAGATATCCGATTGCGACAAAAAGGGGGAATAAACCTTCATATTGATGTTGTACGAATGTATAAGAAATATGATAACGATAGAGAGCCTGTAAGAAAACTTATCTCCTAAAATGATTTATAAAGGACATTGCGACCCGTTTTGTAGTAAAGTTGCAAACTGTAGTAAAATGCTACAAAGTCGGTTGGCAGTGATTTTTCAAAGTGTAGTAAAGTTCTATAAATCATGTCACATATGCCCAATTGCATCGAAATGTGGAGAAAACCTTCACATTGATACTATGCGAGTGTACAAGAAATATGATAAAAATAAACTGCACGTTTGAGGAGATATGTCATATAATGATTTATAAAGGACATTGCGACCCGTTTTGTAGTAAAATACTACAAAGTGGGTTGACAGTGTTATTTCAAAGTGTAGTAAAGTTCTAATTAATCATGTCATAGATGTCCGATTGCGACGAAATTTGGAGTAAACCTTCACACTAATACTATGCGAGTGTACAAGAAGTATGATAATGATAGACGGCTTGTGAGAGAAATCATCTCAAAAAATGATTTATTAAGGTCATTGCGACCCGTTTTGGAGTAAAATACTACAAAGTGGGTTGACAGTGTTGAATCAAAGTGTAGTAAAGTTCTATAAATCATGTCATTATTGTCCGATTGCGACGAAATTTGGAGTAAATCTTGACATTGATACTTTGCGAGTGAAGAAGAAATATGATATCAATAAACTGCACGTTTTAGGAGGTATGTCATATAATGATTTATAAAGGACATTGCGACCAGTTTTTAGTAAAACGCATAAACAAACGCATTTAAATCGCGCATCGTTTGCACATTAGTGGGCATGAACAGGACAGAATAACGTTTCATTCATGCTTTTGGAGGATAACTAGGAAAAACAGTAGATAATCACTTGATAGTTTCACTGTTTCAAGCAGTGGCATTATCGTCGCGCGTGTTTCTTTGATGTATTTTCCCCGTAGGGCTGCCAAAGACTCGTGGTAAATCGTGTCTTATCGTTTCATTCTTGCAGCACGATTTGTAGCGAACTATCCAACGTAAGGACACGAAACCAAGATCGGAAGTAAGGACGTAATTCGGATGACGTCTAATCAATATATCAGCGACGTAATTGTAAGGCAAACTGTCACAAAAATGTGTTCGATAAAATTTTGGAGCTCCACACGGGTTAAAATAATATACTTCCGCTTTCAAATGTTGAACAATTTTGTTTAAAAAGTGGCTTAAAAGCATAAATAAATAGAATAACTGTATTTTTTCAGGGTAAGATCGAGTTTAAGGTGGTTCGACAGCGGGCGGCCCGCATCTCGAGTTCCGGAAATGCTGATTACTTTCACCTGATCGTTGCGGCACGTGCTTATAGTAGAACATTTACATAACAATAAGTTTGATCTGCTTGAGTGTCTTCTCTCTTAGCGCAGTTGGTACGGTGATTGACTAGCAACCAAAGGTTCTAGGTTCGATTCCCACTCGCTTCAAAACTTTTTTTTAAAATAAATTGTCCGATTTTATTGACTAGTCAATCCATAACGCAGTGATCAAAGGACAGGCTATGTTTAGTCACGAAATAATGAATAATATCAGATACAAGTATAGTCAAGTGACAACTTAACTTTGTGAGGATTTATAGCCTATATGACAGATGGCAGCTTAACACAGGACAGCAGTAATGCTAAAAGATAGACCCTAACGGAGCTTTTATGCCTTACTTTTGTTATGCACTAAAATATCTATAGGCTACCGTATTCAATGATCCCTTATTACAGGTTTGACTTAGAACTGACGGCATTTTAAAGTTGAACTCAAGGGAGGTTACTCGTTTTGTGTTAACATTTTGTCAGAATTTTTGGAAATCGTGTATAAAATGTAAATTCCACTGTAGATTTTCATTAAAAAATTTGCGACGAGTAGAACTAAGTAATATCTATCTAATTAGAGAAATATTAGTGTATGTTAAACAGCTAGATTTTTTGTAATTTAAGATTTAGTGACTTTTTCTGAATTTCACTTTTTTAAAATATTGATATTTCAAGAAAAGATGTCATGAAATAGTTTTGTTTGCACAATATATTATAGTCTCTGTACAGTTTACTTGAATGTACAGACATTATTGAGTTATATTAGTTTATAAAGAAAATAGTCACTTTTATTAAAAAAGGAGCTTTTCTCGACAAATGTCCTGTCAGAAAAAACGGTACTGTAATTTTTTTTTATTTTAATGCGTTTCACCCCTGATATGGTAAATTTCAATTTAATCAAGATTTCAACGATTTCTGACACGGAATAAGCTGACCCGCGAACCACCTTAATCCATTTCGTGAACATCATACTGTTAAATTTTCACGAGTGGCTTCGCCACTCGTGAAAATATAACTTCTGATGATCTCTCAATGGATTAAAGTTGCGATATTAATTGAAAAAACAACAACAGTTTTTCCTCTATTTCTCCACTGTATTATGAATAACTACATGTATCTGAATAAGGGGAGATCCTTTGAAAGCACAGAAAACAAAGCAAATACTGAAAATTGCAGACTCGGTTTAATTGAGTCTGTTCATGAGCAATACTGAAATGTGCAACAGTGCTCACGCCCCTAGCACCGGCTTAAGCGGAATTCAACCTTCAACTGTAAATGCGCTGAAATCAATGATTCCAAAGGACCAGAAAGTATAACAACACTGAGAATGAAGTATGTCCCTCCACTAAAATGGAAGATCTTGAATATGTGTTGTATATGATATTTTGCCTAAAGGACTAATATCGAGAATTCTTGGTTATTAACCAGTCGCATTAATTAGTTATAGTTTGCCTCATTTGTTTAATCGACATATGTAATAACCCGTGTACATGTTATTGTCTACACGCCTGTAATATTCATAGAAATTAATGAAGAATAAAATGTATGTTTTATCTGAAAATATCGTCAAGGCCTGGTGACTACCGGAACCATAATTACTTGTTTAAAAATGTTACAACATTTGTCAACTTCACTTCAAAACAAATCTGGATAGTTATAAAAGGTATCACAGAAACCAATATTGTAGTATTTACTACAACTTGCAACTTAACTACAACACGGGTAGCAAGGTCCTTTAAAAACATTATATGAGATATCTCCTCAAATGTGACATATATCGTTATCATATTTCGTGTGCACTCGCAGAGTATCAATGCGAAGGTATACGCCAAATTCCGTCGCAATCGGTCTAGATGACATGATTTATAGAACTTTACTACACTTTGAAATATCACTTTCAACCCACTTTGTAGTACTTTACTACAAAACGGGTCGCAATGTCCTTAATAAATCATTTTTGGAGATTATTTCTCTCTTAAGCCATCTATCGTTATCATACTTCTTGTACACTCGCATAGTATCAATGTAAAAAGTTACTCCAAATTTCGTCGCAATCGGACATCTATGACATGATTTATAGAACTTTACTACACTTTGAAAAATCACTGCCAACAAACTTTGTAGTATTTTACTACAAAACGGGTCGCAAGGTCATTTATAAATTATTATATGACACATCTCCTCAATCGTGCAGTTTATTTTTATCATATTTCTTGTACACTCGCATATCATCTATATACAGGTTTACTCCAATTTTTGTTGCAATCGGATATCTATGACCTGCTTTATAGAACTTTACTACACTTTGAAAAAGCACTGTCAATTCACTTTGTAGTAATTACTACAATATGCAACGTTACTACAAAACGGGTCGTGAGGGTTCAACGCAAAGTGTAGTAACGCACTTTGTAGTAATTACTACAATTTGCAACGTTACTACAAAACGGGTCGTAAGGTGCTTTATAAATCAATTTGGAGATAATTTCTCAAATAGGTCGCCTATCATTATTATATTTCATGTATACTCGTATTATGTCAATGTGATGGTATACTCCAAATTTCGTTGCAATTTGACATCTATGACATGATTTATAGAACTTTACTACACTTTGAAATAGCACTGTCAGTTCACTTTGCAGTATTTTACTACAAAACGGGTCGCTAGGTCCTTTATAAATCATTTTCGAGATAATTTCTCAAATAGGCCGTCTATCGTTATCATATTTCTTGTATACTCGTATAATGTCTATGTGAAGTTTTGCTCAAAATTTCGTCGCAATCAGACATCTATGACATGATTTATAGAACTTTACTACACTTTGAAATAGCACTGTCAACCCACTTTGTAGCATTTTACTACAAAACGGGTCGCAGTGTCCATTATATGAAATATTATGAGATATCTCCTCAAATATGCCGTTTATCGTTATCATATTTCTTGTACATTCGCATAGTGTCAATGTGAATATTTACTCTAAATTTCGTTGAAATCGGACATCTATGACATGATTTATAGAACTTTACTACACTTGAACCCATTTTTAGTGGTTTTACTACAGTTTGCAACTTTACTACAAAACGGGTCGCAAGGTGCTTTATAAATCATTTTGGAGATAATTTCTCAAATAGGTCGTCTATCATTATTATATTTCTTGTATACTCGTATTATGTCAATGTTAAGGTATACTCCAAAGTTCGTTGCAATTCGACATCTATGACATGATTTATAGAACTTTACTACACTTTGAAATAGCACTGTCAGTTCACTTTGTAGTATTTTACTACAAAACGGGTCGCTAGGTCCTTTATAAATCATTTTCGAGATAATTTCTCAAATAGGCCGTCTATCGTTATCATATTTCTTGTTATACTCGTATAATGGCTATGTGAAGTTTTACTCTAAATTTCGTCGCAATCAGACATCTATGACATGATTTATAGAACTTTACAACACTTTGAAATAGCACTGTCAACACACTTTGTAGCATTTTACTACAAAACGGGTTGCAGTGTCCATTATATGAAAAATTATGAGATATCTCCTCATATGTGCCGTTGATCGTTATCATATTTCTTATACACTCGCATAGTATCAATGTGAATATTTACTCCAAATTTCGTTGTAATCGGACATCTATGACATGATTTATAGAACTTTACTACACTTTGAAATATCTCTGTGAACCCATTTATAGTGGTTTTACTACAGTTTGCAACTTTACTACAAAACGGGTCGCAAGGTGCTTTATAAATCATTTTGGAGATAATTTCTCAAATAGGTCGTCTATCAATATTATATTTCTTGTATACTCGTATTATGTCAATGTGAAGGTATACTCCAAATTTCGTTGCAATTCGACATCTATGACATGATTTATAGAACTTTACTACACTTTGAAATAGCACTGTCAGTTCACTTTGTAGTATTTTACTACAAAACGGGTCGCTGGGTCCTTTATAAATCATTTTCGAGATAATTTCTCAAATAGGCCGTCTATCGTTATCATATTTCTTGTATACTCGTATAATGTCTATGTGAAGATTTACTCCAAATTTCGTCGCAATCAGACATCTATGACATGATTTATAGAACTTTACTACACTTTGAAATAGCACTGTCAACCCACTTTGTAGCATTTTACTACAAAACGGGTCGCAGTATCCTTTATATGAAATATTATGAGATATCTCCTCAAATGTGCCGTTGATTGTTATCATATTTCTTGTACACTCGCATAGTATCAATGTGAAAGTTTACTCCAAATTTCATTGAAATCGGACATCTATGACATGATTTATAGAACTTTACTACACTTTGAAATATCTCTGTGAACCAATTTTAGTGGTTTTATTACAGTTTGCAACTTTACTACAAAATGGGTCGCAAGACCCTTTATATGTCATATTATGATATATCTCCTCTAAACTTGCATTGATCGTTTTTATATTTCTTGTATAATATTAATGCGAAGGGGTACTCCAAATGTTGTCACAATCCGACATCTATTACATGTTTTATAGAACTTTACTACACTTTGAAATATCTCTGTGAATCCACTTTTTAGTGATTGTGAGGTTGTGGAACAGGGTTTATATTTTATGTACACTGTTCGTCTTTATAGGTGCATATAGGAGATAAGTGTGAGGTTGGGCGCCTCTAAACCCAGGTTTAACCCCCCAGTGGTTGTTAATAATTAATTAATTTATAGTTAATTATTGATTGCTACTGACCGTACCAAGGCGGGCTCCTATATTCACTTTGCTTTATGTTTGTCTTGCGTGTTGTTTTCTATTTAGTGTGTAGATGTAGGAATTGTATTGCGTGTGTGTGAATGTGTGTGTTTGTTGTGGTATGACTGTGTGTGTGTGTGTTCTGCTTGAAAGGTGGGTGTATTGTTTGTGTTACGTTTCCTGCTTGAGTCTTTCGTATTTATTTACTACAGTTTGCAACTTTACTACAAAACGGGTCGCAAGACCCTATATATGTCATATTATGAGATATCTCCTCAAAAGTTGCATTGATCGTTTTCATACTTCTTGTACACTTGCATAGTATCAATGTGAAGGTTTACTCCAAATTTCGTCACAATACGACATCTATGACATGATTTATAGAACTTTACTACAATTTGAAATATATCTGAGAATCCACTTTTTAGTGTTTTACTACAGTTTGCAACTTTACTACAAAACGGGTCGCAAGGTGCTTTATAAATCATTTTGGAGATACTTTCCCAAATAGGTCGTCTATCATTATCATATTTCTTGTATACACGTATAATGTCAATGTGAAGGTTTACTCCAAAATTCGTTGCAATTTGACATCTATGACATGATTTATAGAACTTTACTACACTTTGAAATAGCACTGTCAATTCACTTTGTAGTAATTACTACAATATGCAACGTTACTACAAAACGGGTCGTGAGGGTTCAACGCAAAGTGTAGTAACGCACTTTGTAGTAATTACTACAATTTGCAACGTTACTACAAAACGGGTCGTAACAGAGCTTTCTGTTTAACTGTAAACTTACTTTAAGCAGCCACCTGCCTTAACAACCTAATATTTGACCCAATTAAGTGGTCGTAATAGAGATGTTTTACTGTAATAGTATTGTATTTATTATATTCCTACTAGGATACTTTCAGAAAACTAGCAATGGATATTCTTGCAGGGTGTATCAATGTCATAAGCCAATGTTTAAAAGTATTAAACTTTTTTTCTAACATTGTTTTTTTGGAAGAGCTGTTTATGATGAATGAAAAAATGAAAAAAAATATATATGGTGGTGTCCTTTTTTTTTAGCTACAGCGATTTGAAAAAGGTATGTCAAATTTGGACAGTTTTTTTCAAATTTTACCCATTCAGAGTACAAGCTTCAGTAAAATTTATTTCAAAACAAAACAAACATGATAATTTGGGTTTTCATTATTTATTTCATGTCTATGGTGATATTTTCACATATAGAAACCAAATTTAGACAAAGCAGGCACCAGGTTTGAACAATATGGATCCTTGAATATAAAAAATATGCTTTGTATAGGGCATGATTTTTATTAGATTTTTTATTTTATGATTTTTTTTAAAAAGTTTGAAAATGAAATAGTTCTAGTATTTAACTTTTTTTACATTCTACCAGATGAAAGCCCATGCTAAGGCAGTTCAAAATATGAAAAGAAATTGAAAGGTCAGTGTTGAAAATTTTGAGTTATTAAAGTAAAAAGAGTTATCTCCCCTTACAAAATTTACAAAAAAGTACCATATCGATGCTATTTAGAGCTTTATAAATTTCACATTTGGTGCCTTTTTTTTTCTTAAATTAGTTTTTGTATGAAGAAATACTACCATAGATAGGAAATAAATAACACAAAACCAAATTATCATATTTGTTTTCATGTAAAATGGATTTTATTGAAGCGGGCTGTTTGAAAAGGACAAAATAAGAGGAGGTGGGTGGGGTAAATTTTACATGGCCGTAGGGCCAACTTTTGTTCACCAAAATGTACACTTTTTCTATTGTTTCATTCATGTTAAATAGCTCTTCAATACAAAACCATCATAGAGTGTTTTCATATACTTTGAAAATTTCCCAAAGTCATGACATTGATACACCCTTAACGAGTACTTTAACGTGTATTAACAAGGCGATTCACGTGCACACGCGCCGTTAATGACCGCTATAGTTATGATTGTTCCGGGGCCCAGTATAAACAATAACAATGACGTTTGAAGAGTGTTCTGGCCAAACTTCAGCTCACACTGTCAGTGCAAAGATGCTGGTGAATGCATTGTAATTGAAAATACAAAATAATTACCGTGCGCCAAATACACATAACGGTCATTAAGGCGATATGCGAAAGGTTTTTACTGTAATTACTCTATGTATTTGGACAGACAATAGCTAGCAAACGGTGTAGACTCCTGAGGGAGCATTCTGGTCAGGATCCAACTGTTTCCCATTCAGTTCGCCCCTTTTGAACTCATTACTATGTGATAAAAGCCAACACCAATGATGCATGGCATTACGCCTAGGTATACATGTCCTATTAGTTTCTAAATCTATTTCAAGAAATGGACTGTGAAGAAGACGTTTTTTCCCCGTTTAAACGCAAGCAAAACGCAAACACACTGTATATAAAGGTAGAAAATGGCATACTTTTTTACAATTACGTCCAATCATTTTTATCTGAGTGATAAATAGTTTAGAGCCTGATCAGACGCTTAGTTATCCGGCGTCTGATCTGGTTACAAACTGGTTACATGTATGTATAATGGAAAATTATAGTCAAATATAGTTTTAGCATTAACGAGTTTATTGGGAAAAAATAACCTCTTCTCCATAGTATACAGTACAACCAAACTTGTACAACTAAATAATTCTGTTGACAGGTGACATTATTAGGTAGGATGGATACAAAACAGAAAACATCATATAATTAGCACATGGCTTGGAGCTCTCGACCAATCACGGGCCTCAAAAACTGTTGACTATATCGCGTAAATTTTAAAAACCATGGACTATTTAATATAGTCCACGTTTCTGTCATCTGGAGGTAATTGACATCAACATCCTAGCAATCCTCCGAGCCAGCGACTGCAAAAACCTTTAGCCTGCTCTGTAGGCGTAATGATAAATACCGTAATCGAAAGTTAAGTGAAATAAACAAAATATCATGGATTTAAGGTGACGAAATACAGGAATTTCACAGTAACAATAATATATCTAGGTCTACAACGTCCCGCTAGAACTAGATATATGCATTTTTTAGCTGTAGATGTAAAAAACGCCTAGATGCCTAGATTGTCTTTTAAAAAAAATGTTGAGATCAGAGGGGAACGACAGACGCTTGATGACTTCATATTTTATTTTTAAAATGAACAGTGAGACCTAGACTTTAAAGACAATTGCTAATGAAAAGTGCCTACTTTACATTGAAATAGTCTTTCAAAATTTGTTAAACATTAATATTAAAATGGCCTTTTTCGTCTAAAAACAAAAAGCAGAAACGAAAGGTCATGTCATTTCTTTTTTTCCTCAAGCCCAAGCCAGTGCTAAATAGGTTATACCATGGTTGCGCGCGAATAAACATGCTTAAGGTCTCAAACTTCACATTGAAATAATCTTTCAATTTTTGTAAAATATTACAAATAAAATGACTTTTTCGTCTAAAACAAAAAAGAAGAAACGAAGAGTATTGTTATTTTTCTCGAGCCCAAGCCATGTGCTAAATAGGTCAGAGCGTCCCGCGCCTCGTCGACTATATTCCGTAGTATGAAATAAACATGCTCTAACCTATACGTAAACACACTAGGCAAAGTAAGTTTTGATTTATTAATAAAATGTCCAGCCGTTATTGTGCACAAATGCCGAACTTTCGACGGCAGCGACTTGCTAGCATAGATGACATGAAATTGACACAACATCGGCGCTATTATGACGGCCTTTGTGTCACAGTTTGCAACCCATATCAATCACTTTTGAATTGGTCTACGACCAGATAGTTCATTTCAGTAAAATGTCCATGACAGCGACTATTTGCATACGTTGTCTACAGTTAGGCGAAACCTCTCATTCAATAATCACTGAAACTTTTTTCCAATTCGATTTGTGAGTACATCGTGGCTTTAAGGGGTGTGCCATGCCATGTTAGGCCGCGGTGACATTAACCGTTGCCCTTGGCCTCAATTACATAAAATCTGTTTTGAGCATAATTCCTAAAACACATCAGATTCATATCAAATTTAGTGTGTCAGTACACTTTATTTTATGACGTTTACTTTTATTTTAACGGGAAGTTTAACCCATAACTTTAAGAAACATACAGAATGAATCACTTCTGTTTAGCTGACTGACACAGGTAGAACGTTTGAAGAAAATAAAAACCCGTCAAAACAACCATAAGGAAGACTAGTTGTTCGTATTAAAGAAGTAAAAGAACTTACAGAAGGTTGAAAGTAATGAAAAAAGCTTATCTGGGAGCTTTCGTCTTTACTGTAATATTGCTTTCAAAAGCTACTTACCTTATTACACATGACCTACAATGCAAACATTTCAAAACCTCATGTGAATAAATAACAAAACTATTATCAGTATTTATTTTGCAAATCAAATCAGCTTGGCCAACGATTTGAGTGAACATTCAGGATATAAATGGGTCAACACAAGCATTGCTGATTTGACAAGACATCTCATCAAATGTAAATCAAAGGTAAATGCCTAACAATAAGCAAAAGGCAAAACACAAACAAACATTTAGCAAACAAATGAATTAAATAAATAAAAAGATAAATATTAGAACAATATAAAATAAAAATAAATGCAACTAAAATGCATCGGTGATGAACAGTGCTTTTGTAGATATGTAGTCTACAGATCAACTGAAATTTATAATGCAATGCAAAGAATTGCAATATGTGTGTTCAAATACTTTAAACAACATGTATAAAATGCAAAAAGTGTTTATTAAGTAACATAAAATGTGTATCTATATTTCGACTTCTTTCTATTAGGCATGCATTAATGTCTCACCCTTTTATACACTAATTTTCTAAATTATTTTTGTATTCCTGCTAAATCCGTAAGTAAATTTGTAGCTAATTTCTTATATTCAGGAAGGTTGCAGATGTTTATGAACTTTACATGGATTATGTGTAATCAGGGATTACGTGAAATCACTGAAAAATCAGGGATTTCACGAAAACCCTTTACCTCCCAGGGAAGAGGCGTAATTTTGAAGCTTTTCGCTGATTTTTTATAAATATTTGGCAGTTACTTTAGGTTAAAGTAATTAATCTTACCTTGTTAAGTTCATAAAGTTCAAGGACAAGAACCACGGTATGAAATATCTAGTTGGCCTTTTAACAAGACACAGGAGTATGTCTTGCTTTTTTAATTGTCCTGGCTTATATGCGCACTGTTCATTTATTTTTAATCACTTGTGCGAGAATCTTTGTATGAACGTACATTAGACAATGATATTTCAAGAAAGCATGATGTTTGAAACCAAAAGAAATGTCATGATAATACAAATCTTATTTATTTATAAAAAGAGACATTTGATCAATTTCCTAAAACGCCCTGTGGTTACACGTTATCCCTGTAACATTTATAAGCCATCAAGTTTTTAATGAAAGTATTATTTTTGTTTTACAGTATCTTAGGTCGAAAGCGGCCGGGAATTTATACAGAATGACATTTTGTTTTTATGATATGTTTATGTACATAAATGAATGATGTATTTATGCATGCCACTCTAATAAACAAGTATGTATGTCTACTTGTCTGTCTAAATAAAGGGAAACGGGATAGTAAGAAAATAAGATGATACATAAATGAACAGAATTAAAGAAAAAACCGATATTGTAATATCGCACTGCGAATGTGCTCGAATGGGTGCACTATACGCAAAATTGTAAATTTCATATTTCAATTTCAACTTTCGAATTTCGAATGTCAAATTTCAAGTTTCAAAATGTCAAAGTTCAAATTTCAGACAGAGATCCTCTTGAATTATTATATTGAAAACTACTGTAGTTTTTGAAAGAGGTATATATGTAGCATTTGTTTTTGTCTATTGACTTGTTCCTACATCACTGTATTGTGTTATTGTACCATGCATGCTATAAGCATACAATGTATGCTTTATGCAATAAAGCAGAATTGAGTTGAATTGAATTGAAAATACCAGTCCGACTTTATTTTGGTTTGTCGTCAAAGTTTATGTTTATGTATTAATTATTGATATAGATGTAGTAGTATTCTCATCAGTGACTATCCGTCGCTACTACCGGTACTGTGTTCAAAGTTTGACAGCAGAAACGTAATGACGAGTGACACACAGTTGAAATCCAGATCAGACGCTGCGTTACGCGGCGTTTCATCTTGGTTTAAACTGATTGCAAATGTTCAGCAATCTAAGGGTATTAATTTCCCTAAAACAACTCCCTCTGAAAAACACAACCAACCATTGTCTCCCAGTGTGTGTTGTTATAGAGAGGGGGTAATGTACTCATCATTTACAAACAGGATTCTTGTGAAGAGTACACTAGTCATAGGCAAACAATATAGAGTATATAGACCCTGATGAGAGGGCTTCTGTAGGCGCCCTTTGGTCAGGGTCTGCAGTGTTTGCCATTTGCGATGTATTGTTAAAATTAACCCAAAGTATGTAAAATAGGACTAGACTTAATTGAACATTGGAATTTATTTTCAAATTGAAGTCTCAGTAGTGAATGTATTATCTCCATGTCCACGTTGCGCTGCCGTATTGTAATTTTCTAATGTCTTGTGTGAAAGGTATTTCCCCTCGGTGTAAGATCTCACAATCGCTCCTTGTAATGTCAAACTGTTCGTTCCAGAAGCTCTTGCTAATAGTAACTGATTTGATGTAAGCTGGCACTGCATGACAAAAACTTTCAATATAATTCCGAGTCTCTTGAAAGTGTTTTAGCTCAAGGTCAAATGTCCCACCTTCATGTGCTATTTGTCGACTAAGTTTTTCGTCGAAAAATTCGTATAACATGTAGTCAAACATGGAGAAGTTTTTGAACAAATCTTCAAACCCCTCTTTTAGTTCGTAACGATTCGGGGCTTTCTGAGATCGAACATTTTTCTTTGCATACATAATATCATTAAGTGTCCAGTTGAACAGCCTTTTCATTAATACCAACGATTCGTCGTATCGTTCCGCAATGAGTACAACGTCAAACTCTTTGTCCAGTACGTCGTTAACGTATGTTTTAAATGTTTCCAAGTCATTGTTTATTATTATTTCCGGGTCGACTCCGTATTCAAATGCCATCCTGTTGTTTGTGAACGAGTATCTTAGATTGTTAGGTTCGTACTTAAATGGGTTACGGAGATATTCACCCAGTTGGTCATCTGCTTTTATTTTATTGATATATCTTGGATTAAAATAATTGAGCACAGACGCAAACAAGATGAACGGTTGTCTGACTGTTCCGATTCTTAGAGTGTTTTCGGGTAAATATCTACTCCATGCTTCTTTGTTGTACACCACGTGATGACATAGAATATCAAATGTTTTACCATTTGGAGGTTTCAAGATATTATATGACGTCAATGACTCATTTGTACTGATGATGTTGGGAAAATAAAAAGCGTTGTATTCAGGTGGCAAAATGAAGGTCAGATTACGTGTCCAACCATAGCGTAGAAAAATAGCCTGGGTAGTAGTACTCGCTGCTTTGTGCACTTTTAAGAATCCTATTCCAACTTTAGGCTTGGCTTTGATTGGCAAAGGTGCAGTGTTGATAGGCTCTGTGTACTGTCTGATGTATATCGTTGGTGCCGAATCCACTGCTGTTTGTTTGGTGGTGTTTATCGTTGATAGCGAGCCAACTGTTATGTGCTTGGTGGTGGGATTTGAGTTGTAAATCAACACTGAGAGAGTTGCGAAGAGTCCAATTGTCAGCACACTAAAATGAAAGACAAGAATTATAAAGTTATGTGAAATATTGTTAATAGCTATGACAAGATAGATAGATAGATAGATAGATAGATAGATAGATAGATATGATTTTATTCTTCCTTCAGACTAACAAGTCCATGAGGCATGTTATACATGTACAAACAAGCATAGGCATGTAATACATATACACACAAACAGTTATGACAATAAAGATGCATTTAGCGGAGAAGATGTAAGTAAAGAAAAAATAAAATTATGATTTCAGTAATATTGACTTTAATCAGAATTGATGTCATTATCACCATTATCATAACTTAATATTCTTAAATCGAATATCTATTATATTTGTATTAGAAAATACTGATGTTATAAGAATAAAATATATCTTTTACTAATAACATTTAAACAATTATTGGAACTCGAATTTAAACTAAAACATTCATTTGCACCGAAAACTTATACTAGTAACATTTAAACAACTATTTGAACTCGATTTGCATAGAACATCTTTACTATCTTCAACGATATAGTCACACTTTTATTGTCTTTCGACTATTGCGTATGCTGCATATTGTATCGCAGTAGCAGACTAACATTTTGCCCCGTGTTTTAATATGACAGGGCTGACATAAGTTGACATAAAAAATCATAAGATTTCCAAATTTGCATTTTTCAAGTGCGATTTTACGAATCGTACGTTTTCCCCATCGCCTGTTTCTAGTTTTGTTGACACGTGGCTGCTAAAAGCAGGCAGAAAGTAAAGCAGAATGCGCCTTAAGGCGCATTTTGCTTTACTTTCAGCCTGCTTTAAGCTACCATGAACTAGAAAAACATCCGAAGATTTAGGAAAAATCCGGATCCGCGTGGCGCGGCATCTGATCAGCATCCAAACTGTTTGACTATCTATCGACGTTTCTTTAGTCAAAGCAGACCTAAAGCTGACTTTATCTATATTGCTGACGAAACTACAAATGCAGACGATATTTTGGCGGTAAGAGGGTTTAAGCAGACGATAAAACTTGACACAGAAAGAGTTAACCCCTTCACTGCCTTACCCCGAGCACAACAGATTTTTGCAAACAGTTTGGATCCTGATCAGACGCCGCGTCACGCGGAGTCTGATCAGGATCCAAACTGTTTGACACTCATTTCAATAATACCTAAAAATTCACTTTGAAAAATAAAAGCAGACGACATTTGTTTAAAACTGATGACGTCACGGCAGTGAAGGAGTTAAGTTTGCTTCTGCAAGTGCAATAGTTTTCAGAGCAACAAACTGTCTCTTATTAAGAGACCAACCGACGTGAGCACAATTATAAAGGCAACTTATACCATTTATGTTGTACATGTACGTGCAGGCAATAATCTTCTCCGCGTTTTAGCGACAATAAACGTTAAGCAATAAAATGTAGATAATGCCAGATGTTAACATAGAGATGAAGACTGTTTACTTTAACATGAATGGCGCAAAAGAAGCCTGGTCAAACGCCAAATTAGTCAGCTTTTGATCTAGCTCCAAACTGCTTGCAATGGCTATCAGGCTTTTTGGATAAACGGGTATATTTGGAAACAATAAAACGTAATGTATCCACCGTGCAATATATATTTAAGGTTTTGTAACTGCTACCCTATCTGCTGCTAAGGGCATTTAATCGATTTGCATTTGTAACGTACGTACGTACATGTAGTACGTTGGTATATGCAAATGAGGCTTCCCAAACCGTTGCATGTTGGGAAGTGGAGCCAATTATATAGCGCAACAGACATCTCTGTGTGAGCTTAAGCTTTGCACCGACGGGGTTTGTTGTTGCTGTGTCTCTCGGTTTGCACGTTACAAATGGTGGCAGCGGTGGGATAATGACAACTGCCAGACCGGAGTTGCCTTACCCACGGTTCTCCCAGGGTCCAAGTCTCGGGACGAGACTTCTCGGAGGGGAGAGTTATGTAATGTACGTAGTACGTTGGTATATGCAAATGAGGCTTCCCAAACCGTTGTATGTTGGGAAGTACAGTCAATTATGTAGCGCAACAAACATTTCTTTGTGTGAGCTTAAGCTTTGCACCGACGGGGTTTGGTGTTGCTGTGTCTCTCGGTTTGCACGTTACAAATGGTGGCAGCGGTGGGATAATGACAACTGCCAGACCGGAGTTTCCTTGCCCACGGTTCTCCCAGGGTCAAAGTCTCGGGACGAGACTTCTCGGAGGGGATAGTTATGAAACGTACGCAGTACGTTGGTATATGCAAATGAGGCTTCCCAAACTGTTGCATGTTGGGAAGTAGAGCCAATTATATAGCGCAAAAACACGGAAAATACAGTATAGTCATTTGAAATCCAATAGGACTTGTAGATTCAAGATGGCGGCTATAACATTACTCAAAATTAGCGTATTTGTCATAAATATATTTTACTATGTATTCTTACAATACCTAAAAAAACATTTCACTTGTGAGAAACAAGCATTAAAATTGGCATAATTGATTTCCAGTGTCTACATTTTAAGAAAAGTATGTTATCCATATGAAAATTCCAAGATGGCCACCGCGTTACACGTAAATGTCAAAACACTTGTTTTCATCGAAGAACGTCTATGAAATATATAAATTGATGAACGAAACATCAAAGTAAATGGATTTTGACTCGGCTAACTCAGTAGAATCGATTGATATCCAATGAGACTGACAGTTTAATGATGGGGGCTCTTAAATTACTCAAAATTAGCGTTTTTGGCAAACATATACTATATTATGTAATCTCACATTACCTAAAAGAACCATTCTCTTGGATATACAAACACTAAAATTGCCACCATTTTTCAAGATGGCCGTCCTGTTACATGAAAATATGAAAACATGTGTTTTCAGAGTAGAACTTGTATGATAAGAAATACATTTATGTCCCAATTATCGAAATTAATAGATTTTTTGACTCCGATAAATCAGTATAGTCAATTTAAATCCAATAGGTCTGATTGTTTCAATATGGCAGCTATTAAATGACTCAAAATTAGCGTTTTGTCATACATATACTTTATTATGTAATCTCACATTACCTAAAAGAACCATTCTCTTGGATATACAAACACTAAAATTGCCACCATTTTTCAAGATGGCCGTCCTGTTACATGAAAATATGAAAACATGTGTTTTCAGAGTAGAACTTGTATGATAAGAAATACATTTATGTCCCAATTATCGAAATTAATAGATTTTTTGACTCCGATAAATCAGTATAGTCAATTTAAATCCAATAGGTCTGATTGTTTCAATATGGCAGCTATTAAATGACTCAAAATTAGCGTTTTGTCATACATATACTTTATTATGTAATCTTACAATACCTATAAGAACATTTCACTTAGAGATACAAACAAAACTTGGCACAACTGTCCAGGATCTACATTTTATGAAAAGTTTGTTATCCACCTGCAAAAAGATTAGGATGGTCACCGTTGTCTGAAATAGACGTCTGGTTAAAAGTAAATGTAAAAGCAAGTGTTCATAGTAGAACTTCTATGAAATGAAATATATCAATGAACCAAACACGGAATCGAATAATGTTTGACTGGATAAGTGAATAGTGTAAAATGAATTCCAATATGATTCTCAGTTTGCATGATGATGGTTATTACACAACTCCAAATTAGCGTTTTCGGTGTAAATATTCATTGTTTTATACAATCTTACAAAATATATTAATACGTCGTGTCATAATTATACACATTTTTAAGATCGAAAGCATACTGCTTTAAAATATTTTCGAATTAACACGGGTGAAAATACATAGATGAACATGATTGTATTGTTGTTTTATACAATAAATGGACGCTTCGAATATACAAAGAGAACAGAACAAGTTATTATTATGCCAAATATATCGTGTTTCTTCTGAGATTAAAACTCAATTCCGAATGAGAGCTTATTGCTTTACCTTTATTTCCAAGCAGTATGTTTCATTAAAGCATTGCTTTAAAGAGGTGATATAGACTAAAATGAAGAAGAAGAACATTTATTTGACTTTAACTATACAGTTTCTGGTCATTTATAATGTAACATTATATATAACAAGGTCAAATTTGATCTGTAGATCTAGATCTACTAAATTCAGCCAGAAAACTTACGCTAAGTAATTTAGTACATATCACGAGGATGGCATCAAATGCTTTGATTCGTTATATTTAGATGAGAGGGCTAACAAGTACCATACACATTGAAATTCTATCACATATAACGTTAAATAGGATTTAAAGATAAGTTATCAATCTGAGTAAACTTTAATGGAATACAAACTCTACATTTTCAACTATTCTACATAACTTTCCATCCACTCCAGGTATATGCTTTCTCTGGAGAAAGCCCACCCACAGGTGCTCAATAAATTACAAGTGAGAAAATTGCAGTTATGAGGCTTAACAATTGACCAAGCTCACAAGCAAGCCCATGTAATTGTCAAAAAATAATAACCATATTGTACTGCAGGCATGATAACCATTAGTTCCCTGCAGCACAGAGAAACGACTGCAGACTCCACACTACTTAAAATTCACATGATGCTAACATTTTTAGAAGCTACCATTTCTCCTTTTGACACACAACTAGTATCACTGCCATGACGTCATCTGCTTTAAACAATTATTGTCTGGTTTGATTTCTAAAGATCAAATTTTAGGTAAATAGACTAAATTGATATCGCTATGAATTGTTGGATCCTGATAAGAATCAAAAGTGTTTTGGGTAAGGCGGTGAATGGGTTCACCCTTCAACTGCCAATGACGCAAACAGTTTTGGCCCTGCCGCGTAATGCGGGGTCTGAACAGGATCCAAAATGTTTGGCACTCGTTTTGAATAAACGTACTTCATACTGCCTTAAATTCAACTTTGAAACGATATTGCAGACAATAATATTGTAGCAGACGACACTATGGTCGTGAATTGAGGTAAAAACCTCACGATAAATTTGATCATGAATGGGTTAATATTTCAAGTCAACTTACAATACTGATGTAACCCTGTGTCTTCTACAGCCCATCATCGTACAAACTCCTCTCTGCAAACCAATCCTTTATGCTGCAATAAAAAGCAATGCATGGATGCCTGTGAAACAAATGTCGAAATGTACTCGTATAAGACTTCCAACATTCCCCCAACATTGAAAGTAATTATAACCCCAAGAGCCTGTCTGACCTATCAAATCATTTAAATAACTGTCTTACCATTGTCACATTGATGCTTAATGATCACATGCTGTTGCACTCTGTTGTAAAATGTGACAAAGAAAATACATGTTCTGTTCTGTAATAGACACAATGTTTTAACCCATTTGTGCCCACGATCCCAGATGTGGGACATAGGCAAACAGTGTAGACTCTGACCAGACGTCGCATTATGCGGCGTCTGATCTGAGTCTACACTGTTTGCTGATGGGAATTTCAGTATAAAACAAAATAAAAAATGAAAATGTTGACCAGGCATCCCTTTGATAAAATATGGACTAATCCAATATATAAACATGGAATAATCCACTGGGTATAAATGGGTTAAGGATAAAGTATTCTATCCTGTCGATACCCCTGACAGTAGCTTCAACAAACAAATGTATACGACTACAGTGCTCCCTCTCTTCAACGGCCCTCGAAACAATGACTCCCTCCCTACAACGACCCTTGTCGCAGTTGACTAAACAGGACAATTATGTCCAATCTGCAATGTCGTCTGCTTAGTATTGTCGTTTGCTGTTTTTCTCAAAGTTACGTAATGGACATTTTGACAGAAAAAACTTTATGACGAGTAACAAACAGCTTGAATTCAGATCAGACGCCTTGTTTCGCGGCGTCTGATCTAGATTTAAGTTGTTTGCAAATTTACCTCCCTATAACGACTCCTTCCAAACAACGCACATATTGTGTGTCTCCCATTGGGTGTCGTTGTAGAGAGGTAGCGCTGTACATATCTTTAACCCTTTCACCACCGGAGTTTGGATCCAGATCAGACGCCCCGTAACGCGGGGTCTGATCAAGATCCAAGTTGTTTGACACATGTATCTATATTTCTCAAGACATACTAGCTGGGCACATTATTACAAAAATCATGCACTTTTTGATACAAGCATCAAATTTGGTATGTATACTGGTATGCCCCTACTTGCAACAAAAAGACCGTTAGCCACGTCAAAATTCAAAATGGCGGCCATTTTTCAAAATGGCCGCCATTTCAGGCTCTATTATACAGTTTTATCTCTAACATCGGATATATTTGACCGATTTTCAAACTTTTTGTGTCTAATTATATGTTTTCAATCATACAGAAGCTAATTTTGTGATCCACAGACTTGTAGGAAGTTCCTTTAATCGTGTTATAAGCAAAACTGTACAAAAGCGAGGTGTGTGTCAAGGTAAAAACCAAATTCACAGGATTGTATAGATTATACACTCAATTTACCTTCTGTCATGTTATTTAATGATATTGTCTTCAATTGCTTTTGTCTGAAGATGCTATTTTCCACATAACAACTACATAAATCTGTACACATCAGTTCTAAAACAAAATCACGAACTTGGTGATACAAGCATCAAATGGTATTTAACTGGTATGACCCTACTTTCAACAAAATCCGTTAGCCACGTAAAAATTCAAAGTGGCCTCCATTTTTTACAAGATGACTGCCATGCATATGATAAGGTTTATTTTTGAGTCGGCAATACATATACAAGTAACATAAGCTCTGAAGAGCTTTTATAATCGACTATGATCGTTGACCAATTATTTTGTAATATTTGACATGTTTGACCAAATTTCACTAAAACAATGTTTTTAAAAAGCATAAGGAAGCCAATTCAGTCACCTCAAGCTGAACAGAAGTTTACTTTAAGGCAAAGTAGCAAAGCTACATCGTTTGTTTTCAAAATGGCCACCATTTTATATTGGTATAAGCAAAATAATTTCTTAAATTTGATCAACATTTATATTTTTTGTGTCAACATAGATGTCATAAAGTATCAGGAAGCTAATTCAGACAACTTCTTTCTGAATTGAAACTAATTTTATTGCACAATCACCAATCGAGACAAAATAAGTGTTTTTTGCTCACAGTTGATCGTTCCTTTTTGCAATAGTGATTATAATATCCTTTCTGATCTTTTCTACCGTATATACTCCTGGCCACTTGTCATACTTTTGGTGTCAAAGCATTATGATGAGAACACCGAAAGCTAATTATGTGATCATTTACTTTATTAAGAATCTTGTTCTTTAGGGTAATGACTTATTTTAATGGCATATATGTGGTTTATGACTATTTTAGCAGTAATTTCTTAGTGTACATGCTGGAGTTGGTGTATAATCGCTTATACTTTTGTAGGTGTTCATTTTCACATTTCTAAATATCGGTATATTAGTCTGAACAAGGAAGGCCACATCCTAAATACGTGTACTTGCATCTGTCACTGCAAACACTTAACTTTAGTATTTATGTTTAATCGGGTATTTGCAATCATATCACTAGGTAACAGGGTTGTCCAATTCATTTCAACTCTATGAGATACTTCCAACATGACACAAGCTACATGTATTTGGTATGCAGAACATTTGGCATGTTCAACAGAGGGGCTTGACCTTTAGGAACTGCACCTTAAGATCTATACCATCAAGCTAACATGTCCAATCAAACACAATAATCTTATCCCATGACTTGGCATAATTGATGCAATGATTTCCAGATTTTATTGCTTGTACATTATGATTTATGATTATAGACTGGACTTTGCACATGCACCATATCTTTCAGTTTATGTATTCTATGCAGCCTTTTCTCTTTCTTATATGGGAATTTGGCATGAAACTAGCTCATGTTTGACCGTTGACCAATTGCAACCAACACTTTTTGTAGAACAAGATAGTTTGAATTAGCATTTGAAATTCACATCGACATGAAATTTTATGTCATTAGCTTTTAACATGGGAGTGGTGTGGTCTCCGGCTATGGCTTGCAATTCATGCATGAACATTTGTGCACACACTTCTTCATGTTAACATTGTATAATTTCTTAAAATGTTGTTGAAGATTACACAGGGATCAATCTCAAATATGATATTAGCAGTACTATGTGTCAAATAGCTTTAGCAAACAGCTGAAACGCTCTGTCTTTATGCAATTGTACCACAAGAAACTTATTCTATATTTGACTATGTATCACATCATATCGCTTTTAAAAGTCTGTTGTCAGAATAGGTAGACTATACATCCGTCCCTATGTTTGCAGAACAGAACTGTTACATTTTTTACACCAAACTCAGGAATGGAAATTCTTTAAAAAGATTCATGCGGAGTTTTAAGGGTCATACTCTCAAATGGTTGCATGTATTGACTTTGAAGAAGAGACAAGACTTTTCGTGTAAAGTATATTTCTCAACATTGCTGAAATCTGATTTTATTGAAAGGATTCTACATTGCCTTCATTTTTGATAACCATTTTGATTTGCTTATTTGATTGGTCAAGCACCATATATCAGAACGGTTGTATTACGTAAAAGAAAAAACACTATCCATACTGGATCTGATATTTCTCCATATTGTTTTCATCACGCTCATGGTCATTCATCTATTTCATATCTTAACTTATTCAACAAGTATAGTAGACGCTAAGCGTCTTCAAGCAAAATAAAAGCTATAACTTTTTTCATGGCGCAGCCTTTCTTTATTAACAGTGAACATCTGGTGTACATATACCAAACATAATGAAGATGTTGTTTGTGCAAAAATTCAAGCTGTCCAAGATGAATCATTAACAGATCAATTTTGATGACTTTTACCTACTATACAGACAAATACATCTAAAACATATTTATTGGTGTAAAATGGCCCCTTTCTCTGTTGTGAAAATCAGTTTAACCAATGTCATAATACAATAATGCATGAGCCACCAAGGCCCATCAGTAATTCACATAAGTCACATAACAACAGACAACAAGCTTTGGTCAGCTACGAAGTAAAAATATATATGTATGGCTAAAATAGGTCATTAGACAATGATATGAGTTTCTAACCGACCGAAGGCTCCCATGAATAGTTCTCTCATCCTGTTTAAAACATTCTTTGACACCAAATATATGACAAATCGTCATATAAACCAGATGTTAGAAAAGATATTCTACATTAGAGACTATGTTGGCAAACATATGCAAACAAACTCAACAAATTTGTCATTACGCAGTTAAGTAATTTTTTAAAAAAATATACTGTCTTTTGTTATTGTGCAAACACAGCAGTCTGATGCTGACAAAATTATCTCCCTTCTGCTGTAAAAATATATTTAGACTCAAAAAGTGTAAAACTATGGCAATGTACGTCAAATGTAAGAAAGGGAATCGTAAATTTGAACCAAAAATAGTGGCCATCTTCGAAAAAACTATGTATTTTGGTCACAAATTGGCCATTACATGATAAAGTAAGTTTTAAAACACTTAGTTAGTTTCCTTATACCTTAAAACATATACTTAGACACCAAAACTGTAAAGAACGGCCATATATGTCAAATATTAGCAACAAAACTGTATTTTCGATCCTGCAATGGCGGCCATCTTGAAAAATGGCCGCCATTTTGATTTTTTCAAGTGGCTAACGGGCTTTTATGAAAAACAACAGATAGAAGTGCAAGTGTGCCAAGTTTGATGCTTGTATCACTAAGTGCATGATTCACCCCAAAAAGTGTAATAATGTGCTGAGCTATACAACCTTAAATCGAACTTTGAAACTACCTTGCAGACAGCAATATTGAATCAGGCGGCAAAAACGGCGAATTGGTAAAAGGCTCACAATTACTTTGGCGCTGAAGGGGGTAAATAATAGACAGGGCAAATCAGTGTCTGACAATCTATTTTACTATTAGCAGGATAGCGAAATGTAAAAATGCAACATTTGCTTACAGTTTGGATCCTGGTCAGATGCCGAGTTACCCTGAATCTGACCAGGATCCAAATTGCTTGCAACAGCTATCAATTTTGTTTTCAAAATGCACCATACGTACAATGTATCAATTTTGTTTTCAAAATGCACCATACGTAGCAGTGAAGTGAAGCATCACGCTTTCTTTTCAAGTAAATGTATCAAAGTTCTGATAAAAACAGATTTCATTTAAACAGTAAAATATATAAATTGTTAACAGAATAAACAAAGTACAATTATTAAGAGAAACTACATAACAGCTTGTTTTCATATTTAACCCATTACGCCATAAATACGCTTGTTTACGCATTTAGTTTATTCCTCTGCTTAAGAAAATAATTCCACGATATACAGTCCTGAATACCATAAAAATAGTTTCCATATCTTACCAGATGGCAGTTTGAAGCAGGTTCAAAGTAAAGCAGAATATGCCTTAAAGCGCTTTCTGTTTTACATGTACTCGCAACCTGCCCTAAGTGGACACCTGTTCAAAACTAGAAAACAGACTCTATAGGGTAATGGGTTAATCGATGATCACCTTACCTTGCGGCATGTTTGTCCACTATGATGAGTACGATAGGATATGTTTAATGTTATTTTCTACTGAATCTTAACCCTTAGCCTGCCACGCACGACTATAGCTCCATATGCAAACAGCTTGGATCCGGATGAGACGCCGAGTAACTCGGCGTCTCATCCGGATCCAAGCTGTTTGACACTCGGACAACATTTTCAGCAATTTTGAGCAACTTTGAAGCACTTTGAAACTTGAAGCAGACGAGAAATATAGCAGACGACAATTTATTTGGCGGGCTAAGGGTTAACCCTTTCACTACAGTGTATCGACATATTAAAACTGTCGTCTAACTCTATTTTTTAATTCTTGTTTTATTTATTTCTGGCTGAAGCAACGTCAACAGAGAGAGGCAAACAGTTTGGATCCAGATCAGACGCCGAGTAACTCGGCGTCTGATCTTGATCCAAACTGTTTGCAAATGTAGGTTTGCTCAGGCCAATGCGATGAAGCAGTTTAATGCTGAGATGTAGTTTAGGATAATACGATTTATTATGACATTGCAACATGTGGAGATGATGTTCATTGTACTATTGATTTATATGATAGAATCAAACAAAGAAATACAGCGCTCTCTCTCTACCTACAGCGGCCCTCCCAACAACGATTCCCTCCTTATAACGACCCTTGGCGCTGTTCCCTAAACACGACATTTATATCCAACCTATTGACGACTATGTACAATGCCGTCTGCTTAGAATTGTCGTCTGCTGCTTTTCTTAAAGTAACATAATGGACATTTTGACAGAAAACAGATTTAATGACGAGTAACAAACAGCTTGAATCCAGACCAGACGCCGCGTCACGCGGCGTCAGATCTGGATTCAAGCTGTTTGCAATTGTCGGCCAATTTCCCTGCCTATAACGACTCCCTCCGAACAACGTACGCAATATGTGTCTCTCGTTGGGTGTCGTTTAGAGAGGAGCGCTGTATGACAAATCATGCAGACTAAGTCCTGTCCCTGGTACATACTAGTAGTAGTTTGATCAAACCACAATGCCTTGTATGTACTAAGAATTTCAAAAGGTAAAATTGCAGGAAAATAACCCTTTCCTCAATGGCTTGTTTTCAATTTTTAAGATAGGTGTTTCCTTAACCCATTATCCCATAAATGCCCTTTTTACGACTTAAATTTATTCTTCCACTGAAGAAACTAGTTCCAATTTGTTCCATCATAAACATGAACCATGTGAATTAGTTTCTGTCTTCTAGCAGATGATAGCTTACAGCAGGTTGAAAGTAAATCAGAATGCGCCTTGAGGCGCATTCTGCTTTACTTTCAATCTGCTTTAAGTGATGACCTGTCTTTAAAATTAAAATCAGGCTATGGGGTAATGGGTTTAAGGGTATTAATAAACAAGGCGTATGATAAAGCAGAAATGTCCGTTAAGGACAGATTTGTTTTATTTCTAAGCTCCACTTAGCAGTCACTTATTTGATAGTATGAAACATATCGTATGGTTAAACAAGATAAAGACATGAATATGTATTCCTATACGGAAAAGGTAACTCATGAAAACCCGTTCCTAAAAGGAAAATATTAATCCATTAACCCATTGTCAGATTTTTTTCTATTTTTGCAGACAGGTGACCACTTAAAGCAGATTTAAAAGTAAATCTGAATGCACATTGAGACTACCATCTGCCAGTATAAAATAAATATTTATTATGGTGCTTATTCATGACTGTATAAATTGGAAATGTTTTCTTCAATGAAGGACTAAATTAAACGCGTAAAATGGCGCATCTATGGAGTATTTTGTTAAAGGTTATATATAGTAAATGTGTACAGTGGAGAATCTGTTATTCTTTCCCAATAAACGCGTTTACGCTAAAACTATTATTTGCAGTGCAAACAGTTTGGAGCCAGATCAGACGCCGGGTAACCCGGCGTCTGATCAGGCTCCAAACTGTTTGCCACCAAGATAAACAAGAATTATCAGAATTGTCCAAAAGTTGTTATTTTCTTCGTTTTAGTGATTTGCGTTTGCGTACGTTTGCGTTTAAACGGGAAAGAATAACAGATTCTCCACTGTATGTAATGTAAGTGTTATCAGGATGTCGGAATCAATTTAACACACGTACGTATAATGTCAAAACAACTACAGTGTTCCCTCTCTATAACGGCCCTCCGAACAACGATTCCCTCCTTATAACAATATTTGCCGCTATTCACTGGTGCAATATCGTCTGCTTACAATTGTCGTCTGCTGTTTGTTCTGAAAGTTACATAACCATTGGATAATTGACAGAAAAAAACCACAATGACGAGTTGCAAACAGTTTAAATCTAGATCATACGCCTCGTCTGATCTAGATTCTAGCTGTTTGAGATTGTAAGCCAAGTCGAGCTCAGTACTGTAAGGGTATTAAAATTTTCCCGAGTATTCTTCGTTCCTAAACACATACCATTCGTACACAAACGAAAGTGAAAATATATTCTTCTTTACTTCAGAGTGTTGTACTTATTCACCAGAAGTTTATTATTCAGATCGATTCACTGTTTCTTCTTAAACAGTTTTCAAAGTTAATTAATTTTTCGTTTATAAGCGATATAACAGTGTTGCTTTCTTGGGCGGATGAGCACTGCGTCAAAGCTTACTATAGATGGTTTAAATCAGATATTTGAAACCATCAAAAATTGACATCTAGCTGCAGTTGAGTGCATTTGAATCTCTGAAAATATAACACTTCCGGCCAGAACCAAAAGTTTTGTACAAGGAGGTTTCGGGAATATTTGAGGCCGTCACGGTCAAGAGGAAAATATTGAAGTGACAGTTGTCAGGGATGTCATTTCTCAGGATCATTGCGAAATCTTCGGATTTTTATCCTAACAGATGGTAGCTTAAAGCAGGATGAAAATAAAACAGAATTCGCCTTAAGGTGCATTCTGCTTTTCTTTCAACCTGCTTTAAGAAATTGCGCTTAGAAAATAGGAAATTTGGAAATCTTAGGATTTTTAAAGATCAAATTATGGCAGCCCTGAGTTGTTAAAGTCACATGACAACTTATTTGAGATCTTACTAACTTGTAATAAACTCTAATGGAGTATTATTACCACCATTACTTCAGAACATGGTCAATAAACAAATAAAAAGGAACAGAAGGTTAATTAAGTGTCAGTTTATCAATAATGTTGCTTTGATGTTATTATTTCTCAATATACGCGTTCTACCCATTGCAAACAGTTTGGCAGATCAAACATAACGTCTGATCAGGCTTCAAACTGTTTGCCGCTCAAATTAGAAATACAGTACAGAAAAATCCCTCTTTAAAAACCCCTAAAATATACGTATTAATTAATTGGTATTTAAAGCAGGTGGTTGCTTAAAGCAATGTGACTGAGGTACAGTGGAGAATCTGTTATTCTTTCCAATAAACGCGTTTACGCTAAAACTATTATTTGCAGTGCAAACAGTTTGGAGCCAGATCAGACGCCGGGTAACCCGGCGTCTGATCAGGCTCCAAACTGTTTGCCACCAAGATAATCAAGAATTATCAGAATTGTCCAAAAGTTGTTCTTTTCTACGTTTTAGTGCTTTGCGTTTGCGTACGTTTGCGTTTAAACGGGAAAGAATAACAGATTCTCCACTGTAGAACAGAACGCTCCTTTACAGTGGAGAAACTGTTATTCTTTCCCAATAAACGCGTTTACGCTAAAACTATTATTTGCAGTGCAAACAGTTTGGAGCCAGATCAGACACCGGGTAACCCGGCGTCTGATCAGGCTCCAAACTGTTTGCCACCAAGATAAACAAGAATTATCAGAATTGTCCAAAAGTTGTTCTTTTCTACGTTTTAGTGCTTTGCGTTTGCGTACGTTTGCGTACGTTTGCGTTTAAACGGGAAAGAATAACAGATTCTCCACTGTAGAACAGAACGCTCCTTTAACAGCTGTCCGTTATATTACTTTCATCTTGCCTTAATCTGTCACCTGTCTTTTATACAGTAAATTAGCCTTTATACAGTGAATATTACGTCATTACTTCCCTTTTAAACGCAAGCGAAACGCAAACGCATTGCAATAAAATGGAGAAATTTACAACTTTTCGATAATTCTGACTATTCATTTTAATCTGAGTGGCAAACAGTTTTGAGCCTGATCAGACACCGGGATACATGTACCCGGCGTCTGATCTGGCCCTTGACTGTTTGCAGGGGGGAAATAAGTTTAAACGCACACTCGCTTTATCCACTGTATTGGACGTTATATAGAAAGGATTTACTGTAGTCACCAATATCAAGAAACTTGCTATTTTCCTTATTTTACTGCATCGCGTTTCGTTTTGTTTAAACGGGAAATAATAGTCTTCCTCGGTGTAGCTTATGCTTCAATATTAGCTTTACTGACAATCAGCATACATCTATGCCTTATGTCATCTACAAAACAGATTTAACTTAAACAGGGTAGAAGACGTTATTCTTTCCTGTTCAAACAAAAAAGAAACGCAAACAGAATGCGCTATAATGTAGAAAATAACAACTCTTTAACAATTATGTATGTTTATTTTAATCTGAGTAGCAAATAGTTTGGAGCCAGATCAGACGCGGGGTAACCCGGCGTCTGATCTGGCTCCAAACTGTTTGCATTGGAAATAATCATTTAAGCGAAAGCGGGTGTATTGCTAAAGAATAATGTCTTCTCCACTGTTTGAGTCAGTATGACCAAGACAGACTCATCAGTTTCTTTACATAACCTATGTGTAATGAAGAATATTTGCTCGCAATAAACATTCACAAACCCAAAGAAAACATATACTAAACGTATGAATCACAATATAGTTTCTGTTTTAATTTTACTGAGCAGGTAATGAATCAAGGGACTGCTTACGACGTATGGTTCTTTTGTTACGTGTATTAGAAGACATAATACGTTCGTACTTTTGGATCGACGGCCATGAAGAAAAAGTATAACCTAGAAATTCAGAACGAATACTATACTATTTTCGGCAAAATAGTAAACAATGATATTCATATTCAATTGCATTACGTGTACAAACATTGCCGATACGTCCCTATTGCATGATACCAGTCATTCTAACAAATTCTATTTGTAAACTAAGTGATGTTACTCTAAAATTAGTTTTTTTGCGCAACTTTTCGTTTTCGAGAAATGATAAGTATTTGTAACAACATTGAGCTTTAAATTCTCTATAACAGTCCAAGTTTAGATGCATTGTGTATCGAAGTACATGTATTCTATGTTTTTTTTATATTCTTGTCATGGATTATTTGCTTAAATAAAGATTACAAAAATCTTTCTTCATGTACCCAAGACAAAGCCAATCTAAAATACCGTTTTACCAATTTGTGCCCACGATCCCATATATGGGACATAGGCAAACAGTGTAGACTCTGATCAGACGCCGCAGTCTACACTGTTTGCTGATATGAATTTTAATATAAAACAAAAGGAAAAGGAAAATTTTGACAAGGCATCCCTTTCAACAAAAATGGACTAATCTAATATATAAACATGGAAGAATCCACTGGGTACAAATGGATTAAAAGACTTTCCCAAGACTTTGAGTTACCACCATTTGATATGGAATAGGTACAGTGCGGGGAAAGGTCAGTATTTCACAATAAACGGGTGTGCCAAAACAGCTGCATATTTTTTTCCATTTGAAACCGGTTGAAGCCAGAACAGTCACCGAGTGAAAAAATGTGATAATTATCAGTAATAATTTTGTTTCTATTATGATAATAATTATTATTGTTATTTTAACTTGATAGTGGTAGAAGACGTACACCAGTAGTCTTTAGTAGTAGTAGTAGTAGTAGTAGTAGTAGTAGTAGTAGTAGTAGTAGTAGTAGTAGTAGTAGTAGTAGTAGAAGTAGTAGTAGTAGTAGTAGTAGTAGTACATGTAGTAGTAGTAGTAGTAGTAGTAGTAGTAGTGGTAGTAGTAGTAGTAGTAGTAGTAGTAGTAGTACATGTAGTAGTAGTAGTAGTAGTAGTAGTTGTTGTTGTAGTAGTAGTAGTACATGTAGTAGTAGTAGTAGTAGTAGTAGTAGTAGTAGAAGTAGTAGTAGTAGTAGTTGTAGTAGTAGTAGTAGTAGTAGTAATACATGTAGTAGTAGTAGTAGTAGTAGTAGTAGTAGTAGTAGTAGTAGTAGTAGAAGGAGTAGTAGTAGTAGTAATAGTAGTAGTTGTAGTATGACATTTGTATTGTTGTTGCTATTAGTAGTAGTAATAGTAGTAGTGGTAGTAGTAGTAGAAGTAGAGTAGTAGTAGTAGTAGCAGAAGTAGTAGTTGTTGTTGTAAAAGTAGTAGTAGTAGTAGTAGTGGTGGTAGTAGAAGAAGTAGTAGTAGAAGTAGTAGTAGTAGAAGTAGTAGCAGCAGCAGCAGTAGTAGAAGTATGACAGTTATATTATTATCATTGTTATTGCTATTATTATTATTATCATTATTATTATTATTATTATTAAGCATTATTATTATATTGATGATAATAAATATCAAAAGAAAACATAATAAACTTTTAGAATTAATGTTTGTATAATTAAAGTTTAAAGAATGGTGATACTAAATCAAAGATGTTTTTCTCGCAATATATATTTACTAAAACACTTACCCGTTATCACAATGCAAGCTATCGTGAGCTTGGAAATTAACTTCAAAATGTGACTTTTTTACTCTTATTTGTTTCCTTATTCACCAGTCCAGTATGTGTGTCAATCTACCAGTAGCTTAACTCTATAGCATCTGTTTAAATCCTCTTACTGCCAAAATATCGTCTGCATTGGTAGTGTGGTCAGCAATATTTCTAAAAGTCAGATTTATGTCTGTTTTAACTGAAGAAATGTCGATACGAATGTCAAACAGTTTGGACGCTGATCAGACGCCGCGTTACGCGGCGTCTGATCAGGATCCAAACTGTTTGCAAAATCGCCTTTTTGTGCCGTTTGCAGTATACGAGTTAATAATTGTATGTAGATATATCTATTCATTAATTTTTAGCACTTGTCGACAATCGTCTATCATATCCTATGCCTACATACGGTCCAATGTGTGTGTGCTGCGATCTCAATGAATGGATAATAATAAGTTTTATATTAACTTCTTCTCTTCTATGACGTCATCCAATTTTAACAATTGTCGGCTCCTTTTATTTCTCAAATTTAAGTTTTAAGCAAACTGACTGAAGAGAAACATTGTGATGAGTGTCAAAAAGTTTGGATACTGATCAGTCGCCTAGGTTACGCTGTGTCTAACCAGGATCCAAACATTTTACAATTATACATTATCTCGGGGTAGGGCAGTGAATGTGTTAGGATAGGTGACAGCTGTAGAAGCTTTCTGATTAAGATTTTTTTTATATATATGTTACAGGGATAACGTGTAATCAGGGAATACGTGAAATCTCTGAAAAATCAGGGATTTCACGAAAATCCTAAATCTCCCAGGGAAAATGCGTAATTTTGGAGCCTTTCGTAGATTTTTCATAAATATTTGGCAGTTATTTTTGGTTAAAGTAATGAATCTTACCTTGTTTAGTTAATTAAGTTCAAATGCAAGTACCACGCTATGAAATATTTTGTTAACCTTATTAACAAGACAGATGTCTTGGGTTTTTAGCTCACCTGGCACGAAGTGCCAAGGTGAGCTATTGTGATCGCCCTGTGTCCGTCGTCGTCCGTCGTCGTCCGTCGTCAAACTTTTTGTTCAAAGATCTTCTTCTTGGAAACCACTGAGCCAATTTCATCAAAACTTCAAAGGATTGTTCCTTGTAGGGTGCTCTCTCAGATTCTTCAAATATAGGTCATCCAATTGAAATTGTGGTTGCCATGGCAACCAATTGAAAAAAACTTTAAAAATCATCTTGTCAAAAACTACTGGTCCGAATTTAAAATTATTTTACTCAAATGTGCCATTGGTGACCCTCTATCAGATTTCTTAAAATAATTTTCCTATTTAAAAAAACATGGCCGCTAGTGGGTGGGGCAGATTTTCCTTATATGGCTATATAGTGAAAACTTAAAAAATCTTCTTGTCAAAAACTACTTGTCCGATTTGGAAGAAATTTTATGCAAATGATCCATGGGTGCCCCTCTACCAGATTTCTTAAAATTATTTTGATATCTAAAAAAAACATGGTCGACAGTGGGTGGGGCAAGTTTTCCTTATGTTACTGTATAGTAAAAACTTTACAAATCTTCTTCTCTGAAACTACTGGTCCAAATTAAAAAATATTTTACACAAATGATCCATTCATAATCTTCTACCAGATTTCTTAAAATTATTTTGATATCTAAAAAAACATGGCCGCCAGTGGGTGGGGCAAGTTTTCCTTATGTTACTGTATAGTAAAAACTTTACAAATCTTCTTCTCTGAAACTACTGGTCCAAATTAAAAATGATTTTACACAAATGGTCAATTCATGATCCTCTACCAGATTTTTTAAAATCATTTTGTTATCTTAAAAAACATGGCCGCCAGTGGGTGGGGCATCTTACTATATAGTAAAAACTTAAAAAAATCTTCTCTGACACTACTGGCTCAAATTCAAAATAATTTTACACAAATGGTTAATTGATGACCCTCTACCAGATTTCTTAAAATCATTTTGTTATCTTAAAAAACATGGCCGCCAGTGGGTGGGGCAAGTTTTCCTTATATTTCTGTATAGAAAAACTTTCAAAAAAAATTCTGAAACTATTGGTCTGAATTAAGAATGATTTTACAATTCATGGGTGACCCTTTGCCAGTTTTCTTCAAATAATCTTCCTAGCTCAAACAACATGGCCACCAATGGGTGGAGGTGAATAAGTGAAAACTTAATTATTACTGGTCCATTAACATTACCGTAATCATGGATACCAGGTGAGCGATTTAGGGCCGTATGCAGCTCTTGTTTTAATTGTCCTGGCTTATATACACACAGTTCTCTTATTTTATTCACGTGTGCAAGAAACTTTGTATGAATATTCGTTAGACCATGATTTTTCAAGAAAACATGATGTTTTAAACTAAAAGAAATGACGTGATAGTACAAATCTATTTATTTGTTGAAAGAGAACATTTCATTAATTCCCTAAAACGCCCAGTGATAACTCGTGTAATCCCTAAAAAATTCAGGAATACACGTTATCCTTATAACATATACATTAACCTCTTCACTGCAATTACGTCATCAATTTTAAACAGTTGTCGTCTGCTTTTATTTCTTAAATTAATTGTTTAGGTATTTTGATTTAAGAAATATTGAAATCAGTGTCAAACAGTTTGCAAAGAACCATCGTACTACAGTGGAGAATCTGTTATTCTTTCCCGTTTAAACGCAAACGTACGCAAACGCAAAGCACTAAAACGTAGAAAAGAACAACTTTTTGACAATTCTGATAATTCTTGTTTATCTTGGTGGCAAACAGTTTGGAGCCTGATCAGACGCCGGGTAACCCGGCGTCTGATCTGGCTCCAAACTGTTTGCATTGCAAATAATAGTTTTAGCGTAAACGCGTTTATTGGGAAAGAATAACAGATTCTCCACTGTATGGGTAAGGCAGTGAAGGGTTTAACCTCGTCTCTGCAATGCCGTCATCTGCTTTAATTTCTTTAATTTTAGTTTAACGTAAATTCACTAAAGAAATATTGTACATGTAATGAATGTCAAAAAGTTTGGATCCTGATCAGCCGCCACGTTATGCGGATCTGATCAACACCAAAACAGTTTTAAAATAACCAGTGTACTCGGAGTTAGGCAGTGAACGGGTTAAGTATCCTCATGTCTCAAAGACAATGCTTAACACATTAAACCCTAGTAACATGTATACTCGTCATTTACCAACATTGTACCTGTAAAGATTATACTTTTACCATGAAAACAGTGAAAATCCTTATCAGAGGGCTCCTGAAGGAGCCCTCGGATGAGGGTCTTCACTGTTTGTAATTTTGAAATATATGGTTAAAGTATGGCAACACTGCTTCAACAGTTTTAGAGAGATGAAAACGTTGTTAAGTTCTTCTGTGAAACGATAGATGAAGTAGTTCAAATGTGTTTCTATGGAAGCAAATTGAAGCACAAGCGTAGATGTAGAGCTCTCCGTGCTCTATCAAACCGTATCATCTTTCAAATATGTCGTCAGTAAACGATTCAATTGTTAGAGAGATAAAACATCAATATGAAAGTCAAACAATTACAGTTAAGAACGCATTGATTTAGTTAACGTACACTTCTTTGTAAACGTGAACGGCTGGCTTAAGTGGCAATTCAATCCCTTCACAACTTACAGATCGCCTGCTTAAAATTGTCGTCAGCATTTATTTCTCAAATTAATATTTAAGGCATTTTGGGTGACAAAACATCTATTACACGTTTCAAACAGTTTAGGTCAGGTTCATACGCCGAGTTATCAGATCGTCAGAGCAGGGTCCAAACAGTTTGCAAGCCGGTGTAATCGGGTTTTGACAGTGAAAGGGTTTAACCATGTGCCTGCTGGTCGCGACTTCACTGAGTTTTGCAAACATTTTGGATCCAGATCCGACGCCGCGTAACGCGGCGTCGGATCTGGATACAAACTGTTTGACAGTCGTCTTTAAGTTTCTTAACTTATTGAATATAAAGATATATTTTATTTTAAAAAAATCACGGACGATAATTTCAAAGCAGAGGACATCACAGCAGAATAAGGGTTAAGAAGGTAGTATTTATTACCACTACCTAAATAACCAAATAATGCGCGTGGGACAGCTGGTTAAGCATATATTTCGAAGAAATGATATTGAGCTTAGTCAGGGTCAAATCCGCGCGTAGAATGCAAAACAATATATACCCTAAGATTGCTAAGGTTTTAACTCTTCCGCTGCCAAATTAATCATGAGATGTTTACCTCTTCACCGTTTCATTGTCGTATGATTAAATTTTGTTGTTTGCAAGATTGTTTCAAAGTCACATTCAATGTAGTATGACTTAAAACATATCGATACGAATGTCAAACAGTTTGTATCCTGTTCAGACGCCGCGAGAGTGAAAGGTTAAATAAGATAAGATAAGATTTACTTCCACATTTGCCCACTCGGTTACCGGTCCTAGAAACGACCCAACCTGATATAGGTCAACTCATTGTGTCATTCATTCGCCTCTAAATTGTATCGACAAGGAGAGGATCTTAAATAAGCTTATGCTTTCCATCTCATCCTTTTTTACATTGTTGTATGTATTTCACAAATGTTATGATCTATTGAGAAATAAAATATGTTTAAACTAAACTAAATTGTATAGTCTCTTTTAAATAAAAAAACAACAGAAAAGATGTTTTATTAGACTTAAGTATACATGCCCATCATCATTACATCGTAATATAAACATGATAACAAAAACATTGTGGTATTATATGATACAGTGGAGAATCTGTTATTCTTTCCCGTTTAAACGCAAAGCACTAAAACGTAGAAAAGAACAACTTTTGGACAATTCTGATAATTCTTGTTTATCTTTGTGGCAAACATTTTGAAGCCTGGTTCCAAACTGTTTGCACTGCAAATAATAGTTTTAGCGTAAACGCGTTTATTGAGAAAGATTAACAGATTATCCACTGTACAAAGCATGTTTAAGATACCAATCAACATGGAACATGTATCGCGAGAGCGCTCATCATTTACTCTTTCGCTGCCAAATTAATCGTGAGATGTTTACCCCTTCACCGTTTCATTGTCGTCTGCTTCAATAATATTGTCTGCAATATCGTTTTAAAGTTAGATTTAAGGCGGTATAACTGACGTAATTTCAAAACAAGTGACAAACAGTTGTGTACTGATCAGACGCGGCGTCTGACCAGGATCAAAACTGTTTGCAAAATTAATGCTCTTTATGATATCATTGAAAGTGAAAGGGTTTATAAATTTGTTTATTGACTATGTCTTATTAAGATAAATATTTTTAATAAATATCAAAAAGTTTTATATGTCTTATCAATAGTCATTAGCTGAATGGTCAAGTTAATGTACAGTCATATAGACTAGTGTACACTGTCACTGAAATATATACTTAAACTTAAAATGGGTACAATTGTTTTTACCAACGGATAACATCTCTAAGAACATTATAATGTAGAATTGAATAGATTTGAAACTTTTGGTAAATTCTCAGAATTTCACATTTTGATAATTTCCTCGGGTTTCGCTTACAGGACCTAGACAAGTGTAAAGAAAATCATAATTCATAAGGTAAACCCTTGGCAAAAATGTATCTAACTTTGGAAGGAATCAAGCAAATATGTTGGAAGTTATGCGGTAAGAAATTTATAGGTGCAAGTACTATGGAGGTTTTACCCATGGTGCTTAGCAAACTTTGAATAGTACATGTGTATACTATAGTTTCGTTGTATATTGAACCGCAAATCCTAGACCAAGATCTTAATTCACCAAATAGTACAAATATCTAATTTGTACTCATATATGCTCTATAAACTCTAAACTTGTACAGATCTTCTAATAAGGAGCTGGTATTCCGACATTATAAGTTTATAAATCAGTTCAAATTAGGGAAGGTGTAAATGAAATAAACTCCTCTGCTTCTATTTTTATAGCTAACGAACTCGCAACTTGTAACTCTTTCGATCATAAAGTCGATCCATATCTTTCTACAATTAGAAAAATATAAATCGAGTAACACATTAAGAAATTGAATATTTCATCGTTATAATACACGGTAGTCTGCGTTCTGTCTGCAATTTATATTCAAAATTATATTTAAGGCATTTTATCTAAAGAAATGTCGATATGAGTGTCAAACAGATGAGATTATGAGCAGAAACCGTCTGCTCAGTAACAACACTGTTTGTAAAATCAATTATACGATAAAAGGGTTAATTTCAAAATAAAAGCAGACGACAATTATTTAAAATGGACAACGTCATGACAGTGAAGAGTAATACAGTAAAGGAATCATATTACAGATCTATTGTTTTTACTCGGTTATAGTACGCGTAGGGCAAAGAAATGTAAAAGTGTCTTTAGTTAGTCAGAGTTGTTAAGCGTTTGCAAACTTAGCGGTTTCCGCGTGCAGACTGTAGCATGTTCAGTAAAGAAAACGATGGCCATCGATTGCGAGTTGGCTACCGGTCTGAATTACAGTGGAGAAAACGTAATACTTTCGTTCAAACGCAAACGCATTGCATAAAATATAGAAACTGAAAGCTTAATGACAATTCTGACTACAAGTTTTAATCTGAGTGGCAAACAGTTTGGAGCCTGATCAGACGCCGGGTAACCCGGCGTCTGATCTGGCTCCAAACTGTTTGCAATGGACATAATAGTTTTAGCGCTAACGCTCTAATGGGAAAGAATATACGTTTTCTCTAATTAATGTACTCTACACGCTGCGCACGGAGCACAAACTGCTTACCTAAACAGCAAACTATGGCAACTGAACACGCTACTGGTCTTCGTTTTCATCATTATGAAAACGTCAGGAATGAGTGAAAAATTTCAAACCACAGTTACAGTGGATAATCTGTAATTCTTTCCCGTTTAAACGCAAACGTACGCAAACGCAAAACACTAAAACGTAGAAAAGTACAACTTTTGGACAATTCTGATAATTCTTGTTTATCTTGGTGGCAAACAGTTTGGAGCCTGATCAGACGCCGGGTTACCCGGCGTCTGATCCGGCTCCAAACTGTTTGCACTGCAAATAATAGTTTTAGCGTAAACGCGTTTATTGGGAAAGAATAACAGATTCTCCACTATACATTTGCTTGGCAGTGACAGAGTAAGTTTCTAACATATGTTTGTTCATATTTTAATTATGTATCTTTCGTGCATAATTAGTGTCTTTTTTAAAAGGAGAGTAATCTGCGAATAAGAACAAATGAATACATTTCTCTTTATAGAAATAACAAGAAATATCTTTAAAAAAGATATTCGGCGGAATGAGTGGTTGAACTAAGGCTATATAGATGGGTGTGCAAAATTGAATGAAATTGAGGTTTTCAAAGAATTGTAATATCTTGGATAGAAAAGCAAAAAATACAAGTATTCAATTGAAACAGTAACTTTTATTTAAAATGCAAAACTATCATGTACAGAAATGCAAAACAAAACAATAATTTAACTCATATCCTAGCTACTGGTAGGAGATCCTCACATTAATCTATTGTTCAATATGTCAAACTTCATTCATAGAGTTTCTTGAAACAAACTATAGCATACACAAATGTACAGATACAACAATCTACTGTACTTCACTCTTGTAAATAATGATGAAACAACACAATTGTGTTTAACTCACTTGAGGCCATTCATATATAAAATATTGCTTTTAATGTATGGCAAATGTGTACAAATAGTTAACAATTAAAACAAATTGGTTGTAAACAATTACAAAACACCTAGCTTCCTCTGTATATCTATAAATAGATTTCAGACCATAGCTTAAAATAGAAGCATAATTTCATCAGCCCAGTGTAGTAAACAGCCAGCCTGTGTCTCCAAATTTTACACCCACAGTCCACATCACGTTAAACTGTAATGGGACATAAACCAGCCTACAGGGCTCCAGATAAGAGGGAGTAAACTAAACAAATAACATTTGTTCACCCCTTTCAGCACCAAACCCTATGGTATTACCACTCATTTTGATTGTCTCGAAGAGACAATTCATATGTATAGTGACACCACAGGGTTTAATGCACAAATAAAGATTTTAAGTTTTGAAACAATTCCCTTATCTGGAGCCCTGGCTACTATCCAATCAGACTATTCAGTTTCAACAGGTGCTCTTAATTCTAAATTTGTGATCAAAATGTGTAGCCAAATAGAAAGTGTGTCCAAATAGAAACTAGTCAGCTCCGCCGAAAAAAGCCTCATAACGAGTGTCAAACAGTTCGGATACTGACCAGACGCCGAGTTACTCGGCGTCTGCTCAGGATTCGAACTTTTTACTTATATCGGACAATACACATTTAATACAATATGGCTAACAATAATCGGCCACTTTGTTGTGACTGAATATACACATACAGTGGAGACTGTGTTATTCTTTCCCAATAAACGCGTTTACGCTAAAACTATTATTTGCAGTGCAAACAGTTTGGAGCCAGATCAGACGCCGGGTAACCCGGCGTCTGATCAGGCTCCAAACTGTTTGCCACCAAGATAAACAAGAATTATCAGAATTGTCCAAAAGTTGTTCTTTTCTACGTTTTAGTGATTTACGTTTGCGTACGTTTGCGTTTAAACGGGAAAGAATAACAGATTCTCCACTGTACTAGGCCGTTTAACTCTATGACGTCATAAAGCGCATTTGCAAAGTTGAAACAGTTTAGATCCTGACCAGACGCCGCGTAAACTTTTTGCCATTTGTTTTTCAATTAGGTCAGTTATACTGTCTTAAATCTAACTTTTTCAAACGATGTTGCAGACGTCAATATTGAAGCATACGTCAATATGGTGGTGAAAGGGGTAAAAATGTCACGATCATGAAAGGGTTAACTCTTTACACTGTTGCGCGTGAAAACCTCTGCAAACAGTTTGAATCCACATGAGAGGACACAGTGTCTCATTAGGATCCAAAGAGCTTGACACTCTGTAAGAAATTCCCAAAACGTTTTAGAACAGTAGCAGTCGACACTCATTGCGGAAGACAATATTTACTTTAAGCTTAACGGAACGTTTATATTTAAGTATCCCTTATACTGTTAAGCACGATGTGACTTTCAGTTTTACAGGGCTGCCTTTTCTCCGGATTTTTCTTAAATCTTCGGATTTTTTTTCCAATTTATAGTAGCTTAAAGCAGACTGAAAGTAAAGCAGAATGCGCCTTTAGGCGCATTCTGCTTTACTTATAGCCTGCTTTAAGTAGTCGCATGTCAATAAAACTAGAAACAGGCTATGGGGTAAAGGTACGATTCGTAAAATCGCACTTGAAAAATGCAATTTTGGAAATCTTAGGATTTTTCATGTCAACTTATGGCAGCCCTGGTTTTAAACAGTTTTGATCAAGGTCAAACGCAGAGTAACTCGAAGTCTGATCAGGATCCCACATTTTGGTACTTGTATTAATTTTATGCATGCCATGATATACTAGTGATTAATTTGATTTTGACTTTAAGTTTAATGACCTCGATTTTTACACCGTCGATGATAAGGTTGAATAAGTACTTGTTATACGATCTCTTATAAAAATACACATAGAACTTATGGTAAGGCTATTGCCAAACCGTTAGTAAAGCTATTGTCATACCGCTTTTCAATAAAAGGGCATGCAACAATGTGTGTTATATGGATTAGCGAAAGCTCTGGGGATAAGTTTACGAAAGGCATTAATACACTATACATGGCTATAGAGATCTGCAGATATTGTACGGAAGTATGTTTACAGTTTTGACCATTAAGCTCTCCTAAGGCAGAAGAGCCAAGTTCTGACATGACAAGTAAGTTATGTTGTATAGTCTAATTGTGGCTATTCGTGGCGCATTAGAACATCTTTACTGCCTGAACGTCGTCGGCTAAAATGTGTCGTCTTTTTTCATTTTGAGCGTTTTGAATGAAGAAAGGTCCACATGGAAGAAAATAAAGTTAGATCCTGGTCAGACGCGGAGTTACTCAACAACTGATCAGGATCTAAATTATTTACAAGTTCTTGTGCGCTCGAAAGTGCTTAACTTCGATATACCATTAACGTCATTCACTCCCATGGCGTCTTGACCAGGTACATGTATCTCTTTGAGAAAAAAAATGGACTAATCAAATATATGAACACGGAAAAATCCACTGGGCGTATAAATGGGTTAAGACTGAGAGGGTTGAATTTGGTTTTTTTCGGTAGTGGTTATAGAGGAGTTTAACTGTATTCCAACCAATATGTTACAGTAGTAAAGACGGTATTCTTTCCGAACACACACGCTTATGCAAAACAAGTATGTCCTTTGCGCATTGTTTAAAGCCAAATCAGACGCCCAGTAACATTGCCTCTGATTAGGTTCCAACTGTAAACCACTTAGATTAAATAAAATATATAATCATTATTATTGTTATTATTATTATTGATGGTTTCAATCTTTGAAACCACCTATAGTCAGCGTCGAGTTTCCAAGCCTTTGACCCAGTCTTCATCCGTTCAAGAAAGCAACATTCAATAATATCCGTAGAGTATTATAAGATCCTTAAAAACCAAAAATCGATTATTTTTTCAAAACGATATTAGAAGAAACAGTGAAACGATTTAAAGTTATAAATTTCTAGTGAATAAACATTACACTCTGAAGTAAATATAATGATCATAAAAATAGTAGATTCTACTTTCACTTTCATTTGTGTACGAATAATTTCTGGACCAATGCCACTTACAGTGGAGAAAATGTTATTCTTTCCCAATAAACGCGTTTACGCTAAAATTATTATTTCTATTACAAACAGTTTGAAGCCAGATCAGACGCCGGGTAACCCGGCGTCTGATCAGGCTCCAAAATGTTTGCCTCCACGAAAAACATGAATTATCAGAATTGTCCAAAAGTTCTTTTCTACGCTTTAGTGCTTTGCGTTTGCGCTTCGTTTGCGTTTAAACGGGAAAGAATAACAGATTCTCCACTGTATGCTGGTTTGAAATGCGACGGTACCGAGGGTGTCACTGCGGTCGATTTCGCGGCTGTTGGACAAGATTCCTTGAGTTGAAAGGCTATATGATGAGATAATCTCAAAATATGATTGAAAAGATATTCACGTTTTTCATGAAATCATTTACAACATAGGGTTTAGGCCAAATCTGGTTTTCAGACTATTTGCAGTATTATTCAAAGCTTCAAGTTATCTGTATAATACATTCAGAGACATTATTTTAAATACTTGCAACTCCTACTATCAAATACATTAAAAAAGTAATATTGATCTCTTAGAATTTTCACTACATGTATAAAATATATAAGTTCCTGGTTTTCTTTTCACTCAAAACCTGTGTTTTTCAGTTTGAAACCATCATCAGTGCTCTCAAGTACTTTGATTTTTGTTATTTTATCGACCTGTCAGTAATAAATAACGCAGAGGTCAAGAGACACGTTATAGGGTCAAGATATAGTGCCAAGAGACACGTTATAGTGTCAAGAGACACGTTATAGTGACAAGAGACACGTTATAGTGACAAGAGACACGTTATAGTGTCAAGAGACACGTTATAGTGCCAAGAGACACGTTATAGTGCCAAGAGACACGTTATAGTGCCAAGAGACACGTTATAGTGCCAAGAGACACGTTATAGTGCCAAGAGACACGTTATAGTGTCAAGAGACACGTTATAGTGACAAGAGACACCAAGAGACACGTTATAGTGTCAAGAGACACGTTATAGTGACAAGAGACACGTTATAGTGTCAAGAAACACGTTATAGTGCCAAGAGACACGTTATAGTGTCAAGAGACACGTTATAGTGACAAGAGACACGTTATAGTGTCAAGAGACACGTTATAGTGTCAAGAGACACGTTATAGTGTCACGAGACACGTTATAGTGACAAGAGACACGTTATAGTGTCAAGAGACACGTTATAGTGTCAAGAGACACGTTATAGTGTCAAGAGACATGTTATAGTGTCGAGAGACACGTTATAGTGCCAAGAGACACCTTATAGTGTCAAGAGACACGTTATAGTGACAAGAGACACGTTATAGTGTCAGGAGACACGTTGTAGTGACATTAGACACATAGTGCCAAGAGACACGTTATAGTGTCAAGAGACACGTTATAGTGTCAAGAGACACGTTATAGTGCCAAGAGACACGTTATAGTGTCAAGAGACACGTTATAGTGTCAAGAGACACGTTATAGGGCCAAGAGATAGTGCCAAGAGACACGTTATAGTACCAAGAGACACGTTATAGTGTCAAGAGACACGTTATAGTGACAAGAGACACGTTATAGTGTCAAGAGACACGTTATAGAGACAAGAGACACGTTATAGAGTCAAAAGACACGTTATAGTGACAAGAGACACGTTATAGTGTCAAGAGACACGTTATAGTTTCAGGAGACACGTTATAGTGACAAGAGACTCGTAATAGTGCCAAGAGACACGTTATAGTGCCAAGAGACACGTTATAGTGTCAAGAGACACGTTATAGTGTCATGAGACACGTTATAGTGCCAAGAGACACGTTATAGTGCCAAGAGACACGTTATAGTGTCAATAGACACGTTATAGTGTCAAGAGACACGTTATAGTGCCAAGAAACACGTTATAGTGTCAAGAGACACGTTATAGTGTCAAGAGACACGTTATAGTGACAAGAGACACGTTATAGTGTCAAGAGACACGTTATAGGGCCAAAAGATAGTGCCAAGAGACACGTTATAGGGCCAATAGATAGTGCCAAGAGACATGTTATAGTACCAAGAGATATGTTATAGTGTCAAGAGACACGTTATAGTGACAAGAGACACGTTATAGTGACAAGAGACACGTTATAGTGTCAAGAGACACGTTATAGTCACAAGAGACACGTTATAGTGTCAAGAGACACGTTATAGTGTCAAGAGACACGTTATAGTGCCAAGAGACACGTTATAGTGCCAAGAGACACGTTATAGTGCCAAGAGACACGTTATAGTGCCAAGAGATACGTTATAGTGCCCAGAGACACGTTATAGTACCAAGAAACACGTTATAGTGCCAAGAGACACGTTGTATTTAGTCTATTAACAGTGGAGAAGAGGTTATCCTTAAAAATGTTTATGCTAAAACTGTTATATTCATTTCAAACAGTTCAGATGCCGGGTAATATGGCGTCTGATAAGGCTAAAACATGTGTGTCACTCAAATTAAGACAACTCATTAGACATTATAACAAATGTAACTTTCTACATATTATTGCATTGCGTTTGTGTTTCGCATGCGTTTAAACGGGAAAGAGTACCGTATTCTCTACTCTGACATTAGTGTCCGCGATAACTCGTGCTAAATTACGTCATGTTTTAAAGATTGACGGGTCAATAAAACCAGTCTATATTTGTACTTATTGTTGTGTTTCTGGTGATGTACTGTAACGTCCAAGTCCTAAAACATATGCCCTGCTCTGTTCTGTTCGGTTCTGTTCTGTTCTGAGAGGCAGCTAAAAACAAGTTGTACTGTAATGTCCGTTCGTAACCCATTGCCAAATAGATGCGCAGTTTTATGCCTTAAATACATTCCATTACATGTAATGCAGTAAAGGAGTATTCTGCTTTAAGTTTAGCCTGCTTGCAACAACCATCTGTATTCCATACTGAAAACAAGCTGCGTGGGGGTAGGGTAAAATAACTTTCTGTATGCTTGCTACGAACGAAAATGTGCAATTCTTGCCTTACTTAGTGATCCGTCGTCCCATCGAGGTACAAACTGTTTGACGCCCAGGGTATAGTTTGACTCATTCAGTCCTGGCACTTTTAAAAGGCTTTTCCAGCGTCCAATTAAGACTAGTACATCTTTAAATATATAGGTTTGCTTCTTACAGTTTATTGCAAAATGGCAAACAGCAAGTCCTCTGATTTTGGTCTACACTGTTTGCATAGGTAAAGTGAACTCTTTACAGTTACACTGCATGTAATGGACGAGTATACTCGGTGCTAGGGTTCAATGTGTTCAAATGACTACAGCGGGATAAATCCACTCCGAGATGTGTTACAGGTCGTCGAACACTCTTTGCAATTTATATAGTACAGTAAAACCCCTCTAAACCGGAACCTCTAAATACCGGAATTCTCTCTAAACCGGACAAAAACTGTGGTCCCGTTTCCCACCCATTTTTACGACTTTGATTTATTCCTTCACTGAAGAAAATACATTCATGAACATATATCATCAGAGATATTTTCTATATTCTAGCAGATGAAAGCTTAAAGCAGGTTGAAAGTAAAGCAGAATGCGCCTTAAGGCGCATTCTGCTTTACTTTCAACCTGCTTTTATTGGCCACCTACCTTCCATACTAGAAACAAGTTATGGGTAAAAAACCCTCTAAACCGGACACCCCTCTAAACCGGATGTTTTTTTTGTCCCCACACATGTCCGGTTTAGAGGGGTTTTGCTGTATATGTAGATCTACCCCTTCCCTGCCTTAACCCTTATACAATAGCTAATTACAAACAGTTTGATGATCTGATTATCAGGATCCAAACTGTTTGACACTCATAACGATATCATTTGAATCATTTCACCTAAAAAATAAGTTTGAGAACATAAAGCTGACGACAAATATTTAAAGCCGCCGATGACGACATGGTAGTAAAGGAGTTTAAAGATAAAAAGTATATACCCAGTATATACTTACCATGCAATGTTTAGTCCAGTTTTCCGGTATATCACTCTTTGGTATGAAATCCAAAGTGTGTTTTCATTTAAAACATTCGATTGCTTAATATAATGACTTTTATTGACCTTCCAACTTACTGAAAATTACTTTTATGGCATCAGAATAACCCTAACCATGACCTGCACAAAAGTCTTTTGAAAGAAGTCGTTATTTATAAGCCGGTAGACCATTGTCCGTATAATCCAAATCTTGACCGCCGTCATGTCTTTAATAGTATAGAACTTCAAATCGCCTATTGTTAATCTTTTTGTAACCGGTTTCTGTTGTATTTTCGTTTTAATACATGACAGAATTTAACCCTCTACCCCATAGCATGTTTCTAGTTTTGAAGATGTATTGCCACTTAAAGTAAATTGAAAGTTAAGCAAAATGCGCCTTAACTCATTCACACCTGGAACTTTTAGAGGACAATTCCGATGTCCAATTAAATCTAGTCCATTTTCGACTATTTAGGGTTGATTTTAACAATATATTTCAAACTGACAAACAGTGTTGACCCTGATCATAGGGCTCCTTAAGGAGCCCTCTGATCAGGATATATTATGTTTGCATTGGGCAAGTGTAATCCTCACATGCACACTGTTTGTAAGTGACGAGTATACTCGTCGATAAGGTTGAATGTGTTAAAGAGGTATTCTAATTTACAATAAAACCTTAAAAGTTTCAACTTGAAACGGTGCTGGAAATGACTTAAAATTTAGTGTTTTATATTCAGAACTACCTAAAAGGGCACTGCTTTCCCTAGTGTAAGACCATTAGACGCGTAAAAGATGTGTTTATGAAGAAAAATATTACAACTGCAAGAAGAAAATCCAAAGCAATGTATTACATTACCCCTACAGTAAAAAATAAAATCCTCTATTACGACCACTAAATTGTGTTAATTATCTGGGGCCCGTTTCATAAAACTTCTTACGACAAATATTGTCGTAAGTCAGATTATAAAAGTCTCAATAATTATTTATTTCTCAATCTAATCCTGTCTTGTGACATCTTTTTGGAATCGTCTTGAAAAGACGATTCCAAAAAGATGTCACAAGACAGGATTAGATAGAGAAATCAGAGATTAAATGTGTTTTAAAGTTTTGACTTACGACAACATTTGTCGTAAGATGTTTTATGAAACGGGACCCAGATGTTTACAACCGGTGACTGATTAAAGCAATGTGAAAGTAAAACAGAAAGCTCCTGAAGGAGCTTCTTTCTGTTTTACGTTCATCTTGCTTTAAGATGTCACCTGTCTCTAATGCAGCCAATAAGCTTTCTATTTAGTGGCCGTAATAGAGAGACTTTACTGTATACTACGAACGAGAATGAGTGTCAACTGCCAACCAGTTTGGATCCAGATCAGATGATATTCAACACGGCGTCTGTTCCGGATCAATACACGTTTTAGATTTCAGTCAAGTAACGTTCATCGTTCGAAAGATTAACCCAGTTAAAAACTGTTTGACACTCAGATATAGAGCAATCGTAAAACAGTATTATACTCACGGAATTTAAAAACTGTGCATGGTTGAAATGTGTTTTAAATGTAAACGTATTCAATTAGCTCACGTAAAGACGGTTCATACATTTGAATAAAGTGTGTAGATTTGTTGGTTATCCTTTTCGTTAAATTTACGTTACTTTTGGGTGTCAAAAGACGTTTGTCTATTTTGGCATAAATTGGTCAGAACACTCATTTGTACGGTAGATGCAACATGTTTTCAATGTACACTGGTTGTTTTGGGAGTAAATCAATGGAAAAACAAGTAAACTTTGTTATATCGACCATGACGGCTATGCCACGTCTGTCTGAAAATGCGCGTTTACGTTCAGTTTGCATATTAGGGATTGGAATGCAGAAAAAGTGATTTTGCAGGACAATCTGGCCTTCATCGTAACATCATATGGAAGCCTGAATTGACCCCCCAGTTGCCGTGAAAGCGATCAAGCAAGCCAACTTACTTATCACGACATTTCTTCTTATATCATGGCATGAAGACAAAAATTACGACATCATGCTATCATAATTTACCGCTTTGTTAACCCTGTTTTCACGTCAAGTCGTGCACTCGCCTAAATCCAACTAGTCTGTAGTCTTTACTGGCATCCTACATAATTATTGTTCGTATAAATATAGAAGGACATGCTACATAATTATGCAAATAAAATTAAAGGCTTCCTGAAGTACACTAAATTGATAAGACGACTTGAAAATGAAAATGTCTTCATTTATTTTACAATATGCCATATTAGGTCATAATGACTTAGAAAGCCATATACAGCGGGGAAAACGTTATTATTTCCTGTTAAAACGCAAACGAAACGCAAACGCGTCAATTAAAATGAAGAAAATGACAACTTTTCAAAATTCTAACTATCTATTTAAATCTGAGTGGTAAACAGTTTGGAGCCTGATCAGACGCCGGATTACCCGGCGTCTGATCTGACTCTTAACTGTTTGCAGTGGAAATAGTAGTTCTAGCGTAAACGCGTTTATCGGGAAAGAACAGCGTTTTCTCCACTGTATCATCGTGTTTCATTTAAGAGACTGAAACCAAATGGTGTATTCGCAAACTCAAATTAAAGCAAATGTGCAGCAATAATGTCGTGCATCTGGCATTAAAAATATTATCAGTCTACAAACATCCTCTAGAAAAGTTACCAAATCTTAGTTTTAGATATTTCAATCGCTTTCCATTCCGTCTACTAAATTGACAAAATGCATTTTGCATTGTATGCGCACGCGCAAATATAAACCGGGAAGAATAACGCCTTCTACCTCGATGTACACTAAATTTGAAAAACCGACCGTCGATAACTTAATGGCCCAAAATGGATGCATTTCAGTAAATTAGTAATGAATAGGTCAGGTTATGTGTTTTATTTTTGTAATCTAAGCCATATGTTTGAAAAGAGTGTTATAGACATTGATAAATGTAAATATACATAACAGCATACTCGAGGGCATTAACCCTAACATAATTGCGTTGGCATCTGAGATTTGGCGGGCTGAAACGTCCTTTTGGAGCCATTTGATTTGAGTCTTCTCTGTTTGCATCGGACAAGTGTACTCTTCACATATACACTATTTGCAGAGAACGCCTAAATACCTGCCTATTGTTTATATAGAGAGTGTTATTTTCTTGCTAATTGTTTTTGTTTGTTCATATTGATCGTGTTATTGTTGTTAATTATATGATTTGTAAGAAAAGCTTCTTTGAGGGCCTCGCGGTAGATTAGTCTCCTTACTCTCGTAAAGTAAAGTCGTTCATTCATTTATTTCATTCATTCGTTCATTCATTCATTCACCATTATGAAAATAAATTATAGTTTGTGCAGTTTGCTATTTCCATACCTTGACCTTTGACCTCATGACAATGACATTATTGTCAAAATTATCGTTGCATTGATGCCTATAATATTTTAATGTACCGGTATATGTTACAAAATAGTCAAATCGTCAGGGATCATTCTAGTTTCTTATTATATGAATAGAAGTCAATGTTTTAATATTTGACCTAATAAATTTTAAACTCTTACATTAACAGTATGCCAACATTTACAGGTCTACATGTGTCTTAGAGATGTTACAGTCTTCCTATATAAATCTATATAAAACTGATAAACCCCGGGGATGGACCATTTTTTAATGGAATACAAAGTCTGTTAAATGGTTGATAGTGAATCACGAGGCAAAACTGCATGCCAAATATTCCAAGTCTTACAGTTTCAGAGAAAAATGATATTTTATATTTCCCCATGAAAATTGATATGCTCCTGGGCGGGGCCAATTTTGGATTAGTCCGAGTTCAAAATTCGAAAAATCGTGGTAGAAGTCCATTATGTAATATTCCATACCAAATATCCACGCTCTAGGCCTCACGGTTTTGCACAGGAATTTTATGCAGTCCGTCTGTCTGTCTGTTTAAAAAAAGTAAAAACTTTATTTCTTTTACATCGATTATGAAACAAATTACATTAACTTATATAAATCATTCTCGATGGCTCGAATGGTGGCGTGTTCGGTCATTTCTGTCAGTCTGTCTGTCTCTCTGTCTGTCAGTCAGTCCTTCCGTCCGAAAACTTTAACATTGCTCATAACTTCCTTATTAGTTGATTTAACTTATGAGCAATAATAAAATTTCTTAGAAAAGTTGGGCTCAAGGTCAATGTCGTTTAAGGGGTCAGGTAAAAATAGTATAGATCAACAGAAGGGTGTTGTCACAAGGAGTGTTGTGTCAAAGTATAAAGTAAATACATTGACTAATAAGGAAGTTATGTGTAATGTTAAAGTGTTTGTAATATTAGATCCTCAAGGTCAATGCCATTGAGGGGTTAAGGTCAAAAACGTATATGTCAACAACATTTGCTTTACTTCATCTCAGGCACTGTAGTGCAACATGAGGGAGTATATACATCAGGTTTGGCAAAATACATGTAACAAAGTAACATTGCAGATAAAAGGATATATAAACATACAGTCGTGTGATTGATAGTATGACAGCTGAAAGGTGTTGTCCCAAGGGGTGTTAGGTCCAAGTTTGAAGTAAATCTATTCGTTCGTCAGTACATTTCCAACCATACAAACTATTTTGCTCTTCCGACTTCGAACTTTGACCTACTACTGTTAATATTTTATAACCAAGAGGAAAGGGTTTCCATTTTGGTATGTATTTTCCTTGTGTTACACGTTACCAAACATAATAATTTAATCTGACCTTTGACCTATTTAATCAAACTTTAAACAAAAAGTTAAGTTGGCTTAAAACTGTTGCACTATTGTAAAGATGCCTTTCATGATACTTAGTTTTAAACTTTTAAATTACACATACAAAGAAAATTGAAAGCTAACCTGGACGCTTTCGCCCGTGTACTGCCATGCTTACAGGTTCCAAGCTTGCATGTTAGCTTTCAATTTTGTTTGTATGAGTAAGTTAAAGGTTTAAAACATGCATCTTATACATGGCATGTGCCTTACTTTTGTCAAGACATTTCCTGCCATGTCAACCTTTTACCCTTTTGACAGTATCCTTCGACCTTTTTTTGTTAAACTCTTTAATGGTCTATAACATAAGTACCAGTAGGCACAGGGCTTCCACACCTGTTATGTATCTTTCTTGTTTTAATACTTTTTTAACCTTGACATTGACATTTGACATACTTTTGCAATTAACCCTTACAATATCAAGCATGTTGCTTCATTTTGGCATTTAAATTTTGCGAACACCTTTATACCCTCGCGACTCGTAGATAAGACCTGTCCGTACATGTGTTTGTGTGTGTGTTTGTGTGTCCGTACTTAGTGCTTTTTGTCCTGAGTATATTTCCTTTACCACATTAGTTAGGGACACCAACATTGTTGTGTGAGTACATCTTGGGATGACGGAGTGTCACGTACTACTTTTAGGTCACTGTGACATTGACCATTGACCTCAGTTGTAAAACGCTTGTCCGGAGCATATATTCTGTATCGTATCAGCTAGGGATAGCAAAGTTAATGTGTGAAAACATTTTGAGATGGTGGATTGTCACGTACTACTTTAAGGTCACTGTGACCTTCGCACTGACCTTTGACTTCAATTGTTAAAAAAGCTTGTCCGGAGCATATCGTTTGTACAATATCAGCAAGGGATAGCAATTTTGGTATGTGAGTACATCTTGGGATGGCGGAGTGTCGTGCCCACATTTAGGTCACTGTGACTTTGACCTTTGACTTTAATTATATAAAATACTTGTCCGGAGCTTGTCTTCTGTACCTTGTCAGCTAGGAATCGCAAATATGGTATGCGAGATCATTTTGGGACGGCGAAGTGTCGAATTGTACTTTTAGGTGAATGTGACCTTGACCTTCACATTTGACCTCAATTGTAAAAAAAAAGCTTCTCTGAAGCATATCTTCTGAATCTTATCAGCTAGGAGTAGCAAATTTGGTATATGAGTACATCTTCGGAAGGTAGAGTGTCGCATACTGCTTAAAGGTCTAAGTGAGATTGACATTTGACCTCAATTGTGAAAAAAGCTTGTCCGGAACACATTGGCTGTGCCTTATTATCTAGGAATAGAACACTTGATGTGTGAGAACATTTTGTGATGACGGAGTACCTCAATTGTGAAAAGAGCTTGAAGGAAGCATATATTTTGTACCTTATCAGCTAGGGATACCATTTTTGGTATGTGAGTACATCTAAGGAGGGCGGAGTGTCACTTATTACTTATATTCACTGTGACCTTGACCTTGACTTTTGACCTCAATTGTAAGAACAGCTTGTCCGGAGCATATTTTCAGTACCTTATCAGCTAGAAATAGCAAAATTGATGTTTGAGTGCATCTTGGGATGGCAGAGTGTCACACACTTCTTTTAGATCACTGTAACTCTGACCTTTGAATCAATTTTAAAATAAGAATGTTTGGAGCATAACTTCTGTACCGTATCAGCTAGGGATAACACGTTTGTTGTGTGAGTACATCTTGGGATGGCAAAGTGTTGCATATTACTGCCAGGGTTCTCTGACCTTGACCTTTGACTTCAATTGTAAAATATGCCTTTTGCTCGGAGTATATTTACAAACATCACTGCTTTTGAAAGGTGTATAAATATAACTCGGCGAGGGTATTCTCATCGTCTGCGATGTCTCGTTTTGTAAATGGATACGATAGCCTATACAAACACGTATATATTAATTGTTAATTTGTATCGAATTAATTTTCTGTCATGAAAAAGGACTCTTTTATTTGAGGTATTTAACTGAAAACATACGACTCAATAATACTTTATTAACTAAATAAAGGTCAACATAGAAAAAACAATAAAAATCCGAGCAATTTGGTTGCTTGTAAACTGGTACAGGATAGTTCCTTTTTGTGGTTCTGCCTCTTCCCCGATCTTTAGAAAAACAGAGCCATTCCATGCTGAAACATACATCTAGTGATTGCAGACAGATGGAAAGTTTCGGGGCACAGCTCCTGTAACGAGGAAAAATGTAAGCATACAATGAACAGTTTATCGAAATTATAGATCTATTTAAAATCGCATATTTTAGCAATCTAGCTTTATACTAAAGTTAACTCTTTCAACAGTAAGTAACTCTTGTGGGGTTTTATGTTCCCTTGTTGATCCTTTGAGTTACCAACACGTGAAATATTCTATTTTGAATCCTGTTTAGTTTTATGAATACTGGTCTAAATTAACAAACAGTGTAGACCCTGATCACATGGCTTCCATAGAAATATTAGAATATATGATTTTTTTCAAAAGTGTATAGTTTCAATTATAACTAGATGTTTGTTTTTTTGTCATAAAAAACATACATATCCCTAATATTTTGGTACCTACGGCCTAGACGGTTTCAGAAAATATGCAACTCAACGCTTGCTTATCAGTAACTAATCAATACAAATTATATAAGAATCAATAAGTTTCTCAAATCTAGGGGAGATATTTTAAAAATCCTGTTGCACAACTCATTCTGGTATTTGAAATCGCATTACATGTTGTTTTTTTTCGATGCCTTTACATGTACTATTAAGTAGCTTAAAACCTTTCATACGCAACCTAAATAAATTAAAACATATTGAAAGTCAGAAAAATAAATAAATAAATGTATAAATGTACCTTCAATCTCCTTTGGCTGCTGTCTGCTCCAGTCAGAAATCGAAAATAGTGAATAGTCCCACAACTTGCAGTATGATAATTGTCGACTAGCTCTCTTGTCGACTTACCATTACCGTGAGAATGTCTTCATATTTTAGCTGTCGTAACAATGTGATTTAGGGCGACACGATTATAAAATTATGTCAACATAACGACGTCAACAGCTACTGCTAAGATAATTAATGCAAAAAGACAAGAAACTGATGTCGGCAAGACGTCGTAACTTTTTCCGCGATTCCATGATACACCACGAAATGTGGCGATAAATACGTTGACTTGCCTAATCACTTTCACGGCAACTGGGGGGTAAATTCAGGCTTCCATAACATCATGTTGTCATTATCGAGACGTATCGACAAGTTGGCAATGCTCGCGAGAACCTGCGACAAGGGATAACGCTATTAACGCAACGTCGACATGATACGTATATTCCCGTTACACATGTACGTCATCATCTTCAGTCTTCAAACTTTACGCTCAAAACATTTGTCTCATCAGCCCGAGGACAGTGCGCAAAAGATTACGCTAATTTTGGATCCGTCCTACTCTACGTCCCATTCTGACGTCAAACCCGACATATTGCCTAAAACCTGGCAGTACAATCTTGATTGACATCACACTTTAATGACTCTTATGAAATGTTAGATTGATGTTTAAAATAACACAATAACAAAGTCCATTTATAATTGGATTGTTATTTCTATTATTTAGAAAGCTTTTCCCAATGCACAGTTTTTAAATTCCGTGAGTATATTTGTATTGCCTTGTGTTGCTCTCAATTTCATATCAAATGGACAAGAAACATTTTCTTCACGGCCGTCTTATAACTATATTTGTTAATACTCAGTTTATTTGAAAGTCTTACAAAGTTTATGGCATTTTGTGTATTAAAGGGAGGTAATCGGATAACTCATATGTATTTATGCAGTAAACCACTCTATTACAGTCCACTGATTGGGGTAGTGAGTTATCCGATTACATAGTTTAGTTTAGATCCGTTCTATTTTTCGAATGTCTTCTTCAAAATAAACTTACATGAGCGACATATATTAATTGCAAATAGATTGGAGCCAGATGAGACACTGAGTTACCCGGCGTCTAACCAGGTTACAATATGTTTGCCATTCAGAGTTTAATAATTCGCTATAAACATTATGGTGCCCTCCAAAAGACCGTCTACGAAGATCTTTCTTTGCCCATCCCTACTTCGAGTTCCCTGTCTTTGCTGCCAAAGTACAAGGCGGTTAGTTGGAAGTTCTGTATGTCTGTAGTAGTGTCCAGCAAATTTCAATCTGACGAGCCTTATTTTCTCTGAGAGTTTTGGAGGTTTCCATATATCCCCTTGTTTGTCAAGTTAGACGATCTCTCCAGCTGGTTTGATGGACCACGCGCAGCATCTTGGTATATGAGCCATGTTGAGCCGAATTATTCACACTACGAATTCTTCACACCGTAATTAGAGGTGTGAAGAATTCGTACGAAAGGGTACGAATTCTTCCACTCGTGTGACCAATGTGTGAAGATTTCGTACGAATATGTCACACAATGGCAGTGTGAGATTTTCGTACCCCCTTTTTGAACGACCTGTTGGTACCTACGGATTCTTCACACATCACCTTTCGTTTAACATTTCTTTATGAAACAAGTTCTAACAGCTTAGGCAAATCACTTTCCATAGCGCAAAAGATGGTGTATTGCGTCGTTTTGTGGGATGACACTAGAGTACTAGGGAAAACAGGCGACCCTTTCACGTACTGTCATGACCCGGGATCGAACTCGGGATGCATTGTTAAGAAGCGGGTGCGCTAAAACTGTGTTATCCACTTTTACATGCAGTGTTTACGATTTGATCAAAAATGCTCTTTAACAGCCGACCTAAATCCGAAGAATTATCTGTGTATAAGTACAGCCTTTTTTATCCAATGATCAAACTTAAGTCCCGTTGAGTTTATGCTTAGTTCCCGGCTTCCTTTGAGGCATAATAGGCAGACAACCGACAGGTTGCTTGCCGAATGCTGGTAGATTGTTGGTATTCTTAACGGGATGGGGAGAGATGGGACCCGTGGCCGTGGTCCAGTGCTCATAGTGACTATAACTTACACTCAATTGGCTCCTTAATGCTGTTGATTCGAATCCCAATCTGAACATTTGGGCTTTTTCATTTGGAGGAGCCTTCAAGCTGGCTATCGGAAATTCGGTGCTTTTACCCAGATGCAATTTTTTACCTGATACAGTTTATGACGTGCATCCTGTTTCTTCTCCCATATGCAATTAGCTTTATGTCGAGATATGACTGAAATACTGTTAACATAGTATGAACTCAGAATTCTGGGCCTCGGTTTGATTTTAAAGTGGAGTTAAAAGCTAGTTTCAACGACGGTCATAGAAACGACATCGCCTTAAAATCGGTCGATTCCGGGCACCTTACACGTCGATCGGACCCGAGAAAGCTTTTGACCAAATATACAAACGTATACAAGCGTGTCAGAAGTCGGACAAGGCCGTCTCCATCCGGCGTTTGTCTATCATATACCGGCCGTTGTAATGACGAAAATTGACCCTACCACTCAGAATTGTGACCCCGGGATATTTTTCGACTCAGAAAATTAACCTCCCGGGTCATTTTACATGTATTATGCCAAAGCAAGTCCCAAGGACAGTTTTCTACGTCAAAAATTGTCCTCATGTGTCACTCTTTAGAGGGGGGGGGGGGGGCACATTTCGTCTTTACACCGGCGCCCGACTGGCAACCGGATAACACCGGTTTCCTTTCGGTCTCCCACAGTATTGCACGTTTTTACTGAATGCCCATGATCTGAACTACACGATAAGGCAATCGGTAGTATGGTTCCATGTAAGAAAGTGAGCAACATAACAAAGAAGTGAAATCAGTGCGTCTTTGTAAACCTCATTCATATATTGAACCCACGATAACCAATATCGGGCGATGATGGTCGCCCGTCTTAAAACCGTTGCCCGTCCGGTATTTAAGGACTATCGCGGCAGTTTGTTCGAATTTTCAAAAGTACTTAAATATTTCCTATACAACATCTGCAACAGATACCAAAGTTAGCGCTATTGCTACTTATTGAATGACAGAGTATCGCGTAACACATTCATCTGTTGTGTATACATGTGTAAATGTTCAGATCTGCAATCAGCCTCAAACAAGAGGGCCATGATGGTCGGAGTCGCTCTTCTTGCAGCCCATGGTTACTGTAATGGCGACATTAAAATTGGGCAAGTTTTCACTAAGCTCTCATATCTAAACTTATCCCACCTACTCATGGCCTTATTGTTCAAGCTAGAATACTAGAAACCAATCATGTACAAGTGCATGTAGATGGTCAAAACTGTATCATTTGTGTAACCCCAAAGACCTCCCTATGTTAACGCTATTTAAGGGCTTTAGTTTATTGGACAGAGATAATCACCTCTGTTATGAACTTAAAGAAAAACATGTTGGTGGTTTTGATCTCATGCGCTGCTTGTTTTTTTAGTGGCAAATAGTTTTGAACCTGATCAACCAACTGGTCACCAGGCGTCTGATCTTTCTCATAAGATTTAAAATGGAAATAGTTTTTAAGCATGAAAGCGTCAATAATGAAAGAAAACGTCATCGTCTCTGTTCACTTTTTACGGTAATTGGTATAACCTGGCCTGAGTTGCAGTTTGGATCATCGACAGGGTCATGTCAGTTAATTAAAACAGTGGAGAATATGTTAACCTTGTGGACACCTTAATGCACAAACAACTATTTCCGTTGAAAATAGTTTGGAGTCAGATCAGACACAGGCTTAAAACTATTTACCGATCAGAAACAGTAATTCGACAGAATTTTTCAAAACAGTTTCACTTTTAGATTTGTATTGGAGTGTAGTTGCGTTTTGCTTCGTTTAAACAGCAAGAATAACTTTTCTCCGCTGTGATAGAACCACGATCGCTTGGTGCTGTAGCTAAAATGGCATTAATTTCTTCCATACTAACTGCAAAAGCCTTGCAATTGAATGTATCAAACTATGTTGAAATTTGAGGCTAACAAGTTGAACTTTCAACTTATAATAATCTTGAATTCATAACTGAGTTATCTTAAACTATTGAGATGATACTATCGAACCTTAAATTTAAAAGACAGTACATTTAAAATATTTCAAGTTATTATCTATGATTATCAAGATAATATCATGAACATTGATTGAGGAAAATAGTGATTAGCACTACCCGTAGAAACTAAACGCAAACGCAATCCAATGAAATATAAATCTTTCTGAAGATTATTTTTATCCAAGTTACAAACAGTTTTGAGCCTGTTCAGAGGACGGGTTATCCGATATCTGATCTGTCTACAAACTCTTTTAAACATTAACACGTCAATTGCGAACGATAACGTTTTATAACAGGATCAGAAACCTGAAACTGAGCAAACAAATTTAGTTGAAGGTTGGAACCCCGGCAGGTTTATATCAAATAGTTTCATAGGTGTACAGTGGGAAATACGTTCTCATTTGCAATTTACATGTTTGTGCTTAAACGAGTATGTTCATTGAAATCAGTCCAGACAGGTCAGACACAAGTTCAAACTATTTGCCACTCAGATAAAACAAATCGTCAGATTTTTTCCAATACCTGTCCCTTTATTTTTAAAAAAAATATGGAAAAGGTTAAATTTGAGGACAGACAGACAAACTAACAAACAGACTAACAAGAAGTGTTATATAAAAATGAAGCATGACTTCTTTGAAGAATTGTTTTTACCGTTTCGTCATAAGCAGAAGTTTCTTCTGGGAAAATGACCACTTTGGTCATGAGCACTGAAGGACGCTTCCAATAACAAAGCCAAAGGCAATACTCAACAACCCGATTACCATACTTTAAAATTAAATATAGCTCAAACGTGCACTGTGACCGTGTCCGTTGAGCTACGGATTTTAGTCTGCATCGAAACGTTTTCATTTTACAGTAAGATTTTTTCCAAATTGTTCTATAATCCTGTAGAATACAGGACACCCTATACCCCACACTGCCACCAGTAACACCACCCCAATACTTATATTTTGAAAATCAACAAGTTCAAAGTTATCTGTGCTATTGGTCTTTGTGCTGATTAGACCTGAGTTTTGCACATCACGTATGGTCGTGCTGTGATTGTTACGTGTTCCGAGTTATATAACTAGAAGCGTGTTCTTCGGGAAATATGTGTCAACTGCCAGCAATGATCAGTCGAACAACTAAAAATCCCAGCTTCAGTACAGCAGAAGTTATCTGCCAGAAAATAAACTGTATAAAAAGGAAATTATTATTATTATCTCATGGTATTGATGCAAGAGTCATGAACCATGTGCAAGGCACTTCCCCTCACAACCTATTTCCATAAATGAAAGTTCATCTGATAAACAATAGTAGAACCGGAGTTATAGGCAGAAAACAGGGAAAGAAGGAATTACTCTCACCGCACTGATGCAGGAGTTATGATCCTCATGCAAAACACTTTTATACATCAATCTCTTTCGATTAAGGAATATTGCGCCAGTTTCAAATTTTTTACAGTCAAAGGGAAGCAACTTTTGCAAAACTTCTGATGTGTTGTCTCCCTTTAACCAATTCAATATAATTTATATTTGAAATTTGTATTTTTTCCTACCTCAAAAAGCTTAATGGTGTGGTCATATAATTTGGCGTCCACGATAAGTTATATATACTAATAATGCTTGTAAAGTGATATATTGCTGACGATTAAACAGTGGATTTTGACACATTTTAGCATTTAAAAGTGGTTAACATATATCATTTATAGATAGCCCTATTTGTAATTGGATAGACATGCGTTACTCTACATGCAGACTTTGTATTTTGTAGAAAAAATAGTTCGGGTAACCATAACTGTAATTAGTGATTTCAGTAAATTAATGCTTTATTAATATTTGTGAAACATATTGGCAAAATCTGAATGTAAGAACTGTAGGAGAATTTTTTTGAAAAATAACTATTTGATGTGTTCCCTTTATTGACGAATAAAATGTTGTTTCCATGTTTTTATGCTACTTCCTCATATTCTTTTCTTTTTTATGAAAACATATGAATAACCCAATATCTAAGGAAAATTACAAAGCTGAAGAGGGGTGTTCTGAGATTTTATTATCAACAGCACGTGTCTCTGGATAATTAGGGGTATACCAAAAAACAAGCTATTAAAGCGACTCGCAACCAGATGGTGCATTAAAAATAGTAATTTGTAAATATGTGTCAAACGCTTATATAAATGGTAAATAATTAGTTTAGGATAAGAAATTCTGTTTAAAAAAATGTATTTCAATAAAAAAAAATATTGGTCTCTGGTGGGATTCGAACCCGGGGCCCGGCATTGGCGGACAGAAGGCAAAATAGGGGAAACCGCTTAGACCAATGGATCACGGAAACTATCCGTTTATCTCGGATCGATTTAACGTATTTCAATGTGTAGCCATCGAAAGTGCATACAACTTCGTAATTCGGCTCGTGTTTATGTCTGAGCCCGTGTAGAGAAGCAACAACAACAACTATACCGTCTACTAGTCGGTATAGAAAAACGATGGAAAATATCTAAAAATCTAAGATTCGGTGACGATTCTTGAGACTTTTTTTGGACTGATCATATTTTTTTAATGTCAGAAGCCAAATAATGCCACAAATTTGCTTTTATTTGAGTATTTTATTTTATTTTGACAAGTACACCATCCGGTTGCGAGTCCCTTTAAGAAAAGAACCAGTTCGGGGACTCCCTATTTTATTTCATATTTCTGCACAACAGGGTATATACTAGCAACATGCAGCATTTGAAAAAAATCTGAATGGTTTGAAAATTCGAACAAACTGCCGCGATAGTCGTTAATGAAATGTTAATTTCAAAAGCTTCGGAATGGCAGAATCTCTCGGAAAATAGTAGAAAGGGGAATACCTCTCACGGTGTTTATACAATAATTATGAACTGTGTTTGCAATACACGTCTACTCATTAAACTCTTTAAATGAAATTTCACCTTTAAAACTTCAGTAAAAAACAAAACCATGACAGTCGGACGATCGGACAGACAGTCTACGGTAAGTTGACCGACCCCGACGCGTCATCATTGCCTTCAGCTGGTGACACAGAAACCGGTCCATACATTTATAAAGTTCTTAGAATGCATCGTACAGACGGACCGAATAATATCCGATACGACGGACTCGAGTAAATTATATGGTCACCAAAGTGCTATTACTACCATGCTATTTTTCAGTTTTATGTGTCTATAATTAATTATATCGTGTGCCGAAAATGTGACATTTGTACCCCATGTGACCTTGACCTTTTACCTTATGACCCAATTTAAACAGGCAGTCTAGTACATATGTTTTGTCATTATGTGAAATATAAGACATCTATCAAGTAAAGCAAACCTAATATGTCCCCCTATCCATCTGGTGGCTAAAAGCTTTTTGGAAAGTGTGACGTTTTCGTATGCACAAATTTTTTACATTCGTTTTTAAAAAAAATCGACATGTGAAGAATTCGTATCTACTGTCAGGGGGGGCTGAGAGTAAGTACGAATTATTCACAAATGTGTGACATATTCGTATGAAATTCCTACGAATTCCTCACAGGTGTGAAGAATTCGTAGTGTGAATAATTCGGCTCAACATCGCCATTTTGTTAGTTTAGCAGTCGTGGTCCATGCCTCACAGCCGTACAAAGGCATGCAATGATAAAAATCGACACAGTGTGTTCTATTGAGGACAGTGAAAACATTGTAGATCCTGTTGAAACGCTACGTTACGCGGTCTCTCTTTGTGGGCCTGCACTGTTTGCTATAGCCTTTGAAATATTCTGTTTTAAGACAAACTGTACAGTGTCTTAACAATTTTGTGAGATTTTTACCCCTTCGCCGTTTCATTGTCGTCTGCTTTCATTTTGTCGTCTTTCAAAGTTAAAAAAAATAAGGCAGCATGACTGAAGTCATTTCCAAACGAGTGTCAAACAGTTTTGATCCTGATCAGAAGACGCGTAACGCGGCGTCTGATCAGGATCCAGACTGTTTGCAAACGCGCTTTTAAGGGTCATTGAGAGTGAAAGGGTTAAGAACACTCTATTTTATATACATATATGATGAAAAAGTCGGGGCCTCCGTGGCCTAGTGGTATAGTCACTGTGACTAACATCACTAAGCTCCTCATCGCTGTGAGTTCGAATCCCAGTAGGGTCGTTCGGATTTTTCATGTGGGGAAGCCTTCCAGCTGGCTTGCGGAAGGTCGGTGGTTCTACCCAGTTGCCGATTTGTGCCCGAAACAGTGCATAAATGACTTCTGGGGTCTTCCTCCACCTATAATTAGCTGGACGTCGCGATATGACTGAAATACTGTTGAAAGCGACGTACAATCAAAACAAATCAAATCAAATGAAATATTCTAGCAAGCACAAAAGAGGAGATGTTAGCATTATCCGAACATAAATGGGTTAAAGACACAGACAGCCAGTTAATAGAAACTGAGTAAATGAAATAGCTGGCTGATTCTTATTGAATACTTGTAGTTTTATTTTATTTTTTCAGACATGAAGAGGAAACCTAACCGGCTGTTCAAGTATGTTATATGGTAAGATCATATTTACAGTATAGTGTTTGGTTAGATTGCACAGTCTCAAAAACGTGCATTGTAGTGTTTATGTATTAAAATAGGAGTCCAGTCGAACTTCGATATCTCGAACTCGGTTAGCCACGTTTTAACTTTGAACTACGGGTATGTTCGACTGAACCGAACATGAAATAATGTAATTCATGTGTCGAAATATAGGTAAGTTCGAGTTAAGCGAGTTCGAGATATCGAAGTTCGACTGTATAAGTAAAATCTCTCTATTATGACACACTAACAGAAAGCTAATTGATTGTATAATGACAGGTGACAGCTTAAAGCAAGATGAACGTAAAACAAAAAACTCTCCTAACGGATATTTCTGTTTTACTTTCACCTTGCTTTAAACAATCGCCTGTCCTAAATACCTAATAATTAATGCAATTTATTGGTGGTAATAGAGAGGTTTTATATTTAAGGTTTGGTACTAGTGTACAAACTGTATAAGATTATAGTCAGCACATTCAATCTTAGCGACATGCTTTAAAGAGTACACGTGTCCTATGCAAACAGTACAGACCCGCATTGCAATGTTTGTCTTTTTTTAATATATAACATGTAGGGCAAACAACCTTAAACAGTAAAAAAAAAATGAACCGGGTCTAACTGGGAATGGAAGTGTCCATTAAAAGTTTAAGGGGAGAATGAGTTAATTGTTTGGTGAGATTATACAGTGTCTTTAGTAAATTACAGTTTATTGTCAAACGGACATTATAAATGCTCTTCTAATGTTTCCTTTTTCGGGCACTCTAATTCAAACAGAATCCAATTTGAAATGAATACGTGCGGACTGTATTCCCTTGCCAATCTACTGGGCGTAACAAATTTTTAGTGCTGCCGGTTCAGTTCGTAAATGCACCCACCGTATTACACAAATACAGTGGAGAAAACGTTATCCTTTCCCGTTTAAACGAAAACGAAAACGCAAATCGCTAAGATGTAGGAAATAACCATTCTTTGACATTTCTAATTATTGTTTTTTAATCTGAAAGGCAAACAGTTTGGAGCCTGATCAGACGCCGGTTACCCGGCGTCTGATCTGACTCCAAACTGTTTGCAATGGAAATTATAGTTTTAGCGTAAACGCGTTTATTGGGAAAGAATACCGTTTTCTCCACTGTATGCATGCAACTTTTAAATACGTCCATCTTGCGACCGACGTGCGTCTCAGACCTACTGGTTTTCCTTTTTAACATTAAACACGCCTGCCTGACTTTCATGTCCTTTGTATGTCATCTGCGATGAACGCAGGATTGACTTGCGCCATGGGGAATTGTTTCTCTGGAAATCGTAGAGCTTGTTGTGCATGATTTTGGTCGTCGTACGTGTAAACTTGCTCATGAGCGGTTTGCGGCTCGAAATTCCGAAACTTGAAGAAGAACGTGCGATGTCCATGAGTTCTTTGACGTTTTTTGCCGTAGATTGTCCGCAGAGTGGTCGTTCGACTGGCTGTGACCAATGTTAAGACTTATAGCCGGGGAGACGTTATTCTTTTCCATTTAAATCAACCTTAAAGCAAACGCAAGACAATAAAATTAAGAAAATGACAACATTTTTAATCGGAATAGAAAACAGTTTGAATTCTGATCAGAGACCGGAGTATCTGACGTCTGATATAGCTCAAAACTGAATTGGACAGCTGTGTTGAGCCGAATTATTCACACTACGAATTCTTCACACCTAATCAGACGTGTGAAGAATTCGTACGAATTCTTCCACTCGTGTGACCAATGTGTGAAGATTTCGTACGAATATGTCACACAATGGCAGCGTGAGATTTCCGTACCCCCTTTTTTAACGACCTGTTGGTACCTACGGATTCTTCACACATCACCTTCCGTTTAACATTTCTTTATGAAACAAGTTCTAACAACTTAGGCAAATCACTTTCCATAGCGCAAAAGATGGTGTATTGCGTCGTATTGTGGGATGACACTAGAGTACTAGGGAAAACCAACGTCTTCGGACAGGCGACCCTCTCACGTACTGTCACGACCCGGGATCGAACTCGGGGATGCATTGTTAAGAAGTGGGTGCGCTAAAACTGTGTTATCCACCCTTTAACATGTAGTTTTTACGATTAGATCAAAAATGCTCTTAAACAGCCGACCTAAATCCGAAGAATTATCTGTGGATAAGTGCAGGCCTTTTTATCCCATGATCAAACTTAAGTTCCGTTGAGTTTATGCTTAGTTCTCGGCTTCCTTTGAGGCATAATAGGCCAACGACCGACATATTGCCGGCCGAATGCTGGTAGATTGTTGGTATTCTTAACGGGATAGGGAGGGATGGGACCCGTGACCGTGGTCCAGTGTTCATAGTGACTATGACTTATACTCACTTAGGTCCTTACTGCTGTTGGTTCGAATCCTAATCTGAACACTTGGGCTTTTTCATTTGGAGAAGCCTTCAAGCTGGCTATCGGAAATTCGGTTCTTTTACCCAGATGCAAATTTTTACCTGATACAGTTTATGACGTGCATCCGGTTTCTTCTCCCATCTGCAATTAGCTTTATGTCGAGATATGACTGAAATACTGTTAACATAGTATGAACTCAGAATTATTGGCCTCGGTTTGATTTTAAAGTGGAGTTAAAAGCTAGTTTCAACGACGGTCATCGAAACGACATCGATTTAAAATCGGTCGATTCCGGTCACCTTACACGTCGATCGGACCCGAGAAAGCTTGACCAAATATACAAACGTATACAAGCGTGTCAGAGATCGGGCAAGGCCGTCTCCATCCGGCTTTTGCCTATCCTATACCGGCCGGTGTAATGACGAAAAGTGTCCCCACCACTCAGAATTGTGACCCCGGGACATTTTTCGACTCAGAAAATTAACCTCCCGGGTCATTTTACATGTATTATGCCAAAGCAAGTCCCAAGGACAGTTTTCTACATCAAAAAGTGTCCTCATGTGTCACTCTTTAGAGGGGGGCACATTTCGTCTTTACACCGGCGCCCGACTGGCAACCGGATAACACCGGTTTCCTTTCGGTCTCCCACAGTATTGCACGTTATTTATGAATGCCCATGATGTGGACTACACGATAGGGCAATCGGTAGTATTGTTCCATGTAAGAAAGTGAGCAACATAACAAAGAAATGAAATCAGCGCGTCTTTGTAAACCTCATTCATATATTGAACCCACGATAACCAATATCGGGCGATGATGGTCGCCCGTCTTAAAACCGTTGCCAGTCCGGTATTTAAGGACTATCGCGGCAGTTTGTTCGAATTTTCAAAACATTCATTTTTTTTTTAATTTTCATATTGCTAGTATATATCCTGTTGTGCAGAAATATGAAATAAAAATAGGGAGTCCCCGGACTGGTTCTTTTCTTAATAACTTTCCTGACACGTGCTTTTGATCATAAAATCTCAGAAATCCACTCTTCAGCGTTGTAATTTTCCTTAAATGTTGGATTTTTCATATGTTTTCACAAAATAGAAAATAATAGGAGCAAGTACCAATAAAACATGGAAACAACATATTATTCCTCAATAAAGGGAACACATCAAATAGTTATTTTTCAAAGTGTTTATGCCCCCAAAGCTAGGCTTTGGGTGCATATAGTAATCGCACCGTGCGTGGGTGGGTGGGTATGTGTGTGTGCGTTGGTGACACTATCAAAGCGATGTACGTCATAGGAGTACACAGCAACGAACCGAGGTACCTCCAACAAGCGAGGTAGTTTTTACTAATACCTCGGTAGGTATACCTCGCATTTAGCATGCTCAGTTCAAGATACAAACGCACACAAAATATCTCGAGTACCTCGGTTTGCTTTTCTACTACCTGTTTGTGTGTCGGTGTGTGTTTGCACACAGTCGATAACGATATTTGTAGGTGATGTGTGAGTGTACCTCGTTTTGTAGGTGATGTGTGTGTGTGTGTTTTTTTTACCTCGGTTTGAAACAGAGTTTTTGCCCATTACCTACCTCGTTTTGTCGGTCTAGTGTTGATCGGTAATTCTTTATAAATTCAATATTTTCTTCACATCATTTGAAACTGTGACTGTCCTGAAAACCTTTTGTCATATTTGCCTTAAGCGTTTTGGCTTATAAAGCGTACACCTCGGTATGAGGGTGTGAAACGTGTACCTCTGTCGGATAGTAAAACCAGTATGGGTGTGTGTGTGTGTGTGTACAAAAGCTTGTCCGGAGCATATCTCCTATACCTTACCAGCTAGGGACTCTAAATTTGGTGTGTGAGTACATCTTGGGATGACGGAGTGTCGCGTACCACTTTCAGGTCACTGTGACCTTGACCTTTGACCTCGATTTTACAAAAAGCTTGTCCGGAGCATATCTCCTATACCGTAACAGCTAGGGATACCAAATTTGGTGTATGAGTACATCTTGGGATGGCGGAGTGTCGTGTACCACTTTCAGGTCACTGTGACTATGACCTTCCCACAATTTTACAAAAAGCTTGTCAGGAGCATATCTCCTATATCTTACTAGCTAGGGACTCCAAATTTGGTGTGTGAGTACATCTTGGGACGGTGGAGTGTCGCATACCACTTTCAGGTCACTGTGACCTAGAAATTTGACCTTGATTTAACCAATAGCTTGTCCAGAACATATCTCCTTAACCTTACCAGCTACGGATACGAAACTTGGTTTGTGAGTTCATCTTGGGGTGGTGTAGTGTCGCATAGCATGTTTAGGTCACTCAGACCTTGACCTTTGACCTCAATTTACAAAAAGCTTGTCCGGAGCTTATCTCTATTGAGGAGTGTCGCAAATCGTTCTGTTTTTAATGTTAACAATTGACGCCTGGGTCATTTTTAACAGTATCAAAACTTTATGTTACACCTCCATTACATTGTCTGTAAAAAAAAATTCGCCAAAATGCATTTGGGTGTCAAACACTTTGGGGGCATATGTCACGCGTGACGACTGTACTTGTTTCTCCTACAGTTCTTACATTCAGATTTTGACAAAATTTCCCCAAATATTGATAAAGCATTAATTTACTGAAATCACTAATAAAAATTATAGGTACCCGAACTATTTTTTCTAAAAAGTACAAATGTCTGCATAAAGAGTAACGCATATCAATCCAGTTACATATAGGGTTATCTATACATGATATATGTTAACCACTTTTAAATTCTAGAATGTGTCTAAATCCACTGTTTAATCGTCAACAATATATCACTTTACAGGCATTATTACATGTAGTATATATCACATATCGTGGTCTCCAAATCCTGCTATGACCGCACAATTTTGCTTTTTGAGGTAGAAAAAAACCCAATTTCAAATATAAACTATGGTATAGAGAATTGGGCAAAGGGAGACACTTCATCAGAAGTTTTGCAAAAGTTGCTTCCCTTTGACTGTAAAAAATGGAAACTGGCGCGATAGTCCTGAAAAATCGTGGCCATACTGTCGGTTTTAAGTACTGTTATGTCATGGGCATGGTCGATACATCTGGTGAGTGAAGGACGGACACAATTGGGACATAGACCAAAGACTGACTGAACTTTTGGCATGGTTTTAATAAAAACGGGTCCCGTTCGTTGTAGTTGTTGTTTATAGTTTATAGTTTATATTTGAAATTTGTATTATTTCCTACCTCAAAAAGCTTAATTGTGGGGTCATATAATTTGGTGTCCAAGATAAATAACATATCCTAATAATTCTTGTATAGTGATATATTGTTGACGATTAAACAGTGGATTTGGACACATTCTAGCATCTAAAAGTGGTTAACATATATCATTTATAGATAGCCCTATATGTAACTGGATAGACATGCGTTACTCTTTATGCAGACATTTGTATTTTGTAGAAAATAGTTCGGGTATCCATAACTTTAATTAGTGATTTCAGTAAATTAAGGCTTTATCAATATTTGTGAAAAATATTGGCAAAATCTGAATGTAAGAACTGTAGGAGAAAAAAATTGAAAAATAACTATTTGATGTGTTCCCTTTATTGACGAATAAAACGTTGTTTCCATGTTTTTATTGCTACTTCCTCCTATTCTTTTCTATTTTATGAAAACATATGAATAACCCAATATCTGAGGAAAATTACAAAGCTGAAGAGGGGTGTTCTGAGATTTTATGATCAAAAGCACGTGTGTCTGGATACCAAAAAAACAAGCTATTAAGAAAAGAACCAGTTCGGGGACTCCCTATTTTTATTTCATATTTCTGCACAACAGGGTATATACTAGCAACATGCAGAATTTGAAAAAAAATCTGAATGGTTTGAAAATTCGAAAAAACTGCCGCGATAGTCCTTAATAAAATTTAATTTCAAAAGCTTCGGAATGGCAGAATCTCCCGGAAAAATGTAGAAAGGGGAATACCTCTCACGGTGTTGATACAAGAATTAAGAACTTTGTTTGCAATACACGTCTACTCACTAAACTCTTTAAATGAAATATCAGCTTAAAAACTTCAGTGGAACAGGCGTTAGAGTAAAATACAAAACCATGACAGTCGGACGATCGGACAGATATACTACGGAAGAGTGACCGACCCTGACGTGTCATCTTTGCCTTCAGCTGGTGACACAGAAACCGGTCCATACATTTATAAAGTTCTTACAGACGGACCGAATAATATCCGATACGACGGAATCGAGTAAATTATATTGTCACCAAAGTGCTATTATTTCCATGATATTTTTCAGTTTTATGTGTCTATAATTAATTATATCGAGTGCTGAAATATGTGACATTTCTCACCGTGTGACCTTGACCTTTTATCATTTAAACAGACAGTCTAGTACATATGTTTTGTCATTATGTGAAAAATAAGACCTCTATCAAGTAAAGCAAACCTAATATGTCCCCATATCCATCTGGGTGGCTAAAAGCTTTTTGGAAAGTGTGAGGTTTTCGTATGCACACATTTTTTACATTCGTTTTTAAAAAAATTCGATATGTGAAGAATTCGTATCTACTGTCAGGGGGGGCTGAGAGTCAGTACGAATTATTCACATATGTGTGACATATTCGTATGAAATTCCTACGAATTCCTCACAGGTGTGAAGAATTCGTAGTGTGAATAATTAGGTTCAACACAGCTGGGCCCGTTTCATAAAACTTCGTACGACAAATGTTGTCGTAAGTCAGATTATAAAACTCTCAATTATAATTTATTTCTCCATCCAATCCTGTCTTGTTACATCTTATGGGAATCGTCTTGAAAAGACGATTCCAAAACGATGTCACAAGACAGGATTAGATAGAGAAATCAGAGATTAAATGTGTTTTAAAGTTTTGACTTACGACAACATTTGTCGTAAGAAGTTTTATGAAATGGGTCCCAGCCTCTTGGCATTAACGCGTTTATTGGGAAAGAATAACATCTTCCCCACTGTAATTAAATTGTAAAGGCATATTAACGATAAAATATTTGGTAGGTTTCGTATAGCCCAGTCTCTATAGTGTAGCTACATGTACATGTACCTACGCTTAACCATTTCACAGCCGCATGTTAGCGTCTGCTTTAACCCTTTCGTCGAAAACAATATATCGTTGCTCTGACAACTCATCTTAAAGTTAGAATTAAGGTAGTATAACTGAATGAATATCTTGAGACTTGAGTGTGAAACAGTTTGTTTCACTGATCAGACGCCACGTCGACTTTAGGCATTTATAGCGGCGGAAGGGTTAAGAAAAACATTTTAGCCTGTCCGCAGAGTTGTCAAATATAAGACTAGACTATATCCATTTCACTGTGACTATTATCACAGTCTTTTTCAACACTATTTGCAACTGCCCACCCATTCCTTGTTCCATGCTTCTTTTTACGCTCCCTTTTATAATATTAACTTACTGACACAAGGAACTTCAAATAAATAATTCCAGTTTCCAAAAGTCAAATTCCTCCTTTTACTACTTATGGTCGTTTATACATTTACAGCACTATTAGATCTACAAATATTGCAGACCCTGCTCAGAGCTGACCAGGGTATGTTGAAACTGTTTGCCTAGGACAAGAGGACTCTTTGTACAGAATCTCTGTTCATAATGGATTCGTAAACACGGCACTAGGATGCAATGAATTAATACGTGTATCATACCATGTGCATTCATGTACGAACAACCCCAACGAATTGAATGTACATTTTATACAATGTACAGTGGAGAATCTGTTATTCTTTCCCGTTTAAACGCAAACGTACGCAAACGCAAAGCACTAAAACGCAGAAAAGAACAACTTTTGGACAATTCTGATAATTCTTGTTTATCTTGGTGGCAAACAGTTTGGAGCCTGATCAGACGCTGATCTGGCTCCAAACTGTTTGCACTGCAAATAATAGTTTTAGCGTAAACGCGTTTATTTGGAAAGAATAACAGATTCTCCACTGTAGCTATCTAGAGATAAAACAAAACATATTTCAATGCAGTAAAATTTACCGACCGGATTATAGTTTAATGTGTTTGTTTTCAGGATCATTGCATTTATGTTGGTGATGTTGGGACTCATTGGTTTCTATGACACCAAGGTCAAGAGCCAACATTACAGAAATGCAGCGGTGCAAATACAAGAATCCCTTCACATGCTGCAAGAGCTGTACACTCGTTACAGTGCGGTTTTGGAAATAAAGTCTCAGACACCCCGGGTAATATCTTCTTGGAAAGGTTTCGGACTTTTGAAAGTCCACAAGGCAGCTAGCACTACAACCCAGGCGATTTTCCTACGTTACGGCTGGATGCGCAATCTCACGTTCGTTCTTCCACCGGAATACAATATGTATAGATTCCCAAATATTATAAGTTTGGACGAGACAGTGACGTCATCTAATATTCTTCCGCCACCGCCAGGGAAGACATTCGACATCCTATGTCATCACGTGGTGTACAACAAACAAGCATGGAATGATGTTTTACCTAACCATACGGCACATATTGGTACAATTCGAGAACCGTTTGACCATTTTAGGTCTGTAATTAACTACTTCGATCCTCAATCGTTTCAATCGATAGACTCAAATAATCCTGTTCGTAAATTTCTACAGAATCCCCAGCTCTATGAACCTAATGACATTCGATTTTCGTTCACAAATAATAGAATGGCATTCGAGTTTGGTGTAGATCCGAAAATAATTAAAGACCGTGACTTTCAAAAGTTTGAAAACTACTTGTGGGGCGTACTAGACAAGGAGTTCACTATGGTCATAATCAGCGAAAAATATGACGAATCTTTAGTACTAATGAGACGAAAACTAAATTGGAAACTGCAAGATATTCTGTACATCGCCCATAATGTTCGTGCGAGCAAAAAGGAAGATAGATACATATTAAGTGAGGATGAAAAAGTTCTTCACAAACACTACGCTGTCTTTGACTACCTCATTTATAATTTCTTTGATAAACGTCTGGAAAATGAGATAGTTCACGAAAATGATTTTACGGAAGAAGTCTTGAATTTCAAAAAGGTGAGACAATCCGTGCATAACTACTGTAGAACGGTTCATCGCTGGCCGACCATTTTGTTGAATATAGACAAGACAGAGTGGAATGGGGCATTTTCAGTTACCATAGAAACCTGTAGCTTGATGTTTTGGGGAGAAATCAGGTTCACGCAAAGTATCCGAAGACGACAATACGGGTACGCTAATTGGGGCATGAACAACAAGTTCATGAATGAAGTGTGGTCCCCTATGAAATGATATGGAGAAGATGTTGTTCTTTCCTAATAAACGCTATAGAAACTTGCAGCTTGATGATTAAGGAGAAATCGGGACCACTCAAAATATCCGAAGAAGACAGTACGGGTACGCTAATTGGAACATGTACAACAAACTCATGGTTCCCTATGAAATGATGTGGAGAAACTGTTCTTCTTTCTCAATTAATAAACGCCATATATAGAAACTTGCAGCTTGATGTTTTGGGGAGATATCAGGTTCACTCAAAATATTCGAAGACGACAGTACGGGTACGCTTATTTGAGCACGAACACTGAACTCATGAATACAATCTGGTTCCTTGCGAATGATGCCCATGTCTATGTCCATTGCAGACAACTTGGAGCCAGATCAGACACAGGGTAACACGACGTCTAATCTGGCTCCAAATGTCTGCCACTCAACTTCAAGATGGTCTTCAACATTGTCAAGGAATCGTCATGTTCTTCCATTTAGTCACTTGTTTTGAAATTACGTCAGCTATACTGCTTTAAATACAACTTTGAAACAATATTGCAGACAACAATATTGAAGCAGACGATAATATGGCGATGAAGGGGTGAGAACCTTACGATAAATTTGATCATGAAAGGGTTAAACGGAAAAGAATAACTACTTCATATCTACCGGCGTCTAACTGGCTCCAAACTGTTTGCAATACATGTAGATAATTATTATGTGGATTTTAGCACAAACACATTTATTGAGAAACAATGACTTTTTCAATGTATCCAAAACCTAGTTAGTGATCGACATTAAATCCGCTTATAATGATTGATAATCGGACATCTGATTACCAATAATCGCTTAATGATCGATAATCAAATTACATTGAAACGTACTTGAACTTGAAATCTGCTAAAAGATTGCTAATGTGGTACAGTGGAGAATCTGTTATTCTTTCCCAATAAACGCGTTTACGCTAAAACTATTATTTGCAGTGCAAACAGTTTGGAGCCAGATCAGACGCCGGGTAACCCGGCGTCTGATCAGGCTCCAAACTGTTTGCCACCAAGAATATTCAAGAATTATCAGAATTGTCCAAAAGTTGTACTTTTCTACGTTTTAGTGTTTTGCGTTTGCGTACGTTTGCGTTTAAACGGGAAAGAATAACAGATTCTCCACTGTAGTATGTCTGTCTGTATGTCAGTATGGCTGTCAATAAAGGTCGTATGTACGAGTACGTATTTGACTGTCTGTTTCTCTGCCTATACCTGTCCGTCTCTGTCGCTGTCTCTCTCTTTATATATGTGTGTTTGTCTCTGTTTGTTTGTCTGAATTTGAAAAGATATCAGAAAGACTTCAAGATTTCAAGAAGACGATATTTCATAAGCCTCAAATGGTTATTTGAGATGTTTGTTGGTAATGCTAAATTACTCTCAATCACCAGTGGTCCGATTCATTAGAATAGAATAAGCATTGATGCGTTTAAATAAAGTTGACACTTTAAAGTGGAACATTGACCATTGCAAACACAATACTGACACATGCAAACAGTTTGGAACTTGATAAGATGCCGCGTGACGCGGTTTCATGTCACTAGGATCCAAACTATTTGACAAACATTTGACAAACATATCAATGTTTCATAAAAAAACAAAATAATACAATCTATAAATAAAATCAGGCGAAAACTTGAAGAAGACGATAGAACGAGTATTCTTTTGTATTGTTGTAATATATGTTTAATTGCAAACACTAGAATGTTAATGAAAGATATTTCCTCTACACATGTCTACTTAAAAATTGTATCATGCAATTAACAAAATAACAAATACTCTAAAATAAAGAAATACTTTTCAATCGGGTATTTTGTGCAATTTCTGAGGTAGACTCTATGTATGTCTAAACGATGTCCGACAGTGTTTTGTTTAATAAATTCGACACTAAATATATGATAAATCGCCGCTGAATGGTGAGATGATATTATGATGAGGGATGGTTTCAGGACCATGATTTTGGCTAATCCCATACGAAGTGGATTCAAAACCACCGGCCTGCCTTCCTTTTAATTATTTGTAGAAGGGATACCCTCCGCCAAATAAACAATACTGTCCTCTATGACAATTAGACCCCAGATCTGCTGCAAGGTTAAAAGATTTCTGGTGAATTTTGTATAAATGTGCACATTGTGCAGTACATAGTTATATAATACAACACATGATAAGTCAATTCCAATTTCAAAACAAGTCTAGTCCATTCTTGACTATTTAGGGTTGGTTTTAACAATATGCTTCAAAATGACAAACAGTGTAGACCCTGATCAAAGGGCTCCTTAAAGAGGCTCGCAACGGGATTTAGCATTAAAAATAGTAATTTGTAAATATATGTCAAATACTTATATAAATGGGTAAGATTTAGTTTAGGATAATAAATTCTGTTAAAAAATGCATTTCAAAAAAAAAAGAGAAGAAGCTCTGGTGGGATTCGAACCCGTGACCCTCCATGCGGAGACATACATGAAAAAAAGGAAACGCCTTTACCCACGCGGCTACTGGCGCTCTCTATCTATACGGCAGCGAATTGACGTACTTCACTGGTAGCGATTGATAGTACATTATTCGGCTCGGGTTTATGTCTGAGCCCGTGTAGAGAAGCAACAACAACAACTATACCGTCTACTAACGCTATAGAAAAACGATGGAAATATCTAAAAAAAAAAACTAAGATTCGATGACGATTCTTGAGACTTTGTTTTGGACTGAACATATTTTTTTAATGTCAGAAGACAAATAATGCCACAAATGTGCTTTTATTTGAGTATTTTATTTTATTTTGACAAGTACACCATCCGGTTGCGAGTCCCTTTAAGAACCCCTCTGATCAGGGTCTACACTGTTTGCATGGGACAAGTGTTATACCCACAGGTACACTGTTTGTAAATGATGAGTATACTCGTCGCTAGGGTTGAATGTGTTAAAACAAGATGAATTCTTTAACAATATCGACATATTTTGTCTTAACTCATTCACCCACTGAAACTTTAATGGACAAATAAAATGTTCAATAAAGTCTATTCCATTTTTTACCATATATTGTTGGATTTAACAATGTATCGCAAATATTAGCATTCGACAATTTTAGACGATGATAAGGCAATAAAAGGATGAACTTTAACTGGCCAATCTAGTTTCCTATCAAATCTAGTATAGGCCGATTTTATTGACCTGGCAGGGCGGAGTTTCAACTTTACATGTAGGGGCGGCAGCATGTTCGGGTTTCTTATCGGAATTTACCGTTGTCGTCTGCCGTTTTTCTCAATGTTACATGTGAGTGGACATTTTGACAGAAAGAATATAATGGCGAGTGAAAAACAGCTTGAATCCAGATCAGACGCCGCGTTACGTGGCGTCTGATCTGCATTCAAGCTGTTTGCAAATGTAAGCCAAATCTTTATTTTTCCTCCCTTTAACAACACCCTCCGAACAACACACATGTGTTTCTTCATGTTGAGAGTATCGGACAAAAACGATATAATACGGAACTGAACCTTTCATCCCTAAAATCAAATGTTAATTAGTTTATCTTTCCCAAAGGTTAGCTCTGTTGAGCCGAATTATTCACACTACGAATTCTTCACACCGTAATTAGAGGTGTGAAGAATTCGTACGAAAGGGTACGAATTCTTCCACTCGTGTGACCAATGTGTGAAGATTTCGTACGAATATGTCACACAATGGCAGTGTGAGATTTTCGTACCCCCTTTTTGAACGACCTGTTGGTACCTACGGATTCTTCACACATCACCTTTCGTTTAACATTTCTTTATGAAACAAGTTCTAACAGCTTAGGCAAATCCCTTTCCATAGCGCAAAAGATGGTGTATTGCGTCGTTTTGTGGGATGACACTAGAGTACTAGGCAAAACAGGCGACCCTTTCACGTACTGTCATGACCCGGGATCGAACTCGGGATGCATTGTTAAGAAGCGGGTGCGCTAAAACTGTGTTATCCACTTTTACATGCAGTGTTTACGAGTTGATCAAAAATGCTCTTTAACAGCCGACCTAAATCCGAAGAATTATCTATGGATAAGTACATCCTTTTTTATCCAATGATCAAACTTAAGTCCCGTTGAGTTTATGCTTAGTTCCCGGCTTCCTTTGAGGCATAATAGGCAGACAACCGACAGGTTGCTTGCCGAATGCTGGTAGATTGTTGGTATTCTTAACGGGATGGGGAGAGATGGGACCCGTGGCCGTGGTCCAGTGCTCATAGTGACTATAACTTACACTCAATTGGCTCCTTACTGCTGTTGATTCGAATCCCAATCTGAACATTTGGGCTTTTTCATTTGGAGGAGCCTTCAAGCTGGCTATCGGAAATTTGGTGCTTTTACCCAGATGCAATTTTTTACCTGATACAGTTTATGACGTGCATCCTGTTTCTTCTCCCATATGCAATTAGCTTTATGTCGAGATATGACTGAAATACTGTTAACATAGTATGAACTCAGAATTCTGGGCCTCGGTTTGATTTTAAAGTGGAGTTAAAAGCTAGTTTCAACGACGGTCATAGAAACGACATCGCCTTAAAATCGGTCGATTCCGGGCACCTTACACGTCGATCGGACCCGAGAAAGCTTTTGACCAAATATACAAACGTATACAAGCGTGTCAGAAGTCGGACAAGACCGTCTCCATCCGGCGTTTGTCTATCATATACCGGCCGTTGTAATGACGAAAAGTGACCCTACCACTCAGAATTGTGACCCCGGGATATTTTTCGACTCAGAACATTAACCTCCCGGGTCATTTTACATGTATTATGCCAAAGCAAGTCCCAAGGACAGTTTTCTACGTCAAAAATTGTCCTCATGTGTCATTCTTTAGAGGGGGGGGGGGGCACATTTCGTCTTTACACCGGCGCCCGACTGGCAACCGGATAACACCGGTTTCCTTTCGTTCTCCCACAGTATTGCACGTTTTTACTGAATGCCCATGATCTGGACTACACGATAAGGCAATCGGTAGTATGGTTCCATGTAAGAAAGTGAGCAACATAACAAAGAAGTGAAATCAGTGCGTCTTTGTAAACTTCATTCATATATTGAACCCACGATAACCAATATCGGGCGATGATGGTCGCCCGTCTTAAAACCGTTGCCCGTCCGGTATTTAAGGACTATCGCGGCAGTTTGTTCGAATTTTCAAAAATACTTAAATATTTCCTATACAACATCTGCAACAGATACCAAAGTTAGCGCTGTTGCTACTTATTGAATGACAGAGTATCGCGTAACACATTCATCTGTTGTGTATACAAACAGTTTTGAGCCTGTTCAGAGGACGGGTTACCCGATATCTGATCTGTCTACAAACTCTTTTAAACATTAACACGTCAATTGCGAACGATAACGTTTTATAACAGGATCAGAAACCTGAAACTGAGCAAACAAATTTAGTTGAAGGTTGGAACCCCGGCAGGTTTATATCAAATAGTTTCATAGGTGTACAGTGGGAAATACGTTCTCATTTGCAATTTACATGTTTGTGCTTAAACGAGTATGTTCATTGAAATCAGTTTAGAGCCAGGTCAGACACAAGCTCAAACTATTTGCCACTCAGATAAAACAAATCGTCAGATTTTTTCCAATACCTGTCCCTTTATTTTTAAAAAAAATATGGAAAAGGTTAAATTTGAGGACAGACAGACAAACTAACAAACAGACTAACAGGAAGTGTTATATAAAAATGAAGCATGACTTCTTTGAAGAATTGTTTTTACCGTTTCGTCATAAGCAGAAGTTTCTTCTGGGAAAATGACCACTTTGGTCATGAGCACTGAAGGACGCTTCCAATAACAAAGCCAAAGGCAATACTCAACAACCCGATTACCATATTTTAAAATCAATATAGCTCAAACGTGCACTGTGACCGTGTCCGTTGAGCTACGGATTTTAGTCTGCATCGAAACGTTTTTGGCCGGATTGAAAATGCGGTCTATAGATTGGCGAATGCCGTCCGTCCGTCCGTCTGTCTGTCTGTCCGTCTGTCCGTCCGTCCGTCCTCACTTTGGTTGACCTTTTTGTTAGTGTCAGTTTTAGCCAAAGCTTAAGTCCTACAGCAACCAAATTTGGCATGTACAGTTATAGTGAGGTCATCATCACATGCTAAAGGTAACAAGGTCACTGTGACCTAGATTTTACGGTCCAATGACTTAGAGAATTCTTGGTTAACCTTTTCGTTTGCGTCTTGGTTTACCTTTTTGTTAGTGTCAGATTTAGTCAAAGTTTAAGTCCTACAGCAACCAAATTTGGCATGTACAGTTGTAGTGAGGTCATCATCACATGCCATGGGTAACTAGGTCACTGTGACCTAGATTTCAAGGTCGAATGACTTAGAGAATTCTTGGTTAACCTTTTCGTTTGCGTCTTGGTTTACCTTTTTGTTAGTGTCAGATTTAGTCAAATTTAAGTCCTACAGCAACCAAATTTGGCATGTGCAGTTGTAGTGAGGTCATCATCAAAAGTGCAGACAATCCGGCCATACCGACATTGGCGGTTTCTCGTCATTTTACAGTAAGATTTTTTCCAAATTGTTCTATAATCCTGTAGAATACAGGACACCCTATATCCCACACTGCCACCAGTAACACCACCTCAATACTTATATTTTGAAAATCAACAAGTTCAAAGTTATCTGTGCTATTGGTCTTTGTGCTGATTAGACCTGAGTTTTGCACATCACGTATGGTCGTGCTGTGATTGTTACGTGTTCCGAGTTATATAACTAGAAGCGTGTTCTTCGGGAAACATGTGTCAACTGCCAGCAATGGTCAGTCGAACAACTAAAAATCCCAGCTTCAGTACAGCAGAAGTTATCTGCCAGAAAATAAACTGTATAAAAAGGAAATTATTATTATCATCTCATGGTATTGATGCAAGAGTTATGAACCATGTGCAAGGCACTTCCCCTCACCAAACTATTTCCATAAATGAAAGTTCATCTGATAAACAATAGTAGAACCGGAGTTATAGGCAGAAAACAGGGAAAGAAGGAATTACTTTCACCGCACTGATGCAGGAGTTATGATCCTCATGCAAAACACTTTTATACATCAATCTCTTTCGATTAAGGAATATCGCGCCAGTTTCAATTTTTTTACAGTCAAAGGGAAGCAACTTTTGCAAAACTTCTGATGTGTTGTCTCCCTTTAACCAATTCAATATAGTTTATATTTGAAATTTGTATTTTTTCCTACCTCAAAAAGCTTAATGGTGTGGTCATATAATTTGGCGCCCACGATAAGTTATATATACTAATAATGCTTGTAAAGTGATATATTGCTGACGATTAAACAGTGGATTTTGACACATTTTAGCATTTAAAAGTGGTTAACATATATCATTTATAGATAGCCCTATTTGTAATTGGATAGACATGCGTAACTCTACATGCAGACTTTGTATTTTGTAGAAAAAATAGTTCGGGTAACCATAACTGTAATTAGTGATTTCAGTAAATTAATGCTTTATTAATATTTGTGAAACATATTGGCAAAATCTGAATGTAAGAACTGTAGGAGAAATTTTTTGAAAAATAACTATTTGATGTGTTCCCTTTATTGACGAATAAAATGTTGTTTCCATGTTTTTATGCTACTTCCTCATATTCTTTTCTTTTTTATGAAAACATATGAATAACCCAATATCTAAGGAAAATTACAAGGCTGAAGAGGGGTGTTCTGAGATTTTATTATCAACAGCACGTGTCTCTGGATAATTAGGGGTATACCAAAAAACAAGCTATTAAGAAAAGAACCAGTTCGGGGACTCCCTATTTTATTTCATATTTCTGCACAACAGGGTATATACTAGCAACATGCAGAATTTGAAAAAAATCTGAATGGTTTGAAAATTCGAACAAACTGCCGCGATAGTCGTTAATGAAATTTTAATTTCAAAAGCTTCGGAATGGCAGAATCTCTCGGAAAATAGTAGAAAGGGGAATACCTCTCACGGTGTTTATACAATAATTATGAACTGTGTTTGCAATACACGTCTACTCATTAAACTCTTTAAATGAAATTTCACCTTTAAAACTTCAGTAAAAAACAAAACCATGACAGTCGGACGATCGGACAGACAGTCTACGGTAAGTTGACCGACCCCGACGTGTCATCATTGCCTTCAGCTGGTGACACAGAAACCGGTCCATACATTTATAAAGTTCTTAGAATGCATCGTACAGACGGACCGAATAATATCCGATACGACGGAATCGAGTAAATTATATGGTCACCAAAGTGCTATTACTACCATGCTATTTTTCAGTTTTATGTGTCTATAATTAATTATATCGTGTGCCGAAAATGTGACATTTGTACCCCATGTGACCTTGACCTTTTACCTTATGACCCAATTTAAACAGGCAGTCTAGTACATATGTTTTGTCATTATGTGAAATATAAGACATCTATCAAGTAAAGCAAACCTAATATGTCCCCCTATCCATCTGGTGGCTAAAAGCTTTTTGGAAAGTGTGACGTTTTCGTATGCACAAATTTTTTACATTCGTTTTTAAAAAAAATCGACATGTGAAGAATTCGTATCTACTGTCAGGGGGGGCTGAGAGTAAGTACGAATTATTCACAAATGTGTGACATATTCGTATGAAATTCCTACGAATTCCTCACAGGTGTGAAGAATTCGTAGTGTGAATAATTCGGCTCAACAGTGCTCTCCCATATGAACTATCCGTGCATTACACAATAACTATAAACACAACACGGCTACACTTACCTTAGTATTCAAAGAATATCTAATCATGGAATAATTATCTTTTATGCCCACAAAATATGTGAATTGGGGACATACAGTTTTTGCCCTATCTGCATGTCTGTTTTATCTGTCTGTCTGGCGTGGTACAGTTGTAACCCGATCGACAACGATAGCTGAAGTCGCGAGTGCGATACCCCGCCTGACCAAGTCATTTGGATGATACTTTCTAATCCTATGTTCAATGTATCTGTGCTTTGCTTGGTCATCTAAAATTAACCAGAGAACCCTGATAATAAGCGTATGGCATCACGTCCGGGTTTTCTGCATCAGCCCTTCTCTCTTTGGGGTCCAATTAGCCCATAGATGGCAGAAACTGATCTTATCAAACAACAACCTGCCTGCCTTTGTCCCAAAACCTTAGCAGTGCTTATAACTTTTGCACTGCTGAACCCATGACTTGAATACTTGGTATGTGCCATGTATTTGTCAAGACCAAAAATATTGAAATCCTTGCATGTTGAAAAAAATCTCATGCCACTTCGGTGTACATAGTATAGAATACTACGGAGACATAAATATCATAACATTATAAAATGAATTTAATTTATGGCATGAGGCTGAGACCTTGATACAGTTAAAATTATTGTCATTGTCATATACATGTATATATAACAGAATTCTCATGTCACCTCAATGTAAGTAGTACAACATACTATAGTGACTTGGATATATTTACATAATGACAGGAATATTATGTTACATAAAGAAACATGCTATAAAACACTATATATATAGTGTCATGGACATTCTTGCAACATGACAGGAATCTCATGTCACTTCAAAGTACATGATGTAGAATACTATAGTAACATGGAAATATTTGCAATATTACAGGAACTTAATGTCAACTCAGTGTTCATAGTATAGACTACTGTGGTGACATAAACTCCATGCAAAATAAATGGAATCCAACGTCAATTCAAGGGAACAAAGTATAAAATACTTTCGGAACCTAGAAATCCATATATAATGACAGGAAACTCATAGCATCAAAGGGAACATGGTATAGAATACTATAGTAACATAGAAATTCTTGCAATATGACAGCAATCTCATGTCACTTCAAAGTACATGATATAGAATACTATAGTAACATGGAAATATTTGCAATATTACAGGAACCTAATGTCAACTCAGTGTTCATAGTATAGACTACTATGGTGACATATATTCCGCGCGAAATAAATGGAATCTAACGTCAATTCAAGGGAACAAAGTATAAAATACTTTCGGAACATGGAAATTTATATATAATGACAGGAAACTCATAGCATCGAAGGGAACATGGTATAGAATACTATAGTTACATGGAAATTCTTATAATATGACAGCAATCCCATGTCACCTCAAAGTACATGGTGTAGAATACTACAGTGACATGGAAATCTTTGCAATATTACAGGAATTTAATGTCACCTCAGTGTTCATAGAATAGAATTACATGGTGATATGGCAATCCATGCAAAATCACAGGAATCTAATGACAGTTCAATGTACATAGTCGAGAATACTTTAAGGACATAAGAATCCTTGCATTATGACAGGAATCGCATGTCACCTTCAGCAGTGTATACTGTAAAGAATACTATAATGACACCTCAGTGTACATAGTATAGAACACTATATTGACATGGAATACTTGTATTATAACAGGAATTTGATGTCACCTCAGTACAAATGGTATAGAATACAACAGTGACATAGAAATCCTTACTATATGACAGGAAGCTCATATCACCTCAGTGTACGTAGTATATAATACTATAGTGACATGGAAATACAGGCATTATGCCAGGAATTGGATGTCAACTCAGTGTACGTGGTATATTATACTATAGAGACATAAAAATACTTGTATTATGACAGTAATATCTTGTCACCTCAGTGTACATAGTATTGAAAAAAATAGTGACAAGGAAATACAGGCATTATGACAGGAATCTCATGTCACCTCAGTGTACTTAGAATAGAATACTATAGTGACATGGAAATACAGGAATTATGACAGGAATCTCATGTCATCTCAGTGTCTATAATATAGAATACTGCAGTGATATGGAAATACAGGCAATCTAACATGAATCTCATGTCTCCTCAGTGTAAATAGTACGGTATAGAATACTACAGTGACAGGAATCCCATGTCAACTCAGTGTACTTAGTATAGAAAACTACAGTGACATGGAAAATACAGGCATTATAACAGGAATCTCATGTCACCTCAGTGTACTTAGTATAGAAAACTACAGTGACATGGAAAATACAGGCATTATGACAGGAATCCCATGTCATCTTAGTATACATAGTATATAATTCTACAGTGACATGGAAATACAGGCAATCTAACATGAATCTCATGTCACCTCAGTGTACATAGTATAGAATACTACAGTGACATGGACATATAGGCATTATGACAGGACTTTCATGTCACCTCAGTGTACATAATATAGAATACTACAGTGACATGGACATACAGGCATTATGACAGGAATTCCATGTCACCTCAGTGTACGTGGTATTGAATACATGTACTATAATGACATGGAAAGCCATGCATTTTGACACTAATCTCATGTCCAAATTATGTTTAACTAGTTGACATGAAATTCCTGTCATTAGGCAAGGATTTTAAGTTATCGTAGTACTCTAGCATGTTCATTGAAGAGACTTTAAACTGCTATCCATAGCATGTACATTTATGTGCCATTTACTTCAAGAAATGAATGTCATCATGTTTAGGAAATAGTTATGTATTGTCATAGTTTTTTTTATATCTAACTCGTGATGTATTAACTTTAGGGAAATGGGGACCAGCACAGCATCGAAATGAAACGGTTTTATGAACAGGACACACGGAAAGTCGGGTGCATGGCAAGTCTACATATCCGTTACATAACAAGGTACATATATTCAGGGATTACTGATATGATTAAGCATTCTTTCAAAAGAAGTATATATATATAAGTACGTGTATATATTTCCAACTTTAGGAGATTAATTGATTCTTCAAAGTTTCACAGGGTTTTAATGTCATTTCAATCGTTTTGGTGGACTTGACTTTTTATACGCTCACCTCTAAAGGTGGTCGTATATTAGCGTTGTCCTGTCTGTCCGTCCGTGAATACGTTCGTCCTATCGTTCGTTCGTTCATCCGTCAACATTTCGTTTGTCCGGAGTTTTTCGGGAAAACTATCCAAAAGATATTATGAAACTTCACACAAATGTTTAATGCATTAAGATCTGAAGCTGAGTCCAGTTTGAGGTTCATTTAAATTTTCGTTACAGAGTTATCTGCCCTTGATGTACTCCAATATGCTATAAAACGCTTGTTCGGAGTTTGTCCGGAAAACTTTCGAAAATATATTAATGAAACTTCACGAAAATGTTATATGCATCAAGGTCCGAAGCTGAGTCTAGTTTGAGGCTCAATAGAATTTTCGTTACAGAGTTATGTGCCCTTGATGTACTCAAATATGCTTAAAAAAGCTTGTCCGGAGTTTCCCGGAAAACTGTATAAATGATATTAATGAAACTTCACACAAATGTTAAATGCATAGAGATCTGAAGCTGAGTCCAGTTTGAGGTTCATTCAAATTTTAGTTACAGGGCCCTATTCTTTTATAAGCTGTATACGAACTATCTGGTTTTCGTTGTTGTTTTCAGGTACGAGAAATACAATGTTCCGGACGATGCTGGAAGAAAGAAAAGACAGTATACACTAGATACCCTGTCTCAGGATTTAAAGACAGGGAATGTGAAAGCAAATTATATCATTTTTGTCCGATTGCCGATGAAAGAATGCCATACAAACCATCAAGTAACTAATGAAAGTGCCTTTTCCAACAGAATGCATCAAAAACTCAGGGAGCAGGTTTTCTCCCACATGTAAGAATGGGAATAATCTCTGTCCCGTACATTAAGAAGGTGCTAGACAGCTTTGCAGAAAAAACTGAATTAATATCAATCCATCAACGTATGACAGGGCACATCACCCAACAAACCGCGACATGCGAAATACTGTCCACAAAGCTCTTGTAGCAGGCCAATACTCAGGACTCGATCAAGAAAATCTTAAGTTCAAGACAAATGAGTGGAAGAAGGCTCATCCGTATGACAATTTCTTTTTAAGATTATGTACCGGTGATACGGTAAGGGGAGCGCACAACTTAAAGAAAGCAGCAAAGGTGTTTCTATCAGAAGAAGACGATGACGAAGACGATGAACATGATGAAGACGTTGAGAATGATAAGTTTTTTGTGGGTGTTAAGAACTGTCATTGTTACCTGGATTTTTTCAAAAGAGTTAAGTGGTAACTGGTGTCAAAAATATGCCACCATAGACGAAGTCTTTTATTTTCTAATTTTGATTCGGGAATAAGAAAGAACAAAGTTCTGTTAGTTTATGTTGTAATTATGCCTCCTTCTAATGAAGAAGGGGTATATTGCTTTGCTCATGTAAGTCGGTCTGTCGCAACCAAAGGTTTCCGACCAATAAACCACTCTTACATGTACAGGGCTGCCATAAGTTGGCATGAAAAATCCTAAGATTTCCAAATTTGCATTTTTCAAGTGCGATCGTACCTTTACCACATAATCTGTTTCTAGTTTTGTTGACATGTGACTACTTAAAGTCCCATGGTGTTTTCAGACCTTTTCTTAATGTCTGAAATACAATAACGGCTAATAATAATGTTTGAACATTCTTATGGGCCAAACTGATCTATGAAATGATGAAGACGGACCTAAATCACCAAAAAGGGCGATTTAAAATCATAACAAACTGAAAATAGACCGTCTGATATAAACATTACCACACGGCTTAGTATCACGTGATACAGCCGGATTCAACTTCACCGTGTGCAACCGTTAGCTACCTTCGCCCGTCCATCCATCAGTCAGTTAGACTATCACACTTTTTTGTCCGCTCTCTAACTCGAATATTTTTTATCCGATCTTCCACAAACTTGCTGAAAATGTTCATTGATATAAAATCAAGGTTTAGTTTGATTACTATTAAAATCGCATAAGGTATTTTTTAGTTATTGCCTGTTTATTAATAAAAAATGACTGTTTCAGTCATTTTTGCACTCTAAAACAAACAGCTTTCATCGGATATTCACTAAACATGCTGAAAATATTTATTCATATAAAATTTAGGTCTAGTTTGATTATTACTAAAATCGCATGTGGCATATCTGAGTTTTTGCCCTTTATGTATTAGAAATGACTGTTTTCAGCAAATTTTGCTCTCCAACAGAAATACTTTTTTTTTTAAATCTTCACCAAACTTGCTGAAAGTTTTAATCAATATAAAATCAAGGTTAGGTTTGAATCCTACTAAATCGCATGAGGCATGTTGGCGTAATAGCCCTTTAATTATTAAAAAATGGCTGTTTCAGCCTTTTTTGCTCTCTAACACAAAGAGTTTTCATCGGATCTTCACCAAACTTGCTGAAATGCTTTATTTATATAAAATCTAGGTCCAGTGTGTTTATTACTAAAGTCCCATAAGGATTATCTTAGTTATTGCCCTTTATGTATTAAAAAGGACTGTTTCACCATTTTTTGCTCTCTAACACAAATACTTTTTTTCCTTGACCTAGATGTAATACCAATACTCGTTGTCAGCAAGTTTGGTGAAGATCCAATAAAAAATGTTTGTGTTAGAGAGCAGAAAATGCTGAAACAGTCATTTTTTAATTATTCAAGGACAATAACTCAGACATGCCTTATGCGATTTTGCTAGTTATTGAACCTGACCTAGATTCTATACTAATAAACATTTGTAGCAAGATTGGTGAAGATAAAAAAAAAGTGTTTGAGTTAGAGAGCGGACAAGGCTGAAACAGTAATTTTCAGCAAGCTCAAGGTATAGATCCTCCGTAATGTTTTTAATCGCTTACCCATGGTGAATAATATGTACACGTTGTCACTGGATCAAGTAGTGTTTAACCCTGTGCCCATTGTAGGTCGTAACTTTACGGGAGTTTACAAACTGTTTGAATCTAGAAAGACGCCGCGTAACGCGGCGTCTCATCTGGATCCAAACTGTTTGACACTCGTCTTAAGGTTTGTTTAATTAAAACAATGCATAAATCTAAACTGAACAAATTTTGCAGACGACAATGTCAAAGCAGACGTCTGTGCAGCAGAATAAGGGTTAACAGGGTAATTCTCAGTGCTCCAGCTATACACATGTAACCGGGAGTAATCTGAACTAATCTAACATTTTCTCACGTATTTCAGCACCGAATGCTATGGTGTTACTACTGATTAAACCGTCTCTTCGAGGCAATTTTAATGAGTATGACACCATTGGGTTTAAAAGCAGAAATAAAGATTTTAGTTTTTCGAAATACTTCTGTTATCTGGAGCCCTGTACTTCTTTCCATTCACAAGGGAGGCTTTTTAATTTGTGCAGCACAAAAATATTATAAATAAAATTTTAAAAGCGAATTTCTTAGATAAAGCCGGTTTTTGTGAAAGAATCACGTCCTACGTAGTTCAAATGGGACCCCAAACAACCGTTTTATGCAGGTTTCTCAAAAACACAATGCGGCTTTAAAGAGGCTCGCAACCGGATTTAGCATTAAAAATAGTAATTTGTAAATATATGTCAAATGCTTATATAAATGGGTAAGATGTAGTTTTCAAAAAAAAAGAAGGAAGAAGCTCTGATGGGATTCGAACCCGTGACCCTCCATGCGGAGATAAACATGAAAACAAAGGCAAACGCCTTAACCACGCGGCTACTGGGGCTCTCTATCTATATGGTAGCGATTTAACGTACTTCACTGGTAGCGATTGATTTATACATATTCGGCTCGGGTTTATGTCTGAGCCCGTGTAGAGAAGCAACAACAGCAACTATACCGTCAGCTGACGCTATAGAAAAACGATGGAAAATATCTAAAAAAACTAAGATTCGGTGACGATTCTTGAGACTTTTTTTGGACTTATCATATTTTTTTAATGTCAGAAACCAAATAATGCCACAAATTTGCTTTTATTTGAGTATCTTATTTTATTTTGACAAGTACACCATCCGGTTGCGAGTCCCTTTAAAGCAGACTGGAAGTAAAGCAGAATGCGCCTTAAGGCGCATTCTGCTTTACTTTCAGTCTGCTTTAAATACCATGTACCAGGAAAAAATCCGAAGATTTAGGAAAATTCCGGAGAAATGACATCCCTGGAGGTACATGCTATTTCATTATCAGGCTTAGTTCAACTTCTCAAACAGTTGAGCCATTGTCGCCACCGTCCCTTGCGGATTTTTTGTTGTGTTTTAGGTTTTTGATTTTGTAAAACATTTCTCAATAAATATCTAACGTAACCGTTTGAAACTTGTTAGCTGTATATTGAGCATACAAAACGACAACGGACACAGGGCGATCATAATAGCTGACCTTTGCACTGCGTGCCGGTACCAGATGATAAGCTGTAAATCGTCAGCGACAGCAGGGCATTAACCCATTAATAATGTCGGTCCGGTTACCGCACGAGCGCCCGGGGTCGGCCAGACGCCGGATGGGAGCCTGCCATTGTCAGTACATCGATGATAATGCGATATCATTCTGATGCTGACGTCGGGATTAGTTCTAACTGCGATTTAAACTAAACCCGGTGCCCGTCCATTGTAAAGTCAAAGGGCATAGAAGCCCTGAAAAGACATGTATTGCCAACAGTTTAGGTATCCTGATGTTACAGAATGAAACTGAGTACAGTGGAGAAAACCTTATTCTTTCCAAATAAACGTGTTTACGCTAAAGCTATTATTTCCATTGCAAACATTTTGGAGTCCGATCAGACGCCGGCGTCTGATGAGTCTCCGAACTGTTTGCCACTCAGATTAAAATAAATAGTCAGAATTGTCAACAAGTTGTCATTTTCTACGTTTTATTGTCAATCGTTTGCGTTTCGTTTGCGTTTAAACGGGAAAGAATAATGTATTCTCTACTGTAACTGTGGTCTGCTCAAACTATTGTCTGCTAAAATTCTCAATTAGGTTCAATACATTCTACTTATTACGGAAACTTGATTCGAATGTTAAACTATCCCACTCGGGGGTTGAATCATCGCCAATTGAAGATAAAAGATAAATCAGACAAAATTAATGATAAAATTCAAAGAATCGCACAGGGTTAACATATGCTACGTAAAGTATGTTGTTGGTTTTAAAAAACATCAATTCAAAATGCACACCTCGGGTCCATATATTAAATGCGTTATGAAAGATGCACAACGACGTCTTCTTTACCATATGTCGTTTCTTTGAATGTTTCCAACGATCATAGTTGAAGATTAATGTCATCTTTTGTTTTCAGTAATTGATTAAGAATAAAACTGACTCTTTACGTGCTATCTGTGAAACGTGTATGGTCCCGCAGATGTTATCGACAAAAAGAAACTATAATACAAATGTTCTTTACTTAAAATATCACTATGATATAAATCATACTTTATATAGATCTACATTTTATCATATACAATTGTATTTCAACCAACAAATCTTATATTTGGTACTGAGGTTAGTCGTGATTATTAAATGCTCCATATTTATTTGGATGTCAAAGGTCATGGTCATTCAGTAATGAAGTATTACTGTTTTAAACCCGATCATTTAAGATCAATAATTTGGCCTTCTTTCAACTTAGAGTTTGTTATCATATTTGTATGGAAGACGTGTCATGATATGTAGAGGACTTATTTCTTTTGACGCCATAGTGGTATGATTTATTTACCAAAATTCAAATATGGCTTTAATAGATCTTTAGACAGATTACCAGGATAAAAGTTATGCAGAAAGCTTTTTTCTTCAGCTTTCTGTGTGGCTTTTGACCTGCATGGTCTGCCTATATGACTGCTCAACCCATGATAAAAGTCATGCAGAAGGTTTTTTCCAGGAGCTTTCTGTGTTGCTTTTGACGCTTTTGACCTGCATTGACTAAACTTATATGTATAATTATGTTCTGCATTTTAATCTATGTAAAGTGGTATGATCTATTTACCAAATTAATTTTAAGTATGACTTTAATAGATCTTTATGCAGATTACAAGGATAAAGTTATGCAGAAGGCTTTTTCATCAGCTTTCTGTGTTGCTTTTGATCTGTTGATCTGCATGGTCTGCCTAGATAACTGCTCAATCCAGGATAATAGTTATGCAGAAGGCTTTTCCGTGAGCTTTCTGTATTGCTTATGACCTGCATTAACTAAATTCATCTGAATAATTATGTTCTGCATGTTAATTCATGTATAGTGGTTAGATTTATTTCCCAAATTTCAAGTATGGCTTTAATAGATCTTAAGGCAGATTACAAGGGTAAAAGTTATGCAGAAGGCTTTTTCATCAGCTTTCTGTTGCGCTTTTGGTCTGCATGGTCTGCCTAGATAACTGCTCAATCCAGGATAAAAGTTATGCAGAAGGCTTTTCCATGAGCTTTCTGTGTTGCTTATGACCTGAATTGTATAACTGCCTTTGTATTAACTGGATTTATGCACATTATTTAGATGAACCGAACCATACATAGTTTACAAAATCTACTGTTCTCTAATTGCACCTTGATACGACAATGAGTGCATCAATAATTGAAAGTGTAATAAGTATTACATGGCAAGGAAGTACATGTAGATGATATAAACTGTTTGAGAGAGAAAAACAGGTTATATATGCCCTGTTGGTAGTTACCAGTAATACGGATACTATCAATACACCAATACACGAGACTACATAAATATTAAACATATCACAGCTACTATATAGTTTTATCAGAGGAAAATGTAACATCCCCTGATTTAACTGACTGATTTCGCCTTCAATCATGTAACAGAGAAGATACTGTTCTTTCACATTTGTGTTAAATATGTTTTGTCCATTGCAAATTATTTGGAGGTAGATCAGACGCCTGGCGAACCTTGCGTCTTATCATTTTCCAAACTGTTTGCCACTAAAACAAAAAATAATTCGTAAAATCTTCAGGAAACCGTCATTTTCTACATTTAATTTGATTTTAGCGGTAAAAAATAACGTCTTTTCCAGTCTCTACATTATAACTACTTTACAATTAGAATTGTACCCGTGTGTCAAAAAGGTGGGAGCCAGATCACAGGCAGGCTTTGTTGAGCCGAATTCTTCACACTACGAATTCTTCACACCGTAATCAGACGTGGGAAGAATTCGTACGAATTCTTCCACTCGTGTGACCAATGTGTGATGATTTCGTACGAATATGTCACACAATGGCAGTGTGAGATTTCCGTTCCCCCTTTTTTAACGACCTGTTGGTACCTACGGATTCTTCACACATCACCTTCCGTTTAACATTTCCTTATGAAACAAGTTCTAACAACTAAGGCAAATCACTTTCCATTGTAAAAAAGATGGTGTATTGCGTCGTATTGTGAGATGACACTAGAGTACTAGGGAAACCAAACGTCTTCGGAAGGCGACCATCTCACGTACTGTCACGACATTGTTAAGAAGCGGGTGCGCTAAAACTGTGTTATCCACCCTTTTACATGCAAATTTTACGATTTGATCAAAAAGCTCTTAAACAGCCGACCTATATCCGAAGAATTATCTGTGGATAAGTGCATCCCTTTTAATCCCATGATCAAACTTAAGTTCCTTTGAGTTAATGCTTAGTTCTCGGCTTCCTTTGAGGCATAATAGGCCAACGACCGACAGGTTGCGGCCGAATGCTGGTAGATTGTTGGTATTCTTAACGGGATGGAGAGGGATGGGACCCGTGGCCGTGGTCCAGTGATCATAGTGACTATGACTTACACTCACTTAGCTCCTTACTGTTGTTGGTTCGAATCCCAATCTGAACACTTGGACTTTTTCATTTGGAGAAGCCTTCAAGCTGGCTATCGGAAATTCGGTGCTTTTACCCAGAGGCACATTTTTACCTGATACAGTTTATGACGTGCATCCGGTTTCTTCTCCCATCTGCAATTAGCTTTATGTCTAGATATGACTGAAATACTGTTTACATAGTATGAACTCAGAATTCTTGGCCTCGGTTTGATTTTAAAGTGGAGTTAAAAGCTAGTTTTAACGACGGTCATCGAAACGACATCGAATTAAAATCGGTCGTTTCCGGGCACCTTACACGTCGATCGAACCCGAGAAAACTTTTGACCAAATATACCAACGTAAACAAGCGTGTCAGAGGTCGGGCAAGGCCGTCTCCATCCGGCTTTTGCCTATCCTATATCGGCCGGTGTACTGACGAAAAGTGTCCCCACCACGCAGAAGTGTGACCCCGGGACACTTTTCGACTCAGAAAATTAACCTCCCGGGTCATTTTACATGTTTTATGCCAAAGCAAGTTCTACATAAAAAAGTGTCCTCATGTGTCACTCGTTAGACCGGCGACCGTCTGGCAACCGGATAACACCGGTTTCCTTTCGGTCTCCCACAGTATTGCACGTTATTACTGAATGCCCATGATGTGGACTATACGATAAGGCAATCGGTTGTATGGTTCCATGTAAGAAAGTGAGCACACAAGTGAGCAACATAACAAAGAAGTGAAATCAGCGCGTCTTTATAAACCTCATGCATATATTGAACCCACGATAACCAATATCGGGCGATGATGGTCGCCCGTCTTAAAACCGTTGCCCGTCTGGTATTTAAGGACTATCGCGGCAGTTTGTTCGAATTTTCAAAACATTCATTTTTTTTTATTTTTGCTTCTTGCTAGTATATATCCTGTTGTGCAGAAATATGAAATAAAAATAGGGAGTTCCCGAACTGGTTCTTTTTTTAATAGCTTGTTTTTTTTTTTTGGTAGCCCCCTAATTATCCAGAGACACATGCAGAATTTGAGAAAAAAAAATCTGAATGGTTTGAAAATTCGAAAAAACTGCCGCGATAGTCCTTAATAAAATTTAATTTCAAAAGCTTCGGAATGGCAGAATCTCCCGGAAAAATGTAGAAAGGGGAATACATCTCACGGTGTTGATACAAGATTTATGAACTTTGTTTGCAATACACATCTACTCATTAAACTCTTTAAATGAAATTTCAGCTTAAAAACTTCAGTGGAACAGGCGTTAGAGTAAAAAACAAAACCATGACAGTCGGACGATCGGACAGATAGACTACGGAAAAGTGACCGACCCCGACGTGTTATCTTTGCCTTCAGCTGGTGACACAGAAACCGGTCCATACATTTATAAAGTTCTTAGAATGCATCGTACAGACGGACCGAATAATATCCGACACGACGGAATCGAGTAAATTATATGGTCACCAAAAGTGCTTTTATTACCATGATATTTTTCAGTTTTATGTGTCTATAATTAATTATATCGAGTGCTGAAAAATGTGACATTTCTCACCGTGTGACCTTGACCTTTTATCATTTAAACAGGCAGTCTAGTACATATGTTTTGTCATTATGTGAAATATCAAGTAAAGCAAACCTAATATGCCCCCTTATCCATCTCGGTGGCTAAAAGCTTTTTGGAAAGTGTGAGGTTTTCGTATGCACAAAATTTTTACATTCGTTTTTAAAAATTTTCGACATGTGAAGAATTCGTATCTACTGTTAGGGGGGGCTGAGAGTCAGTACGAATTATTCACACATGTGTGACATATTCGTATGAAATTCCTACGAATTCCTCACAGGTGTGAAGAATTCGTAGTGTGAAGAATTCGGCTCAACATAGCTCCGCCCTGTCAGGTGAAAAAAATCGGTCTATAAACTATTCACTGATAAATGTGTTTTTTTTTTTAATTATTATTATACGCTCGATTTCGAACTATCAAACAGTGCAGACCCTGTAGCATCTTATATATTGTCTATATATTTGCACAGGACAAGTGTACTCATCACAGGAACGTGTATATTCGTCATTAGGGTTAAAGTGGTCAAGGCACTTGATAGTGATGTTAACTTGTTCGTCGCCATAGTACCTATAAACGATTTTGTATTTACAGTTTGGAATTGGATCCTGATCAGATGCATGGTACGGCGCCGCCAGTTCAGGGTCAAAACTTACTGACACTTATATCAATATTTGTTCAGTCAAAGAGTCTTAATTAAATATAGGATCTCACATGAGCGTTCATAATGTATTCGATTTATCAAAATAGTCTTTTAGAAAATGATAAAACGAGGTTGCCGAGTTTTTATCGTTTTCTATAAAAGACGAATTTTTATAAATCCAATGAATTTTAGATTCTACGTATTTATAACATAACCTGGCAATGTTGTTTTTACCACCTTAGCGTATAGCTTCCTTATACAAATGATAAAACAAGGCTTACCGAACGAGGCTTGTCGAGTTTTTATCGTTTTCTAAAAGACGAGTTTAATAAATCAAACAGATGATGAACATGAATTTTAGACTTTATTTATAACATAACCTTGCAATATTGTTTTTACTATATCGATACTTATTTTTAGCTTATTAGCTTCCTTATAAACCAATGGATGACGCATGAATGCACCGCCCAATGTATGCAAAAAGTAGTTCCGAGGTTAATTCCGTTTTATTCGTTTTAACCCCTTCACTGCCTTATCCCGAGCAGATCTACAATAGCTATTTGTAAACAGTTTGGATCTTGATAAGACGTTGCGTCTGATCAGGATAATAACTGTATGACACTAATTTCTACAGTAAATGGCCACAATGGCCAATCTTTATAACGACCATTAAAACGAAGGCTAATTGACTGTTCAAAAGACAGGTGATAGCTTTTAAAAGCAAGGTGATAGTAAAACAGAAAGTTCCTTGCTTTAAGCAGCCACCTGTGGTATACACCTATTAATTAACACAATTTAGTAGTCGTAGTATAGAGATTATACTGTATATGTACATACAATTCAAATTTCAGAAATAAAAGCAGACGACAATTGTTTAAAATTGATGACGTCATGGCGGTTAAGCGGTTAACAGTCTCAATATAGACCATATAATTGCAGTAAAAGGGTTAACGCTTATACATGTTTCACGTTTAATTTTCGTCTGCTTTAAATATATCGTCTACGAAATAATTCAAAAACAGTTTAAATGCATTTAAATCTGAATAAAGTTAAATATGAGTGACAAACAGTTTGGATCCAGATCAGACGCCGCGCGACGCGGCGCCTGATCTGGATCTAAACTGTTTGCTGCACATGTAAGCCAATTGCACTTCTCAGCACAAGGAATAAAACAGACGATTATATTCGATCTTGTTAAGTTAAAGGTAAATGAATGCTAAGTAAATCTACATGAGAACGCTGAAAACATTTTCAACCCTGAAAGGAAACGCTGTATACGGTTTATGGTTATGAACTAAAGGGGTCAGATATATGTGTTACCGCATATTGATTTATTTTCAAAAAGAAAAGAAAACGAAGGGTTGAGAAAACACTACTTAAAATGATATGAAATAAAATGCAAAATATTTGTTGTTAAAAGTGAACGAAATCAAGGATCGTAATGAAATTTTCACAACTTCCTTTCCACATCAGGCTTATGACCTGGTAAGATATATATTCTCTCTCTCTCTCTCTCTCTCTCTCTCTGTCTTTCTGTTTGTCTGTATCTGTTTATCTGTCTGAATGCGCCTCCCTCTCTCTTTTTTTTCTCTCTCTCTCTTTGAATATATCTCTCTGTCTCTCTCTTTGAATCTCTCTCTGTCTCTATCTGTGTCTCTCTCTCTGTTTCTCTATCTGTCTCTCTCTGTGAATCTCTCTCTGTCTCTCTCTGTCTCCCTTTCTCTGTCTCCCTTTCTCTGTCTCTCTCTCTGTGTCTGTCTGTCTGTCTATGTATGTCTATCTGGCTCTCTCCCTCTGTCTCTCTCTCTCTCTTTGTCTGTACCTGTGCCTGTGTCTGTTTATATGTATGTCCCTCTTTCTCTCTCCTTTTCTCTCAAAAAAGATTCCATTTGCAGTTAGTCAATATTGATGACAGATTAATATAGAAAATCAGTTATACAATTTAGGAGATTTCTGTATCTCTGTTACCCTGCATTAAGCAATTACCTGTCTTGTAAATGCTATATGCATCATCGTTGTGTATATATTTACTGGTTTCCTTCATCATATTGTGATATATAACATACATGTATATGATATAACAGTTATTAAGAATTTGCAGCTTAACAATTTTTATTTACACAATATTATTTGATAATGATAGTAGCTATATACATATAAATAAACTATATAAACTAATAATGAATGTGAAAACAGTCAAACTTGTGTTGAGCGACCACTGTATGTATACGCCTAGATGTCTGCAAATTAATGCCTAGAGCAGAACAAAATTAAATAATGTTTTCTGCCATTAATCAAGTTCCGCTCTTATAGCAGCCACCTACTATATATTGATTATTATTTTAGCAGTGCCACGAGAAAATCGTGAATTGTTGCATTGCAAATACGTGTAATGTAGATCAAAGCCAGCCGCCGCGCCAAAGACTCGACGGCCTGGTCTTAGTCTACACTGTTTGACACCAACTTGAACATTTATGTAGCTGTATTTCATATATGTATACGGTATTTGTCCATGTTAACCAAGCTCAGATTCAGAGCCTGGGATGACAACGGTGCTTTGTCTGTACAATGTTGCAATGCAATAAGGTTGGTTTTGTTATGACACGTGCTATTATAATATAATTCAAAATAAAGGTAAGCTAGAATGAAGTGAGTTCGAGTAATCGAAAAACAACTTAAGAACTACAGTGGAGAAAACGTTATTCTTTCCAAATAAACGCGTTTACGCTAAAACTATTATTTGCAGTGCAAACAGTTTGGAGCCAGATAAGACGCCGGGTAACCCGGCGTCTGATCAGGCTCCAAACTGTTTGCCACCAAGATAAACAAGAATTATTAGAATTGTCCAAAAGTTGTACTTTTCTACGTTTTAGTGTTTTGCGTTTGCGTACGTTTGCGTTTAAACGGGAAAGAATAACAGATTCTCCACTGTACGTGTAAAATTCGATATTTAAGCTAGTTCGAATTATTAATGTCTATGCTGTATTTGTAGTTTTGGTGAGTGTACTATTTTCGGGGGTTTCGCTGTAGTTACAATGTAGGCTGTTATTCATTTATTTAACAATTACAAAACAGTCGTTTATATTTCCTCTGAAAAGTAGAATGCAAATGTCTAAGTTACAATAAATCTACAACGGCCCAAGTATAAATATCAGTGGTGATTGTATTGTTGAACGTAATTTCACCGGATCGATAGCTTTACAAAGGCTGGAAAAATGATACGAATCTTCCATTTTATAATTGGGCCTTCTATCGCCTGCTTTAACCCTTTATCCCATAACTAGTTTCTTGAATTTTAGCCACTAAAAGCAGATTGATAGTAAAAACGGAGCATTCTGCTAGCTACTTTCAAAATGATTTAAGCGTCAATCTGCTATAGTATAGAAAATAATCGTTAAAGTGCATACGGTATTTATATCTATACATGTACATGTATATTCTATTTTCTTCAGTAGATATATGTATTAAAGGTGTACACGGGCACATTTATGGAGTAATGGGATTACCATGTAACAGCGATACTATGGTCAAATTAGTTAGATTAAATGTAATTTGAAGAAATATCAGGTTCCAAACTGTATTGCAAAGTCGTTTATTTACAAGCTCCTATGGCGATGAAAGGGCTACATGTATGTATGGTCAAAAGTGTGTTGTGTGGCAGTTATTGTGTGAAGCATATAGCGTTATACGTGATTGTTTGTGCAGTACGAAGTTAAAAAATCTGCTATTACAGTAGAGAATCTGTTATTCTTTCCCGTTTAAACGCAAACGCAAATCACTAAAACGTAGAAAAGAACAACTTTTGGACAATTCTGATAATTCTTGTTTATCTTGGTGGCAAACAGTTTGGAGCCTGATCAGACACCGGGTTACCCGGCGTCTGATCTGGCTCCAAACTGTTTGCACTGCAAATAATAGTTTTAGCGTAAACGCGTTTATTGGGAAAGAATAACAGATTCTCCACTGTATCACGCATTTACCCATTTATGCCAGGATTTTGCAATGAACTCTCCATATACTGGAAGGGTTCATTATAGAGAAACTACGGCGATCTAAGGACACTACAGTGCTTACAGTGGAGAATCTGTTATTCTTTCCCAATAAACGCGTTTACGCTAAAACTATTATTTCCAGTGCAAACAGTTTGGAGCCAGATCAGACGCCGGGTAACCCGGCGTCTGATCTGGCTCCAAACTGTTTGCCACCAAGATAAACAAGAATTATCAGAATTGTCAAAAAGTTGTACTTTTCTACGTTTTAGTGCTTTGCGTTTGCGTACGTTTGCGTTTAAACGGGAAAGAATAACAGATTCTCCACTGTAACCATACAGCAGAACATTTCGTATAAAATAACAAACAGTTCCTGTTATGACGCCGTGTATCGTGGAGTCTCATCAGGAGCTTTCTGATTTACTGCCACCTTGCTTTAAGCAGTCACCTGTCGAAAACACCTAATAATTAACACAATTTTGCGGTCGTAATACAGAGGTTTTACTACATATTCTTTCTTATAATGACGAAAATACTCGTCGCTAGAGTTGAATGTGTTAGGCTTATTGTTAATTCTCAATGTTGTTTTCTTTCATTTGGTTAGGTTGATGGTATTGTGTTTCGTCACGTCAATTTCATTGTTCAGCTATGGCTTCATGTTGATGCACGAGAGAACAAAAACAGTTGCTATGGTGAAGGCCTCCGTTAAGTCCACACTTACAGTGATCCGAGCGTTTGAGGACCGAGCCAGTCCTCACTTGTCCAATTCCACCGACACAGGACAAGGTTACGGGTTTCTCAAGATACATAAAGCAGCAAGTACTTCGGCGCAAGTTGTGTTCCTCCGCTATGGATGGAGAAGAAATATGACATTTGTGCTTCCGCCGGAAAATAACACTTTCGGTTATCCCAATATTATAAGTTTAAACGAAACATTGACTAAATATAATATTCTACCCCCTCCAACAGGAAAGAAACACGAAATACTGTGCCACCATGTTTTCTACAACAAAACTGCCTGGGACCAAACGCTTCCAGTGAATGCTGCTAAAATTGGAATCATACGAGAGCCGCTGGCAGTATTTCAGTCTGTTCTGCGATACTTCAGGCCACAATTTTTAAAATCAATAAAATCTAAATATCCTGTTCGGAAATTCCTTCACAATCCTTCCTATTACGACAACAGAGACATTCGATGGTCATTTATAAATAACAGAATGGCACAGGAATACGGAGTCGATGATGATGTTATAAACACACGAGATTTTGCGAGATTTGAGAACTATTTGTACAAAGTTCTTGATAAAGACTTTATCGTAGTGATTGTGGCCGAAATGTTCGATGCATCTTTAGTGCTGGTCAAACGCATTCTTAACTGGACATTGAACGATATCTTATATATACCAAAGAACAGGCGAGCACACTTTATTAAAAATAATGAGTATTTGATGGTGGACTCCGGAGAAGAAACCAGAAACCTGCATAAACGTTTCGCAGCTTTTGATTACATTCTGTATGATTTCTTCAAGAAGAAACTAGCTTTACAAATTGCCAAAGAAGTACGCTTTTTGGAGGAAGTAGAACACTTTAAAAACGTTCGTAAACAAGTGCATAATTATTGTTATAGTCACGGTATTATTGATATCCTGGCAAAGAGATTTCATGAACTTGGTGACCATGTCAGTACTAAAAGAACACTGACGGTAAAAGCTAGTGACTGGAATGCTGAGTTTGAAATCACGGCACAGGACTGTTACGTCATGCACGCGGATGAAATTGACATGACACAGGAAATTAGGCGAAGACAATATGGCAACGTCACGTGGTTCTGGTGACTAGTAAAACCTCTCTAATACGACCACTATTAAAACAAGGGCAAATTGATTGTAGAAAAGTCAGGTGACAGCTTAAAGCAAGGTGACAGTAAAACAGAAAGTTCGTAAAGGAGCTTTCTGTTTTACTTTCAACTTACTTTAAGCAGTCACCTGTCTTCAATAGTCAATACCTAATACATGTAATTAACACAGTTGAGTGGTCGCAATAGAGAGGTTTTACTGATGGAGACACGTGGAGCACTTGCTACGGAATTATGTGTATAATGCCCTGCTCTAGCAAACTTTTAGAATTGGGAAATTGATAAAGTGCACATAAAATAGACAATCACAGTTGTCCATAGCTTGTTTTTTCAGTTGTTAAGGCAGGTGGTTGTTTAAAGCAGGTTGAAGGTAAATGAGAAACTCCTTTAGTGGCCTCATACGGACACACAGACAGGACAATCATTTTATGCCTCCGCATCTACAGATACCGGGATGCATAAAAATTACCAAATTCATAAAATTTACACTGTTTGCAATGAACAGCAATGTATGACATGTAGCAGGTTGCCCTGGAAAAATATATAATGCAAAACAGTGCTGAAGTTGCTCTGAAAGCACGACTTTCTACAAGGAATAGTGAAAGGGGGGAATATGTTTTGGAGAGGGGTGAGCTACAGTATGAGTAGTTAACTCATTATCCCCTGAAAATTCCAAAGGACGATTCTAGTTTGCAATAACGGCTGGTCCATTTTAAACTATTTAGGGTTGTTTTTTATTAATAAATTGCAAAATTATAAAGAGTGAAGTCTCTGATCAGAGACTTCACTGTTTGCATATATAGAACAGCTGTACTCTTCATATGTACACTTTGGTAAATGACGCATATGGTCACTAAGAGATGTGTAGTAGAGAATATCACACACAGAACCATATTGACCATCATCTGTCTTAAAGACCTCCAATGGGACTTACTTCTAGTTTTGTTTACTAAGCCTTGAGGGTTTTACCATAAATGTGATGAAAAAAACCAACAATATATAAAACATTTCCAAACAGTGTATACCGAGATCAGAGGGCTCCTGTAGGAGCCCTCTGATCAGGGTATGCACTGTTTGCCATGATTTAAAATATTTTTGGGACAATCTTTAAAGAATAAATGTAAACTGGTTATTATTTAGAGATTGAAGGGTCCATTTGGAATGTCAGCAATGAAAGTGTTAACAGTTAAACAGGGCTGCCATTTCTTCAGATTTTTCTGAAATCTTTAGATTTTTATCCTAGCAGGTGGTAGCTTAAAGCAGGTTGAAAGTAAAGCAGAATGCGCCTTAGGGCGCATTCTGCTTTACTTTCGACATTCTTTAAGTAATCACAGTTGAAAAATCATTGGATTTTTCTAGATCAACTTATGGCAGCCCTGGTTAAATGGTTTGTTTTGCTCAAAACTAGGGGAAATGCAAATTCGGATTTGAAATAACGACAATAAAATATGGAATACTTTTTTTTTATTATAGCTAACAAACTAAAAACATGTGTTATAGTTTCATACAATTTTTCATGAGTACAGAATGAAGCCGCCATACTGATGTTGGGTTAGAATTAAAACAAAAATATATGTCGCACGCCATGATAAACTGTCCTAACTTAACTCTTTGATCCTTTAAACTTCAAATCAACAACTCTAGTTTCCAATTAAGTCTAGTCAATTTTCACTATTAACTCATTTACCCCTGAAACTTTAATGAACAGTTCCAATTTTATAATAAATCTAGTCCATTTTCAACAATTTAGGGTTGATTTTAACAATATATTTCAAAATGACAAACAATGTTGACCCTGATCAGAGGGCTCCTTAAGGAGCCCTCTAACCAGGGTCTACACTGTTTGCATAGGACAAGTGTAATCCTCACAGGTACACTGTTTATAAATGATGACTATACTCGTCGCAAAGGTAGAATGGTTTAAGAACTGTCTTTACAATATATTGGCCAATGGCAAACAGTGCAGTCCTTGATCAGAGGGCTACTGTAGAAGACCTCTGAGCTAGGTCTAAACTGATTACATAGGACAAGTGTACTCTTCACAGGTAGACATTACTGTCTGGAAAGGATGCATAAACCCTTCAATACGGCTCAATTGGAAAAATCTGCTTCTTATCAAACATAATCTTCTAAATAACTTCAAGGTTAAGTCCCTTTTTTAACATGACATTTTCAATATAAGTTTATTAGAACAGGACTTCCATTTCTTCAGATTTTTTGGAAATCTTCGTATTTCTATCCTAGTATATGGTAGCTTAAGGCTGGCTGAAAGTAAAGCAGAATGCACCTTTATGTGCATTCTGCTTTACTTTCAACCTGCTTTAAGCAATTGGGTTTATAAAATAGCAAATTTGGAAATCTTAGGATTTTTCAAGATCAACTTATGGCAACCCTGGTATAACGTCAAAAAATAGCTTGGATCCCAATCAGATATGTAGTTGCCAGAAATCAGGTCTAGGGATGAAATAATGACTTCTGTCAATGAAAACACAAATGATAGGGGTTTTCATTTTTTTCTTATCAAGTAATGAACAAATTCTAGTCCTTTATTACTATTGAGGGTTGTTGTCAGAAAATACTGCATAATGACAAACAGTGCAGTCTCTGACTAGGGTCTTCAGTGTTTGTATAGGACAAGTCTACTACTAACAGGTACGGTGTTTGTAAAAGACATGTATATGCATCACTAGAATTTAATAAATTAATTATTGAACTGATGTCAGGCGATTCAGTGATATTTTTTTTCTTCAAATTCTGAACCACTACATTTTACAAGTTAAATAAACATAAGTGTTACTCTGTTTTACTTTACAACAGATAAAACAAGGGATAGCGATCAGAAAAACTTATGAAATTAAAATCTTGTATTAGATCTAACTCATTTACCCCTGAAACTTTAAATTGACAATTCCAGTTTACAATTAAATTTAGTCCACTTTTGAATACATGTAATATGGGTGTTTTTGCACAATAATTTACAAAATGACAAAGAGTGTAGACCCTGATCAGAGGGCTCCTTAAGGAGCCCTCTGATCAGGGTCTACACTGTTTGCATAGGACAAGTGTTCTCTTGATAGGTATATGATTTGTTCATGACGAGTATACTCGTCACTAGGGTTCAATGTGTTAAAAGAAGGTATCATTATTGTGCTGGACATTGTCGTTTAATGCAGGACACAAGTAATAGAGAGAGCCCCTATAGGAGCATTCTCCATTCTTTTATCCTGAATTTACCATTTCACTGCCAAAGTCGCCTAAAGATGACATTGCAAACAGTTGACACTCTTATAGATATTTTATTTGTCATACTACCTTGAGTCTAACTTTGAAACGATCTTGCAGACAACAATACTGAAGTAGATGACGATGCAGCAGTGAAGCTGTAAATACCTCACAATTAATTTGGTACTGAAAGGGTAAAGCTGTCATCTATCTTGAAAGCCTGCAATGCTTCTTTAAGAATTACTTTTATCCTGCATTTTACAGTCATCGAACTCTTAAATCTGTCAATGATTTATAAATTTACTTATACATGTATCAGACGTCAAATAGTCACCTACAAAGCTTTGACATTTAATGGTCATTTAACCCATTACCCCACAACCTGTCTATAGTTTTGAAGACATGTGACAACTTAAAGCAGTGGAGGAATAAATTAAAGGCCTAAAAAGGCACATTTATGGAGTAATGGGTTAACACATGTTTGACTGTACACAAACTATTATTCCAGTATGCTTACCACAGGGTGTTTTAACCCATTACACCATAAATACTACTATTAATGTCTCATATATTCCGCCACTGAAAAAAATGTTTCAATTTATACAATAATGAATATGCACCATAAGAGATTCTTTATCCTAGCATATGGTAACTTAAAGCAGAATGCGCCTTAAGGCCAATTGTGCTTTACTTTCAATCTGCTTTAAGTGGTCACCTGTCTTCAAAACTAGAAACAGGCTACGGTGTAACGGGTTAACAGATGACCTTGTGACTACCTGGTATACAGTCGAACTTCGATATCTCAAACTCGCTTAATTTGAACTATCCGATTTGTCGACACATGAATTGCATTATTTTATGCTGTGTTAAGTCAAACATACCCGTTTTTCAAGCCACGTTTTATCTTTGAAATACGGGTATGTTTGACCTAATCAAGTTTGAGATATCCAAGTTCAACTGTATTTGGTTGTGCCAAGACAGGGGTCTGGAGAGCAGTAGCAATAGTGACTAGCCAAATTCATGAACAAAAGAATTGCTGATAATACAGGGACCATAACTCCTGGTTGATCATTGGGATCAGGCTGGTTATCCTCCACCTTGGCTAAAATAAACATGTATTACCAATGATGATGGTGACTTAGGTGGGTGATGATTGGATTGGACGTTACAATGCTGTAGTTTCATATGTACAGTATTTATAGGAGCTTTCTGCATTACTTTTGCCATGCATTAACCCATTACCCCATAAATACGCCTTTTTATGCCTCTAATTTATTCCTACACTGAAGAAAATAGTTCTAGTTTATAGAGGAAGGAATATGTGCAATAAGAAATATTTTCTTTATCCTTGCAGATGATAGCTTAAAGCAGGCTGAAAGTAAAGCAGAATGCACCTTAAGGTGCATTCTGCTTTACTTCCAACCTGCTTTAAGTGGTCAACAATCTTCAATAATAGAAACAGGCTATGGTGTAAAGGGTTTAGCAGTTACCTGTCTTTAGATGTTACTATCTTTTTATCAAGTGGTAGCTATACACAGGTTCTACTCTACTTGGTCCAAACCCTGCTACAGTGAACCCTTTCCCCATAAATATGTCTTTTTACACCTTTAATTCATTCTTCCACTGAAGACAGAAGTTCAAATTTACACTGTCATGAATATGAACCAGAATTAACGTCTTTTTATCCTAGCAGATGGAAGCTTTAAGCAGGCTGGCAGAAAAGCAGAATACACCTAAAGGTACAATCTGCTTTACTTTCAACTTGCTTTAAGTGGTCAGACGTCTTCAAAACTAGCAACAAAATATTGGGGAAAGGATTAAAGAACAACAAGAGGCCCATGCGGGCCTAAATATCGCTCACCTGGAAAAACCAACACAAGGGTCACATGACCCCTGGGGTGGGATCACTTTTCTCACCCCAGAGACATAATTTCAAAAATCTTGCTGATGAACTTGAAAATTAAGTGTGCTGTCAAATATTTTGTACATGGATGGTTTCAGACAGGAAGACTCTTCATTGAAAAAAATCTATTTTTAGCTAGTATGACCCAGATATGCAACAGACCCAAACCATTTCAGCAATATTGGTAAAGAACATCTAAAAGTGTCACTATGCTAAATATCAAAGCTCTTGCCATAGTAGTTTCAGAGAAGAATATTTCACTACATAACTCTATGTAACACTGCGACCCCTAGGGCTTTGGCAGTTTTAACCCCAGGGGCATAATTTGAACAATCTTGATAGAGGACCTAAGATGATGCTTTGTGCCAAAATTGTAAGCTCAGGGTACTGTGGTTTCAGACAAGAAGATTTTTTAAGATTTCATTGAAAAAATCTATTTTTAGCTCCTGTGACCTAGATATGAAACTGACCGGAACCATATTTACATAATTGGTTAAGGGCTTCCAGAAGAGTCATCATGCCAAATATCAAAGCTCTGGCCATATTAGTTTCAGAGAAAAAGATGTTTGAAGATTTCACTATATAAGTCTTTGTAAATTTACGATCCCCGGGGCGGGGTCATTTTTTACCCAAGGGACATAATTTGAACAATCTTGATAGAGGACTTGTAGATGATGCTTTGTGCCAAATATCTAAGCTCAAGGTACTGTGGGTTCAGACTAGAAGATTTTTTAAGTTTTCATTGAAAAAATCTATTTTTAGCTCCTGTGACCTAGATATGCAACTGATCGAAACCATATTTACATAATTGGTTAAGGGCTTCCAGAAGAGTCATCATGCCAAATATCAAAGCTCTGGCCATATCAGTTTCAGTGAAAAAGAAGTTTTAAGATTTCACTATATAACTCTATGTAAATTTACGACCCCCGGAGCGGGGTCACTTTTGACCCCAGGGACATAATTTGAACAATCTTGATAGAGGACCTGAAGACGATTCTTTGTGCCAAATATCTAAGCTCAGGGTTCTGTGGTTTCAGACAAGAAGATTTTTTATTTAAGTTTTCATTGAAAAAATCTATTTTTAGCTCCTGTGACCTAGATATGCAACGGACCGGAAATGTTTGAACAACTTTGAAAGAGGACCATATAAGGATCATTCAAGTCAAGTTTGGTAAAAATCTATCCAGTAGTTTCGGAGGAGATGTCATTTAAAGAAATTGTTGACGACGAACGAACGACCGGAGACGGACAGAGGACTACGTGCCAGGTGAGCTAAAAACTAAAGTGGAGATTCACAGAAACAGGTGATCCCTATAACACATTACCTTCTAAGACTGGTTCACATATGTAGCTAGAAATTTGCGAGGAAATTCCCAAACCCAACTATGAGTTACAAGCAAAACAAGGCATCTGAAAATAGTGCACACCCGGGAAAGCCAGCAAATAAAAGATTTCTTCAGGTCTGTATTTACACTATAATTATCCGTAAATCATAAATCAATTCTATATCCACGTCTTAAACAATGAAAATCACTCATGAATAAATACATAATGTACACACAAAACCAAACCATAATGGTAAAGCCAACAGCTTTTAAAACACAAAAGAAAGTACCTACATGGTATTGTTAATATTGGTTAATTACGATGTAACATCAATGGCGGTGCATATGACCTTATTTACATTACAAATCTGAAAGTTATTTACACTGACATGAATGGGATAAAGAGTTCCATACGGAACTTAAGACAAGCCGGTATTTACAGCAATATGAATGAGTCAAAATGCCATACTGAAATGCCTACAATCAGTCAAAAATGTGGTAAGTGTTTATTCCATTTATTTAACACATTCACCCCTGAAACTTTAAATGGACAATTCCAGTTTACAATTAAATCTAGTCCATTTTTTAATAATTAAGGTCGGTTTTAACAATGTTTTACAAATTGACAAACAGTGTAGACCCTGATCAGAGGGCTCCATCAGTAGCCCTCTGATCAGCGTCTATACAGGTTGCATAGGACCAGTTTACTCTTGACAGGTATATGATTTGTTAATGACGAGTATACTCGTCACTAGGGCTCAATGTGTTAAGAAGCATCCATCTCTCTACAGACAGGTTTAGTGCAGGACAAGTGTAATGCAGAAAGCTCCTACAGGAGCTTTCTTCATTACTTTTGTCCTGCATTAAGCTGCTACGCCTCTAAAATTATAAGCTCCTTTTGAATTATCACTTAACACAAATTGCACTGTGCAAGCATATCTATTATATGCACTCATGCTAAAAATACAATGAAATATCTATCAGTGTGAAAGATGTATAATAAATGACATGAACAATATATATCCTACCATACATGGAACTTTATAAACAATCTTACACCAGAGTAATGTCAGGAGGCAGAAAACAACAACATTACTACCACAAAATCAAATGCCAAGTGGCAGGACAAGGTTAAAGCAAGATAAAAGTAAAGCAGTAAGCTCTTGTGTGAGCTTTCTGTTTTATTTTTATCTTGTTTAAAGTCACCTGTATTTAATAATTGAAAACAAGGCATCTTTTAATAGGTTATAAAACCTCTATTTACTAAGAAATGTCTATGGAATAGACATTTTTCTGGCATAAAGCAGATCAACAGCAAGCATTCCCTTTATTTGCTATTGTTTTATGTGTAAAGTGTCTTGGCATTCAGTCATCATCATTCAAATAACTGGTTTACCACTATATAACAAGCTTAGTGCATAAGCTGGATGATAAAGCATGGTTCATTTTCTAACGATGTGATGAAAAAAATTGTGCCATAATTGGAGGGTCATCTAAGATTACACAGTCACACATGTTAACTCATTCATCCCTGAAAGTTTAAGTGGGTAATTCCAGTTCCAAATTAAGTCTAGTCCATTTTTGACTACTTATGGTTGTTTTTAAGCAATTTATTACAAAATGACAAACAGTGCAGTCCCAGATCAAAGGGCTCCTTTAGGAGCCCTCTGATCTGGGTATACACTGTTTGCGTACTCTTCACAGGTACACTGTTTGTACAGGACAAGTGTACTGTCACAAGGGTTCAATGAGTTAAACAACCACACAAACGATGGTGAAAAATAACATTTTTACACAAGTGTTAGCTTAACTCACTCACCCCTAGCGATGAGTATACTCGTCATTTACAAACAGTATATCTGTGAAGATTTCAATTGTCCTATGCAAACAGTGAAGACTATGATCAGATGGTTCCTTAAGGAGCCCTCTGATCAGGGTCTACACTGTTTGTCAGTTTGAAATATATTGTTAAAATTTACCCAAAATATTCAAAAATGGACTAGACTTATTTTGAAATTGGAATTGTCCGTTAAAAGTGTCAGGAGTCTCACCCCTGAGGCTTCAAATGGACATTTTAATTTCCAGTTTAGTCTAGTCCATTTTAACATATTAAGGCTTAATTAACTATTACAAATGAAAAAGAGCAAATTCTGATCAGGGTCTACATTGTTTGCACAAAACAAGTGTTCTCTTCACAGTTACACTGTAAATGATAAGTGTATTTGTCACTAGGGTTGAATGAGCTTATGCATAATAAACGAAGAAAGAAGCTTTCTACTTTACCCTTTTCATGAATTAAGCAGTAATGTTTTAATGCAATAGTTTTAAGCCCTATATTCATTTGGCATGGGACGAGTCTACAGATCCCACAGCCTGACAGTAATCTACTTTCTTGGTGGTCTTAATGCAGTGGCAGTCCCTGGCTGTAAGATTATCATACAGATTCATGGCCTTTGAAAATCTTAAGACTGTAGCACGTATACCTTAAAATCCTGTGACAATCACATGGCTCAATCAGCATCTAAGTGCAGACAAGGGATAAAGCTGCACATACTACATACAGTTTCTGTGCTGAGGCTGTCAAGAGCCTGCGCAACTGCACTACAATCGCACTATTTCATTTGTTCAGCCTTTGTTCAGCTTGTTCAGCTTACCACCAAAGAGCCAATATGGTTACTGTAGAAAATTTACACACAGGTCTTAGTTCAGAGCCATCTATGATGCCATAAACTTCTCGCAAAAGGGCGCCTTTGGTAAATATAAACTAGGCATTACCTAAGATGAAGAAATGTAATTTAGAGCTTAACCTTCTAAAGAATGCATTTCTCTACATTTTATAGCTGCTATAAAAATCTGCATTTCAAAATGTCAAAATGTTGAAAACATCACTCATGCTTCAATGTAACACAAATACATCTAATAGAATCATGTAAATGCTACATAGTTGGTTTCAAAATAAACATACCCCAGCCTAAAATCTACGAATAAAGCACAAGACAGAATCCAACATTCATTAGCTTCAATTCAAAATTATTTTACTACTAAACAATCAAATCCCCATTCACAATCACAATACTGTTTATCAAGCTAGTTTCAGAGGGTATAGACCGATTTTTTTTCACTTGGCAGGGAGGAGCTAACATTTGGCAAAGATGAAATAATTTGCATTTGAGTTTAGGGGTGATAGGTAAAGTTCAGTATTAAATAGTTATTTTCCGATACTTTCAAAATGAAGAAACACATGGACATGCTGCCGTATTCACGTGATAAGGTGTGTACAGTGCTCCCTCTTTACAACAGCATCCTATGGCATAAAAAAATTGTGTGTGTTGTTCAGAGGGAGTTGTTATAGGGAGAGAAAATTAAGACTTTGTTTACATTTGCAAACAGCTTGAATCCGGATCAGACGCCGCTTAGCATGCCGTCTGATCTGGATTCAAGCTGTTTGTCATTCTTTACTATATTCCTTCTGTCAAAATGTCCACTGATATGAAATGTTGAGAAAAAACCAGCAGACGACAATGCTTAATTCCGATAATAAAAGAGCGTGCTACCTCCCCCAAAGTTGAAATGCACAGGTCAATAAAATGGGCCTATATGTAAGCTGTCTTTTTGTGAAAGGTTGTTGCTCGACTATTTTCCAATTAAATATAGTCCACTCTTTACTACATGTTTTAAGGGATATTTTTACGATAAATTGCAAAATGACAGTGATGGCTACCTGTTACCTCACAGCCCGATTCTAATTTATAAAGGTGATCACTTAAGGCAGGCTGAAAGTTAAGCAGAATACCCCTTAAGGCATTTCTGCTTTATTTTCAGCCTGCTTTAAACTATTATCACCTAGGATACAGAAAATCTTTCTTGTTTCTTACAATGCATATTAATGACTGTGTAAAGTGAGAGTACTTTCTTCAGTGGAGAATGAAGTTAAAAGGTGTATTTATGGGGTGATGGGTAAAGAGGATCCCAGAGCCCAACGAGAGGGAAACTTTCTCTACTATTTTGTATGCTTGTGAAATCCCTATTACTGACAAGACTGCAGTCAAACCCAGCTATTACAACAACTGGCATTTATTAATTATTTGGTGTTTAACCTTTTACCCATAGCCTGTTTCTAGGTTTTTTTACAGACAGATGACCACTTAAAGCAGGTGGAAAGTAAAGCAGAATGCGCCTTAAGGCGCATTCTGCTTTACTTTCAGTCTGCTTTAAGTTACCATCTACTAGAATATAGAAATGATTTCTTATGACTCATATTCATGACTGTTTAAATTGGAACTATTTCTCTTATGGAGGAATAAATAAAAAGAGTAAAAAGGTGTATTTATAGGGTAAGGTAGGTGTCTGCTTAAAGCAATGTGAAAGTCAAACAAATAGCGTCTATGGGGGCTGTCTGCATTACTTTCATCTTGCTTTAACTCTTTCCTCCCTGAAACTTTAAATGGACAATTCCAGTTTCCATTTTAGTCTAGTCAATTTCTGACTTTTAAGGGTTGTTTTTGTGAATGTTTGGCATTGTGACAAACAGTGAAGACCCTGGTCAGAGGGCTCCGAAAGGAGCCCTCTGATCAGGGTCTTCCCTGTTTGCATAGGGCAAGTGTACTATTCACATGTACACTGTTTGAAAAGCACGCCTATATGCGGGACCAGGGTTCAAAGAGTTAAGCTGCCTCTGTCAACAATGCAATTAATATTTCTTCATTTCAGTAGTTGTAAAAAAGTGGTTTTACTGTTTTGAATATGTGTGACAGTATCAAACAATTTTAAGATGCAACCATGCAAGATCTAATTTCATCATACAATCGTCCCAGCAAGCTAACCATAGTGACATTGCCTGGAAAAATGATAACTCTAATGATTAATATCTATACATATAATCACACACACAATCATTTCAATGTACTGTACATATCTTAAACTGGATCTGTGAGTATTTCTATTTATGCCCCTGACTGGCGTACCAATAACAGAAGATAAAATCTTAAACTTCAAAATTATTCAATGACACTGATTGCAAAAGTCTGTCAAATCTAATAAAGATATCCAGGATTATGGATATGTACTACGGTGTACTAGGCACTAATTAATTTCTGTCTTCAGTCAAACCTGTGTTAACCCCCTACACCCTCTTGACACCCTTACCTGTTCCCCATAAAAATGCCTTTTCATGCTTCCACCATGTCAAGATAAAGAGCAGTTGGAAACGTTTCCTTAACACTTTACCCCATAGCCTGTTTCTAGTTATCGAATATAGATTAGGTGACCACTTAAAGCAGGTTAAAAGTAAAGCAGAATGTGCCTTAAGGCACATTCTGCTTTACTTTCAGCCACCATCTGCAATAATATAGAAAATATTATATTCTGTTACATATTAATTACTACAAATTGCAACTACTTTCTTCAGTGGAGGAATAAATTAAAGGTGTAAAAAGTTGTATTAATGGGGTAATGGGTTTACAGTGGAGAATCTGTTATTCTTTCCCAATAAATGCGTTTACGCTAAAACTATTATTTGCAGTCCAAACTGTTTGCCACCAAGATAAACAAGAATTATCAGAATTGTCCAAAAGTTGTTCTTTTCTACGTTTTAGTGCTTTGCGTTTGCGTTTAAACGGGAAAGAATAACAGATTCTCCACTGTATCATGACGGGCTGGTGTTTGAAGCAGACTAGAAGGAAAGTTGAAAGCTCCTATATGACCCTTCTGCTTTACTATCAGCCTGCTTTAAGTAACCACCTGTCATAAACACAAACAAGCTATTGGGTAAAGGGTTAATGAATAATTATCTTACACGTGTTTGACTGCTTCCTAAACAAATTACTTTGACAAATCTTAAAAAAAAAAAAATTGTAGTTTTTCTATCATTGTATCATATAAATGATAATACAATTTAATACAAACTATCAAAAAAGGTAAATTCTATAAAACAGAATTTCCTGTTTCTACCGGATAAATCAAAAACATGGAATCATCATAAAAAGCTATCTGATATGGATCTACACCATCTGTAAATACACAGTAATGAGGTTTTCAACACTCACAAAAACATCATGTCCTTCTTCATCAACAACAGTTTTGGATTTCACATTCACCAAACATTTACCAATATGAAATGAACCTGTCATTAATAGAAGAAAAAATCCTCTCTGACAATGCAAGCATTGTAGACCTAAATCAGGCCCAGCGCTTATAAAGCGTTTGAGTTGAGTCTGAGTTCGTTCTCAAGCATTTGATTGGTCAGATTTGAGTCTAGGCTCAAATCTGACCAATCAAATGCTTGAGAATGATTTCAGACTTAACTCAAACGCTTTATAGGCATGGACCCAGTCTATATTAACCCAGGGTCCAAGGTTATCAAGCGTTTGAGTTGAGTCTGAGAACGTTCTCAATTATTTGATTGGTCAGATTTGAACTTTTGCTAGCAAAAGCTCAAAAGCTTGAGAACTATCTGGGACACAACCAAAATGCTTTGTAACCTTGGACCCTGGTCATCTGATAAGAGTAAGTTAACCAGGCATGTTCAACATCTTGTTGTTTATGTCTCATTCAAACCCTATGTTGCGACTTCTATTTAGAACTACAGTAAAACCTCTCTATTACATACACTAAAAATAAGGCTAATTGTTTGACTAAAATACATGTGACAGCTTAAAACAAGGTGACAGGTAGCATAAAGCAGGCTGAAGATAAAGCAGAATGTACCTTAAGACACATTCTGCATTGTTTTCAGACTGCTTTAAGTGGTCCCCTGTTTTCAAAACTAGAAACAGGGTATGAAGTAATTAAGAAAGGGTTAGGCCGTCATAATCACGATAGGCTAGAAGTAAGCTCAGGTATCGCTATGAGGACAAGGCAATATCATGGAAATGTGTTTCTACGAGGGAAAGGGCTGAATTATTTGCAGTGTCTTACAGCCCTAGTTACTCTCACTTTGCATGTTTCAATTGTTATACAATCGAAAATCTATACTTTGAACTTGCTTAAATCGACATTATCAGTATTTCATAAGTCAAATTAAATAGTCTTATTTAATAACTTGATCTCGCTTAAGTCGAACATACCTGAGCCAGGTTTTAACTTTGAAATATGGGTATGTTCTAACTAAAGTGAGTTAGAATTATCAAGTTTTGACTGTATATTAAACTTGACAAAATGTGTCATCTTATCAACAAGAATTCCACAGAATCCAATGTCTCGCCTGTCTCAGATTTGCCAATCAGTCCACAAATACCAACTTGACATATCAGTATTCCAAATTTGTTCTGCCTAGCACTTGTCCATTTGAGGGCAATAGAGGTAAATCAAAAACTTGGTTTTGGTTTGATGCCTACATATCTGACAACGCCAACACCACCTCTGATGGAAAAGCAACACCCTAGTCGCGTTTTCACTTGGTCATTGCGGCCAGACAAAAATGGACATCATGTAAGATGGATTTTATGTCTGAGACAGAGATTTTTTCTATTAAATGATCAGGTTCAAAACATTTTTTTTCAAAGGTCTATCTGTCCACCACCACCATATAATTTACAACAAAGTTAGTCCATCAAATAAAGCAATTACAAGATTCAACAATAGTTTACCCAACATAAACAAGTCAGCTCAATAACTACGGTGGAGAACACGTTATTCTTTCTCAATTAAACACAAGCGAAATGCAAATGCATTGCAATACATGTAATATGTAAACAAGACTGCGCGTTCAATAAACGCTTATGCCCCCGGTGGCAACCTTGACAGTATATTTTGAATTTTTTCTAAGTCCAAATTAGGTCAAGGTCAAGGTCAAAATCAAGGCTGGGTGATATTGGTGGATAGGGAATGGTCCAAGGCAACAATTGTATAAGTATCCAAGCAATGGAGTAAGCGGTGTTGATGCTAGACGAAACGGTAAAATCTAGTTAACCAAGAAATAGCCCACTCAAAATATTCTAAGTCCAAATGAGGTCAAGGTCAAGGTCAAAATCAAGGTTGGGTATTATTGGTGGCTAGGGAATGGTCCAAGGCAACAACTGTATAAGTATCCAAGCATTTGAATAAGTAGTGTTGTTGGTAGACGAAACGGTAAAATCTACTTAACCTGGTTACGGACGGACGGACGGAAGGACGGACGGACGGACAGGACGATTACTATATGCTCCCGCATCTGTCGATGCCGGGGGCATAAAAATAATAATAACATTTAAATGTCATTTTGAACATTTAAACAATTTATTTTAATCTCATTGGCAAACAGTTTTAAGCATGATCAGACGCCAGGTTACCCGGCGTCTGATCGGGCTCCAAACTGTTTGCAATGGACATAATAGCTTTAGAGTAAACACGTTTATTGGGAAATAATAACGTCTTCTCTACTGTAATTGGATATAAGTATATAAAATATACTAAGACACACCTCAATATAGCACACTATATCTACATTTCTGGTAAAATATTACTGCTTAACAAGTACTGAACACAAAACTTGGTCACTAAAGCCATGTCATGTCAAAGGATGTGGCCCCATATTGGCCCTGTCGATATATCGTAACCCTTCCCCACCCACATTACCAAAAATGAAAATTGTCTATATCCCAATGTGTTTAAGGCAGGTGACTGCTTAAAACAAGGGGAAAGTAAAGCTAAATGCTCCTGTTAGAGCTTTTTTTAATTTATTCTCCTCTTGCTTTGTACAGAGTCCAAGTTCATAAAGCTTTTGAGTTGAGTCTAAAGTTGCTCTCACACATTTGATTGGTCAGATTTGAGTTTTGCTCAGCAAAAACTAAAATCTGACCAATCAAATGCTTGAGAACTATTTCAGAATCAACTCAAAAGGTTTATAACCCTGGGGCCAGGTCTGTATTTGACATCATCAATGCATATTCATTTATGGTGGGTATGTGGAGAATATAAAGCATTTCTGTTGAGGAAAGGGTTTAACAATATTAAATACATAACCTCTGTTGAACAACTATTCAAATACAGATGCTTTTGCAGTTTTCATGACATGAAAACAACTATTGAAACAAGCTACTGTGCAACCTCCCTCCAGCCACATACTAGAATGAATAATAAATGGTGATCTTCAATGGCAGGTGGTTCCTTAACCCTTAGCCCGCCAAATAAATTGTCGTCTGCTATAATTCTCGTCTGCTTCAAGTTTCAAAGTGCTTCAAAGTTGCTCAAAATTGCTGAAAATGTTGTCCGAGTGTCAAACAGCTTGGATCCGGATGAGACGCCGAGTTACTCGGCGTCTCATCTGGATCCAAGCTGTTTGCATATGGAGCTATAGTCGTGAGTGGCAGGCTAAGGGTTAACACAGGACAAAACTACAGTAGAAAGCTCAGAGCTTTCTGCATTACTTTTGTCCTGCATTGACCACACATCTGTCTTTACAGATCTCCATACCTGTTAAATGAATAGATGCTAAACACAAGCTATAATGATTTTTAGAGTCCTATGAAATGATCGCAATGCATCATTTCAGTATCTCTTTTTCTTCTTCAAGTTGAGTCCCTTCCCAAACCATCCTGGCACCGATGATGACATTCTCCTTTTCTTCCCCATCTTGCCGTCGTCTGACGGACTTCCATCACCTGATACAGAATCTTCCAAGTCCTTATCCTCATCTATAGCACTAAGAATTTCACTCTGTGACCTTGATCTAACTGATTTTAGGTGATATGAGAGATCATCTAATGTTTGGTCAAATAGCTCTGACTGAGAATGAGATCTTTCAATGATTCTGCCAGTGGAATAATCAATGTTACCTTCAGCACCAGCTATTGCAACCTTCATGCTTGCTTCATCATGTCTACCGGCAAACTTTGCTGCCCCTGTTTCATAAGCACTAATCACTTTGCCATCCTTGTCAATTGTAGTATCAATGCCTGCATGTCTGCCATCTGTATATCGTAACCTTACATCAGCAGAGCCATTTCCTTCACTGTAACCGCTTCTTGGACTGGAACCCATACGATTAACAATGTCACTTTTACCATTTATATAGTTTTCCCCCATTTTCACTTTGTGATCAATAGAAATGTTCTGGTTTGAGCTCATAGCTCTGTGTGCCAAAGGAGGCGGCTCAGTCTGTTTCTTTGCTTTGCGACTTGCATATGGTATAACTGGAGACAGTTCAAGCTCACTGGGGACATTGGACATACTTTGAGAGGTAGCTGCACTCATAGTTCCTACCCTGGTGGATGTTGATGAAGGTCTTCCATGCTTGTTTGAAACCCTCCCATAAGTTTCTTTACCAACAATTTCAGTAGGCTTTCCTTGCATTGGGAAGTTATTCTGCATGGGGTGATTCATAAGCTGGAGGTAGGACTGGTTGGTACTGGATTTACTAGTGTCACTATGAGAATAATGAGGACCCTGATTGGATCTTGGTTTCACTTTTGTGTAGGAATCCATTGAATGGCCCTGCTCTGCTTGGTTAATTGCCCCATACTGTGGATTATAGGCATAACTTACAGGCTGCTGTTGCTCAGGATATTGCTGATTTGGCACATATGATGAACTTTGCAATTGATCAAAATTTGAAGTGCTCTGAAAGTTGGCAAGGTTCTGGGGCTGGGAGAGCCCAGGATTGAGTCGAAGATCCTGACAAAATGGACAATGGTTGTTTCCAGGCTGGTATGGAATCTGAGACTTGCAAATTTCGCAGGTTGTGAGAGTGGGTACCAGTTCACCAAAGTCCGGAATAGCTGCCAATGCCTGATAAGTCTGAGGGGCTTCTGGATTAAATGCCTGGCTAGATGTATGGATGATGGCTGATATGCTATGGTCTGTAGCCTGAGGTGGACTTCTTGCTGAGCCTGAAGATCCTTCAGCACTATCATAGTAAGGGTTTTGGTTGTAATCAACATTCTCATACATTGGATTCACTGAGTTCTGAATTCCAATTCCTCCGACAGTAGAGACAGGTGGCATTCTCATCCCTTTCATTCCCATGTTATAGCTGTTTCCAGACTGACCATGTACCTGAGTCCTTGGCGGATTACCCTTCAGTGTGTTGATCTTTTCAACGATTCCATGACAGAACTTGTCCATATAAGACTGCAGCTCTACCTCTTGCTCCTGGTGCTGCCTTTGCAGATCTTGTGTTTGCTGGTTCTGTCTATTCACAAGAAGACGCTGCTGCTCCTCATAGCCACGCATGTTCTCTGCATTTTTAAGTGGCCCCAAACCTGGCGGAAAGAAAGAATTTAGAGTGTAACCTTTGAAAATTGCGAATATAAAGTGTAACCTTTGAAAACTGCAAGTTTCTAAGAAGCAACTTTCCAGTCAAAACATTTGCTTTTCTTGCTCACCAACAATTAACCCTTTATAGGTCGTTTGCAGTTCAAAAAAACACGATAAATCGTAGATAACTTTAAAATTAGTGGACGTATTTAAATGAAATTTTGCATACACTTATGATACGAGGGGTGTTTCATAATTAATGCAACTAGATCAATAACTTTAATAATATAAGTGCAAAATGAATGTGTTATACGTCCTTCGAAAGAGTCATTCTTTGCCTACAAAATGGTATAATGCACAGTTAGATCACATGACTAGACACGTCACACCATGAGCCTAAATGACCCCAAGTCAAGGGCACTGGACCGTTTTTGTGTATTTTTGAGGTAATGTTTCGAACAAATTTTGATACTGTAATTACCATGACGGTTTTATTATTTGAAATAATTTTATGAAACTTTCGTTCACATTAATGTAGACAATTATACACACATTACGTAATTTAAAATTATATTATTTTACAAAATGTCAAAAATATAGGTAATATTTAACTCTTACTGAAAAAATCATAAAAAATGACACTACTGTTATGTTCAAGAGGTTTTGTTGAAACCTAGAACACATTTTGTTATACCAAACTATGCTATAATTGAAGTAATTGAAGCAGATGTTCATGTTTTAAAATCAAATTATAGATAAAAAAAATCAAGAAATTTTTTATAGCGTTCGAAAATTCATGTCAACTTTTTTCATTAGCAAAATGAGAAATTTTATTTTTTAAAAAATGAGATTTAAAAAAGCTGAACCTTTTAATTGTAATGAAATCTTATTTATATTAAAATTCAGACATAAACTGATGTATTTCAAAACAAAGTATAGAAATTGTACTTTCAAAAAAGTTATTAGGTCAATAAGTAAAGTTTGAAAAATGCTATGTTCTAGTGCCCTTGAGGAGGGGTCATTTAGATAAGTATTGTGATTTATCCCGTCATGTGATCTAACAGTGCATTATACCATCATGTAGAGGAGAAATTGCCCTTTCCAACGATATATTACACATGCATATTAAACTTATTATTTCGAAGTTATTAATGGGGTTGCATTAATTATGAAACACCCCTCGTATATCTATACCAACTCTGACAAGAAAACTCAGAATTTTTGATAGACTGACTAAAATCTTTTCTTCTTTGTTTTATATAAATTTTGTGTCGCTGAAAATGGCCATTTACGTGGGTTGTTATTGGCTATTACCTTGATCACGTTTGTTTACATGGGAGAACTTCACTAGGTAAAATCTCGTGATTGTTGCTTCTGTCTTAAAGGTGAATCCCGTGCTGATATTGGATTTTTTCGTTGGTCAAAATTATTTTTGAGGCCCGATTACATTTTACTCTGCTTAATTCATGAACACTTCGTCAGGAAATAAAAAGAAATGCATTGTTTTTTTCAAACTGAAGCTCTATCATTCCTACATTATATGTATCAGTGTTCGAGTTGTATTGTATTACGTTTACGTAACGTGTCGTTTCATTTAAACGACCAAATAACGTTTTTCAAACTGCTCTGGAAACATTCTTTTGAAAACGTGACAATTGTAAGTTGGTGTAGACAACATTTCACGTATATCGTCTGGAATGAACACGTCTTCTGATATTTATTCTATTTAGATTTTTTTGCCTTTAGTTTGATAAAACGTCTGTATGAGTGGCAAATAGTTTGGATCCTAATTAGATCCCGATTGGCTCCGACTTCCGATCAGGATCCAACATTTTTGCAAATATGACAGTATGGTCATTAAATACTTTTAACGTACCCCAGTCAGGACCTCGTTCGGTTAGTTGTAAACTGCTATGGTATGCGACAGCTTAACGGTGAGGCGTTACCGAGCCGTGCAAAATAGGCTGTTGAATAATTTGAAATCACCCTTCGGAAAACTGTCCTTAAGAAGTGTAAACTCTACATAGAAGTTATGAATACAACTTTTTTATTACAGAGTGAAAAAAATTGTTCTTTTTTGTCAGAGTTGGTATAGGTATATCATAAATATATGCAAACTTCCATTTGTCTGCGTTCTCTTGTTATAAAAATATTTGAAAATTATCGTGTTTTTTTGAACTGCAAACGACCTATACCTCATAGCATGTTTATGGTACTGAAAATACATGACAACTTAAATCAGGCTGAAAGTAAAGCAGAATGCACCTTTAGGTGCATTCTACTTTACTTTCAGCCTGCTTTAAGAAATATCTGCTAGACTATAGAAAATACATTTATGATAAATATTCATTTCTGTATAACTATTAATTGGAACTATTCTCTCCAGTATAGGAATAAATGTGTAACAATGTGTATCTATGGAGTAATGGTTTAAAAAAGATGCAATGAGAACTCTACGACAAAGTTGATGCTTCATGCAGGAAAATGGCTTTCTTGATTTCTTTTGACCTGCATTTTGCACCTATGTCTAAAAAATACTGCAAACTCATATCATTTGAATGACTGTAAAATCTCCCTGATCAGAATGTATCTGCACACCTCCATAAAAAAACAGTTTGCCAAGTCTGAGCGAGATTGGTTTTCAGACCTTTTTCTTATGTAAGTAAAACCTTTGTCAACCCTTTACTCTGTATACACATTTTTATGCATTTAAATTATTCCTCCACTGAAAAAAATACTTCCAGACGTGAATATGTATGTATAGTTGATTGTAGCTTTCAGCAGTCGCCTGTCTTCAAAATTAGATACAGGCTATGGAGTAAAGGGTTTCCTACCTGAACCTTCAAAAGGATAAATGCATTTTCTATTAAGTTTAATCCATTTTTGATAATTTAAGATTGTTTTACTGTATATTACAAAAAGTGACCCCTATAATAGCTATTGCCAAGGTTAGGAAAAAATATTTGTAGTTCTGAAGTTATGGCCAAGGTTAAGATTGTGAACACACAGACAGAAAGATAGACAGACCAAAAAATAGAGGGGTGTTCCTCGGAACATGTGTGTCACCTGCCAGCAACCATCAGTCAAACAAGAATTAAAGTTAAAATGATTTCATGATAGCAGAAATAATCTGCCGTAATAGAAAGTGTAGAAAAGGGGAATAACTCTCATGGTATTGATGCAAGACAAATGAACTCTGTGCAAGTTACTCCCACTCATCAAATTATTTAAGTAAATGAAATTTTATCTGGAAAACATGAGTAGAACAAAAGTTATATGCTGAAAATAGAAAATATGGGAAAGGGGAATAACTCTCACAGTATTGCTACAAGAGTTATCAACCTTGAGCAAGACAATTTCACTCATCAATCTATTCCCATCAAAGAAATTTCATTTCAAAATCATTAGTATAACTAAAGAAATCTGCATGAAAAGAAAAATGTTGAAAAGGACAAAAACTCTCACAATATTGCAGCAAGAATTATTACCCTTGTGCAATATGCTTCCACTTGTCAAGCTCTATCCCTAAATGAATTTTCATCTTGAAAGCTTCAGTAGAACAGGAAAAGATTCATGAATCAATGAGTTTATCACTAAAAAAAAGCTGTTGACTATGCTTTTCGTGATCAATGAAAAATCAAATGACTAATCAAAAGGACAACCAAAATATAATGGTTTCCAAACAGTGGAAACTCGATAATTTGAACTCACCTTAGTTCGAGCATACCCATATTTCAAAGTTAAAACGTACCTTGCTGATCAATTGCCTGCTGAATCTGCAGGTAGTGCTGACTAAGCCTCATGTATTCATTGCCATGCTGCCTCTTCAGATCCAGCTTTTCTCTCTCTATCCTCTGCTTAAACTCTTGTCTCTGCTTCTCCTCATAACTCTTCTTTAGTTTCTCTAATCTGTCAACCTCAGCTTTGACATCTTCTTCTGACATTGTACCTTCTGTTCTCTCCATTGGCATTGGAGCAGTGGCCTGAGTGGCTCCTTGCTTCTGTACCTGAGCATTTGCCAATGCCTGGTTCATCTGGTTGATTTGAGCCTGATACATGGATGCTTGGTTCTGCTCTTTCACTGTTAACCCCTGGGCAACAGGCTGTGCTCCTGGACCTGGCCGATGACTCATTATTTTTTGTTTCTCTTTTAACACTTGAAGGCGTGTCTGAAGCATCTGTAGCTGAGCTAAGCGCTCTTCATATGTCAAACCATCATTAGTATTAAGTAGATTTCCTCTCTTAGATCGTGTAGCCTTAAGCTCAGCCTTAATTGCCTGTTCTGGAGACTGTGTCTCTCCTGACTCCTGTGAATCTTTATTTGAAGAATTTTGTGCTGCAGCTGACAAGTTCTGAACATTTTCTAGTTTTGACACAAGTTTCTGAGTCTCTTTTATAGTGGCAACCTGATTGTTTAAAAATTCTGATATGAGAAGCGGTTTATTAGCGCTTGAGGACTGACCATCTTCCGTTCCTTTCTGCAGTTTTTGAATCTTTTTCTGATAAGTCTGCTTTGCCTCACTGCATATCTTCTGTGACTTTACCAAACTTCTCTTCTGCAACATCAGTTCCCTTTCTTCTTCTGTCAATTCACTTAGTTTAAAATTACCCTTTTCTTTACTTAATTTTTCTAGAAAATACTCAGAATCATCATCAGATTCTGATTCCTCAGATTCTGAAGATGAGGTATCAGGTTCAGAGTCGCTTAGGCATGTTGATTTTGGATTCAGTGTCCTATCAGCTAGTTGTTTCTCCACACCCTCTGGTAAAACCAGGGTCTTCTTTGCAAAGCTGGCCTTCTCAGACTCCCGTAGAGGCACTGCAACCTTGAAAATAGGATCTAACTCCCTGGAATGCAAACAAAGGAAAATTAGTGGGGGTTTATTGCAATTTTTATCAATATTGGGCAGTTCACATGTTCTCCTAAACACTGTTACAAATTTCCTTATAGAATTTCTTTTTTACGAAAGTGACAAATATTTCTGATTTTCCTTTACTTGACGCTATGTTAACCCTTTACCCCATTGCCTATTTCTAGTCTTGAAGAAAGGTGCCCACTTAAAGCGGGTTGAAAGTAAAGCAGAATGGGCCTTATGGGGCATTCTGATTTAATTTCAGCCGGCTTTAAGCTACCATCTGTCAGGGTATAGAAAATATTCGTGTTGGAACATCATGACAACAACTATATAACTATCCATGGATTTGAATAAGCGGTGTTGACGCTAGACGAAACGGTCAAATCTATTTAACCAAGAAATGACACATTTCAATTATAAAGTCCAAATTAGATTACAGTCAATGTCAATATCAAGATTGGGTGATATTGGAGGATTGGAATGGTCCAAGGCAACAACTGTATAAGTATCTAAGCATTTGAGTAAGCACTAATTCTATTTAATCTTGTTACGGACTGACGCAGGGACGGGACAATTACTATATGCCTCCGTATCTGTCGCATAAAAATATGACCAAATTAAAAATAAGCCCATTTTACCTCTATATGACTTTGACCTTTGCCAGGCACTTGCATTAAGCTGAATAGCTTCTTAAGTTGAGTACACATGCTAATTATGGCCTGTATCACATTTGGTTTTGAAATTATGACCAAATTGCAAATCGACCCATTTCAACTCTAAATGACCTTGACTTTGTCGGACATGGCCCAAGTTGTACTGAACAAAAGAGCTTTTGAGTTGAGTATACAAGCCAAATATGAAGTTTCTACCACTTGCTATGAGGTTATGTACATGATTAAAGTTATGGACAGACAAACAAACCAACCAACAAACAAATAGATCAAAAACAATAAGCCGCCTACTAAGTCCTCGGAGGGGGAGAGGGGGATAATAAAATGTTAAATTAAAATAAAATATACGAGGGTTTTTCATTCAAGAGGAACAAAACATAAGAACATAACTATTTACAGTTACTTCCCTTTGGTGCTGGTGTTAAGGGAAGTAACTGTAAATAGCTATGTTCTTACGTTTTGTACGAGTTGCTCCCTTTAAAATGAAACCATCATAGCTTTAATTCTTTTTGGTATTTTTTACATTATTAGATACATTGTTTAAAAGCTTTATTTGATGAGGTATTCAGGAATTGTAGTAGTGGACGTTTTTAGTGGTTTGGGGAGGTTTGGGTCTTTTGACAGACCCTCATTATCCAAATGAACACAAATACAAAATTTGTTTTGTGGGTATTGTGTATAAATATAACACAGCAGCAGGGATCATTCTGGGCCGCGATTTCTGCGATATTTCGCACGAAAATGAAAGAAATCGCATCAAAATTGTATAACGCGAATATTTCTCTTGCGAGCGAAACGTAATTCTTCTCGATTTATTTCCGGTATTTACAAACATTTCTGATCAATTTTGTCGAACACTTTATCGTAATCGCAGCATCCGCGCACCAATAAGTATAACGGCATATCAATAAACGGAATAGGACCAAGTGTTCCGAACTTTGTATAAAATAAAAACACATCCGGTACAGAATAAAACGTGTACCAGACCTCACGTAGACGATTGACAATTACAGACGGATAAGTATGTCCTCTGTTACGGTATCGTACTTTCTTCCGAAAATAGGAATGTAATTTCCCTTCACACGATTGAATAACTGCACAATGCACCAAAATACCGTTCAATTTATTCCTTTAATATCGTCGTAACAGCGCCGATAACTTTTGTCACTAGTTTTCGCGAACTGAACCTCTACAGATGAAAATGAATCTGCAGATAACATATACGCTTATGGCGTGTGCGGTAAACTATAAATTTATGGTATGGATTTAATCTTTTTACTAGATTTCGACAAGGAGAAGAAGAATAACAGTTACATGTCATATAAATAATATAAATATTATTTACACAAAATTCTCAAGCAGTAGATATAGCACTAATAGCAGTAGTGGCTGTTGGTACAAACAGACTACAAATTAAAGTTTCTCTCATCATCTAAAAAATTTTCTCACTTTTTTTTTAATATGAGAGAATTTCTCTCACTTGCATTCTGCGACAGAATAATAACCAATACACTGTAGGAAAAAGTGTTATAGTTTGCATGTCAAGCTAATTTTCATGCATTACTGATGACGATAAAAAGAATGTTTACCTATGGTACACTGGTACTGGAAATCCAAGAATCTTCATGACACGCACCATGACATCATCACACTTGCCTGAAACATTAACAAATATTTACATTCACCTTGTAAAGTCTTTATGTAATCCTATTAAAAATTTGCGGGTCATCTGCCGATGAACCTACACTTCGGAACTGGTTTTAGCCAGTTCGGATTTCGCCCGTGCTAAACGTGGACTTCTTCAAATAGACTACATCGGGCACTTAACACTAAGCTCCCATTGGTCGACGGTCATATGACACTAGCGGAGTGATACAGACCCATAGGTCGTTGCCATCGCGTTGCTATGTGTGTAAATGGGTTAAGAAAACAACCGCGACCTGTATTTTTAGAATGTGCTTTGGCAATAGATATTCAAGTTGCACTGTTATTTGTTTGCCTTGTAAGTCTTTTCCATTCACAGAGAGAAAGTTTACTGGAAAAAATCCTGAATTTTTAATACAGTTAGAGTACATGTAGTTGGGACTACTTTCTCACCATATTTAGAAACTGGAATGGCTATTACATCGACATTACATCTATCAAACCTCTTTGACCGGTATATGATAAATTCTTATACAGAAAAACAAATCTGGCCAATAAACACATTAAATTGACAAGACAGAAAATATAAATATAAATATAAGGAATAAACAACATCTCTTTGCCGCTCATGACGGTATGACTACATTAGCTTCGGGGGCTAAATTTAACGAAAACGCCCTTTGGGCGTTTACGCAATTTACCCCCTGCGAAGCTAATGTAGTCATACCGTCATGAACGTCAAAAATATGTTGTTTATTCCTATATACAACTTGTCTTTATAGCATCTGACACTGAGCTTTTTTCCAACTGCTTGCAGCTATACACACAATGACAGTAATACAAGACACTTTTGCTGTACTGATATTTTTCATGAAGGTGCACAAGTATTAACAGACAATTTATACATAGTATTCACTAAATGTCCTGTTATACAGATATGACTAGTAATCTCATCGCTAGGGTTGAACGTGTTAATATTCATATTAGTTCAGGAATGGTTAATTCTTGAAATTGAGAAATGAAAAAAAAATTGTACTTGCAAAACTTGTCTAAGCTTAAACTCGAGATAAAGAGTTATTTTTAATTATTAAACCCTGTGACTGTTCTTAACCCATTTCCCCATAGCCTGTTTCTATTTTTAAGACATATGATAGCTTAAAGAAGGTTGAAAGTAAAGCAGAATGTGCCCTAAGGCACATTCTGCTTTACTTTCAGCCTCCTTTAAGCTAACATCTGCTAGAATATAGAAAATATTTTTATTACGGAACATGTTCATCACTGAATAAATAGTAACTGTTTTCTTCATAAGAGGAAAACATTTATGGTGTTAAAAGGTGTATTTATATGGTAATTTGTTAAAATCGTCTGACAGAGAAGACTGAACAATTAGTAACAACATTCTGGTTTGGTGGAAACTAATGGAGAATTTGTTATTGACTGTTTGATGACCAGTTTACTTCCTCTTATCTGGAGTCCTCCTGAATCATCTCTTTTACCCATTCTTCGGTAAAATACCTTCTATAGTTTTTTCTTCACTACAGAAAGAAGTTCCCATCTAAGAAGTCCTGGGCATGAAACACACAAGTCATTTTCAGTATATTTCAAATTGTACCTAAAAGCAGGCTGAAAGTTATGCAGAATAAATGTAACCTAGCAGATCTATGGTAGGTTAGAGAAGCCTGAGAGTTTTGCAGAATGCTCCTTAAGGCACATTCTGCTTTACTTTCAACCTGCTTTAAGTGATTGCCTGTCTTCAAAACTAGTAATAGGCAATGGGGTCAAAGTTTGAATTACGTACCATTTATTTTCATAGTAGCTGCTTCATCCTTTGGTGTCCACTGTAGATTTACAATTATAAGTTTGGGTCTCTTCGACTTGGGTTTATCCATGCACCACAAACAAGCATAGTTCTTCAAAATCTGTGAAATAAAAATATGTCTTTCATTTAGCTCTTGTCCTGTATATTGTTAGTTGACTCATGTTCACAGGAAAACACTAACTGCAGTGTCTAATCTAGCTCAAAACTTTAAGATAACACAACTTAATTCTCTATTTTAAAGACAGAACCGGAGCAAAAAAGCCTTATTGATCAACATGTGTCCCAAAACTATTCAATCAGAATGTCTAAAGAAGTATTTTCTAAATTCAGAATAACATTGAGTTAGATTAAATGAAGTACAAGATTTTGTTACAGTGACTAAATGGTGTTCTTTCCTGTGTAATAACAACATAAGATGCACTGAAAAAGTTGAAAATGACAGCGCTTTTCTGTTGTTTATTTTCATTTCCCCCATAAATATGCCTTTTAATGCCTTTTTTTTTAAAATTCATCCACTGAAGTACATGTACTAGTTTCCATTTAAACAGTCATGAACATGCAGACCCAACATCCTAGCAGATGGTAGCTTGAAACTGGCTGAATGTAAAGCAGAATGCACCTTACTTTCAACCTGCTTTAAGTGGTCACCTGTCTTCAAAACTACAAACAGGCTATGGGATAATGGGTCAACTGTTCAGAGTTTATTGTTATCTGAGTGTCAAACAGTTTGAGTCTGATCAGGTTCTCAGTTACTCAGAATCTGATCTGGATTCGAAATCAACTGTGGTTGTTGGAGTACAAAAGTCTTTGGTGAGAGGTATGGCATTGTAACAGCTGTTTCATATGTACAGAACTCAAGATACACGCATCTAGCACAGAACTCAAGATACAAGGGTCTAAAACAATAATTTCATACATTGACTCTTAAATGCCTCCATCAAACCCTATAATGTGACTAGTCAAAAGAATCATTGTAAAACATAGAAACTGAGTCAAAATATTCATTGTAAAACATATAATCTGAGTCAAAATATTCATTGTAAAACATAGAAGCTGATGTTGAAATCTGAATCCATGCCATAATTTTTTAACCTTGACTTCAGATAAAGGCAAAAAAAACCAATTATTTACAATGCTTTCTCATTAATGACTGAACCAAACCCTTTGTTGTAACTCATTAAAATCATCACTTTTAAAGCCACGTTCCTAATGAGAAGTCACAAAATAGGGTTTATGGAAACAAAAGGATCTTAATTTTTGAAACCCACTGTTGAGTTCTGGTCCAGCGCTTATAAAGAGTTTGAGATGAGTCTGAGTTTGTTTTCAAGCATTTGATTGGTCAGATTTGAGCCTAGGCTCGATCTGACCAATCAAATGCTTGAGAATGATTTCAGACTCAACTCAAACACTTAATAAGCATGGACCCTGTTTGCAGTATATATTTTGCTAACCTTTAAGCTGCTCCCCAGACACAGGATCAGGTCACATTTATTAGCTGCCTTGGTTGCCTCCTTCCAGCGGTATGGAGACTTCATCTGACCTTTCTCTCCAAAGTGAACAATTGTGTCTTTCAGCTTGCCCCTGCACTCATGACATACTCTGCCTGTTTGGTGACGTCTCACCCCTGTTTTCTCTGTGACATCAAACAGCCGTACATACTGCCTATGGGGTTTGCAGTTGTAACACATCTATACAACAGAAAACAAACAAACATCTAAATGATATAGATAATAGCCACAATTGAATAAAATAACGTTTCAATAGAACACCATTGTATGGTCTTTGATTGTGATTATTCATTAATGCAGGAGAAGAATAATACAGAAAGTCAATATAAGAGCTTTCTGCATTTTTTTTATCCTACATTAATCAGTCATTGGTCCTCAGATTCCTTTACCCCATAACCTGTTTCTAGTTTTAAGGATAATGGTGTTCTGAGTTACTGAGGTTGAGCTGTACTTCAATATATTGTTTACCTCAATATACATATTTCCATGTACTTCTGACAATGTTTTCCTTGGCAATCCACTGCGAACATGCAGGCCATCACAGTTCTGAGACACCACATGTGTAACCTAGAACATACAACAAAATGACAATAATCTTTTTTAAAAGGGATTGTTCTTGTGAGGATATTACAAGAAACTGATGTACATAAATCTTATACATCAAGCAGAAATATTATCTATGAATTATTGCTTTGACCACATAACTCATGACATGTTAAAATACATACAGAGGCAAGACCTCTATAAATCATCTACCTGATATATAAGAAAAGGAGCTGTCCTACCTTAAGATATACAGGTATCCCATGATCAGTCCATTTTGGTGATAAAGTATTTAAAATGCAACTTCATAATCATAAAGCTTTTGCACAAAGCTTCAAACTGAGAATTCAAAAGAATTCAATTACAACAGGTTAACACAGTACAAGATTTCTGTCTTACCTATTTGAGTTTCTAAATTATAGTTTAAGCTTTATCACTGTAAAACCTAGAACAAGCGGGCCATGGGGCCCTGGTGCACACACCAGAGAAATGAAATTTCATGAAATTAAGGCATAAATATGGACTCTAAACCTTTTCCTACAATTTGACCTACTCCCCCCCCCCCCCCCCCCCCCCTTTTTGACTTCATGTAATTCATATTACAACAATGCCTAAATTTTGTCAAGTTGATCATTCTGAGCAAGTTTCAAGAAGATTGGGCTAAAAATATGGACCCTGGAGTTGACAGCAGCTTTTTATGCGATTTGTCCTACTTTATGACCAAACATGACCTATATTCAAGTTGGACCTTCATTTTATCAAAAACATGAGATTGACAACTTATAGAAGGTTCTTGAACTTTTCATTCAATAAAACTGAATACGGCCATGTTTTGTATGGATCAAAATTCTATGAACATTTCAAAGTCTATCCATTGAGAACATTTTGCTGAAAACCAATTTAAAATAAGACCAATGGTTTCGGAGAAGAAGATTTTTGTAGATACTGTGGATGGTTGCCATGGCAACGAGACCATTAGCCCCAAACAAATGGCATGTATGATCTGAAGAAGTCTTGTACACTGGGGCTATTGATTTCAGAGAGAAGAGTTGTTTGTAATTGTTGACGGACATATAGACAGACAGATGGAGGAGGGATAGAGGGGTATCACAGAAGCTTGACTTGAGCAATTTGTGCTCTGGTGAGCTTAACATTCAGGTTTACAGATGAATCAAAAGGGCTTGCAAATCCATTAGAAAAAGACTAAATCGCAAATCCCTAACAAAATGACTATCATATACAATGAAAATTATGCAGAGCAGAGATTGACTGTTGCAAATGTTTAAGGCATGTAAATGAGAGGAGCTTTCTGCTTTACTTTCATCTTGCTTCAAACAATTTCACTGTCAATAGGGCTAATAGACATCTTTGCAAATGATTTAGATCCTGATCAGATTATCAGATGTCACATAATGTGGTATCTGATCAGGATCCAAACTGTTTGATACTTGTTTCCAACTTTTGTCAATCATATTGCCTTAAATCTGCTTTAAATGCAACTTTGAAACGATGTTACAGGCACCAAATTCAATACTAGAGCAGACAACAATATGGCATTGAAGGGGATAAAACCTCATGATTGATTTGGCAGTGAAATGTTCAATTTGCTAACTGTCTTAGGAGTTCACTAGTAAGAATTTTGCAGATATGTGTGTTTTACTTGTTTATAAAATGCTAAGACTTACATGTCCTTTGTTGAAAAGGTCTGTAATACACATGTGAGTTGTGGTGGGATCTGCATCACTGAGATCTTGGGGTCTGAAATGAATAAAAAAGTTTATTATTATTTTTATCGCTATTACATGTATACTTAAAAGGCAAAAGTCTAAAAATATGGCCATTTCAAAATCATGACACAATTTCCACAAATTAAACACTTAGGTCTATATATCAGGAGTACATACAATACTGAATTCATGCTGAATTCAAGACTACAGTAAAACTTCTTTACTACGACCACTAAATTGTATAAATTATTAGAGTTTTAAGACAGGTGACTGCTTAAAGCAATGCAACAGTAAATAGAAAGCCCTTTTAGGAGCTTTCTAATTTACTGCCTTTGTAAACAATCAAGAAGCCATCATTTTTATGGTTGTGACAGAGAGGTTTAACTGTATGTGTAAAAGCTGTGCACACAGCAGCAACTACAGTAAAACCTCTCTATTATGGCCACTAAAACCAAGACTAATTGATTTTATAAAAGACAGGTGACGGCTTCAAGCAAGGTGAGAGTAAAACAGAAAGCTCCTAAAGGAGCTTTCTGTTTTACTGTCACCTTGCTTTAAGCAGTCACCTCCTAGTAGTAAACACCTAAATAATTTACATAATTCAGTGGCGGTTATACAGAGGTTTTACTGTAATAGGAAAAGTTAATGTCTTACTTAAGTGGTTCTCCTTTCTGTAACAGGGTCCACACACCTTGGGGTCCACGGTAGTCTGGTATTGATGCTGACTGCAATCAAACAAAGGTAAATCATTATACTTCTTTAACCCCAGCGGTTCTTTTCTTTCTTTGGACGGTACCCGGGAAAGGACCCGTTCCCAATTGGAACAGGACCCGTTCCCAATTCAAAGAAGGGACCTGGCAATATGGTCAAAATAGAATTTTCAGTGAAAAAAAGAGAATTGCTGTTACTAGTGTTAGCATTGCCTGTTGATATGATCTGCATAATAGCTACTTGATAAGTTAGATCAATATAGGCCTACATATATCATAAAACTAAATTTCCCAATTTCTTTTTTGTCATCATTTCACGACTTGTTTTTTCCAAATTTGAAGTTTACACGACAAGAAAAATTCCCAATCTGAGGGGTACCCGACCCGTTCCCAATTGGGTGAAAAAAACGCTGAACCCATAACCAATTACCCAATAAATATGCCTTTTTATGCCTTTAATTAATTTCTCCATGGAAGAAAATCATTCTACTTTATAGTCATGAATATGTACCATGAGAAACATTTTCACAAGACAGGATTTGATGGAGAAATAAATGATAATTGAGAATTTTAGAATCTGACTTAGGACAATAAGCTCTGGCCCTTGCAGTTTTTGACAAGAAGATTTTTTAAGATTTCCTTATTTTTTCACTTTGGTTGCCATGGCAACCAGAGTTCTGCATTGTTCTTAATTCTTTGAACAAATTTGAAATAGCTTGACCCAAGGAACATTTCTGTAAAGTTTGGTTGAATTCTGTCAAGCGGTATAGGAGGAGATGTCATTTGAAGCAATTATTAACAACGATGCACGACAGACGACTGACGCCGGACCATCCCAATAGCTCACCTTGAGCCTTTGGCTCAGGTGAGCTAAAAACATGTGATTACCTAATGCAGGACTAAAGTAATACAGAAACCTCCAAAATCACTTGTGTTCTACAATAAGCTGCCAACTTTCTTAAAGACATTAAGCCAGTCCATTCATTGATTCACCCCCATTGTATTCACTAGGTGTCAAAATACAGGTAGATCATGACAAAATTGTGGAGGTAACGGTTCAGCTATCTGAAGCTCTGAATAGAGGCCCTTACATAATAGATCTCAATAGGTTTTTCAATGGGTTTTACTAACCGAGCTATCAAATATTAGGTGCGGGCCTCACATGAGACGCCTGAATGATTCCTTGCCTAGAGCCCTAGACGCTAGCCGAGTAAGTGCATGGGCTCCATGCTTTGACTCGAACTTTCTACGATACTAGGTGTTACCACCCAAGCTTGGTCAAGTAATGTCTTTAAGGACTACCTATGGCAGTATACATGTAGATCTCTTTACATGTATTTGGCAGGTAGGCTTACACTATATAGACTATATAGGTACTTACGGTGCTGATGCCCGCCCCAGTATATATCACAGTCTTTGTGGATTCCTTCAGTGCCTGTGCTAGCTCATGACATTTTAGCTTCAATTCTTCTTCTGTATCTTCGATCTGAAAGAAAACACACTCATACTGAATGGAATGAATGTACTTTAACCCTTATAACCCTATATTTCTCTTGCTGGTATTTATAATCCTTTTGGACTATTCTAGAACAAATATTTTGAACCAGTCTTCTGTTACATTTTTTGTATGACACCAAAAACCAATGAAAATATCAAACAGTATAGACCCTGATCAGAGGGAGCCCTCTGGTCAGGGTCTACAATGTTTGCATATGTAATCAGTAATCTCTACAGCAGGCTGTAGGGTTGAAAGGGTTAACTCTTTCGACACTAAGCAAGCTGCCACTTTTGTGGATTATTAGGTTGCCTTGTGGATCATTTTAGTTACCAAAACATGAGTCTGTCTACTTGGCATTCTGGGTAGTTTAATAAATACTGTTTTAGATTAGCAAACAGTGAAGACCCTGATCAGAAATGTCCTATAGAAGCCCTCTGATCTGGGTCTACATTGCTTGCAAATGTAATATGAATATTTTAAACAGGTCCATGGTGTTGGCAGATTTAAAGATATGCACATGACATTAACTTTCCAAATACAGTTAAGCTATTGTGACAACTCACTATGGGCTCAATTTTGGCATTACCTCTTTGCATGCTGGGTAATGTTATCGTGTAAAACAAGTGTCATCTGCTATTGATCTAAAAATAGAATTTTCTAAATATCTTTTCCGAACAGGGTAAGAGTGTCAAACAGTTTGGATCCTGATGAGATGCCGTGTAATGCTGCATCTGATCTGGATCTAAACTGTTTGCACAGATAATAACGATATCGCCACCAGTCTACAAAGAGTTTAGACACATACCTTAACCCTTTACCTCATAGCCTGTTTCTAGTTTTGAAGACATGTGACCACTTAAAGGGAAATGGACAGCTGGTGATAAATATCTTTTAAATGAAAGATATTGAAAAAAAAATCGCCTTCTGCCTTTAAAATTTTGAAAAATAATAAAAAATGAAGTAGTTAGAGCCGTTTAAACTTTGTGATATATGACTGTGCAAGCGACCATGGGGGCCGCCATTTTGTTTACCTGTGTGACGTAACTAAGGCCTTCCGCGACCTTCCGGTTATAGCGAGTCTAACCGGGAATGCCGTAGAGTGCGCGGAATTTACATCGATAACATTAATAAACTGAAATACTGAGAAAAATAGGGCATGTGGAGGAAGGTAAAAACACTTTAGAACTTCAGTGTTACGATTTCGATCCTAAATTATCAGAGAATATAATATTAGAAGACAGAGACTACGACGGGTCGGGCGAAGAGAAAGCGCATTCGCCGGACGAATTTGCGACTGCAATACTTGTGTATAAATGCCTACAAAGGAGGTTAATACTTGCTGAAGAACAAATGAAATGACGATTGGGTGTCTTGGTGACAATGAGTGCATAGCAGAACCATCAAAATTTCGAGCTATTAGTGCTTAATCCAGCCATACTTGAGGTAGCGTATATCAGGCAAATATCATAGGACACCGGAATCGGGCACGGATACTCTTGATAATATTTGCATACTGGTTGTGAATAAAGGCATCGAAGCCCTGTGACTTTCGAAAAAAGTAAATATTAATCATAAACATCGGCTCCAGGATATCTTCGTTTTTTTACGGGGCTACGACTAAAACACGAGCAGATAAAGACGATAATACATGTGCCGATTTTTATAACATCCAATCAGAGACAGTGTATAGTCATATGGCTATACACTGTCTCTGCATCCAGTACAAAACGGATGAGGTATTACGTTTTTATTTAATAAAATAAGGGGGATCAAATTATTTTTCTGGTCTGTTATGAATTTTCCGTGACATTTAACATCGGTTCTGGTCCTCAATCGGACATACATTTTTAGAAAATAGACCATTTATTCTCGGTATCGCAACATCCGGGAACTCTCGTTCATCCAGGTCTCAATCACAGAGTTTCTCAATATCTCATTTGGATCCAAACTGTTGCTGCTGACCTTTAAGTACAGTCAGTTTTGATTCCGATCTGGGTCCTAACTGTTTGTCAGAACTCTCGTACGGATAAAAGTTTCTTCAATGAGCTTTTCAATACATTTTAACCTTAGTTTGGATTTTCAATCACAGAGTTTCTCAATATCTCAGTTGGATCCAAACTGTTGCTGAACTTTTTGCACAGTCATTGACATGACAAATGTGGAATATCTATTTATCATCTAGCAATTGAGACTGGCAATGTCTGATTAAGATCCAAACTGATTAATTGTCTGCTGAACAAAGTATTTGATATTCTGATCTGGGTCAAAACTGAACGCTAGATAGATAACGTGACCCGAGTGCTCATTTATTGTATTAATGTCGTTTTTTACTTATCGTTATATATCTTGAGCTTATATAAAGATCTATGAAAATCATAATCGAAACAGATTCAGGACATATTTCAGCAGGCGGCTTTGATCTAGATCGCATTTTATGCTGACATTCATCATCAACCACTAATCAATTAAGCTGCCTTGCAAATTGTACGATATGGACCGGAAATAATTATACAACCCCTTTCTGCCTAAGACCCCCTCTGTGAAGAAGTAAGAAGCTTTAGGCCTGCAGGGCATAAATATCCATATTACGTAATCTAATTAGCCGTACTTGTCAAACAGGGTTGTGATTTTAAACACAGGCTAGCAATTTGGCTACTTAAATATGCGATTACACGCCACGAGCCTTTTACCCTGTTTCTACTTCTGAAAATATGTGACCACTTAAAACAGGTTGAAAATACTTTCAGCCTGCTTTAAGCTTATCTGCTAAAATATAGAAAATATTTCTTATGATTTTTATTTGTGACAGTATGATATTGAAACTATTTTCTTCAGTATATGAAGGAATTAATTAAAGGCGTTAAAAGGCGTATTTATGGGGGAAAGGGTTACATCAAAACAAAAAAGCCAAGATCTTTAAAAAAAAAAGAAAAAAAGAATATTGGACACTTCTAGCTCTTGTGGTTTTGTATTGATCTAGATGTGAATGCTGCTTTTTTAAAAAGGCTAGAGTCTACCATAAAACTCAAATTTAAATCTTAAATTAAAATTCATTTAGGCCTATCTAAAAGTTGTTTGAATTTTTTTCTACAGAAATGACGAGTGTAAAACTACACCCAGAAATAAGAACGATAAAACTAGATCCAATCAAAATCGGATTTGGACTCAAGTAAGATCGCTCTATCAGATCGGGATCTAGAGAATCGCGATGATTAAATTAAGAAAGAAAAAAACGATCTAGATCTACCCGTACAATATGTATTCTAGTAATGAGACTTTTTTCATTAAGAATTTCTGTAGCATTGAATTCCTAAACCGAGACGAACCAGCTAGAAAATGCTGATTTGTAAACGAGTTGGTAGATCTAAGCCAGTTCAACATTTAGGTCTAGATCAGCACAGTATCGCACTGATTATCAGATTTTTTTTAATTGTAGATCTAGATCTATTATTATAATCATCAATCAAGGTATTATGGATGTCGCCATACTCTACTGTTAGCCATTTCGCAGCATTGTTTTCCCAGATTCTATAGCTGGGAATTGGAACGGACATTTCTCTAAGCCGATTAACGATAGCTTCTGATCGTTTCTGGATCTACACGACCTTTCAAGTTCATCATAATCAATATGAATATACCATCTATCTATTATCTTTTTTTTTTTAACTGTATGCGACCTTGAATTAAGCTTGCCGTTACCCTTACTGACGAAGTGTGAAATGTCCGTCCAAGTTACAGTGGTTGAGTGAAAGAGCCAATCAGCGTTTAGGCCTTTGTGTCGTCACAAAATGGATAAAAATCGAGGGTTCCGAATGATAGCTTTGCCAATATGGCGGCGCCCGTGTCAATTAGCGGTAGCTTACCTGTATGCAGTAAATCGATTTTTTTCGTACCTTATCGATGAGTAATAATTGCAGGACCTTCATGAATGTTGCTTTTAGGATAAAATCTAGGATCTAAGACCATATTGTCATCAGCTGTCCGTTTTCCTTTAAAGCAGGTTGAAAGTAAAGCAGAATGTGCCTTAAGGCACATTCTGCTTTACTTTCAGCCTGCTTTAAGCTAAAATCTGCTAGGTAATATAAACTATTTGTAATGGTAATTGTTCATGAGGGTATAAACTGGAACTATTTTCTTCAGCGGAGGAATAAATTAAATACGCTAAAAGTCGCTTCTATGGGGGAAAGGGTTAAAGAGACTGGCAACCAGATTTAGCATAGTTACAGTAATTTTTAAATGTATGTTAAACGCTTATATAAACAAGTAATATTAGTGCATGATAATGTTACACATTTGCTTTTATTTAAGTATTTTCTTTTAATTTTCCAAATACACCATTTAGTTGTGAGTCCCTTTAACTCTTATGTGCATAGTTAACCCATCACCCCATAGCCTGTTTCTAGTTTTAAAGAAATGTGACCACTTAAAGCAGGTTGAAAGTAAAGCAGAATGCGCCTTAAGGCGCATTCTACTTTACTTTCAGCCTGCTTTAAGCTACCATCTGTCTGGATATAGATAATATTTCTGTTGGAAAATGTTCATGACTGTATAAATTGAAACTATTTTCTTTTGTGGAGGAATAAATCAAATGCGTCAAAAGGAGCATCTATCAGGGAAAGGTTTCATGATAATTTCACATATTAACTTACTCCTTGTAACCTTATAGAGATGTTTTTTTATTTTTCCACTCTGTTTAACAGGACGATTTTCCTTCTTTCTGACAGGGGGCTGCTTAATTCAATCAAGCTTTTAAAAGTGAAACAATCTGAAGCTTTATTAAAATAATTGAAGCTAAATTCTGTGATTTTGAGTTGGACAAACAATAACTTGCAGATGCAAGACAATAGAGATATTATAGCAAACTGTTTGAGCTTTAGTATTGATATCAAACTAGTTACATTTTTATGCATAAAAAAATTGATTAATTCCTCCACTGAAGAAAAAACTTTTAATTCATTCAGTCGAGAATATTTACCATTGAAATATTTTCTATATTCTAGCAGATGGTTGCTTAAAGTAGGATAAAGTAAAGCAAATTGTGCTCTATTATGGCGCATTCAGCTTTACTTTCAACCTGCTTTAACCCTTTACCCAATAACCAGTTTATAACATTAAATATAGGTGACCACTTAAAGCAGGTTAAAAGTAAAGCAGAATGTGCCTTAAGGCACATTCTGCTTTACTTTCAGCCTGCTGTAAACTGCCATCTGCTAAGCTATATAAAAATATTTGTTATGGATATTGTTCATGAGGGTATAAACTGGAACTGTTTTCTTCTGCGGAGGAATAAATTAAATACAATGTACGCTAAAAGTCGCTTGTATGGGGGGAAAGGGTTAAGTCCTGACTTCAAAACTAGAAACATGCTAACAGACTATATTGTTTACCTCCTGTGTCCGCTGTGCTAACAACATGCGTTTCTCCTGGTTTCTGTGAATCCTCAGGACGATATCCTGGTTCTTTGCAAGTGTTTCCTTCTCCTCCTCAGTGCGCTCAGCATCAGATTTCTTCAGGAGATTAGAAATCTTGAAATACAAAATAGAAAAGCAATCAGTGTTTTTTCATCAAAACTATTCTGAAGACGGATAATGCAAAAACCTATATACAACACAATATCTATCGTTATATTTCTGTCAATGGCCATGGTGTCACTACTCATTAGAATCGTCTCGAAGAGACTATTCTAATGAGTAGTAACACCATAGGATTTGGTGCTGAAATAAGTGAGAAAATGCTGGATTTGTTCAGTTTACTCCCCCTTATCTGGAACTCTGAAGACAAAAAAATCAAGGCTGCCAACAATAAATGCTATTGCCTCCAGTCCTGTGGCATCCTTGCCAATTATATTCTTATGGTGTGTTTTTTTTACTAACTTGCAAGTTAGGTCAAGCTCAAATCAAGGTTGCGTGATATTGCTTAACACTAACGTAAGACTGGTACTTGAATAGGACACACACTTGTAATGCAGTTTTATTTAGTTAATTTTACTGAAGATGTAAAATTGATTTTAAAAGAGATTCATGTTTTGTGGGGGTTAAAAAAAAAAACTTCTTTTTTTATATATATTTTTTGGGAAATTCTTCCACCAAAATTCGGGGAAAAGAGGTTTTCTGCAAAATGGGAAGTCACAGAATTTCACCCCTATTATAGAAGGTAAAAAAGCCCATGGGAACAACTTCACAATTAAAAGGGACCAATATCAGGCAAATAATTGATGCAAATGACAATGAGAATAAAATAATCCTTTTTAAATAGCTCAAAGATATATAAACAGCTATATATAGATCGATTGCTGAAGACGGTGTAGTTCTCATGCACATGTGTTTGTCAAACAGCACCTATACCAAGTCTATTTCAGTTATGATTTCAACATTTAAAGAGGATAGAAAATCATTTTTAAGTTTTAACACATGAATTGCACATTTCCTTAAAATTAAAATTTTCATTATAAAAAGTACATAAAAGGTGTCAATATATCGTTTACAACTGTTTTATATATAAATGACCCATAATAGGTATGTTCAAGTTGATTTTGGTGGATTCCCGTAGATTTCGTTTTTTCTAGTAACCGCCTAGAATCAGAATATGAATAAACCGGCTGCGTGGCTCAGTGGTAGAGTGTCCCCTTCCTTGCAGTGTGTGAGGTTGCAGGTTCAATGCCCTGTCTGGTCAAACCAAAGACTTCAAAACTGATAGTAATGGCTCCCTCCTTGACGCTCAGGATTTAGGGTTTAAAGCATTACGACTGGTTTGTCGGTGTCAGGATAAAGAGACCGGCAGATTCAGTCCATAATTGCCCCTGCTTGTAATTATACTCAAAAGAGGTGTATAGCAGTATAAAAATTAAAAATAAAACACAAAACCAAATTACGAAAATTAAATTGCCAATACCAATGCTTTATATTAGCTATCAAGTTTCAAAACGCAGGTCCTTCTCGTTAACAAGACCGTTGAACGAGATTTCACGAGAACAGGTCCTCGAGAGTTGCATTCTACACTTTTTAATCTTAGTCTGAGCTATATGAACAACCCATTCTTATTAATGTTTGAATGTCCAAACTGAAGTAAATTTCAATTTTTAGCAGAATGTGTTGACAGATTGACATGAAAATTACACATACACTTAATCTCAATCTGAGCTACATGGAAAATCCATTCTCTTTAATGTTTGGCCATTCAAACTGAAGTTTTAGCTTTTAAGGGAAGAAGATTTTGAACTGATCTTCATTTTTTAACAATCTAAGCACCAGTGGATGGTCTCATTAAAATTAAATTTTTAGCAAATCGCTTTGACAAATTGACATGAAAATTACACAAACACTTAAACTAAGTCTGAGCTACATGATAAACAAATTCTTATGAATATTTGAAAGTTCAAATTGAAGTTTTAGGCGTTTATGCACGGTATATATGTGAAATTACCAGCAAAGTATATCTTCTGTTTTATCAGGAAGACACATTCCTGGTTTAATCCACAACTCATATATTTTGGGGTCTATTCGATTAGAATCACAAAATATCATATAAAAATGCAATAGTCAATATTTATCAGTCAACTGAGTCTGGTCGATAAGCATATTTTTTCAAATATGACGACAATGTCAATAATTGCGCGGATGAAAGCGAGGTCATGCTACCACATCGAAATACATCACTGCCTCTCAACAGACACCTGTTATAGATGGATAGAAGGAAAACCACGGAGTCGTGTATCTCTTGTATAGCCTGGTTACCTGTGTTTTCGATTCCTTTAGCTGTATTTTTGCGCATGCGCACACTTATTGTAACATTTGTTAGCTGTTAATGGATCTAATTCTAAACTGAATAGTCATTAACAGAAATATCAAGGAACAAGTGATAAAATACATTCAAAGTAAAAATAAATGTACTTGTTTATAACCAGGTCCCTACTCTGATCACTCTAACTTCTAAGGCTTTCTTGTCAATTCGACCCCTCAGATTGGTCAGATGATGAATAGCCCCAAGTAGAATTGTCATTTTCAAAAAACATGCAGTGCAGTTCTTATGCTATAGGCCATTACATGCAATAGAACTTTTTGGTGGTAATTTTGAACAGTTTCGTTTTGAAATAACTTTAAGCAATTTATCAGTAAAAAGTAATATTGGATAGGTACAAGTGACATCTTCCGATTCAGAAAAAATAATTGAATTTCAAAATTTGTAAGTCCAGTTCTTTTATTAGTGGAAATAATTTTATGAATCTACCTGTAAACATGACTAAGGGACTCAAATCCAGAAATGAAACACTTTGCAAAAGGGGTCGAATTGACAAGAAAGGTGCGAATTGACAAGAATCAAGAGACATGGCAATAAAAAATTACAAATACCAAATTTTGTAAAATATCAAGGAGTAAATACTCAATTGCATCCCTTTAATCCTGCTTATAATTCATGGAATTCAGTGTTCCCTTTCACGTACAATCCTTCGTTTTTCACGTACAAATGACAAGGTTCACTACAGATTTTCTAGCAATGAGTTCTCTCTACGTTCTTAAAGCCTAAGAAAAAACTCGGAAACTAAAACCAACAAAACAGAATTGGAGTCCTTTCGCTCGCGTAAAAACGATATCCAACGGAATTTTCCAAACCTTCGTGGTTTCCAAGTAAAACGTCTGCGCAGGTTATCAGTCATGCACACAAACTAAAAATAGAAGAGACTGTTTGATTGGTTCGGCTTTTTTTGCCGCTCGGAAGGGTTGGGAAATTCCGAATCTCATTTTCTCTAACATGTTGCCGAGAACGATAATATCAATGGTTTCCGAGCGTACTTCTGTGTTGTCTGTCTTTCGACAGCATGGTTCCGATCATCAACAACTAATAAAGCCATGGCTAAAAAGAAATCTTTTCAACCCATGTTAACACATTATTGGCAAACAGGGTAAACTTGCCACCAGTCCATAGAATCTTTACTAAATTACTGATACAGTTTTTGAGCCGATATGACCGCTTATAGCTTTAGCATACAGTGGAAACAAATCCATCCAGTCAGAATCAGTGTCCTCGATAAATGAACGAAAATCCTGAATCTGTTTGTGTTACCGTTATACCGTTCCTACAGGATAAAGGCTATGCCTGTAACTCCCGCTCAGGTCTTCTTATTGTACTAACTGTTGCATGCGTGGGTCTAGTCATATACTGTCTGTGCTGCCAGTACTTGTCAAGTTTATTCTTAAAGGCATTTAAGTCTTTGGCACTGACTACCCACTCTGGTAAACTGTTCCAATCCTGGACCACTCTCAAGGAAAATGAAAATTTTCTGATGTTCAGTCTACTGCGTCTTTTCTTCAGTTTTTTACTGTGACCCCTTGTTCGTGTTTCTTGAGATGGTGGTAATAGCCTTTCATGATCAAGCCTTTCTTTCCCAGTAATGATCTTATAAACCTGGATCATATCTCCTCTTAGTCTCCGGTAATGCATTGATGGTAGCTTCAGCCTCTTGAGCCTTTCTTCATATGGAAGGTCCTTGATGTCAGTGCATAGCTTGGTTGCACGCCTCTGCACTCTTTCTATCTTGTCCATATCCCCTGCATACTGGTGAATACGTGGGGCGTTACCATATTCAAGAATTGGTCGAACCATGGTAGTGAAACGCCTTTTAATTACTATGGTGGCTCTGCTTGTAAAGGTTCGCTTGATTATGCCAAGAATTCTGTTTGCTTTCCCAACTGCGTTACTGGTGTGATGATGGAATGTCAGCTTGCTATCGACACGTACCCTTAGATCTTTCTCCATCTCTGTGACTTCAAATTGTCTTTGTAGGCCATCGTTGTCCCTCATTTCATACATGTACCTGGGGTTATTCTGCCCAAGGTGCATAACACTGCACTTGCTGGTGTTGAAATTTAGTTGCCAAGTGCTTGACCAGTCAGACAGGTTCTCTATATCTTTTTGCAGGCATGCTCTGTAGTCATCTGTTGCTACTCTCCTGTACATCTTGGTGTCGTCTGCGAAAATTCTTGTTGTGCTGTTCACTGCGTCTGGGAGGTCATTTCAGCAACCGCTCCTGACTTTAAATTAAAAAACTTCATGAATATTTTTTAGTTTATGACTATCATGCTGAATCTTTGCAAAATCTTATGGAAATTACATTTATCCTGTCAATATTTGTTCCATGTTTTTTTTCTCTCTCTCCAAATTATCAGTCTACAAACAATGGACCGGGTTCTGCAGTTGGATCCGATCCCACTGACTAGCACGAAATGAAAAACAAACAAACAAATGTTCTATAACCTTTATTTTTATTGCATTTATAGCCTACAGTACTAAACATTTAATGTTAAACAAAATGATAGTTCAATGCACCATGGTAACTATTTCAAAGAAACATGGTTTTACCCCAATTTTCATTAAAACCTCCAGTTTTCATGAAAAAAACCCAACTTTTTTTAATGGAGGTCAAGTTACCGACAACAGGGTTTTTTGAAAACCTTAAGAAAAAAATCCCTGTGGGAACACTGGGAATTGTATGTATATAATTCTGTGCATAAATTTACCATTACTGGCATTGGCAGTGAACAAGCTACGGAGCATATGAGCCACATCTTAGATTGTTTAGACCAGGACCATTTTGGCTATTAACACGGCTATTTGTCATATAAGTAAGGTAGGGACTAGGGGTACGTGACCGTACCTCTAATATTTGAAATTAGCGGTACGGTCACGTACCCCTAGCGAGCCCTGTGAGGGTTGACTAGGGGTACGTGAGTCATTTAAACTATGTAGCAACATATTAATTTGCCTGCAGATACGTTTTATTGATGCTAATATTAATAATCTCTCATTTCTACCTTATCTTGTGGATATTTAATGGAGAAAAACAAAGAAACTCGTGTAAAAGCCTTTAAGGATTCTACGACGTATTGATACAGATACAGAAACTTCAACAAATATTTCCCACCCAACTTGTTCTCACCGGCAGCGATGAGAATAGATGTATTCCGCATACATGTATCGGGTTAATTATTGTCAGATACGCCCGATATCTGAAAATCCGTGACCAATGTTAAGTTTTTTTCTTAAAATTTTGATTCAATGGTAACTTAATTAATACAATAAGCTTGTAAAAAACTACTGCTGATGTGCCTTCCTAACTTAGCGATGAATATAAAGTGGTAGATCTAAGAAAATAAAAAATATCGAAGCTTCGGCTCCAATCAAGTATCGAAACATGTAAGTTTGCCGGTACCCAAGTTTGCTGGTTAATGACCTACACAAATCAACTCGTAAAACACGTTTGATAACTGATCGCAATTAAACAGTGCATTTATTCTAAACAAGGCTGGTATTGGATATTTATACATGTTTGTATTCTTTATTCATAGGTATAGTTTTCGCTGCCGTGAAAAAAATGCCAATTGGAAATTATTTTTGGATTAATTTTTTTTTGCTTTTCTGCGTTAAACAGTCAGAATAGCAGGTTGAAATGAGATAATATTAACATTAGCATCGCTATTAACGTATCTGCAGACACAATAAAGTGTTGCTATACAGTGTTATGGACTCACGTACCCCTAGTCAACCCTCACAGGGCTCGCTAGGGGTACGTGACCGTACCGCTAATTTCAAATATTAGAGGTACGGTCACGTACCCCTAGTCACTACCTATAAGTAACTGAAGTCAACATGCATAACAGATAACAAGGCGAATTCTTATCAATTACTTCAACTGTATAGGCAACAAAATACAGTCATTATCAAACTTAGTTTGAAAAGCACAGCACACACCATATTTGCTGAAAATTAGTAAAACTGAATCATTATTAACCAACAAAGAGCATATGAGCAATATGTTTAACTACAGATTTGCTGCTTTAAAGTCTTATTTCCGGACTGTTTCGTCGGGACTATCATGTCATGTTTTCACGAATACAACGGGTGTTTGTAATCAGAATAAAACACGGGAGGTTTTCGCGCAACCTTGAGTAGCATGCTTAAAACTTCTATTCCGAATTCTGCTAACCATTTTTGTTGTATTTCTGGATGCTTGCTTTGACAAGTACTCTGACAAAACACGCATCTTTTTTGCTTTTCTCCTAGAAATAGGAGATTTGTTCTTTTCAAGTTTGGGCCCATCTTGTTCCTCTTTGTCGGACATTTTGTTTTGTATGTATCGCTTACATCAACGAAATGTAAACATGAGCTAATTCCGGTAATTTATAAAATTCATATATATTATAGTTATATACATATAAAATTAAAATTGTATATTGGAAACAATATGCGAAGTTATCAGTTTATAATTTTGCAAGATGATGAATAAAACGGCAAAACGTGACCGTTTTATTTTGTTGATGATATAAGCGATCACGATTATTTCTCCGCTGACCGTCACCGTCGACTGCCATTCAGTTGACTTTGAACAGAATAGCATGAGGCAGTGCTGATTGACATACAAGGATTGACAGCAGACAAACTGACGAGATACCAAAAGAATGAGGTTTAGTGCGCTGATTACAGCTAAAATTCTTGCCCAACAACTGCTTAAACCACCGCATAACATACGAGTTGTAGACGCATCTTACTTTCTGCCAAACAGCAGCGAAAATGCATATGAAAATTACAAGAAAGAGCATATTCCTGGAGCACAGTTCTTTGACATTGACAAATGCATTTCTAAATCTGAATATGAGCACATGCTGCCGAGTATTGCTGATTTCGAAAAATATGTTGGAAGCATGGGAATCGATAATAACACCCATGTAGTTGTGTATAATAACCATCCTATGTTTGGAGTATTTTCAGCTCCAAGATTGTGGTGGACATTCAGAGTATTTGGCCATGATATGGTTTCTGTATTAGATGGTGGACTGAGGTCTTGGAAGAATGAAAATTATGAAGTGACATCAAGGATTGAGGAGCCAGCAGTTAAAGAATTCAAGGCAACTTTTGTTCCAAGTTTGGTTCAGTCCTTTGAGGATGTACTGACAAATATAGAAAGTAAACAGTTTCAGCTTATTGATGCCAGATCATCAGGAAGGTTCAATGGAACAGCTCCAGAGCCTAGGAAAGGTAATTTAGTTTGTTACATTGGGGGGATATATACAACCTGACGACCAGGCTAGCTCGAACGGTAACGGGTCGTTTCGGCCCTGAGTCGTTTCGGCCCGGGTCGTTTCGGCCTGGGTCGTTTCGGCCTGTTTTTAGGTGTGGGTCGTTTCGGCCCATTTGGTGGGTCGTTTCGGCCTCGGCCCATTTTGGTGAGTCGTTTCGGCCTATTATTTCAGTAATTTATATTTACATATGAAGCACAACTTCGTTCCCTCATCAACATACTGAAAAAACAGAGTAGACCCTGATCGTTCCCTCATCAACATACTGTAAAAACAGAGTATACACTGATTGTTCCTTCATCAACATACTGTATACATCCTGATCGTTCCTTCATCAACATACTGTAAAAACAGAGTATACACTGATTGTTCCTTCATCAACATACTGTATAGATCCTGGTCGTTCCTTCATCAACACACTGTGAAACAGAGGAGACCCTGATCTGATAAATTTGACATACAATATGTAGATCTAGATTTTAATTTAATTAATTTTACAGAAATAGTAATAAAATTGCATTGATGTAATGTCTTTTAAAAGCACCCTTATCCTGAATCATCATCGATTTTGCATAAAACAAGCGTAATCTTCACAGGTGCACTGTTTGTAAATTACAATTATACTCGTCCATAGGGTTAAATGTGTTAACTAAGGCTGAAAGTAAAGCAAAAATGCACATTAAGGTGCGCTTCAGGATTATATTTAAAGACAGAAACAAAGTATGGGGTACTGGATTAAAGAACTAAATACATGTACATGTAGTATGAAGAAAAAAGTAAATCTTGTAGTAATAGAGCACAATGAAAGAAAACATGTACATGTATATGAAAATTGCAGAAACTAACTATGTCCTGTTTTGATCGTATTAAATAAATCCAGTATACTTACTATTAATATATTCTAATTAGCGTGCGTGTGGTACAATATTGACTGTATATAATGGCACTCGTAAGTAGCATGTACGTAACACGACGACTCTTATAAATCCACAATGTGTCAAATATTGTTTTTCATCATCAAAATAATGCTATTGCTGGTTGAATTCAAATCAGAAGTCGAAATTATTGGCTTATGGTGTGGAGCTAAACGTAATTTATGAGTGATGTTTTAGAGGAGTTTAGAAGAGTTTGGTGGACATTTTTGTATATTTGAAATAAGTATATATTACTATATAACGTTTTATTTCCCCAGTTATTTAACAATACCAACAATAATGCTGAAAAATATTTCTGATAATCAAAAAAAGCTAAAATAGTATAGAGTAATTCAAGTAAGTGCCATATCTTAGTGGATAACAAACGCGTTAATCTGTAACAGCGGGGTGTTAAAGCAATTAATCACTTGCCACGTGTCACTACTAATCGCCGTGTGTCGGCAAAGTACGCTGTATATGAGACAGACACCCGTGTTGACACCTTCATTAATTGACTAACAATACAGATGTGTATCGAAAAGGTAGGCATCTGTAGCAGAACAGAACAGAACAGGCCAGCGTAAGTTTTAACAATAGTTAGTAAATATATTGATGTAGTTATTTGTTATGTCTTAATTGGATGCTGGGATTGAAATTAAGAAGTTTCAGGGGGCAATTGGTTCAGTTAACAGTACGCTAATAGTGACTTGAAAACGTGTTTTGTACAAACAGTGTAGACCCAGGTCAGAGGGCTTATAAACATGCTATCAAGGTCTGCGGTGTTTGGCATTTTATGATAAACTTTATAGCTAAAAATGCAATAAAATCAACAACTGTGAAGGATTAAAAAAGATGTCGAAGCACTGCCTATTGTATCATTCTGCTAAAAAGTGTTTTGAATGGAAATTACAAACAATATCGATAGCAGTGTCTGGCAGTTTGCACCCAGATCAGTAAAGAACGTGCTGTATGCTCAGAATCCACACTGCAAAATTTAGGATTATCGCGGCGCCTACAGCGTGTTAAGAAAAATCTAAGTAACAGTAAAATCTCTACATTACATTCACTCAATTCTATCTTATAGAAATAAATCCATTAATTAACCTTCGTTAAAAGGTCGTAATAAAGAGGTTTTACTGTATTTGACTATCATTTGATCTGTATTTTATCTATAACATCTCCTCGATGATGCCAACTGGAAACACTGTGGTGAAAAACTTTACATCAATGACTGACGTGACAGGGCGAACTAATTCTATAATATCTACTTGTCTTTACCACTCTAAAACAGTGCAAATCATCATTTTTAGGGAACACATCGCACAGATAATGTTCAAAACAAGTTTCGGACAACAGGTTTTCCCTGAAATTTGATTAAATCAAATAAAAAAATGAAATGGGCCGAAACGACCCACCCCCTCAAAAAGGCCGAAACGCCTCAGGCCGAAACGACTCAGGGCCGAAACGACTCAGGGCCGAAACGACCCGGAATCAGCTCGAACATGGGCGCGGGACCTTCAGACTTTTTTATGCTCTACCAACTGAGCAAGCCACCTGCAAATGCTTCTTTCCAAACTGGTAGGAAATTCGGTACCGTGACAATAACAATGAAATCGAAATTTGTCCTGGAATTTATTTGTGGAAACTTGTAATAAACAGATGTGCAGAGCACTGCAGACGCTGTTAATCTAAACATACATTAATAGTCACAGTCCCTCTATTGGATGCCTTGAATGTCACAGGGGGAGAAAAATCTACAGTCTGATAGGGGCTTGAACCTGGGACCTTCCGACCGCAGACGGGATGCTCTACCAACTGTGCTACATGTAGCCAGCCGCTTACAAATTCCTCTGCCAAACTTGTGGTAGATTCGGTACTGAGTCACTCACATAAGACATACTTCTCCATGAAATTTGTACTAGTGTAACGGGTGTAAAAAGGGGGGACCCAAATTTTATACTCGAAAGGTTTATGATTATCGTACACGGAAATGGTTTGCTGGTAACTCGTCGCGGACCGGGTCGCATCCGTACATAATTGGGGACGAATAGCGAGGCCGCGTCTGTACATTGGGACGAATAGCTGTGGCGTGTAAACTCTCCGGTTGAAGTACAATTTATCAGATTGTTTACTTCCGCCAAAGAGGGCGAATAAAACCGCCAAGTTAAAGCAGAATACTTATTGCTGTTTTATCCTTATTTAGGTGAGTTTCAGAGACATTTCTAGTGAATATATAAACCCAGTGTTATGTTTTACTCTCTCTAGCCACATGATGTTGTCATGACATTCTGTTTTAATCTGTTTATTAGACAATTAAACACAGTGTATGCTTGTGGCTACCACGTGACGAAAAGAACAAAGACATTGGACTGTACGTTTTTAATCTGTTTAATGGTGTTATAACATCGGAAAGCATACACCTCGTGAACTGTTTCAGTCAAGAGATACTGTGTGGAGTTTGAAATGATTGATTATAAACTATTTGTATCATAAATATTTAGCGTTTATGCAAACAGGGTAGACTCTGACCGGCAATATGAATGCATGTTTTGGGTCAGGGTCGTCACTGTTTGCTATGAGCCACGCCGTTTGTTACTGAGTTTCGATGATTAATGTTTTGGAAAGCTGAATATAAGTTTCAATATTTTGAATAAGTGCTGAAGAAGGGATAGATCTGTCTACCATTCAGATCTCAATATTACACCCTTTTGTTCTATACAGAAGAAATGAAGAGTAAAATTGAGCTGATGGAAAGGGTAGTTTGAACCAAGATTGTAAACCTTTTATGCAAATGTATTTTTAACAGTTTTATGTATATTTATATAGTATCTAACACTCTCGCTATTGGTTTGGTGAAATGCTCTCAGTGTAGACATGGCTAGAATGTCTAGACACGTTATGGACATTTCACACATCCTTATCTAGTTTTAGATAAAGCAATTGCTAATTCGTAAACGTTAGAATATTGTTAAAGAACAGACATAGCGTTTGAGAGTTAGATCTATATGGACAATTGATCAGATTGTTTACTTCCGCCAAAGAGGGCGAATAAAACCGCCAAGTTAAAGCAGAATACTTATTGTAGTCCGGAGGATAAGCAAAAAATCGTGCATTTTTTGATACACCTATGAAATTTGGCACATAGTTCACCTAGCACCTACAATGTCATTTAAAAACGGGACCCCAGCTCAATTCCTCCTGTAGCGAAAATGGCGGCCATTTTTCAAAATGGCGGACTCCAATTTTAGATGTTTTTATCTTTTTGCTTATAGATATGATAGAAAACAATTTGTTGTGTCTATATCTATGTTTTTATGGTGAGAAATGATCTATTTGACAAAACATCTATGATTTTTATGCTTGTTGTACTGAATGGTCAAAATTTACAAGAGTTATGGCCCTTGACGTCAGTAAATAAATGCTTTTTAAATGACTTAACGTCCACTCCTCATAGGTTTCTGCCTGTAATTTGTTAAAACTACCCAAAATGGTTCAACATGACATGTTGTTGTAAATTTGCTAATTGAGTTATACTTAAATCTTTTTTGCCAGAGTTATTGCCCTTGCCGTGGGTAAATAAAATAGAATGTTGTGCGCCAACCGTCTTTAAAGAAGTCCTGAATAGAAACTGTTTGGCCAATTTCATTAAAATTTCATATATATGCTTCTTGGACAATGCTCTATCAAATTTTGTGAAATGAAGATTATGTAACTAAAATTGTCGTTGCCATAGCAACCAATTGAAAAAATCTTAAAAACTCATTTTTTAACAAATTTTTGGTCTGATTTTAATTTTATATAATTATTTATAATAAATGAATAACCATATACAAGATATTTTGAAATTATTTGCCTCGCTTGAAAATCACGGCGGTCAGTGGGTGGGGTAAAATTCTCTGATATTGCCATAACAACCAAATGAATCAATTTTTAACACTCTGCTTGTATGGGACCTCTATGTTGATATGTTATTTTACGCAAATGATCCTCTAGTGACCTTTATTAATTATTCTTTGTAATTTTTATCTTAGCTTATCAATCATGGTCGCATGTGGGTGGGGAAATATGGCCATTGCAACCAAAAGAAACAAACTTTAAACATCTTCTTGTCTGAAACTTCTGTGCTGATATGATTATTTCTTATAAACATGATTAACTTTCATTAGTTGCATACTTCCATAATTCTTGCAATGTTTTTCTAAGCTCATAAAACATGGCCGCCAGTGGGTGGGAAAAGTTTTCCTTATATGGCCATAACTACCAAAAGAAACAACCTTTGAAAATAATTTTGTCTGGAGCCATTATGGTGATTTCTTCTACACATATGATCCACTAGTGACGTATTTCTATAATTTTTCAAATAATGTTCTTAGCTTAAAAACATAAGGCCGCCAGTGGGTGGGGTAATATTTCCTTATTTGGTTATAGCAACCAAATGATACCAACTTTGATGATGTTCTTGTCTGAAATTTCTGCTCTGATTTGTTTTAATACAAATGATCCACTAGTGACCAACTTCAATATTCTTTGAAAAGGTTTCTCTTAGCTTATCTAACATGGTTGCCGGTGGGTAGGGTAAACTTTCCTCATATGGTCATAGGGGACAACCAAATGAAACACACTTGAATAATATTATTGTCTGGAACCTTTGCTCTGATTTGTTTTAATACAAAAAATCCACTAGTGACCCACTTCAATATTTTTAAAAAATGTTTTTTCAGGCTCATAAGACATTGCTGCCATTGGGTAAGGAAATAATTCCTTATTATTTATAGGATCATTGGAACCAAAAGAAACAAACTTAAAAACTATCATTTTCAGACACTACCAGACCGATTTAAATATAAGTTGTGACATGCTACTAAATGTTGTCAGATACCCCCTTGTTACCTATCTTATATAATTTTACACTTGTTATTTTTGGGTAACTTTCTACTGGATTTAGTATACAAATATATAGTTACATGTATGTTTTCTATAGTACAAATATATACCTGCCAGTGGGTGGGGTTAGTTTTCCTTACATGACTTTGGTGAAACATGTAAAACTAGTTTTAAGAGACATTTCTATCCCTCTTTCAATATAATATTACACAAAATTAATGATCCTTGGTTGACTTTGTACCAAAGTTATTAATTCAAAGACGGGACATTTAATGTGGAAGTAAGGCAGTAGTGTTCGTCCGTCTGTCTGATAAACAACATATATCTGTCTATTCGGCTTGCTAACACGATAACTCGAATTCATTTTTCCAAGTTTCATCATGCACGTACATGTGCATTTTGCTTCATTATCTAAATAGTTTGAACAGTTTCATAAATTGCTACCTTTTGAATATATTTTATTGACTGTTTTCCTATATTGCCAAATAGAGACATAAGGTAGAAAAGCAAGAACGTTTTCATATCCCCAATTCATCTCTAAATTTGTATAGTATTTAAAAAAGCAATTACATGTATGTTTAAATCACGTTACGTGTTATGTTTTTGTCTTTTAAATAAAAAATAATCTTGCCATGTGGCTAAACATGAGCATTATCTAGAGAATTTAGGTACAGAACATGTAATGAAAACATTGTCTGTTCATGCGAAAATTCGATCCTATTTTGGTCGGTTTCATCATATTCTTGATACGACAATTCATTCTCCAAAGTTAACCATATAAAACATGGCCTCCAGTGGATGAGAAAGACGATACTTATATGTATACTGTTCATTGGAATTATTGTAAAACAATACCATTGAGTTGTCGCTCATATAAGTATATATAAAACAAACAAAATAAACAGGGATTCTTTAAAAGATGACTCCGTAGTAAGACTAAATGTCCATCCTAGAGCTATGACTAAAAACAATCCTGGTAAATGTCTACTAGGAGATGCTATACGAGTAATCTTCGAAACGCATTGAGTATGGTAGTGACACACTATTTCCAAAAGGAATTTTCAGCAGGTAATCAAAACAAAACAAAACAAAAACAAATCAGCAGGTAATCTTAAGCAAATATCTACATAAAGTAACATCCTATCATAATTGTTCCTACAAGTTGTCATTCTTTCGATGTTGGCAGATAACTCAACCACTTCATTGAAAACGAGAAACAACTACTGACGATATTCAGTCGTATATGAAGTTTGCGGAAATCTCGGTCAAAAGAGCTTTTTACCAAAATGACCAGTGATTCTTGGTCTTCTTAGAGGTGGTTTGATGATGAAGAAAGACATTTTATTGTCATGATAGAACCTGTTGATAATTTCACACACTCAGGTGGATCAAAAACAGGAACACGTGAAAAAAAAGTTTTAAAAATCAAAAAAGTATGTTTGATATAAAATACGTGATATTGCACGCATTATTGGCAATTCACTATAAATAGCTATTTTTGTTTTAAACGATATCTGCGGGTACTCAATATTTGACTTAAAACTAACAAGAGCCGCATATGGCCCTAAATCGCTCACCTGGTACCCATGGTTACTGTCATGGTAATGAACCGGTAATGGTAAAGTTTTCACAATAAGCCATCATTGGTAAATTCATCCCCACCCTCTGGCGGCCATGTTTGAGCTAGGAAGATTATTTTAAGAATTCTGGTAGAGGGTCACCCATGGATCACTTGTGTGAAATTACTTTTAAATCGGACTAGCGGTTTCAGACAAGAAGATTTATTCACTATATAGCCATATAAGGAAAATCTGCACACCCACTAGCGGCCATGTTTTTTAAGATAGGAAAAATATTTTAATAAATCTGATAGATCACCAATGGCACATTTTGGTAAAATTATTTTCAATTCGGACCTGTAGTTTTTGACAAGAAGATTTTTAAAAAAAATTCAATTGGTTGCCATGGCGACCACAATTTCAATTGGATGCCCTATATTTGAAGAAATCAGAGAGAGTACCCTACAAGAAACAATCCTATGAAGTTTTGAAGAAATTGGCCCAGTGGTTTCCAAGAAGAAGATCTTTAAAGAAAAAGTTTGACGCCTGACGGACACAGGGCGATCACAATAGCTCACCTTGACACTTTGTGTCAGGTGAGCTAAAAATGGTAACATGTTGAAACTGACAAAGGATTGCACAAGTGACCCAAAATACGACTAAATGGTATTGGAAGCTGTTGATAAAGTAACCTAGGTGTGTGTTTAACAAGCAAGAAAGGTTAAGAACAAATATGGAATGCCAATATTTGCAAAATACACGTTGGGTGCAAAGAAAGTTTTGAATGCCGTTATCTTCAGTGCAGAGTACAACAAAAAAGGGTAGTAGTATGACTGATAGGTAATACCATGATGTTATATTTAAAACATAGAACCAGTACTTCCAGGAACGTAAAGATTTAAAAAAAAAGAAAAAAAGATTGAAGTCGTACTGACTAAATGTGATACAGCATTCACTTATTATTCTCAAGATTTGGTGAGTTTGGTTTGGTTGTTAACGTCTATTTCTGCGTTATATAGGCTAATGAGACATCTTAGGGAGAGGACATTGTATACAAAAACCCGGGCGCGATGCCCTACTCTTATTATAGATATAGTTTTCCGGTTCTTTCAAATGCCTAATGCAAAGCAGTTAAAAAGCACTGATACATTGGACCATTTTTTTTTTATAAAGTCGCTTTCCCCAAGTCTGGTGACTTAGACTTATATGCTATGATTTTGACATGTTTGGTAGAAGTCTAGAAGATAATGATAATGCCAAATATCTTAGACCAGTGACACTTTGTTCCTACTAGAATATTTTATTTTATTGCCAAGGAAATCAGGTGGCATGCATGGTAAAGCTTGGCTACTCATGTTCTGTACGAATCCAATCAATCCTATTTCATTTAAACACATTATTTGCAGATTGGAAGGCAAGTTGATCGACGTTTGTACGTACATACGGATGGACAAAAGTAACATTATATGAGCAACATTTCTGCGCGGCATCACATTAAACGCATACACATTGTAATTGTTGTTTACTTTGTTTCATACATAAATTCTATAACTCTATATATCTATTGTGAGACAATTTCTTTTATTACTTATTGTTAAAAAAAAAAATTGCATAAAATGGCGGCCGTTTGAGTATTTTTACTTGAATTAACTGCAATTTTGATTTTTCTTCATCCAAATATAGACTTGTAATTATATTTGAATTCATTGACCCTAAAAACATAGGTATACGAGATGTAGATGTCAACATTTACTTTCAACCGCTATCATTAAACGAGTTACATTGATTTGAAAATTGAAAAGACGGCCATTTTTGAAATTGCCGCCTTAGCTTCCATAGGTAAAATCTGATTAAGGTCTAACTTCCGAATCAATAATATTAGGACAAGTGTGTTTTCATAAAATTCATAATGTAAATAATGTGAATACTTCCATATTTCAATTTGGAAACACAATATTTAAGTATTTATTAATATTTAGTTTATTTTACACAAAATGGCTGCCATTATAGTAATTTGTACGTAAATAGGCAGCCATTTTGACCTTTATTCCTTAAAATACAGTTTTGTTTTATATTTTTATTCATTGACCCTGAAATTATAGGTATAGCTATCAATATCTACTTTATATCCCTATTTCCATTAAAAATTGAAATGGCGGCCATTTTTTAAATGGCCGCTTCAGTCGCCATTGATCAAATCTGACCGATGTCTAATTCTTAAATAAACCATAATAGGTCAATGCAAGTGTGTGCCAAATTTCATGAAATTCGTCAACTCTGTTTTCTAATTTTATCTTCTTTGAGAGGATGTATTTGATTTTTTTTACTTATTTTTAAGTAAAATAACTGCATTATTAATAATTATTTCAGATATAATGGCAATCATTTCATTTTTTTCTTCAAAATACAGATTTGTGATTATATCTAAACTAAATGACCCTGAAAACAGAGGTAAAGATGCCGACATAAACTTTCTACCCCTATTAGTAAACGAGCTACGTGGATTTGAAATTTGAATTGGCGCCCATTTTTAAAATGGCTGCCACAGTCACCATGGGTCAAATCTGACTGGGGTCCCATTTTTAAATGAAGCGTAATAGGTCAAAGTAAGTGTGGACCAACTTTCATAGGTGTATCAAAAAGTGCACGATTCGGCCAAAAACCGGCCTTAAGCCTCCGGACTATTGCTGTTTTATCCTTATTTAGGGTCCATTACCACCGGTTTACATTCGCCAGATATAAACTCAAACCCAGGGCCCTTGCTTATCCGTCAAGTTATCGAACTGTCTCAGCTGTGGGGCAGCTTACCCAAATTTCACCAGTATCAGGGTTACTTAATCATACCTGTTTCATCAGTATATATGAACTAATTAGCACAGCAGCAAGGAACACAACTTCACACACATGCTTATGCACATGTGAATTTGCACAGAAAAGTGACAGCATTAATATGCATTGCAGTTCCAGGAAATCTTGACCTGTGTGACCTAGATACATTTGTATTTAGCTCATCTATAAGCAAAGCTCAGGATGAGCTTTTGTGGTACTTGAATGTCCGGCATCAGTCTTCTGTCATGTGTGACGTCATCAACAATTTTAGTGTTTACTCACTAGAGGCCACAATTTTTATCCACTTTTTCTAAGATTGTGTATATCTAAACATAACTTCCCTAATGACTTTAATTATGGTTGAAATCGGACCATTAGGTCATGAGTTATCTGCCCATGACTGGTCATGTTGTGCTAAAATTTCCATATCTAACAGTATTTACAATATAGAGGCCACAATTTATATTCATGAATCTTTCTTAAACTTGCTCAGATTGTATAAATTTATGACCATCATTAAGCTCCCATATGAGTTCTTAGTAATTATAGTTGAAATCTGACCTTTAGGTAAGAGTTATTTGCCCTTGATGTGTTGAAAATGCCATATCTTATTCTTCTTTGAAGTTTGAATGCTGTACAGGGGCCTAACTCTTACGCTGTACCACTGAGCAATATAATGCCGCTGGTCTCTATAGGAACATCTGATCAGGGTCTGCACTGTTTGTCATTTTGCAATAAAATTGTTAAAATCAAGAATTTTTAATATGTAATCAGTAACACTCACAATATACTCCCGTTTGAGAGATTGAGCATACAGATTTCTTCAACAATTAGTGTACATGTGAAGAATACACTTGTCTAATACACAGACAGCAAACATTTTGATCAGAAGGAGCCCCCTGATCAGTGTCTGCATTGTTAGCTTAAAGCAGGCTGAAAGTTAATCAAAATGTGCCTAAATGAGCATTCTGTTTTACATTCAACAGGCTAATGGGGCCCTACTGATATATGGAGTAATTCCCCTTGTGGGTTATGTCCCTTGCACGCTGGGTAACACTAAGTGATAAGCCAGTTTGGTAGACAGTGAGTGGTATGACAGATTCAGTAAATTATAAACTGATAAGCTCTATCTCTCTCTATTTATCTATCTCTCTCGCAAACAAGCCAGCAAGTAAGAAAACAAGCAGCTGCATGATTCCATTTTGCATTTCAAAAGAAAATTTGTATTGAATTACTGAATGACGTAACACAAGACTAGGACTAATGTCGAAGGAGGAACAGTGTCGCCACGTTGGCAGTAATGTGACAACCTCGAATATTTAATTTAAGACAGTTGTAAAATTACCTCATTCAAATCATATATATACAAATGTATAAAGGCAGTGAATAAGTCTGTGCATAATGATTAGAATAGCACATGTGGTTTTATTACATTCAATTTCGATTACATATTAATGCAAGCTGGTGCTGCATGCAATATATAATGTACCTTATAATAAACAAAGTTAATTGTAATAAAATAATTTCAACTGCACTCCCTTATTGAATCCCAACACTTGATTTAGTTAATAGACTAGAGACAAGAGCTTAGAGGGCCTTGAATGCCCTGCTATCGTTCACCTGTTGTTAATGAAGCCTGATACTTTACCTTTGAGTTTCACCTGTTTTAATCCAAATCCATTCAAATTTGTAGTATAGCATGTAAACAATTTTGGAATACAACCTCATAATTCTTGTATAGTAGAGTATATCAAGGGCAGATAACTTGTGCCTAAACAACACTGAAATGAATCCTTTTCTAGCATTTCAAAGTATATCAAGGGCAGATAAACTCATTATTGCCACAATGATTAGATTTCAACAATAATTGCACTCCTTCGAAAACTTACAGATTATACTTTGTGTTTAAGTATATAATGATCAAAACACATTCATCAAACTGTAGTTGCAAGGATGTAAAAACTGTAAGATTTGCCATTTTCAGCAGATAACTTTATACCTATTGTTTCAATTTCAACCATAATCACACTCATTTGAATCTCATGGTCATATATAATCTGAGCAAGTTTGAAAAAGACTGGATCAAAAGTATGACCAGTCTACAGTGTAAACACCGTTACATATGGTATTTCAGCAATTCAAGGACAGATAACTCTGGCCTATTTTTCCGATTTCGGCCATAATTGAAATCATCTGAACTCTTATGGTCATATACAGTCTGAACAAGTTTGAGAAAAATTGGATAAAAATTGTGGCCTCTAAGAGTGTAAACACCCTGAAATATGGCATTTTCAGCAATTCAAAGGTAGATAACTACACACCTGTTTGTTGGATTTCAATCATAATCGTATTCATTTGAACTCTTACAAGCAATTACAATCTGAGCAAGATTGAGATAGATTGGATAAAAATTGTGGCCTCTAGATTGTAAACACTTAAATATATAAATTTTCAGCAATTCAAAGGTTACTTAAGATACCGGTAACTCTTGATCTATTGGTCCAATTTCAACCATAACCAAACTCATTCAAACTCTGATGGTAATAAACAATCTGAGTAAGTTTGAGAAAGATTGAATATATTCTGTGGCCTCTAGAATTCACTAAAATTGTGAACGATGGACATTCAAGTTTTGCAATTTAAAGCTCAGGGCCCTGAGCTAGCTCCTGTGAGCTAAAAAATAAAGTATCTTACTGTCTTCTTTCAGAGTGCAAACCAGGCCATATTCCTAACTCTACAAGTATACCATTTACTGCAGTTCAAGGACCCTGCACCAATCCTGATCAGTCAGTAGTTGAGAGAGGAGTGTTACTTCCAGTAGAAGAGTTGAAAGAAGTATTTAAAAGTCATGACATTGACCTTAGTCAGCCCCTTGTTGCCTCATGTGGTTCAGGTAAATATTAGAACGGTTCCATAAGTATTTGTTTTAGATATATAATGATTGAATGTTGCAGTATCGTGACTTAACCCTTTACCTGATAGTCTGTTTATAGTATTGAAGATAGGTGACCACTTAAAGCAGGTTGAAAGTAAAGCAGAATGTGCCTTAAGGCACAATTCTGCTTTATCTTTCCGCCTGCTTTAAGCTTCAGTGTGCTAGAAAATAGAAATATTGCCTATACTATATATTCATGACTAATTAAATTGGAGCTATTTTCTTCAGCGGAGAAATGAATCACATCCGCTAAAAGGCGCTTCATGGGGGAAAGGGTTAAGCGACATCTGATCTGGATCCAAAATGTTTGTCATTTGTCTTATTATTTTTCTTAAAGTCCCAATATTAATGTCAAATTGCCAAAATCACGCAATTTTAAAACCTGAAAATGTAGGCACATTCGTAATCTAAACCTATAAAAAGAAGTAATCCCCGATGATTATAGAGGCAGCATTGCTTACAAACCCGTGAAATTGGTGCCAACAAGTCGACTTTTAAATCTGTTTTGTTGACATTTGATCGAAGACGAATCATAACGGAAATGTTCCGGCTTAGTTCGGATGACGTCACACAGTGTATATGAATTATCGCCGCGTTTCGTATCAATGACATGAACTTTACGCAATCCTACGAACCAGCCCGTTAGTCTTGTTTGTAAACAAACCCGCTTAAAATGTTAAAACCAACACGATAAGAAATTTGACACATTTAGGTACACGGTGAATAAACGTACACAGGATATAGACACCGAAGTGATTAGGAATTGAAAGTGAAAGTAGCGAAGTGAGTACTTTTATTACGTTTATCTCTAAAATCATCTTTCAAATAAAGTAAACATGAATTGCAAAATACTCTGTAGACATATGTGACCACACTGATGCCAGGAATATAAATAAATTCACCTGGAAGACTGAATAAAAAGCTTTAATCACTGGCCATAGTCGCATCTTCGTCAACATTTGTCATTATTTTCGCTGTTTATACACGTTATACAAAAAAGTGAATCGACAGTTCGATTTATTTTTCAATTCAAAGTAATTGTGCAAAATCTGCTTAAAATCAGACCAACAATAGCTGAGATAGTTGACGTCAAACCGATAGTACGTGGTACTGGGGATAGTATATTACTGTACCGGGGATAGTATTTCCAAAAATATTATTGTACTGGGGATAGACGAATATAAAATATGAAACTAGGGCCACTTTTCGAGAAGTACGAAGTATTGCAATAATAGTCAGCGTGTATAAACAATACACACATCTTCATAGTCCATCAGATGTGTACAGTTAGGGACATCGAGCTAATGTTAGACTTCAGGCGCTGTCCCTCACAGTACACAGGTGTTAAGGGTCCTCATTGAGAGGTTATATTTTGCTCTATGTTTTATTAAACCCCGACGGATTTTGTTGGGCATCAAATATCTCAAAAGTTAAGGCATTGTTAGCTCACCTGAGCTAAAGGCTCAAGGTGAGCTATTGGGATGGCCCTATGTCCGTCTTGCGTTGTCCGTCGTCGTTAGCAATTGCTTAAATGACATCATCTCCTATACCGATTGACAGATTTCAACCAAAATTTACAGGAATGTTCCTTTGGTCAAGCTCTTTGAAATTTATTCACATAATCAAAAACAATGTAGAACTCTGGTTGCCATGGCAACCAAAGTGAAAAAATAAGGAAATCTTAAAACATAGTTTTGTCTGAAACTACAAGGATCAGAGCTTAGATATTTGGCACATATCATCATCAACAGATCCTCTATCAAGTTTAAAGGCTTAAAAGGAAGATATATTTATGTACCTAGAGAAGAAAGAATATGCACTAATTGTACTTCTGATTTAGTTGAAAATGATTTTTATGATGACATGTAGTAAACACTCAGAACTAAGATTTAAGTACATAAAAACTTAAAAAGGTATTACTGTACATGTCCTACACTACAGAAATTTACCAGTCTGCTATCAGAATCCTCTAAACTGAAAATAATAAATTTGTCTAAATATTTATTTTTGACAAATTTACAGTTTGTAACTTTATAATGATACACATTTATTTCACAAATTTGAACAGTCTTATTGCGGATAATTGAGTATCATGGATACCAAATTATCTACAATCAAACGGCTTGGAGACGCCTGGTAATGCAGAGTGAGACCTATTTAACCTATTACCTCATAGCCACAGGCACATGCTGCTTTACTTTCAACGTGCTTTGGGCTATCATCTGCTAGGATCTAGCAAATATTTCTTATGAGGCATATTCATGACTGTATAAGTTGCCCTATTTTCTACAATGAAGGAATAAACCCAATGCGTAAAAAGGCGTACTTATGGGGTAATGGGTTGAACTGTATATGTTACTGTATATGTGTAGATATAGTTACTTACTAAGCGAATACCGTAATGCAATCAAAACAGCAACGGTGGCAATATTCCTTCCTTGCTTTAACTTTATATTTATTAACAAAACAATCCGTGGGAATTTTCACATTATAGCCTGTACGTGTGTACACACTACTACTACACACACACACACGCTTTTTTACCCCCGCACGGCCAAAGCAAGCAACATGGGCTGTTTGGATTGGATAACACTCGTTCATTCATTCATGGATTCATTTATCATGTATATAGTGTATGTCAACGGGTACGAGTCAAAAGAATAATGTTAAAAATTCTGAATAAGTAAATGTGATATAATTAAAAGAAAATAGTGCTGATCGGATCCAAACGTCTGCTATTACTATACATCTCGATAGCAATGCCTGACTTTTGAATACAGATACACGATAAAAGCTTACAAATCAATTCATTGTATATTTAAAACACTTCTGAAAACCATAAATAACCGTTCACGACTCTATAGCTCTTCTGTAAATTCATGTTTTGCTTGTGTGTACATATTTGATCTTGCTCTAAACATACTGATGTATGTTTTAGGCAATAAATGATTGAATTGAATTGAATTGAATTACATCAGTAATTATCACACAAAAATACAGTAAAACTCTGATATAGTGAATTTCAGGGGACCATCAGATTTACTTCACTATAAGCATACATCACTATATTGATATAGTGAAGTATTTCGCTATCATTTTTCAACTCAAATATGGATTCATATACTCCTATATGTACAGTGCATAGATCTGCATGTACATTTATGTGTAGCTGAATCTGTATTTAAGTGAAATACATGTTATTCAACAGTAAATAATAACTATTAATTCATGTAAAGTAACTTTATATATTTAGGCTAATTCAGTGTATATTAATATAAACGCAGTGAATAGTTAAAGCATGCATATTTGTAATAGTTTGACCTACGATTTACATAGCAGGTAAAGAGTTATTTCAACAGTTCATGTACACTGTATCTAGTCTAGAATCAGTCTCCATTTAGACGTGAAAAAGTCCGTCATATGCTTTTGTGTCATTTTGCTTTCTTTGCATTTTCCTAGAAATACTTTCATTGTTTGAAGCAATTTGAAAAAAGCCTGTGGTGTTTTTGTTTCACCTTCCAATGGCCGCTCTAATAACGCTATAGCTGCAGTGTCAAAGTCCGATGCTATATCCTTTTGAACTTTTTTCCCTTCCTCAACACATTTTATTATCTGATATTTTGTCTCTAAAGAGATCGCTTTCCGTTTTTTAACTTTCCATTGCGTATACGCACAGCCATGGAGAAATTACAAGGTCTGTAATTTCTCCATGGTACAGCCGAATAAACACAGAGCACATAATCAAAATGCGGATGTTCAGGCTGCTCCTGATATGCACTGATCGCAAAGGTAAAGTCTAATTTTGGCTCATACATATATAGATAAACACGTTGTATGTTTTTACTTTGAAAACCAGTGTTGTGTGAAGGGTTGCGCATTGTTGGTATAGGAGTAACTACAAAATAGCCGAGTTGAAATAGCAGTGATTCTTTTAAGAATGCTTTGATAATTTATAGTTTACTCTGTTAAATACATTCGACATGTATTTCACCACAAACTACTACAATCGCATAAAGGCGTAAGAAGGGAAAATGATATGTAATAAATTAAGTGGCTTTGGACTTAACTTCCTAGAAAAATGAAGATTATCCATTATTTCGTATGCTGGAAACGTAACAGCATGTAGTTTGCCATAAAAATCAAACGCAATGTACCATAATACCATTTTACGACACAAAACAATGAGTTTTCGTGAGGCTATCCTCAGTACAGCCTTCCGCTATACCCAGTACAATAAATAACCGTTGGACACTATCCCCAGTACATTTGGCGGTCGGTTTGGCATGGTATATCTTAGCTATTGTTTGTCGATTTTTAAGCAGCTTTTGCATAGTTACATTTAAATGAAAAATAAACAGATCTGTCGATTCACTTTTTTGTATAACGTGTATAAACAGCGAAAATAATGACAAATGTTGACGAAAATGCGACTATGGCCAGTGATTAAAGCTTTTTATTCAGTCTTCCAGGTGATTTTATTTATATTCCTGGCATCAGTGTGGTCACATATGTCTACAGACTAACTTGCAATTCATGTTTACTTTATTTGTAAGAAGATTTTAGAGATAAACGTAATAAAAGTACTCACCTCGCTACTTTCACTTTCAATTCCTAATCACTTCGGTGTCTATATCCTGTGTACGTTTATTCACCGTGAGGTAGGATTCTTAACGAAGTGGGGGCATATGTCAGGCTTCTTACACGCGATTTCATTTAGTTTTAATGCATAGAAAATGCACACATATAAGAAATTGCACGTTTTAAACACTAATTTCCGTGGTATTGTGCCTTTAAATTCCAAAACTGTAAATATACTCAGCCAATAAAGAAAGCACCCACTTTTGTGTTCTAAATTATCAGCCTCTCATACATTAAGTGTATTTAAATTTTATTAAAGTGGCCGACGACATGAAATTATTGTAGCTAAAATACTGGCACATTTAACTGAAAATAAAAAATCTATACTCAGCAAAAATAGAAACTTTACATTGGATTCAAATGTGTATAATTCTGTCTACAAACACAATTTTGCAGAAAGCTTAGTGTTTTTCGAAACTTTGGATCAATGTCTGTAAGTTTTCGACAATGGTGATGAAAAAAATCCAAAAGCCACGTCGTGTTTTGACGGCAAAATGCATAGGGGTCGATTTCAAAATTATCAGAGATGTGAACATGTACGCAAGATGTGTTTGATTCAATTTACGGTTTCATTTTAAATGACTTTTTTGCATAAAGACAGTTCAGTAGCGCGAATGCTCACCGTCGCGCCTCAGGCAAGCAACACTCCGTCTCTGATGCATCGTCTAATGACGTCATCTTGGATGCCATGCCATTTTCGTAATCGAGCATTTCTGAGGTTGTTGGTCGTGTAAATCTGGTATTTGTTCCGCATCCGTCGCCAACTTTACCCTTTACATACTCTATTGGTTTCAAATATGTTGATACCGCAGGCCATGGCATGACGTTGACGTTATTCTGGGCTTTGTAAGTACAGTTACGATCTACCCTGAATGCGGTCTACGGGTACGGATAGGACCGTGGCATTGCTTCAGACGATTCCTGATTGTCTCGGCAGCGATCCCAAACCGCCGAGCAGTAACCGTTGCTGGGATTGAACAGTTACGTCGATACGTTAACGTAAGAGTGCGGTCATCTCTATGTGACGTCAACGATCTCAGACGATCCTGGACTTATCCCATAACTCTGTAACGAGTAGTTAGGATATGAATTTTCTATCGTATGCCTCCAAAATGACGCCCAGCATCAGGTGCTGACGCACCCGTCGTAAGCATGCCAAATGGCCTGATTTCTGTTATTTTCAGAAAGCTGTGACATCTCAGTTTTGAAACGCAGGTGTTTACAATTTTGTGTTTTCGGTGTTTGGCTCAAGCCTGTGTGTTTCATTGCATTAAATAAACTTGAAATAAACCTGACTAGGTCAACTCAACGTCAGAGTTAAAAACCGGAAGTGGAAAGCGTGCTACGTCGTGCGCAGTAATAATTAGCGAGAGTGTGGCTCTGTATGGTCTTTATCGATAACCCCATTATGAAATGTACGTATATTTTATGAAACGTCATTAAACATCGCTCAAAACGGCTTTAAAGTATGTAAAGTTTCTATTTTTGTTAAGTATATAACTCTTTTATATGAAAACAGAATTTTTGCTTAGAGATGTTGTCCATAGAAGAGAAACAATAGTGCTCATACTCAGCATCTAGAATTTTTTCTTAAAGGAAATAAAATTACATAAAACTTTCATCCATCACAATATTCACAGGGTCTATTAAGACTAGAAAGTCTTATAATATCAAATTACCTCCCTTTGATGTGAAATAAGAATGAACTTTATGTGTTTTATTTTCGTAACATGTGTCGTTTGATCTGAATGTTTTTACTGGAATACATTGGTGAACGCACCTTTAAAATCTCAAACAAAACTTGAGTTGGTAAGGGACTTTAAAAAATATGGACCTTTAAAATTTACTTAATGTAAAGTAAACAGGTGGGTACTTTTTTGGGGGGCTGGATATTGATCTTAATTTTAACAAATTTTGCAGAATACAATTTCAAAGCAGACAACATTACAGCAGGATTAGGGCTAAATTCTTAATACAGTTTGATTGAAAACACAAAAGTACCTAGTAATTGTTGATAATGTATAACAATTAATAACTTGAAAAAAAATGAAGATACTTACAGTGAAGAAAACATTATGCTTTGCCATTTAAATGAAGTCATACACTATCACCATGCATTTTAATATACAAAATGAAGAGTTTTTGTATAAGTTACAAGATGAATTATTTAAATCTGAGTGTCAGACAGTTTGGAGCCTGATCTAACAACATTTGATCCGATTTGATTTAGCAACATAGAGATTTAAATCTTTTTTTTGTGTGTTGTTTAGGAGTTTCCGCTTGCAACCTGGCATTTGCAGCGTTTCTCTGTGGAAAGGAGGATGTCAGTGTGTATGATGGTGCCTGGGTAGAGTGGTACATGAGATCTAAACCAGACCAGCGCAAAGCCTGTCCAGACCACTGAATAGAGGGTGGCGTGCAACTGGGCCCAGCTTACGAAACTTCACATGACAAATATTGTCCTAAGTCAGATTCTAAAATTCTTAATTATCATTATTATTCATTTCTCCATCTAATCCTGTCATGTGACATCTCTTGGGAATCATCTTGAAAAGATGATTCCAAAGAGATGTCGCAAGACAGGATTAGATGGGAGAAATTAGAGATAACATGTATTTTAAGGATTTGACTTACGACTGTTTTTGTTGTACGTTCGGTAAGACGGGCCCTTGAATCTTAAATGTTTTTGTCTACAGTATAACCTCTGTAAATTATACTCAATAACCCTTTACTCCATAGCCCGTTCCTCCATTTGGAAAACAGATAACCACTTAAAGCAGGTTGAAAGTAAAGCAGAATGTGCTTTATTTAAGCCTACTTTTAGTACCATCTACTAGAATATAGTAAATATTTATTATGATACAAACTAGATACAGCAAATATTTATTATGATACATATTCATGACTGTTTAAATTTGACATTTTTGGCCGGATTGAAAATGCGGTCTATAGAATGGCGAATGCCGTCCGAGCGCACGAAAGGTCCTTTGTTGGGTAGGGAGAACAATAGATTCCATTCATTCCGTGATTGCCCTATTGTTATTGTTGGGTATTTTAGTGTACTGTTGGGTACTTTTAAACAAAAAATATACCCAACAAATGTCCAACTGTGAGAACGTCCGTCTGTCTGTCCGTCCGTCCTCACTTTGGTTGACCTTTTTGTTAGTGTCAGTTTTAGCCAAAGCTTAAGTCCTACAGCAACCAAATTTGGCATGTACACTTATATTGAGGTCATCATCACATGCTGTGGGTAACATGGTCACTGTGTCCTAGATTTCACGGTCCAATGACTTAGAGAATTCTTGGTTAACCTTTTCGTTTGCGTCTTGGTTTACCTTTTTGTTAGTGTCAGTTTTAGTCAAAGTTTAAGTCCTACAGCAACCAAATTTGGCATGTACAGTTGTAGTGAGGTCGTCATCACATGCAATGGGTAACTAGGTCACTGTGACCTAGATTTCAAGGTCCAATGACTTAGAGAATTCTTGGTTAACCTTTTCGTTTGCGTCTTGGTTTACCTTTTTGTTAGTGTCAGTTTTAGTCAAATTTAAGTCCTACAGCAACCAAATTTGGCATATACAGTTGTAGAGAGGTCATCATCACATGCCATGGGTAACTATATGATAATCTGACCGAGTATGTGTATGTCTGACTGTGTAGTCTGTTCACTGATTATCTATCTCTCTCTCTATATATCTATATATATATATGATTTAAAAAATAGATGATGTATTATAGGCTTTAAAAACTTTATAGGCTTTAAATATAGGCATTGTTTGAAGAAATAAAATTGTGTTTTTAAAGCCTATAATACATCATCTATTTTTTAAACCATATATACAGCTTTTCCCGGTAGTTTCCGGCATCACGCCGACATTATTTATTTTATATATATATATATATATATACAAAGCAAAAGTGCAGACAATCCGGCCATACCGACCTTGGCCGTTTCTTGTTCTTCAGTGGAGTGATAAACTAAATGTGAGTAAAAAGCATATATGTAAATGAAGTAAAGGGTATAACCCTTTCCTCCCTGAAACCTCAAATGGACAATTTTAATTTTCAATTTAGCCTAGTCCATTTTTAGCTCACCTGAGCCGAAGGCTCAGGATGAGCTATTGTGATACCATTCCGTCCGTCGTACATCGTCCGTTCACATTTTCAAACAACATCTCCTCTGAAACCACTGAACCGATTTCAACCAAACTTTGTCAGAAGCATCAGTGACAAGGGGGAACGAAATCTTGTTCAAAGATTTTGGCTAGAGTTATTCCCCTGGCTGTGGGACCAGATTTTCTTACATGACCCTATAGACAACTTTTAATGCATAAGAAAATCTTCTTCTCGGAAACCGAAAGGCCCAGACCTTTGACATTTGGTATGTATTTTTACCTAATGAACTTCTTCCAAGATTGTTCAAAGTTTGACGCTGGGGCTTATCAGTTTTTCTTAGGAAAACCTTTAAAAATCTTCTCCTCAGAAACTGTATGGCCTAGATCATTAATATTAGACATACAGCTTTGCCATATGGTCCTCTACCAAGATTGTTCAAATTATGACCCCCGGGTCAAAATTGACCCCGCCCCGGGGCTTATCAGTTTTACATACATGTAGACTTATATATGAAAACCTTTAAAAATCTTCTTCTCTGAAACTGTAAGGCCCAGATCTTTAATATTTGACATATAGCTTTGCCTTGTGGTCCTCTACCAAGATTGTTCAAATTATGACCCCGGGCCAAAAATGGCCCCGCCCTCAGGCTTATCAGTTTTTCATAGGAAAACCTTTAAAAATCTTCTTCTCTGAAACTGTAAGGCCTAGATCATTTATATTTGACATGTAGCTTTGCCTTAAAGTCCTCTACCAAAGTTGTTCAAATTATAACCCCTGGGTCAAAATTGGCCCCGCCCTGGTGCCTATCAGTTTTACATAGACTTATATAGGAAAACCTTTAAAAAATCTTCTTCTCACTGTATGGCCTAGATCTTTAATATTTGACATAAATCTTTGCCTTGTGGTCCTCTACCAAGATTGTTCAAATTATGATCCCCGGGCCGAAAAATTGCCACGCCCTCGGGCCTATTAGTTTTTCATAGGAAAACTTTTAAAAATCTTCTTCTCTGAAACCGTAAGGCCAAGATCATTTATATTTGACATGTAGCTTTGCCCTATGGTACTCTACCAAGATTGTTCAAATTATGAACCGTTGATCAAATTTGGCCCGCCCCGGGGCTTATCAGTTTTACATAGACTTATATAGGAAAACCTTTAAAAATCTTCTACTCTGAAATTGTAAGGCCCAGATTCTTAATATTTGACATATAGCTTTGCCTTGTGGTTCTCTACCAAGTGTGTTCAAATTATGACCCCGGCCAAAATTGGCCCCACCCAGGGGCTTATCAGTTTTTATAGGAAAACCTTTAAAAATCTTCTTCTCTTAAACCGTAAGGCCCAGATCATTAATATCTGACATGTAGCTTCGCATTGTGGTCCTCTACCAAGATCAAATTATGGCACCTGGGTCATAGCAATATCAAAATGTTGTTTTGCCCAGTCAGATTCTATGGTACAGTGTCCTCAGGTGAGCGAAATGTGACCCTCTGGGTCTCTTGTTGACATTTAAGGGTTGATTTTTACAATATATGTCAAAATGACAAACAGTGTAGACCCTGATCAGAGGCTCCTTAAGGAGCCCTCTGATCAGGGTCAACACTGTTTGCATAGGACAAGTGTACTCCTCACATGTGCGCTGTTTGCAAATGACGCACATATGCGTGACTAGGGTTCAAAGAGTTAAACTGGTTGTGTCTGAAAAACAGACAATTTCTTAGTCCCAATAACTCACCAATTGATTAATGAAAAGCACATGGCAAGGTGGCTGCCTATTGCAGGAAAAGAGTTCTGCAGAAAGCTGCTAAATAATCTTTCTGCCTTAATGTTGTCTTGCATTAAGGTGTCACCTGTCTAAAATGACCGCCGGTTCAATTTCTTTTAAATGACTGCTTAGCTTCTCTTAACCCATTACCCCATAAATACACCTTTTTACACCTTTAATTAATTCTTCCACTGAAGAAAATATATCCTATTTATACAGTCGTAAATATGCATTATAAGAAATATTTTCTACATTCTTTCAGATAATAGCTTAAAACAGGCTGAAAGTAAAGCAGAATGTGCCTTAAAAAACATTCTGCTTTACTTTCAACTTGCAGTTATCCCCTGTCTTCAAAACTAGAAACAGGCTATTGGGTAATGGGTTAACAGAATACCTCTCTTCACAAAACATTTTTTTTTGGTTCCAAAGGCTTTAAAATACTCTGAACACTAATTTTGTCTATTATCCTCCACAAACATTGTAGATCCAGATCAGACAGTGTTTTCACCACCGATATTGGTCATGATCTGTTCTGGTGTCTTAGTGCCATATTGTTTTGCCAAGAAAAGCATCATAGAAAGTGCCCCCATAGGTTGTGTTCCAGTGCCAAATACTGATAGTGCTTAAAGCAGGTTGAAAGTAAAGCAGAACATTTCTGAAGGAGCTTTCTGGTTTACTCTTAGCAAGCTTTAAGCACCAACCTGTCTGTGGTGGCTGACACATGAGCAGGGCATGGTTAAAAAATGAAAGGGTATCTCTACCAGCCTAAAAAACGTGCTAAAAGGCACTTCTAAGGGGGGTTACTTGCCTATTCAAAAGGGGCACTTATGTAGTCATCCAGGTGTTGGCATTAGTTATAGATATTTGCGATAGGCTATGCTGTTTCCTTACAGCTCTTGTTGTGATACCCTCTGTTGTTGTTATAGAATTGTTTGATAAATGTTTTAATTATATACCTCAGATAAATTTCATATGTGTCACAGTTGATATCATCACTAGTGATGATATCACTTTTGCAGTGACGATATCATTTTTGTGACGTCACATCAAAATATCTTTTGTGACATTGCACGTTAACAATTAATTTGGTGTGGTTTCTATGTAAATACGGCATTTAAATGTATATAATAAATAGAATAATCAATTCCTTTGGATGGATATGAAAAATACTTCACTTGAATGGGTTGTTATCTGGTTAAAAAACTCGTCCTGCAGACTCGGTTTTTAACCCAGTACCCCATAAATACGCCTTTAACTTATTCCTGCACAGAAGAAACTAGTGCCACATTTTACAGTGATGAATATATCTTAAGAAATATTTTCTATATTCTAACATGTTGTAGCTTAAAGCAGGCTGAAAGTAAAACAGAATGTGACTTAAGGCACATTCTGCTTTACTTTCAACCTGCTTTAAGTGGTTTCCTATCTTCAATACTAGAAATAGGCTATGGGGTTAACCAGATAACAACCCGTTCTTGTGATGTATTTTTCAGATCAATCCAAAGGAATTGATTATCCTGTATTTGTTTGTTTAATCGTTCTCCACAGAAGAGTCTTAACCCTTGTTATGCTGAATTTTCACATGACATTGTGATCTAATTAAATCTTCCATTTTCTGATAAATAATAAGTTTACATTACTTTTGATGGACTTTGGTCTAAAAATACTATAAAGTAGACAAAACAGTGCAGACCTTGATCAGATGGCTCCTTTAGGAATCCTGCGATCTGGGTCTGTTCTGTTTGCTTTTTCTGTTTCCAGCACTGCAAGGATTAATTCACTTGAACCTGTTCCTCCACTTAACTCTTTGAACCCTAGTCCCGCATATAGGCGTGCTTTTCAAACAGTGTACATGTGAATAGTACTCTTGTCCTATGCAAACAGTGAAGACCCTGATCAGAGGGCTCCGAAAGGAGCCCTCTGATCAGGGTCTTCACTGTTTGTCACAATGCCAAACATTGACAAAAACAACCCTTAAAAGTCAGAAATGGACTAGACTAAAATGGAAACTGGAATTGTCCATTTAAAGTTTCAGGGAGGAAAGGGTTAAGGGCCTCTTATTTAATGAATCTCTACAGATGGAGATTTACCAGTGACAAACAGCTGACAGCTTTAACCTATTATTCCATAGCCTGTTTCTAGTTTTGAAAATAGGTGACTACTTAAAGCAGGTTGAAAGTAAAGCAGAATGCACCTTAAGGTGCATTCTGCTTTACTTTCAGTTTGATTTAAGCTAGCATCTGCTAAAATAAAGAAAATATTTCTTGTGATACATATTCATGACTGTATAAATTGAAGTTATTTTCTTGGATGAAGGAAAAAATTAGAGGCGTAAAAAGGCTATTTATAGGGTAATGGGTTAACCTATTATTCCATAGCTACGCATTTTAATGTCTCCGATATATTCCTCAACTGAATAAAATAGACCCAATTCATATAATAATGAATATGTTTCATAAGAAATATTTTCTTTTATTCTAGCAGATGGAAGCTTGAAGCAGGTTCAAAGTAAAGCAGAATGCACCTAAAGCTGCATTCTGCTTTACTTTCAACCTGCTTTAAGTAAGCACCTATTTTCAAAACTAGAAACAGGCTATGGGGTAATGGGTTAAGCAAGATGAGAGTAACCAGTAAGCTCTTGCATTTCATATACATGTAATCATATCTAACCATATCAAATAAAACATAATAATGCCACTCTATTTACCCTTCTACATGTTATGTGTAATAAATTATACTTATTGTTAGTATTAAAAATGACTTTGAAACCTTATTGCTTTACGACACTTTCAAAGTTGTTTCCCCTCACAGCATGTCTTTAATTAACTCTTTCAACACCATAGACTTGTTTAAAATATACTCATGAATTACATTTGCAAACAGTATAGACCCAGATAAGAGGGCTCCTTAAGGAGCCCTCTTATCTGGGTATATACTGTTTGCTGAGTTAGAGAAGTAATTGTTAAACTACCAAGAATTCCAAGTAGACTGGATCAAATTTTTGTAACTAAAAAGATTCACAAGGGAACATAATAACCACAATAGTTATTTGTTAATAGTGTTGAAAGAGTTAAGAGAGGTTAGTGCTTAAAGCGGTAAGCGGACATGAGCCCCCCCAGACACAAGCCCCCGGCCGATTTTGCGCAGACGGACACGAGCCCCCCCCCCGCCTGTTTTGCGCGTGCGGACATGAGAATTATGAGACACAAACAACACCTTTAACTGACGATAATAAGGTCAATAGATTCAATCAAACTTACACTTTTTACTGGCGGTGTTTCTTCAGTAAAAAGAGTCAATTAAACAATTAATTCCATGTATCATCAAAGTGTTACCGACAGTTTGATTAGCTAAAAGGCAACAATTATCTTATGTTGTCACTATTGTGCAAATCAAGTTGACAATATAAATGACTAGATCTATCATTATTTTTTTTCCCTAAGATGTATCATGATTAAAATGAAACAATTAATAATTGGCGAATTATTACTAACAAGCAAGGCAATATTATAGCCGAAGAAAAACTTTTGCTACAAATATTAACAAAGCATTAGTTAATTATCTGTACGACCAGGGGGGGGCTTATGTCCGCCCGCGCAAACAGACGGGGGGCTTGTGTCCGCCCGCGCAAAATCGGCCGGGGGGGGGGGGGCTCATACCGTCAATAGCGTAAAGCAGAAAACAGCTAGTTTGAGCAGAGCAGAAAGTGAGAAATTTCCCAAAGGAAGATTTCTTTCTAAATTTCAGCCTGCTATAGTTTAAGCAACCAAAATTATTTATTGATCATGTTCTATAGTCACTTTTGATGCGTTTTTACCAATAAAATACAGAATTTTCAAATATACTCAGGGCTTCAGATAAGGGGAGTACATGTAGTTCCTAAACTATTTATTTCCGCATTAGAATCGTCTCTTCGAGACGATTCTAATGAGTAGACTAGTAACACCATAGGGTTTGGTTCTGAAAGAAAATGTTGGATTTATTCAGTGTTCTCCCTCTTAACAGGAGCCCTGGTACTCTTCCATTGTCTGATACATTGTAAATGACCTATTTACATTGACTGTTAATCCAATCTATTTCAAACTTGCTCAGATTGTATATGACTATAAGAGTTCAGGTGAGTATGATTATGGTTGAAATTAGACTAATAAGTGGAGAGTTATCTACCTTTGAATTGCTGAAAATGTCATATTTAACAGTGTTACTCTAGAGGCCACAATTTTTATCCAATCTATCTCAAACTTGCTCAGATTGTATATGACTATAAGAGTTCAGATGAGTACAATTACGGTTGAAATCGGACCAAAGTCAAGAGTTATCTGCCCTTGAATTGCTGAAAATGCCATATCTAACAGCGTTTACACTCTTGCAACTACAGTTTTCAATGGATTTTTATTATACTTGCACACAAAGTATATAGCTATAAGTTCTCGAAGGAGTGCAATTATTGTTGAAATCTAATAATTGTGGCAGTTGTTATTTGCCCTTGATATACTTTGAAATGCTAGAAAAGGCTTCATTTCAGTATTGTTTCGGCTCTAGTTTTCTGCCCTTGATGTACTCTAATGTACTAGAATTATGAGGTTATATTCCAAAATTGTTTACATGCTTTACTACATATTTGAATGGATTTGGGTTAAAAAGGGTGAAATAGAAAGGTAAAGCTATCAGGCTTCAGTATAAGAGGTGAGCGATATCAGGGCCTTCAGGCCCTCTTGTTACTTTTTAAGATAATTATGAACACTTAATGCAGGTTGAAAGTAAAGCAGAATCTACTTTACTTTAAATCTGCTTTAAGCTACCATTTGCTAGGATTCCAACATGTTTCTCATGGTGCATATTCATGACTGTACAAAGTGAATTTTTTTTCTTCAATGGAGGATTAAATTAAGGACATAAAATGGTGTATTTATAGGGTAATGGATTAAGGATCTACGTTGAGTTATCGAGGTTCAACTGTGCATGTATTAATAGACTTTACAGTCTCATTATACAATTTAATTTATTTTGTATGTAGTTGAAATGTGTATACTATTTATCTATAGTCTTCTCTCACTTTGAGCTTGTTATCACATTCAACCCTAGTGATGTGTGTACTCATCAGTCATCACAAACTTAGTGTAAAGTACCTTTAATATTTTAATTATTTGAGTATTATCCTTTTCAACACTGAGTGAAGTCTGATCTACTGAAAATGCTGTTTGCTATAAATTCTGAGGTTGACCTTTATGTTTCCTCCTAATGTACAGAAACGGGAAAAAGATGACAAACAGCAGTGATTTTGCACCAGAATTTGGGGTATTACAGTGAAAATTAGTTTTTGTTAGCTTCAGGCAAGTGATCTGAAAATATTAACCAATTGCCCCATAAATACGCTTTTTACGCCTTTAACTTATTCATCCACTTAAAGAAAATAGTTCCAATTTATAGAGTTATGAATATGTATGATAAGTAGTAGTTTCTATATTCTAGCAAGTCGAAGCTTAAAGAAGGCTGAAAGTAAAGCAGAATGCACTTTAAGGCACATTCTGCTATACTTTCAACCTGCTTTAAGTGGTCACCTATTTTCAAAACTAGAATTAGTCTATCGATGGGTTAAGGCAAAAACTGCATAAGGTTCTGATCTGTATCCAAAACTGTTTGCAAACTTTTTAAGTACAGACTTTCAGTGTTGAAAAGGTTAATTTTGTTAAGATTTTTGTGACCGACAATGTGTTAAAAATGAAAAATAAATCACATGTGCAATTTTTTTAGTTCAACTTATGATCTTTTATTGCCAATTTTAACAGTTCTTATTTTTATATTAGAATACACTTTTACCAGACAAAGGTGCTAAGAAAACTTTGTGTCGGATCAATAATTTATTTCCAAAAACTTCAATTTAGTGCAATAGACCTTTCTCAAATTGTATGCATGCCTGAGATTCCATTACCAGAACGAGGCTAGTAGTGCAAGCAATTGACCAGTCAGTATGGCCACTGTGTGTATCAAAGTGCATATCGTTTTCTAGATATGATGCTAGCTTAAGTTTTCATAGATTCTCAAAAGTCAGCAGCTGTAAAAACTGGGTTGTAAAATAAAGAAGAGATGATGGTTCATTTTCCAAGGTTAAACAGTTTTATTAGTACCATGCTTAAAGAAACGATTGAATGTCATGAGACACCATAACAAGTTAACATGTATATTATTTGGAATTTCAGACATCATAAGATACATAATTATAATGAATTTGAACATACCTGAATATAAGCATAAGTTTTCTCCAGGTAAAATCGTATTTCTTTTTACGTTAATTTTTAAACATATGCATTTCAATAGTAAAACATTAATACCATATTTATTCTAATTAACAACTTTCAGATTACTGGTTCATCATTGGTTTTCTCCAAATACTTAAAGGCAGGATATTTGGAATGGACTCCAGTGTTGAAAACATTAAAGAAATGATCTGTATCAACAGCATACACTTTGTTACAATATAATATTATGTTTCTAATAAAACTTACAGCTAGAGGTCCGATATGGTGTTTCATTCTTTTTCTGTGAGAGAAGCATTCCCTGGTCACCACTGATTTGTTATGAATTTTGCGATTTGGAGAGCATGTATTAGAATAAATATGGTAGTTATGTTGGAGGAGAAAGTTAAATAAGCATTCGTAGCTAATTAGTGTACAAGCACTTCATCTGTAGGTCAGTTCCTCAATAAAATGCTTAGGAAAATTGGAAGCATAGTGATAGTTTGAGATTAATTTACAGGATAAGGGATGTCTAATGAAAGTCTAGAAGGAATCTGGAACAGTTATGTAATAGATGAAAAGCAAAGTATAGCTTGAGTGATAAGGCAGTAGAATTTAGCCTTTATTTACACCTGGAAAGTACAGCAATGTACATATTCTTTAAGATGGAGAGTCTTTGTTTGCTTATCATGAAACCGAAAGTACCACGGAATCAATGCCGATTAACATCTTTTCTGATAATTTATGGATGTAATTTTCACTAAAATACTAATACCCTTTGTCGATGGGCTTATTCCCTGAAAACTTTGTGATGTACTTTAAAAAACACCAAAAAACAAAAAAGTTACAGAACTAAATCTAAATCTCTGGCACTGAATAGCAGTCATATCTATTGAGTAGAGAGGTACTGCCTGCACTATGAGCCTCGTTCTGGGAAATAACTGAGTATTCATGAGGCAATATTAAGAAAGGTCTATTGTTTTACTGAAACAAGATGTGTTTGTGAAACTCAAAACCTCCTAATGTGACCATGATCTCTAAATGACCTTGACCTTTGTCTGACATGGCCAAAGTTGTACTGAGCTGAAGAGCTTCTGGAGTGGAGAATACATGCCAAATAATAATTTTAGTCTTATCACATGAAATTTTCAAAATTATGTTTATTGTGAATGTAGTTTCTTTGTAGGTTCATATATATAATTTCATGTGAAGCGCTTTTGAACACACAGCTCCTGTGTGAAAAGAGCCCTTATATATATAAATCTGGTATAATAATAATAATAATGGCCAATTTTTGTGTCACTTGCTGTAGGCAGAGTTGATAAGCTATAGGAGACCTGCTCCAGACTATATTTTTCTACAAAATTAGGTCAATGGTCAAGGTCACAGTGACCTAAAAATCATCTCAGGATGTACTCAGTACTCACAGACCAAATTTGCTATGCATGTCTATCTCATACTGTATGGTAGACATGCTACAGACATTTTTTTCTTCTCACAATTAAGGTAAATGGGGCCCTACCGCATTACAGAGTTATCCCAATTTTCATCACGAGTTAACTCCCCTGATAAGGAAAAGGTTGTTTCCGGTTTAGTTAACGCATCATTGAGACGGTGTCGATAACGGTCATAAACGATTCGGAAAAGAATAGATCGAATGCGGTTTATTAGTTTGATACCTATATCCATATGCAGTCAAGCTCCCGTTTATCCCTATGTATTTTAATGTATTAATTTTGTTTAATGTCAAATGCGACGGTTATTTATTTCATCGTTTTTAGCAAACCGAAAGTAGTACTGATCATACTTTTTCTATATAACAAAGAAGCCGACTTTTAACATACTTAACAGACACGGGTTTTCACTTCGGTAAAAGAACGTTAACATGGATTAATATTTGAAACAATTGTCAATTTTTGTAACGTATTCTATACTGTTTATACCGCTGGAATGTGATACCGTGCATCTTACCTGGATCCAAATTGTTTGGCAAAAGTCGACATGAACTCTGTTGAGTCGCGCTTAGTGTTAATCCTTTCTTTACTTCATAGGAATGTTTTTTCACACCTTTGAAAACATAATAGACCCTGTTCAAAGAGCTCTTTTAGTTATAGGAGCCATCAGGTCAAGCTCTTATCTGTTAGCTTGTAAACAGTATTGGTCTTAATCTGCAAAAACATCAGTGTGACACAAATCTTTGTCGTTCATAAGACAAAGTGGCACATTACTTCTTATCTTCCTTCTTTACACCAGTAGTTGTGCATAGCTTAATAGTTACTACGTAAGTAGATCCTTAACAGATGGTTACTATATAGGGATAGTCTCTATAATCAATGACTGTCCTCTGGTTCTTAAATGACATTATAGGTCTATAAATGCTGCTTATTACAGGTGAAAAGGGGGATATTTATTAAGACATTACCGGTATTAAACATAAACTTTGTATTATTCAGTTATTAATAATGACATGAATATTCATTAGGCAAAGGGTTAAACTGATCTTTTAAAATATGTTGAATGGTAAACAGTTTCTTCAAAAATGTATACTTTGTTTGTTCATTATATACCAGCAGATTTTAGTTGACAGAAATTTCATAGAAATAGTTCAGCCTGTCATGCTCATAGCGCACATGGATTTCACCTCTCAAGGCTTCTGCCCAGGGGCCATAAAGCGCAAAGCATCATCACAACTAACAACAGGAAGTAACCAATTAGCTAGAAATCGAATTGTATACTGACCCCCCATTGGGGTGCAGCTGCTGTCCCATAGTCATATATACACAATGCCCCAAAGCCATAAAACGGAAGCTTAAGTCTTGGGTACACAGGCTGGAATCAAATCACACCAAACTATTTTTTTTTTATAAAGAATCCACATTGTTATTCATGTGGGGAATAAATTTTAATCTCCTATACCATGCACTCCTTCATGTGCAAAAGCTTAACCCATTACCCCAATCATTATGCCTTTTACTCCTTTAATGAATTCCACCTTCATAAGCAAATAAATCCTCTTCATGCACTAAGCAGTCATAATTATGAAACATAGGTGATATTTTATGTCGTAGTGGGTGGTACCTTAAAGCAGGATTAAAGTAAAGCAGGGTGCACCTTAAGGCGCATTATGTTTTACTTTCAACCTGCTTTAAGTGGTGACCTATATTCAAAACGGCGGCTGTGGGGTAATGGGTTTAGGTAATGGGTAAACCCATTACCCGATCGCCTGTTCCTACCTGAGAAGACAGGTGTCCATTAAAGGTTGATTGAAAAGTACATGCTACTTTACTTTCAACTTGCTTTAAGCTACCATCTGCTAAGATATTCAATGTTTTTGATACATAACATCTGCCATCACAAGATGTATCCACACGTACACCAACTTTGGCATTCCTAGCCAGACACGGTTTACACTGACTGACAGTTGGGATTACTATATGCCCGAGTCACAGCCTGCTTTCATAGTTGGGCATACAAATCAAACCTGAATTGATTTAGTTAAAAACAACTAGACTTAATTTGAAAGTGAACTTTTCCATTATTAAAAGTTTCTTGGGTGAATGAGTTAAAGCAAAATGACAATTATAATACAGAGAGCTCCTGTAGGAGTTTTCTGATTTATTTTGATTTTGCTTTAACCCATTACCCATAGCCTATTTCTGGTATTGAAGATAGGTGACCACTTAAAGCAGTATGAAAGTACAGCAGAATGCGCCTTAAAGCGCATTCTGCTTTAAGCTACCATCTGCTTAAATATTATAGTACATGTTCATGACTGTATAATTTAATATTGTTTGTTTTCATTACATTTGGTTAGCTGTGATTGGCTGTAATTTTTGTTTCATAACTCCATGAAAAAAATCAAATTCAGGCCACGCCTTGTCAGGACTACTTTCCCTTAGTCCAACTGCTCTTCACAAGCGCTGCATGAAGCAGGATGCCAAATGACGTCATTGACGTCGGCGTTACTACATAACAACGTCGCATTTTGGCGGAAAATATATATGGCGGAGGGACTACAACCTACGTTTTAAAAGCGTTAAAAAAGAACATTCGTGTCAGATTCTTTATTTAACTACTTTCTAAAATTAGAGAAGTGATATTAAATTATAAGGAATAATTCGGAATATTTATTGTATTCATGGAGGTATATGGAAAAAAAACCTGGTCACACTTTTTTTTTCATACCTCCATGAATACAATAAATATTCGAATTATTCCTTAAATAAAATGGAAATATTTTCTTCCATGAAGGAATAAATTGAAAGCGTAAAAATATTCCCTATAGTACATGTTCATGACTGTATAAAATGGAAACTATTTTCTCCCATGAAGGAATAAATTGAAAGCTTAACAAGAGTTGTCAGAGAGACAACAAAGCTCGCCATCAACACATTTAGAAACTTAAAAGCACACTCAAGGTCACGGAGGTCAAGCTTTTTGCCTGCATGGAAAGGTCTTGTCAATATACACATGAAAATTAAATATGAAGTTACTTCTCAAGGGACATAAGAAATATAAACGTTTTTCGAAACCTAAACACAGATTTCTAATCCTTAAACCCTGGATCTAAGTTCAAGGTCAAGGGGGTCCAAATTTTTCTGTGCATGGAAAGGTCTTGTCCATATACACACACATACCAACTATGAACGCAATATCTCAAGGGACATAGAAGTTATAGGCATTTTTCGAAACCTAAACACAGATTTCGAAACCTAAACGCGGGCCCTAAGTTCAAGGTCAAGGTCACAGGGGTCCAATTTTTTCTAGGCATGGAAAGGTCTTGTCCATATGCACACACATACCAACTATGAAAGCAATACCTCAAGGGACATAGAAGTTATAGGCATTTTTCGAAACCTAAACACAGATTTTGAAACCTAAACGCGGGCCCTAAGTTCAAGGTCAAGGTCACAGGGGTCCAATTTTTTTCTAGGCATGGAAAGGTCTTGTCCATATGCACACACATACCAATTATGAAAGCAATACCTCAAGGGACATAGAAGTTATAGGCATTTTTCGAAACCTAAACACAGATTTTGAAACCTAAACGCGGGCCCTAAGTTCAAGGTCAAGGTCACAGGGGTCCAATTTTTTTCTAGGCATGGAAAGGTCTTGTCCATATGCACACACATACCAATTATGAAAGCAATACCTCAAGGGACATAGAAGTTATAGGCATTTTTCGAAACCTAAACACAGATTTCAAAACCTAAATGCGGGCCCTAAGTTCAAGGTCAAGGTCACAGGGGTCCTATTTTTTCTAGGCATGGAAAGGTCTTGTCCATATGCACACACATACCAACTATGAAAGCAATACCTCAAGGGACATAGAAGTTATAGGCATTTTTCGAAACCTAAACACAGATTTCGAAACCTAAACGCGGGCCCTAAGTTCAAGGTCAAGGTCACAGGGGTCCAATTTTTTCTAGGCATAGAAAGGTCTTGTCCATATGCACACACATACCAACTACGAAAGCAATACCTCAAGGGACATAGAAGTTATAAGCATTTTTCGAAACCTAAACACAGATTTCGAAACCTAAACGCGGGCCCTATAAGTTCAAGGTCAGGGTCACAGGGGTCCAATTTTTTCTAGGCATGGAAAGGTCTTGTCCATATGCACAAACATACCAACTATGAAAGCAATACCTCAAGGGACATAGAAGTTATAGGCATTTTTCGAAACCTAAACACAGATTTCGAAACCTAAACGCGGGCCCTAAGTTCAAGGTCAAGGTCACAGGGGTCCAATTTTTTTCTAGACATGGCAAGGTCTTGTCCATATGCACACACATACCATTTATGAAAGCAATACCTCAAGGGACATAGAAGTTATAGGCATTTTTCGAAACCTAAACACTGATTTCGAAACCTAAACGCGGGCCCTAAGTTCAAGGTCAAGGTCACAGGGGTCCAATTTTTTCTTGGCATGGAAAGGTCTTGTCCATATGCACACACATACCAACTATGAAAGCAATACCTCAAGGGACATAGAAGTTATAGGCATTTTTTGAAACCTAAACACAGATTTCAAACCTAAACGCGGGCCCTCAGGTCAAGGTCACAGGGGTCCAATTTTTTCTAGGCATAGAAAGGTCTTGTCCATATGCACACACATACCAACTATGAAAGCAATACCTCAAGGGACATAGAAGTTATAAGCATTTTTCGAAACCTAAACACAGATTTCGAAACCTAAACGCGGGCCCTAAGTTCAAGGTCAAGGTCACAGGGGTCCAATTTTTTCTAGGCATGGTAAGGTCTTGTCCATATGCACACACATACCAACTATGAAAGCAATACCTCAAGGGACATAGAAGTTATAGGCATTTTTCGAAACCTAAACACAGATTTCGAAACCTAAACGCGGGCCCTAAGTTCAAGGTCAAGGTCACAGGGGTCCAATTTTTTCTAGGCATGGTAAGGTCTTGTCCATATGCACACACGTACCAACTATGAAAGCAATACCTCAAGGGACATAGAAGTTATAGGCATTTTTCGAAACCTAAACACAGATTTCAAAACCTAAATGCGGGCCCTAAGTTCAAGGTCAAGGTCACAGGGGTCCTATTTTTTCTAGGCATGGAAAGGTCTTGTCCATATGCACACACATACCAACTATGAAAGCAATACCTCAAGGGACATAGAAGTTATAGGCATTTTTCGAAACCTAAACACAGATTTCGAAACCTAAACGCGGGCCCTAAGGTCAAGGTCACAGGGGTCCAATTTTTTCTAGGCATGGTAAGGTCTTGTCCATATGCACACACATACCAACTATGAAAGCAATACCTCAAGGGACATAGAAGTTATAGGCATTTTTCGAAACCTAAACACAGATTTCGAAACCTAAACGCGGGCCCTAAGGTCAAGGTCACAGGGGTCCAATTTTTTCTAGGCATAGAAAGGTCTTGTCCATATGCACACACATACCAACTATGAAAGCAATACCTCAAGGGACATAGAAGTTATAAGCAGTTTTCGAAACCTAAACACAGATTTCGAAACCTAAACGCGGGCCCTAAGTTCAAGGTCAAGGTCACAGGGGTCCAATTTTTTCTAGGCATGGTAAGGTCTTGTCCATATGCACACACATACCAACTATGAAAGCAATACCTCAAGGGACATAGAAGTTATAGGCATTTTTCGAAACCTAAACACAGATTTCGAAACCTAAACGCGGGCCCTAAGTTCAAGGTCAAGGTCACAGGGGTCCAATTTTTTCTAGGCATGGTAAGGTCTTGTCCATATGCACACACGTACCAACTATGAAAGCAATACCTCAAGGGACATAGAAGTTATAGGCATTTTTCGAAACCTAAACACAGATTTCGAAACCTAAACGCGGGCCCTAAGTTCAAGATCAAGGTCACAGGGGTCCAATTTTTTCTAGGCATGGTAAGGCCTTGTCCATATGCACACACATACCAACTATGAAAGCAATACCTCAAGGGACATAGAAGTTATAGGCATTTTTCGAAACCTAAACACAGATTTCAAAACCTAAACGCGGGCCCTAAGTTCAAGATCAAAGTCACAGGGGTCCAATTTTTTCTAGGCATGGAGATGTCTTGTCCATATGCACAAACATACCAACTATGAAAGCAATACCTCAAGGGACATAGAAGTTATAGGCATTTTTCGAAACCTAAACACAGATTTCGAAACCTAAACGCGGGCCCTAAGTTCAAGGTCAAGGTCACAGGGGTCCAATTTTTTCTAGGCATAGAAAGGTCTTGTCCATATGCACACACATACCAACTATGAAAGCAATACCTCAAGGGACATAGAAGTTATAAGCATTTTTCTAAACCTAAACACAGATTTCGAAACCTAAATACGGGCCCTAAGTTCAAGGTCAAGGTCATAGGGGTCCAATTTTTTCTAGGCATGGTAAGGTCTTGTCCATATGCACACACATACCAACTATGAAAGCAATACCTCAAGGGACATAGAAGTTATAGGCATTTTTCGAAACCTAAACACAGATTTCGAAACCTAAACGCGGGCCCTAAGTTCAAGGTCAAGGTCACAGGGGTCCAATTTTTTCTAGGCATGGAAAGGTCTTGTCCATATGCACACACATACCAACCATGAAAGCAATACCTCAAGGGACATAGAAGTTATAGGCATTTTTCGAAACCTAAACACAGATTTCGAAACCTAAACGTGAGCCCTAAGTTCAAGGTCAAGGTCACAGGGGTCCAATTTTTTCTAGGCATGGTAAGGTCTTGTCCATATGCACACACATACCAACTATGAAAGCAATACCTCAAGGGACATAGAAGTTATAGGCATTTTTCGAAACCTAAACACAGATTTCGAAACCTAAACGCGGGCCCTAAGTTCAAGATCAAGGTCACAGGGGTCCAATTTTTTCTAGGCATGGTAAGGTCTTGTCCATATGCACACACATACCAACTATGAAAGCAATACCTCAAGGGACATAGAAGTTATAGGCATTTTTCAAAACCTAAACACAGATTTCGAAACCTAAACGCGGGCCCTAAGTTCAAGATCAAGGTCACAGGGGTCCAATTTTTTCTAGGCATGGTAAGGTCTTGTCCATATGCACACACATACCAACTATGAAAGCAACACCTCAAGGGACATAGAAGTTATAGGCATTTTTCGAAACCCTTTCTCAAACTTGCTCAGATGGTATATTGCCATAAGACTTCGGATGAGTTCGATTATGGTTAAAATCAGACAAACTCATCCGAAGTCTTATGGCAATATACCATCTGAGCAAGTTTGAGAAAGATTGGATAAATATTGTGGTCTCTAGAGTGTAAACACTTAAATTGTTGACGCCGGACGACCCACGACGGACGCCGGACATTCAAGGATTGCAATAGCTCACCCTGAGCTAGCTCAGGTGAGCTTAACAAGAGGGCCAGAATGGCCCTTAATCGCTCACCTGTACATGGTGATGGGTCAGTGATTTCAGAAAAGAAGATTTGTGAAACTTTTACCCATGGGCGGGGTCACTTTTGACCCCAGGGACATAATATGAATGCTCTTGATACAGGACCTGTAGACGATGCTATGTGCCAAAAATCTAAGCTCAGTGTACTATGATTTCAGACAAGAAGATTTTTAGTTTTCATTGAAAAAAATCTATGTTTAGCTCTGGTGACCCAGATATGCAACAGACCGGAACCAATTCATCAACATATGTGAAAGACCTCTAGACATTACATCATGCAAAATATCTAAGCTCTAGCCATATTGATTTCAAAGAAAAATGTGTTTGAAAATTTCACTATATAACTCCATGTAAAATGGTGACACCTGGGCTTGGGCCAAATTTGACCCCAGTGGCAAAATTTGAACAAATTTGATAGAGGACCTGTAGAAGATGCTATGTGCAAAATATCTAAGCTAAGTGTATTTTGGTTTCAGACAAGATTTTTAAAGTTTTTTGAAGAAAATCTATTTTTAGCTCCAGTGACCCAGATATTCAACACACCGGAACCAATTCGACAAAATATGTGAAGGACCTCTAGACGTTACACCATGCCAAATATCAAAGCTCTGGACAAAATGGTTTCAGAGAAAAATGTGTTTGAACATTTCACTATAACTCTACGTAAAACAGCGACCCCCGGGGCGGGGCCAATTTTGGTCCAAGGAACAAAATTTGAACAACTTTAATAGAGAACCTGTAGACAATGCTATGTGCAAAATATCTAAGCTCAGTGTATTTTGGTTTCAGACAAGAAGATTTTTTAAAGTTTTCATTGAAAAAATCTATTTTTAGCTCCAGTGACCCAGATATTCAACAGACCGGAACCAATTCGTCAACATATGTGAAGGACCTTTAGATATTACACATTGCCAAATATAAAAGCTCTGGCCATAATGGTTTCAGAGAAAAATGTTTGAACATTTCACTATATAACTCTATGTAAAATGGTGACCCCGGGGCGGGGCCAATTTTGACCCCAGGGTCAAACTTTGAACAATCTTGATAGAGGACCTATAGATGATGCCATGTGCTAAATATCTAAGCTCTGGCCCTTGTGGTTTTTGACAAGAAGATTTTTTAAGATTTCCTTATTTTTTCACTTTGGTTGCCATAGCAACCAGACTTCTGCATTGTTTCAAATACTTTGAACAACTTTGAAAGAGCTTGACCCAAGGAACATTCCTGTGAAGTTTGGTTGCAATCAGGCATGTGGTTTTGAAGAAGAAGATGTTTGAACATTTCACTATATATCTCTATGTAAAACGGTGACCCCTGGGGCGGGGCCAATTTTGACCCCAGGGTCAAACTTTGAACAATCTTGATAGAGGACCTATAGATGATACTATGTGTCAAATATCTAAGCTCTAGCCTTTGTGGTTTTTGACAAGAAGATTTTTTAAGATTTCCTTATTTTTTCACTTTGGTTGCCATGGCAACCAGAGTTCTGCATTGTTTCAAATTCTTTGAACAAGTTTGAAAGAGCTTGACCCAAGGAACATTCCTGTGAAGTTTGGTTGCAATCAGGCATGTGGTTTTGAAGAAGAAGATGTTTGAACATTTCACTATATAACTCTATGTAAAACGGTGACCACCAGGGCGGGGCCAATTTTGACCCCAGGGTCAAACTTTGAACAATCTTGATAGAGGACCTATCGATGATACTATGTGCTAAATATCTAAGCTCTAGCCTTTGTGGTTTTTGACAAGAAGATTTTTTAAGATTTCCTTATTTTTTCACTTTGGTTGCCATGGCAACCAGAGTTCTGCATTGTTTCAAATTCTTTGAACAACTTTGAAAGAGCTTGACCCAAGGAACATTCCTGTGAAGTTTGGTTGCAATCAGGCAAGCGGTTTTGAAGAAGAAGATGTTTGAAGAAATTGTTGATGCACAACGCACGCTGCACGCCGGACAAAGACCGACCACAAAAGCTCACCTTGAGCACTTTGTGCTCAGGTGAGCTAAAAAACTAATGACCTATTTGTCCGATTTCAACCATAATCGAACTCATCCGTACTCTTATGGCAATATACCATTTGAGCAAATTTGAGAAAGATTGGATAAATATTGTGGCCTCTAGAGTGTAAACACTAAAATTGTTGACGCCGGACGCCGGACATTCAAGGATTGCAAAAGCTCACCCTGAGCTAGCTCAGGTGAGCTAAAAATCTTCTTCTCTGAAACCACAGTACCCTGAGCTTAGATATTTTGCACAAAGCATCATCTTCAGGTCCTCTATCAAGATTGTTCAAATTATGTCCGGGGGGTTAAAAATGACCCCGCCCCGGGGGTCACAAATTTACATAGAGTCTTCAAACCTCTTCTTCTCTGAAACTAATATGGCTAGAGCTTTAATATTTGGCATAGTGTAACTTCTAGAGGTACTTTACCAATATTGTTCAAATGGTTCCGGTCTGTTGCATATCTAGGTCACAGGAGTTAACAAGAGGGCCATGGCCCACAAGTCGCTCACCTGAGAACATTGCACCTAAGCTGACTGGGCAAAACAATATCGTGATATATATAGCTATAAAAAGAGTTTTAAAGGTTTTTCCTATATAAGTCTATATAAAACTGATAAGCCTTGGGGCAGGACCAAATTTGATCAAAGGGTCATAATTTTAACAATCTTGGTAGAGGACCATAATGCAAAGTTACAGGTCAAATATAAATGATCTGGGCCTTACAGTTTCAGAGAAGAAGTTTTTTTAAAGGTTTTCCTATGAAAAACTAATAAGTCGAGGGTGGGGCCATTTTTGGCACGGGGTCATTATTTGAACAATCTTGGTAGAGGATCACAAGGCAAAGATATGTGACAAATATTAAAGAACTGGGCCTTACAGTTTCAAAGAAGAAGAAATTTAAAGGTTTTCCTATATAAGTCTATGTAAAACTGATAAGCACCGGGGCGAGGCCAATTTTGACCCGGGGGGTCATAATTTGAACAAACTTGGTAGAGGACTATAAGGCAAAGCTACATTTCAAATATAAATGATCTGGGCCTTACAGTTTCAGAGAAGAAGATTTTTAAAGATTTTCCTATGAAAAACTGATAAGCCCAAGGGCGGGGCCATTTTTGGCCCAGGGGTCATAAGCTGAACAGTCTTGGTAGAAGACCATAAGGCAAAGCTACATGTCAAATTTGAAAGATCTGGGCCTTACAGTTTCAGATAAGAAGATTTTAAAGATTTTCCTATATAACTCTATGTAAAACTGATAAGCCCCTGGGCGGGGCCAATTTTGACCCGGGGGTCATAATTTGAACAATCACGGAAGAGGACTACAAGGCAAAGCTATATTTCAAATATAAATGATCTGGGCCATACAGTTTCAGAGAAGAAGAATTTTAAAGGTTTTCTGAAGAAAAACTGATAAGCCCAAGGGCGGGGCCATTTTTGGCCCAGGGGTCATAATTTGAACAATCTTGGTAGGGGGCCATTAGGCAAAGCTATATGTCAAATTTTAAAGATCTAGGCCTCACAGTTTCAGAGAAGAAGATTTTTAAAGGTTTTCCTATATAACTCTATGTAAAACTGATAAGCCCGGGGGCGGGGCCAATTTTGACCCGGGGGTCATAATTTGAACAATCTAGGTAGAGGACCATAAGGCAAAGCTACATGTCAAATATTAATGATCTAGGCCATACAGATTCAGAGAAGAAGATTTTCAAAGGTTTTCCTAAGACAAGAGGGCCATGGCCCTAAATTCGCTCACCTGAGGACATTGAAGTTTGTACCTAAGTTGACTGGGCAAGACAACATTTTAATATAGCTATAAATGGAGTTATCTTCCGGACAAGAAAACATGACAAAAGTGAATTTTGTTGCCAAGCTTATGACCCTTATCCATGACACATCCTCTTATCAAGCTATTTCCATTTCCGGTAAATGATAATTATTTCACTAGCGTCAGCAGAACTGGAGTTATTTTCCTGACAATAAAATATGACAAAGGGGAAAAACAAAATATTGCTGCCCTTGTGCATGGCATTTTCTCTCATCAGTTTCTTTCCATACATAAAATTTCATTACAATAGCATCAGTAGAACTGGAGTTGTCTTCTTGACAAGAAAATATGACAAAGGGAAATAACTCAAAAAACAATGATGTCAGAGTTATGGCCTTTGCAAATGGCACTTCCTCTCATTAGGCTCTTTCCAAATAGGCAATTTCATTTTACCCATTACCCCATAGCCTGCTTCTAGTTTTGAAAATAGGACGTAAAGCAGGTTGAAAGTAAAGCAGAATGGGTCTTAATGCACACTTTGCTTTACTTTCAAACTGCTTTAAGCTACCATCTACTAGGATATAGAAACTTATTTCGCATCTTACATTTTCATGACTGTTTAACCCTTTCCCCCATAGAAGCGCCTTTTAGCGCATTCAGTTTATTCTTGCTCTGAAGAAAATAGTTCCAATTTATACATTTATACATTTATAAATATGTATAATACAAAATATTTTCTATATTCTAGCAGATGATAGCTTAAAGCAGGCTCAAAGTAAAGCAGAATGCGCTTAAAGCGCATTCTGCTTTACTTTCAACCTGTTTTAAGTGGACACCTACATTCAATACTAGAGATATGCTATGGGGGAAAGGGTTAAAGGGGAATTATTTTCTTAAGTGGAGGAATAAATCAAAGGCCTAAAAATGCACATTTATGGGGTAATGGGTTAACAAACGTCAGTATTTATTGGGGGAAAGGGTTGAATCCTGGACAAGAAAAAATGACAAGACATGCAGATAACTGTGACAAAACCAATATTAAACATATGTATAAATATGGCATAAGACATAATTACATAGTCAGTGGATCACTTCCAGATCCTGTTTCTCTAAGTATGAAGCAGACTGAACCATTTCTAAACTTTAGCAGACAACATGTTCAGTTCTGTTGGCCTGATCACTGAGGTCAAATATTATGCAAGAGTACCGTAGCATTAGCAGCACTGCTGCTGGGAACTTACCCTTACCAGACTGAAATGATGTCTGCTAAATACCTTCTGTATGTGAAAAATGTACAATTTTTTTTTTTAGAAAATGTTAAGTTGGTAAATGAGTGGCAAATAGTTTGGATCCAGATTAGATGCAGCATTATGTTGCATCTGATCTGGATCCAAACTGTTTGCAAATATTGGTTATTTGCCCATAGTATATTAAGGGTAACTCAGGTAAATACAGTTCTGCTTAAATCAAAAATACTGTGAAACCTGCCTAGAGCAGCACTTAAACTGTGCAGGGTGGTGTCAAATGTGACCCTAGGGATTTCATTTTAACAAACTAAAGAGGGATCCACCAGGAAATTCTACTGTACAAATATCAAAGCTTAGGGCCTAGTAGTTTTGGGCAAGAAGATTTTTTAAAGATTTTTGCTTTTTTGCTTTTTCAAGCAGAGTTTGTGCTTTTTTTCCTTTTTTTGAACAACTTCTGTAGAGAAGCATCCAAGGAACATCATGAGCAGTTTGAACTCTCCCTACAATCGGCGGGTTTCAGAGGAGATGTCGTTTGAAGTAAATGTGAACGGACAGATGGACAGACAGACAGACGTACTACGGACGGTGAGCGGTCACAATAGCTCACCTTGAGCCTTTGGCTCAGGTGAGCTAAAAAACTGATAAGCCCTGGGGCGGGGTCATTTTTGGCCCCAGGGTCAAAATTTGAACAATCTTGGTAGAATATCATTAGGTCATGATACAAACCAAATATCAAAGGTCTGGGACTTTTGGTTTCTGAGAAGAAGATTTTTTAAGATTTTCTTATGCATTAAAAGTTGTCTATACGGTCATGTTAGAAAATCTGGTCCCAAAGCAAGGGGAATTACTCTAGCCAAAATCTTTTAACAACATTTCGCTCCCCCTTGTCACTGATGCTTCTGACAAAGTTTGGTTGAAATCGGGTCAGTGGTTTCTGAGGAGATGTTGTTTGAAAGTGTCGACGGACGGAATGGTATCACAATAGCTCATCCTGAGCCGAAGGCTCAGGTGAGCTAAAAATAGATATTTTTTTCTCAATAAAAACTTAAAAAATCTTCTTCTCTTAAACCACAGTATCCTGAGCTTAGATATTTTGCACAAAGCATCATCTTCAGTTCCTCTATCAAGATTGTTCAAATTATGCCCATATGACCCCACCCCAGGGGTCACGAATTTACATAATAAACTCTTCTTCTCTGAAACTAATATAGCTAGAGCTTTGATATTTGGCATGCTGTAACTTCTAGAGGTATACTTTACCAATATTGTTCAATTTCCAATACGTTGCTAAAAATAAGTTTAAAAAATCTTCTCTTAAACTACAGTACCCTAAGCTTAGCTATTCTGCACTCAGCATCATCCAATCAGCAATTGGCACAATTATTTTGTCATAATTTCTCGGCTTTCCAAGATATGTTGCATTTCCATCAACGGTCCCAGGTGAGCGATTTAGGGCCATATATGGCTCTTGTTTGCTCCTGTGACCTAGATATGCAACGGACGGGAACCATTTCAACAATATTGGTAAAGGCCCTCTAGAAGTGTCACCATGCCAAATATCTAAGCTCTGGCCACGTTTGTTTCAGAGAAGAAGATTTCACTATATATATTGATCTCTATGTAAATTTGTGACCCCGGGGCGGGGTCATTTTTTACCCCAGGGACTTAATTTGAACAACTTTGATAGAGGACCAGTAGATGATGCTTTGTGCCAAACATCTTAGCTCAGAGAACTGGGGTTTCAGACAAGAAGATTTTTAAAGTTTTTATTGAAGCGATCTATTTTTAGCTCCTGTGACCTAGATATGCAACGGACCGGAACCATTTCAACAATATTGGTAAAGTATATACCTCTAGAAGTGTCACCATGCCAAATATCTAAGCTCTGGCCACGTTAAGTTTCAGAGAAGAAGATTTTTGAAGATTTCACTATATAACTCTGTGTAAATTTGTGACCCCCGGGGCGGGGTCATTTTTGACCCCAGGGACATAATTTGAACAACTTTGATAGAGGACCAGTAGATGATGCTTTGTGCCAAATATCTTAGCTCAGAGAACTACGGTTTCAGACAAGAAGATTTTTAAAGTTTTTATTGAAACGATCTATTTTTAGCTCACCTGAGCACAAAGTGCTAAAGGTGAGCGATTGTGATCGGTTGCCGTCCGTCGGTGTCCGTGTCGTCTGTTCACAATTTGTTTCAAATAACTTCTTCTCTGAAACCAATGGCCCAATTTTAACCAAACTTGGTCAGATACATACTGTAGTTGTGAGCTTCAAAAATTGTTCAAAAAAAGTGGGTGGGACAATTGGTCTTGTTGCCATGGCAACCATGCACAATATCTAAACAAATCTTCTTCTCAAAAACAACTGGTCCGATTTCAATTTGGTTTTCACCAAAATGTTTCTCAATTTATATACTTTCAAAATTGTTCAAAGAATTTTGATCCGTCAAAAAACATGACCGGCAGAGGGCGTGGTCATTTTCCGTATTTACGTAATATTGACAACTAAAGTCAAAACTTTAAACATCTTCTTGTCAATAACTATAAGTTCTAGGACAACCAAATTTCACATGTAGCATCATGTTGTGACCCTTTAGCAAGATTGTTCAAATAATGACCCCCGGTTCAAAAATGGCCCCGCCCCAGGGCTTATCAGTTTTAATAGGAAAACCTTTAAAACTCTTCTTCTCTAAAACTGTATGGCCTAGACCTTTTATATTTGGCATGTAGCTTTGTCTTATTAACCTCTACTAACATTTTTAAAATCATGAACCCAGGGTCAAAAATGGCCCCGCCCCGGGGCTTATAAGTTTTACATAGACTTATATAGGAAAACCATTAAAAATCTTGTTCTCTGAAACGTAAGGCCCAGACCTTTTATATTTAGCATCTAGCTTTGCCTTATGGTCTTCTACCAAGCTTGTTCAAATCATGACCCCAGGGTCAAAAATGGCCCCGCCCCAGGGCTTATCAGTTTTACATAGACTTATATAGGAATAAACCTTTGAAACTCTTCTTCTCTGAAACCCTAAAACCCAGACCTTTTATATTTGGCATCAAGCTTTGTCTTATGGTCTTCTACCAAGATCGTTCAAATCATGACCCCTGGATCAAAAATGGCCCGACCCGGGGCTTATAAGTTTTACAAAGACTTGTGTAGTAAAACCTTTAAAAATCTTCTTCTCTGGAACCGTAAGGCACATACCTTTTATATTTGGCATCTAGCTCTGCCTTATGGTCCTCTACCAAGACTGTTCAAATCATGCCCCAGGGTCAAAAATGGCCCCCGCCCCGGGGCTTATTAGTTTTACATAGACTTCTACAGGAAAACTTAATTCGGAGTTGTTTCAGTTTCATGCAACAGTCCACATACATGCAATTTCAAACTTCATTATATGCATCGAGTATAACACAATAGTTCCTCAGGTGAGCGATTTAGGGCCGCTTGCGGCTCTTGTTAGCTCCTGTGACCTAGATATGCAACGGACCGGAACAATTTCAACAACTTTGAAAGAGGACCATATAAGGATCATTCCTGGTAAGTTTGGTAAAAATCTGACCGGCAGTTTAGGAGGAGATGTCGTTTAAAGAAATTGTTGACGACGGACGGACGAATGGACGAAAGACACAGCACAATCAGAATAGCTCACCTTGGCACTTTGTGCCAGGTGAGCTAAAAATGGACTAGACTTATTTTGAAATTTGAATTGTCCATTACAAGTTTCAGGGATGAATGAGTTAACAAAATATTGCAAAATGACAACTAATGGAGATACTATCAATGTTTGTTAATGACACCTATATATACTCGTAGCTAATGTCGAATGTGATAATTTTATCTTAGTGATACTTTTGTATCTGAAGTTCATGATAATACAAGTAACTACTGAAGGACATCCGGGTTTGAAAGTTAAGACAGCAACTTCTATTTGTTTCTATCATTTATTTCTGTACAACTCCTTAACATGACACTCCATGAGTCCAAAGAATTATGATTAAAAATCATTAAATTTAACAGTGTAACATATTTACACACACGCGCATACATGTGGTATTAAAATTTCAATTACAACCACTCAAAACAAGGCTTTGGATTTTTGCTTAACCCATTCACCCCATGAAACTTTTAATTGACAATTCCAATTAACCATTTGAACCCTTGTCCCGCATATAGGCGTCCTTTTCAAACAGTGTACATGTGAGTAGTACACTTTTCCTGTGCAAACAGTGAAGACCCAGATCAGAGGACTTTAAAAGGAGTCTTCACTGTTTGTCATAATGCCAATTATTGACAAAAGCAACCCTTAAAAGTCAGAAATGGAAACTGGAATTGTCCATTTAAATTTTCAGGGAGGAAAGAGTTAAGTCTATTCCATTTTTAGCTATCTAGGGTTGATTTTAACAATGTGAATATTGCAAAATCACAAACAGTGCAGACCCTTGTCAGAGGGCTCCTTCAGGGTCTATACTGTTTACATAATTAAGTCAAGCATACTCTTCAGCGGTACAATGTTTGTAAATGATGAGTAAACTCGTGGCTAGGGTTGAATATGTTAGAGCAAGATGAAATTAAAACAAAGTTTCTTGACAGTCTTTCTGCCATACCTTTGTCATACACTAATCTGCCATATTTATATCAAATCTGTCTGTCTAAAGACCCCAAACTACTTAAACTACTTTAAATCCTTAACCCCATATCCTGTTTCTAATACTGATTACAGGTGATCACTTAGAGCAGGTTGAAAGTAAGCAGAATGCGCCTTAAAGAGGCTCGCAACCGGATTTAGCATTAAAAATAGTAATTTGTAAATATATGTCAAATGCTTATATAAATGGGTAAGATTTAGTTTAGGATAATAAATTCTGTTAAAAAATGCATTTCCAAAAAAAAGAGAAGAAGCTCTGGTGGGATTCGAACCCATGACCCTCCATTACGGAGACAAACATGAACGAGAGCACCGCAAACGGGTGCTGGACGCTCGACTTTCATATACTTGAGACGGCTATATTTTTCAAACTTAAAGAATGTGTATGGGTGTTTAATGCCCTATTGATCATAGAAGTTTGTAAGCAACAACAACTTAAACATACTTGGACAGTCTACATTCCACTTAAAGTAAACTATAAGTCAAAAGGCCTGCTTTACCTGCCTTGTTGTAATGCGTTGCCCTTTTGAAACTAAACAAGTATTCAAATATATTTGAAGTTTGAAATTAATAACTTTCTACGGTTACTGAATAATTTCATATACAAATTCTTAGTCAAACAAGAGCAATAACTCTGCAATGACAAATCCCATGGTTATCTGCTGTGTTGAAAGGTGATGCCCTTTTGAAACTGAACAAGTATTCAAAGTTTCAAGTTAATACCTATGGTAATTATTGAGAAATTTCAATTTACAAGTTTTATGTAAATAAAAACAAGGGCTATAACTCTGGAATGGCACATCCACGGTCACCTTTCTTGTTTGAATGAGTTGCCCTTTTGTTATAACACAAGTATTTAAAGTTTCAAGTTAAAACCTTTGACAGTTATTAAGATATTTCAATTTACAAGTTTTAAGTAAATAAATCAAGGGCAATTACTCTGGAATCACAAATCACAGAGTAACCTACCTTGTTGTAATGAGTTGTCCTTTTGATACTTAACAGGTATTTAAAGTTTCAAGTTAATATCTTTCATAGTTATTTAGATATGTTAATTTACAATTTTTAAGTAAATAAAACATGGGCAATAACTCTGAAATGACAAATCCCAGGGTTACCTGCCTTGTTGTAATGAGTTGCCCTTATGATACTAAACAAGTATTCAAAGTTTCAAATGGTTACCTTTGATAGTTATTGAGATATAATAATTTATAATTTTTAAGTAAATAAAACAGGGGCAATAACTCTGAAATGACAAGTCCCAGGGTTACCTGCCCTGTTGTAATGAGTTGCTCTTTTGATACTTAACAACTATTCAAAGTTTCAAATGGATACCCCTGATAGCTATTGAGATATGTTAATTTACAATATTTAAGTAAATAAAACAAGGGCAATAACTCTGACATGACAAATCCCAGGGTTACCTGCCTTGTTGTAATTAGTTGCCCTTTTGATACTAAACAAGTATTCAAAGTTTCAAATGGATACCTTTGATAGTTATTGAGATATGTTAATTTACAATTTTTAAGTAAATAAGACAGGGGCAATAACTCTGTAATGACAAATCCAAGGGTTACCTGCCTTGTTGTAATGAGTTGCCCTTTTGATACTGTAAAACTATTCAAAGTTTCAAATGGATACCTTTGATAGTTATTGAGATATGTTAATTTATAATTTTTAAGTAAATAAAACAAGGGCAATAACTCTGAAATGACAAATCCCAGGGTAACCTGCCTTGATGTAATGAGTTGCCCTTTTAATACTGAACAACTATTCCAAGTTTCAAATGGATACCTTTGATAGTTATTGAGAAATGGACTCTTACAAAAACCTTAAGCAAAAAACTTAACCGACGCAGACGCTGACGCAGACGCTGACGCAGACGCAGACGCAGACGACAGGGTGACGACAATAGCTCGACTTTTTGAAAAAGTCGAGCTAAAAATGAGGACACGCCTTTACCGCCTCGGCTACAGACGCTCACTATATATATGGTAGCGAATTAACGTACTTCACTGGTAGCGATTAATATTACATTATTCGGCTTGGGTTTATGTCAGAGCCCGTGTAGAGAAGCAACAACAACAACTATACCGTCGGCTGACGCTATAGAAAAACGATGGAATATATCTTAAAAACTAAGATTCGGTGACAATTCTTGAGACTTTTTTTGGACTGATCATATTTTTTTAATGTCAGAAGCCAAATAATGCCACAAGTTTGCTTTTATTTGAGTATTTTATTTTATTTTGACAAGTACACCATCCGGTTGCGAGTCCCTTTAAAGCACATTCTGCTTTACTTTCAGTCTACTTTAACCTACCATCTGCTAGGAAGTAGAAAATATTTCTTTTGGTACCCGTCTATTATTGTAGAATTTGGAACTATTTCTTTCAGTGGAAGAACCAGTTAAATGCGCTAAAAGGCCCTTCTATGGGGGGGGGGTTAAGGGTTAACCCAATAGGCCAATACCCTGTAATTACGCATTGCATTTATTCCGTCACTGTAGAAAAAGTTCCAATTTATACAGTAGTTAATATCTATCCAAAGAAATTTGTTTCTTTATTCTAGCAGATGGTAGCTTAAAGCAGGCTTGAAGTAAGGCAAACATTTTGTATGAGTTGCTCCTGACTTGAATGAAAAACCGCAAGTTTATTTAATTTTATTTAGCATTTAAATTATTCTTAGCTTTAATTCACAATTTATTATCGTAAGCTTAATTGGATTAGAAATTATGGAATTAAAGTAGTTTGAGTTGTTTTAAGTGGTTTTGGGAGGTTTGGGATATTTAGATGGAGCTCCAGATAAGGGACAAAAAAACTAAAAAAATTATTTCTGGATTATAAAACCTATGGTGTTACTTCTAATTAGAATCGTTAGAATCGTCTGCGAGACAATTCTTATGAGTGGTAACACCATAGGGTTTGATGCTCTATAATTGGAGAGAAAATGTTGTATTTGTTCAGTTTATACTCCCTCTTATCTGGAGCTGGGTTTAGATGGATCCCTCTGTTTTCAGTGGCTTCTGTACACAGGTTTAACTGTATCTAAGTTAGATATCTTCATATGCTAACAACAAAATAGTCACTGTGGTCATCATAAATAGGCAATCACTCTCTACTACATTGTCCTGGTGAGCAAAAAAGGGGTTTTATCCATTGCATACTCATGATTCATTGAAAACTATTTGAATCAAGATCAGGTCTCAAGCAAATTGTGGAGCCTAATCTGTATCCAAACTGTTGAAACAGATTCTTAATCTAAGTTATAAGTTAATTTGAAACTTTTAATTTCAACAATGTACCGAATTTGTGTATTTAAAGCAAGTTTCTAGATTCGTAAGAGCCCATTTTTTCCTGAAATATCCAATTAAATATCAATTCCAGTTTGCAAAGAACTGTTAAAGATAGTCCATTTTCGACATGTATTTAAAAGGATGTTTTAACAATATATTGTAAATTTACAAACAGTGCAGACTGTGATCTGATGGCTGTATTAGGGTTTTCTCATCTGGGTCTTCACTATTTGCTTAACCCATTACTCCATAGCCTGTTTCTAGCTTTAAAGAAAGATGATCACTTAAAGCAGGTTGAAAGTAAGGCAGAATGTGCCTAAAGGTGCATTAATTCTGCTTTACTTTCAGCCTATTTTAAGTTATTATCTGCTGGGATATAGAAAATGTTTCTTATGATACATATTCATGACCGTATAAAAGGGAACTATTACTTTCAGTTGAGGAATAAATTATAGGCATAAAAAGGCGTATTTATGGGGGTATGAGTTAATGGTACTCTTTGCTGCAATTGCAGCTACAGTGGAGAATCTGTTATTCTTTCCCGTTTAAACGCAAACGTAAAGCACTTAAACGTAGAAAAGAACAACTTTTGGACAATTCTTATAATTCTTGTTTATCTTGGTGGCAAACAGTTTGGAGCCTGATCAGACGCTGGGTTACCCGGCGTCTGATCTGGCTCCAAACTGTTTGCACTGCAAATAATAGTTTTAGAGTAAACGCGTTTATTGGGAAAGAATAACAGATTCTCCACTGTACGTCAATCCTCCAGGCTTTTAGACTAAAGTAAAATCAAAATGAGTATCCAATGATACGTACGCAAACGCAAAACACTAAAACGTAGAAAGTACAACTTTTGGACAATTCTGATAATTCATGTTTATCTTGGTGGCAAACAGTTTGGAGCCTGATCAGACGCCAGGTTACCCGGCGTCTGATCTGGCTCCAAACTGTTTGCACTGCAAATAATAGTTTTAGAGTAAACGCGTTTATTGGGAAAGAATAACAGATTCTCCACTGTACAATGTAAAGGTCAGGTACTGTATACTTTTCACTAGATTGGGTTTACCCTTTCACCAATAGAAGAACCTTTTAACACATTTAAAATTATTTGTTTCTCATATATATATAGGATATTACATGAGTGTTGATAATTTATTGGATTTATTAAACAAGTCTTTTAGAAAACGATAAAAAGAGGCTTTGCCGAGTTTTTATCGTTTTCTAAAACGACGAGTTTGATAAATCCAATAAATTATTAACACGAATGTTATATTCTTTTTATAACAAACCCTAGAAATGTTATTTATCGCAGCCTTTGAGGTCAAGTGAATGCTAAGCGCGATATAAGTAGATCTATAAGGAAACAAGAGGGCCAGAATGGCCCTTGATCGCTCACCTGACCATGGTGACACTAGGATGGGTCACGTGATTTAGAAAAGAAGATTTGTAAAAGGTGACCCCCAGGGCGGGGCCAATTTTGACCCCAGGGGCAAAATTTGAACAACTAAGATAGAGGACCTGTAAACGATGATATGTTCTGTTCTGCAAAATATCTAAACTCAGTGTACTATGGTTTCAGACAAAAAGATTTTTGAAGTTTTCATTGAAAAAATCTATTTTTACCTCCGGTGACCCAGATATGCAACAGACCAGAACCAATTCATCCATATATGTGAAGGACCTCTAAAAGTTACATCATGCCAAATATCAAAGCTCTGGCCATATTGGTTTCTGAGTAAAAGATGTTTGAACATTTTCCTATGTAACTATACGTAAAACGGTGACCTCCGGGGCGGGGCCAATTTTGACCCCAGGGGCAAAATTTTAACAAATTTGATAGAGGGCCTGTAGACGATGCTATGTACAAAATATCTAAACTCAGTGTACTATGGTTTCAGAAAAGAAGATTTTTGAAGTTTTCATTGAAAAAATCTATTTTTAGCTCCAGTGACCCAGATATGCAACAGACCATAACCAATTCAACAATATGTGTGAAGGACTTCTAGAAGTTATACCATGCCAAATATCAAAGCTCTGGTCATATTGGTTCAAGAGAAAAAGATGTTTGAACATTTCACTATATAACTCTATGTAAAACTGTGATCCCCGGGGCGGGGCCAATTTTGACCCCAGGGACGAAATTTGAACAACTTTGATAGAGGATCTGTAGACGATGCTATGTGCACAATATCTAAGCTCAGTGTTCTATGGTTTCAGACAAGAAGATTTTTTAAGTTCTCATGGAAAAAAATCTATTTTTAGCTCTGGTGACCCAGATATGCAACGCACCGGAACCAATTCAACAGTATAAGTCAAATACCTCTAGAAGTAATACCATGCTAAATATCAAAGCTCTGGACATATTGGTTTCAGAGAAAAAGATGTTTGAACATTTCACTATATAACTCTATGTAAAACGTTGACCCCCGGGGCGTGGCCAATTTTGACCCCAGGGGCAAAATTTGAACAACTTTGATAGAGGACCTATAGGTAATGACATGTGCCAAATATCTAAGCTCTGGCTCCTGTGGTTTGTGACAAGAAGATTTTTTAAGATTTCCTTATTTTTTCACTTTGGTTGCCATAGCAACCAGAGTTCTGCATGGTTTCAAATTCTTTGAAGAACTTTGAAAGAGCTTGACCCAAGGAACATTCATGTGAAGTTTGGTTGCAATCAGGCAAGTGGTTTTGGAGAAGAAGATGTTTGAAGAAATTGTTGACGCACGACGTACGACGCCGGACATTGACTGACCACAAAAGCTCACCTTGAGCACTTTGTGCTCAGGTGAGCTAAAAAGTTGTTCCAAATTAACCCCGTTCACTAGCATAATGCTTATGTTGTTATATGTATTAATAAACACTTTCATGTAGATCTAATATTGATTAATTACACCAAAAATCTATAAATTGAATCTACATGATGGAATGAAGACGTTGGAAATCGAACGCGCATAGAACGCATTTTAAAGACGTCACAATAAACGACGTCGTGGCGTACCTCATTTGCATAGTTATATAACTAGTTATATATGACATTTAAACAACGGGTGTTATTCAACGCTCACGCCGTCTGTTATGTTATAAATGTATTTTCATACTTCTAATATGTTACTGTACATAATATTATATATATTAACTCTTTGCATGCTAGCAGCAGATATATCAATGATTTTGATATATCTCCCACAGCGATTGCCTTTGCAAACAGTTTGAATCCTGATAAGACGCCGCGTTACAGGATCCAAACTGTTTTACACTCTGATCATGTTTTGAATTTTTTTTAGAAAATTCTATTGTTAGAACAAAAGCAGACGACAATTTTATGTTGCAGACGAAAAACATTACCCAGCATGCAAAGAGTTAAAGAGCCATAGAAATGTTTTCCTATATATCCTGCCAGGGGTATGCTTTAACCCATTACCCCATAGTTTGTTTCTAGTTTTGATAATAGGAGACCACTTAAAACAGAATGACAGTAAAGCAGAATGCGCCCTAAGGCGCATTCTGCTTTACTTCCTGTCTGCTTTAAGCTACCATCTGATAGAATAAATCAAATAGTTCTTATCGTACATATTCATAACTGTATACATTGGACTATTTTCCCTAGTGGAGAGATAAATTAAAGGCGTATTTATGGGGTTAAGCAGGCTGAAATAAAGCAGAAAGCTCCTTCATGAGCCTTTTGCTTTACTCTCAGCCTGCTTTAAGCAACCATTTATCTTAACTTATTATCCCCTGAAACTTCCAATGGACAATTCCAGGTTGCAATAAAGGCTGATCCATTTTAGACTTTTCAGGGTTGTTTCTTATTATATTTTACAAAATGACAAACAGTGAAGACCCTGATAAGAGGGCTCTTGCAGGAGCCCTCTGATCAGGGACTTCACATTTTGCATAGGATCTAATAGGTATATTCTTCACATGTACACTTTTGGTAAAGACGCATATATGCGTCACTAGGGCTCAATAAGTTAAATACCGATTTTAAATACACTAGGGGTTACATGATTAAAATCAATTCACAAGTGTGTTGATGTTACTTCATAATCTCTGGGATCTCATACTTAATTTCAGAAACCATCCAATCTGATAGAGCAGTCTCCAATTTCTGGTCATATACCCTCTCAAAATCATACACCGCTCGACGTGGTTCTTTAAACACAAACTTAAGCAGCTTATACAATTCTCGAAAAATTCTGGCATGTTCTTTCACTGAGTGCTCCGATTCCAGCTTCTTCTCTTTCAATTTCTCCTGAAATTGTCTTATATAAGTGATCGATACACATATTGTAAGGACTTTTACATTTCTGAAACAAAGAAATATAAACAAGATGAACGAAAAGTATGTTTTTAACCAATTACCACATACATAGTCTTATGACCACTTAAAGCAGGTTGAAGTAAAGCAAAATGTTCCTGCTTTATTTTCATCTTGCTTTAAGCTTACTGTCTGCTAGGATATAGAATATATTTCTTATAGAACATAATCATCTTCAGACGGGACGTATTATGTCGTGGCGCTGTCCGTCTGTCCATCTGTTAACTTTTTCATGTCCGCTCTCTAAACTCATACAAATTTAGTCAAATCCTTTTGAAACTTGGTCAGAACGTGTATGACCATAATATCTCGGTCAAGTTCGATAACCAGCAAGATTGACAGAGACATTCAAGAATTATGCCCCTTTTTCGTCAAAAACGGGCATTATAGTTTGTCCGCTCTCTAACTCAAACAAATTTATTTTAATCCTTTTGAAACTTTGTCAGCATGTGTATGACCATAATATCTTGGTCAAGTTAGATAACCAGCAGGATTGCCCCAGACATTCAAGAGTTATGCCCATTTTTTCGTCAAAAATGGGCATATTTTAGTTTGTCCACTCTCTAACTCAAACAAATATATTCCAATCCTTTTGAAACTTTGTCAGCATGTGTATGAACATAATATCTCGGTCAAGTTCGATAACCAGCAGGATTGCCCTAGACATTCAAGAGTTATGCCCCTTTTTGCGTAAAAAACTGGCATATTTTAGTTTGTCCGCTCTCTTTCTCAGACAAATTTATTCCAATCCTTTTGAAACTTGGTCAGCATGTGTATGACCATAATGTCTGGGTCAAGTTCAATAACCAGCAAGATTGCCCAAGACATTCAAGAGTTACGCCCCTTTTTCGTCAAAAACGGGCATATTTTAGTTTGTCCGCGCCCTTACTCAACCAAATTTATTCTAATCCTTTTGAAACTTAGTCAGCATGTGTATGACCATAATGTCTCTGTTATGTTTCATAACCAGCTAGATTGCCACAGACAGTCAAGAGTTATGCCCCTTTTTTCATCTAAAACGGGCATTTTTTAGTTTGTCCGCTCTCTGACTCAAACAAATTTATTCCAATCCTTTTGAAACTTGGTCAGCATGTGTATTACCATAATGTCTCAGTTATGTTCGATAACCAGCAAGATTGCCCTAGAAATTCAAGAGTTATGCCCCTTATTTTGTCAAAAACGGGCATTTCTTAGTTTGTCCGCTCTCTAACTCATAGAAATTTATTCCAATCCTTTTGAAACTTGGTCAGCATGTGTATGACCATAATGTCTCGGTCAAGTTCGATAACCAGCAAGATTGCCCCTGACATTCAATAGTTATGCCCCTTTAATCATAAAAAAACGGGCATTTTTTTGTTTGTCCGCTCTCTTTCTCAGACAAATTTATTCCAATCCTTTTGAAACTTGGACAGCATATGACCCCTAACTTTCAGGGTTCTTTCCCTTTTGTTCACTTTACCTTGATAGAGTTTTAGTATGACTTCATTCTAAGATCGATTTGACGGGCGTATAATGTGCTCGGCTTGCGGTGCTCTTGTTTTTAGCTCAAGGTGAGCTGTTGTGATCGCCCGCCGTCCGTCTGTCCGTACGTCCGTCTGTCCGTTCAAAATTACTTCAAGCGACATCTCCTCTGAAACCGCGAGTTTGAGGGAAAAACTAAATTGCTGACGGTGTTCCTTGGATGCTTCTCTACAGAAATTGTTAAAATAAAATTCATTGGTGGACTACTTATTGAAATTTATTAAAAAAAAGTGAAAAACTTTAAACAAGTTTTTTGTAAAAAACCACTGTTCCCACATCTTAGATATTGCATGAATAGTATCTTCTACTAAATCACTTTCAAAATTGTAAAAAATCAAAACCCTAGGGTCAAATTTGACTCAACCCTGGCCATATCAGTGCTTTTTGATGCAGGTCTGACAGTAAAAACTCTCTAATGATCCGTTTTTATACAGACCCATTGTATCTTCCAGGCTAAGAAGCTACCCTTATACTAAATGCAACATTTTTGCAAACAGTTTGGATCCAGGTCAGATGCCACATATATAATGCTGCATCTAATCTGGATCTAAACTATTTGCCACTCATTTACATATTTTCTTATATTTAGAAAATATAAGTTATTATTTTTTACATATTTCACATACAAACATTTTGAGCAGACAACAGTTCAGCATGATAATAGTCATTTCTCTCTGAGACCGTCTCCTATTGCATAACTGACCCATAGCTAGCTCTGAACTCAGGTCACTGAGATACATAACAGAAATGATAGTGATGTCTGCTATTTTATGCTCAAGCACAACTTAGTTCGAGGCATAACTCATTCTCAATAAGAAGGTGCACTTAACAATTTATGTTGTCCTTGTATTGTACAATTGTCTGAATCCTCTATAAAATCAAACTTACAATATCTTCTAATGCAGACATAAAGTATTGTTCCTGGCACATACCTTTGACTTTATATTTCTTCATATTTCTTGTCAAATTGTAGACTGAATATACAATTCTGTAAGGTTTGTTATTGTCCCCAATAAGGTATCTCATTTTGTAGTGTTATTTTCTCAAATAATCTATTAATTTTAGATTATTTTACATGCAAGTTGTATTGCATATGGTCCTACCCACCAGAAACTGAAGATGACATCATCTTAAAGTTACTTTGTTGAAAGCAGAGCCTTGTTAGTTAATTGTCTCTTAATTCTTAATTAATCAAAAATTCATTTACCTTATTCATTACAAAGTAAAAATATGTATCTCTTTTTACGAATAAGCTATATTTTTTTACGTTATAATTTCATGTAGCACTCATTTTGTTATGAAATAGCATCCATAGTTAGTATAAAAGGACATTGCCTGCATTAATCGATCATGAAATTAGTTTCTCTCAAAGTTTGTTTTAAGGCTGTAAGGTTTGTTACACCTTTTATCACAAACGTGTTAACTAAACTGAGTGGTGATTACACCATTTTAAAGAATACAGATAAAGGATACAATTGATATAGAAATATATTACTGACAGCGTAAGAACAACTATAAAGTAGACTTTGAACTGTGTTCGTAAGGTTCATTATGTAAGGTTAGTTACCAGGAAATAAATAAAGCTGGTAGTTTTAATCAATATTGTACAGACATGTTTGCTTACGACATATTTTTTAACAAATGACGTATATGGTTGGAATACATGTCAAAGAAGCCAATTATAGTGAGTATTTGTGCGGAGAGAAGTGAACACATGTCTTGTTTTGGTAACATTCTGACTAGCAGACAAAGTAAGGATTTTTCACAATATTTTTGATATTTTATATGACCTTTTGTATAGCAAGTATCTTGTTAAAAGAATGTTTTTGCTAGCAAAGTACAATTCAAACTTATTACAGAGAAAATACTATGGTAAAATTATGTTTAAAGACATGTAAGGTTCGTAGTTTTGGTAACTAACCTTACATGTCTTTAGCAATATCAGTAAATATCAACTGCTTTGTAAATTGTAGATTTCACGTACTGAACTGATTATCTTAATCTAGAAGGAGCTGTTGTGACTCAAATGTCTTACAGTGACTGGAAATTGCTTGTTTAAATTGATTTTATTTGTTTGTAGTTATCACGAGATAAAATTTGATTGTCTATCAAAAGTGAAGTTTTATCGTGTTTATGCCCTATAAATTATTTGTAAATTTACAAAGATATTCGTGTAAAAATGATTTTATATTACTGCAGGCATTGATTTTTATCCTGGTAGTATATAAGTCAAGTGACTGTCTGTTTTGCTAATAGTAAGGTTAGTTACCCATAGTAACGAACCTTTCTTATTAGTAATTTTAGCGTCTGGCGAAGTCAACAAAAGAAAAGGGGTATAATATAGAAAAATAACGTAAAGTGACCCCAGAGGGCACGGAAGAGCAAAGAAGAGACATAATTAAAATACCAGCGGACAAGTTGGTAAAGAAACAGGGGATATACCTCGAGCCCGTGCAAAGGGCCATGTCACTCATGAGATGGACTGAGTAGGTGGGGGTGACACAAAGAGAATTGCGGACGATGCAGTTAACACATGCACCTTTAAGTTACAATAAAAGATTCAAGCTATTTCTTGAAATGGGCACAGTCACCAAGTTGTTCCATTACGACTTTGATTTGCGTGGTAACGTCCGTTTCTGCCATCTATGGGTTAGTTAGATGCTCCAGAGAAAGAGGTGCTGATACAGAAAATCTGGGTGCTTTTTCCTACTCTTATTATCAACAGATTTGTTTAGGTCTGACTGATGTCTAGTGTGAAGCACATACATCAGATATAGGTTTATACCAACGTCTCATCCACAGAACTTGGTCCGGTGGAGAATCAAACTCACACCCTCTGGTATCGCAGTCGAGTGTGTTACCACTGGACCTCGTCTGCCGGTGTACCATAAAAACAAAGAAGTTCTCAGACATCAATGTAGGTGACTTTGTTACGACTAGATATGATAGCAATGTATACAGCCCTTAGATAGGGAAGGTGTTAGAGATGATGAAGACGATGAGGTTGAGATCACAATGATAAATTTGGAAATCAAAAGAATGAATTTCAAGGATATTTATTCTGTGAAACAACGAGTCCTTGAGGCACACATTCAGTCTTTGAGTTTAAACCTAACCAATTATCCAACAAACCTACTTTTACTTTTGAAGATACCTTTAAAGCATTTGAAAGTAAAGCAAGATGTGCCTTAAGGCTGCTCTAAGCTACCATCTTCTAGGATATAGGAACTATTCTTATAATGAACATTTAAAACTGTATAAAGCTGAACTATTCTCTTTAGTGGAAGAATAATTAAAGACATTAAAATGCATAAATATTGGGTAATGGGTTAATAAAGGCAAGAAAAGTTATGAGTCCATGGGACTCGCATCCTTTCACCAAATGAGTCCCTGGTAAATTTTATGAGTATCGGACTCAGGCTCGATGCGCAACTAAAAATACCTTTGGATTTCATTCATGGAAAATGTGAAAAAGTTATTACAATGATTGAAACATGACGACATACTTTGGATACACAGACATGATATTGTCTGCACTGTTGCAGAGCCTTTACCTACAGGGAAGTCACAGCGAATATTTAAACTGAGTAAAACAAGACATAGGCACAGTAGAAAGCAAAACGTAACTCCCATATGTTGAGCGCAACTCAGAGGCACACAACTTACATAGTGGTAGATCTATATTGTACAAACATAGCAACATTCATAGCAAGAAATACAGAGTTATAAATCAATCTATTTAAATAAGTGTTTCCCAATGTATTTGCTGTTTTGCTTTTGTTAAACTGTTTTGCAATAGTTAGAAAGATCATTATGTTTTAATATTGACTAGTAATGAACCTTACACTGTGAACGAACCTTACATATACATATTTAACTTACATTTTCTTAGGTAAGGTACAAAAGAGATCCATAATAATGATTAAGTCAAGTCTGTATGTCATTATATAGACGAACACAACATGTAAACAAAGGTAATGTTGATTTTGGTTTCTAGAACATGATGTTCAATGTTTACATGATCTACGGTTCTTCGATCAATTTTAACTGCATTCAGATTGGCCAGTTTATTTATGTACTGTGTAAAGTACATAACACTGTTGTTTCTATGCATGATAAACATTATTGTTTTAAAATACACTCTTATTTGGTCCTTTTATTCTTGCATTTACTAACAGCATTTGTAGAAACATTTGTGGTAAGGTTAGTTACGTGTGGGTCAGTTTGTTTAAACGTTACAAATATTTATTTATATGGAAGTAATATGTTAAAACTGCATTTGGTTTTGACCCAGCACCAATAATTCTAATGTTTCTAAACACTAGATTAGAAAGAACATCGAATTACGTCGTATATTGCAACTGTTAGGCATTGCATTTATACAGTATTACAAAAATATGTTTTTCCAAATACACAAATTAGCTTGCAATCAGTTTTCCAACGGGTATATTCCATTTTAAGGAAGATCATTTCTAGGGTATATGTAGTACACTTGCATACTAACTTTAAACAGTATAAATGTGCAAATACTATTTAAATAAACATGCCAAACTCATCTTAAGAACAAACTACCCATACAGTAACTAACCTTTCACTAGAGAAAAACAGAGGTTTGTTTGAATGACCGTATAACAATTGATAGTTGATTCATGTTCAAGAAAATTTACAATATATCACACAAAACATGTATCAATTGATATAATACAAAACATCAAAGAAATTTTGAATTTCATTTTTCACTTATTAAATATTCTATGTGCACCTTTTTATTGAGAATGCGTGGATTCATCTTACTTTTGGTCTGTCTGTCTGTTTGTTTGTGTTTTGTTTGTTTGTTTATCTTTCTGTCTATCAGTCCACAATTAATTCTTGGCCATAAACAGTATGGATCCAGGTCAGATGCCACATAATGCTGCATCTAATCTGGATCCAAACTATTTGCCACTCATTTACATATAGTTTCTTATATTTAGAAAATGTAAATAATGATATTTATTAACCTATTAACCCATACATATTCCTTTTTATGTCTTTAATTTATTCTTCCACAGAAGAAAATAATTTCACTTTATACAGTCATTGTTGTCTTTAACAATTGCTTCAAATGACATCTCCTCATATACCGCTGAAAAGATTTCAACCAAACTTTACACGAATGTTCCTTGGGTCAAGTTCTTTCAAAATTGTTCAAAGAATTAAAAACAATGTAGAACTCTGGTTGCCATGGCCATGGAGGAAGTATACCCTGGAGAAGAATCATATACACAAATCTGCATTTTCCCGAAAATGTTGTCGTCCAATACCTGTATGCGCGATAACGCTTAATCGATCGATAATTCAACTGCACCGGTACGCCGATAGCGGGCTATCGCGTTTTTTATCGTGTTGAATGGTTACCTACTGTTAGTTTAAGTTACATAAAATCCTTAATTTTTACCCGATTTTCATTATAATGATCTTAAAAGAAGGCTAAGATATTTATCTTTCACTTGTGAAAATAACATAATCTAATTTTTACATTGATCATTTTTATGGCGAGTTAAAGAGCGGTTACCAAATGAATTTGCCGATAAAAGGGAGCAAGCGCTCGCGCAAAAATATATCACGCCCTGTTACAAAACCTTTCATAAAATCCTCAATTTTAGGCCGATTTCCATAACAATGGTCTTAAAGGACAGCTAAGATATTTTTCTTTCAGTTGTAGAAAATGCCAGTGTTTATTTTTGAAATCAACAAATTTTATGGCGAGTTAAAGAGCGATTGCCAAATGAAATAGTCGATAAACGAGAGCAGGCGATCGCGAAATAAATACAACGTCCCGTTTCAAAAACTTGAATTTAATCCATAATTTTCGTCCGATATATATATATATATATGATTGGGTCTCCAGGAAAACCTGCTATAATGACAAAATTTTCGATTTTCAGATTTTTGCTGTTTTCTCAAGAAAGGGGTTTGAGAAATATAGAAAAGAAATTTTTTTGGTGATATCTCAATTTTTATTGGAGTTACAGCCATTTTAGTAACTGCCCTATTACTGGCACGCGAGCAATAAATTGACTTTAAAAAGCGGTCAATAAACAGTGTTTTTAGAACAAACACTATATCAAGTATACACCTTTTTCTCTAGTTGACACATACAATTTTGTTGTATAAAAACATAAAACTTATTTAGAATATATCATGAAGAGACGAACAGTTTTTTATAGTTCAGTTGCCATGGTAACGAAACTCGAAACAAAAAAAACCCTCAAAACTCAGTCTCTGTCTGTATCTGGAGGACACGTAATGTCCTGATAGGCAGGCCGAACATATGGTCTCACAGTTTTATATAGGTATTTCTGGCGAGCGGCAGAGATCCCTGCAGGCTGTAGCACGTGCGGAAGACGCTCGAGGGGAAACTCCTCATCACGTGACTTCATGATATCAAATCGTCTCTCCTCACCGTCACCACTTTCTTTTACCACAACGACCCCAGGATGGTCCCTGCTGAATCGGAAATACTGATATTTCCTGAAAGTACAAAGGACAGATGTTTATTATTCGATTTTGCCTCAGAATGTCTGTTAATCCTTTCCTCCATTAAGATTTATCCAAGGCCCCACCCACCGTGTCTATATATAGTTAACTGAATTTTATTTACCTGCATGGAAGTAACCAGTCAATATTTAGCTTGATAGTACATTGAAAGCCAGTCTGGCTGATCCCTTTTTTTACACATAAAGGAACTGTACCATATAGAGCAAATTATTTTTGCAAAGGCGTCAAAAGGTGCTTATAATATGGAGAAAAGGGTTCAACCGACGTTATACGAATTTTGAATAATTACATCTTTAAGACTCGATCAAAGGTATGATAATAATTTTATTTTGACAACAAAATCCCAATGCCTAGTATTAATGTCTGGCGCTGAACCACGCAACTGAACTGGAAATGCTAATATGTACCCGATTCCAGGAAGGGCTTTAAAGCACGGTTGAAGAAACGCCTTCCAGTCCCTCCATGTCCAGGCAGGGTATCGCACACACTCGTTGGTGACAGATGATCGGTTTACCACTTCAGCTAACTGGTCTATACAGTCTGTGTCTGTCCTCCTATACAGGCGCTTGATTGTAGCAAACCCAGCATCTACATGGCATCGGGCGTGGCCAGGAATCTGCATCATGTATTCAATACGCTCGTGACGACCGGACATAACACGCCACATCAGATAGCCAAGCATGAACTGGTTTTTGTTTTGGCCTGAACAAAAGAAGATTAAATTATATAGTTTATCGTTATAAAGAATTGTCAGTATTGTATCTGCTAGTGTGCTGTTTTTGCTCTTGCTTTATGTATGGTAATAAAACAAAAACTATAAGTTAAACCTTTAAACAACTGGACAAATATTAACAAATAAACATTAATTAAGACATGTGTCGGCTAAATAAATAGCACGCGGTATGCAGAATTTTTCTGTACACCATATAGTCTGTATCTAGTGTTTGAGACAGCCTCAGACAGGTAACCACTTATAGCAGGGTAACAGTAAAGCAGAATCGCCTTAAGGTACATTCTGCTTTATTTCCATACTGCTTTAAGCTACCATCTTCTGAGATATATAATTTGTTTTCTTTAAATGGCGCTTCTTTAAATCTCATATACATGTGCAGTGGAGAATCTGTTATTCTTTCCCGTTTAACCGCAAACGCAAAGCACTAAAACGTTGAAAAGAACAACTTTTGGACAATTCTGATAATTCATGTTTATCTTGGTGGCAAACAGTTTGGAGCCTTATTAGACGCCGGGTCTGATCTGGCTCCAAACTGTTTGCATTGCAAATAATAGTTTTAGCGTAAACGCGTTTATTGGGAAAGAATAACGTTTTCTCCACTGTAAAACGTAATATCGAACCTACCTGGACAATTATCAGCGTGGATACTGATGGAAGTTTCCCCTGCATTATCGCGCTCGATGGCCCAGTCTAGCATACTTATGACGGAATTTGGGCCATGGGTTTGAGTTCCGTCCATGCCGATGGTCTCATTTTCGTCGACATTAAAGTTGTACTGACTCGGTGTTCCATCATTTCTAACACCGAATAACTGCACTTTTCTAAGAGAGGCAAAATATGTTGGCCCCAATTGTCTAGAATGGTGAGGAAGAGACATGTTCTGACTGAAGTCAAAGGTCATATGCAAATATCTTCTGTTTCCATTATTATGCGTTTCTCTGGCTTGTGCTATACAACGGTTGTAAATTTCTCTTTCATTCTGAGCCTTCAAAAGATGCATTCTAAAGGTATTAGTGTTCTCCAACTTCTCTTCTTCAGTCCTTGAGTCCATTATACATTTTCTCATTTTTTCACAAGTTGCACACACATCGTCACGTGGTGTTGCTATTTTTATATGTGGCAAACACTGGTTCCAAATGTTGCAAAAGGTTTTATAATGCATGTTTCTCTTTGGCGGTTCACTCTCTTGACATGAAGTTGTGTAGTTTGAGTGTACTTTCAATTTTGTTGTCTCACTTGGCAGATAAATTGGCGGAATATTATCCGAACCACGCGGAGCTGCTAGCTGGGGCAATCCAATTTCCTCTGCAGTTTGGGATATATATTTCACAACGTATTTGATATCGTCAAACTGTAGTGACTTTTGGGGTTTTCGTCCAGTATTGCCATGGACTCTCGGCACTACGCCATGCTGGTCCACATGCACTAATAAGTTGTCCAGGCTGGTACGCTTGATGTCAAAGGCTAACATAAACATACTTCTGCAAACTGTTTTGCCCATCAGGGTAAAGTCATGTCGACCTTTTTGTCTTTTTTTCCCCCGTTTAGTCACTCCTCTTTCCGCGTTATCAATGACAGTGGCCATTATGTATAATTCTTTATCCTGTTTTTCCATTTCCTTTACATTTAAAATATGGTGGAAAATATCGGAGTCACTAAAACCGTTAATGCAATTCTTTTTGCAGCCACACCCACTCTGTCTATATTGGGCGATCCGTGCACCATCTTCGTCGTCTTGTGGTATGCCAACACACTCCGAGTCTGCCTCATTGACTCCAGTAGATATATCATTCAACAAGCTTTCATCCGAAATAGACTCAAGATAGTCTCTGACCCGTTGGTTGACATCAAGCTCTAGATCATCTGAGTCTGAATCTAGACAAACAGCTGACAAAGCGTCCAGGTCTGTCTCTTCTTGGGACCCAAATGGTGTTGCAGTGGGCGTTCTACCAAAGTGCTCTGACAGCAAACTCTCTAAATCCTAAAAAGAAAAATAGTTAAAGTGAAAAAGTAATAGATCTACTGATCAATCATTTACATTTATACTCTTAACTGACTAAACATGATTCTTTCCTTATTAAGTTATTAATTATAAGCGCTTAAAAAAATTGTGTACAAACAGTTTGGAGACAGACCAGGCGCCCGATAACTTAGCGTCTGATCAGGCTCCAAACATTTTGCCACTCAGTTCACAATAAGTTTGTAGAAATTTAAAACATGTTTTTGTGGGTTTTCTTTAAATTTTGGTGCTTTTCGTTTGCATTTAAATGGGAAAGAATCTCTATCTAGATCTATGTCTTCGCCACTATTTTATAGATAAAAGAATCTGAAAAGCCTATATACATGTTGTGTAGATCTAGATACATGTAATCTAGGCTAAACGCGAAAAAAAAAGAAAAAAAAGAAAAGGGCTGCTACCGAGTTTCGATCCCGTGTCAACACATAACACGTCTACATGGGGAAACCGCTTAGACCGCTCGGCTATTCGGATATATTAGTATATCTAATAAAATTTTAACCCTGATAAGCCTCAGCACTCGTTACGAACTAAACTCTAGTGCTTTATTTAAAAAAAAAATATTTTTTTATTTTTCATAGAAAACAATTTCACAATGATTATTTCTTATTAACCGTTCTTATGGAGAGCCTTCCGATTTGTCCCCTCTCCAAAAAAAAGAAAAAGAAAAAAAGGGGTGGGGGTAGATCTACGTATTTTACATGCATTTTTATTAGAATTATCATGAACTTTGATCGCTTAAAACTTTACAAAACAATAAACGATATCTGGTAAAATAGATCTAGATCTAAATATATATTCCCAACGTTATAATTTATGAACCCAAACAGTGAGATATCATCAGCTTAAATTGCGATCACGAATGACCTCTAGATATTGATAGCTAGATCTAGATCTAATTTAACGGATAGATGAGGAAAAACAAATTTATATTGCTATAAATAATTAAATATACATACCTCGATATCGTTATCCATATCCAAAAGAAAACATTGAAGTCCTCTAGATCACAAAACGTTAAAATTTTACATTGTTTACATACACATGTTACAGTAAGATTATTGATCGTGATGTAAAACATGACGTCATGTTTAATCGGGATTTCCCAACGTCATAACCGATGTCATTATAGTAGGTTTTCCTGGAGAACGGCTCATATATTAAAAAAAGGTCTTGATATAAAGCCGTGACACTTATCTTTCGGTTGTAAAAATACCAGGGGTTTTCTTGAAGCGAAAAAAGTAATGATGACCTACAAAGGTAATAGACGTTTATTTAAGAATAAAATCATCAAGAAATTGTGGTTAAATAATGAACTAGGGCTATTCATCTGTAAACTACATGTCTACCATATTACACATCACAAAGGAATGTGACACATTACGTAACCGTACACAATTAGCAGGCCATTTATAAGCGTCATAAAACTCTCCCAGCATGAAGTCCATGCTTCTTGAACATGCCGATTATCTATGAAGTGCTTGTTAGGGAACTGGACACCAGGGGGTTTCCTCTTTAATAAAAAAGATCAATGCTACCCGTGCGTGTAACTTGAACATGTGTTTTTGACTTCTGTAACCGCATGATTTTTATATATTATACAAATCACAAAAAATAAAGATAATAGAATTGAATTGAAAAAAAAGAAGAAAAAAAGACCAACATCAATGCACCTGGTTTGGTTGATGACTGGATTAACCCTCTCATTACTGAATACCAGTAACATGATGACTATTGCAATTGCAAACAGTTGTAATCCAGACCAGGCTGCAAAAATGTCGGATTCATAGAGTATGTCTCTTGAAATATAGTTTACCCCTTTTTCAAATTAAGCTCTTTATGACACATTTTATCTTTTCTCCGCATGAGGATCATCAGAGAGAGAGAGAGACAGACAGACAGACATTCATACAGAAAGATGGAGACAGAAAAGAAGAAGCGAGAGACTGACAGACAGAGATAAGAGAAAAACAGACAGACAGAGAGACAGACAAGAGGCAAACAGACAGTGGCAGAGAAATATAGACACACACAAGCTTCGTAGGTAAACGAAAAAATACGTTTTTCTCTCATTTTCAAAACCTCACTATACTAACAATTTATATGCTATCGCCTCAAATTTTGTACTACGCGTAAGATCATGGTCTAATAAAACATCTGTATTAAAATTTATAACGAAAAGATGACATTAAAAGCATTTCTATTAACACCAAACTTCGTAGGTAAACGAAAAAATACGTTTTTCTCTCATTTTCAAAACCTCACTATACTAACAATTTATAAGCTATCGCCTCAAATTTTGTACTACGCGTAAGATCATTGTCTAATAAAACATCTGTATTAAAATTTATAATGAAAATATGACATTAAAAGCATTTCTATTAAACACCAAACTTCGTAGGTAAACGAAAAAATATGTTTTTCTCTCATTTTCAAAACCTCACTTAACTAACAATTTATAAGCTATCGCCTCAAATTTTGTACTACGCGTAAGATTATTGTCTAATAAAACATCTGTATTAAAATTTATAACGAAAAGATGACATTAAAAGCATTTCTATTAACACCTAACTTTCGGAAAAACGTTGTTTTCTAGCGGCCAGCGAGCGCCGCTGATTGACCGATTTTGGACGACAAGATAAATCGCGAGCCGGCCGGATACTTCTCCAGGTATACTTCCTCCATGCCATGGCAACCAAGTGAAAAAATAAGGAAATCTTAAAAAATCTTCTTGTCTGAAACTACAAGGGCCAGATCTTAGACATTTGTCACATAGCATCATCTACAGGTCCTCTAGCAAACTACAAACTATGCCCCTTGGGTCAAAATTGGCCCCGCCCGGGGGGTCACAGTTTAACATAGAGATATATAGTGAAATTTTCAAATTTTCTCCTCTGAAACTAATATGGCCAGAGCTTTGATATCTGGCATTGTGACACTTTTAGATGTCCTATACCAATAAGGTTCAAATGGTTCTGGTCGATTGCATATCATCTACAGGTCCTCTATCAAGTTTGTACAGATTATGCCCCTGGGGTCAAAATTAGCCCCACTCCGGGGGTCACAGTTTTCAAACGTCTTCTTTTCTGAAGCTAATATAGCCAGAGCTTTGATATTCGGCATGGTGTTACTTCTAGATGTCCTTTATCTATTTTGTTCAAATGGTTCCAGTCTGTTGCATATGTAGGTCACAGGAGCTAAAAATAGATTTTTTCAATGGAAACTTAAAAAAATTCTTCTTGTCTAGAACCCTAGTACCCTGATCTTAGATATTTGGAACATAGCATCATCTACAGGTACTCTATCAAGATTGTTCAAATTATGCCCCTCGGGTAAAAAATGACCCCGTCCTGGACATAAATCATTATCTCCATTTTGATGTACAGCTATTCTCAGGTGAGCGACATATGCCCCATGGGGCTCTTGTTTATGTGTCATGGTCGTCCACATTTATTCATTTCTATCAGGAACGTATTACATTTAATATACGTTCCTGCTTCTATATAGGTAAAAGTAAAGGTAGTGACTAGGGGTACATGACCGTACCTCTAATATTTGAAATTAGCGGTACTGTCACGAACCCCTAGCGAGCCCTATGAGGGTTGACTAGGGGTATGTGAGTCAAAAACACTATATAGCAACACTTGATTGTGTCTGCAGATACGTTAATATCGATGCTAATGTTAATAGTATCTCATTTCAACCTTCTATTCTGACTGTTTAAAGCAGAAAAGTAAAGAAACTTCATCCCCCAAAAAAGTCCAATCGGCATTTTTTTCACAGCAGCGAAAACTATACCTTTGAATAAAGAACGTTCACTGTAACACATAAAAAGTGACACATTTTTACAAGCATGAATAATTATCCAATAACAGCTTTGTTTAGAATAATTGCACTGTTTAATGGCGATCAATTGTCAAACGTGTTTTTCGAGTTGATTTTTGTAACAGGTCATTAACCAGCAAACTAACATGTTTCGATACTTGATGGGAGCCGAAGCTTCGATAGTTATTTTCTTAGATCTACCACTTTATATTCAACGCTAAGTTAGGAAGCTACAACAGTAGTAATTTCGAACAAGCTTATTAAATAATTAAGTTACCTTTGAATCAAATTTATAAGAAAAAAAGTTAACATTGGTCACGGATTTTCAGATACCGGGCGTATCTGACGATAATTAACCCTATACATGTATGCGGAATACATCTATTCTCATTAGTGCTGAAACGATTACCCGGGTAACCATTAACGGTTATGAACTGCCGATTAACCGGTTACAAAGTCGGTAACCGGTTACTCGGAAGCCATTTTGTATAACAAAAATGAAGCCCCATTTGTCGGGAGCTATATGTGTGATCAGCCTTTTCCGTTCACTTGAAGTGTTTTACTCAAAGATGTACATGATATTTAAGTTTTAAAATACAGTAGCATGTTGATTGATAAGGGTAGGGCGTTTCCTGTTTTTAGTAAACATGTACACGGAGCTCAATATACAAAACGATGCTGTTTACAAAGTATTTTATGTGCACAATTCAATATACTTTACAGGTGTTCTCAATACTGAATACTCGCTGCATGCCAGGTGTCATTTTATTTTAAGTTGAGTTATTAAAGAACCCTTATTTCACATGTCTTTACAATAAATGCCGATTATACCAATATTATGATATGTCGATTACAGTCTTACAAAGAATGGACTTAAAATGTTACCAAAAAACTGTCCTGTCCGTAGATGGCCTTTTATTCCATGATAGATAAATAGCAGCAAACATGTAATTACCTCACTGTAAGGTCGGTAGCTACTGTACAAATAAATGGATAAGTTACAGATTTTTGAACCTCTAACTGTAAGTGGCATGATGATATGTATCAAAATGTCCTGTCCGTAGAAAATGTCCTGTCCGTAGAAACAGGTTTTCAGTCATATTTTATGCTCTGAAGTATTTCAAATACAGTTGAAATATGATACTTTTGTCTCAGAATGATTGACCCAACAACTAAGATTATATTCAAACAATAACTATGATGATCTTTAGTATTGAAGGTGGTCATGTTTGGTTTTGTTTGATACAAAACATCATATATTCTGATTATCCTGGCCAATTTTTAACAAGCATAGTTCTTGACCATTATCTTCCATCTTAATTCAGTAGGCCATTATATTCTTTATTTAAAAACATTTAATTTTGTTTCTTTTATGTAATATTATCATACTAAATAATGTTTAAATTAATGTCAAGGCACTATCTACAGACAGGACATTTTCAAGTGTGCACTTTATTCTATATCTATATTCTAAAATAGCTAGTTTGAGAAAACAAAAAACATCTCCTGATAAGTCAGTAGAAGATGACACTAACAAACTGACTAAAAAAAGCTTAAGCAATCAGAAAATACATGATCAAATTAAAAACAGAAAGACTGGCATAATACAAATACAATGAAATAAGGATGAAAGACAGAGGAAAGAAGCTGAGCGATCTAAACATAAGATAATTAGTTAAGAAACCAAAGTACACAGAAGCAGCAAGCTGCTAGGAAATCATGGACTGAGCAAAAAAAGTATGTGTAGACAAAAACTTAAAATAAATCGATAGAGAATTGATTGATTGATATATTACCGGTATATAATAAGTTGGGTTTTTTGCCAGGTACCGTGATACGTAAAATGGTCATATGGCGCGGAGAAACAATTACATATATGCAAACACAAAAACATCCTCACTAAGAGTATACCGAAAAGGAAAGACAAGTACAGAATCAAGTATGTATATGAGGATAATAGCATGTTATATACTCTTATATAATAGTGTTGTATGTATAGACCATTCTCTTCAAAGACATAACTCTCGGTCCTTTGTGCAACTACCACCACCCCCATTGTTAATTGGTGTGAAAATAACTATAAAATCATGGGACTTGTGTGCAAAATATGGCAAAGTCATCTCATCCTGTCTATAGAGGCCCTGACAAACTCATACTCCAGGGATTCAAACCAAACCATAAAATATAAGAGATGGGCTTGAGTGATTCTTTGCATAGACAGTATTACATTTATGAGCTTGTGCTGCACCAATTTTACCTGGCAAGGTGCAATCGCTAAAACTAGGTCAGAAAATATCTTTAAGGATAGAAATTATATTGTTATATGGCACTGAACTAAATAGTTCTTTTAAACAGTGAGCTTTATTGAATTATCTTTGTCTTACAATAGCACAATCTACATGTATTAAGAAATGTTTAACAGAGAATGGTTCCAGATTTTAACACACTGGTTGATTTTCTCGTTGTAATATGTACGAATGACTTACATATGATAATTATGGCCTAAGCAACAGCCAGCAAGAACCACTTCCTCTCTGGGCATAGCTCTTTTTGATGAACAACTCTCACCTATAATAGGTTTGATTGAATATAAGTTACTATTAATGAAGTTGTTCCAAGAGCTTTGCCATTTTGACATAATGTACTGGTTTATGAGAATGTTTAAAATCAGTAAAAGGCCGATTAATATTCACATTTAGTGCATAATTGGCTGCAGCATCCACCTCATCATTGCCTGCGATGCCAATATGACCTGGAAGCCAACAGTATAATTATAATGTTTTCGGACAGCAGCGCTGCATTCTTTGATGGCAGTTTAACAATCCTTATTGAACCTTGTAGTCTACTTTGTTTTAATTTTGTTGCGGTCTTAGGAATTCATTCTTCAGTAATCTGTAATAGTGTGGAGGCAAATAACTCGATTGGGTCGTCTATATCATTTAACATACTTGTTTTTGGTGTCAAGAGTTAAACCTGTGTATCACTATATGGTTACCGTAAAGTATCTCAAACTGTAAAAGTGTTATGCTCAATATATTTCAATTTCTAGTCACTACTCTGAGATATGTCTAGTCCTAATACTATTTTAACCATTTTGTCCATTATCCATCAGCTTGTTAAAAACATTGATTTCACTATTAAAGACAGATGGTTGTTTAAGGAATGCTGAAAGTAAAGCAGAATGCTCCTTTAGGAACATTCTGCTTTGTTTTCAGTCTGCTTTAAGCTACCATCTACTAAGATATAGAACCTAATTTCTAATGGTGAATATTCATGTGAAGTGGAACTATTTTCTTTAGTGGAAGAATAAATTAAATGTGCTAAAAATGAGCATCTATGGAGTTAAGGGTTAAACATGTATATGTTCACAGGAACTTATTTGAAATCTACAATTCATGAAAGTTTACAGCAATCTAGAGAGATATGTTTCATCATCTAAGCTAAATGTCCTGTCCATAGACAATTAATAAGAGACTAAGAGTTGAACTTTAATCTTTTATACCAGAATAATGTCTTTTTATATGCTAGATAATAAAAGTATTTAAATAAAGAAACACTACTCAGTATGTGCAAGAAATACAAGGATACATACATGTAATTAATAATACCATGTCAGATATGAAATGTTTTGCTGTTCATTTTTTCCAGTTTAAAATGTTGTCTTCAAGGTATAAAGTCAAGTTTAAGCTTTATTGTAGACAGTTTTCTTTCAAGCAGTGCATTAAGTATAGATTATTGCCCTTTTATATCATACTCTTTCCTAAGTTCATCTTTGACTTTGAATGTCTTGTCCGTAGATACTTTTTAGGCTCATTTCAATGGCATACTTATTTAACTTGTTTTATAGGAATGTTCGTCAAATTATATTGTCATAACAGTTACATCATTATAGAGTGTAAATTGTGTTGTTTGAAATGTTATTACAGGATATAAAAATAATGGACATTATTTTTTCAGAAAATTTGTGATTTAATGCATATTATTAGCATTTTTGTTGAAATTTTCTTGAAGAGTATACATGAAAGTTTGCTTTTTAGATAAGTAATATCATAAATTTTCCATTTAGGGGCCAATTCTATAAGAAAAATGACCATACATGATGTCTAAAATGTTAATTTGCTAGTTTCACCGTGGACCATATTGAAAATTGGTTACACACCAAATATGTTATCCACGTAAAATAAAGTCGTTATTATTATTATTATTATTATTATTATTATTATTGTCCTGTCCGTAGAAAATTTGTTCTCAAATACATCAGTTTCGAGAACCTTAAATATTTTCGCAAAATTTTGGTCTATAGACATACTTTAGGTCTCATTGGAAAGCACATTTCCAGTACATTTACCCACAGGCTGTAATTTGGTTATCATGCAAGTTTTTCAAAAATTACATGAAATGATAATAGGTAGAGGCTTATTTTTTAGAGAAATTCAAACATCAAAATTTGAATAAAATAGCAAAAAATTTATCAAATTACATTTTTTGGGTAAAAAAATGTAGCTCATTTTATGCTGTTTCTGATAGGTTGAAGTGCTGTTTCGATTTACAGTCACAAGGCCGACCCTACCTCAAAGGCCGACCTTAATTTGTATAGTAGACCTATAGTCACAAGGCCGACCTTATGTTTATATAGCAATTAGGTTTTCACACCTCTTTTACCGGCATGTATTTGATAGTAGATTGTATATAACCGAGACGAGCCGGCAATCCAAATAATAGTTCAGATCCAGATCCTGATAACATTTTTTTATTAAAAAATCATGTAATTTGAAAATAGACATGTAGATCTTTAGAATTGTTTATAAATAAATATTAAACCTTTATGATTTTATATAACTGACACGAGTCGGCAATTGTCGCAAAAACCGTAATAATAGTTCGGATCCAGATCATGATCACCATAATATTTTTCTCTTAAAAAGGATGTTATTTAAAAAAAAATAATAAGGGTATGTAAATGTTTATAAATAATTCTTAAACATTTATGTTTTTATCAATGTAGCGCAGGGCACGACAAATCCTGTGCCCGGAGCCCGGCGGGCAACCACATTTTAGGCTTGGGCACCCATATTTTTCAAACTGAAGCCCGACGGGCACCCCCTAAATTCCAATTTGAGTAGCCCGGGTAATTCCATTTTCAGAAAATCTCTACGTTATAAAATCTTGAATTTCGATAGAGCGTAACGAATTTGGTCAACTAGAGCAAGGCTAATTGTTAAATTGAAGGGACAAAGACCCCCGTGGACACTTATCAGTGTTTGTATAGTAGTGCGGGTGACACAGGTCTTGATAATCGCTGATTAGACACAATTAGCACTTCACGGTCAAATAAACACCACGCTTCTAGGTTGTCATGGCAGTAAATATTGTGTAGACGAATCGGCGGTTACAGTCGGGTACACTTGCAAATTTACGCAAACGAAAGGGAAGATGTTGCGTGAACGTAATGTGTACAGTAAAGCATAGACTGTCACACCCGTTTTTGTCTACGTTTACAACAAGCTACGAACGATACAGAAAACGGTAAAAAATGAAGTACGCTAATATAATTTAATGCGGTACAAGTAAATATGTCGCTGTTTTACCGTGTGATCAAAGTTGAAATATATTCCACAGTAGAACTAGAAGTAGTTTTATAGTCCATCACTCAAAAAATGTCTGCTAACTAGTACACAACACATTTCGGGGTCCGCACATTTGGAATCATGACGTTGACGTTATTGACATTGAAATAAACACAAATAGATCAAAGGGTTTATATGGCGGGGTTCAACAAGGGGGAAATACGTCGTGAGGAAATGACAGTATAATTTGGAGGCAGGGCACGGTTATTGCCGGGATATTAAAGTTGGGTTGAAGTTTGACCACGCCTGCTGAGTGGGTTGACACATTGTGTTTGTTTAATTGGTTATCAAAAAAAAGTGATTGACAGTCCCGGACAATGAGCTAAGTAAACTCAGGAGTCGGACATTTCTTTCCCCGTAAAATGAAATACAGATGATTATTTTCCATTTTAAAAACAGAAAAATCACCCCGAATCGAAGACGTGTGTCAACGACAATTAAGCGGTCACGAGCGAACCAAGGAATTATGTTGTATAATTCCGTGCGCGAACAATAAGATTATTTCGATACAGTCGATAGTTCAGGACAAACATTTTAGATGAATGCTTAACAGAAATTAACATTTTATCATTTTATTAATTGATTTCCGCCACACAATCCTTTGAATAACCACGCTTACGAACCTTAGTTACAAAATGGCGGGGCGCCGTTCTTTTTGCTTTGACGGGTACGTGTATTTGTGAGTAAAAAAGACATTCTCCAGCGCATCCATTAAGATTTATCATATAAATTCTTCTATTGTAGGATACTTTTTGTGTAAATGTATGTTAAGTTAAATATTGCAACAGAGTATGCGCGTAAAATTGATTTGCAATCAGTTTTCGCGGTAGAAATTTGGTTGTCAAAACTTTCTACTGACGAACTAACCTCACCTATTTTATAATTTATGACATATGCGGAAGAAGAAGGTATGCAATGGTCGTCTGCACAATTTTGTCGTCTGCAACTATTCTGAGTTTCTCTGTTATTATTTTTATGAATTTTCTTCCATAAAATATCAGATTGTCATACAGTTTGGATCCAGGCGTCTCATCTCGATCCAAACTGTTTGCAAGCCAGGAACTTTCATAATTAAAAAAACCCAAAACCACAGGATGAATTAGAATCTAGATCTACCCTTTTTAAAAAAAAAATCAAATAGGCTGCAGGGTTATAGATAAGGTTTTGCATTAATTGGGTATTTACTCCCTCTATTTTCTAAGAATTGGGTTTTCTGAATTTCAATTGAGTATCCAAAAAACCGTTACTCCATCAATTTGATATGAATTGCTTTTTTACTCTATTTTTTTTCCCCATTTAATACAAAACACAAGCTGATTGTTTGATGTACTGTAGATCTACCCTCGTTTGCCCACACTCGATAATTTCAGTTTCGATCTCATTTCAACACAAATGCAACAGCTCATGTTTGTGTAGGAAAACTAGGATTCATTAATTTTCAGCCACGGAAACTTTAAAAGCCATTCATGGATTCCTTTACCGTAACTTTGCTAACTTTAGCACTGTCGTGTTTCTTTGGTGACTTACAGATTCGGGACAACAGATCGTCGATTATGTCGGTAACATTAAACAACCTCTTTTTTGGCTGTTACATGCATCATTCAAAATTTCATTCACGACACTGTTACAAATTATTTCTGGTTCGTTCGCGGAAGGCTGAACGTAATTGAATAATGTGGTTTTTTTGTTGCGCTTTTTCCGTCCCCGCGATGCCATTTTGACAGAAGAAATTCTGGCAGACGATGTGACTGGTTTACTAATTAAACAAGCTAACAAAAAGCGGTGCTGCATAAATCCTATAGGCCATTACTTGGAAATAAATAACCAGTCTAACCGGTGTATCGGTAAAATATTTACCCGGTGTCGTAGTAAACATCCCGTCATTAAACTTGAGAAATGCGACTAATTACGTACGATACGCGCCTGCTTTAATTCTTTTGCGTAAACCCTTTTAATAATTGATTTTCAGTACGCATGGATTTGAAAGTAATTGCTTTTCTACTGTATTTAATTGCGTATTTACGCAAATACGCGCCTTATCTATAACCCTGAGGCTGGATGGAATGTAAAACTGCTCATTTTAGAACAAAAATTAACAACAACAACAATAAAACTTACTTACAGCTGTGGCTTATCAATGGTATTTGATCAAGCAAGTCATTTATTTATCAAAATGTATGAATTTATAGATATATAAATATTACATTGTATAAAACTTGACTATCGCCATTCGGCTCCAAAGCAGAACACTTTACTTATAACCTGCTTTAAGTGGTCACCTGTCTGCAAAACTAGAAACTGGTTATGGTGAAAATTATGGGTTAATGCAGTCAGTGAATGAAGGGTTCGCTTTACACTGATAATTTGGTACATCATTTTGTGCGGAAAAAATCAGGGCAACCAAAAAATAATTCTGGTTGCCCTGAGGGCAACCAGCTTTTAATAAAATTTGTCGTGCCCTGTAGAGCGTGATGGAAATTAGCCTGCAAATTTAATAGTTTCGATCCAGATCAAGATCCAACTTTTTTTTTTAATAAAAAAAAATTGTTATTCTCAAGAGCGCATGAGAAAAATGTGACTGACAGTATATGATATGCCGAGTTTTTAATTACTTACTCATAAGAAGCTAAATATAAAAGAAAATCTAAATGCATGTTTTTTTATTCTATTTTCAGAGTGTACATTTTACATATACCGGTAGGCAGATAATTTGAGTTGTTCAAATTGAGAAAAGATGCTTCAGGAAATAGTACAGATTCAGATCATATGTAGCTGTTTACAACAATTTTAACCACCTGTTACCGATATTTGATGATTTTATGTTGAAGGTCATAAAAACAAGAGGAAAATATTAGAAATCGATGTAGAATAAAATGAACAATTTTAATTCAAAATATTTTCTAACCACATTTGCTGACCACAATGGATCTGAATAAATTAGAACATTAAACTTCTTAAACCTTGATTTAAATTTTTTTTTAAATTTTTAAAACTTTTTTTTTGACAGATATTTAATCTATAATTTATATTAGATATTTTGATTTTAATAACTTCAATTAATGTTCTAATTTATTCAGATCCATTGTGGTCAGCCACTTTCCTATACGTTTACATAGTGTCAGTGATATTCGTTCTCATTTCATGTCGTCAGTAGAATCATGGAGAAAGGACAAATGGAGAAGTAACTTATACTCAAATCTGCATTTTCCCGAAAATGGTGTCGTCCGTTACCTGTATGTGCGATAACGCTTAATCGATCGATAATTCAACTGCACCGGTACGCCGATAGCGGGCTATCGCGTTTTTTATCGTGTTGAATAGTTACCTACTGTTAGTTTAAGTTACATAAAATCCTTATTTTTCACCCGATTTTCATTATAATGGTCTTAAAAGAAGGTTAAGATATTTATCTTTCACTTGTAAAAATAACAGATTTTATTTTTAAAATTGATCAGTTTTATGGCGAGTTAAAGAGTGGTTTCCAAATGAATTTGCCGATAAAAGGGAGCAAGCACTCGCGCATAAATATATCACGCCCCGTTACAAAACCTTTCATAAAACCCTCAATTTTCCACCGATTTTCAAAGAAATGGTCTTAAAGGAAAGCTTAGATATTTTTCTTTCAGTTGTAAAAATGCAAGTGTTTATTTTCGAAATCGACAAATTTTATGGCGAGTTAAAGAGCGATGGCCAAATGAAATAGTCGATAAACGAGAGCAGGCGATCGCGAAATATATACGACGTCCCGTTTCAAAAACTTGAATTTAATCCATAATTTTCGTCCGATATATATATATATATTTAAAAAAAAAAGGTCTTGATATAAAGCCGTGACACTTATCTTTCGGTTGTAAAAATACCAGGTTTTTTCTTGAAGCGAAAAAAGTAATGATGACCTACAAAGGTTGCTGGCTAATGAAATGACTAGACCAACTCGCGTAAGAAAAGAATTCCTTCCGTATAAAAACTTAAGCAAACTTCTAAACTTCTAAAAATGTGTTCATGCATTGTTACAATGTTCTACATGGAGGAAATATTTCCTTGGAGGCAAAAAAAATCCATTTTGAATGTAAAGAGACATTTGAAAGGAGTGCGCGTCAAACGGCAAAAATCCAAAACGGCCAAAGTTGTAACTGTATTATTATGTCGTATGTGATCATTATTATTATTGAAAGGAAAATTAGAATTATTAACATATTACTTCAAAAAAATTAATTTAGAGTTAGTTTTACATCCAGACTAAAATATACATATTATCCGTCCCATTTCTATGAAAGAGGTAACAGTTTGCATTATTTTCAGAAATTAATTGCAAACATGATAACATGAGATCTCCGTTTCTTTCTGCTTTACTTATGTCTTATATAACGGAGTAAATTATAAAGCAGCCAATGCCTTAAGCAATCTATTTTACTGACTGCTTAACTCTTTGCCTGCTGATCGCGACTTTACTTTTTTTTTGCAAACAACTTGGATCAAGATCAGATGCCGCGTAACACGGCGTCTGATCTGGATCCAGAATGTTTGACACTCGTCCTTAGCTTTATTTACTTACAAAATGTCTACCATATTACACATCACAAAGGAATGTGACACATTACGTAACCGTATACAGAACCCGCACCAAATTAGCAGGACAATTATCAGCGCCATAAAACTCTCCCAGCATGAAGTCCATGCTTCTTGAACATGCCGATTATCTATGAAGATGGACACCAGCGGGTTGCCACTTTAATAAAAAAGATCAATGCTACCCGTGCGTGTAACTTGAACATGTGTTTTTGACTTCTGTAACCGCATGATGTTTATATATTATACAAATCACAAAAAATAAAGATAATAGAATTGAATTGAAAAAAACAACAAAAAAACCAACAACACCCAACATCAATGCACCTGGTTTGGTTGATGACTGGATTAACCCTCTCATTACTGAATACCAGTAACATGGTGACTTTTGCAAAAATGTCGGATTCATAGAGTATGTCTCTTGAAATATAGTTTACCCCTTTTTCAAATTAAGCTCTTTATGACACACTTTACCTTTTCTCCGCATGAGGATCATCAGAGAGACAGACAGACATTCATACAGAAAGATGGAGACAGAAAAGAAGAAGCGAGAGACTGACAGACAGAGATAAGAGAAAAACAGACAGACAGAGAGACAGTCACAAAGAGAAACAGAGACATAAATACAGACAGTGGCAGAGAAATATAAACACACACAAACTTCGTAGGTAAACGAAAAAATACGTTTTTCTCTCGTTTTCAAAACCTCACTAAACTATCAATTTATAAGCTATTGCCTCAAATTTTGTACTACGCGCAAGATAATGGTCTAATAAAACATCTGTATTAAATTTTATAACGATAAGATGACATTAAAAACATTTATATTAACACCAAACTTCGTAGGTAAACGAAAAATACGTTTTTCTCTCATTTTCAAAACCTCACTAAACTAACAATTTATAAGCTATCGCCTCAAATTTTGTACTAGTCGTGAGATCATGGTTTAATAAAACATCTGTATTAAAATTTATAACGAAAAGATAGCATTAAAAGCATTTCTATTAACACCAAACTTTCGTAGGAAAAACGGAAAATACAGTACTGTACGTTTTCTCTCTCATTTTCACAAACTCACTAAACAAACAAATTATAAGCTATCGCCTCAAATTTTGTACTAGTCGTGAGATCATGGTCTAATAAAACATCTGTATTAAAATTTATAACGAAAAGATAACATTAAAAGCATTTCTATTAACACCAAACTTTCGGAAAAACGTTGTTTTCTAGCCGCCAGCGAGCGCCGCTGATTGAACGACACGATAAATCGCGAGCAGGCCGGATACTTCTCCATTTGTCCTTTCTCCATGGTAGAATCGAGAAAAGCCTATATAACTTAACTGGTCAGCGTTTTGTTCTTGTTTTAACTCGTCAGTAGATTTCGTCAGTATTTTACCCACACCCTATTTAGACTTTACCTGTGCTCATCATATTGCTCCATTGGGTTGATCTTTGCAGATATGACATGCAGAATAACAAGGTCGGTCTCTTCCACAAAGAATGGTTCTTGTGAAACTGATAAGGCATGTGACATGTAAAAAGATATGTCCTTAGATCCTTCATACGTTATAAAATCGTCCAAATCACTAATATTTCCATTAGCAATGCACTCAGATGTATATAAAAACAACTGAATAACGCCTTTGAAAAACTCTTCATCATTGAAAGGTGACCCAAAGTGCCAATTGATATACGACTTATGCCACCATCTCAAATACTTGTGTGGTAGTATTTCTGTATTTAAGCTGTGTTTATTTCTTGAAATCTGTAATGTGACTCGAGTCTTTAGATCCGTGCTTTTAGCTTTTCCTTTTAGCGAAGAGTTGCCACTGCCAGACAACTTAACATAATTTGCCGACAAGAACACTGAGTGTCTACAATATTGGTAAATACATGTCCTTTTAGAATTTATGGGTTTAAACTGTCCTGGCTGACTGAGAACTCGACACAACGGCAACATCTTTTTTGACGGGGGATGTAAATCTCTTCGTGAATTGTTTAACATAACACCGTTTGAGAAAGAAGGGGTATAAAAGCCGGGACTAGGTAAATAACAGGCGCTTTTACAGGCGTCATTGAATAAAGAACAACTACCCAGGCGGAACACAGGCGCCATTAGATTATATAGTTGCCAACGGGCCGTGCCTTACCTGGATGATATGGGTGATGGTGTGTAACACAGGATGCTATTGCAGGTTTTAATCTGGTAATCACTGCTGATTATATACAATTAAGAAAGAATAGTTCAAAATTTACGAGATTTTGGTTATGGCAGAGACTTTAAAAGCCATGGCTTTTAAAGTCTCTGGTTATGGTAATGAACCATTTGAATAATGTTTTTTTTTGTAATTGAATTTAAAAAATAACCCAAGAATTAAGATATGATTGATCAAAGAATGAGTTGAAATCAATTTCGAACCGTAGTTTGCCAATAAATTTTTGTAAGTAAGATATGTTTGTTAAATATTTACCACCCCCACCCCCTAAAAAAAAAGTTAAATAAAAAATAGATCAATTTTTGTTTTTAATTTTTTTTTATATAAAAATTGCTATGTATCTTATACCTAAATAGTAAAATGTTTTTCTCAAATTTTCGAAATGGCAAACCACATAATATTGATAACGATAAGATAGAGAACAATTATAGGGAATCAATCAATAGGGAGTGCAGACGAGCAGGATGACAGGCAGGCAGCATTAAACTTTGAACAACTTAACAGGCGCCATTAGATTATATAGCGGCCAACGAGCCATGAAAGGCAGGCAGCATTAAACTAAGAACAACTTAACAGGCGCCATTAGATTATATAGTGGCCAGCGAGCCGTGACAGGCAGGCAGCATTAAACTATGAACAACTTAACAGGCGCCATTAGATTATATAGTGGCCAACGAGCCATGACAGGCAGGCAGCATTAAACTATGAACAACTTAACAGGCGCCATTAGATTATATAGTGGTCAGCGGGCTGTGACCTACCACGCAGGCATACGAAATTGGTAAACTATTGCTGTTAAGAAAAAGATGAAAGCATTCGTTACACACTGTTTATGTTTTATGAAAGTGTGTATCCGGGACTCGGGACATGGACCCTGCTTTCATGAGTCCCATTTTTTGAAAACAAAAATTTAAGCCGAAAGTATTTCCCTTACCTAGTAAAACTTTTTTAAAAATCCACAGCAGCAGTTAGAAAATCCAATCAGTGTTTAAACCCAGAAAAGGTAAATAATTGTAAATTAAACAAAATGACCTGTTTATTTATTCATTCATTTATTTATTCTGTATTTTATTAATTTATTATTTATTTATAATTTTTGATATTTATTTATTTATTTATTTCATTTAATTTATTAATACTGTTTTTATTAATGTATTATTTATTATAAAAAAAATATATAGGTATTTATTTTATTTTTTATTTAATAAATGTATATTATTGACTGATTTATTATATTATTAATGTATTTATTGTTATTATTAGTTTTATTATTAAATGTAGACTGTCCTGGTGTTTAGAGATTATGTGAACGCGTGTCATCAGCATTAGCGTAATAATTATATATATTAGTTAGAAGTATTAGAGGTAAAGCAGATTAAAAAGATGAAGCGTGTCTGCTGCCCGTGCCAGAATTTACGGTTCACTGAGCAAATTATCCATGTGATTTGAGTTGAGTTTTTTGTCATTAATCAAATCCAGTTTATCTTCCATTGTTAGGCCTAAATTTTGAATCCAATAGTCAACTTCGTGAGTTAAGTGATCAGAAACGGAAATAGGGGTTGTCTCTGAGTCTGATTTAATTTCGTTATCCGATTAGTAACTTTCAATTTTAGAAATTTTTAAATCATTTTCAGATGCTTCCTCAATGAAATTCAGTTTTATTTTCCTGCCGTTAGATTTTGGTGTATTTGAAAGTAAAGGTCTTTGTTTAAGTATTGATCTTTCTGTTTCTCCACAGAAGGACGCACGGACACAGACGGACGAACACACAGACTTCATAGAAGAAACAGAGCTACCAGCTCTCTGTTTCTTCGATGAAACAGTCTTCTGTGTAGAATCAGAAAGCCTAGCTTTCTGTTTCTCCACAGAAGGACGCACGGACACAGAAGGACGCACAGGCTTCAAAGAAGAAACAGAGCTACAAGCTCTCTGTTTCTTCGATGAAACAGTCTTCCATGTAGAATCAGAAAGCCTAGCTTTCTGTTTCTCCACAGAAGGACGCACGGACACAGAAGGACACACAGACACAGACGGACGCACACACTCACCAACAAACACAGGGACGCGAGCGGGCTGACTGAGAAGATGTCTCTTCAATACATCGGAATACAGCATCGGTCCAATTGGAGAAACATCTCTACATTCAGCCTCGCTCAGACCCTCACTCGGACATGCAGCAACAGACTGCGGAACAACCTGTATCTTCGACGAAGATACAACTTGCCCAGCAGTCCCGGACCGGCGACCCACCAAACCAACAGCATCCTGAATCCTGTTGACGAAGGTATCGGTCCCAAGGGGGCTCAGGTGAAGTCCGTCCCTGCTCAACATCTGCCTGTTCACACCTTCAAATAGAATATTACAGTTGAATTATTTTGAAGCGACTTTGATATCTGTTCATCATATAATAAGTTTCTGATATTGAAGCAGATTGCGCCTTAAGTCAAATTCTGCTTTACTTTCAACCTGCTTGCATCTTGAAAATAGAAATTATTTCTTATGACATATATTCATATCTGTATAAATTAAAACTATTTTTCTTCAGTGGACAAATAACAAAGGCGTTAAAAGGCGTATGAAAGGGGTAATGGGATACTTGTCATTTATAAATACCATTCCGGAAACCGCGCTGAAAATGAAACTTCTGATAGCCTTGTTTTGTAATACCATTTAGAACCACTTACCATGAAAGGTATGGAAGTCTGGCTGAGGTATCACTCTCATCCAAGGGCTGTGCCTGGCCATCCTGTGCAGGAGCTGGTTTACACATCTCACCTCGTGCTTCCAGCGATGCCTATACGTGGGCCCAATGTCGCGACCTGGAAACCTATTGTCTCCACGGGGCAGAATCTCCGGGATTAGAATTGTGGCACTGTAACGAAACATTGATAAAATAATAAACGCAGTGCTTTCTTTGTACTGTTCTGTTCTGTTCTGTTCATTAAACATCACCCCAGTTAAACTTACCATGGAGAACAGTCTCGCACCATTGCACATAAATCCTCTATATCCCGGACAACATGCTCGGGATCCCCTCTGCCAATGTCGTTGGAGCCGACGACAAGAACAACAACCTAAAACAATGAGACTAGTCAGTTTAATCTATACTAAAGCAATTCTAAGCATATCAATTATTTCATATATCTTAGCAGATAACAGCTTAAATCAGTCTGAAAGTAAAGGATAATTCGCCTTAAGACACATTTTGCTTTACTTTCAATCCGCTTTAAGTGTATAATAAAAAATATTTTCTATATCCTATCAGATTATAACTTAAAAGAGCCTGAAAGTTTGTTTGTTTTTTTACTTTCAACCCGCTTTAAGTGTATAATAAGAAATAGTTTCTATATCCTAGCAGATAATAGCTTAAAGCATATTTTTACTTTCAACTTGCTTTACGTAGTCACATATCTTCATTTCTATTATTTATGATTATCACAGCAGGTGCTAATGAGTTACCAGCCGTATATTTAATCCTATTAACAACATGCACAGCAGGTGTAATACCGTATACACGTGTGCGTCTCTGTGGTTTTAATCCTATTAACTCGCTACCGATATACAAGGGACCACATAAAGCGGGTTGAAAGGGAAACAAAATGTGCTGTAGGGCACATTATGCTTTACTTTCAGCGTGCTTTGTGCTATCATCAGCTAGGATCTAGCAAATATTTCTTATGAGGCATATTCATGACTGTATAAAGTTGCTTTATTTTCTACAGTGAAGGAATAAGTCGAAGGCGTAAAAAGGCGTATTAATGGGGTTATGGGTTCAACTGTTTAACTGATTAGTTTACTATATATGTGTAGATATAGTTACTTACTAAGCGAATAAGCGAATAATCCAATCAAAACAGCAGCGGTGGTAAAATCCCTTGCTTCAATATTGTACTTAAATATAAACACAACAATCCGTGGGAATTTTCACATTGTAACACCTACGTGTGTACACACACATACTAGGTTTCAATGAATACCACGTGACTTTTTTAACATCAGCACGGCTAAAGCGAGCAACATGGGCTGTTTTGATTGGATAACACTCGTTCGTTCATTCATTCATTCATTTATCATGTTACTTTTTTTGTATATAGTGTCTGACAACGCGTACGAGTCAGCATAATAATGTTAAAAATTTCGAAATCAATAAATGTGTTATAATTAAAAGAAAACAGTGCTAATCGGATCCAAAAGTCTGCTATTACTATACATCTCGGTAGAAATGTCTGACTTTTGAAACAGATACACGAACAAAAAAAAAATAATAATAATAATAATTTCAAATCAATATATTTAAAACACTACTGTAAACCATAAATAACCATTCACGACTCTATAGCTCTTCTGTAAATTCATGTTTTGCTTGTGTATACATATTTGACCTTGCTCTAAACATGCTGATGTATGTTTTATGCAATAAAGGATTGAATTGAATTGAATATAGACAAGCCAATTAGCCTGATAATAACCTTGCGCCATGACACGATGGAAGAAATTCGTGGCCATGATCAAGATCTAAACGGTTTCTCACTTACAGTGGAGAAAACGTTAATTATTCTTTCCCAATGAACGCGTTTACGCTAAAACTATTATTTTCATTGCAAACAGTTTGTAGCCAGATCAGACGCCGGGTAACCCGGCGTCTGATCAGGCTCCAAACTGTTTGCCACCAAGATAAAGATGAATTATCAGAATTGTCAAACTATAGACTAATTAGCAAGTATATGGATTATAAGACAGTAAAGTTTAATTCTTAGTAAAAGTTAATATTAAATTTTCCGATAAAATTGACAAATAAATCATCGTATATAAAGGATATAAGATAAAGTAAGTTTGCCCGCTGACCACTATATAATCTAATGGCGCCTGTTAAGTTGTTCATAGTTTAATGCTGCCTGCCTGTCACGGCTCGCTGGCCACTATATAATCTAATGGCGCCTGTTAAGTTGTTCTTAGTTTAATGCTGCCTGCCTTTCATGGCTCGTTGGCCGCTATATAATCTAATGGCGCCTGTTAAGTTGTTCAAAGTTTAATGCTGCCTGCCTGTCATCCTGCTCGTCTGCACTCCCTATTGATTGATTCCCTATAATTGTTCTCTATCTTATCGTTATCAATATTATGTGGTTTGCCATTTCGAAAATTTGAGAAAAACATTTTACTATTTAGGTATAAGATACATAGCAATTTTTATATAAAAAAAAATTAAAAACAAAAATTGATCTATTTTTTATTTAACTTTTTTTTAGGGGGTGGGGGTGGTAAATATTTAACAAACATATCTTACTTACAAAAATTTATTGGCAAACTACGGTTCGAAATTGATTTCAACTCATTTTTTTATCAATCATATCTTAATTCTTGGGTTATTTTTTAAATTCAATTACAAAAAAAAACATTATTCAAATGGTTCATTACCATAACCAAAATCTCGTAAATTTTGAACTATTCTTTCTTAATTGTATATAATCAGCAGTGATTACCAGATTAAAACCTGCAATCATCCTGTGTTACACACCATCACCCATATCATCCAGGTAAGGCACGGCCCGTTGGCCACTATATAATCTAATGGCGCCTGTGTTCCGCCTGGGTAGTTGTTCTTTATTCAATGACGCCTGTAAAAGCGCCTGTTATTTACCTAGTCCCATAAAAGCCGGTACCGGCCCGAACTTTGCCGAACCGAAACGTAAATTGCCGTACTGAACATTTTTTGGGAGTTTGAATACAAGCAAAAAAATATCTTAAATTTGAAAATTCTGGTACGGATTATTTCTTATACATATTATTTATATCCTGAATAATTATTTTAACCATCAGAAGCATGGGCGTTGAGAAAAAGGTGATTTTGTAATTTCAGGGGGTATAAAAGCCGGTCCCGTATATATTGTATTTATCCTGTTTTTTTCTTTAATTACAAAATAATGTTATTATGTCTGTGATACATTGATCAAAGTGTGTTTCTTTATTACATTTACCAAAAATTTATTATATATGGTGGAATATAACTCTTAAAATCACATTTGAAGTGATTTTATAAAAGCCGGACCTGAATATATCTGTCTCCCGTAATATTTACCTTTCCGTAAGAGTTTCACAATCTGTATTTTCAGTCGTTTTTTTTTTTAGATATGATTGCAGTATGTTTATAGAATCATATATTGGATATCAAAAGTAAAAAAAAAACCATTTGATAAGTTTAAAATTGATTTATATTATTAAAAAGTTATTACGAGTGCTTAGAGTGGAGAACACAATACGAAATGTGAACAATCATAGCAATTATCGACCATGCATTTAATTATAGCATGCTATCAAACAATGCAAACAGCAATTAAGAAATTAAGAACCAACTGTTAAAGGCACACTTTGAAATCACTTTATGCTTTGAAATATTTAAGTAATTAACAGTTATGGTGCAAACAATCTTCATTATAAGCAGTTATAGTAGCTTCATTAAAGAGTATGCCGCTGAACTGAAACTCACCAAATTACCCCAATTATTGACACTTCTTTAATACAAATATGAACATGATATAATGCTGTCTTTTCTCTGCATCCTTTGTATTCGTATTCTGTCACATTCGTGTTCCTGAAACAAAATAGCTGGTTGAAGGTTAACTCATTCATCTCTGAAAAATTTCATTGACAAATGAAATACAGTAATACCTCTCTATTAAGACCACTAAAACGGAGAGTAATTGTTCTGTATAAAATGTCAGCTTAAAGCAAGTCATAGTAAGGTTTTACTGCAGTCACTAAAGTTTAGTCTAATTATGACGTCTTTCTTTGATTTCGTCTGCAATTCATTGCAAAATGACATTGATCGGATTGCTCCTTCACTAGCCATATGATCAGGGTCTACACGGATTGCACATACCATGTTTACTCTACGTAGTCGTGTATATAGCAACCACTATTGATTGCCGGTATATGCCTACAGTTTGATAGAAATGAGGCAGAGAACTGCAATAACTTAGTGCTCGCTTGATACAAGATTGACTGTACATGAATGAAATTTAGCCTCACATTCTGTTTAATCTTAATCTGTAAAAAAAACAAAAAAACATTTATGAATCTCTCTCCCTGCCTTCTTTTTGAGAACATCTGATTCTAAGCCTAATTCTCATATAAAATAGGCATGATTATACAGGTTGTGTAATTCTTACGGAACTGAATATATTACGGGGAACCGTTATAATCTGTTATATTCAGGTTCGGCAATCACTGCAACGGTAAATTTAAGCGCTATTTTGATATTACATGTCTTATTTTTCAAGAACATACCAAAAAACATATTTTGATAAAGTTTATCATCAAGTAACATAATAAAATTCGGTAATTAAGGAAACAAACAGGATAAACTGAAATCTATACGGGACCGGCTTTTATACCCCCTGAAATTACAAAATCACCTTTTTCTCAACGCCCATGCTTCTGATGGTTATAATATTTATTCAAGATATAAATAATATGTATAAGAACTAATCCGTACCAGAATTTTCAAATTTAAGATTTGTTTTTGCTTGTATTCAAACTCCCAAAAAATGTTCGGTACGGCAATTTACGTTTCGGTTCGGCAAAGTTCGGGCCGGTACCGGCTTTTATACCCCTTCTTTGAGAAAGCTGTGGTTATGGTTAATTCGCGGACAATAGTCTAGGCCAATTTGTAATTTCGTGGGTTTTTTTTTTTTGGTAAAAGCAAAAACTCAATTGATTTTGACAGATGATGTTATAAGCTTTCAAAAAAAATTCTTTTCATTTTAAGGGTCCGAAATCAAAGATGGCGTCCAAAATGGGGTCGGGGTAATTTACTGACGCCTTACGCTGACCACAAAGACATCATTGAATTTTGCTGACAACAAAGGCATATTGTGATTTGACTGACGAGTTAAAATATATAGCAAATCACTGACGCTATGTAAATGAAGTAGGAATATTGACTGAATACAATGAATAAGATATGAATAAAAGAAGTCATTTTACAAAGAGTAAATTGAAACGGAGTTATTTATTTTGAAGTTTAATATCAAATATGGATGTAAGATTAATGTTAAAAGAATGAAATTGTGAATGTATGAAGAATGACTAGGCCCAAAAACACTGACCACAGTCGGGCTGGCACTTAAAGATAGTAGCATTTTGCTGACGACTTAAGCAAAGAGGGAAAAAAAACTGACGGCTGTCAAATGACTAGGCTGAAAAACATTGACGACTTAAGATTAGAGTGATTTTTGACTGTGTAGATATATTGGGAATTTTAAATTTAATAGAAAAAAGAGTATATAATTAGATATCTAAAAAAGAAAGAAAAAAGAAGACATAGAGACATTTCGCCGGTGAAGAGTGACTGAGTTTGAATTTTAAATTAAAATTTTATTTTTTTATTATTTTTTTGTTAATGACAATATTTGGTTTTAGATAAGAATAGAGAGAAATCACTGACGCTTTGTAACTGTGGTAGGAATATTAACTGGATACATTAGATATGAATTAAAGAAGTCATTTTTCAATTATCTATATTGAAGTTTAATAGCAAATACGAATATATGATAACTGTAAAATATGTGAGAAAGGAAAAATAGAAGATATAGAGACATTTGCCGATGAAGTATGTCTAAGTTTATAAAACTTATAGTGATGTCACTGTCGAAAATAGCTGACGCTCGTGGCTGAAGATAGTTGGATTTAACTGACGACATAAGGATATAGGGAAATCACGGACCACATAAGAATAGAGACTTGTTACATGTATTATTTAAATTTGATATCCACCATGATTTTGTTTTTTGGTAAAAATAATTATAATGAATAAATATACAATGTTTGTAAAGTTAAAAATGATCGAATATAGTAGAACAGCACAATTGCAAGTAATGATTGACTGAGTTAAAAATACGTGAAATTTGAAATGTTAAATTTAATATAGAAATTACAAATTTCATTTACAATATAATGTAACCTTAATTTGAAAGCATCCGCTACACAAATCAAGTGTGTATCCAGAGCTCGGGACGTGATTCCTGCTTTCATGAGCTCCATAATTTAGAATTTTGGTGGCAAATACATATAATCATTTAATAAATAGCCACTTCCTGAAATAAATTCAATTTAGCCAAAAAGGTCAAAATGGAAAATTGTACAATGGTCGTTATTAGTCTTATCGATCATAGGAGCCAATCAGAAAGAAGTACTATGTGTTTAATCGTGCGCATATCGGTTGTAGGCGTGTTTAAGCTAATTTGTTATACCCAAACATGATAATTATATGCACGCGCTATAAGAGTGAATTACATGGACTGGAACTAACAACCTGCTGTTTAATTGGGTCCCCTGGAGTTTCGAGGTATAATTAGTATTAATTAAAGCTGTATGCTCGACTGAATCTGACACGCTGCTGTTTAATGTGTTCCTTGTTTATTTAGTGCTGTTTAATTGTGTACATTGTTTTCCTAGTTGATTGAATAGTTAATAATGGTAAATAGGTAACAGTGAAGAAAACGCGTTTCTTTCCCGTTTTTAAAAACGCAAACGAAACGCAAACGCATCACAATAAAACGCATAAAAACACAACCTTTAGACAATTATGACCATTCATGTTAGTCTGAGTTGCAAACAGTTTGGTGCCTGATCAGACGCCGGGTTACCTGCTCCAAACTGTTTGAAATTGAAATCATGGTTTAGCGTAAGCGCGTTTATTGGGAAAGAATAACATTTTCTCCACTGCAAGGAAGGTAACATCGAATGCATAGTCGTACACATTCCTACTTGAGATAAGTATGATCATCGTGCAGCACGAGAACGCTGCGCTAACTTTACTTATGTATAAATTGGAAATATTATTTTCACCGAAGGAATAGATTAATTGTGCTTAAAGGCGCATCTATGTGAAAAGGGGTAAATCTGAAAAGTATCAAACACGTAAATGGTAAATTCTATTCTACTTGGCGCCTCATCAGGATCTTCCGATTAAATTACATAAACCGTTGCTAAACTCCGACCAGATTTATTAATCTATCTATCTTTGTTTTCTGCCTCACACCCTCACGGGTAATTTCGGGAATAAAGTTCAGGGAAAAACTCCTGCCCTGTAAAGGACAATATACAGTAGACTTTAACGCTATACAAACAAATATATCAGCTCAGCATGGGTCATCTTGTTTATTACTTAAATAACAGTATACCCTATCGATACACAATCAAACAGAAGCTACGCAGTTCCACTGTACCACGAACTGTGGAGTAATATATCCGCACAGCGGGTGTTTTAAATGACACGTGTCTCACATACTAATACTATTAGCAGAACAGAATAGAACAGAGCATACGGATACCTTCTGTTCTATGAAATACAAGACAAATGAAAAATTAAATGGGCCCCTTTGAATCAAACATATTTAGTCAGTAATTGGCTATACTAATGTTAACATCTTTACTTACCGAGAAATAAGGAATGACGTCCTGCAGAACTTCTTCCTTCAAGAACCGTCTCGTGCGGTAGCCAGGATAAGCAAATACACGGATCATCCCTTTCTTAGTTTCAGTTTACAAATAATGAATTTGTTTATTTTTTTTTTAAATAAACTGAAAAATCCAAAATGTCTCTTATCCGGTACATGCCATGTTTTATTCAAATAAAACGAAGTCAATCAATTCCCAATACATTTACATCTGTATAACACACAAAATAAACTTAAACAATCTTTGGAATTAAATTTAAATCTAAAACTTTAAAACTGAAAAAAAGAAAGATTTAGTGACAATTCTACGGCGCATGTCTCTTAGATAAAATGTTGTTCTTTTATGTCGGCATTTCACTTTTAAAAGTTTGCATATTGATTATAATTATTTATGTATGTATTTTAAATGACAAGTTTCCCAATATATCTACACAGCGTCAGTCAAAATCGCTCTACTTAGCGTTACTTAGCGTTGTTTTCTGACACAGGTCCTGGTTGGTCCTCTTCGTCAGACTCTTTTTCTTGGCTTGCACTGGTGCTTCCGGTTCCTGCATTACTTGTGCAAACTAAATCACTTTTGTAATTATAAAATACCTCTTGATTTTCCCAAAATTTGTCTAGCCTATTTTTGAAAGTGTTGACATTATAGCTGAGATGACATGTTCTGGGAGGCTATTCCAGATGTTTGCTACTCTCTAATCTTAAGTCGTCAGTGTTTTTCAGCCTAGTCATTTGACAGCCGTCAGTTTTTTCCGTCTTTGCTTAAGTCGTCAGCAAAATGCTACTATCTTTAAGTGGTGAGTGTTTTTGGGTCTAGTCATTGGCAAAGTGCATTATGTTCAAGTGTAGCTCAGACTCTTAACATCATCAGCTAAAACCAAAATATTGACTTGAAAAAAAATAATTAAAATTTAAAATTCATGAGTCAGTCAAACTTCATTGGCGGATGTCTCTTTGTCAAAGTTTTTCTTTCTTATTATTTTAAACTCAATTTTTGATACTTTAAATTAACCAAACTTTTAAATTTTAAATTTAAATTTAAATTTCATGTAGATATACACTGCAGTGGCGGGTGTATCCCTTAAACTATGTGCATTTTTCGTCGTTCGTTTTTATCAATTTAAAATTCATACATTCACAATACATTTACATATTCACCTTTTCATTCTTCATACATTCACAGTTTCATTCTTTTAACATTAATCTTACATCCATATTTGATATTAAACTTCAAAATAAATAACTCCGTTTCAATTTACTCTTTGTAAAATGACTTCTTTTATTCATATCTTATTGTATTCAGTCAATATTCCTACTTCATTTACATAGCGTCAGTGATTTGCTACTCGTCAGTCAAATCACTATATGCAGAGACATATCTTTCGAAGATACCGGAGCAAAGCTACCTATCAGCTAGAAAACAGTGTAAACATGGCAGATAAAACAGTCAAAAAGAAAATGTAGTAGCTAAAGAAGCTGAAGAGTATGTGAGTTTAGTGATGTCTTCACAACAGACAGCGGCTATGCCACGGACCCCGCTTCCATCTGGAAGGAAACGGAGTTTATCAGGGTCTGATCTGGCATCACTATCAGAGACAGAAGTGAAGAAGCATAAGGGCGAGCGAGAAAATAGAGATAAACGTGCGGTAGCCAAAGTCAAGAGGAATCTGCTACGCAATAAAGAAAATGCTGAAGACGATGTAGATAGTGCCGACAACAAAAGTAATGAAGGCAAGACACCTGTATCCAGTTTAGAGGCTGACAGAGACAATAAGGGCAGTCATGAAAAGTCGACATGTGTTCATGAGAATAAGAACCCTGTTGTTGATTCCGCAAAAGATGATAACGCAGATGTAAAGACAATCCTAAGGAAGTTATCAGATAATATGGAAAAAATGCACTGTGATCTGAAGAAAAAGATAGACCTCCTTGACAGCAAAATTGAGCAATCCGAGAAGAGAATAACAGAAAGAGTGACAGAAAAGGTGACTAAGATAGTTGATAAAAGGGTCAATACAGAATCAGCAAAGTTAAGGAAAGAAATAGACGATATAATAAAGGATATGATGAATGAATTTGACAGTGATCTTCGAGAATTAAGTGAAAAGCTAGAGAGAGGAAGACAACACAGTGACACTCAAGAAGATAACGATATCCGCCTTCGGGTAGTTGTTCGAAATCTACCAGAAACAACAAATGAAAATGTGAAAAGGAAGGTAGATGCCGTAATCAAGGACGGCTTGAAAATAACAGACGTACAGGTAGTATCAGCAGAGCGAAAACAGTCGAGAAATGAGGCGGTACCAGGGGTGATCGTCGCGAGTTTTAGTGATAGTGATAAAAAGCGAAAGGTCATGGAGGCAAAGGGATCTCTGAAACATAATGCGAAGTATGATCGGGTCTACATTAATCATGACCAAACAAGACAGCAGCGAGCACTGGCCAATAACATGCGCAATCTTGTAAGAGGGGTGAACAGTGGCCAGAACCTGCAAGTGCGAGGAAGCAGGATAACGTTATCGGAGGACACAAACGGACAAACTCAGCAAAGCTCTAATGATCGAGCACATGGTTGGCAAACCAGCGGGTCTAAGAGAAGGTCTAGAAGTGGTACAGAGAGAGAAAGAAGAGATCGAGGCTATTACAGGGGATATGCAGACAGTGAAAGACGTGATCGTGAAAGTTACAGAGATTATGCAGACAGTGTAAGATCAAACCCCAGCTATAGGGACAACAGTGACGCACTTAGTGGCAATAACTCAAGGCACAATAGATATAGTGACAGACGGAATAATGGTAGACGTTATTAGGTAACAGCGGGATATTGTAATGTGAACGGATGGACTGTTAATACTTTGTCACATAATCACATACTTAGATCTAATTGTTTGCAATACCTTGATCTAGATATTATAGGTTTAGCAGAGACTCATCTAAAAGATGATGATCAAATAAATTTAGATGGATATAAATGGTATGGTAACAATAGGTCTAATCTACATGTAAATGCCTGGTCCTGCTCTGGTGGTGTAGGGTTTTTAGTAAAAACAGAGCTCTTAAACGCATTCGATGTGAAGGTAGAAGACAGTTCTTTTGAGGGTATTTTATGGTTAAACCTGTCACATAAATATGATAATTTTACTTTATATGCTTGTGTCTGTTATTTACCCCCAAACTATTCAACAAGGCGTATAGATCCAAATTGCTTTTATGATACACTTTTGTCTAATATTGTTGTTTTCCAAGATAAAGGAAAACTATACATATGTGGTGACTTTAACAGTAGATGTGGATCACAACCAGATTTTATTGAAGGGATAGATTATATTCCAACACGTGATGTTGTTGACTTTACATGTAATGACTGTGCAGAAAACTTTTTAGAGTTCTTAATTGATGTCAACTTTTGTATTTTAAATGGAAGGAAATGTGTTAAAAATGACTTTACTTGTATTAGACCTCAAGGCTGTTCAGTAGTGGATTATTGTTTGGTAAGTCATGATGACCTCAACATGTTTGATAAATTCAAAGGTATTAGGGCCTCAGAACTTGTTTACCTTGCTGGAATTCAGGATCCCACCACAGTTCCTGACCATTCATGTCTAACATGGAACATTTCTTTTGATAATGGTTTTGAAGTTCCAGAACCGGAAGCGGCTTCTGAAACCTCTTTTACCAAGTTTAATGTCAAACATATACCTGACACTTTTATGTCAAATCAAAATTTTGTAAATGATGTACATAACTGTGTGTTCAATTTGGAACAGAGTTTGAAGAACCAGGCGGATATTGATAATTCGTATAAGGCTCTGTGCTCCATTATAAACAGTGAAATGAAAAGCAAATTGCCATGTATACGAATTACCAATGGGCCGAGGTCGAATAAAGGTAGACGGGTTGGTAAACCGTGGTAGAATGATGAACTTGGCCTATTATGGAATAGAACATGTGCAGCAGAGAAAAAATGGTTATCATCTAAGTCTAATTCTGATAGGCAATTACATAAATCTGAATATGTATTACTGCATAAGCAATTTAGCAGGATGGTACAGAGATGTAAACGTAGATATTGGTACTACTCTCAAACAGAACTTGTAGATTTAGCTGATAATGATAATAATGCTTTCTGGAAATCAATTGGTAAAATTGGTGTAGCTAAAAATAAAAAACATGTTATACCAATGGAAATTAAAACGGACGATGGTAGTATACTTAATGATGTGAACTTGGTACTGGATAAATGGAAATCAAGTTTTAAACAACTGTACAACCCTGTAAACAGTTTGAATTTAGATAATGAAACAGTGCATGATGATACTGAAGTTTTTAATCAAGATGTTAATGATTTGGAAGGTTTTAATGATTGCATATCAATTGAAGAGGTGCAAAAGGCGGTGAATAATGCAAATAATGGCAAGGCTTGTGGTATAGATCGCATTCACGTAGAGATATTTAAAAACGTGACATCTGTTTCGTTTTTACATATTCTCTTCAATATATGTTTTACTAGTGGTAAAATTCCAACTGACTGGGGAAAAGGCATAATTAATCCTATTCCAAAGTCAGGAACAAATGATTTTAGAGAGCCTCTGAGCTACAGGGGTATAACCTTAGCACCTGTGATGTATAAGTTGTATTGTAGTGTACTAAATGCTAGAATGTCTAAGTGGGTTGATGGTTTGAAAACTTTTATGTTCAAAAATTCCCATTGGTCCTATTTCGTCGTTTATCGGTAGTTTATCACCTAGTGTATTAGATCTGGCCCAGTATTTCAATTTGTTGGCGTCAAATAAGAGTGTTATCGGTAGGCAATTCGTTTCTGCATGAAGTGAGTTGATGTTGGTAGTTTTAAGAGCTCCTGTTATTATGCGTAGACAGCGATTTTGGAGTTTTTGAATACTATCTATTTTAGAGTCACATGCTGACGCATAGGCCGGGCTTCCATATGATATAATGCTTAGAATTAGCGATTGGTAAATAGCCATTAATGACTTTTTGTCTGCTCCCCAGTCCGTGCCCACCAAAACTCTTAGTATGTTTGCATTTTTGTTGCATCTTTCCAGGACGTATTTTATGTGGCTGATAGTGAAGAGGGTCATGTTCCGACACAAACGCGTTTGCTCTAATGAAATTAGGTGAAAGTTCCAGCCGTAAAGGCCGTTAAATGTGCAAACAGACTAGATTACCCCTTATTTTGGGCAATAAAACATGTACCGTGAGAACGACATAAAACTTTTTGATGCACATTTTCGTTATAATTCACGTACTGTGGCGTTATTTGACGGAATTTGATGAAATAAAAAGTAGATATTGGTAAATTAATCATTTCCCGAGGGTACCACAAGAGAATATCGGCGATCGAGTCTATTTTAGCATCAGCTTAAGTCGATAGTAAAGACTAGGTGTTGAATTGCGCTGTTTACCTTGTATCTATAATAGAAGTGACTGTGATCGTGTAATTGATGGCGACTGGGGAGTGGTAGTACAGTCCTCCACGAATGAAGAACTTCTTCATTCGTGAGTCCTCTCATCAATCTTTATTTAACTGTAGTAAACTGGTTTACCATGGGGTGATACACATAGTGACACACCTATGCCGCGGACGACATCTGTTGTTATTGATCAAAGAGGCGTGTGCTTATAATAATTGCAAACTGCCGATCAGAAAACTAAATTTCATACTTTGATCCCGATCAGGGACCTATGTTATATAGGTGGCTCCCTGTTCCGATCAAGATAAGCAATTTGTTATATTTGAAATATTTCCTGAACTACTTGTAAGTGTTTTATCAATATTTTTAGCTATCCGTTACTCCTACACTTGGAAACTCATACTTGTTGTTGAATAACCATGTAAAAACTCATTAAAGTTTTCATTATGTTTAATTATAATGCCTTTTATTTGTATTTTTCAGGGTGAACATTCTGCCAAGTAGAAGTGCTGAGTGGTCATAGGAAAACATTCTGCAAGAGCAATAACAGCAGATCTAGATCCAAGTGCATACAATACATTCCCCAATCCCAAGTGTCCACAAGCCAATCGACATTCTGATTTTGCATCATTGACTTTTCTAATGAAGAGGGACAGAGAGGGCTCTTTAATAAATGGAATAAGAATGAATTTTGTGTGTGTCTTCAAATACAATATGTATGCTTTGCTGTCTGTCATTTTTCAACTCATTACTCCATAAATACTAGGACACGTTGTTGCCCCTGTTATTTATACCTCCATTGAGAAAAAGAGGTTCACTTTATACACTTATGGAGTTTTTTCAGTAGAAATATTTCTATATTCTAGCAGATGGTAGCTTAAAGCAGGCTGGAAGTAAATCAGAGTGCACCTGAAGGCAGGGCTGCCATTTCTCCGAAATATTTTGATTTTTATCCTAGCAAATGTTAGCTTAAAGCAGGCTGAAAGTAAAGCAATTGTGCTTTAGGCATATTCTGCTTTACTATCAACCTGCTTTTAGTAACCGCGCTTTGAAAATAGAAAATTTTGAAATCTTATGGGCCCGTCACACCATAACGTTCTGGCCAACGTTCTCTGAGCGTTTCAATCGTTCAATTTTCGAGCGTTCTAGAATGAAGATGACACTTCTGGCGTTTGATTAACGTGTACCAAACGTATGACTAGCGTGTTTCTAACGCACGAGAAGCGTGTACCAGCGACCAAGTAAGATACCCCCGAAAACCATTAGCGTGTGCTAACGTGCAACTGGCGAGCGACATACGAGTTGCCAACGTTAGACGAGCGTGTTGAGCGTTCGACTAACGGTTGACTAACGTGTGACCAACGACAGCATAACGTTTTGCTGGCGTGTGATTTTTACGATCGAACGGGTTACAAAAACGTTGGGAATTTCGAAGTGATTTCAGTTGTTCTTGTGAGTTTGATCAGTCAGAATCATGCCGCCAAGACGCAAAAAGGGTGGGAAGGTGATTTCTGCTAATAGCGCTGCAGGTAAGAAGAAGCCTCCTTCACTAGCAATTTCTTCTGACGAAGATTAACACCATGAGGAAGAGCACTTCCGAGAAGTAATGGACCATGTGACACCCCCAGAAGACCCTAAACCCCCTGAAACCCCCAATGGTGACGGTCCGACCATTGCAAAGAGAGGGAAGAATCAGAGAAAGAATTGTAAGATCATGGACCGGGCGATGGAGGATAGTCTGGTCGAGTTTGTAAGCATACTTAGATCCAGAGGCCAAATGTCGCAGTGTCACCGCCAGTTTCAGGCCATGTTCGAGGGGCTATCGGTAAAAGGGGTGCTGCTTTGTCAATCTACCCCTGACACGTCCAAAGAGTTCATCAAACATTTCCGGTGGCATGCGCATGAAGTTGGTGAAGGTACTGAGATCTTCTTGGCGAATCTTCAACCATGAGTTGGTCGTACAGACTAAACTCTTGACGCCTTAATTTCCAGCACTGCCGGGGTCTTTTTCTCTGCGGGCGAGGTCCCTCATTGTGTTCAGCTATGTTCAAGTTCAGTACATCTACTTAATGCTGGTATATAGCAACTACATATAACATCCTTAGTCTTTCTGGTTCCTCCATAGTAGGTGTTCTCTACGGTAGTCCAAAATCAAATGAACATTGCTTACAAAACATTAGTTTATATACCAATATACATGGACGTTCGGGAAACGTTCGAATAACGCTCAATGGACGCCAACAGACGTTCGTTTGACTTTAGTCACACGCTGCGAACGCTAGGGGACCGTTCGGCTGTCGTTGACAGGTCGCCAGTGAGTCGTTCACTGCAAAGCAAACGATTAGTAACAACCAAGTAACGATAGAGTAACGACTGACTAACGATAGCCGAACGCGTGCAACGCTCAGTGAACGTTAGTAAAACGTTCAACGAACGTTCTTAAACGATCTCCAGCGTTTAACACTAAACGTTCGAAGAACGCTGGTCTCAGAGAAAACTTTTGTGCATGTTCAAAACTTTTTTTTCGGACCAGCGTTCTCCGACGATTACCGACGATCACAGACGTTTACTAACGTTTACTAGCGTTCACACAACGCTCTTCTGGCGCTATCCCAGCGACCATGGGCGACTACAACGTTCAACGTTTCCTCAATCGTCAGAGAACGCCGGCCAGAACGTTATGGTGTGACGGGCCCATTAGGATTTTGGTAGACTTACTTTTGGCAGCCCTGCCTGAAGGTACATTCTGCATTACAGTAAAAACACATTTAAGTCACCAGAGTCAACAATCTTCAATATTTGAAACAGGCTATGTAATAAAGGGTTAACCCATTACCCCATATAATACGCCTCTCATTTATTAATCTACAGAAGAAAATATTTTTAAATTATATACTATCAACATGAATATGTATCATAAAAAATATTTTCTATATCCAACCAGATGATAGCTTAAAGCATGCTGTAAGTAAAGTAGAGTGTGCATTATGGCACACTCTGCTTTACTTTTAACCTGCTTTATGTGATCTTGTGTCTTTTAATACTACAGTAGATAAAACGTTATTCTTTCCCGTTTAAACACAAACGAAACACAAATGCATCACAATTAAACAAAGAAAATGACAACTTTTCGATAATACTGCCTTTATTATGTTCATTTGAGTGGCAAGCAGTTTTGAGCCTGATCAGACGCTGGGTTACCCGGAGTCCGATCTGGAGATTCTGCAATATTATCAAAAACCAAAACACTCCCTGATGGACAGTATTGATAAATGGATATAAAAATGTCCCCTTTACGTGAATATAAAAACTTTATAGGTTATTTTTCAAATACATGTACAACGTTCCTCCATGCCGGACACGATACAACGTTCAGACTGCAGGGTAAAAAATGCATCGAGCTAATACTATACGTATACGCGACTGTGCTCTCACTTACAAGACAGTTAAGGACATACCTTCAGTAGTGTGTACCTATAGACCTTTGTAGCGTATATTTTTAGACAACCTCCCGCGGGTAACACTTGACAATGAACTTATATCGTGGAATTAGGGCATGCATACAAGTGTTTTAAAGCGATCTTGCGAGGCAACTTGCATAACATATCACTCATACTTAAAAGCAGGCCCGGCAAAGTATGTCTATGTAATTAATACCTGCTCTGTTAGTTGGTTAACCCTTTCGGCGCCGTAGTCGCATAAAGTAGACTTTGCAAAGAGTTCGGATCCAGATTAGACGTCGCGCAACGCGGCGTCTGATCAGGATCCAAACTGTTTGATACTTTTATCGATATTTCGTAAGTCATAAAACCTTAAATCTAACTTTGAAACGTTCTTGCAGAGAACAGTACTAAAGCAGACGACAATAAAGCGGAGAAGGGGTAAATATCTCCCGAATAATTTGGCGTCGAAAGGGTTAATGATTATTTATACTGAAACACCACTCTTTCCTGATGACAAGTTGTTTTACTTTTCAGAACACTATACGTATACGACTAATGTTCTCTCACTTACAAGACAGTTGAAGACACACCTTCAGTAGCGTCACTACTAGTGTGTACCTATAGACCTTTGTCGCAATTTTTCACAACCAAGCAATCTTGCGTGAACTCAATTTCGCGGTATGCCACAATTCCTAGTTGGCATTAAAGTAATTATTTTGTGTGTGCATGAACTTGCATATTCATCCATTTGCGTTATACGCGAAATTTACCACACAGGAATAGTAGCGAGGAAATGTCATGTTGGGTTCAAGTGAGCGCGGATAAAATTCTTTTTCTAAGTCCAAAAGCATGAAAAATCCTAGTAGACTTGGAGATTCACTTTAAAATACACACTGTGAATTTGCATTATGAATAAGACAATGAATAACATTGATGAGTTCATCGGAATACCTGTGTCACCTGCCAGCAAGCATCAGCTGAGCATTCTCATTCGATAAGAGAAATTTCATTTCAAATTCTTTAGTAAAACAGAAGAAATCTGCAAGAAACGGAAATGTTGAAAAGGAGAATAAATCTCACAATACTGATGCAAGAGTTATGAACCTTGTGCAATACACTTCCACTTGTCAGGCTCTATCTATAAATGAAGTTTCATCTTAAAAGCTTCAGTAGAACAGGTGTTATGAAGCGGGACGCAAAAAGCGTGACGGACAGAGAGACGGGTGGACAGACAGACGTGTAGGACGGGCGGACGGACGACGGACAAGTGATTCCTTAGTGTCACCTCTGCCTACAGCAGGTGACAAAACAGTATGTAGAATATAGACCAAAATGTCTTGTTACAACATCCCTGAAACTTTCAATAATGTGCACACGGTACAGATGTAATGTTTTCAAAACATAGCTATAGATTTCAAAAGGGCATTTTTCCTTTATGTTTGCTGTGCAAAAATTGGACATTTGTCCACATTAGATAATTATTTAACGTGCGAGGATTAAGAAGAGAGCCCCCGAGATATCGGAAGTACAGTTTTTTGGACAGTAAATTTTCATTTCCAAATGCCCCACCTCCCCAATCTGGTGTGTTTGGCTTCCTCTCGTTTAGGCATGAATCCCCCGAATGGTAACTAAAACCGTTCTGGTTCCGCGCCTTTATGAACAAAATGCCTTTTTTCGAGTGCATCCGTCGGTGCCTCTGACAAAGCGAATGCATACGTAGAATAGACCACACCAATCCATATTTGATTATTTGCTAAATACCGGTATATGAATATAGCCATGTAGATTTCAGAATCAAAGCGTTCTTAAAATATACGCTACAAAGGTCTATAGGTACACACTGAAGGTGTGTCTTCAACTGTCTTGTAAGTGAGAGAACATTAGTCGTATACGTATAGTGTTCTGAAAAGTAAAACAACATGTCATCAGGAAAGAGTGGTGTTTCAGTATAAATAATCATTAACCCTTTCGGCGCCAAATTATTCGGGAGATATTTACCCCTTCGCCGCTTTATTGTCGTCTGCTTTAGTACTGTTCTCTGCAAGAACGTTTCAAAGTTAGATTTAAGGTTTAATGACTTACGAAATATCGATAAAAGTATCAAACAGTTTGGATCCTGAACAGACGCCGCGTTGCGCGGCGTCTAATCTGGATCCGAACTCTTTGCAAAGTCTACTTTAAGCGACTACGGCGCCGAAAGGGTTAATCACACAAATGTTATATGCATCAAGATCAGAAGCTGAGTCGAGTTTGAGGTTCATTCAAATTTTCGTTACAGAGTTATCTGCCCTTGATGTACTCAAATATGCTATTAACCCTTTGCCTGCTGGTCGCGACTTTATTGTTTTTTGCAAACAGTTTAGATTCAGATCAGACGCCGCGTTACGCGGCGTCTGATCTGGATCCAAACTGTTTGACACTCGTCTTTGGGTTAATTTACTTTAAAAATGTATAAATCTAAATTTAACAAACTTTGCAGACGACAATTTCAAAGCAGATGACATCACCGCAGGATAAGGGTTAACAGCTTGTCCATAGTTTTCTTGGAAAACCTTTTGAAGGATATTAATGAAACTTCACAGAAAGGTTATATGCATCAAGATCTGAAGCTGAATTAAGTTTGAGATTTATTTGATATTTCGTTACAGAGTAATCTGCCCTTGGTGTACTCATATATGCTATAACATGCTTACACACTTAGCAACTACAGTTTTGAATGGATTTTGATTATGTTTGCCCACAGTATAATTATAGAAGTATAAGTTGAACATGAATGGGTTGATTATTATTGAAATTGGATCATTGTGTCGAGTTATCTGCCCATGGTGTATTCAGATATGCTAGATAAGGCTTTATTTCTGTATTGTTTATGCTCTTAGAGCTCTAAAAGTCTACAAATTAGAATAAATTTTGATAAAACTATATATTTCTTTGCCAGTGGGCGTATAATGTACCGCTTGCGGTGCTCTCGCTCTTGGATTTCATATCTCCATGTATCTGTTGTGAAGTTATCCACAGCCACCCTCAGCCTGTTCTTCCATGTTTCCTTGTCCGGTACATCTGTCATCATAGAGTATGCAGTAGGTAGGCCATAAAGTAGCAGAAGTATTCTGGCTCTTGAGAAGAAACTATGGTCTGACAGCTCTTTGATTGCCAATTGCCTCTCTGCCACTTCATATTCCACTGTCCCTGGGTTCTGGATTATACTGTAGAACAGGTTGAGGGTGTTCTTGTGAAGTTGTGCTGTCACTGGTAGGATTCCAAGTAGTGCTGTATCTGCTACATTGGGTGTTCTGTCGGCCAGATGTTGAATTTGCTTTAGAGTTTTTATCTGGTAAGATTCAAGTGCCTTAAGGTCAGTTTTGTTATATAAGAGAACTTCAAGTCCGTATAGCAGTCTTGGAATGACGTATGTAGTCCAAATGTGCGCCTTGATGTCTTGCTTTATCCCGTTCTTTCCCTAGAAAGGAATATGCTGTCCTCCTTCCCAACGTTATTTTATCTTCTATGTTCACCTTGCCTTTGTTGTCTCTGTGAACGCCTAAGTGCGTCGTCGAGTCGTCCAGCGGAATGCATATTCCCTCCAAAGTAAATCTCTTTGGGGTATCACTTTTCTTTACATTCTGTACAATGCAACTGCTTTTTGAGGGGTCACGTAATGTCATATCGATCGATGCTTCCTACTATAATCCTCTAGGTACCGTCTTCAACATTAGATTGGCCTCCCAGTCCGAATCAGAGACTGTATAAAGGCTTTATACAGTCTCTGGTCCGAATGTGTTGGGGGTTGCCAACATCTGCCAACATCCCTCTGTATTTTCCTCTGGGGTTGACATTTTCTTGCCGTTGCAAAAAGGCAGTTGGTTTGGTTATTTGCTGTGGTCCTTTGTTGCCGTATTAACTTGTGGAACATGACGTTGTCATTTTTGGACCGCATGATATTTTCAAGTTCTACTTTTCTGTTTTCTGCATGTTCCCTTCTCTGCGCTTTTCTTAAGTTTCTTTTTGCCTCCTTCATGCCTAGTTTCAGGGGATGATCATCTTGTAGCGGGACATCCTCACTTCTCCATCTCCACCATGCTTCTTTACTGATTTTTGCTTCTATTTGTATTGCAGGACCTCTAGGTTTAGGAGGCCTTCTCTTCTTTCTGGTTGATGGATTGTACCCCGCTATGCTGATTATAGATGCTTTAGTAACTGCTTCTTTCAGGTGTTCTTTGCCTTCTTCCAAGGTGGCTTCTTGCAGAAAATGTTCCGTATCGAGTAATGAAATCAGGGTTGAGCATATAGTTGCTTATTACATTTCGACCAGTTTGGTCTTTGGTGTGTTCTTATCACTGGATCATCAATTTGGTGCATGATGTTCAGATCTGTTGTGACTGGTATATGTATATATGTCCCCTACGTTCCTTTCGCTGTTTATGTATACATATCCTAGAATTTGGACCGAAACGGGTTGTGTCCGAAACGACACGGAATCGCTTGAAATGTAAAATTTTAGTTCGTCATCGAACTCGGCCAGAGACTTTAAAAGCTTTTAAAGTCTCTGACTCGGCCAATAAACATTGGGCGTGTTCGTTTATCAGTCCGGAATTGACGGGATTGACGGAATCGAAATCGAATGGTCCGGAATTCGTTCTATCAATTCTGCCCGATGAGGTGGTGTGTTCATCATGGTTCCCGGCACAATTTACGAACGCTTCGACAGCAAAGTTGTAATAAGTAGGGAACCAGGCTACCATAGTAGTAGTAGTAGTATTCTGGTAAATTCCTCCGCTTGTTCTTCGGAGCACTCCTCGGTGAGGATATTGTTGTAATTCGTCTAGAAGTAATCACAGGTATGTACACTTCACGTGGAATCAATCACTCGCGTTTAGCAGCATATATACGTTATTACGCGCGATGAAAGTTACTATGTACGAACGATAATGTTAATCGGTAGTTACCGGTACGGCTATAAATATGATACTCAGAACTAGGTCACTGGTTCAACTTGTAATTTACTGAGTCTATACTGTTCAATAGCTCTGTTATCGTACATATAACTATACTAGAGGACCACTTACAACGCCCTACCCAATGAAGCTACATAACACTAAGGACCCTGGTTCTCTCAGCCAACAGTCTCTCACAGTAAATCTGTGACCATCTCTCTACATCAACTTCCTGCTGGTTACTTAGTTTCATGTTTTCATTGACACTACTGTGGGTGCAGTCCATCACTATTTGTGTGAGGAGATTACTGTCTGCATTATCTAGCCTATACGTGTCTTGGAGTATCTGTTGGAGAATCGGGAGAGCTGTATCTCTAATTGGGTTGAGAGTTGAGCAACTTGCTACCAGGTGTTCTCGTGTTTCATCTTCCTGTCCACATAATTTGCAGGTTGCAGGGACTGCATTTTGGTTAAACTTGGCCGTATTTGACTGTAGAATGTAAGTCCCTGTAAGAAGCCTTGATTTTATCTCAGCTCGTCTAACTTCATGTGGGTTTGACTTGGCAGAATTCCAGACATTATGGGGTGTGCCAATTGGATTTGGTTGCATCTGTAGGTACTTTGTTGTTGATTTATTGGATAGGTTTTCGGTCCAAACGGTGGTCCAGTGCTTATTGGCGGCCATCTTAAAAGTTGTTTTCCATTTGTGTTTTGAGGGTAAATCTCTGATAATTTGTTCAGGCGTAGGTAAGTTGTACTTTTCAAGTATTCGTCTGACTTTGGATGTGAAGCTGGGTCCATCAATGTTAGACATGGCAAACTGTCTTTCTAGAAGCTTGCTCGGGTTCAATTCCGTTTTTATTTGATTTACTAATTCCATGGAATCGTTCCAAACAGTTCTGGAACTGATAATCGAACACGCCCATTAAAAACTTTTTACAGATCAAGGGGACCGCAGACTGTTCAAGGAAGTGGCACTCAGGACAGTAAATAAAACATCATTCGTTATATAGATATGTCTAGATCTAGATCTGATTTAAAAAATGTCTAAACTGGGAGCATTGATAAAAGCAAAACATTTGTCTCAAATAATTTCCAAAAAGACACATAGTTTACGTGTGTTGGACGCCTCATTTTTCTTGCCAAAGACGGGACAGAATGCACGTGAAAATTACATTAATGAACACATACCAGGGGCGTTGTTCTTCGACATAAACGAATGTGTACGGCCATCGGAATATAAGCGCATGTTGCCATGTGAAAATGACTTTGAAAAATATGTAAGTGCCCTAGGTATTGACAATAACACACACATCGTGGTTTATAATAATCACCCAGAGTATGCGATCTACTCTGCACCGCGGGTGTGGTGGACATTCCGTGTATTTGGCCATCATTCAGTGTCTGTGTTAGAAGATGGTTTTAAGTCGTGGAAGAATGCAGGTTATGAAGTGGCCTCAGGTGAAGAGACGGTCCAATTAAAGAGATTTAAGGCAACATACAATCCATCCCTAGTGAAAACCTTTGAAGATGTCTTGGCTAACATTGACAGAGAGGAATTTCAACTTGTAGATGCAAGGTCATCAGGAAGATTTGTTGGCACAGCCATGAATAAAGATGAAGGTTAACATATTTTGACTCATATTTGTCAATTTCTAATAGAAACATTTGAAGTTTCATGTGTCTTGAAGGGAGCTAGTCATTTCGTAACCGAGTCATTTAGTAACCGGTAAAATAAGTCATTTCGTAGCCGAATTTTTGGTCATTTCGTAACCGCGCAAAACCTAAAAGTCATTTCGTAACCGAATTTTTGGTCATTTCGTAACCGACAAAAAAGTTGAATTAGTCATTTCGTAACCATCAAAAATTAAAAAATGAATGGCCTCAAAGAAGGCATAAGTCATTTCGTAGCCTCGGAAAATTGTTAAAGTCATTTCGTAGCCGAATATTTTATTCTCTATTTTTTTTATAATGTTTTTGTGCAGTTTTCTGACATTATTTCACCGAAAATGTGCAAATATGCAAAGTTAAAAAATATATGTTAAGAGAGTTTGGGGTCCGAAATAATTATAACCTTGATTAATATAATTGTAATCAAGTTGTTGAATGTTTTTTAAAACAGGAATATTATTACTTGTCTTTAATTCAATTAAATGGTCCATTTGTTAACAATGAACATGTATAATTGGTCGTTAATCGCTCAATGTATGTGAAGCGTGTCAAACATTAGCTTGTATGTTCACGCCCTGTAATCTCTGGCTCCCTCACATTTTTGCGATGTATTGAAAAAAGAGCCAAAGAAACTTCCGAGAAGCATCCAAAGACAGGATATGGCCACGAAAGGTAAGACAAACGATGCATCGTGCACATATTTCTTCCTCTAAAAAAGTCATTGAGTGTTTTTTCAAAAATCGGGCTTCGTCATTCCACATAGAATTGATCATACCTTAAGTCCGTGTATATTGATTTGCAAAACAACTTTGTTTGTAGCTGTAACATTGAACCAAAGTTTGGAGAATGACCCGATCAAAACCGAAAGTAGACAAAAAACACCCCTGTTCAATGTTTTATTCCTAATTCCATCAGTTAAAGCGTGGAGCTTTATTGATTGATAGATAATTGTTTGATTTTGCATCATATTACTTTATCAATCATTATAACCATGTCTTGCTGGCCAATTTAATCGATTGAGAAGGAGCCTCTGTTATGGAGAGGGAGCGAATATGCAGAGATGGAGCCAACGTATGCACAAACTGATTATGTTTCAAAAACACATCGAGAATTTCATTTATTTTTAAACATTGAAGTATCTGTAATAGCTCGATATTTAAAGTAAAAATATGAGTAATACAGGAGACACTAGCTTTATATAAACCACACGGTCGTTCAACAAAACATCAAGCATACATAATTTTAAGTCTATCAGAAGACAAATGGAGAAGAAAATGGATGAGTATATTACAAACATACTTTTAGATTAACGGGAAGATGAAATTTGTAGATTTATTTCAAATGCTGAACGTAAATTTTGATTTAGAATAACAATTTATATGCTTTAAAATGAAACAAAAATCAATATGAATATGCTAGAAAATATATTTAGAAGGCTCCTTTTAATTCGAGTGGGATACACCAGTTTTAAGAAAGTTGTAATGTCGGTATCAACATTGTGTTGCTTGAAGACTATCAATGTATCAAGGAATGTATCATATGCTTCATCACGTGGCTTCTCATAAGACGGGCACAACTCTTCAAAATTGAAGTCTATCTCAGACGAAGATGGGCTGGTGGTTGCAATATCTGAATACAAAATGGTTGATTCATCTTTATGGGTGGTTGAAAAATCTAAATGAATTTTGGCCGGTCTCTTTGAAGGGGAACAGATGGAGTAGCTGCGATTGACTGGTGACAATTTTGGTCGCTTAGTAAATGGTGATCTAAAGGGTGTTAGTTTTCTACAGTGGATGGTTCTTTTTCGATTTGAGATTGGTGTGCTTGTCAATGTCAGTCTTCCTATGTTACCCCTTGCTCGTGACTTGAAATGCTTTTTTGATGTCAAGAGAGTCTTGCGTTGTCTTTAAAATACACCCATCTGGAAATATAAATATGCGAGCTTAAGACAATCTGCAACAATTCATTTTATATCTCTATCAGTTATTTAATAATAAATAAAAAAATAAGAACAGTGTCGATTTTTAATTAAATCCTAGCTGATGAGGATCAGCAAGATATTTCTTTTAATAACAAATTTACAAGCTTGAGTTTTATGCGATATATTTCTCTTTTTTAGTAATAAAAATGGTCACCAAATTTTATTCATTGAATTCGTTATTTTACAGATATGTTACTGTGTTCTAAATAGTTTGACACCAAACAAATCAACGTCTTTTTCGAAGAAGACGTAATTTGCACATTTGCTCATACTACTTGAAATGCGTCATTGGTGGCTCCCTCTCGGCATATTGGCTCCCTCTCTATAACGCAGGCTCCATCTCAATCGATAAATTCGCGAGTATGACGGGAATATAATGATTTGTAAACGTAATATGATTAAAAATCAAACAAGTATCTATCAAGCAATAACGTTCTATGCTTAAAGTAATGAAATTCGGAATAAAACATTGATCAGAGGTGTTTTTTGTCTACTTTCGTTTTCGATCGGGTCATTCTCCAAAATTTGGTTCAATGTAACGGCTACAAACAAAATTGTTTTGCAAATCAATATACACGGACTTAAGGTATGATCAATTCCATGTGGAATAACGAAGCCCGATTTTTAGAAAAACACTTAATGACTTTTATAGAGGAAGAAATATGTGCACGATGCATCGTTTGTCTTACCTTTCGTGGCCATTTCCTGTCTTTGGATGCTTCTCGGAAGTTTCTTTGGCTCTTTTTTCAATACATCGCAAAAATGTGAGGGAGCCAGAGATTACAGGGCGTGATGTTGTTTTAACAGTTTACACATCGGACAAACACTCATACCAAGGCAATTATCGCCTCCCGCACGTGCCGGAAATGTGGGAAATTTTTTTTTCACTTTTAATTTCACAAATGACAAGAAAAATGACTTTGTAATCAATAATCACTGTTTATTTGTTATTACAATCAATACGCACATATAAGTTCAACTGTTGACAGCATAAATACAAAATGACGGTTAAATACAGTGGTGCAATTTTCAATTCAGTCTAGTCCATTTTTGACATTTTTGGGTTGACTTTCACAGTATATGTCAAAAGAACAAACAATGTAGACCCTGATCAGGTGGCTCCTTAAGGTGCATAGGACAAGTGTACTTATCACGGATACACTGTTTGCAAATGACGCATATATGCCTGACTAGGGTTCAAAGAGTTAATATTTGATTGAAATAATGACAGGTGGCCGTATTAGAGAGGTTTTACTGTAGCTGGTAGAAAGGAAACTATGCATTGATAAATATCTTGGGATAAACATTTTCAAAAACGGAAATTGGTTGCGAACACAGCAAAAAATAGCAGAACGTTCACTATTTGCTATGCAAAATATATTCATAATTTTAACAAGGTAGACCTAGCTGTAAATGATAAATGTAAACTTTTTATGAATATGCTTATGCTTATGCTATTTTATGCCGAATAAAGATCTGTATCTGATAAGAGTGAACGGTTTTCTATTTTAGGCATTACACACCAAATTATAGCTATTTAATATTAATACATAAAAGCATTTTATTACAGATGGCCTGCATCAAATAAATCATAGAAACGAATGTCTACATCAAAAAATGAAGAATTACTGAATCTAAGTAAACTTATTCATATTTCAAAGAAACTACAAAGTTCACTTATTTTATAACAAATTAAAAACAATCGTATTAATTGCATCAGGTTATTCTTTCAAACCAATCAAATACATCTATATCATAAACCACACCCAATATCTAATTTTTATTGTTCGAAGTCTACAGGTTATTGTTCTCAAAACATTCAACCAATCAAATAAATCTTCTTCATAAACCACACCACTACCAATTTTTAAATGTTCGAAGTCTACAAGTAGATATCTCACACCTCTCAACCAATCAAATAAATCTTCTTCATAAGCCACACCCAATACCTACTCCTACAGCGATTGGATTTGTCACGGTCCATTTCACTTATCTCGCTAAATTAGACTAAAGCATCTTATTCATATTTACCCATGTACCTGTAATTCAATTAAGCAATCACCTTGCTTTAAGCTGCCATCTGTCTTAAATACCAATAAATAAATGTTTGACCTGTTTTTCAACTAAAGTGCATATGAAGGCAACGTTATGTACAAGCGGCTGCTCAAGAATGAATTTAATGCACAACTAGTTCAATCTTTTATTCCTACGTATTCTAAATAGCCAGTTCAATTAGGCAGATCACTGCTTAAAGCAAAATAAAAGTAAATCAGCAATCATTTATTTACTTTAAACTCAACTCTTATTCATATATACTTTTGGACCTGTATTTCAACTAAGTTGCGTACAGTGGAGAAAACGTTATTCTTTCCCAATAAAAGTGTTTACGCTTAAACTATTTTTTCCATTCCAAACAGTTTGGAGCCAGATAAGACGCTTGGTAATCAGGTGTCTGACCAGGCTCCAAACTGTTTGCCACTCTGAAACAAATGAAAAGTCAGAACTTTCAAAAAGCTTTCCGTTCTACATTTTAGTGATTTGTGTTTGCGTTTCGTTTGCATTTTAACGGGAAAGAATAACGTTTTCTCCACTGTATCAATGTAACGTTATGTACAATTGGCTGCTCAAGATGGAATTTTCTGCACGTGATATAATGATCGATTAACGATAAATTAAACATCCAACTGTAAAGCAATCCCAAAAGGTGAGACAAAACTTGTATTGAAAAATTAAAGGTGTGGACAATATACCTCTTCGTGATATAATGATCGATTAACGATAAATTAAACATCCAACTGTAAACCAATTTGTGTAGGTGTTGTGTTTCATCTTAAAACACGCGCAACATATAATGGGCGATTAATGATCAATTATACACCTTTTATATATCTATTTATGTCGGTTCCAATTTTAAAGAATAGAACACTCATATGAATTTAATTGCATAGAGACACGTAATATTATTTCTATTTAAAACAATATTCAACAACTTGATTATAATTCTATTAATCAAGGTTTATAATCAATTCGGCCCCCATTACACTCTTTACATAATTTCTTAACTTTGCATGTTTGCACATTTTTGTTGAAATAAGTTCAGGAAACTGCACAAAAAATTTATAAAAAAAACAAAGAAAAAAATATTCGGCTACGATCTGGGTTTTCCGAGGCTACGAAATGACTTATGTCTTCTCTGGGGCCAATCATTTTTTAATTTTTGGTGGTTACGAAATGACTTATTCAACTTTTTTGTCGGTTACGAAATGACCAAAAAATCGGTTACGAAATGACTTTTAGGTTTTGCGCGGTTACGAAATGACCAAAAATTCGGCTACGAAATGACTTATTTTACCGGTTACGAAATGACTCGGTTACGAAATGACTATAACTCGTCTTGAACATGGTACATGTATCCCTTTACCACCATTATTCGAACACAATTAACCAAAAATCGAACACCTAAATCATTTCACGTGATATCTATGGTTACTTACAGTTTTGCATAACCGCGCATGACATTTTGACAGCAACATCTGTAGAAACGTCAAGAACACAAGATTGGCAAGAATTATCAGTAAACAGGTAAAAGGGTATTAATTGTTGAATTTCACTGACTATAAATATTGCATTTACACCTAATCCCAAATTTCCAAATGCATAAATATGCCTTAGACTACATTTTCTGCAAACAAAAATGACTAGTGGTGTGTCGGCTGCATAACTTTTACATTTACCTCATTCCTAGTGGTCCGGACAAATTATATTTAGGGTTCAGACCACTAAATCTGATCAAATCTCAAACTAGGGTCCTTTTCAAAATTTTTTCACTTTTTTATATTCTAAACAGTGTTTCATATAAGAAGTAACAAGAAATAAATAATACAAAAAATTATTTTGACAGGTTCGAGTTTAGTAAATATTTAGAATTTAAATCTATTTAACAACTTTTAGAAATTTCTTCTTGATGGCAGTGTGCAGCTCTGCCAGGTACTTACAAAGGGAGGTCCCTTCTGCTGCCCTGCCTGTAGCCATTAACAATTGATAGTTTATATTGATCTAAACTACTGTAAATTATATGAAAAAAGTTGACTTTTACTTTTTATGAGGCTTTAGACTCTTGTTTTATGTTTTTTCTGACATTATATGAACAAACACCTACCCTGGACTATAAATAGTAAATATTTCGTGGTGTCAAACCTACTGTTCGAATTTTGGTTGGGGTCCCACTGAGAATGAAGTAAGTGGGCCACCATGCTTTAAAAATTGTTTACATTGTTAGAGAACCGATTTGAGTTGCAACAACTTACCCATCGTATTTTAAGTTGAAAACGCCCAGTATATCCAGTATTTGTGTAAAAAATAACTTTCATTCACATAACAATTTGAAATTGACTAGAAGATGCTTAGGTGTTCGAATAATGGTGGTACCGGGATATAACAGGGCTGCCATTTCTCCAGAATTTTCCTAAATCTTCAGATTTTTTTTCTAGTACATGGTAGCTTAAAGCAGGCTGAAAGTAAAGCAGAATGCGCCTTAAGCTTTACTTCTAGCCTGCTTTAAGTAGTCACATGTCAACAAAACTAGAAATATGCTAGATCTATGGGGTAAATTAAGGTACAATTCGTAAAATCGCACTTGAAAAATGCAAATTTGGAAATCTTAGGATTTTTCATGTCAACTTATGGCAGCCCTGAACATGGTACATAACAATTGATTGATAAAGAGCAAGAGAGACTTTTGTCTGCATTCTATGCACGGGGCTCAATTTTTAGCTCACCAGAGGAATTTCCAGGAGACTGCTTAACTCATTCATCCCTGAAACTCTAAAAGAGACTCGCAACCAGATTGAGCATTTAAAATAACGCTTATCTTAACGGGTAAGAATTAGCTTAGGATAAGAAATTCTGTTTAAAACATGTATTTCAATAAAAAAAATAAATTATGAGCTATGGTGGGATTTGAACCCGGGACCCCGCATGTGGGGATAGAGTAGCAAAATAAGTCAAACACTTAGCCCACTCGACCACCGGGCTATTCATATCTTTGGTATCGATTTAATGTACTTCAGTGTGTACCGACGGAGAGTACATAATTCGGCTCGGGTTAATGTCTGAGCACGTTATCAATTTCTATAACGTCTTTCGATGCCTTAGGTATAAAACAATGGAAAATATCTAAAAAACTAAGATTTGAAGACTTAAATTTCTAGATTGTGTTTTTAGACTGATCATATTTTTCTAATGCCAATCATGCACAATAATGCTACACATTTGGTTTTATTTGAGTATTTTCTTTTATTTTTGCAAATACGTACACCATCTGGTTGCCAGTCGCTTTAATGGACAATTCCAATTTCAAAATAAGTCTAGTCCATTTTTAGGATTGATTTTAACAATATGGATTTTCAAAATGACAAACAGTATAGACCCCGTTCAGAGGGCTCCTTTAGGAGGCCTCTGATCTGGGTCTACACTGTTTGCATTTGACAAGTGTTATCGGCTCAGGTCCACTGTTTGCAAATGATGAGTATACTCGTCGCTAGAGTTGAATGTGTTAACATGTTGTCACCCGGTTGTTGGTGACACACTGGCAGCCTGTGTTTTGGTTGCCTTTCGTGTTAGCATGTCAGTTGTAAGAAATGTAATTAGTTCACAACTTATATGCCCTTTCAGGGGCGTAGCCAGGCTTGAACCAATGTTACACACATGAGGAGGAGGGTGCGGGAGGGCGTACCCCCTTCCTGCTGGTGGGGGTCCCGGGGGCCTCCCCCGGGAGAAAAATGGAAATAAGAACTGAAATGGTGAGCTCTGAAGTGTTTTTGTAGGGATTTTGGACACTGAATACGATCAATGTGACTAACACTGTAGGAAGTTTTTCAGGCTGCCAACTTTGTAGTTTCTAAGTTCTTGATTTTCTGAAACCTGAACTTGACAAATGGAAGTGGGGGTCCGGGGGGTCCCCCCCTGGGAGAAAAAATCGAAATAAGAACTGCAATGATGAGCTCTGAAGTGTGTTTGTAGGGATTTTGGACACTGAATATGATCAATGTGACTAACCTATAAAATTATATTTCCAAGAACTTTCGACTTTTAGATGATTTAGGTATACATTGTACATACGATCCACATGTATATGAACTATGAAAAATTGTCGGTGGGGGATTTCGGGCACTAAATACGAACTATGTGAACCATACAATTTTGTTCAAAGCTTCGTTATATAAGACATAACATTATATTCTGACTATCATTTTTTTCTGCTAGAACTATTTGACTCAATATTTAGACGCACAAGAGGTACATGTAGCATATTGTTACATGTAGCACCATAGGCTTGAAGCTGTCGTCTTTGCAGTTACTAGGTTCTTGGTTTTCTGAAACTTGAAATTCACCAATGCTGGCGGGAGGGGGTCCTCCCCCTGGGAGAAAAAATGGAAATTAGAACTGAAATGGTGAGCTCTGAAGTGTGTTTGAAATCTTCATTTTAGATATTAAGGTCTAAGTTAGTTTAAACCCCCTTAGCCTTCGGTTTTTATGCCATTTTTGGCCATGTTTGATTTTTCATTTTTCAAACTGATGTTACGCACGTGCGTAGGTGTGTATCGCTGGCTACGCCACTGCCTTTGACCTACAACTTTCATACTTGTACCCAACATATGCCTTTGGCCAAGCCCTTGTCAACCAATAGACATTTGGACCCCCCTGACCTTCACCTTTGACTGCTAGGGTTCAGATTTTGCGTTAAAGTCTGTCCTGAGCATACGACTGTACCTTCGGTCAACAAACTTCTTATGCTGATGCTCCTCAATGAGTAGACCAGGATGCATCACAGTTCAGTGACCTTGACCTCTAGGGTCAACCTTTAGGTTTGCGTTGAAAGTCTGTTCTGAGCAAACAACAGTACTTTCGGTCACCAAACTTTATATGCTGATGCGCCCAAATGAGTAGACCACGATGAACTAGTTCGGTGACATTGACCTTGACCTCTAGGGTCAACGTTAAGGTTTTGGGTTGAAGTCTGTTCCTTGCAGGAGGTGAGCTTCATAATCTTTGATTCCCTGTTCTGGTTTCACATTTATACTAAGAAATTCTTGTCTTGAGGTTTTTTATAAAAGGAGCTTAGGTTTGATACACGACACCTTTAACTCTTTGATCCCTAGTCACGCATATGAAGCCTGTTTGAAAAGTAATGGCAACTGATCAATAACTTCTATATCATATGTTCAAAATGCATGTGTTATATATCATTTTAAAGAGCAATTATTTGCCTTATACAGGATGGTATAATGCACGATAAGATCACTGAAGTCAATAAGTCACAGCATGAACCTAAATGACTCCTACTACAGGACACTGTCCCAGAATATAGCACTTATCAGACATTATTTTTTGCCACAATACATTAAAATTTTGTAACTTCTTAAAATGTAGGGAAAAAAAGGGTTGACTGTCTTAGATTTCAATTTTCAAAAATAACATTTCTTATTTTGCTTATAATGACAAAAATCAATGTGTTTTCGTACTCTACGAGTACGAAATTATTTTAGATCAGTATATCTATGGTACAATTTGATTTTATAACAAAAAAATCTACTCCAATGGCTATAATTTTAGCTTGCAAGCTGGTTTAATCTTAAAAAAGCGTTTGTGAACTTATTTTATAAAATATATATTTTTTTTTTCTTCTTAAAAAATAATAATTCATGTATTTAAAACTGTGTAGTGTGTGCATAATTGTATGATTTTATTTGACATAAAGTTTCATAAACTTATTCAAAATAACAAAGCTGCAATGATAATTATAGTACATGTACCAATTTTGTTCCAAATATTACCTCAACAACTAAGGTTCAGTGTCCTGGAGTAGGGGTCATGTAGGTACATGTTTAAAACGACACATAACACATGCTTTTTGCACTTATTATATTGAAGTTTGATAAATGTTTTACAGTCGTTGTAGTAGTACAGTATTTTGGTGATTTAAAAATTAGTAAAAGATATAGCATGCCATACAATTTTAAGCTCGACTATTCGAAGAATATGGAGGGTTCTTACACAGTCGCCCTGGCGTCGGTGTCGCTTTCGGCGTTGCACTGGTTAAGGTTTTTTGTGCAACCTACAAATAAGCTTGTATTTCTACAACCAATACTTGTATTGCATTATAGCTTCACCACAGCCTCCCCACTACTGCAGCAAATCATGGCTGGTAACTCTGGTTTGGATTTTGTGTGAGTTATGGCCCTTGATTGACTTTGAAAATTTGGTTAAGGTTTTTTGTGCAACCTAGAAATAAGATTATATCTCTGCAGCTGCTGCTTGTATGGGATTATAACTTCACCACAACATTGCCACTAGTGCAGTCAATCAAGGCAGGTAACTCTAGTTTGCATTAAATTTTAGTGTGAGTTATGGCCCTTAAATTGATGGACTTAGATATTTTGGTTAAGGTTTTTTGTGCAACCTACAAATAAGCTTATATCTCTGCAACTGCTGCTTGTATTGCATTATTACTTCACCACAGCCTCCCCACTACTGCAGCAAAATCATGGCTGGTAACTCTGGTTTGGATTTTGTGTGAGTTATGGCCCTTGATTGACTTAGAAATTTTGGTTAAGTTTTTTTGTGCAACCTAGAAATAAGCTTATATCTCTGCAACTACTGCTTGTATGGGATTATAACTTCACCACAACCTTGCCACTAGTGCAGTCAGTCAAGGCAGGTAACTCAAGTTTTCATTTAGTGTGAGTTGTGGCCTTTGATGGACTTAGATATTTTACCAACTTCTTCCATAATCGTCTGCAAAAGCCATTTCCAGTCATGTGTTCAAATGACTACCATCAAACATGCTTATCCAATATATTTATATACCCTTATCAAATTTCCAATAACGAAAAAAACCTGGAATAGTCGAGCGTGCCATCTTGTGATGGCTCTGGTTATTTCACTCTATTACATGTATATTAATTTTGCATGTTTATGTGATAAATTGGATTAATTTTCTTCAGATGAGGAATACATTAAAGGCATAAAAATGTGTATTTATGGAGTAATAGGTGAAATGATGTTCTGTATTGCAGATACCAAGCCAGGCCATATACCAGGATCTATTAGTATACCATCCAGCTCAATACATGGCCCTTATCATGGTCCAAATGACTCGATAAAGAAGTGTGGATCCCTTATGCAAGTCAATGAACTTAAAGAGATATTCAAAAGCCAGGGTGTAGATCTCAGTAAGCCAATAACAACTACATGTGGATCAGGTAATGGTGTTGACTACTTTTAACCCTTTCAACCCTAAATTTCTCTTGTGGGTATTTATAATCATTTTGTACTCTTCTAGTACAGGTATTTTGAGCCAGTCTACTGTTGCATTTTTGGTGTGACAAGAAAAACCTATGCAACAATTAAACAGTGCAGACCCTGATCAGAGGGCTCCTATAGGAGCCATCTGATCTGGGTCTACACTGCTTGCATTTGTAATCAGTAATCTCTACAGCTAGAGGGCTGTTGGGTTGAAAGGGTTAATCCTTTCCCCGTTGAAGCACCTTTTAGGGAATTCAGTTTATTCCTCCACTGAACAAAATAGTTCCAATTAATTCAGTCATGAATATGTTTCATAAACAATATTTTCTTAATTCTAGCAGGTGGCAACTTAAGGATGTCGGCCTGTCTTTTTGAGCATTATGAAATTTCCGAAAAATTTTACGAACTCGTTTTCAAAAAAATGTTAAGAACTCATTTTTGGCGAATGCATACAGTAATAAAACACTATTTTCCCGGGAAAAAAATTGGATTTTCGTTCCGGAAGGGACTTTTTAATTTTTATGTCCTATTCGTAGTTAACAGCATTCACTGTTTTCATAAGTAGGTTGTATTTTGTTACATCCGATTTCATTTCAAATTCTCAGAATATAAGCATGAAATTTTCATGGTAGTACAGTTTTAGTATAAATTATAGGTAACTCAATAGATCAAATGAAATTTTTTTGAAAAAAATATTTTTGGTAAAAATACACAAAAAATTGAAAAAATGGATTTTTTAGTTAAAATGATCAATATCTTTTTTAAAAGATCCGGGACCCTGTATTTTTATTTGCTATTTCACTAAAACTTTTTGTTTGCAAGGCTAAAAACAACAAATAAAAAATTTGGTAATTAGTTTGCTACAATTTGTAGGGCAATTTTCACTGTGCCTTATTCTCCCATTATAAAAAAGTGGGTGGGGTAAATTTTACTCCTTTCTGGTAAAATCAAATATTTTTATTTTGGATCTTGAAAAAACATTATTTTCAGGGTTTATTCTTACTATGGTAACTTAAATTAGGGTACTTTTGGTACAAATAGATTGTTTAAATAAAGATTGAAAAACCGTAGTACAAAAAAGTAGGAGTTTTTATGAAGCTTCAATTTTAGGGGGGTAGCCTTGAAAAATCTCAAATTGTGAAAAAGAAAGGTCCGGTACCCCCATTTTTTTCACCAGTTTTGTCATAGAAACTAATTTTACTGTCTGTGTGCAAAGTTTGAAGAATTGTGTAATTACTTTCCAAAGGTGCACCTACCCCCTTAAAGCAGACTTCCCAGCAGGCACACAACGTTGTTTCAACGTTGAATCAACGTTGATTTTCCGTCGTAACGTTGATCAACCTGATTTCAACCATGGACGACCATCCATCGGTAGCCAATTTACAGCCAACGTTGAATCAACGTTGAATCAACGTTTATAATGGTTGTAGATAAAACAATAAAAACTACTGAAGTTGAAATTTCTGATTAATTATATCGCAGTGTTTAATGTCTTACCACGTCGACTATGATTTATAGTTAAAATAAATTCAATTTAGAAAATCTAATGACAACGTTGAATCAACGTTGATAATGGTCGCCCAGCAGTTGATTTTCCGTCGCAACGTTGATCAACCCTTTTTCACCCTTGGACGACCATGGGTCGGTACCGAATTTATTGCCAACGTTGAATCAATGTTGAAAATGGTCGTGGGAAAAAACAAATCAATGAAAATGAAAATTCTGATAAATTATATTGCAGTGGTTATGTCTCATCACGTAAACTATGATTTATCGTAAAAAAATAAATTCAATTTAAAAATCTACTGCCAAAGTTGAATCAACGTTGAATCAACGTTGAATCAACATTGTCAGATAATGGACGTAGGTAAAAAAAAATTTTTTTAATAAATAATCATAACAACTTCAACTTAAATATTAATTTGATACTTCATAGTTTAGATGCAAAAGAAATAAGTTCTAAGTTCTTAATAGTAAGCACTGAACTTTACATTCAAGTTTACAATTAAAATGAATAAAATACAAAAAGCAAGAAAAGCAAACCAGTTCAATGTAAAAATGTTTAATTATAGATACTCAGCGTACTAATAAATGAAGCAACCATATTTGATAAGCTGTAATCAAATATCTTCCAACACCCATGCGTTGTCTACTCTACTATTAGTAGAGTAGAGCTCCTAAAACCTAAGTTGAAGGGAGCATTTGAAAATAAAACAATATCTGCAGAAAACAACGCACACCAAAAAACGGACAGCCGACTCGAAACAATGTTGTTTTGACGTTGAATCAACGTCATTTCAACGTTGAAACTTCAACCATTATCAACGTTGAGGTTCAACGTCAACACAACTTTCAAAATCAAATATAAATCGTACGTTGTTTCAACGTTGAAGTTCAACGTTGATTCAACGTTGGTGTGCCTGCTGGGTTAAAGTAAAGCAGAATGTGCATTCTGCTTTACGTTCAATCTGCTTTAAGTAGTCACCTATTTTCGAAACTAGAAATAAGCTTTGGGGTAAATGGTTAACTGTTGGTGGTTTATTTCATCCATTAACCCTTTGAACCCTAGTCCCGCATATAGGCGTCTTTCTCAAACAGTATACATGTGAAAAGTACACTTGTCCTATGCAAACAGTGAATACCCAGATCAGAGGGCTCCGAAAGGAGCCCTCTGATCAGGGTCTTCACTGTTTGTCATAATGCAAAACGTTGACAAAAGCAACCCTTAAACGTCAGAAATGGACTAGACTAAAATTGAAACTGGGATTGTCCATTTGAAGTTTCAGGGAGGAAAGATTTAAACTACTGAAAATCATTTAACCCTCATCATACCAATCAGGACTTGCCTGACTTTACCAAGCAGTATGGATCCTGATCAGATGCATCTGATCTGGATCCAAACTGTTTGTCACACATATTCAACCAGCGTTTTTTTTCACCCAATTGGGAACGGGTCCGGTACCCCTCAGATTGGGAATTTTTCTTGTCAGATTGGGAATTTTTCTTGTCAGATTGGGAATTTTTCTTGTCGCGAAAACTTCAAATTGGGAAAAAACGAGTCGTGAAATGATGACAAAAAAGAAATTGGGAAGTTTATTTCATAATATATGTAGGCCTATATTGATCTAACTTATCAAGTAGCAATTATGCAGTTCATATCAACAGGCAATGCTAACACTAGTAACAGAAATTCTCATTTTTTCACTGAAAATACTATTTTTACCATATTGCCAGGTCCCTTCTTTGAATTAGGAACGGGTCCTGTTCCAATTGGGAACGGGTCCTGTTCCAATTGGGAACGGGTCCTTTCCCGGGTACCGTCCAAAGAAGGAAAAAAAATGCTGTCAACTTTTCAAAAGCATGAAACCTAATTTTTAGAATTTTAGCAGACAATATATTAGTGAAATGAATTATGCTAAATTCTGAGAATATCATTGATTACGCGATGTTTCTCTAGCAAATGTACGGCCCCAGAGTTGGGTAAATTGAGCGAGGGAGTAGCCATCTGTAATGGCGGTTCCATCGCATTCTGGTATTTTCTGCGACAGACAGGCGGTGACCCAGATGTCTGTTACGTTTCACACCCTGATTTTTGGTGCAATTACTCAATCGAGCCCTCCCTTTGTCTACTATCTGCACTTCCTCTTCATTTTGTGCAGCTGGACCCGAATTGTCGGATGTTTTGTCCAATGCCTTTTGAGCAGGGCTGATTTCAGCCATTGGTTACTCTCTTTGTGTACGATTAAATAAAATCTATAAACAGCCTCAGGGCTCAGATTGCTGAGTGAGATGTATTTGATAAACTGCTTTAATAGGTGTCTCGTAAATCAAAATGTCGAATAAACGTAAATCAAATGAACTGGAATAAAGTTTTAACGTAAAATAATCAATTAAATCATTCCTTATAACATAAGCTGACCACATGACTGTATTCCATGGAACTTCGTACTCATCATCTCAAGTCAAGGGGTCCTGAGGGCACTTATGGGGGAAATGAAATTATGATTTCAGAGTTATACACTTTCCACCTCAGATCTCCGAATGAAAAAAGTTTTTTGAACCAGGCTGAAAGTAAAGCAGGATGCATGTTAAGGCGCATTGTCACTCATCTTCAATACTATTGATTGAATAACTACCTATCAGGATTTTAGAAAAAAGGTTACTGTTTATCTTTAAGCGACTCGCAACCAGATAATACTCAAATAAAACCAAATGTGTAGCTTTATCGTGCATCTAGCTTTAGAAAAATATGTACAAACTAAAAACATCCTTAAGAAAAGTCTTCAAATCTTGTTGTTTAAATATTTTCCATCGCCTTATCAGTTTGACGCAACAATTGATTACGGACTCATGCATGAACCTGAGCCGAATTATGTACTCTCCATCACTACACACTGAACTACGTTAAATCAATCCCAAAGATATGAATAGTCTGCTGGTGGAGTGGGCTAAGGGGTTGACTTCTTTTACTTCTCTGTCCCCGCATGCCAGGTCCCGGGTTCGAATCCCACCAGAACTCAATATTTATTTTTTATTGAAATGCATTTTTTAAACAGAATTTCTTACTCTTAAATAATTCGTACCCGTTTATATAAGCGTTTGACATACAAACATGTATATTTACAAATTTATCAATTTAATGCTAAATCTGGGTGCAAGTCTCTATTTTTAGCTCCTATGACCAACATATTCAACAGACTGAGACCATTTGAACAAAATAGGTAAAGGACATCTAGAAGTGTCACCATGCCAAATATCAAAGCTCTGGCCATATTAGTTTCAGAGAAGAAGACGTTTGAAAATTTCACTATATAACTCTATGTAAATCTGTGACCCCCAGGCCGGGGCCAATTTTGACCCAACAGGCATAATTTGAACAAACTTGATAGAAGTCTTGTAGATGATGCTATGTGCCAAATATTTAAGCTCTCGTCAAAAATTTCTTTAAATGACATCTCCTCATAAACTACTGGATGGATTTTAACCAAACATGGCAGGAATGATCCTTATATGGTCCTCTTTGAGAGTTGTTCAAATATTTTTGATCCGTTGACCCCCGGGGCGGGGCCATTTTTGACCCCAGGGACATAATTTGAACAATCTTGATAGAGGACCTATAGATGATGCTTTGTGCCAAATATCTAAGCTCTGGCCCTTGTAGTTTCAGATAAGAAGATTTTTAAGTTTTCATTGAAAAAATCTATTTTTAGCTCCTGTGACCTAGATATGCAACCGACCAAAACCATTTGAACAATATTGGTATAGGACATCTAGAAGTGTCACCATGCTAAATATCAAAGCTCTTGCCATATTAGTTTCCGAGGAGAAGACGTTTGAAAATTTCACTATATAACTCTATGTAAAACTGTGACCCCCAGGGCGGGGCCAATTTTGACCCCAGGGGCATAATTTGAACAAACTTGATAGAAGACCTGTAGATGATGCTATGTGCCAAATAACTAAGCTCTGGCCCTAGCAGTTTTTGACAAGAAGATTTTTTAAGATTTCCTTATTTTTAGCTCACCTGAGCCGAAGGCTCAAGGTGAGCTGATGTGATCGCCCGTCGTCCGTCTGTCCATCTGTCCGTTCAAATTTACTTCAAGCGACATCTCCTCTGAAACCGATAATTTGACAGAAATTTCAGCTTGCTCAGGGTGTTCCTTGGATGCTTCTCTACAGAAATTGTTAAAATGAACTTCAAAAGTGGACTACTTATTGAAATTTATTAAAAAAAGTGAAAAACTTTAAACAATCTTCTTGTAAAAAACTGTTAGGCCCACAGCTTTGATATTTTTTTTGTAGTATCTCCTGGTGATTCTCTCTCAAAATTGTTCATATCAAAGCCAAAACTGACCATAGGGATTCACCATAGTGATTTTTTCATTGCCGCTTTATTCAGGTTTTACTGGTTTAAGAAGGGTTCAAGCACCCTTATACTGAATCACCTATATTTGCAAACAGTTTGGATCCAGGTCAGATGTTACATTATGCTGCATCTAATCTGGCTCCAAACTATTTGCCATTTATTTACATAGTTTTTAGCTCGCCTATTCGGAGAATGGGGGGGCTTATGGAATCACGTCGGCGTTGGTTTTTCATGGTTAAAGTTTTGGGGTAAGTGTTGTAATACACTAATACATTATGAAATATTTGCATTAGGAAGCTGATATTTGGATTAGAGGTGCCCAGTGGGTTGAACATTGATGTTGTGTAGTTAAAATTTAAAAAAAAGTTTAAATTTAGTCAAAATTTCACCTTTTGTGGACTTAGGTTTTTTAACTGATTTCTCATGGTTAAAGTTTTGGGGTAAGTGTTGTAATGCACTAATACTACATGAAATATTTATAATAGGAAGCTGATATTTGGATTGGAGGTGCCCTGTGGGTTGAACATTGATGCTGCGTAGTTTAAATTTGAAAAAAAGTTTAAATTTAGTCAAAATTACACCTTTTGTGGACTTAGGTTTTTCGGCTGATTTCTCATGGTTAAAGTTTTGGGCTGATTTCTCATGGTTAAAGTTTTGGGGTAAGTGTTGTGATGCACTAATACTACATGAAATATTTATAATAGGAAGCTGATATTTGGAATGGAGGTGCCCTGTGGGTTGAACATTGATGTTGCGTAGTTTAAATTTGGAAAAAAGTTTAAATTTAGTCAAAATTTCCCCTGTTGAGGACTTAGGTTTTTCGGCTGATTTCTCATGGTTAAAGTTTTGGGGTAAGTGTTGTGATGCACTAATACTACATGAAATATTTGTATTAAGAAGCTGATATTTGGACTGGAGGTGCCCTGTGGGTTGAACATTGATGTTGCTTAGTTAAAATTAAAAAAAAAATTAAATTTAGTCAAAATTACACCTTTTGTGGACTTTGGTTTTTCGGCTGATTTCTCATGGTTAAAGTTTTGGGGTAAGTGTTGTGATGCTCTAATACTACATGAAATATTTGTATCAAGAAGCTGATATTTGGAATGGAGGTGCCCTGTGGGTTGAACATTGATGTTGCAATGTTAAAATTTTAAAAAAAGTTTAAATTTAGTCAAAATTTCACCTGTTGAGGACTGAAATTTCAAAGTTAGTTATGGAGTAAGTGTTGGAATGCACTTATACTACATTACATATTTGCATTAGGAAGTTGATATTTTTAATGGAGGTTTCCTGTGGCTTGAATATGAATCTACTGATACACTTTTCTATTGATAGTTACCTATTTAAGAAAGGTTTCATCAGGCGAGCTTTGCTGTTCTCCGACAGCTCTTGTTTTAATTTAGAAAATGTAAAGTATGATTTGCTTTACAAAATTCACATACATGTACAATATGTATAGCAGACATCAATTCAGCATGATAAGAGTTAAGTTCCCAGTTACAGATTTTGCTTCTGGCAAAATTGCATAAAAAAAGCTGCTGCCCGGTACAGCAACAGAACTAGTGGTCTCTGCTGAACATGTTGTCTGCTAAAGTTTAGAAATGGTTCAGTCTGCTTCATACTTAGAGAAACAGGATCTGGAAGTGATCCACTGACAGTTATGTAATTATGTCTTATGCCATATTTATACATATATGTTTGATATTGGTTTTATCAGAGTTATCTGTATGTCTTGTCATATTTTCTTGTCCAGGAGGTAACTCCAATTCAAAAAATACTGATGTTTGTTAACCCATTACCCCATAAATATGCATTTTAGGCCTTTAATTTATCCCTCCACTGAAGAAAATAATTCCACTTTATACAGTCGTGAAAATGTAAGATAAGAAATAAGTATCTATATCCTAATAGATTGTAGCTGAAAGCAGTTTGAAAGTAAAGCAGAGTGTGCATTAAGACGCATTCTGCTTTACTTTCAACCTGCTTTAGGTGGCCACCTATTTTCAAAAACTAGAAACAGGCTATGGGGTTATGGGTAAAAGGAAATTGCATATTTGGAAAGAGCCCAATGAGAGGAAGTGCCATTTGCAAAGGCCATAACTCTGACATCATTGTTTTTTTGGAGTTATTTCCCTTTGTGATATTTTCTTGTCCGGAAGACAACTCCAGTTCTACTGATGCTATTGTAATGAAATTTTATGTATGGAAAGAAACTGATGAGAGAAAATGCCATGCACAAGGGCAGCAATATTTTGTTTTTCCCCTTTGTCATATTTTATTGTCAGGAAAATAACTCCAGTTCTTCCGACGTTAGTGAAATAAATATCATTTATTTACCGGTAATGGAAATAGCTTGATAAGATGATGTGTCATGGATAAGGGTCATAAGCTTGGCAACAAAATTCCCTTTTGTCATGTGTTCTTGTCTGGAAGATAACTCCATTTATAGTTATATTAAAATGTTGTCTTGCCCAGTCAACTTAGGTACAAACTACAATGTCCTCAGGTGAGCGAGTTAAGGGCCATGGCCCTCTTGTTTCACTTTGGTTGCCATGGCAACCAGAGTTCTGCATTGTTTTTAATTCTTTGAACACATTTGAATTAGCTTGATCCAAGGAACATTTCTGGAAAGTTTGGTTGAATTCTGTCAAGCGGTACAGAAGAAGATGTCATTTGAAGCAATTGTTAACGACAACAAACGACTAACGACGCACATCACACGACGCTGGACACAGGGCCATCCCAATAGCTCACCTTGAGCCTTTGACTCAGGTGAGCTAAACAATGGTACTAGGTGTTATTGCACTTGGGACTTGCATTATTGAATCAGTGCTTGGAGCCCTTTGATCTTAGTCTACACTGTTTGCATTAGAGAAATGTACTTTTTACTAGTACAGGTACACTGTTAATAAAGGATCATGTACATGTATATACTCAGGGCTGGACAAATATTTTGCATGGCAACTTGCCCAGGGCAAGCTGCTAAAAATATTGGACTTGCCCCATATTTTCATAGGGGAATATTGGTCACGGTTGGGGACAGGGGCACTGATTATTGCGGTGTTTGATTGTTTACCAAGTGTAACTAGGTTGGTTTATTTACAACTTTTTCTCAGAATTTGAGCTTGCCAAGATTGGAAAATCAGCCTTGCTCAGGGTTTGGAGGACAGTAATCGAACAATTTCTATCTTCCTTGCAGGTGTGACAGCTTGTAACTTGGCATTTGCAGCGTTCCTCTGTGGTAAAGAAGATGTCAGTGTGTATGACGGCTCCTGGACTGAGTGGTACAAGAGATCTTCTCCTCAACAGCGCAGAGACTGCCCAGAGTAAAATACCTGGGGCCCGTTTAATAAAACTTTGTAAGACAAATGCTGTCGCAAGTCAGATTATAAATCTGTATTTATTAGTATTTATTTCTCGATCTAATCCTGTCTTGTGAATTCTCTCTGGAATTGTCTTGAAATTGTTCTTGATAGAGAAATCATAGATTAAATGTATTATAAAGTTTTAACCTACAACCATTTTTGTTGTACAAAGTTTAATTATGAAACGGGAACCCCGGTAGTTTTGTTGAGAATGTATAATTACAGTAAAACCTCTCAATTCCGACCACTAAAATGAAGGCTCATTGATTGTATAAAAGACAGGTGACAGCTTAAAGCAAGGTCACAGTAAAACAGAAAGCTCCTAAGCTTTAAGCAGTCACCTTTCATAAACCCCTTATAATTATCTCAATTTAGCGGTTGTAATAGAGAGGTTGTACTGTATATTGAACTTTTAAGGTTTTGATTCAGTTCCTTCTGTCATATTGTAGAACCGCATTGTTGTGACCAATAAATGAGATTTAATTTAGCAGCTCAAAGCAAGGTGAAAATTCAGCAGTAAGCTCCTCTAGAAGCTTTTTATGCCCCCAGAATCTACGATTCGGGGGCATATAGATTTTGTCATGTCTGTTGGTTTGTCCGTCCGTCTGTCCGGGCTTACAGGAGCTACCTTATGGGGTCCGTTTCGGTCATTAACCTGGCCAGTTAGTGATTGTGGGGTTGAAAGAGAGTATTGTGGGGTTCAAAATCACGCATGTGGGGTTAGTTTTAGGGTTAGGGTTTATATAGCAAAAAAACCCACAACAACCGTCTCCTAAGAACGTCCGTCCGTCCGTCCGTCTGTCCGTCTGTCTGTGCCAAAAACCTTAACCTTGGCTATAACTCTTGCATTTTTGTACCTGGACCTTTTATACTTGGCATGTGTCTTCCCTGTATCAAGACCTTTCCATCCATACAAACCTTTGTGACCTTGACCATGACATTTGACCTACTTTTGTAAAAATCTTTAAATGGCTATAATATTTGCACCAGTAGGCCCAGGGCTTTCATATTTTGTATGTATATTTCTATTGTCAAGACCTTTCCAACCATACCAACATCTTTGACCATGTGACCTTGACCTTGACCTTTGACCTATTTAATCAAACTTTAACCAAAAACCTTAACCTTGGCTATAACTTTTGCATTTTGAAACCTGGGCCTTTTATACTTGGCATGTGTATTCCTCATGGCAAGACCTTTCCAACCATATAAAACTTTTTGACCTTGTGACCTTGACCTTGACATTTGACCTACTTTTGTAAAAATCTTTAAATGGCTATAACATTTGCACCAGTAGGCCCAGGGCTTTCATATTTTGTATGTATATTTCTTTTGTCAAGACCTTTCCAACCTTATCAACATCTTTGACCATGTGACCTTGACCTTGACCTTTGACCTATTTAATCAAACTTTAACCAAAAACCTTAACCTTGGCTATAACTTTTGCATTTTTAAACCTGGGCCTTTTATACTTGGCATGTGTATTCCTCATGGCAAGACCTTTCCAACCATATAAATCTCTTTGACCTTGTAACCTTGACCTTGACATTTGACCTACTTTTGTAAAAATCTTTAAATGGCTATAACATTTGCACCAGTAGGTCCAGGGCTTTCATATTTTGTATGCATATTTCTTTTGTCAAGACCTTTCCAACCATACCAACATCTTTGACCATGTGACCTTGACCTTTGACCTATTTAATCAAACTTTAACCAAAAACCTTAACCTTGGCTATAACTTTTGCATTTTGAAACCTGGGCCTTTTATACTTGGCATGTGTATTCCTCATGGCAAGACCTTTCCAACCATATAAAACTTTTTGACCTTGTAACCTTGACCTTGACATTTGACCTACTTTTGTAAAAATCTTTAAATGGCTATAACATTTGCACCAGTAGGTCCAGGGCTTTCATATTTTGTATGCATATTTCTTTTGTCAAGACCTTTCCAACCATACCAACATCTTTGACCATGTGACCTTGACCTTTGACCTATTTAATCAAACTTTAACCAAAAACCTTAACCTTGGCTATAACTTTTGCATTTTGAAACCTGGGCCTTTTATACTTGGCATGTGTATTCCTCATGGCAAGACCTTTCCAACCATATAAAACTTTTTGACCTTGACCTTGACATTTGACCTTCTTTTGTAAAAATCTTTAAATGGCTATATAATTTGCACCAGTTGGCCCAGGGCTTTCATATTTTGTATGCATATTTCTTGTGTTAAGACCTTTCCAACTATACCAAAGTCTATGACCATGTGACCTTGACCTCGACCTTTGACCTATTTAATCAAACTTTAACCAAAAACCTTAACCTTGGCTATAACTTTTGCATTTTTTTACCTGGGCCTTTTATACTTGGCAGGTGTCTTCCCTGTGGCGAGACCTTTCCAACCATACACAACTTTTTGACATTGTGATCTTGACATTTGACCTACTTTTGTTTAAATCTTTAAATGGCTATAACATTTGCCCCAGTAGGCCTACGGCTTTCATATTTTGTTTATATATTTCTTGTGTCAAGACCTTTCCAACCATACCTACGCTTTTGCCCTTGTGACCTTGACCTTTGACCGGCTTTTGTATAAATCTTTATATGCCTATAACATTTGAACCAGTAGGCCTAGAGCTTCCATACTTTGTATGTACATTGTATGTTTCTTGTGTTAAGACTTGTTCAACCATGCCAATGTTTCATTTACCATGCGACCATGACTTTTGACCTACTTTTGCAAATAAGCATTACATTACAGAACATGACGCTGGCTGGGGGCATTTGTGTTTCACAAACACATTGCTTTTCATCTGATCTTCACCAAACTTTCTGAAAATGTTTGTTGACATAAAATGGAGACCAATTTGGATAACCAGCGGCACCAATTTATGCTAGGCCCTTTGGAGTAATGGCCCTTGAAGTCCTCAAAATGGCGCTCCACTACAGTTTCAGCTCTCTAACTTTTACGTTTGATAGTCTGGATTCCCCTCCCTGTATCATCGGGGGCATTCGTGTAACTGGGACACGCTCTTGTTTATGTATATTTTACATTTGATAGTCTGGATTCCCCTCCCTGTATCATCGGGGGCATTTGTGTAACTGGGACACGCTCTTGTTTACTTTATTTTCATCTTGCTATAAGCTGTCACCTGTTTCTAAACCCATTTAACCCATTACTAGTTTTGAAGATATGTGACCACTTAACTCTTTACCTGATAGCCTATTTCTAGTATTGAAAATAGGTGACTACTTAAAGCAGGTTGAAAGTAAAGCAGAATGCGCCCTAAGGCGCATTCTGCTTTACTTTCAGCCTGCTTTAAGCTTCCATGTGTTAGAATATTGAAAATTTTCCCTATACTATATAATCATGACTGATTAGATTGGAACTATTTTCTTCAGCGGAGGAATAAACTAAATACGCTAAAAGTCGCTTCTATGGGGTAAAGGGTTAAAGCAGGTTGAAAGTAAAGCAGAATGCGCCTTATGGCGCATTCTGCTTTACTTTCAGCCTGCTTTAAGCTAAATTATCTGCTAGAATATAGACAATATTCCTGATGATACATATTCTTGGCAGTATAAATTGGAACTATTTTATTCAGTAGAGTGATAAATAAAAGGCGTACAAAGGCATATTTATGTGGTAATGGGTTAAAAGATGTCTTTCTAGTGGCAATAATTGAGAGGCTCTACGATATACAGCTACAAATATGGACTACTTTGTGCCTATTTGAATGGCATATCTTGGTTTAAACATATTTATTTCCAGATATTTTACAAGTATATAATACGCATACATATAATACACAGTGAGTTAGCAATATCTTGGAAATGGATTGGATCGGAAGCAAACCTTGCTTTTTAGCTCGCCTGTTCATAGAACAGCAGAGCTAATGTCATACCCCCGGCGTGAGTGAGCGTGAGCGTGGCCAAGGTTAAAGTTTTTTGGACGGGTTGTTTTAAAGTTAAATATTTGTGCTAATGTGCTGAAATTTTGTATGGAGGTTCATTTGGGGGTAAACATTGATGTTATGAAATTGGAATTTAAAAATAATTTAAATTAATGTCAATTTTCAACATGTTTTGGACTTAGGTTTTTCTACTACAAATCACCAGGTTAAAGTTTTTTGGACGAGTTGTTTCAAAGCTTAATATTTGTGCTAGGGTGCTGAAATTTTGTATGGAGGTTCATTTGGGGTTAAACATTGATGTTATGATGTTGGAATTTAAAAATAATTTAAATTTATGTCAATTTATAACATGTTTTGGACTTAGGTTTTTCGACTACAAATAACCAGGTTAAAGTTTTTTGGACGGGTTGTTTTAAAGCTTAATATTTGCGCTAGGGTGCTTAAATTTTGTATGGAGGTTCATTAGGGGTTAAACATTGATGTTATGCAGTTGGAATTTAAAAATAATTTTAATATTTGTCAATTTTCGACATGTTTTGGACTTAGGTATTTCGACTACAAATCACCAGTTTAAAGTTTTTTGGACAGGTTGTTTTAAAGCTTAATATTTGTGCTAGGGTGCTGAAATTTTGTTTGGAGGTTCATTAGAGGTTAAACATTGATGTTATGAAGTTGGAATTTAAAAATAATTTAAACTTTGTCAATATTTGACATGTTTTTGACTTGGGAGTTTTGCTACAAAAAAAAGGTTAAAGTTTTTTGGACGGGTTGTTTTAAAGTTTAATACTTGTGCTAAGGTGCTGAAATTTGGTATGGAGGTTCATTAGGGGTCAAACATTGATGGTATGAAGTTGAAATTTAAAAATAATTTTAATATTTGTCAATGTTTGACACGTTTTGGACTTAATTGTTTTGTCTACAAATCACCAGGTTTCAAGTTTGGACGGGTTGTTTTAAAGTTTAATATAACTAAACTAAGACTCACCATTCATTTAATAATCTTTCTTAACTGAAGTTTGATTTGCTTTCGATACAAGATGTTTTTTAGGCTTAAACTTTAAACAGGCGAGCATCAGGTGGCTTTGACACCCATTTCTGGTTTGGATCCTTTCCATGGCAGTGGGAGTGACCTTATAGATATGCATATCTATATCATAGCATACATTGATGAAAGAAATACATTTGTATGTCTATAAACTATAGAACAATTTCAATGCAAAAAATAAAATAAAAGGCAAAAAAAAAAAAAGCAATTAGGGAATTGGTCGATTGAAACATTGGTAGATTATGAATGTTAACGTATGGTCTAGCTTGGGATATGGAAAGAAAGTTGTGCAGCTACACATGTAATATACCAGGGCTGCCATAAGTTGATCATAAAAATCCTAAGATTTCAAATTTTCAGACGCAATTTTCCTAATCGTACCTTTACCTCATAATCTGTTTCTTGTTTTGAAGACACATGACTGCTTAAAATAGGTTGAAAGTAAAGCAGAATGCGCCTTAATCTGCTTTACTTTCAGCCTTTTTTAGCTCGCCTGTTCGTAGAACAGCAGAGCTAATGTCATACCCCCGGCGTGAGCGTGGCCAATGTTAAAGTTTTTTGGACGGGTTGTTTTAAAGCTTAATATTTGTGCTAGGGTTATGAAATTTTGTATGGAGGTTCATTTGGGGTTAAACATTGATGTTATGAAGTTGGAATTTAAAAATAGTTTTAATTTATGTCAATTTTTTACATGTTTTGGACTTAGGTTTTTCGACTACAAATTACCAGGTTAAAGTTTTTTGGACGGTTTGTTTTAAAGTTAAATACTTGTGCTAGGGTGCTGAAATTTTGTACTGAGGTTCATTTGGGGTTAAACATTGATGTTATGATGTTGGAATTTAAAAATAATTTTAATTTATATCAATTTTCGACATGTTTTGGACTTAGGTTTTTCTACTACATTGACCAGGTTAAAGTTTTTTGGACGGGTTGTTTTAAAGCTTGATATTTGGGCTAGGGTTATGAAATTTTGTATGGAGGTTCATTTGGGGTTAAACATTGATGTTATGATGTTTGAATTTAAAAATAATTTTAATTTATTGTCTTTTTTTGACATGTTTTGGACTTAGGTTTTTTGCTACAAATCCAGGTTAAAGTTTTTTGGATTGGTTGTTTTAAAGTTTAATATTTGTGCTAGGGTGCTGAAATTTTGTACTGAGGTTCATTTGGGGTTAAACATTGATGTTATGATGTTGGAATTTAAAAATAATTTTAATTTATATCAATTTTCGACATGTTTTGGACTTAGGTTTTTCTACTACATTGACCAGGTTAAAGTATTTTGGACGGGTTGTTTTAAAGCTTGATATTTGGGCTAGGGTTATGAAATTTTGTATGGAGGTTCATTTGGGGTTAAACATTGACGTTATGATGTTTGAATTTAAAAATAATTTTAATTTATTGTCTTTTTTTGACATGTTTTGGACTTAGGTTTTTTGCTACAAATCTAGGTTAAAGTTTTTTGGATTGGTTGTTTTAAAGTTTAATATTTGTGCTAGGGTCCTGCAATTTTGTATGGAGGTTAATTTGAGGTTAAACATTGATGTTATGACGTTTTGATTTAAAAATAATTTTAATTTATGTCAATTTTCGACATGTTTTAGACTTAGGTTTTTCGACTACAAACCACCAGGTTAAAGTTTTTTGGACGGGTTGTTTTAAAGTTAAATACTTGTGCTAGGGTGCTGAAATTTTGTACTGAGGTTCATTTGGGGTTAAACATTGATGTTATGATGTTGGAATTTAAAAATAATTTTAATTTATATCAATTTTCGACATGTTTTGGACTTAGGTTTTTCTACTACATTGACCAGGTTAAAGTTTTTTGGACGGGTTGTTTTAAAGCTTGATATTTGGGCTAGGGTTATGAAATTTTGTATGGAGGTTCATTTGGGGTTAAACATTGATGTTATGATGTTTGAATTTAAAAATAATTTTAATTTATTGTCTTTTTTTGACATGTTTTGGACTTAGGTTTTTTGCTACAAATCCAGGTTAAAGTTTTTTGGATTGGTTGTTTTAAAGTTTAATATTTGTGCTAGGGTTATGAAATTTTGTATGGAGGTTAATTTGAGGTTAAACATTGATGTTATGACGTTTTGAGTTAAAAATAATTTTAATTTATGTCAATTTTCGACATGTTTTGGACTTAGGTTTTTTCGACTACAAACCACCAGGTTAAAGTATTTTGGACGGGTTGTTTTAAAGTTTAATACTTGTGCTAGGGTGCTTAAATTTTGTATGGAGGTTCATTAGGGGTCAAACATTGATGTTATGCAGTTGAAATTTAAAAATGATTTTAATATTTGTCAATTTTTGACACGATTTGGACTTAGTTGTTTTGACTGCAAATCACCAGGTAAAAGGTTGCACGGGTTGTTTAAAGTTTAATATAACTAGACTAAGACTCAACATTAATTTAATAATAGTTCTAAACTGTAAATTGATTTTCTTTTGATACAAGATGTTTTTTAGACTTAATTTTAAACAGGCGAGCATCAGGTGGCTTTGACACCCATTTCTGGTTAAGCTACGATCTGCTAGGATAAAACTCCGGAGGAATGGCAGCCCTGATATTCATGACATTGGCATATCTTCTTAGCATGACTAGTACTGTCACACCTGTATTAACTCTTTGCAATGCATGCTGGGTAATTTTTTCGTCTGCAAAAATTGTTCTCTGCTACTGTTCTAAAAATAGTAACTGGGTTAGAGTGTTAAACAGATTGGATCCTGATGAGACGCCACGTTACGTGACGTCTCATCTGGATCCAAACTGTTTGCAAAGGTAATCACTGTGGCAGATATATCCACCACTATCATGCAAAGAGTTAAGCAATGGTATAACCCATAGCTATGCCTTTTTACCCATTTAATTCATTCCTCCACTGAAAAAAATAGTTTGATTTTATACAGTAATGAATATGCATCGTAAGAAAATTTTCCTATATTCGAACCGGTGGTAGCTTAAAGCAAGATGAAAGTAAAGCAGGATGCTCATTTGCATTCTGCTTTACTTTCAACATGCTTTTAAGTGGTCTCATGTCTTCAAAACTAGAAATAGGGTATTGGGTTAAAGGAGGATGACATGTTTTGGACATTTTGTTTTTGCTACAAATGACCAGGCCCTCTTTTTCAACACTTTATTGTGGTAACGACATCTCATGCGCTTGCAAGGCAATCATCAATGTATGTGTCCACCAACATTTTCTTGTGGCACAAGGGCTGGAATGTCCATCCCTACACTGGACTTCTTCCACTTGTTGGAGCCCTCAACTAGGTCCTTCACCAATTCCACATGGAAGTCCAATTGACAACAGCACTTTTTTGGGTTGCAAATCTGCTAACATTCCTGTATATAATAAAAGCGATAATCATTGCACAATTGACCATAAACCAAAACAGGTATATCCTCAACCACTTTGAATTCCTGCCAACATCATCATCATAATTAAGCGGAAACTGGTCATGGAGGTCAACGCCACTGGGGGCTAGCTCACCTGGATTGCATTTCTTCCCCCATGGATCGCCTTTCGTCTGCCGTCCGGTGACGTCTGTCCACAATTACTTAAAATTAATTTAGGGATGTGAACGGTTAACCTTTAGAACCTCGGTTCCTTCAAAAGGTTAACCTGGAAAACAAACAAACAAAAAAGAAATTTGAATAATAAAGTTTGCAGTACATACGCAGCAGACGACATCACCATCGCTCACTTAAACTGCCTTGACATCTCGTCGATTTACAGGCCCACGGTGTGTATGCCCCGTATACAGAGGTTGCCAGGTGACCCCGACATCAAACCAGTGGGATGGGAGAGTTGACAGATGGCCAATAAACTAGTGTTATTGATGTGATTTTAGTAGAGATGTGCCTAATTGTAAAGAAAGCTGTAGAAAACAACTTGTTTGGGTAATTTAGGTGTAACTCATATCCGATCGGACTAGCAGTCAAAAATGACCATTTTTATTCACAGTTGCAGGATACAGTTTTGTTGCTCACTTTCAATGGTTATTGGTTCCGGTATGGAATCTGTCCTAAGTCTGCCTGCTGCAGATGCTAAATCAGCTGCTATAAACAATAGCACTGGAAGGGAGTTAAATGTTTGGCTAATACACGTAATTCCTTCACACTTGACTGGACATCTGGATGCATTTCTGCGCTCCCATTCAGAGAGATTATCATGGATTGTGTTTTGACTTTTCTTCCCCATTCCCAATTCTATGAGTTCATGTTGAGAAGATCTGTTTTCCAAGCACTACATACAGTATACTAGGATTGTTATGATGCCTCTGTGGTTTCACGAGATACTTGACTGCCATATCAAACTCGCTTCCATACAGGTCTACTTTTGATCCTTGTTTCATAAGCAAATCTATGACAAACTTAACATTGGCTTCTGTCCATTTCGCTGCATAATTTTATTGAGACAAATCTGTGTTGATGTGTCATTACATTTGGAGAGGTTCTGAAGAATGTCAGTACGTAAGCAAAGAATAATGTATATACCGGTACTCCGGTAGCTGTCAGAATGTTGTCTATCGTACATGTATTTGACAATGTGATCCAAGTGTGCTTCTTATCAAACCCTCCCCATCTCATAGCATTTTCGTCAGTGAATTGAAACGATTGAAGGGGGCAATCCTGTTTGGAAGGTGTCCTGGGGTTTAGTGCACTTTTGGACTTCTGTAGCATGCCTTTATTGCTCTTCTTAGATGATGTCACTGGTGTTGCTTGTGATATCTTTGGTTTCTTTCTCTTGCTGCGGGAAGACATTGATGATACATCTTCTTTTTTCCCCTGCTCTATGTCATTGATCGTCTTACATATTCTTTGCTTGAAGGTGTTGAGACGTACTTTGACTTTTTCTTTTGGATCTTATCTTTCTGATGTGATCGTTGCCACTTTTCCTCCTCTTGGGTATCATCTATTATTTTCCTCTTCCTCGAAGAGACAATTAACCCATTACCCCATAAATACGCCTTTTTACGCCTATAATTTATTCCTCCACTGAAGAAATAGTTCCTTTCTATGCAGTGGTGAATATGTATCATAGGATAGATTTTCTATATCCTAGCAGATAATAGCTTAAAGCAGGCTGAAAGTAAAGCAGAATGCGCCTTAAGCGCATTCTGCTTTACTTTCAACCTGCTTTAAGTAATCATCTTTCTTTAAAACTAGAAATGGGCTATATGGTAATGGGTTAACAGCACACTTTGCCAATCCTTTGGCAGATACATACAAAAGGCGACATGCCTTTCCTGGGTTGATGTTTGGTTCCTTTCGCAGTACCTCATTTTTAGCTCACCTGAGCCAAAGGCTCAAGGTGAGCTATTGGGATGGCCCTATGTCCGTCGTCCATCGTCGTTAACAATTGACATCTCCTCCTATACCGCTTGACAGATTTCAACCAAACTTTACAGGAATGTTCCTTGGGTCAAGCTCTTTCAAATTTGTTCAAAGAATAAAAAACAATGTAGAGCTCTGGTTGCCATGGCAACCAAAAGTGAAAAAATAAGGAAATCTTAAATAATCTTCTTGTCTGAAACTACAAGGACCAGAGCTTAGATATTTGGCACATAGCATTATCTACAGGTCCTCTATCAAGTTTGTTCAAATTATGCCCCTGGGGTCAAAATTGGCCCCGCCCCGGGGGTCACAGTTTTACATAGAGTTATATAGTGAAATTTTCAAACGTCTTCTCTTCTGAAACTAATATGGCTAGAGCTTAGATATTTGGCATGGTGACACTTCTAGATGTCCTTTACCTATTTTGTTCAAATGGTTCTGGTTGGTTGCATATCTAGGTCACCGGAGCTAAAATAGATTTTTTTCAATGAAAACTTAAAAAATCTTCTTGTCTGAAACTACAAGGGCCAGAGCTTAGATATTTGGCACCTAGCATTGGCTTCAGGTCCTCTATCAAGTTTTTTAAATTATGCCCCTGGGATCAATATTGGCCCCGCCCCCGGGGTCACAGTAATAATACCAAGGACAAATAGCCAATATTTGCAAACAGTTTGGATCCAGATAAGACGCAACATAATGCTGCATCTAATCTGGATGCAAACTATTTGCCACTCATTTACCTACTTTACATTTTCTAAATAGATTTTTTGTACATTTTTCACATACAATAGGTTTTAAGCAGACATCATTTCAGTATGATAAAGGTAAGCCATGCAGTAGCTACTAGAGATGCATCTCCAGCTATTGCATAATATTTGACCTCAGTGACTGACCAACAGAACTGGTGGTGTCTGCTGAACATGTTGTCTGCTAAAGTTTAGAAATGGTTCAGTCTGCTTCATACTTAGAGAAACAGGATCTGGAAGTGATCCACTGACAGTTATGTAATTATGTCTTATCCCATATTTATACATATGTTTAATATTGGTTTTGTCAGAGTTATCTGTATGTCTTGTCATTTTTTCTTGTCCAGGAGATAATTCCCCCATAACTACTGATGTTTGATAACCCATTACCCCATATGCATTTTTACGCCTTTAATTTATTCCTCCACTGAAGAAAATAATTCCACTTTATACAGTCATGAAAATGTTAGAAACGAAATAAGTTTCTATATCCTAGTAGATGGTAGCTTAAAGCAGTTTGAAAGTAAAGCAGAGTGTGCCTTAAGGCACATTCTGCTTTACTTTCAACCTGCTTTAGGTGGCCACCTATTTTCAAAACTAGAAACAGGCTATGGGGTAATAGGTAAAATGAAATTGCATATTTGGAATTTAGAACCTAATGAGAGGAAGTGCCATTAGCAAGAGTTATTTCCCTTTGTGATATTTTCTTGTCAGGAAGACAACTCCAGTTCTACTGATGCTATGGTAATGAAATTTCATGTATGGAAAGAAACTGATGAGAGAAAATGCCATGCACAAGGGCAGCAATATTTTGTTTTTCCCCTTTGTCATATTTTATTGTCAGGAAAATAACTCCAGTTCTGCTGACGGCTAGTGAAATAAATATCATATACCGGTTGTGGAAATAGCTTGATAAGAGGATGTGTCATTGACAAGGGTCATAAGCTTGGCAACAAAATTCCCTTTTGTCATGTTTTCTTGTCAGGAAGATAACTCCATTTATAGTTATATTAAAATGTTGTCTTGCCCAGTCAACTTAGGTACACTGTCCTCAGGTGAGCGAATTTAGGGCCACGACCCTCTTGTTAATGGTTGCATATGCTATACCCCCGGCACGAGGATGGGCATAGACCAAGGTTAAAGTTTACCTATATACATATATTATATGTAACAAGAGCCCAATGTGGCATATTTCACTCACCTGAGAATAACTGACAAAATGGAGATAATTATTTGTGTCCAGGAAGGGGGCATTTTATACCCGATGGGCATAATTTTAACAATCTTGTAAGAGGACCTGTAGATGATGCTATGTGCCAAATATCTAAGATCAGGGTAGTAGGGTTTTAGACAAGAAGATTTCTGTAACTTTCCATTGGAAAAAAAAATCTATTTTTAGCTCCTGTGACTTACATATGCAACAGACTAAAACCAGTTGAACAAACATAGGTAAAGGATATTTAGAAGTGTCACCATGCTGAATATCAAAGCTCTGGCCATATTAGTTTCAGAGGAGAAGACGTTTGAAAATTTCACTATATAACTCTATGTAAAACTGTGACCCCGGGGCGGGGCCAATTTTGACCCCAGGGGCATAATTTGAACAAACTTGATAGAGGACCTGTAGGCGATGCTATGAATCAAATATCTAAGCTATGGCCCTTGTAGTTTCAGAGAAGAAGATTTTTTAAGTTTTCATTGAAAAAAATCTATTTTTAGCTCCTGTGACCTAGTTATGCAACCGACCAGAACCATTTGAACAATTTTGGTGTAGGACATCTAGAAGTGTCACCATGCCAAATATCAAAGCTCTTGCCATATTAGTTTCAGAGAAGAAGACGTTTGAACATTTCACAATATAACTCTATGTAAAACTGTGACCCCCCAGGGCGGGGCCAATTTTGACCCCAGGGACATAATTTGAACAAACTTGATAGAGGACATGTAGGCAATGCTATGTGCCAAATATCTAAGCTCTGGCCCTTGTAGTTTCAGAGTAGAAGATTTTTTAAGTTTTCATTGAAAAAAATCTATTTTTAGCTCCTGTGACCTTGTTATGCAACCGACCAGAACCATTTGAACAATTTTGGTGAAAGACATCTAGAAGTGTCACCATGCCAAATATCAAGGCTCTGACCACATTAGTTTCAGACAAGAAGACGTTTGAAAATTTCACTATATAACTCTATGTAAAACTGTGACCCCCGGGGCGGGGTCAATTTTGACCCCAGGGGTATAATTTGAACAAAATTGATAGAGGACCTATAGATGATGCTATGTGCCAAATATCTAAGCTCTGACCATTGCAGTTTTTGACAAGAAGATTTTTTAAGATTTCCTTATTTTTTCACTTTGGTTGCCATGGCAACCAGAGTTCTGCATTGTTTTTAATTCTTTGAACAAATTTGAAAGAGCTTGACCCAAGGAACATTTCTGTAAAGTTTGGTTGAATTCTGCCAAGGGGTATAGGAGGAGATGTCATTTGAAGCAATTGTTAACGACGACGCACATACGCACGACGACGGACGCCGGACACAGGGCCATCCCAATAGCTCACCTTGAGCCTTTGGCTCAGGTGAGCTAAAAACGAAAATATGACTTAAATTTACATTCTACGGTTTTAATAATATTTAATAATTAAGTATACAAACATGTTTCGCCTCGCGGCTCGTCCGGGTACATATTTTATATATAGATAGCAAGGAATGAAAAGTTATTTAACCATTTCCTTCACAAGTTATCTTCAATCTTTAGATCATTACATAATTTAATTAAGTGAAAACTTTTCTTAAAAATGTTATGGAAATTGGAGCTCCATTTTTCATACAATTTTCCAAACACCTGAAATTTCAGAGGCATCCAGAAGCACTTATGTGAAGGGAAGGGTTAAACAATTCTAGTCCTACCAATCACCATCTACAGGTTTCCATGTTGATGTGCTTTGTGAGTTCCCGGTACTTTATACACTTATTCACATGTAAGATTTTTCAGGATTCAGGCTATTTAACAAATCAATGTTATATTGCATTTATATACTTCTTTTTTAGCTCGCCTGTACGAAGTACATGACGAGCTATTGCAATACCCCCGGTGTAGTCGTCGTCGTCGTCGTGAACGGCGTGAACAATTTGGACCCCCTTGACCTTGAACTTAGGGCCTGCGTTTAGGTTTCGAAATCTGTGTTTAGGTTTCGAAAAATGCTTATAACTTCTATGTCTCTTGAGGTATTGCTTTCATAGTTGGTATGTGTGTGTATATGGACAAGACCTTTCCATGCACAGAAAAATTTGGAGACCTTGACCTTGAACTTAGGGTCCGCGTTTAGGTTTCGAAATCTGTGTTTAGGTTTCGAAAAATGCTTATAACTCCTATGTCTCTTGAGGTATTGCTTTCATAGTTGGTATATGTGTGTATATTGACAAGACCTTTCCATGCACAGAAAAATTTGGACCCCTGTGACCTTGACCTTGAACTTAGGGCCTGCGTTTAGGTTTTGAAAAATGCCTATAACTTCTATGTCTCTTGGGGTATTGCTTTCATAGTTGGTATGTGTGTGTATATGGACAAGACCTTTCCATGCACAGAAAAATTTGGACCCCTGTGACCTTGACCTTGAACTTAGGGTCCGCGTTTAGGTTTCGAAATCTGTATTTAGCTTTCGAAAAATGCTTATAACTTCTATGTCTCTTGAGGTATTGCTTTCATAGTTGGTATGTGTGTGTATATTGACAAGACCTTTCCATGCACAGAAAAATTTGGACCCCTGTGACCTTAACCTTGAACTTAGGGCCTGCGTTTAGGTTTTGAAAAATGCCTATAACTTCTATGTCTCTTGGGGTATTGCTTTCATAGTTAGTATGTGTGTGTATATGGACAAGACCTTTCCATGCACAGAAAAATTTGGACCCCTGTGACCTTGACCTTGAACTTAGGGTCCGCGTTTAGGTTTCGAAATCTGTATTTAGCTTTCGAAAAATGCTTATAACTTCTATGTCTCTTGAGGTATTGCTTTCATAGTTGGTATGTGTGTGTATATTGACAAGACCTTTCCATGCACAGAAAAATTGGACCCCTGTGACCTTGACCTTGAACTTAGGGCCTGCGTTTAGGTTTTGAAAAATGCCTATAACTTCTATGTCTCTTGGGGTATTGCTTTCATAGTTGGTATGTGTGTGTATATGGACAAGACCTTTCCATGCACAGAAAAATTTGGACCCCTGTGACCTTGACCTTGAACTTAGGGTCCGCGTTTAGATTTCGAAATCTGTATTTAGCTTTCGAAAAATGCTTATAACTTCTATGTCTCTTGAGGTATTGCTTTCATAGTTGGTATGTGTGTGTATATGGACAAGACCTTTCCATGCACAGAAAAATTTGGACCCCTGTGACCTTGAGTGTGCTTTTAAGTTTCTAAATGTGCCGATGGCGAGCTTGTAAACTCTTGTTTAGCTCACCTGAGCCCAAGGCTCAAGGTGAGCTGATGTGACCGCCCTCCTTCCTTCCGTCTGTCCGTGCTCACAAAATGATAGTTACGTGGCTAAAATTGGCTTCAATAACCAGACACATAATTGAAAAACATTAACCTGGCAGTTTCTTGTACCATTAATCTGGCCATTTCTTGTGACATTAACCTGGCCAGTTGTGGAAAATAGGGTTAGGGGTAGGGTAAGCCTCCAGATCATTCTATAACAAAGTTAGATTTCATTTATGTGGCTAACCACACACATTTTAACCACATAATAGAGATACAATAAAGAAGGAAATGGCCACTTAAATGAAGATTGTGGGTACGGACGTCTGTCCGTCCGTTCAAATTTACTTCAAGCGACATCTCCTCTGAAACTGAGAATTGGAGCGAGATGTTAACTTGCTTAGGATGTTCCTTGGATGCTGCTCTTCAGAAATTGTTAAAATGAAATTAAAAAAGGGACTATTTATTGAAATTTATTTTAAAAAAAGCGAAAAACTTTAAACAATCTTCTTGTCAAAAACTACTAGGCCCACAGCTTTGATATTTTTTCTATAGTATCTCCTGGTGAATCTCTCTCAAAATTGTTCATATCAAAGCCAAAACTGACCATAGGGATTCACTATAGGGATTTTTATGCCCCCAGCATCGACAGATGCGGGGCATATAGTAATCGTCCTGTCCGTCCGTCCGTCCGTCCGTCCGTGTGTGCGTCCGTAACAAGGTTAAGTAGATTTTACCGTTTCGTCTAGCATCAACACCGCTTACCCAAATGCTTGGATACTTATACAGTTGTTGCCTTGGACCATTCCCTATCCACCAATATCACCAAACTTTGATTTTGACCTTGACCTTGACCTAATTTGGACTTAGAAAATTTTAAATAGGCTATTTCTTGGTTAACTAGATTTTACCGTTTCGTCTAGCATCAACACAACTGACTACAATGCTTTGATACTTATACAGTTGTTGCCTTGGATCATTACCAACTCACCAATATCACCAAACTTTGATTTTGACCTTGACCTTGACCTAATATGGACTTAGAAAAGTTTAACTAGGCTATTTTTTGGTTAACTAGATTTTACCGTTTCGTCTAGCATCAACACAACTGACTACAATGCTTTGATACTTATACAGTTGTTACCTTGGACCATTACCAACTCACCAATAATACCCAAGCTCAGTTTGACCCTGACCTTGACCTAATTTGGACTTAGAAAAGATTCAGAATATATTGTCAAGGATGCCACTGGGGGCATAAGCGTTTATTGAACGCGCAGTCTTGTTTCATTGCTGCTTTAAAATTCAGGTATTATTAATTTTTTCAGGTTCAACTGTTCATGTGATCCACCCTTACACTAACTCACCAATATTTGCAAACAGTTTGGATCCAGGTCAGATGCCACATGCTTCAAATACTTTTTTTTCTTTTTGTATGAAAATGTAACTTTTGGAGCTTTGTCAGCCACAATGTTATTATATGTATTTGTAAGGTGTGTCGGTGGATGGCTCCCCGACCCCGACGCACCTATGACGGGGACAATAAATGAGGTCCTTACTGACAAGGCCTGAAAAAAAAAAAAAAAAAAAAATGCCACATGCTGCATCTAATCTGGATCCAAACTATTTTCCACTCATTTACAAAGATTCATCAATTAAAAAAATATAAAGTATGGTTTTTTACATATTTTGCATACAATATGTTTGCAGCGGACAACAATTCAGCATTTGTAAGTGCTAGCTATCTGCATAAAATGTCTGCTAAAATTTGAAAATGGTTCATTTATTGCTGCAGGATCGGTGATCATAATTATGGAATGCATTTACAATTTAACCTATGTATGAGGGGCAGCGAACAGGTTCTACAAAACTTGAACTACAAAATTGACTGAGTTGAACCAAATGAATTGACACATAAAAGTGTAGCAGATAACAGTTTCTATTTGAAAGGACTATACACTTTTGTCAGGCATGCAGCTGCAGGGGAAGGAGATACATTTACAGCATTATAGTACATCTATGGAACCATTGCCCCTTGATTAGTAAAAGCATATTGTATATCTGGAGAGAGATTGCCCCCTTGTTTAGTAGCACTGTTCAATAGCTTGACTAAAGTCCTGCAAAAGGAAAGTAAACATTAATGTGCATGCTGATATCATTACTATACTGTTCATATATATTTGCTTTGCTATAATCATCAAGTATGATATTTAATACAATAAAATATTTATTGATTGATATATCTTAATCTAAGTCTCTTCATGGTTATATCATAAAACAAATACTGCCCAGTCAGCTGAGGTACATTGTTCTCAGGTGAGCGAATTAAGGGTCATGGCCCTCTTGTTTATTTATTATTTGAAAAGGACTCACAGATGCAAAAATCAAAATAAAACACTGCTTCTCTATTAACATACAACGATATAGCCACCACAGATTACAACTTACCATAAAGAAACATGCTTATCTGCAATAACACCATTTAAACATTATAATCTTTTATTTGGCTAATTTCAATATTGTTGCAAGTGACACATACTTCTTTAGTAGATCTAGCTACTGAAGGACTTCCAGGCTTTTTCATTAGAAATTGTTTCAAACTTTTGTAACATGGTGAGAAAAATATGCAGCCAGACCGGGGCTCGAACCCGGGACCCCTTGCTTACAGGGCAAGTGTTCTACGGACTGAACCACCGGGCCGCTTACACAAATCTCTCACCATTTAATGTTAAACTCAACCCGGCTACACATACACCCTCTACACAAGAATTTGTCCCAAATTCTTACTAAAGAACACTCCTCGAGTTTCTTTTTAGCTCACCTGAGCCAAAGGCTCAAGGTGAGCTATTGTGACCGCTCACCGTCCGTAGTACGTCTGTCCGTCTGTCCGTTCACATTTACTTCAAACGACATCTCCTCTGAAACCCGCCGATTGTAGGGAGAGTTCAAACTGCTCATGATGTTCCTTGGATGCTTCTCTACAGAAGTTGTTCAAAAAAAAGGAAAAAAAGCACAAACTCTGCTTGAAAAAGCAAAAAAGCAAAAATCTTTAAAAAATCTTCTTGCCCAAAACTACTAGGCCCTAAGCTTTGATATTTGTACAGTAGAATCTCCTGGTGGATCCCTCTATAGTTTGTTAAAATGAAATCCCTAGGGTCACATTTGACACCACCCTGCACAGTTTAAGTGCTGCTCTAGGCAGGTTTTACAGTATTTTTGATTTAGGCAGAACTGTATTTACATGAGTTACCCTTAATATACTATGGGCAAATAACCAATATTTGCAAACAGTTTGGATCCAGATCAGATGCAACATAATGCTGCATCTAATCTGGATCCAAACTATTTGCCACTCATTTACCAACTTAACATTTTCTAAAAAAAAAAATGTACATTTTTTACACACAGAAGGTATTTAGCAGACATCATTTCAGTCTGGTAAGGGTAAGCCACCAGCAGCAGTGCTGCTAATGCTACAGTACTCTTGCATAATAGTTGACCTCAGTGATCAGGCCAACAGAACTGAACATGTTGTCTGCTAAAGTTTAGAAATGGTTCAGTCTTCTTCATACTTAGAGAAACAGGATCTGGAAGTGATCCACTGACAGTTATGTAATTATGTCTTATGCCATATTTATACATATGTTTAATATTGGTTTTGTCACAGTTATCTGCATGTTTTGCCATTTTTTCTTGTCCAGGATTCAACCCTTTCCCCCAATAAATACTGACGTTTGTTAACCCATTACCCCATAAATGTGCATTTTTAGGCCTTTGATTTATTCCTCCACTTAAGAAAATAATTCCCCTTTAAACAGTCGTGAAAATGTAAGATGTGAAATAAGTTTCTATATCCTAGTAGATGGTAGCTTAAAGCAGTTTGAAAGTAAAGCAAAGTGTGCATTAAGACCCATTCTGCTTTACTTTCAACCTGCTTTAGGTGGCCACCTATTTTCAAAACTAGAAACAGGCTATGGGGTAATGGGTAAAATGAAATTGCCTATTTGGAAAGAGCCTAATGAGAGGAAGTGTCATTTGCAAAGGCCATAACTCTGACATCATTGTTTTTTTAGTTATTTCCCTTTGTCATATTTTCTTGTCAAGAAGACAACTCCAGTTCTACTGATGCTATTGTAATGAAATTTTATGTATGGAAAGAAACTGATGAGAGAAAATGCCATGCATAAGGGCAGCAATATTTTGTTTTCCCCTTTGTCATATTTTATTGTCAGGAAAATAACTCCAGTTCTGCTGACGCTAGTGAAATAATTATCATTTACCGGAAATGGAAATAGCTTGATAAGAGGATGTGTCATGGATAAGGGTCATAAGCTTGGCAACAAAATTCACTTTTGTCATGTTTTCTTGTCCGGAAGATAACTCCATTTATAGCTATATTAAAATGTTGTCTTGCCCAGTCAACTTAGGTACAAACTTCAATGTCCTCAGGTGAGCGAATTTAGGGCCATGGCCCTCTTGTTATTATATTTGTACACTCTGCGAGTTACATATTATCCTACGGGTTATTTACGTTGGGCGCCAAATGTAACATGGTGAGAAAAATATGCAGCCAGACCGGGGCTTGAACCCGGGACCCCTTGCTTACAGGGCAAGTGTTCTACGGACTGAACCACCGGGCCGCTTACACAAATCTCTCACCATTTAATGTTAAACTCAACCCGGCTACACTTTGAACAGGCTTACATTTTATTAAATTTTGTGTATTTATACTCACGGAATTTAAAAACTGTGCATTTGGAATAGCATTATAAATAATAGAAATAACAAACCAGATATAAATTGACTGTGTTGAAGTGTTATTTTAAACATCGATCTAACGTTTCATAAGAGTCATTAATGTGTGATGTAATAAATGATCGTACTGCAATGCATTTTTGTCATTAAAGACATTAAGCCAGTCCATTCATTGATTCCCCCTCCATTGTTCCCACTAGGTGTCAAAATAACTGTAAAGTATGGGAAGCGTGCACTCAGCCAATGTCAGCAATCTCAAGTTTTCTATAGAGGCCCTCACATGCTCACATTCAAGTGTTTTATCAATGGGTTTTACAAACTCAGCTATCCTATTATAGGTACAGGCCTCACATGAAACGGCTGACTGATTCTTTGCCTGGATATCTGTACACTATTGTAACGGTAAAAGCATGCTATTCAGACTAGGTGTTACCACCCAAGCTTGGTCATGTAATGTCTTTAAGGGTCAAAATCCATGTCACACAATTAATATCACATGTGTTTTCCGTTTGCATCAAAGCGCACGTGGCATCATCGTCGAGTGGACATCGCCAACGCTAAGGAATGTCATTCCTTACCATGACTAAACAATCAGCCAGCTGTTGCAATGTCAGTGGCTGGTTCAGTAGACGTCGCAAACAACGCCCAATATCATCCCAAACGTGCTCAGTTAGCGTGAGAACGGATGAGACTGTGGGTCAGTCAATGACCTCGATGTTTTTGTTCTGTAAGGCCGTGACAACGCATGCGAGCAACGTGTGGCTGAGCAATGCCATGTTTTAAGACAATATGGCGGATTTGACGTCAGAACGGGACGTACAGTAGGACGTCACGGACGGATTCAAAATTAGCGTAATCTTTTCAGCACTGTCGTCCGGCTGATTAGACGAAATCATCGAATGTTTCTAGCCATAAAGTTTGAAGACGGGAAACCATCACGCACATGTGTAACGGAAAAATACGTATCTTGTCGACGTTACGTTTATAGCGATATTCTTGGTCGCAGGTTCTCACGAGCATTGCCAATTCGTTGATACGTCTCCATAATGACACCATAATGTTACGATGAAGACCAAATCGGCCCGCGACATCATTTTTTCTTCATTCCAACCCCTTATATGCTGACTGAACGTAAACGCGCATTTTCAGACAGCCGTGGCATAGCCGCCATGGTTGATAAAACAAATTTTACTTGTTGTTTCGATGATTTACCTCCGAAACAACCAGTGTACATTGCATGTAATGTACAAATGACTTTTATGACCAATTTATGCAAAAATAGACAAACGTTTTTTGACACGCAAAATTAACGTAAATTTCACCAAAAGGGTAACCAATACCTTCTACACACTTTAATCAGCTGTATAAACTGTTTTTACGTGAGCTTATTGAAAACATGTACATTCGAAATAAATTTTAACCATGCAGAGTTTTTAAATTCCGTGAGTATATGTATTAGTTATAGTTCATTTTTTGAAAATTATGCAATATAACCTGGAGCGACCGTAGGGAGCGAACAGGTTATGTTGTATAATTTTCAAACAAATGAACTATAACTGATTTACCGTTTGCACGTAGGCTAGTGTATGACAGTTACCGTTCAACCTACTTTACCTATACTAAGTTATCGCTCAACCCAAATTACCGCTCGACCTAGTTTGTCAGCCAATAAAAGGGCTTTATTTCGGAGGGCGTTGCTTTGTATTTTCGGAAGCCGGCGAGTTCACTTTTACACATGACGTCACACGAAAAACAAGAAAATCGACCTGGAACCCTGTACGCGTGTACGGCTCGCTGTATGCTTTTCCATTTAGAAACAAAACCAAGCATGAGCTAGCGAGTCACCCAAATGGAATTTAAAAATAGATTCAATTGAGGACGATTTTTATTTGTGTTCCGACAGTAAAGTGTTGAAAACTGGCGTGAACGAGCTGCTGTGGACAGGTGTGACATGAAAATGCTTGATCAGTTGATCTTCTAAAAAATAGTACCAAGCATTAAGCAGCACCTGGTCAACCAAGATTCGAGTCCTTTAACCCACTAATGGAGCCAAGCAATAATTGTTTTAAAGTCAGTTTAGAAAAAAACAAACACAAATTATAGGGTTAAAACATCCTAAGTCGAGAGCATTCTTTGTTTTTAAATGACATTCGTCTGGACTGTGTTGTTTAGTGCATTATACTATAAATGACAAAAATGCCCATGACACCGAAGGGGTTGAAGACGGGTGGCTGTTTAACGCAAGATTTAAACGCTTATAAGAGCCTCTGTATTGCTTGCCTTATGCATTGATAAAAAGCAACCGTATTTTAGTACAATATTGAAAATAAACACATTTCTTTCGAGAAGTTTTACAGTCAATACTGACAATACCCACAAGTCGGCTGCTTAACCCTTTCAACCCAACTCTTATACAATGAACAATTCGAGTCTGGGCCATTTTTGTAATAGGAGATCTACGATGTGGTTCTACAATGTTTGCTGTTGACAAGTGTAACGGGTACATTATAAATGACGAGTGTACTCGTCACCAAGGGTTCAATGAGTTAATGCAGGACATGATTAATGCAGAAAGGTAAATTCAGAGCGTTTCATATTAATTTCATTATGCACTAACTATAGTCTCCTGTCTACAGAAATATTTGATTTATTCGGGCCTCTTCATTGAAAGGCCGCAGTACATAGGTTATACTGTAATTCCCAGCTGAGCGGTTGCTGTATGACGTAATGATGCGCTACGCTCCTCCTTAGCACGCGGTGTCCTTTGCCGGTTCATGACTTGTTTATTTCTCTGCCATACCCAAGTACAAAATTGAACGAATATGCGATATATTTTTTCATTTCTCGCTGAAATGGAGCCCTTTCATTGGCTGGCAATCTAGGGCAAACGGTAAATGACATAAATGAACAAAGTTTTAACAATGTTCGATTTCCATTGCTACATAACCACTAAAATTGTTTGATAAATTTATCAATTTACATAAGAAATTATTTTTAAATACCTGTGTTCAGTCTTCTCTTCCTCGGTCAAGAAACTATAGTAGTATACTATCAGAGGATCATCAGTGAACAGACTCTAGCAGTTACTTCCTTCATCTGCAGAAACCGGCTTTAACCCTTCACCCCATAGCCTGTTTATAGTGTTGATAATAGGTGACTACTTAAAGCAGGTTGAAAGTAAAGCAGAATGCCTTAAGGCGCATTCTTTACATCACTAAGCTCCTCACCGCTGTGAGTTTGAATCCCAGTAGGGTCGTTCGGATTTTTCATGTGGGGAAGCCTTCCCGCTAGCTTGCGGAAGGTCGGTGGTTCTACCCAGTTGCCGATTTGTGTCTGAAACAGTGCATAAAGGGCTTCTGGGGTCTTTAATTAGCTGGACGTCGCGATATGACTGAAATACTGTTAAAAGCGACGTACAATCTTAACAAATCAAATCTTAAGGCGCATTCTGCTTTACTTTCAGCCTGCTTTAAGCTACTATCTGCTATAATAAAGAAAATATTCCTGATTATACATATTCATGACTGTATAAATTGGAACTATTTTCTTTTGCAGAGGAATAAACTGAATCCGCTAAAAGGCGCTTCTATGGGGGGAGGGTTAAATTAGCTTTGCCGGTGATGTTGAGCAAGGACTGCACCTCTTGAAACAAATGCTTCACCTTCGGTGAATGCTAAATATCATAGAAAATGTCAGATCAGAAGGACTGAACGTACGTCATCATCTACACAAGTCGAAAGGACCTTTGCAGCATTGTTCACCATGTGAATTGTATCACCGCTGATATCCACTAGATTTGGATTTTTGTGTCTAATGAGTGCCTCTATTCCTCCCTTAAAGATATCTCCTGACGACCTTTTGGTCATAACACCTAACCAGCTACCAAAGCAAGTTTTGTCCTTTACTGCTATCTTGTCTAAAGATATACTCACCCAAGCGTTTCATGTGAGGCCCGTACCTAAAATTTGTTAGTTAGGTTAGTAAAACCCATTGAAAAAACCCTTGAGTGTGAGTATTTGAGGGCCTCTCGAGACAACTTGAATTAAGTTACCTGTAATTTCACACCAACTGAGATTGGTATACCCGGTGAAAGCTTGTGATTCATGCTTTGACAGTTAAATTCTCACACTATCGAGACTATGGAAAAGTCTTTAACACCATGCATTGTACTACAATTGTCCTTTAGGACGATGACAACTTGGCACCATTTCACCTCATATTCCTCTAAGATGTCCTCCACCGACTTCATAATGTCCTTGGCAGGAGAAATATTCTGCCCCCTGGACCCCATGTGCCGTAGTTGAATCTTCTTCTCTTGTTCGTTGTAAAACTGAACAAGCACATTTAACACTATTAGTAGCTTCATCAAGATTAAGAGAAATGCAGGACTGCTTTAAGCTGACATGAAAATTCCTAAGATTTCCAAATTTGCATTTTCTAAGTGCGATTTTACGGATCGTACCTTTACCCCATAGCCTGTTTCTTATTTTGTTGACATGCGGCTACTTAAAGCAGGCTGTAAGTAAAGCAGGATGCGCATTAAGGCGCATTCTGCTTTACTTTCAGTCTGCTTTAAGCTTCCATGTACTGGAGAAAAAAATCCGAAGATTTATGAAAAATCTGGAGAAATGGCAGCCCTGGAAATGTACATGTTCTTGATCTTCTCCTTGACCTCCTCTTTGAAGACTTTTGCTACACCATGTGTAGTTATGTAGGTGTCACTGGTGGCTGAAAGAGTAGTGCTTGTAAATGCTGGTTTGTCTTCATTTAACCTCTTTGCTAGGTTGAGGAGATCTTCTGCAACCGTGAATGATAAGCAGTGCTCACTCATGAAGATATTAACGACTGTTCTCAGTGACGCAATGCGACCTTGTATCGATTCTGTGGCTTCGGATGCCTTTGATGATCCTGGAATGACCTGAAAGTAGAAAATAAAAAGAACATTTATGTTTGGATAAACCAATCAACCCCACCCACCTCTCATCTTTAGCAATTGATTCTGTGCCACAGCAGCAAAAACTTGTGATCCATAATCTAAAACCCCTTTTCAAAATTTTGGCATTAGTTCCCCGCTAGCCGCTGGGCAGATTTTTTGTGTGGAATATCTGAAGTAGAGGTCGTAACAACTTGGAATCGTTGCTAAACCGTAGTTTCTTAGGCCCTTTTAGAAGTTGTTTTCACTGTTGATGTCTTCTTTTGTTGTTGTTCATGATCTCAACTTTTATATTCGGCCGCGAGGACTTCCGGTGTGTAAAGGCGCTATTATGCGCAGTACAGCTTAATTTACTATTACTATTAAGCTGATATCAAGTTGATAAAATTATAGATTAATATTTCTTGCAGTATTATAAAACAATTTTATATACAATACATTTAAGTTACATGGTGTCTTCACTTTTAGTGGTAGCAGACCGGGTTAAACTTGGAACCCTGTTATAGTGTTTATTTGGTTTCCCTAATCTATAAAGGGTTTCAATTGCCGGATATTCCACACCGATACTTTGTGCTATGTCATTGAAGTTACTCTCATCTTCATCTTTCCTTCTGGATCCATCCTCGCTTTCTGATTCAGTAAGATTTTACACCACTTGGTTTAATTCCCGTCGCCGTCTATCCTCGTATTCTTTATTTCTTCTGTCAACCAGTTCTGTGACTTCGTTTTTGATTTCCTCCATGACTTCTGTTTTCATAGATTTTATTTCTGTTTGTATTTGTTCTTTGTTTTGTACTTTCATATCTTGGACAGTGTTCTCTAGTGTTCTTAGGCGGTCTTCTTGTCTTATTTTTATGTATTTTATGTCCTTAGCTATTTCGTCTAGTTTTGATCCCCTAACTGTACAGCTTTTGCATGCCCATTTGAATCCATGCATTTCTCCATTTTTCATCAGCGTGATAACTGCTTTGGACAATTCTGTACAGTTTGGGCAGAAGTTTAATTGGCATTCACTACACGATATGTGGAATATTTTTTTCAAGTCTAACCTACATTTGCTTCATTTTTGTGTCTCTGGAGGGCTTTCAATTTCTTGACAGGATCTTTCAGTAAGAGGAGTTTTGCCACCATTACCAGTTGTTTTGTTTACTAATCCTAATTGACGGTAAATAGCCCTTCGAGATGTACTCGTACTTAGATGTTCTCTTGGTTGGCTCATTTCGTAGATCTGAAGATGAGTTTTACTCGGATTAAAGGTAGAGGAATGCTTTTAGATGGCAGGGCAATCCCTGCCAATCTATAGCATTAGTCTATCAGCCCCCAGATGTGTCCAACTTAAATAAAAAAAGGGGTGGGGGTGCTTTAGATGGCAGAGCAATCCCTGCCAATCTATTACATTGGATTTTCGGTAGATTTTACAATTTGAGTTAGCCACTTCTGTGAGGCCAATTCGTTTGGGTGTACCCCGTCGGTTAACAACTTGGAAGTGAGGGAATATCTGGTATTGCCCTTTTTCTATCTTTTCTACATTTTACAAAGTCTTAGTAGAAATGTGGAGAACGATACCCCAGGTCAGCGTTTATTGCCTTGACTAAGGTATTGATTGCTTTTACTTGTTCGTTTAGGTATTTATCGTCCTGCAATTCCCAATCATGACACTCTCTCAGTCTATTCCATTCACGTGTAAAAATGGGGGGTGCTTCCAAGACTCCTATTTTAACGCCAAAGGCTTTGCTCAATTGAATGAGGCGCTGTAATTGTGGTTTTATAACACTTGTCAGATCATCTACAGAGTCGTACCTTTTGTAAATATATCTACCCCTCTTGATGGTCAAGTCACATGTCAAGTGCCAAAACTGTATAAGAGTATATTACTCAAATTATTTTGCTCTTTACAAATTTGTTCCACCTCTCTAATTCCACCAAGTGTTTGCCTGCCCGATAAACAGTGCCAATTAAAGTTATCTGTTTTGACAGACACCTTTGTTTTCTCCTGCCTTAGATATTTCCCTTTACTGTCAGAAACAAAGATTATCCTCTCATAGGGGGCATCCCCAGCTTCTTCTGTGGCACACTGAGCTAAGTATTTCTTTAATTTCTTACTTTCTCTATCCGTACTAGTTGCCATAGGTTAGATAATATGGTCTGAGAAAGGAATTCAGAAAGCCTCGGCCACCCAGTCTGGTACAGAAGTTTTTTAATCTAAAGGGGGAGGGTATCCCTATATTAAGATATTTCAGGACAATAGATACGATGCAATAAATAGCACATGGATAGATAAAATTGTGTCTTACCTCGATACAAACTGAAAAACAAAAACCCTTATATAAACTAGGGACTTACGGAGGTTGACACAGTGACTGGTAGAGCAGCCCCTACACAGTCGGCGTGTTTCCCCTCCCACGCGCGTAGAAATTCTAAGTCTATCAATATTCTACGCCATTATTTGGTTTGTTTATCTTGAAAATATAATAAATTATGACTGCAAAAATACAACTCTAATATGGAAGGTTAATCTAAGACGAAAATTGTCTATGAGAAACAAGTTGTAAATTGAATTTTTTTTCACTATGGCGGTTCATGAACAATTTAGAGTGAGCGGCGGAAATACTAAGTTTTCAAAATACGATCTATTCCCTTTACAATTATTTTTCAAAAAGAAGCCCTAACAATGAAACCCGGTCTAAATATTATAATTAATCAGTTTGTGTCCATTTTCTTCATCCCCTGAAGTAGATTCCCCTGGATTTCTTCTTCAGATTTTATGAGCAGAAAATTTCATGTCCACCATCGATGACGTCACCGGAAGTCCCTTTCAGTTGGTTTGGGTTAGTATTTGGGCAGAAATTGATGCATGGGCAAAACAATTAAATGATCTATCAAAGAAATAAAAGACAAAATAAATTCTTTCAAATTCATCTAAATTTAAATCAGAAAAATATACACTGGGATTTTATTAAGCATGAACAACTGATTCTCCGAATACAAGGACAGATAAGACGGGTCTTTTTTTTCAACAACATAAATTTATAACAAATAAATGTTCTTGCTGAACACTATGAAAGAAAAGTATTATATAGGCATTACCTGATTTGTCCTAATGGTCCTTTTGTTTGATTTGTGGTCCTTGAACTACTCTGCATGTTTTTCAAATGCCGTTTTTCCACTGGATCAATAGATGATGTACTTATCGCAGCATTCACATATTATAAATAAGCTTTCCAGGCGGTTTTGTCTTTTCTTAGCCACAAGCCCCATTTGTCGCCGTCAGAGTCCACTTTATTCAACCAATTCAGTATCCATTTATTGTTCTACCCACGCTCTGTTTCCTTCGTGTTATACCCCACGGGTAAGGGCTTCATTTTCAATTAGCTTTTCACAGTTTTACATTGAACTGATTGATCACAATCTAAAGTTTGTTGACAGGTTGAATTGACTGGGATCCTTTGTTGTTGATACTTGGATATAAGAGAGAAAGATTTTCATTGGCTTAGAATGGCCAAAAATGCAGGTAATGAAGCGCTTGATTTCAAAAATTTTAGCGTCATTTCCCTCAGTCGGGACACCAGTAACATTCATATTGGCTTCTGGTTGTGCTACTTTAGCGTCATTTCCCTCAGCCGGGACACCAATAACATCCATATTGGCTTCTGGTTGTGCTACTTTAGCGTCATTTCCCTCAGTCAGGACACCAGTAACAACCATATTGGCGTCTGGTTGTTCTGCTTTAACGTCATTTTCCTCAGTCGGGACACCAATAATATCAATATTAGCTTCTGGTCGTGCTGCTTTAACGTCATTTCCCCCTGTCCGGACACTAGTTAAATCTATGTAGCTTCTGATTAAGCTGCTAGCGACCGCCAGAAATGCATATGTATGCATCATTTACAAACAGGATACTAGTGTAGTACTCCTCAACATCACCTATGAAGGATGCATACATTACAATCATAGATTATGTTATTGCATCATCCGTTTGAAGTGTGTTGTAGACACCAGACATATCTAGGGCAATGGGACTTTACTTTGAGCAAAAACGCACAGCTGTTGTGGATTAATTTTGGTGTATGAAATGTACAACTGGTCTAGATTAACACAAGTTGAAATTACATCAAAGTCGATAATTGTATGATTGGTACACTCCGCAACATTCAAGATACGTAGGGATGGCATATGTCTGAGAAACCTAGGGTTTATACCAGACTTCTGCTTATGTCTATCCAAAACAAATGCTTGGAATAAGACAAATTCGTGGTGAATAAGAAGTCAAACTGATATATCTGAAGCTGGATTAAAACGAAAGCCAGCTGGAGCGTCTCCAAACCGACTGAGTGTTTCAGTATTCTAGTAAGTCTTTTTCTGAAATGTCTACGCAAAATGGAAATTAAAATTTCCCTCCACAAGATTGAATTATATTCAATTAAGCCATCGAGCCTTGTACACGTCCTGTAAACAATTTGTAAAAGTTCCTGTAGCTGGATTGACGACAGTATTATCAGCAGGACAAGGTCCGGTAACAACAGTAACGATATGATGTATCAGTTTGAAAAATACGTATCGGCAAATACACAAATTTGCCATAAGATGCGAAACGGTCGTTTATGCACACTTGGGTTCTAACGTCTTGTTAAGCAACAGAAAATGTGTTTTAAAACATTATATCGGTTATTTTTCAAATGGTTGCATATTGCATTCCAATAGTTGAGATAATTCTAAATAGACTGGTAAAACACTTTAAGAAAAATTGTGTATAATTGTATACGCCTTTACAAGAGTACTTACAGTCGAAGAGAGACCCTAACGTTTTAGATCACCTGGCACGAAGTGCCAACGTGAGCTTTTAGGATCGCTGGATGTCCGTCGTATGTCCACAATCAGTAAGTTAACACTCTAGCAGCTACACATTTCGTATAATCTTCATGTAAATATCTCCCCTGCTACCCTTGCAAGTTATGGAGAACAACAACATTGGGAGCCAAATTAATACCGCATATCGGATTTTTTTATTAATAACTTCCAAAATTGCCCCTACATACAGTTTGGAAGATAAGCAATTAGTTTTAATTAAATAGAAAATAGGCGTACCATCAACTTTGGGCCATATTGAATAAAAACATATTGCATATAGTATCATAGATTAAAACAATTGGAAAATAAAACCCAGTAAAACATACACACACATCCTGCTTTTCTGACAAAAGAGATCAACAAGAGACTGTATACACATCTAGGTAAGACTAGCATCAATTTTAAAATGATAATTTTCTACAATAAAATATCGAACAGTTATTACTGTTCCATAATTTAAACATTTGATACATTTACAGTAGAATCCCCTCAACACAGCCATTACGCAATCATAATTATGCAGAAGAGAAGCTATGCAGAAAGCCCTCCGCAGAGCTCCACGTATCAGTCCCATCCTACATAAGCTCTAAAACTTAACAGACAGAACATATCCCGTATCTATGACAACCAGCTGAGTTATAACTTAACAACTGGCAATTTATGAAGGAAGAAGGCAATGCAGAAAGCTTCCAAATGAGCTTAATGCATACCCCTCATCGAACACCAGGACAAGAACCTCTACCAAAGAGCCAGAACAAATTCTTGACCATTGACTGCATTATTCCAATCTAACAGATGTTTGTCTAAAATTGACTGTAACCCCACCCTCCAGAACTATGCGTTACATTTTTATGAATGTATACTTGGCAAAACTGCTAAGTACCCCAGGGACTTTTTTGAAGTTTTCTTTTTCATGGATCGTGATTACGTAAAGGGCTTTTCAGATTTATTAATTTGTTAATTCTTTTATGAAAAACATTAAAATGTTTGTGAGAAAATAATGCTTTTATACTATACGTTCAAGAACAAAGCTTAGTGCCATTCAAAAAGCTATATTTTTGGAGCAATGTCAATAATGTGTATGGCCACCATTAGCTTTCACTACACCCATGCACCGAGCCCTCATAGGCACGATGCAATTCCTGAAGATGTTATGCCCATGGATTGTGGACGTCTTTGTTTATCTGCTACACTTCCGGTTCTGCGGTACCATGACAGAAGCTTGATCATTGATTGCTTCGGCGAGCAAAAATTGATGAAAAGTACTCTACTGGGTCAGATAATGCTGGTATCATACCACAACAGAGAAAGAAACGTGATGAAGATGTTAAAATGGAAGACTTTTTCAATTACCTCAGCATGGGTCAGCGCGCTCTGTAAAAGCCCTATGGTTCTATCTCGTTCTTCAGGAGGCATCCTACCCATTTTTTAGCTCACCTGAGCCAAAGGCTCAAGGTGAGCTATTGTGACCGCTCACCGTCCGTAGTACGTCTGTCCGTTCACTTTTACTTCAAACGACATCTCCTCTGAAACCCGCCGATTGTAGGGAGAGTTCAAACTGCTCATGATGTTCCTTGGATGCTTCTCTACAGAAGTTGTTCAAAAAAAAGGAAAAAAAGCACAAACTCTGCTTGAAAAAGCAAAAAAGCAAACATCTTTAAAAAATCTTCTTGCCCAAAACTACTAGGCCCTAAGCTTTGATATTTGTACAGTAGAATCTCCTGGTGGATCCCTCTATAGTTTGTTAAAATGAAATCCCTAGGGTCACATTTGACACCACCCTGCACAGTTTAAGTGCTGCTCTAGGCAGGTTTTACAGTATTTTTGATTTAGGCAGAACTGTATTTACCTGAGTTACCCTTAATATACTATGGGCAAATAGCCAATATTTGCAAACATTTTGGATCCAGATCAGATGCAACATAATCATAATGCTACATCTAATCTGGATCCAACCTATTTGCCACTCATTTACCAACTTAACATTTTCTAAATTGTTTTTTTGTACACTTTTCACATACAGTAGGTTTTAAGCAGACATCATTTCAGTCTGGTAAGGGTAAGCCCAAGAGTTCTAGCCACTGAGGTCAAATATTATGCAACTCTGAACTGGTAGTGAGTATCACAGAACTGGTCATGATCAGCTGAACATGTTGTCTGCTAAAGTTTAGATATGGTTCAGTCTGATTCATACTTAGAGAAACAGGATCTGGAAGTGATCCACTGACAGTTATGTAATTATGTCTTATGCCATATTTATACATATGTTTAATATTGGTTTTGTCAGAGTTATCTGTATGTCCTTTCAATAATTCCACTTTAAACAGTCATGAAAATGTAAGATGCAAAAGTAAAGCAAAGTGTGCATTAACCCTTAGCCCGCCAAATAAATTGTCGTCTGCTATATTTCTCGTCTGCTTCAAGTTTCAAAGTGCTTCAAAGTTGCTCAAAATTGCTGAAAATGTTGTCCGAGTGTCAAACAGCTTGGATCCGGATGAGACGCCGAGTTACTCGGCGTCTAATCCGGATCCAAGCTGTTTGCATATAAAGCTATAGTCGTGAGTGGCAGGCTAATATAAGGGTTAAGACACATTCTGCTTTACTTTCAACCTGCTTTAGGTGGCCACCTATTTTCAAAATTAGAAACATGCTATGGGGTAATGGGTAAAATGAAATTGCCTATTTGGAAAGAGCCTGATGAGAGGAAGTGCCATTTGCAAAGGCCATAACTCTGACATCATTGTTTTTTTAGTTATTTCCCTTTGTGATATTTTCTTGTCAAGAAGACAACTTCAGTTCTACTGATGCTATTGTAATGAAATTTTATGTATGGAAAGAAACTGATGAGAGAAAATGCCATGCACAAGGGCAGCAATATTTAGTTTTTCCCCTTTGTCATATTTTATTGTCAGGAAAATAATTCCAGTTCTGCTGACGCTAGTGAAATAATTATCATTTATTGGAAATGGAAATAGCTTGATAAGAGGATGTGTCATGGATAAGGGTCATAAGCTTGGCAACAAAATTCACTTTTGTCATGTTTTCTTGTCTGGAAGATAACTCCATTTATAGTTATATTAAAATGTTGTCTTGCCCAGTCAACTTAGGTACAAACTTCAATGTCCTCAGGTGAGCGAATTTAGGGCCATGGCCCTCTTGTTTTTCTAACTGTCGAAGTAAACACAGTATTTTTTCAAGTGAAAATTGTGAAACATAACACAGCCCGTGCTGCACGTGCTTCTTACCCTGGTTCGAGCCTGTGTACCGGCTACACGAAACGGCTGACTGGACACAATTTAAACCGGTTTCAGTCGATCAAGAATCTCCATGCACACGTTTTGGCGTGTAAACAAAATTTATTTGATTCAAAACTAAAAAAAACCAAAGGATATTTATGTTGGGGTACTTAGCAGTTTTGCTGAGTATACTTTCTATTGTTACCGAACCAGGTACAACCCTGTAATTTAATAGACTCAGCTCTCAGTAAATGAGTTTCTGCTATTCCTGTGATATCAGGATTTAAGTGGTTAATACACTATGATCTTAGAATGTGGTTATCTGAAGACTGGTTGCTGTTCCACCCACGCACATTCCAAAAAACTGCTACAACCTATCTTTGACCACCATTGCGGCCATCACGCCTGTAGTAACTGTTTCTATTATTGTTATTTCTATTACTATTTCTGTTGTTGTTGCGATTTGTATTAGGTAATGAATCATGTCTGTCCACATTATGACTACTCGTGCCACGCTGTTCTCTCCCTGAAAAGGAACACTGCTTGCCATTTTGGCTATTACTGATGCCATTACGAGTATGTGCCGCGTAAGAGTCTCGCTCTTGACTGCGTCTTTGTTCCCTTAATTTCTACACTGTCATCGTTTTGTCTAATTCTTCCCTCTGAACCACTTCCACTTACCACACGGTTACCTTGCAGTGCTATATCACATCCTTTGTCTTTAAGTGCATTTTCAATTGTTATTAGGCTGCGATCAAGAGATATTTCTTCGAAAGATTGTTGTACTATGGCCGTGTAAATAAGTACTAAGCAGACATCGTTTTAACTTCTTTTATTCATCAACATCTCGTCATGACATATGCTTCGGACCTCTGACTACTATCAAACCTTAATTAGCATCTCGCTAAGCTCCCATAGCTTTTATTACTTAATTTGGAAATACAACAATCATTAATTTTATACCGAAGCATATTTCTTGTATCATAGCCGGAAGTAAATACAAATATTGATTTCAAATACAGTAACACCTGACTAAAATACAGTTTCTATCCTAAACACCTGACTAAAATACAGTTACATCTATCTAAAACTATCATAATACTACACCTTCCTTTCTCTTCTTTAAAAAATTGTGAGTACAATTTAATTAGAAAATTTTCATCCATCCCTTCCTTTCCCTACAAAGAAGTAATCAACCTTTTGATGATTAGTTCTTGTCGAAACTGAAGGGCATAATAGCAAAATTTTCATAAACACACATGTAATTATACAGTATTTCCCATTACCCGTAAAATCCAGCAGGTATAGCCTGCAGCTAATTAACAACTACCACCGACACTTATCTAAACATCTTAACTACAGAAAACATGTGACATGACAATACAATAATCAAAACATTTAAAACAATACATTAAAATCACCTTAACATCAAAATCAAACAAATCCTTAATTGTCCGTTATGGTCCTTTTTGAAAATAAAATAAAACACATTGGAAATAATCCATAACTTGACGCATGTCACTGGAACAGTCTCCACCATAATATTAATAATAAAAACAAGAACACACTATGTTAACAACTTTCACCAAAAATTAACAAACACTATTTAACCAAAAAAAAACAAACTCAATGTCCTTATCCAGTCCAAACTTTTCCATGGGGCGTTCAATGTCCGGTGAAGCGACGTCAAAGGGGTAGCTCAGTTGGCAGTTAATTTCGCCTGCCAAAATCGTGTTCCATCTTCCATGTATGCAGCTGGGCTAACCTATAGCCCGCTGAATTGCTGTTCGTGTATGGTAATAGAGGCAGTCCCTACTAACGAGCAACGTTTGTGACGTCATTACGTATCGGCATTACGTAAATTTCCTCAAAGTTGTTAGATGAGTTTTTAGTTAACGTTTTCTGTTTCCTTGTGAAAATTCAGTCCACCCGTTGATGTGTTAAGGGATAACCTTTAGTCTGTCACACGTGTGAGGTGTGCACGTTGAATCGCTGTTGGAAGTGTCATTTCGGCGAGCAGTCCTTTCTTGAGCTTTTGTTACTCGGCGTGCCCTGTGAAATTTCTCTCTAAACGCTTAGATTTGTGCTTACGAGTGGCTAAGTAATTGTTCATACTTCTAAAAAATTTGAATTTATATAGGACAAAGATTACTATCCCAATTAACAAAACTGCCGTGGTAATTGCGATGATTAGTTTCCAATTTGTAGTAAAGAAGGAAATTTGTGTGTCTTCATTTTGCAAGGTATTTAGGTAAACAATACTATCAATAAATTTAGGGAAGAAACCCGTCCCCTGGACAGAAAAAACAGTAATGACTTTATATACAACAATACAGCTTATTAAAAAAAACAACACAATAAGCCTAATTACTTTTATTAAAGTAAAAATCGGGGTAGCATTTGCTAACTGTCATAGCTCAATGACTTCTCCGAATCTCAAGCATGCTTATATTACTGATTAACACAGCACTTTATCTAGTATACTATACTTCAACTATAATTCAGTCTAATCGACTATGCTTATTAAGCACAAACAATAATTTCGTTTAATCAACAAAATTATTTAGCAAACTTCCTCTGTCTATTCGACTATGTACAGTGGAGAATCTGTTATTCTTTCCCAATAAACGCGTTTACGCTAAAACTATTATTTGCAGTGCAAACAGTTTGGAGCCAGTTCAGACGCCGGGTAACCCGGCGTCTGATCAGGCTCCAAGCTGTTTGCCACCAAGATAAACAAGAATTATCAGAAGTGTCCAAAAGTTGTTCTTTTCTACGTTTTAGTGTTTTGCGTTTGCGTACGTTTGCGTTTAAACGGGAAAGAATAACAGATTCCCCACTGTATGCTATATTTTCAAAACTTAGCAAACTTCCTCTGTCTATTCGACTATGTATGCTATATTTTCAAATTTTCCTACTTAAAATTCACCTCAGAATTTGACAACTGTTAACTCGTTGTTCTAGCAACGTCCAGGGGCGTAGCCAGCGATACGCACGTACGCACGTGCGTAACATCAGTTTGAAAAATGAAAAATCAAACATGGCCAAAAATGGCATAAAAACCGAAGGCTAAGGGGGGTTAGACCTTAAAGTCTAAAATGAAGATTTCAAACACACTTCAGAGCTCACCATTTCAGTTCTAATTTCCATTTTTCTCCCCGGGGGAGAACCCCCGGACCTCCCTCCAGCATTGATCAATTTCAAGTTTTAGAAAACCAATAACTTAGTAACTACAAAGATGGCAGCTCAAACCTACGGTGCTACATGTAATCTGCTAGATGTACCTCTCGTGCGTCTAAACATTGAGTCAAATAGTTATATAATGTTATGTCTTATATAACGAACCTTTGAAGAAAATTGTATGGATCACATAGTTCGTATTTAGTGCCTAAAATCCCCCACCAACAATTTTTCATAGTTCATATACATGTGGATCGTACGTACAATGCATACCTAAATCGTCTAAAAGTCGAAAGTTCTTGGAAATATATAGGTTAGTCACATTGATCGTATTCAGTGTCCAAAATCCCTACAAACACACTTCAGAACTCACCATTTCAGTTTTTATTTCGATTTTTTCTCTTTCATCGGTCAAGTTCAAGTTTCAGAAAATAAAGAACTCAGTTACTAGAAAGTTGACAGCCTGAAAAACTTCTACAGTGTTTCGTGTACTTCTCGTGAGTCGTAAAGTCAAATAGTTCTAGCAGTGGAAAAATTAGTCACAAAATAAGGTTGTGTCTAATAAAACAGAGCCTTCAAAGCAATTGTATGGTTCACGTTGATCGTATTCAGTGTCCCTATTCCCTCAAAAAAACACTTCAGATCTCACCATTTCAGTTCTTGTTTCCATTTTTCTCCCAGGGGGAGGACCCCCACTTGCATTTTTCAAGTTCGAGTTTTGGAAACTCAGGATCTTAACAACTACAAATTTAAATCAGCATCATGAAAAATAAATACGGTGCTTCATGCACCTCTCGTGCGGCAAAGTCAAATTATTATAGCGGGAAAAATGTTAATCACTAAATTTATTGTTATGTTATAACGGAGCTTTGAACACAATTGTTTGGTTCACGTTGATCGTATTCAGTGCTCCAGATCCCTCTAAACACACTTCAGAGCTCACCATTTCAGTTCTTATTTCCATTTTTCTCCCGGGGGAGGACCCCCGAACCCCCACTTGCATTTTTCAAGTTCGCGTTTCGGAAACTCAGGATCTCAACATCTACAAATTTAAGTCGACATCATAAAAGACTACAGTGCTTCTTGTATATACCACTCGCGCGGCTAAAAGTCAAATTATTTTAGCAGAAAAAACGCTAATCACAAATTTTAATTATATGTTGGACACATTTGTATAGTTCTCATAGATCGTATTCAGTGCTCCAAATCCCTCTAAACACACTTCAGAGCTCACCATTTTACTTCTAATTTACTTTTTCTCCCGGGGGAGGCCCCCCGGACCCCCACCAGCAGGAGGGGGTACCCCCTCCCGCACCCTCCCCCTGACGTGCGTAACATTCGTTCAAGCCTGGCTACGCCGCTGACGTCTATTCTTATCCACTCCGTGACCAATAACGTAATTCAGATATTCTCTGTGAGCTATTTAGAACGTCACGATTTACGACTCCTTTATGCCCGAAGGCCAACCGTTACGGTTAATTTGCATTATTTACAATGGGCGTTTATACAGTGACCACTTATATTTACACTTAAGGGAGCGAATGAATATCACATTTCGCCTTTCTTAAACCAACAGGTCTAAGCTATTTTTGGGGTTCTTTAGCAAATGAACTACAACTGACTTTTCGCTTCCTTTTAATACCTCAAAATTTCTTCTACTTCCGGCTCGGCGTCCGGGAGTGACCTAATATTCTTGAGGTTGTTTTGCAAAGAGTAAACTTGTTGTGACTTACAGGTAACTTCCGGGTCGTGATCACCCGGGTGTACTAGGTTGATCGATATCTCCATATCTGAGGAACAACTTTATACTGTTGACAAGCCTCGGGGCGATACAGAGACGCTTGAGCTATTATCTGAACTGGCTGAATCGCCTTGGCGGCTTACTACAGGTAAATTTGTCTCAAACTGTGAAGACCCGCTCGGCGTATCTGATTTACTTTGCATTGATGCCGAATCACGTGACTGTGTACTTTCAGAGTGCGAAATGACATCTGCTAATTTTGCACTGCTTTGATCAGATTGATCGCTATTTTGGGTGTGTTTACGAGTACTAAATCTATAAGCAATTACTTTTGTTTTACCCGGAGGGAGGTCATTAATCACAGCAGTCTTGTCAAGTGCTTTTAGCAATGGTTTGAATTTTGAAGTGTCCCCGTCAAAAATAGATACAGTGTCCCCTAACCCTAGATTTCCTATTCTATCAGTTAAATTTTGTAGAAATTGTGCAAATTCTGGATCAGCCATTTTTCTCTTTAACACAAATCTAACCTAAGATTGAAATTTCACTTACTAGTATAGTGGTGTTGTACTTCATTGTTCGCTCGTGGTCTCGGCTCCAAAATCGCTATGTTGTACTATGGCCGTGTAAATAAGTACTAAGCAGACATCGTTTTAACTTCTTTTATTCATCAACATCTCGTCATGACATATGCTTCGGACCTCTGACTGCTATCAGACCTTAATTAGCATCTCGCTAAGCTCCCAAATTCTTCTCCTTGAGACGGAGATAAAATCTCCTTATATACAGAAATTAGCGGAAACGCCAAATGCATCAATACATAACTGACCTCTGAAAGGACCGTTATCCAGACGCATTTCATAGCTTTTATTACTTAATTTGGAAATACAGCAATCATTAATTTTATACCGAAGCATATTTCTTGTATCATAGCCGGAAGTAAATACAAATATTGATTTCAAATACAGTAACACCTGACTAAAATACAGTTTCTATCCTAAACACCTGACTAAAATACAGTTACATCTGTCTAAAACTATCATAATACTACAAGATATATCTTTAAAAATGAAAATCTTTCTAAATTGCTGTGAGTCCTTGAGCTTGCGTGTGGCAAACAGAAAAAAGTTATCAGTAGGGCGTTCAAGTACCGTATCAGCGAACAGTAACGTTAACCGATGCAAACAACCCATATAGTACGACATCTAACGTTCACCGATACTCTTCAATAATAACTCATTGCGCCCCAATGTTTATTAACTTTTCAAGGGTACGAACGATTTATGTGCGATTCTAAATAACACAAGCCAAAGTGCACTAATCAACTGAAATGCATCAATTTTACCGCATATAAATATAAGATTTAGCTGCTCAGATGTAAGCTGCTTTGTTTGATACATTAAGTATCGGAAAATGTTGGTTTATTGATGAGAAATTAAGTCGGGACTGTTCGCTGGTTTTATTAAATTCATTTGGTAGCCATTTTGTTTTCCTTGTTGGGGATGGCGAACTACCTCTGAGGCCGTTCGTGTCGTTCGCAATCGGTAACAGCGTAACGGTCGTTAAAGGTGAATTGTTACAGTTTTCCGTTGCAATCGATTGCATCGATACGGTACTTGAACGCGCTACTGCTGTCCATTTTCCTTTAACATCAATAAAACTGTCATTGCGTTATCATAATTGTTGCTTTTATTATCTGCAAAAAACAGAATTCGATTTTGTGAATGGAATTCCCTTCACTTTCTAGTTATATATACACTGCTTGACTTAATTTACTTTAACCCCTTCACTGTCTTACCCTGGGTGGTTATTTGCAAACAGTTCGGACCCTGATCAGACGTCGCGTATAATGCGGCATCTGGTCAGTATCCAAATTGTGTGACACTAATTTTAAATATTTCTAAAGTCAAAATGCCTAAAAATCTAAATTTGAGAAATTAAAGCAGACGACACTTGTGATGTCATGTCCGTGAAAGGCTTAAAGCATTACGTATATATTGTTTATTTTACAATACAATTTCCAAGTACTGTTTGATTGTTATATAGCGTATTTAACTCTTTGCATGCTAGCGGCGGATAAAAATGCCATAGTGATTACCTTTGCAAACAGTATGGATTCAGATGAGACGCTGTATTTTACGGCGTCTCATCAGGATCGAAACCGTCTGACTCTGCCCCTGCTTTGAAAAGAGATTTTGAAGAAAAAAAAACAGTTTTAGAACAGTAGCAGACAACAATTATTGTTGCAGACGAAAAAATGGCCACGTATGCAAAGAGTTAAATGTTTGCATATCTATCACATTAGGCCAAATAAGAAAGTACCTGTGTTTCCTATTACATGCCCAAAAAATTAGGGACAGTAGGCCGAATTTTTTTGTGTGTGTGTATTTCATTGTGCAGAGCCCTGTAGTTTTTCATAAAAAAAACCTAACAAAAGATCCGTGGGTTGTATAATTCTGGGTATATCAAAACAGTAAAGTAGTGACACATATCATAGATGGCGTTACATATAATTGTGTTTTGAACTGTGTTGTTTGCATGTCAATTGTTTCAATGCAATGTGTTGTCTGCATGTTGAATGTGTCAATGGTTAATTAAATAGCAGATCTTATGTGCAAGAGAGGTATTTTATTACTGATCTAGTGCGAATTTCACTTAGATATTTGCTCAGCTAAATCTTATTTAACAATAAATTTTTAGCATTCAAACGGCTATAAATTAGCTTTAAAACAATTAAGTGGAGAATAGCTTCTATTACAAGCTCCACAAAAACGACTGTCACATGCGCTGCAAAACTTACCGACATTCGCTGAAATTTTGTTCGAAAAATAAAAATAAAAAGTTTAGGGTTGGGGGGGGGGGGGGGGGGAATATGGTCGATCGGGTTACAGGAAACACAGGTATTTTTTTATTTTGCCTTAGCGGACTTTTGACTTTAGTGAGTTTTTATTTGTATTGATGAGAAACTGTGGACCTATACACATTTATATATGTTGTTAAAATCAATAAAATGTCTATAGATATAATTGTATTTCATAAATGTTGTTTTTATTATCTACCAAAACCTAGTTAAATTACGAGATACACACTTGTGTTAATTATTGTTAGTGTCCTTTACTCTCCCTGGTTTACATATTTGCATCAAACAGTTTGAACAGAACAGAACATGTTATATGTGCATCAAACAGTTTGAAACCTGATACAGTAGAGAAAATGTTATTATTTCCCGTTTAAACGCAAACGAAATGCAACCGCAGTGCACTAAACTTTTACGTAGAAAATGGCAACTGTTGGATATTTCCACCTAATCGTTTTAATCTGAGTGGCAAACAGTTTGGAGCCTGATCGTAACCCGGCGTCTGATATGGCTTGAAACTGTTTGCCAAGGAAAAATAGATTGTAATAGCTTTTAAAAAACGCGTTTATTGTGAAATAATAAGGTTTTCTCCTCTTTAAGACGCCGCATTAACTTGGATCGACCTGACAAAATTTGAAAAGAGTTTGGATCCAAACCAGACGCCACGTAACCACTTTCTGAATAACGACATGAAGTTTGTGAAAGGGTCTTGGTTATATCGGGATAATATTAATCTGAACCCGAAGGGCGGAAAAATCCTCGGTACGAGCATAAGAAACGCAGTTGACACCGTTCTTGGTCTACAATCATCAACGTCCGTCGCTGACAGTGAAAACAACTAATTTTCGCAATGGGAGGTTTCAAGGGAGGAGTGGGCGTTATCCGGACAGGGAAATGGTTTTCATGCCAGTGTCACCGCACTGGACGAGGAGACAGAGTCCATGGGATTTCAGCAACCATGCGTGGTGTTAAATCGGACTTCAACTGAAAATAACTGTGACACATTTCTGAACTGTGTTACTGATAGTCCACCGATTGTATCTTCTTATGAAGTGTACGTATAGCGATAAATTCGATCTATTCAATTTTCAAGAAATTTTGATGAAGAATTGCTTATGTCCTGCGTTTGATGTTGATTGTTACAAATGTTTAATCTATGAAGCTCGCATACTCTCCTTTAGTATCTATCACATATGTCACACTTATTCAACTGTTTGTCTTATAGATTCAGATGATAAGTATGAGGTTGGTAGTCAATGCAATTATAATGACCCCTCAGTACTAATCAGAAGTGTTCGGTATTTTATTAAACAAATGAGTAATAACAGCCACAATCCTGTTCTTGAAAATGAGAGCTCGGAAATGATTTACAATTGCACTGGTGCCATAGCTGATAATGTATTAGAGCCTGAAGTTACCTCGCATTCTTTAAATGACCAATGGTTTGGCATCAGAGGACTAAATATTTTACATTTAAATATTCACTTTTTATATCCAAGATTAGATGAAATTAAGTTGTTAATAAGTCAGCATAAAGTAGATATGTTGTGCCTTTGTGAAACATTTCCAAATGAGACGTTTAGGGATACCGAGTTGTCGATTGAAAACTTTATTTTATTTCGAAAAGACAGGTACTCACATGGTGGAGGATTACTAATTTACATGAGAAATGATATACCATGTATTCGACGCCATGATATTGAAAATGATTCTTTGGAGTCAATTTGGCTTGAGGTAAAAATACCGAATTCAAAAGCGTTTTTATTAACTTATGTTTACAGGCCTCCTTCTTCCAAAATTCAGTGGCTATTCGATTTCAATGTAACTGTAGACAATGCTTTAACTGATGAAATAAGAGTGCATAATCGTTGGAGATTTTAACATTGATCGATGTGCTCAGTGAATGCCCTCAGTCTAAAACATGGCTTGACCAGATGCGGGCGGTTAATTTTAGTCATAAATGTCCAACACGTGTAACTCAGGTATCTTCAACATTGATCGATCATGTCTTTTAATAATGTTCCTGATCATATAGTTTATGTGTCAGTCCCGGTATTCTCCATTAGTGATCACTTTCCGGTGTGCATTACTCGAAAAGTGTCTTCAAACTACCAACAGGGTCTTGTTCACAAAACTATCTCTTATAGGTCTATGAAACACTTTAATGTATCTCAGTTCCTTGATGAAATGTGTAATCAACCTTGGTCTATTATTGATTTAATTGAAGGCATTGATGAGGCGGTTGAAAAATTTATTGATATGTTTAAGTCGGTCATAGACTCACATGCGCCTCTCCGGAATAAACGCGTGAAAAGGAATAACCAACCTGGCTGGTTTAACAATGAAATACTTCAGGCAATAAAAATGCGTGACTTCTACCATAAAATATCCGATATCGATAATTATAAAATATGGAGACAAACAGTTAAACGCCTTATTCTTGTTTCTAAAACACAATGTTATCATGATACTATTAATTCTAATACCCACAACCCGAAACTTCTTTGGAATAGTCTGAACACGCTAACGGGTATGAAGACAAAAAATCAAACTAGTTTTATAAATGATGCAGATGGTGAACCGATAACATGTCCGAGCACTACTGCAAATGTCTTCAATGACTATTTTGCTTCTGTGTTTAAGAGATTTCAGGGTAACTCCTCTAGTAATAGTCACTCTGTGGTCAATGCTTCAGTCGATCATGTCAACTGTCCCAGTTTCTCAATTCCAACTGTATCACTTCAGTTTGTTGAGCAACAACTCACTTCGTTAGATTGTAAAAAATCAACAGGATCGGATGGAATAAGCGTTAGATTTTTAAAAATATCAGCATCCATAATAGCTCCAACACTCACACAATTATTCAACCGAAGTATATTATGTAGTTTGTATCTAAAAGTTTTAAAGAAAGCTAAAGTAACTCCTATTTACAAGAAAGGTCCTAAAGAAGAAAAGTCGAATTACAGACCAATTTCAGTTTTACCAATCATTTCCTTGATTTTTAGCTCACCTGAGCTAGCTCAGGGTGAGCTTTTGCAATCCTTGAATGTCCGTCGTGCGGCGTCAACAATTTTAGTGTTTACACTCTAGAGGCCACACTATTTATCCAGTCTTGCTCAAACTTGCTCAGATGGTATATTGTCATAAGAGTTCGGATGAGTTCTATTTTGGCTGAAATCGGACAATTAGGTCATGAGTTATCAACCTTTGAATTGCTGAACATGCCATATTTATCAGTGTTTACACTCTAGAGGCCACAGTATTTATCCAATCTTTCTCAAACTTTTCCAGATTGTATATCACCATAAGAGTTCGGATGAGTTCGATTTTGGCTGAAATCGAACAAATAGATCAAGAGTTATCTACCTTTGAACTGCTGAAAATGCCATATTTAACGGTGTTTACATTCTAGAGTTCACAATTTTTATCCAATCTATCTCAAACTTACTCAGATTGTATATGACTATAAGAGTTCACATGAGTTTGATTATGGTTGAAATCAGACTAATAGGTCGAGAGTTATCTACCTTTGAATTGCTGAAAATGCTATATTTTAAGGGTTTTTACACTCTATAGAGGCCACAAATTTGAACCAATCTTTCTCAAACTTACTCAGATTGTATATTACCATAAGACTTCGGATGAGTTTATTTATGGTTGTAATTGGACCAATAGGTCAAGAGTTATCTACCTTTGAATTGCTGAAAATGACATATTTAACAGTGTTTACGCTCTAGAGGCCACAATATTTATCCAAGCTCTCTCAAACTTGCCCAGATTGTATATGACCATAAGTGTTCGAAATAGGGTAAATATGGTTGAAATCGGACAAATAGATCAAGAGTTATCTACATTTGAATTGCTGAAAATGCCATATTTTACAGTGTTTACACTCTTGCAACTACAGTTTTCAATGGATTTTCATTATACTTGTACACAAAGTATATAGCTATACGTTCTCGAAGGAGTGCAATTATTGTTGAAATCTAATCATTGTGGCATTAGTTACCTGCCCTTGATATACTTTGAAATGCTAGAAAAAAGGCTTCATTTCAGTATTGTTTAGGCTCTATTTATCTGCCTTTGATGTACTCTACTATACTAGAGTAGGTCGACAAACTTGGATGGATTTAGAATAAAACGGGTGAAATTCAAAGATAAAGCTAATTAATTTAAGCTATCATGCTTCATTACAAATGGTGAGCGATATCAGGGCATTCGGGCCCTCTTGTTGAAAGACATGTTAGTTCCTGTTTAAAGCAATTCATAGAAAATAACAACTTGTTCTACTCTAGGCAATCAGGTGTTAGGTCCAATCATTCCTGTCAGACTGCCTTAGTAAAATTAATAGATGAATGGATTGCAGCCATTGATAGTAATGAAATTTCAGGTTCAATCTTCTTAGATCTGTCTAAGGCTTTTGACCTGGTCGATCACACGATCCTCCTTGAAAAGGTAAAACATTTCAATATTGACCAAAAGACATGTGCATGGTTTTCTTCATACCTGCAGGATAGGTCTCAACAAACGCATGCATCTGGAGTAACCTCGCAGCTTACTTCTGTTTTATCTGGTGTACCCCAAGGATCAGTCTTAGGTCCGCTTTTATTTTTGATATTCATAAATGACCTTCCATCTGCATTTACACATTCTGTTGCAGACATTTTTGCAGACGACACAACGCTGTCAGTACACAATGTTTCTCTCAACTTTGTAGCAAACTCGTTGAGTAAAGATCTTTTTAACGTTAATGATTGGTGTGAAAAGAACAAAATAAACGTTGCAAAAACTAAATCCATGTACATTACCTCAAGATCAAAATCCGCAGGCATTCAGAATATTGCTATGCCAATCCCATTTGGAAATGATGAAATTCATTGCAGTCGTGAGGAAAAGTTACTCGGTGTCACCTTTGATGTATTTTTTATCTTTTGATAGCCATATCAACAACGTTCTTAAAAAGTGTAACTCCTTATTATACCTCCTCTCCAGAATCAAAGTGTTTCTAACTATACCATTGAGAAAAATGTTTTTTAACTCCTACATCTTACCTCATCTCGACTATTGTTGCTTTATTTGGGGAAACTGTTTAATACCGCAAGAACAGAAAATCATTCGTTTTCAAAAACGTGCAGCAATGCTTATTCTTAATAAAGATAAAACTGCCCATTCAGCTGATCTCTTCAAAGAGCTTAATTGGATAACTTTTCCGGAAAGAGTTCAATTTCACAAAGCTACTCTAATGTTCAAAGTATTCAAAGGTTTGGCACCTGCATATTTACATGATTTGTTCACACTAAAGTCAAATGTGCATGATAGAAATTTAAGGACTTCATCAAAATCTCAGTTATATTCTTCCATATCAAAGTCTGAATTTTTCAGTAGGTCGTTTGCCTATTCTGGAGCTATGATTTGGAATAATTTGCCTTTGAACATAAGAAATGCTCAATCACTTGCCTCGTTTAAGACTTCATACCTTAAATGGGTTAAATTAGGCACATCCCAGCAGGCACACAACGTTGTTTCAACGTTGAATCAACGTTGATTTTCCGTCGTAACGTTGATCAACCTGATTTCAACCATGGACGACCATCCATCGGTAGCCAATTTACTGCCAACGTTGAATCAACGTTGAATCAACGTTTATAATGGTTGTAGATAAAAAATTAAAAAATACTGAAATTGAAATTTCTGATTAATTATATCGCAGTGTTTAATGTCTAACCACGTCGACTATGATTTATCGTTAAAATAAATTCAATTTAGAAAATCTAATGACAACACTGAATCAATGTTGATAATGGTCGCCCAGCAGTTGATTTTCCGTCGCAACGTTGATCAACCCTTTTTCACAATTGGACGACCATGGGTCGGTACCGAATTTATTGCCAACGTTGAATCAACGTTGAAAATGGTCGGGGGAAAAAACAAATCGATGAAAATGAAAATTCTGATAAATTATATTGCAGTGGTTATGTCTCATCACGTAAACTATGATTTATCGTAAAAAAATAAATTCAATTTAAAAATCTACTGCCAAAGTTGAATCAACGTTGAATCAACATTGTCAGATAATGGACGTAGGTAAAAATTATTATTTTTTAATAAATAATCATAACAACTTCAACTTAAATATTAATTTGATACTTCATAGTTTTGATGCAAAAGAAATAAGTTCTAAGTTCTTAATAGTAAGCACTGAACTTTACATTCAAGTTTACAATTAAAATGAATAAAATACAAAAAGCAAGAAAAGCAAACCAATTCAATGTTAAAATGTTTAATTATAGATACTCAGCGTACTAATAAATGAAGCAACCATATTTGATAAGCTGTAATCAAATATCTTCCAACGCCCATTCGTTGTCTACTCTACTATTAGTAGAGTAGAGCTCCTAAAACCTAAGTTGAAGGGAGCATTTGAAAATAAAACAATATCTGGAGAAAACAACGCACACAAAAACGGACAGCCCACTCGAAACAATGTTGTTTTGACGTTGAATCAACGTCATTTCAACGTTGAAACTTCAACCATTATCAACGTTGAGGTTCAACGTCAACACAACTTTCAAATTAAAATATAAATCGTACGTTGTTTCAACGTTGAAGTTCAACGTTGATTCAACGTTGGTGTGCCTGCTGGGATAGTGAAGTCACTTATAATGCTTTAAAATGTAGTTTGGTGATGAATATTTGCTACTCAGGGGTTGAGGTTTCATTTTCCACTATACTTTTAGATTTATAAAAAAGTTAAATTACTGTTTAGGAAATTTGTTACAATGCACCAAGTTTTCTACATGCCGCATATTGTAGTTTGCAGCTGACGTAAGCTGTACAGTTCGTTTAATATGGCTTGATGTCACTTTTCCTTAGACCTGTACCAGTCTAACCATCGCACTATTTGACACATTGCCACATAGAAGCGCATTTTAGCGCATTCAATTTATGCAGTCATAACTATTTACAAAAAGTTGATTAAAAATAATTGCTAGATCTATTATCTTAGCAAATGGTAACGTAATGATGGCTGAACGTAGAGCTTAATGAATCTTAGGTGCATTCTGCTTTACTTTCAGCCTGCTTTAACTGACCACCTGTCTTCAAAACTTGAACTATGCCATATGCATTAATGTTTAATATTGCGATGGTTTCATGTTGGCTTTGTTTTTGGCTATTGAGCCCCTGGCCGGCTGTTACACTATTAACCTTTAGCCCGCTAATTATGTCGATACATATGTAGTAGTTTTTGCTGAAAGTGTAGACCCAGATGAGATACCTCCATAAGGAGCTCTCTGATCAGAGTATACATTGTTTGCTAGGAAAAGAAATTATTCTGAAATAGATAAAATTCAACGTTTTCAAATACATTGTATTCTACTTTTGAGTAAATGATTTGATAAATATTCCTAAAAGGAGGGGCTTTACTTGAAAATGCGACGAGCTAAGGGTTAATGGCTGACCAGGGTCTAAGGTGCTTGTTAGGGCTTCTATGTGTTATGGAAGCTACGATAGACATATAGATACTTGATCATTACCATACCTGCATGTTGTTATAAAACTTTTAACCCTTTACTTCATAGATATGTGTAGTGTTGTTACCATGTAACTGCCTATCAAATATGTAGCCCCGCCTACTAGCAGACTGATGCCTCTCTAATAGCATATAATTAATAGGGGTCAGTTCCCATTAGAGTTCCGATACACAGAGCTTGATAATATGTATAGAAATGTAGTTAGCTTTAGACATTAAATAGTTAGTACTTTAAAGAGCCTTTCTTATGCATCAATCCACATACGCACAGATTTTACAATGGCGACGAGGATAAAGTGATAAAAATGATTAAAATGGATTTAAAAGACAAAACAGATTTTAGAAGGAAGTGCTAAAATGGATTATATAGTGCAATATGCAAATTCAGGATAACTAAGTTAAAACATAAGACGCACACAAGTGGAATTAAGGCCAATAACCTTAACTAGAAAGGAAAGTGACATTAAACAAAACAATGGCACAAGGGCTACCAGTTTTTTCTAGCTTCAGCGTCAGTGAACCAGGTGTTGACCAGAGATGGAAGAAATGGTGCAACCGACTGGACAACTTACTTCTGGGTTTAAACATAAAAGACACCCAAAGAAAAAGAGCATTACTTCTACATTACGCAGGCGAGGATGTAGATGACATCTTCGATACACTGCAAAACACTGGAAACGATTATGAAACGGCTAAACAGAAACTAACAGAATACTTCGTTCCAAAGAAATCTACGGAATTCGAAGTCTACAAATTTCGCCAAGCCAAACAAGAGCCATCAGAAAGCATGGACAGTTACCACACCAGACTAAGAAGATTGTCTGAAAATTGTGAATTTGCTGACAGAAATAAAGAAATAAAGTCGCAAATTATACAAAGCTGCTCATCTACAAGACTGAGAAGAAAAGCTTTACGAATAGAGATGTCCCTAGATGACCTAATCAAAGAAGCCCGAGGACTCGAAATATCGGAACAGCAAGCTTCCGAAATTGAAAACAGCTATAGCGTAACAAACCGAGTCACAAAACAACAAAACACGGTACAACCTAGATATCAACCGAGCAAGAAGCAACCTGCAAAACGCGAACTTACAAAGTGCAGAAATTGTGGGAAGGATTATCCACATTTTAATTCAATTTGTCCCGCTAAAGGAAAGCAGTGCAACTTCTGCAAGAAATTCAACCATTTTGAAACAGTGTGTCGTGCAAAGCAGAGACATTCCAAACCAAAAACTGTGCATACTATTGAAAGTTCTGATAACAGTGAAAGTGAAGGACACTATTGCTATGGTTTGAAAGAAACAGCAAACGTAAATACAGTAACGTCAAAACCCAAACTTAAACTTCAAATCAATGGATATCCGATAAACATACTAATCGATACAGGAAGTTCAATCAATGTCATTGATGAAATTTCTTACAACAACATGAAACAGAAGCCAAAACTGAGCAAAACAGACACAAAAGTTTACGCGTACGGAGCTAATAGTACAGTCAACTTAATTGGTAAATTTCAAGCAACAATCGAAACAAGAGACAAAATGACAACAGCACTGTTCTATGTTACAAGAGGTAGCTGTGGGAATTTATTGAGCTACATGACCTCAGTTGAACTCCAAATAGTACCTGAGATTTTATCAATGCAGCCCGATAGCACCAATAAGTTATGTGCTAAATACAAACAGGTGTTTACTGGAATAGGAAAGTTGAAAGATACACAAATCGACTTACACGTTGACCCGAATGTACAGCCAGTATCACAACCACACAGAAGAATTCCTTTTCACCTAAGAAAGCAAGTCGAAGCAGAATTAAAACGTCTTGAGGATCTGGACATAATAGAGTGTGTAGACGGACCAACGGACTGGGTGTCACCAATCGTTGCAGCACCCAAACCAAAAAGCAAAACAAACGAAATTCGCATATGCGTAGATATGAGACTACCAAATCAGGCAATTAAACGCACGCGTCACATAATTCCAACAATTGATGACATGATCTTGGACTTAAATGGAGCAAAATTCTTTTCAAAACTAGATCTAAATCAAGGTTACCATCAGCTAGAAATATCAGAATCAGCACGTAATATTACAACATTCACAACACACGTTGGATTACGTCGATACAAAAGACTAAGTTTTGGGATTAATTGTGCTGCTGAAATATTTCAAAACACATTACGCAATGCTCTGCAAGGTCTAGACGGTGTGCGCAATATCAGCGATGACATAATAGTGTATGGATCTACACAACAGGAGCATGACAGTAGACTTGAAGCAACACTCATGCGACTTCAGGAAAAACAATTGACACTAAACCAAAACAAATGTGAATTCAACAAACGAAAGCTTGAGTTCTATGGATACATATTTGGTGAAAATGGCATGTCTGCTGATCCGAAAAAGTGCGAAACAATAAAGAACACTCCATCGCCGATAAACGTCTCGGAAATACGCTCATTCTTAGCAATGACCAACTATGTCTCAAGATTCATACCGAACTATTCAACAATTACTGAACCGTTACGGAAACTCATAAAGAAGAATGCAAAATGGCAATGGGAAAAAGAGCAGCAGACTGCATTCGAGCAATTGAAAGCCAGTTTAAGTAGTGAGACAGTGATGACCTACTTTGACCCAAGGAAAGAAACCCAAGTTATTGTGGATGCCAGTCCCGTGGGACTTGCGGCAATAATGCTACAGAATGGAAAAGTAGTCTGCTATGCAAGCAAATCGCTCACGGATGTAGAAAAACGCTACTCGCAAACGGAGAAAGAAAGCCTGGCAATTGTATGGGCAATCGAGCATTGGCACTTATACCTGTTCGGACATAGGTTTGTGCTGATAAGTGACGCAAAAGCCTTAGAAACGATTTATAACAATCCGAAATCTAAACCGCCAGCCCGTATCGAACGTTGGAGACTCAGACTTCAAGCCTATGACTTTAAAGTGATCTACAAACCTGGCGAGTCAAACATGTCAGACTATTTAAGCAGACATCCGGACTTAAACAGCAAGGACACAAGTTCGTCTTCAAAAATAGCTGAGGAATATCTGTCTTTCATCGCAAATCATAATGTACCCAAAGCAATGAAACTAGAGGACATTATCAGCGAAACACAAAAGGACAGCGACTTACAAACGGCAATGTCAAACGTTAAAAATGGCACATGGAATACAGTGTACCACCAAAACAGTACACTTGATACTCTTTCGCGCTGCAAAAATGACTTAACAGTTGTCACATTGGACACAGGTGAATTGTTACTTCATGATTCAAAGCTTGTGATTCCGAAATCTCTACAGAAGAAATGCATATCGATCGCTCATGAAGGACACCAAGGTATAGTGCGTACGAAACAACTGCTTAGGGAAAAAACTTATTTTCCAGGCATTGACAAATTAGTGGAAGAGACATGCAAAAGCTGTATACCCTGTCTAGCATCGGTAAACAAACAAACGCCCGAGCCGCTGCAAATGAGTAAAATGCCCGAACATGCCTTCGATGAAGTCAGTATGGACTTTTGTGGACCATTTCCCGATGGAAAATACCTACTCGTGATCATTGATGATTATTCAAGGTTTCCAATAGTTGAAGTAATGAGTTCAATAAACGCTAACTCAGTTATTCCGGTATTGGATAAAATCTTCTCTGAATTTGGAATTCCGAAAGTTGTAAAAAGTGATAATGGCGCACCAATGAACTCTCATAGATTTGAACAATTTGCGGAATATTTGGGATTTAAACATAGAAAAATAACTCCTTTATGGCCGCAAGCAAACGGTGAATGTGAGAGATTTATGCGTTCGGTTGGTAAGTCGATTCGCGCCGCTCAAACACAAGGCTCATGCTGGAAACAGGACATGTACGCATTCTTGAGAAATTATCGTGCAACGCCACATTCAACAACCAAACAAACCCCATCTGAACTGTTTTTCGGACGACCAATCAATATCAAATTACCTAATTTGCCAATCAAATCGAAGAAAACAAAGGTTCACAAACAAGCAAAACGTGCAGACCGGCAGGCTAAAGACAAAATGAAACTTTATGCTGATAACCGCAGAAACGCAAAGCCATCAAACTTCAAAATTGGTGACAAAGTTCTAGTTAAACAGGATAAACACAACAAGTGGACAACACCGTTTGATCCAAAGCCCTATGAAATAATAAACAAAAAGGGAACATTAATCACCGCCAGACGACAGGACAAACAAATAACAAGAAACTCATCAAAGTTCAAACATGTGTTAAATTCACCACCTGTTTATGATAGCGACGGGAACGAAAACATTGCAGATCCAGAAACACAGCTGCGTAGATCAACAAGAAGACGCAGGCCCCCAGATTTCTTATAAGGTTATATCAGTGAAAAAGTGAAACAATGGCATAATAATCCATTGTCAAATAAACACAAGAAATTAGAATATTCACTATGGATTACATACATCTAAAACTTAACCAAAGTGAAATGTCGTGTATGTGTTTATAACGTATAAGCAATGGCACAATAATCCATTATTGTATGTTTATCAAGTGTTTACAACAGTTAAACAATGGCATAATAATCCATTGTTATATGTGTGTATTAGTTAGAGTTGTTAAATATAAGCAAACTGTATTGTGAATTTATTAGAATGTGTAGTGCAACATTTAGTATATTTCATAAATTGAAAATGTGTTAAGCATCATTTACAGTATTTTACATTTAGTTTGTAGTCATCATAATTCTTAATTCATTTATCTGTTCTTGAACTAAACAGCCTATTAGAGCTATCTCTAATATCATCAAATGCAAAATCCGCATTGCAGACAATAACACTGTGTACTGGAATTTACAACCAGATCGTAAACTGGACAGCCACGTGTTCCTAATGACTTTAACCAACCCGTGTAATCAGTTGAATGGACATTAACCCAGAACGAAGGCTGGAGATTCAACATTAATCAGTTGGCCATGGACATAACTTTGACAGTCTGTGTTGATAGACCGTAAACAGGATTAAACTAATTGCAGTGTTAATGTTTATACTTTCTGACTGTTCAAAAATTTACAACCGATTTTAAACAGACGTCCAATAGTTTAATTCTAAGTAAAGAGGGGATGTAGTGTTGTTACCATGTAACTGCCTATCAAATATGTAGCCCCGCCTACTAGCAGACTGATGCCTCTCTAATAGCATATAATTAATAGGGGTCAGTTCCCATTAGAGTTCCGATACACAGAGCTTGATAATATGTATAGAAATGTAGTTAGCTTTAGACATTAAATAGTTAGTACTTTAAAGAGCCTTTCTTATGCATCAATCCACATACGCACAGATTTTACAATATGTATCATAATTAATGTTTTCTGTTCTCTAGTAGATGGTATCTTGAAGCGGGCTTAAAGTAAAACAGAACGCACATTTCGGCTCACTATGCTTTACTTTCAACCTGGTTTAAGTGGTCACCTCTCTTCAATACTAGAATTATACCATTGGTTAAAGGGTTTAAAATATCTGTGGTATCTCTTTTGATATATAATTTCAGTGGCCTAGATCTTTCCTACTTGTTAAAACGTCGATTTATTTGCGCTTTATATTGCCTATATCTATTGAATATTCATGTGTAAATAACAAATCTTGAATATTCAGTATGACACTAATGCAAAATAAATTTCAGTTTGATCTTTAAAAAGTAAACAGAGTAGTCCCTGTGTAGAGCTCCTACAGGTACTGTATTGTCTTATCTGGATCCATTCTGTTTACAAAGGTTTAAAAATACTGATTTTGTTCCCTTCTCACATAATGCGTGTTGTATATATGTTAATTTTGTTTGTGGACCATATTGAAAATTGGTTTGTTTGTTTGTTTGTTACCAAATATGTAATCCACACGAAATAAAGTCGTTATTATTATTATTATTATTATTAACGTGGTATCCGAAAGAGATAGTTTAAAGTACACTACAATACTCCTTTCGAAACATTTTGCTTCTCTTCTTAATCTGCTTTATGCGGTAATTTGTCTTCACAACTAGAAACAAGCTATGGAGTAAATGGTTTAGCTACATCTACCTAAAACTTATAATTGTTTAGGACATTACCACTTATTGAAAGGCAGATTATATTTGATTGTTGTATAGACCGATTATACTGACCTGTCAGGGCGGAGTTTCGATGCGGTGCATTTCAACTTTAGGGGCGACAGCATGCTCTTTTATTATCGGAATTTACCGCTGACGTCTGCCATTTTTTTCCTCAACATTACATATTAGTGGACATTTCGACAAAAGGAATATAATGAAGAATAACAAAGTTGTTTGCAAATGAAAGCCAATTTCCCTTCCTATAACGACTCCCTCCGAAAAACGCACACACTTGCTGTCTCCCAACGGGTCTTGTTGAAGAGAGGGAGCGCTGTATTTGTTGTAAGAACATGAATAACGTGTATCAAATATGTGCAAACAAACATGTAAATCATAACTGTGCAGTGGAGAAGACGTTATTCTTTCCTAATAAGCATGTTAACTAAAAACTGTCAATTGCAAACAGATTGAAACAGTAAATGAAATGATAATTATAATATCATTACTAAAACAACAATAACAATAATAGTAATAATAGAGAGGTTTCGATTTCTTACTTGTACTGGTACGTATACGTGTAGCTCGATTTTTCTGCAGAAAACCATCGTGACGTAATCAAGGTATGCGCACCTATCTTTTGATTTACAAGTTGATAACGTGTGGCAAACAGTCTACCCGTTAGAGTAAAACGTGTACGTTCATCATCATTTTATTCCTATTATATATATAGCTCATGTAAATGTTATTTAATAGAATGTTGGCACAAACCCCTATCTTCATTTCGTATTTATTTGTTTTTTAAAAAGATTTGAGTTTAAAGAGTAAAATATCGGATTAGGTGACACGGTTACACGCTATAATCCACAGCCAATAAAGTCGCTTGAAACGACTGACAAAACTTGATATCAGCCTTTTAAATGATACATAATCCTTCCCTGAGTACTAAAACAATAAAAAATATGTGCAAGTATGTGTGTTTAATGTGCGTGCAAGGTGCATGCGTCTGTCTTTATCTGCCTTTGTCTGTATGTCTATCTCTCTTTTTCTTACTTTCTCTCTCGTTCTATCTGTGTCTCTGTCTGTCTGTCTGCATCCGATTGCACATGTCTATGGGTCTGCCTATATGTCCGATCTGTCATTTCGTCTGTCTTTCCCTCTCTCTCTCTCTCTTTATCTCTATATCTCGCCCTTTCTCTGACTGCGTTCTCTCCCTCTCTCTGTCTGTTTTTCTGTCTCTTTGTGTGTCTCTCTGTTTCCTTCTCTTTCTCTCTGCCCCTGTATGTCTATTACTCTCTCTCTCTCTCTCTATTTTTTGTTACTCCTCTAATTCATTCCATCTATATATCTCACCCTCCTTCTTTCTGTCTATCTCTGTCTCTCTCTCTCTGTCTCATTTTCTATCTGTGTCTCTCTGGCTGTGTATGTTTGTCTCTGTATCTCTGTCACCCTCTCTATTTCTTTCTTTCTTTCTCTCTATTTATTTATTTGTTCTCTCTCTCTCCCACTCTCTCTCTCTCCTCTCTCTCTATCTCTCTCTCTATAAATATATATCTCTTTTTGGATCTAAGACATAAAATATGATCATGTTCCTCTAATTTGAGAATAGATTTTTTTCTATATCGAATTTATATAGATCTACTATGTATAGATCGATACCTAATCCAACGCTAGATCTTTAAAAGCTGACTTATTTTACAGAAAAAAATGGCATCATTCTGTAAAAATGGTTCTTTTCAACGAAACGCTTGATGTCAAGCTCTTGAGAGAGGTGTTAGCACAAAACCCCATCCAGAACAAAAAAAGCTGGGAAAGTATCGCCGACGCAATAAGAGATGCAGATATGCCCATCGATGGAAGACGAAACGCAAACACAATACATTAAAATGCAGAAAATTACATTTTTTGAAATTTATCAAAAATTAATATCATCTGAGATACAAAATATTGGAAGCGTATTCAGATGCCGGGTTACCCGGCGTGTGATATGGCTCCAAACTGTTTGCAGGGGAAATACTAGTTTTAGCGTAAACGAGTTTATTTGGAAAGAATGACGTTTCTCCACTATAGGCTACATCAAGGATTAACATAACACAGTAAATTAAGACCTACATCATGCATGATTGTACAAGTTGTCCAATTTGGAAACATGACTTAGAAAATACGTGTATACATAATATGTACAGTGGATAAAACGTTATTCTTTCCCGTTTAAACGTAAACGAAACGCAAACGCAGTGCATTAAAATGGGTAAAATGACAAATTTTTGACAATTTTGACTACTCGTTTGAGCTTGAGTGGTAAACAGTTTGGAGCCTGATCAGAGGCCGGGTTACCCGGCGTCTGATCAGCTCTAAACTGTTTGCAATTGAAATAATAGTTTTAGCGTTTAAACCGCTTTTATTGGGAAATAATCACGTTTTCTCCACACGTACACGTTCAGGTAAAAGAAATCGAAACCCTCTTTACAAATCTTTTACTCGTGAACGAGAACTTGTGGTCACACGTACCCGTACACGTAAGACATCGAAACCTCTCTAATAACAAAACAACAACCGCAATAATAATAATGATATGAATCGTGTAATGATAAACCAATTTTATTGCACTGCCAAACAGTGCACGATCTACCAAAGCCGTCAGCTGAGACTTCATACTGTAGAGCTTGTGGTGTCCATTGGTCAGGATCTACACTGCTAACAATGCAATGTGTGCGATTATTAGCTCGCCGGACTGTGTCCGAGAGCCAATGTTGACACCCAGTCGTCGGCGTTCCCGTTAGCAGTTTAAAAATGCTTATAATTGCTATGTCCCTTTAGGTATTGCTTTCATATTTGGTATGTGTGTGTATATGGACAAAACCTTTCCATGCACACAAAAAGTTTGACATCTGTGACTTTGACCTTGAACTTAGCCTAATAGGGCCTGCGTTTAGGTTTTGAAATCAACGTTTAAGTTTTGAAAAAAGCTTTTAACTCCTATATTCATTGAGATATTGCTTTCATATCTGATATGCATGTGTATATGGACAATACCTTATCATCCAAATACTTATTTTTACCCCAGTGACATTGACCTTGAAGTTAGGACCCACGTTTAGGTTTTAAAATCTGCGTTTAGGTCTCTCAAAATGCCTTTTACTTTTATGTCCCTTGAGGTAATGCTTTTATATTTGGTATATGTGTGTATATGGACAAGACATTTCAATGCACACAAAAAGTTTGATCCCTGTGACATTGACCTTTAACACAGGGCCTGCGTTTAGGTTTTGAAATCTTTGTTTAGGTTTTGGAAAATGCCTATGACTCCTATGTTCATTGAGATATTCCTTTGAATAATGTTTAGCATCATGTGTATATGGACAATACCGTGTTCATACATACAAAAGATTTCAGCCTAGTCACATTGACCTTGGATTTAGGCCCCTCGTTTAGGTTTTGAAATCTGCTTTTAGGTTTCGAAAAAAAACCGCTTATAACTCCTATGTCCATTGAGATATAGCTTTCATATCTGATATGCATGTGTATATAGACAAGACCTTACCATGCAAACACATATTTTTACCCGAGTGACCTTGACCTTGAAGTAAGGGCCCACATTTAGGTTTCAAAATCTGTGTTTAGGTATATCAAATAACAATGTCCCTTAAGGTATTGCTTTTATATTTGATATGTGTGTGTATAAATGGACAAGACCTTTCAATGCGCACAACAAATTTGACCCCTGTGCCTTTGGCATTAAAATAAGGACCTGCATTTAGGTTTCAAAATCTGTGTTGAGGTTGTGAAAATGCCTATTACTCTTGTGTTCATTGAGATATTCTTTTCATATTAGGCATGCATGTGTATATGGACAATACCTTTTCATGCAAACACAAATTTTAAGCCTAGTGACTTTAACCTTGAACCGTGTTTAGGTTTCGTAAAATACTTATAACTCCTTTGTCCCTTGAGAAATTGTTTTCATATCTGGAATGCATGTGTATATTTTTACCATACACACACTATTTTAACCCCTGTGACCTTGACCTTTAGTTAAGGCCCTTGTTTAAGTTTCAAAATTTGCGTTTAAGTTTCTCAAAACTTAAATGTCCCTTGAGGTATTGCTTTCATATTTTGTAAGTGTTTGCATATGGACAAGACCTTTCCATGCACTAAAAACATTTGACACCTGTGACCTTGACCATGTTTAAGTTTCAAATTCTGTGTGTTAAGTTGTGAAACATGCCTATGCTCAATTACATATTCCTTTCATATTGTTGGCATGCATGTATATATGGACAATAACTTTTCATGCATACAGAAATTTTAAGCCTAGGGACCTTGACCTCGACTTAAGGTTCCGTGTTTAGGTTTCAAAATATGTTTTTAGGTTTCGAAAAATTCTTATGACTCATAATTATGTTCATTGAGATACTGTCTCCATATCTGGTATGCATGTGTATATGGATAAAACCTTACCATGTACGCAAATATTTTTACCCCAGTCACATTGACCTTGAAGATAGGGGCCGCGTTTAGGTTTCAAAATCTGTGTTTATGTTTCACAAAATGCCTATAACTGAAATGTTCCTTGAGGTATTGCTTTCATATTTGGTATGTGTGTGTGTATAAATGGACAAGACCATTCCATGCACACAAAATGTATGACCCCTGAGACCTTTATCTTGAACTAAAAGTCTGCATTTAGGTTTCTCTGCTTTTAGGTTTTTCAAAATGCGTATTACTCCTATGTTCATTGAGATATTCCTTTATTTTTGGCATGCATGTGTACATGGACAATTCCTTTTCATGCATACATATATTTTTAGCCCAGTGACCTTGATCTTGAACTTAGGGCCAGCGTTTAGGTTTTGAAATATGTGTTAAGGTTTCGACAAATGATTATAACACACATGTCCCCCGAGATATTGCTGTAATATCTGGAATTCATGTCTATATGGACAAGACCTTACCATGCATCCAAATATTTTTACCCCAGTGACCTTGACCTTGAAGTAAGGGCCCATGTTTAGGTACAAATCTGTGTTAAACTTTCAAAACATACTTTGTCCCATGAGGTATTGCTTTCATATGTGTCTTGTATATGTTTATGGACAAGACCTTTCCATGCACACAAAGAGTTGATATCTGTGACCTTGACCCCCGAGTCTGCCTTTAAGTTTCTTAATGTGCTTTGTTGTCTCTATGACAACTCTTGTTCAATGCATTGCTCATGTACAACGGGTGAGCGATATCAGGGCCTTCAGGCCCTTTTGTTGTTAAATGTGTTCATATAAGGCCATTCCCAATAGACACATGCCAAATGTGCAGAAATGCACCTAACCTATGTTAAGGTTTTTGGTTAAAAATGATTATATAGGTCAATGGTCATGGTCAAGGTCACATGTTAAAGACGTTGGAACGGTATTGACACAAGAAATATACACACAAAATATGAAAGCCCTGTGCCTACTGGTGCAAATGTTATAGCCATTTCAAGATTTAAAAAAAAGTAGGTCAAATGTCAATGTCGTAGAGGTTGGATTGGATTGGAAGGTCTTGACACAAGGAAGACACATGCAAAGTATAAAAGTCCCAGGTGAAAATATGCAAAAATTATAGCCAAAGTTGGGGTTTTTGGTTAATGTTTGATTAAAAAGGTCAACGGTCAATGTCACATGGTCATATACGTTAGTATGGTTGGAAAGGTATTGACACAATAAATATACATTCAAAAATATGAAAGCAGTGGGCCTACTGGTGCAAATGTTATAGCCATTTAAAGATTTTTACAAAAGTAGGTCAAACGTCAAGGTCAAAAGGTTTGTATGGTTGGAAAGTTCTTGACACGAGAAATTCACATGCTAAGTATAAAAGGCCCATGTGCAAAAATGCAAAAGTTATAGCCAGTGTTTAGGTTTTTGGTTAAAGTTTGATTACATAGGTAAAGGTCACATGGTCATAAACGTTCGTATTGTTGGAAAGGTCTTGGCACAAGAATTATACATACAAAATATGAAAGTCCTGGGCCTACTGGTGCAAATGTTATAGCCATTTAAAGATTTTTACAAAAGTAGGTCAAGGTCAAAAAGGTTTATATGGTTGGGAAAGTCTTGACACAAGGAATACACATGCCAAGTATAAAAGACCCAGGTGCAAAAGTTGTAGCCAAGGTTAAGGTTTTTGTGGATGGACAAACCAACCAACAGACGGGACATAAACTATATTCCCACGAATCGTAGATTCTGGGGGCATAAAAACCTGCATATATTTAGAGTGATATAAGACAGAAACCTTCGACAAATATGCTAGAGCTTATACACTAAACGACACTTATACGTGTGCCAGTATTAATTTTTAAATATCTTATTAACGTATCAACCAAAATTAGTAAAATGTTCAGAATTTGTGCTTAAGAAACCATGTCCCACCTTGATTTATATTTTACTTGATATCAATGAATAGCTAACAAATGACAAAGGTTAAAAAAATACTGATGAATAACACGAAATTTAAAAAAACCCACACCTGTTAACCGTTAGGACAAGCTGTTTTGGACCCTGGGTCGATTCTTACAGTTAAAAATGAACCCTACAGAATCAAGCATTAAGGTTGAAATAACCTGGGTCGATTCTCAACATTAAAAACTGACCCTAGGTGGATAAATAATATGAAAAACTTACGTCGTGTCGATTTTAAACGTAGGGTTAAATTTCAACAAACAGTGTTTGCGCCCTTTTAAAGTAAACAACGAGCAGTGAAACGAAATATTCAGCGCAGTCCACTTTAAAGGGGTGTCAGCATATCGACAGCTTAGTTAGATAGACTGCAGCACTACCAACACCTCTAACTCGTGGAAAGTGCTAAGTTGTAAAGTACATTCACGGTTCACTGCTCGTTGTTTACCTATACCTGTAGGCATTATCGGATAATACGTTTGATTATCGATTTTTCCCGCAACTGGCGTATGCTTATAAATTTCAGTAGTATAAATCGGTATAATATCAATCACTGATTTTCACTAAGTAGGTCCATTATGTGTTCCTGCCTATTTCTGCTTAAACAGTGATTCAGTGGCTGTTTACTGCATGTTTTTTTTTTACACAGACTTACCATACACCTTTTGAGAAAAAATGAGTTTTCTACTTGCACTATAACCTATTAAAATAATATCAATACAAAGGTGTGTCGCCACAGAAGTAAACAAAAGGTAAATGCATTTTTAACCTTAACACAGCTGTTATGGATGCATTACTTCGGTGTTATTATGTTCTCGTATCATTCATATTATGATAGAAACCATCAAAATGGCTGTCAAATCATTGCCTTTTTACAACTAAACATTTAATGTGTATGTCCCCAAAATCGCAATATCAAACGAACCTTCGTTAAACCGGGAAACGTTAACTTCCATAATTTTCCTTTACTTACTGATATTTACATTAAATTATTGTCTAAGCGATTGTTCAAGTATCAATTTATGTCGAGCAAAACACCGTCGGCTGAAGGCCAAACGATACCAACCCTCTTTCAACAGCGAATCACTCATGCAGCAGTATATTGACATTGCAGATGAAAAATACAGTACAAATAAACAAAGCATGTTGTGTAGGCATACTTAAACTAGCGATCATGGATCATGCTTACTTTTGTGTAATACTTTATCCCGTTAAAACAAGTGTTATTAATCTTTCGTTACTGATTTTTTAAATTGACAAATAATTGCAAGATGATTTAATTATGACGTGGTAAAGTGACGTCATATAATCATATTACACAATACAGCGTTTAATGGTGTTCACCACATGGAGAATGTAATTTTCTTGGAACATAGTCAACACATGATCTGCTTTTGACACGTGAGTAAAACAGTATATAATATTTGCAATATTTGAATTTAATGTACTAAATGCAGATGTTATATTTAATGTTATTTCTTTTCGAGCAAATATTGTTTTTCTTAATATGAATCGTAACATGTTCAAGATTTGTTTCCCTTGTGTATAAATTCAAAATGCAGAAACTGTAAACCTTCGTTATTGCATAGTAACGAATGTTTAATGTTTAAAGTTGTGTTGTTAGGCATAATAAAACAGGTCTCTGCTGTCATTTATTAAATTGAAACTTACATTACATGTTTAAATGAAATGTTTAAATGGTTTTGAATTATTTATTTTGTACATTAAATGCGATGATGTCTCTCTGTATACGTAAAAAGGAGCGATAACAAATGTATATGCCTTACTTGATCTACACTGTATTCAGTTCGCCCTAAATCTACAGTTTACACTATAAAAAGGTACTAACGCTGTATAAGTTTATTTTAAAGTATATTTATATCTTATAGACTTAACTATTAATTAGATAAAGAGATCTATATATGAGCTGAAAAAGCACGTAACGAAGGTTTACAATGGTAGCGAAGGTTTGTTTATTTCAAACGATGAGGAAAAGTCGGGGTGAAATACCAAAAGCTTACCGTCAATGGTAGAGAAAAACAATGAAGAATATTTACGAAGAGAAAGTGAGAGAATGAAGCGAAGCCATGTGCCATCCACAGAATTTGTCACTGAGGGATAGAAAGAGGAGAACGAGTTAAATAGAGAAATGCTAAGAAAAAAAACGTGCGCAACGTGTAGGAAATTTGCAAATTAATCAAGAAACAAATGGCTATGAAAGTTCTCCTTCAGAAGATAACGAGAGAGGAAGATTGAAAGTAAGATTGCCATTTCAAACAAGCAAAAGAAAGGGTGCAGTCGTTCGATGGAGACGTGAGTTATCTCAGACTAAATCTCAATTCAGGTTGCTTGAACAGGAAAGGGCAAAATTGAAGACCAAGTGTAAAACATTACAAAGATCACTACAGAGAAAGAAAAAGAGGCAAAGCACGGTAGGCAGGTCATTAAATGAAAGTATACAATGTACACCAAGCAACAAACAGAGCAACAGATGAAGGAAGCCAGTCTAAACCCTTTTCAAAGGAAAGTATAAAAAGAACACAACTGCTAGGAAATGTTTTACTTGGAGAGGTGAGATCAACAAAGAAAGAAACACCAGAAGGATCAATGAAAGGTTTGCATAGAATTGTGGCCGGGACAATTCTTAGGAAATACAAGTCAGCAACAATGCTTTCTGATAAACAGGACTATGTAGGCATAGGTTGGCGAAAACAGACAGCTAGATTCATCAAGTGAAGAGAGTAGGTAGAATAAGCAAAGTAAAGAGAAACCAACAGAAAGTGGAAGATTTCCTGAAGAAGAGGGAGGACAATAGTAAGCTGCAACCAGGAAAGGCCGATGCAAAGAAGATTACAAAGAATGAAAAGAAACAAATTGATATACTTACCGATTATCTATCCAACCTGTACAAAAAATTTAAGTCAGAAAACCTAGAAATAAACCTTTCTTTTACAACTTTTTGTCGAACTAGACCATAATATGTACTTTTGACAGCATTTTCGAGACATTCTTCTTGCTTCTGAACAAAACATCAGAATGCAGCTTTGTCGGTTAAAATGCTAATGAGAGAAGGGGTCGAACTACCTGCTTAGCCCGAAAAGGCAAAATACACTCTTTCAAGTACTGAAGATCTAAAACAAACTTTGCTAGAGGAATTGTCTTGGAGTTGGAGTAAGTGGAAAAGGATTGAAGTTGAGGAGAAGGGCAAGAAAAATTTTGTGACCAATATAATAGAAACCAAATTAGAACAAGAAGCATTTGTCAGTGCTTTCCAAAATTCAGATGGACGCCTTTGATGCTCACGTGAAAAGGGTTTCAAAGCAATACCAAGAAATTAAAACTCTAAAAGAGAAGTTCTTTTCTCAACCATGCAAGCGTCACTCTTCATCCTGTCGTGGCATACTTTTGGAGTCCAGAAAAAGAAATGTTGCAGCACAAAAGCTTTTTCATTGTGTTTTTAAATGACATCATACCAGCTTTGAAGGATATTGACAATGATCTGAGAGTGATTCACTATTGGAGCGATTCGCCGACGAGCCAATACAGAAATAAACACTTCTTTGATCTTGTTTCCTATCATGAAGAGCAATACGGTATCAAAGCGAGGTGGAGTTATTTTGAAACCGGCCACGGCAAGGGGCCGTGTGACGGTATAGATGGCTCATGCAAAAGACTCGCAGATGGAGCTATGAGAAGCGGAAAATCAGAAATCCAAGATGCAACTGACTTTTATAATTGGGCAAGGAATTCGAATATGAAAAACGTGGATTTCCGTTTCGTATCTGCTGAGCAATGTAAAGTTGTAGAGAAACAGCTAGAAAAGAGGCCACTAAAACCTGTAAAGGGAAATTGAACGATGAAGATCCACGCTGTTGTTTGTGTTGGCAGCTGCAAAATCACAACAAAAGACACTAGTTATTACTGTGCCATTTGTATTGAAGGTCAGACATGTGAAGCATGGAAGATTGACAATACAACAGGTAATGCTGGGAACGCTTCGAACATGAAATATTCCGAAAGTATCATTACTGAACTTGAAAACGTGGCATCTGGTTCCTCTAATTCATTGATGAATTCAATCAATGATGAAGTTGTGGGCCAAACAAACCAGTTTGATATCGGGGATTTTGTAGCTGCCATATACGATGTTCAGTGGTACCTTGGAAAAATCGAAGATCAAGATGATGAAGAACTTGAAGTCTGCTTCATGGAGTCTCGGAAAAAATCTGTTCGAATGGCCAAAGAGAGACGATACCCTTTGGATACAAAAAGATGCCATTCTAATAAAAAACCAGCCGCCAGAAGCAACTGGGAAGACAAAAAGAATGCTGAAACTAATTGAAACAGAAAGAGAAATTATTCTGAAACTGTTTAATGCTAGGAAATTAATCAAAACCTTTGTTACCAAACACTTCATTAATGCAGTAACACAGGACTTCTGACAAATAACACAAGATGACAAACACAAAAATATCGTGGTAATACATATTGTCATATGTATTATTCATTTATTAGGAGAGACTATTAAAAGTCTACTTTCAAACAGAAGTGGATCAGTTCTTAGCTCTAGTGCAGAAACCTTCGTGATCATATTCTAATATCTTTCATCAGTGTTTATATCAAACATATTCAGATATCGTGTGATAAATAGTACTTTGTTTGCTGTGCCTAGTTCGAAAATTTGAAATCAATCCGAATGTTTGGCATAATTGACTCAATAAGGAATAGAACTAACTGTTAAGCTGCTCTAAGTGGTTGGTTAAGTATTTTTATTATTTTCGTACAAACGATTGATTTGTAAATTTAAAAACTAAAATGCAAACTTCGCATTGTCTAACACCGGGTTTAATTCAACCCGTGACTACGTCTCCTTGTGGGATAGAAACCTTGTTTTGTCTGTTTTTCATACAGCCGTGAGCTATTCCATTACTTACCGCCACGTGCAATATCATTTTGCACGCTACGTCGAATGGCACGTACATTTTTATGTTTTAATTTGTTTGCGCACTTGATAATGAAGTTCTCGCGCTCATTTTCAAAAACTTAATAGTGAGTTATATTTACATTATTATTTTTAATATTTGGTAAAAATCTGGTCGAAAACAAAACAGGAATAAACAAATAAATGAGTTTTTTTATACTGGCACACTTAAAAGTGTCGTTTAGTGTATCACTAGTGTGATATGAACCAAACTTAAAGCCAAATTTTTACTTGATTAGAAGTGTACGGATAAGCATATTTTTCATAGAGTATTTGTTTAATAATAGTATTTATGTACAATTCAAGACACTAATTCAGACATGGAAAACCGTGTAACTGTACGCGGGCTGTCCCAAAACACCGTGGACAACTATTTTTTTTGAAGAACCCGACGTATTATTTCTATGATTTTTTACTGATGCTATTTCAAACATTTGCACATTTGAAGAATAAAGAATGAGGTTCATTAACAAACTTAAGCCTTATTTATTAGCAAATATTAATTGCTGGTTAGATTGTGCGGCGCACGCAAAAATCTTACATGTAGATTTAAGGATGTGCATCTTTCAACCTCCTACAATGCAACTTCGAGCTTGAATTCGCGCGAAATTGCGTCATGAATGTTGACGTTGCTATATGTGACGTCATCCTGGAAAATATCATTTTGAAAACATCTATAGAGTTATCGCGAATGGTACCGTGTTCTGAAAGGGCTAGAAATGACGACGTCAAAAGAAAGTGCGGCGCAGCAAAATGTTATTGAATACTGTGTTAGGTTAAATATGACCCCGACACAGACGTTTAAACTACAACTACAATCAACAGAAAAGTACCAATCAGCATCTTGTTCTCTGATCTCAAAACAACATAAGCGTTTTTCAGAAGGATGGATTGAAGACATGAATTGACGGCTTCGTTGTAGAAAAACGTGAGGAGCGTCATCAATGATGATCAGCATCTTGCGGTGATAAAAAAAAATTGAAATCGTCGGGGTCAGCAACTCGTCTTTACATCGGATTTTGCTTGAGATACTAAACATCTCGAGAGGCTATACTAGGTGGATGTCTCGCTTGCTAAGTGCAGAAAAACAGAAAGACATATCCAGGTTTGCAACGGTATGCGAGAGATCAGGCCTTTCTCAACAAATTCATCGCACAGATCTCTTGCATGTCGCATTGCGATACGAAAGAAGCGACCAGAGGGTTCATTGAGAACCTTGAATTTCAAGTTGAAAGCATTATATTCCACCAGGATAACGTTCGGTGCCACACTTCCCAGTATACACAATTCAAAATTGCCGTGGTGGGTTTTTCGAAAGCTTGAACATGTGCCATACAGCACTGACATAGCCCCATCAGATTTCGTCGTATTTATATGCCTGAAATCTCAGTTACTATGACTTAAGTTTGACAACTTTGAGAAGCTGAAACAAGAAACATTGAGAGTCTTGTGAGTAATGAAGAAAGGCATTGTTCGTCAGCGTATATGACAAGTTAACCGGTTGTGTGAAAACAGCGAATGCATCGCTCATCACGGCGAATATTTTGAAAAAGAGTAACGTTGACGTCGATAACGTCATTACGTAACTACAGTATAGTGTGCGCCGGGGTTGCACGGGTAGAGCGTTTCAAACTACTCTGTGCTAGCCAGTTTTTAAGATGGTGCGTTAAAAATTCACACAGGCTTACTTAGTCCCTATGTTTATAAACCCTGGCGAGCGTTTGTCTCTACTGTTATAAATAACAATTTTATTACGAAAGTCTACGGTGTTTTGGGCCAGCCCTCGTAGTGTTTGAAGTCAAAACTATAGTCTTGATATCTTTGAATCCTTGAGGCCAGTTGTAAAGAAATTTCAGTAATTGTATAAAACTATCATTATTTAATTGTAAAGAAGTTTCAATACTTATACTAAACAATCAGATCAGCATTTAGTACTCTGTTCATTTGCAATATCCCATATTCATCATTATAAAGAAAAAGTTTAAATTTCTGAATTTCCCCCTAAAACATTCATTTTGCACTTATTTTTACCCTTAGAAACGCCCTTTTCCCTCAAGAAAGGACCGGCCACTTCCCTAAACTCTTACAAAAAAACTTATTTATGAGTACTGTAACGTCACGCTGAATATTAATTATATGTTACATTAGTGAATTTAGGTCATACTATGACGTGTGATTGAAAAATGTTACATGGCTCGCGAAGGGTAGAGAATTGACAACCGATTTTAAATAATTGCAGAATTGTCGAACGAGGGACTTTCGTTTTTAAACTCAGTAAATTGCAAGGTAAGAGCCGGCGGACAGTTTAAAAAGTTCTGCAGCGGTATAGAGCGAAAGGTATCAGAAAACAAAGAAAGAAATGGGAGGAAGACCACTCAAATATCGGATAGGGCATGGTCAAAGGTAATAGCAGGTAAGCTTAAGATGATCTAACATCAAGGTTTAATACTGTGTAACAATGTGATAGAAATATTTCATCTAGGACTATTAGAAGACGGCTGACATTTAAAAGGTACACAAGGAGAGTCAACAAGGAGCAGAGGAAAAGGGTTGACGAAACTAAATTACACTGGACAGTACCACAGCAGTGGAAAAGGCTCAACTTTAGCGACGAGACACATGTATGCTTAGGCGTAAATGGTGTGAGGAGAATGTCTGATGAACTTATGAGTCCGTGGTGATTAAGACTGAAAGGAGACCGAGAGGCCCGCCCTAGGGTGTCGGTTTTGTTTTGGGGTGGTATTACCAACCAAGTGTCAGGTACCATTTCTGTTGTTGATGGTAATACATTATACAGACGAGAGCACCGCAAACGGTACAATATACGCCCACTGGCAAATGAGCCTCTATAGCATATCTGAGTACATCAAGGGCAGATAACTCTGTAGCGACAAATAAAATGAACCTCAAACTTGACTCCGCTTCAGATCTTTATATATATAATATTTGTTTAAAGTTTTGTTGATATCCTTTAGATGTTTTTTTCGGGAAAAATCCGGACAATGAACGTACAGACGGACGAACGGACAGACAGGTTCACGCCAATATATGTCCACCATTAGAGGTGGGCGTATAATAAATATGTAACAAGTCAATTTTAGATGGAAACTTTTGGTCTGTTGTAGCAAGATATTTCCCAAACAGTGATTACAGTTTCCAAGAAGACAATACCCCATCTCATGTGTCTGCAAGTGCTATACAGTTGAAAGCGACATTAGAATCATTGCCAAGCACAAAACCATGCGGTTTATATTATTGAAAATATGTGGAAGGTTATAAAAAAAAACTCATGTACAGAAAAGACTGGGAGAAATATATTACAAATGTGACCTCAGAGTTGTTAAAGATACTTGGCCTAATCTGACAATGACTTTATCCACAAAAACTGCGTGTATGCTTACAAGCCAATGTTCAGATAACCTAAAGTGAAAATGAGGATGCACTTTCCCACTTGTATGACACAAACGTTTTTGAAATGTTAGAAGACAGGGGCCCTATAAGAACTGAAGTCAGGCAGTATGGTGTGCCAGAAGCCACACTGAGGCATCAGCTGAAAGAAAGATCAAACCCAGAAGCAATACGGTCAGGACCAGGGGCCCGTTTCATAAAACTTTGTACGACAAAAACGGTCGTAAGTCAAATCTTTAAAATACATTTAATTTCTGATGTCTCTATCTAATCCTTTTCAAGACGATTCCAAAAAGATGTCACAAGACAGGATTAGATGGAGAAATCAAAATTAATTGAGAGCTTTATAATCCGACTTACGACAATATTTGTCGTAAGAAGTTTTATGAAACGGGGTCCAGAGCCCTAATTCACTCGGGGACAAGAGGCGTTTCTGGTTGAACACCTGAAGTTCACTGCGTCTGAGGGATATGGCTATAATACCCACATACATTGTTTTCCCCGGGGTTCGAATGAATTCGGCCTTGTTGTCTGATAACACTCCTTGGACTGATAGTAGTTTCAGAGAGCAATATGGAAATATTTAAAAAGTATCTAATTCAATCTTATGAAGTACCTGTCAAAGAGGTTTGAGTCTTGTCCAGTTCTTTTGTTGTATGATGGGCATCACATGTCAACTTTGGGCTAGGCAAGAAAATATATATAATTGTATTTGTTGTACCTGCACATACAGGGGGTTTCATAATATCGGTTATCATTTTGCCGTCTCACAGTTTTCAACATTCTGAATATATGTAAAACTGAAAGTCACTAAGTAAAAGGAGACAAAACAATGCTTCATTCGATACCTAACATCAATATGTCTTCGTGAAATGCTCACCTTATTGTCCTTTCATAAAAAGATGTGAGATTTTAGTACATGCTCAAGATGACGTCCTCCCCGTAGCAAAACGACGTCTAAACGTTTCTTGAAGTTGTTTATCACAGATTTGCACATGTCTCTCGGAATTTTTCTAATTTCACGTCTTATCGATAGCTTCAACTCTTCTGTGGACGATGGCGAAGGACTATACACTCTATCTATGAGATAACCCCAAAGAAAAAAATCCAGAGGACTTAGGTCAGGAGAGTGAGGAGGCCACACATTGTCTGTCTTGTAAGAGATAAAGTTTGTGCCGAACGTTGTTTCGAGCCATGCGATAACTTCTCCAGATGTATGGGATGTGGCACCATCTTGCTGGAACCAAATGCTATTTAAGTTCGCTCCTTTTCTGCGTAATGCTGGCAAAAATTTCTTCTTTAAGAGGTTTAGGTAGCGTGCACTGTTTATTGTCTCAACATCACCGTTTTCATCCACAGAAAAGTACGGACCAATAATTCCTGATGAACTTAAAGTCGCCCATACCGTCACCTTCTGTGAATGTAATGATCGCTCAATACAAAAGTCTTGTTTTTCAGTACCCCAGAAATGACAGTTCTTTTTATTCACTTGAGTATTTAGATAAAAGTGAGCTTCGTCGGAAAACCAAGTATTGTCTGCTATTTCCGGCCGATCTTTCACCCAGGTCGCGAAAGCAAGTCGACTGCTGATGTCAGAATCTTTTAAATGCTGCTTAATTGAAATAGTATATGGTGTCAATTTTAAGTCATACCTGGGCATCCTGTATACAATGGAAACACTAGCTTTGTTAGTTATATCACCCAAGACTCGGTGCACGGACTTCTGTGGTGTTTCTGCAATAACAGATTTCACCTGCTCCAATGACTCCGGTGATCTGACTGCTCTCGGTCTCCCGGCATTATCATGTCTTCTGTCTTTTACCGATCCTGACTGTTCAAATCATTTCACAATTCTATGCACTTGCATTTTGTTCAATTACTTATCTTCAGGGTATCGCATTTTCATTGCTCTGACAACTGGCCGGTGAATGTCTCATAATAAAGCATAACTATTTCAGTGGACTTTTCTGTAGGAAGCATCATTTTGAAAATACAACTTATTTTGATGACGTCATCAATGACATCATGACGTCAACGTTCTCCTGTAATATTTAAATTGCTGAAAGCTTTGAAATGTCTCCTTTAAAATGACATATAACATGACTGTGCTGTGTGTTCTGTGTAATTTAATTTTTTTTTATTCTTTTTTATTTGTAATGGTTACTGATATTATGAAACACCCTGTACTTCCCAAGTAAGTTACAGCCCATGCATGATGGTTGATTTAGACCTTTTGAAAGGATTTTAACAGGACATGACATAATTTCATGAGAGAAGCTTGTGGAAGATTTATAACCAAATGACATACGTTAGTTGGGGTGCTGTATTGATACTAAAGCATTGTCATCCGAGAACCTGCAGTCAACCTTCCGGAGGTCTGGTATATTTCCCTTGAGCCCCATGCTGTTGACCAAAGATCAGCCATGCATTCTTACACCCACTGCTTTAATGCAGGAGAAAAGTCAGTCTGAACCATCAACCCAGTTGGGGATTGAGCTAACTGGCCAACCTGTTACTGAACCTTACGGTATGTCTGATAGTGCACCACTACCACATGTATCTTAAATGCCTGTGTCACCTATACTGCTTTTTTCTACAAAGAAATCCCACTAACTGATCTGTAAGAAACCACAAACTAGGATTATGAACTACCTAAGCACTATTGTCAGTGGAAGAGCTATTACAGAGGATGATGTGTGCGACCATGAAGCTGTCCGAAAACAAAACTGATCAAAGGGCAAAAAATCGTGAAAGGTAAGAAGCTTACTAGTAGCACTGACCCAGTCCCCACTCCCCAGTACATCTGGAAGGCAGATTGGGAAAAGACAATCGGGAAAAAGTAGGAAGCCGACTAGTAGAATTGATCCAGTTCCCAGTACACCAGGTAGACAGACTGCAGTTTCTAATAATGATGATGTTGATAGAACAGAAACTGTTTCGTACGCAACATAATCACCCCTGATGCGGTGAGAAACAACATTTCTCTAGTTTTCAACAAGTCGGTGAAGTGTGGTCAAATACTGCTTAAATGTTGATGTTGTAAGAAGAGATGACCGCTTTTTTGTAAGCACTACACTCCGGAGGAGTGAATATTTCTCTCCCTAAATTAAGATATGATGGAGTATAATTTTAGGGCAGCTAAAAATGTAAAAAGGATACAGATCTAAAAAATAAATTTAAATGTATTCCATCAGAAATACTGTTTCTCATCTCAACTATGCATAAAATTAACCTATATAAATAGGCAACTCATAGTATAGAATACAGGCCCTTTTCTGGCCATATTTTGAAAAAATAAAATGTCTGATTGGGGGGGGGGGGGGCGCGAAAAATCAATTTGAAAATTATGTTTTTAATTGATAATCAATTTCACCTATTTATGCTAAATTATCAGAAAAAGACCTGTTAGGCTAGTTTTTCACATTAATTTTATATTAATTGTTTTTGATTTTTTTTATGTAAATTTGACTGATAAGGAACAACTTATGAAGAAAAAATAATATATATAACTCAATGTCAGTTTACTGCCAATGTTCGTTATTGTGATGTCCCAGGCTATTTGCGGCACTGCTGTTATCATGTTATGAATGATTTACTTATGTATCGTTTTTATTGTCGGCAGGGGCAAGTATAAATGCAATCATTTCCTGAATATATAGCATTAGAGTGATATATTTTATTGTTGATGTCTTCAAAATTTAAGAAAATTCCCTGTCCCAGATCTGGGTATTTTCATATAAAGGTTCAACGAATGACTTCAGTCAGCATTTTTTTGTTCTGTATCTTTAATATGTCATCGTTATATTCCATTTTTGAAGTGAATACATTCAATTGTATGTGTAAACCTTTGATAAAGTATAGGATTTTGTGTTTTCCCTTAAACCTGAGTCAGGTACGATATATTAACAAGAACTGTCGGAGAACAGCAAAGCTCGCCTAATTAAACCTTTCCTAAATAAGTAACTATCAATTGAAAAGTGTATCAGTACATTGATATTCAAGCCACGGGGAACCTCTATTCCAAATATCAGCTTACTAATGCAAATATGGCATGTAGGATAAGTGCAATCCAACACCTACTCCATAACTAACTTTGAAATTTCAGTCCCAAAACTCTAAGACCACAAAAGGTGAAATTATGACTAAATTTAAACTTTTTTTTAATTTTAACTACGCAACATCAATGTTCAACCCACAGGGCACCTCCATTCCAAATATCAACTTCCTAATACAAATATTTCATGTAGTATTAGTGCATTACAGCACTTACCCCAAAACTTTAACCATGAGAAATCAGCCGAAAAACCCAAGTCCACAAAAGGTAAAATTTGACTTAATTTAAACTTCTTTTTTAATTTTAACTACGCAACATCAATGTTCAACCCACAGGGCACCTCCATTTCAAATAGCAGCTTCCTAATATAAATATGTCATGTAGTATTAGTGCATTACAACACTTACCCAAAAACTTTAACCATGAAAAACCAACGCTGACGCCGACGCCGGGGTGAATTCATAAGCCACCCCCCCCCCCCTTCTCCGAATAGGCGAGCTAAAAAGTATGCTATAACATACCATAGTGTTTTGTATAGTACTCGATTAAGTACATTTATTTTTTTGCTATTGATGTCCCTACGTAATGCAAACAACAACAATAGCTTAATATGATGTATACAAAAATAGCATATATTCATACTTGAAATATTTAAGTCATGTCAGATACGTTACATCAAAGTTCTGTGTCTATATTAAGCAAATACGGTTACCCATATTGTTCAATACGATAGCTTTTTAAGCATAACCTGCACTTTCATAATTGACATAAATAAAATATTTTGACAAAAATTGAAAATAATGAAAGAACAACTGCTTATAGATATTTAAGTCATTTACGTTAATGTCGGTACGTGTATAGCATATCAATTTAAACTAATTCGTCGTTACTTTTCACCTATTTGGATGGAGATAATTATGTAGACCTGTTGACTTTGGCTCAGCTGACAAATTCTGCCGGAAACACATTGTGGCTATAGCCTTTATTAGCGAGAACAGGTAAAAGTTCGTTTTTTTCGTAGAGTAAAAAGAATCCATTTTAATCCAGGTAAAAGGTGTTTGAGTTTTTTGCATTTTGCATTAATGTTAATGATGTACTATACATTATGATCTATAAATTAATCTGAGATAACTTGTAAGCAGAGAAAAAAAATTTCAGTGTAATTAAGATGTTTTTGTTTTCATCGTACCTAACCGTTGTGTTAACGTAAATGACATTTTTGTTGCGGGGCTCAACAATGGTCAAAATAAGGGCAGAACAAATGTAATCTGATCTGACAACATCCTTTTCAGTGGCAAGCACGACTATTACGGTTACCAACGGATAAATCAGGCATATAAGTTCTAAGCATTTAACGCAATAAAGGAATCCGACATAACTCAAGTGAAATGATAATATTGCATTTCGGGTCTCTCCTTAAATTTCCATGTTGTACAAAAAATATGTTGAAACGAAATCATAACTTGACATGCGATATAAATGTCAACAAGCACCTTAGAGCTGATATCCCCTGCCGCAGCGATTGTCCAGAAGAAAGTGGCAAACTTTATTGTGGGAGGAAGGGGCAAATGGTGATCACCTGTCTTTAAAGATCAACATTCAAAAGCTTTTTACAAAGTTTTATAAAATCCATTCAATTTTGTACATTTTAAAGCCTAAACAATACAAAAAATAAAGCTGTTTGTAGCATTATAAATCTAAGTATGACAGGGGCAGGTAACTCATGATTCAAATTCAACAGTAATTAAACACTTTCAAGAACTTATAATTGTGTGCATTAAGTATTATTAAAAAAAAATTCAGAACTGTAGAATTTACTAGAGTGTAAACACATTTTCAACTCATCAAGGGCAGAGTATTCTTGACTAATTTGCACATTTTCGATAATAATTGAACTCATTCTATAAATAATAGCCATATATGATTTAATTTTTTTTTCAAAATCCATTCACATTTGTACACAATAGCATGTAAACAATAAAGCCATGTTGAGCATTACTAAGTACATAAAGGGCAGATAACTCTTGTCACAAAGTATCCTATTTTGACAATAATTGTAACCCTAATATTTATATACATCATGTGTAAGTTAAATCAAAATCATTATTTACATTAAAGACTGTAGTTTCTAGATGGTAAAAACTGTTAAATATGGGTTTTTTTACTCATCAAGGGCAGATAATTGTTGACTAGTTTGTCCGTTTTCAAAAATGATAACAATTATTTGAAAACTAATAGCCATACATAGTTTAAGAATTTTTTTTATCAAAATCCATGCATATTTATAGATACTAGGATGTAAACAATATTAAAATAAAGCATTTTCTATCATTTCAAAGTACATCAAGGGCAGATAACTCTTGCCACAAGTATCCTTTTTTGACAATAATTGCACACCTTCAAGAACTTTTACTTATAGACATCGTGTGCAAGTATCATTTAAATCCATTTATAATTGTAGTTGCCAGAGAGTAAAAACAGTTAAATATGGCTTTTTTTACTTATCAAGGGCAGATAAGTCATGACTAATTTCTCCGTTTTCAACAACAATCAAATTCATTTGAAAACTAATAGCCATACATAATTCAAGAAAGTTTTTTCAAAATCCATGCATATTTATAGGCTCTAGTATGTAAACAATACCAAAACAAAGCATTTTCTAGCATTTCTAAGTACATCAAGGGCAGATAACTCTTGTCACAAGTATCCTTTTTTTACAATAATTGCACACCTGCAAGAACTTGTACTTATAGATATTGTGTGCAAGTATAAACAAAATATGTTGAATACTGTAGTTGCTAGAGTGTAAAAACTGTTAAATATGGCATTTTTAACACAAAAAGGGCAGATAACTCATAAATTCCTAAAATTTTCTGAAAAAAGTTTGATTTCCCACGGTGCTCCTATGATGACAAATAAGTATACCAAGTTTCATCCAAATCTGTTTATCGGTTTCGGAGATACAGTTGCGGACGGAAAACGTGACGGACGCACGGACGGACATTTTTAACACAAAAAGGGCAGATAACTCATAAATTCCTAAAAAATTTCTGAAACATTTTTGATTTCCCACGGTGCTCCTATGATGACAAATAAGTATACCAAGTTTCATCCAAATCTGTTTATCGGTTTCGGAGATACAGTTGCGGACGGAAAACGTGACGCACGCACGCACACACATCCGGACGGACAGACCTAAAACAGTATCCCTCTGCCTTTCGGCAGGGGATAATAATTTAGTAGTAGAATCTATACAAGCAGATATAAAATACAAGTATACATAAAAAAAAAGATTCAAACTGATAAAATATGTCAACATTTTAACAGACATGTGGACAGAAGAAAATAATATAATAAATATTTTAATCGGCAGAAGATTTTGAAAATGCATCGAAATAGCTAGAACAGAGAAATCAAAACCTATTCCGGGAATTATGAAACTTTATGCTATGTTTCCCAAATATTGTGTGCTACACACAGCTGATGTATCCTGTTACTGTAAAAAGTGTTTTGAAGGAACTCCATATGACCACCGGCACAAAGAAAGAGAAAATCAGATAAAACAATCCACCAAGCAGAGGATCAAGAAAAGGAAGTAAGAGATCACAAGAAGACCAATGACAGTCTTAAGACAAGCTACGAATGCAAAGAAAAGTGAAGACACAGAATCCTGTGTAGATATTGGCGTTGATATTAATAGATCCTACAGCGAGATAGCAACAATTAGCATGCAAGTATCAGTGGAATATGACCAATGCATGCACCAACCGATAGTGATGGAGGTTGATGACGATAAAAGTGAGGCATACAAAAGGAAAAGGAAAAGGAGAACGAAAGTCGTTTGATGGCCAAGTAAAGAGGATAAACTGTAGGTAACATTTGAAGAATTTGTTCATTTAATCCAGAAATTCATCGCTTGCGGCAATAGCAAACAACAATTTCAGTTTCATGATAAAGTTTCACATGGTTAATCTTGAAGTGCAATTTTACAAATATTGTGAATGCATTTATTGGTGTTTATGTGTGCTCGTCATGAGAACACTAGCATATACATTGTATCTACAAATATATATTGCAGTGTACCATGCATATTACATCTTTGCCCAAACCTTGCTTAAATTTCAAGTATCTAGGGTAATACAATGATGACTAACTGGTCAGGTACGTTAAATATCATATCAGAATAAACAAGAAATATCTTTAAAAAAGATATTCGGCGGAATGGGTGGTGAATTAAGGTAATGATGTATATGGAATTGATTTTATCCAAGTTGCAATAAATAGGATGGTAAATCAGGATATTAAGCTTAATATTTATCTAATAAGACACGCGCAGTAATCTACGACCACATACATATAATCAAAGACTGAAGGTCTTGAGAGTCGCCAAGAATGAGTTTTTGCAATCATTAAACTACTGGATCTGAGGTTAATCATTAGTTTGTTAAGGCAGTTGGTCTCTCAAAGACTGAAGGTGAAAGTACAGCAGAGAGCATTTACACACGTTTATGCTTTTGATCGGGCTACATTTTGCTGCAAGTTGTCAGCTGTTTGTCAGCTGTTTTTATTCCATCAATAAGTACTTTTTCAGAGGTGGTTGTCGAGATTACTTGAGAATTCTTGACAGAAGGTACAGTTTGCACATGGATCTATTGCTTGGTTCACAGGGGGGGGGGGGGGGGGGGGGGGGGGTCAATTTTCCACTTCCATCTTTATAAGCCAATTGAATTGCACTTACTTCTTCCTAGGATGTGACTGAAAGTGATTAGAATTTTTAAAGACAGATCTAGATCACTGAATTATACTTCCATGTCTAGATCTACGTGTATCATTTTTATTTTGGAATTTGTAGATACCATAAATTACTAAAATTCGTATGTGTGTGCTCTTAAATATGGTTTGATTGTTTAAATATTCTCAATCACCTGATTTTGATTTGAGATTTTTGGAAAGCACCCCCGAAATATGCCGAATATGAATTGTTTGAAACGACCCCTCAAATGAGAAAATAAACAAGTGTCCGCTTCAAGAATTCGTGTATGGATTTGTCTTGTAGAGTTAGTTCTATGTTCTGATTTATTATAAAAATATCTACAAAGTGTAGCAATGTACGTTTTAGGTATCTACGTGTTGTTGTGTTTTCGCATTTAACCAAGAGATTGCGATCGCGTTAAAAAATCACGGTTTGTTTACATTTGAGGTCACAGAGTTGCGCATGCGCTGGAGGAAAACGGTGTTAACACAAAAAATACCCATCATGCTCGAAATCTTCAGTCTTTTCGATATCTAGGTTAAATTCAAACGCCAGTTTTCTCGTAATCTCACTGAATTGTTACTGCTATTCTTTCTTTTTCATATACTTGGTACTAGATTAAAATTATGATCAATTCTATTATGAACAATTTCGTTCTGATTTGCAGAACGCATCAAATCATTGCCGAAATTTGAGACAATATGTCATATCTTAAAATAGAAACACTATGTCATTCAAATCACTACCTAACGGTCGGGACACGTAAAATTTCTCGGTTATAACTCACTAGCAGTAGCGGGAAATCGTGTTTACTACTGGTACCGCTACATAGCAAATCAGCCTATAACAGTCTGTGTCTCTTATTTTACAAATTTGTAAAAGGCAGTAGTCAAGTCTAACCGCTACCCAATCAGACTATTCGATTTTAAGCACGTGTCCTTAAGCTTTCATTTCTGGTCATTCACGATTGGTTGGGCCATATAAGGTTTGAGGCTCAATGAGAAATCAGACCAGCTCCGCCGAAAAATGGTAAAATTTGTAACTACAACTGCCCTTTGCGAGGCCTTACGGTGTTCTTCATTTTCAGTTTCCCACATTGTAGCAGGTTTCCATGTATGAATGTAACTTTGGTTTGAACTTCATATATTTGTACTGCAGTAGTAGTCAGACTCGTTAATTTGTCAGTTAATTGTTTTAATAAGTTCATAACAGTTCTACTTAAATGTTACTTGTGTATGATAAAGTATCTTTATTAGAGTTGTTCCAATCAGAAGTTTGTTACAAGTTGAACCTTTTTTCATGGTGTTTCGGACTTTTGAATGAACTGACAAAATGATGCCAGATACGTTACATTATGATGTGTCTAATTATTGACAAAATACAATTATGCATTACATACTTTCGAATTTTGTGATGAATATTTCCAATAGGAAACATTGTAGCTGTAATCTTATGCCAAATATTAAAAATATCTGCTTGGAAAAAATTCATGAAATAGATTGAAAAGACATCTGCTTTTTTACTTCACCATACACGTTAAAGGAAAGTGCCTAATATGTACATATTAATGTTATATTTAAAAAAAGCTTGTAATAATGTTAGTATATAGGGAGGTAAACAAATATTAATCAATCTGTTTCACTACTTTGGATGAAAATTAAATTATGGAACACACACATTAACGTACCTGAAATTAAACAGGCACTAGTAGTGTTTGGACACCTCTGACGACAAATGAACATTGAAAAGTGTCCCCATTATTTGTTTTGGGTACAGTTTGCGTTGAAAATCGTTTCTGGCGAATAAATTCCTCTGATATTGATAGTAGTTTTCATTTTTTGTTATTTCTGAAAGTGGGCCATTAACTGGCCTTGAGTGATATATATTTATTTATTTTCAGAATTTGGATATTTTTTTTAAAAAATTGGGAAATATTACAATTTCTCATTGAGAATGGGTCCGTTTTCCGGACCTGTGGGTGCATCAGAAAAAGGCTTGGTGTATGACGATTTTATGAATTCTTTATTTCGCACATCCGGGTATTACTGTCGTTTAGAGTAACTTCCCTGGCAACGCGGTGAAAGAACGCTTAAGCCCGCCGTTGATTTCGCCAATAGGTGGTTCACTCGAGTACAGTTTTATAACTTATTCTGCTCAAAGACCACCAAATGAAATGTACTCTAACACAGGATTGACTTATTGTTACTTTATAAAATTGTCTTGATAAAATTAAGATTTTCGCTCGTTTGGTCAGAATATTAGGCAATGTTGACCCGGAATCGGTGACTGTTGGAAAAGCACCCATATTTGAACAATATCAGGAAGCACGTCTGGTTAACCACTTTAAGAAACAGCTGAACTCGGGTATGGGTATTCAAGAGGAGAATGTGCTGAGGTGGCAAGCAGCTATGCTGTTCAATTGGACAAGAGGGATCAGTATAAACCACTAACAATCAAATGGGTCAAAGGGTTTGTAAAAAGATAGCCAGAACTGAAAGTTGTAAAACCTAGAGCGCTTGAACATGTGCGTGCTAAAATGGCATCAGAGGCAGTTGTTACTCAATACTTTAACAACTTAAAACTCACACTACTGAAACATGGACTTGTGGACAAGCCTCACCTAATATTTAATATAGATGAAAAGGGCATTTCAGTTGAGCACAAAGCCCCTCATATTGTGGCTAGTTCTGCAAGTTGCCCGTTTGCGTTCATCTCAGGAAAACCGAAAAATGTAACCGCCATTGGAGGTAGAAGTGCTGCGGGTGTTTCCATACACCCTTATTTTGTGTTCACAGGAAGACCTCAAAATTGCGTCCCCTGGTGCAACTGGTACAATGTCCGAGACCGGCTGGTCCAACAGCATAGTGATAAGACAGTACATTGAAACACATTTCATGAAGTTTGTGTCGAATCATGCAGGTCAAATTTCCTGATTCTTTTAGATGGCCACAGGTCGCATGTTTCTGTTGGACTGACTGACTGGGCAAGAGACCATAACATTGTAATATTTATTCTGCCTGCTCATACACGCCATATTCTTCAGCCGATAGATGTGTCATGCTACGGGCCATTTAAAAACATTTACAAGGCATTGTGTCATCAAGCTATCAGGAGTACAAGTGCTGCCATCATAAGATATCATATGTGTGAAATAGCCTGTACACCGTACAGCAAGACTCTGTGCCCAGACAACATAGTCTCTGGTTTTAGGCGAAGTGAAATACATGTATTCCCATTGAATCAATCTGCTATTCCTGCAGAATACTTGATCCCTTCAAAAGTGTATCAAGAGAAGTTCAACTCCGACGCAGATACTTAAGCCACAGTGGTAGGAGGTGTGGAGATCACAAACTAAAAGCAAACCAAAACAAAGAAACACTATGAGTAAACTGGTTGCCATCAAAGAAGTTACTGCAGACTTTGGGCGGTACCGGGGAACGGACTCGTTCCCGATTCGAGGCGGACCCGTACCAATTTGACCACCGGTACCTTCCCAATCAAAATACATTACATATCAGACCCGTTCCCAATCAAAATAAACATGTTTCCCAATTGTCAAATTACATTTTCCTTTTAAATCATAGCAAACCATCCATATTGCAACTTATCTTTTGCTCTAATGTAAGTCTAATGAACGTAAAAAGTAACGCAACTCCACTGACATTTTGGGAGTATATATAAAACAATACCAGTGAAAACGGCCGCATTTCGGAAACGGTCCGTGCGAAGCTTACATGCCCTTATAATGACAAGGTTATCGTTCCGTGACCGCGAATTCTGCCGATATTGGTAGGAATTTACAACCCCAGTCTGACCAACCATTTTGCCACCTACTATTGAAATTTAAGAGAAAATCTACAAGTATGAGCCATAATTTCAAGTACTACCGGAAATAAAAAGTAAAAAAAAGATGATAATAAAAAATTTCCATCGCTGAAGGATTTTGGATTTTCCTGTCAACCTGTAAGAGTCTCAGCGACTTAAGCGTCTACTGCAAGTACTGTAACAGTAAGTTACATAGATCTAGTTTCTACACCATCCATTCCACCATCCGATTCCAGTACGGCTACAGCCGCTAGCAGCGTGTCCGGCTCTATAGAGACTGATGGAGAGTGTCAGTCTATGATTTGTTCTACTGTGTCAAAGCCATCGTCCGATTCCAGTAGGTCTATGGCTACAACCGCAAACAGTGTGTCGAGCTCAACAGAGACTGATGGAGAGTTTCAGTCTATGATTTGTTCCACTGCCTACTAGAACAGGTAAAATTAAATACCCATGTGCCACTGTAATAGCAAAATATGAACAACGGTACAAATGGCTGTACTTTAGTGCAAGTAAAAGTGGTTATGTCTGTAAACAGTGTGAGCTCGTTCAACATCAAACCCACCGGTGTTCGTCCAATGAACTTCACTTGGAGACCACCCCTTACGTAAGCTTGAAAAGCATGATAGAACCGAGGTGCACAAGGCAGCGAGTCGGAAGAGGAGGTTGTAGCAACAAACCGTAAGTACATGAATGCACTCAATGACACTATCATGCTTGCCATTACTAATCGATGGGCACTAGACAAAGTTTCAGACTTAATGCAACACTGTGACAGACTTGAATCAAGGCCAATCAAGAAATTCAAGGACATGAACAAATCTTTAAGCTACACATCTTCAACATCAGTTACAAGTATGATGGAGGCGATGAACTCATTGTTTTAGAAAAAAATATTAGATTATATTGATCAAGCAGACTAAATTGCTGTTTTAGTAGGCGAGTCAACTGATGAAGCAAACAGGACACAGTTGGAAGTCATGATCGGAATGCTAACTACCAATCGTGTCACCAAATACCATTTTCTTGGGATAGTCAATGTTAAAAGAGCTGATGCTGTATCACTCATGGAGGCAATTGAGACTGCTTAACAACTGTCACATCAACATCAATAAGATCATGTTTGTTGGCTTTAACTCTTTCCTCCCTGAAACTTTAAATGGACAATCCCAGTTTCCATTTAAGTCTTGTCCATTTCTGACTTTTAAGGGTTGTTTTTGTCAATGTTTTGCATTATGACAAACAGTGAAGACCCAGATCAGAGGGCTCCTTACGGAGCCCTCTGATCTGGGTCTTTACTGTTTGCATAGGACAAGTGAACTATTCACATGTTTAATGTTTGCAAAGGACGCCAATAAGCGGGACTAAGGTTCAAAGGGTTAATGGATGTAATACAATGAGCGGTGAATTGAAAGGTACATCCCGTTAAGTTTTTCCAGATTTATACAAAAAACACAATTTTATATAAATCCATGAAAATATCATAAATTGTATTTTACTCAATGCAAACTCGAATTTAATAAATCAAGCGATTAATCCATTTCTATGCTCATAAATAATTGATACAACTAGTCCTTATAAAGAGGAGTACAGAGACGCTTTTATCATGTCGTGCCACATTCCATATAAAAAAGTAATATACCAAGTTAAAGTCTACTTTCAGTCCGAATGACCGCTCAGCCGACTGTACATATACTCCCCTGATCATCGAGCCATCTTGCCTATGAGCACTGCTAACATATGGCGCAGTCAAATGCAGCCGCAGTACCGACTCAGACCCTTCACAGGTACCCATTTTAACCCCTGGGTGGAGAGGAGCAATTCGCGGTACATGTCTTGCTCAAGAACATTCCTGTACATCATCGGGGATTCAGAAAAATCCCCTAGTCAGACCGCTGGTCCGGCGGGGGATCGAACTCACGACCCCTGGTACCGTAGTCCAAGGTGTTAACCATTGGGCCACTACGTACATCATCTGCAGGAGTCACAGGCTGTGTCAAACACCTTATGAAAGAGCTTCCTGTGCTCCATGACGTCGATGAATTGCTGCTTGGAGTATACAAGCTATTTGAATACTCGCCACAGAAGTTTGCAGTATTTAAGGTATACTGAAATTGTCGCTGAAGATGACATATCTCCATCAATCTGTCACAGTAATAGGGATAAACTTTCAAGACTAACGCATTTGACATTGAATTGTGACTAGTCACCTTGACCTTTCAAGTTCGACACAAGTGTCTAATCCTATTTTATTAACCTTATAGAATGTTCAATCAGATAATGATAATAAGGAACTGGTCCTAGTCAGAGCAGCAGCAACAAGATGGCTGTCTCATGGAAAAGCATGCAAGCGCTTCATTGGCCGCTATGTGGAGGTATTACTACACTTAGTTTCTACACATAACAACTTATTTCATTGGTCTAAAAATTTTAATCGATATCAATTTCAGTAAATAAGATAATTATATTTTCAAAATAGGCAGCTTTTTGATAATTAGCTGTTGAGGAAAGGGCCAAATATATATTTTCTATGTGCTAAGCCTGAAAACATAACTCATTACTGTAAATTGCACATGTTATAAACTAGTATCAAATTAAGGGATGAGACAAAGGATAACTCGACATTTCATCAGGACCAAATATGTTTGATACTGATTAGCAGACAGCAGACTGGTAAAATAGTGTGTTTTGTCTCAAGATCTGATATGAATTTTAGGTCTTTTGTTTTTCAGATCATAGACAGTATTGACTTAAGTCTAGAAAGGACTCGTCAGCCAGAAGTTGTTGGAATCCGGGACATGGTAACCAACAAGAATACACTTGATGCCATTGCTATCCTTTGTGATATCCTGGAGCTGGTGAACATCTTTTGCAAATACCTCCAAGGATCGGTAGACTTCACCCAAGTTACCCTAAAGTTGAGGGTAAATAAACATTTTTAAAAAATAAATCAAAACTGAGCTCTATCGTATGGTATTTCCCACAAAAAAACTTTACTTTTCAGGACTAAGATCAGCCTTCTTGTTTCTTTGAAGAGACTGATCAGAGTCGGTGACCAGTCTGCAATGTTTTGCAAGATAGTTGAATAAATGGAAATATCATAGTAAGGATTTTCTTTACCTTTTAAAAGTTTTATTGATAGTTTCATATGTTCTTCTATACCTGTTTAGAAGTTTGAAATATCTTTACTTATTGAAAACACGTTTAAAAAAATGAAAAAAGGCTCAGATAATTACAGTTACTATACATGTGAATTTTTACCACACGAAACATTCAGTAACAGTTTGCTTTATGCAGGAGTTGATTGATACACTGGAAGGACTGACAGACAGATTTAGGGGAACATTAGAAAACAACAACACTGATCTTACGATATCAAAGCATCAGGGTCTGTTTGAAGAGGTAGATGAAAGAACAGTCTTCGTCAGACGCATGAGGTAATTCATTGACTAATATTTAGATTGTTCAAGACACATTTACAACATTTAAAAAGGAGACTGCGTATTATAAAGTGTTTAAAATAGGATAGGGGTACTAGTAAAGTACTTTTGGTGCTCTATAATTTACAGGAACCAGAATGTATACACTCAGGAGCAAGTGGTCCATGTCTTGGCTTGCCCCATGGTCAACAACTTGATTGGGGAGCTTCAGGATGGCTTCCATACATCACCTGTGTTGTCTGCATTCTCTGTTTTCAGTCTGAACAATCTTCCAGAAACCATGGCTGAGCTGCCAGATTATGGCAAGGCAAGTTTTTAAAAAAAAATTATATTGGGTCAGAGGACAACTTTAGAACAATCCAGACTTAATCGAAAATTGAACAGTTCTCGTATTCAATCATTTTACTAAATGTTACTCAAAGGTTAAAAGTGATAATGCTTACTTAAAGCATTAATACATCTAAATCAAGTAAAGTACTATTTATTACATTAGTATACCTTTGATTACAAAGCAGTAATATTTGTAAAATCAATCACTAATTTGATCTCTTTAAAAGTATTATAATAATCATAAATTACTGGTTAAAAGGAGTCTATCCAAACTCTATGGTGATATGAAGGAAAACCAATATGCTGGCCATAGAAGTCGGGCAGTCCCACTCCTAAACAGACAAGCATTGTCTGCTGAGTGTGAAGGTTTCAAACACATGATGTTCCTAGCTAGGTAGCAGCAAACTGTTCTGCAGATTCCAAGTTCACCATTTTATTTGCATGATTTTTTTTACTAACAGTCTCATTCTGTTATGACTGATATGTGCATGACCTTGTTATTTTACATTTACATTTATGATTTTAAAGTTGGTTCTTTTACCCTTTAATAAGGTTACCTGTTATATGTTTATGCAAAACTGTACCCACTATCATTTTCATATGTCAATGTTAAAACTGGGAAAATGATGATGAATAATGATGTATGATCTAACAATTTTATCATTACATATTTTTTCAAAGATGAACAAAAATAAATTTAGCCTTTAAGTTTAATTAAGTTAAAACTGTAATTATCTAATCATAATATACACAAAGTTGAGAAACTGTATCAGATGGAACATTTGCATATGCCAATTAATTTAAATTCAATGAAAGGTGGATAAATCTGAACTTTATGTAATTTAGAAAATGATAAGGCATGTAATCATAATTATGCAAAATATAATTTCAGGAACAGAGGCCAGCCAGACATGCTGCAGGAGTTGCTGGCAGATGACAGGCTCCGGATAGCATATGCATCCACGTCCACTCTAATTGTACTTGGACAAGCACAGCCTCTGTAAAGAGGCTGTTCAGTTTAATGAATTCTGTATGCACAGTGAACAGAAATCGGCTAGGTCAGGCAACACTAACCCCAATTATGAGGTTTTATTATCTTGACATCAGGTTACTTATTGACATGGAGAAGGAGGGGCTATTGGACACCTTCATGGATATGGAGATGAGGGAGATTCAACGTTAAGACAAGTATACAGTTATACTGTTTTATGATTTAAAAGTTTACGTTCAAGTTGAGTGTTACACATCATATAACAGTATAAACTTTCTGATCAGGCAAAGGGTTATGCATCCAATTATCAAATATCATTACACTAATAATCATTAAGTCAAAATAAGGATCCGCTTCTTCTCCTTTTTTGTCAGTCAAATGTGTCTCCCTACATCTGAGGAGATATAATATTGAGTATTGTGCTAAGCAGATTTCAGTCTGTTTATGTCTGTCAGTTAAATGACAATGTTTTATAATAACATATAGTAAACACTTTACAGTGTAGAAACTAAAAATCCCAATTTGTTTGTTGTCATTTATTCACCACTCGTTTTTGCCAACTTTACGAATTCACGATGCAAAAAATTTCCAATTTGAGGGGTACCGGACCCGTTCCCAATTGGGTGAGAAAAAAACGCTGCATTACTCACTCATCGCATTAGAGACAAAATGATAATTCATGAAAACAAACAAAGGTTCGCAAAGGCAACAAGAGCACCGCCAGCCGGGCACATTGTACACCCGTCAAATCTAGCTTAGAATGTAGTCATACTAAAACCCTATCAAGGTAAAGTGAACAAAAGGGAAACAACTCTGAAAGTGAGGGGTCACATTACCAAGTTTGAAAAGGATTGGAATAAATTTATTTTGAGTTAGAGAGCGGACAAACTAAACAAGAGCCCCATGGGGCATATTTCGCACACCTGAGAATAGCTGACAAAATGGAGATAATGATTTATGTCCAGGACAGGGACATTTTTTACCCGAGGGGCATAAATTGAACAATCTTGATAGAGGACCTGTAGCTAATGCTATGTGCCAAATATCTAAGACCAGGGTACTAGGGTTTTAGACAAGAAGATTTTAAGTTTCCATTGAAAAAATATATTTTTAGCTCCTGTGACCTACATATGCAACAGACTTGAACCATTTGAACAAAATACGTAAATGACATCTAGAAGTATCACCATGCCGAATATCAAAGCTCTGGCCATATTAGTTTCAGAGGAGCAGACGTTTGAAAGTTTCACTATAATAATTATAGCTCAATGTAAAACGGTGACGCCTGGGGAGGGGGCCAATTTTGACTCCAGTGGCATAATTTGAACAAACTTGATAAGAGGACATGAAGATGATGCTATGTGCCAAATATCTAAGCTCTGGTCCTTGTAGTTTCAGACAAGAAGATTTTTTAAGTTTTTATAGAAGCAAACTAGACCTATCACAAATGGTGATTCATACCCCCAGTACGGTCTTGTCACAAGAGGTAAATGTTTCTGGATAATGTTGATGTGTGCACTTAAGTGCTCCCTAATTTGGAAAAGAATAACAAAGGGCAACAACTCCAAAAATGGATAAAAATATAACAACAAAGGACAATAACTCCAAAAATATGGATGACAGAATAGAGGGTCTTATGCACTGCACTCCTGGTCAATGAGATTTTTACTGTATATGAAGTTTGAAGTCAATAGCTCTTATACTTTGGAAGTTATGCTCCAGACAAGCCTAAATTTGATAAAAATAACAAAGGGCAATAACTCCAAAAATACTGATGATAGAGTTGCGGTTCTTGCGCACTGCACTCCTGGTCAGTGAGATATATCCGTATATGAAGTTTGAAGTCAATAGCTCTTATACTTTAGAAGTTATGATCCGGACAAGCCGGACGGACGGACATGGTGACTCCAGTATACCCCCCCCCCCTCCCCCCCATTTCGTTTGAGGGGGTATAAATATTTTTTTAGCTCCTGTGACTTAGATATGCAACAGACCGGAACCATTTGAACAAGACACGTAACGGATATTTAGAAGTGTCACCCTACCGAATACCAAAGCTCTGATGTACCAAGACTAGAAATTGTGTAGCAAGTGACCCCCGTGCCTTCACACCAAAGATGTTTGCACAAGAAGGTTAGAGCTATTCTTTTATTTTTCTTAAAAAAACAATCTGCACTGAAACCATCGCAGAAAAGGAGAAAAATACATGCTAAAATGCATATAGATCTAAACTATTATTTAAACTACTTTATTTACTATTTAAAATGTAGATCTAGTGTCATTTAACTAAACCAAACCTATTACAATCTATGTCGTGTCAGGTGATGAAAACTGCCCAGTGACGCTCTACAAAGTATATGCAGAGAAAAGACCTGCAGAACAGCAAACACCAGATGTGCGTTTCTATCTTGCTATCGATCCAAACTATGGAAGGTCTACACAGTGGTTCATGAATGGCTTCATTGGTAAAAGTAAACTCGGGGAGATTGCAAAAACCATGAGTGAAAAAGCAAAACTTTCTGGAAATCACACAAACCATTCAGCAAGGAAAACATCTATATCCAAGCTTTTGGATATAGCGCCAACTGATGTGACTCAACTTTCAGGTCATAAGAATGTCATGAGTCTAAACGACTACAACGCCATCAGTCTGTCCAGACAACAACGTATGTCGGAAGTCTTACATCATGTCAGTTCTAGTTACACTTCTACTAGCTGCAGGCAGGAGATAGCTATTTTTCATGCAGATAATAAAACCGACGATGAGTTAGCTTTGGCCTCCGAAGAAGTGGAAAATGCACTACAGACAATTCAAAACTATGAACAAAACAATTTACCAAACAATGCTCAAGTTAATGACTTACCCCTAGTACACACATCACCTGGGTCTGTACAAGTTAAGCAAAAGTTCGACCGAGACAAGTTTTTTGTTAACTTTACCCTCAATAGTTCAGTCAACTTCACCTTTAATTAGAGCTAGCTATATATGTTTGTTATGTTGGCGTTGTATTTGTTCGATATGTTCTAGATCTACTAGAAGTTTATTTTGCAAAATAATAAATATACTAGAAGTGCCTTCAGGCCAAAATTACACACATAATTTTGTTTTTGTTCTATTTGATCTACATAAAGTTTATTTCGTAAAAGGTATACAATAAAAAGGTCAAAATATGACCTAGGCGTGCCTTCTGTCCATAATGGCACACCTAGTGACACAATGGCCCTAGGGACGTTATGACACCAGGTGTGCCATTATGGACAGAAGGCACGCCTAGGTCATATTTTTAACCTCTTATTATTTTTTGTTTTTACATAATACCAGAAATATATTCTCATAACCGGTCAACCCTCACACCATTCTAACCCTTATATTTTTCCAAAAAAAGATTTTGCATTTGACATTTCACCCGTAATTCGTCTGCACATCGTGTGACGTCATTCAATAAATAAACTTGGACCTTTTACCAAGAACGAGGCTATGTCAGTGTATTTTTCTACGGAAGAAAATAAGGGTCAATATCATAATCATACACAATGACATTTCTATTAAAATGTATATAATATGCAATCAATTTATGCAATTCTGAAGCAGAATAATAAACTTAGAGTAGAACTTTAATATTGTGTTATGGAATATAACAAATTTAATTAAAGGAAACGAAAATAATATGATTATGATCCACAGAAAAATTAAAATAAAAATCTTTTGGCTGAAATAATCATGAGTGGGAAGGGCTAAAAATCTATCCTATGGTAAATAACTTCTCATAATATTTTAGGATTTCTCTGGCAATTCCAGAGGAGGAGACGACAATAAATATGATCCTGCCCATCTTGCATCTGCATATTATGCAGCCTTAATTGGGTGTCTGTGTACCAGGCTGGAAGGCAATTCCGAATTCTAGTGTCAACCTTAAGAGACCGGAATAGGGGAAATGTGGCTGTTGATGGTAATCCAGGCCCAGAGAGAATCTTCACCCAGTCTGTAGAAAAACACCTGGTTGAAAATATAGAATATATGGCCAGTGTAGGATACGGATATAAAATAGCCAATAAACAACACATGTATTTATCTGCTGACTTTGCTTTGATATTACTCCGGAGAACTTTTTAAAAGAAAAAACAATCACAACTGCAATATAGAAACCAAAGAAAACTATGTCCTTCCATTCCTTGCTGGTACCTTAGTCTGCAAAAACAACATTGCCATTGGCAATGTTGTTTTTGCAAACTACGGTACAAGCAAGGTGAGTTACGACATTATGAGTTAGACTGTCAGCAAATGCCAAACCTCTTCCTTGCAAATCCAAAACTACCATCAGTACAATGAGTACATCTAAAAAGAAAAGTAAATGTAGGTCATCGCCACAGCCTGGACCATCTGTAGACACTGACAAAGACAGTGACGACCAGCTAGATGGATTCTGATGAAGACACTTGTTGTGTGTGTCACAAAATTGAACCACCCGCTCTGAAAGACTGTGTCAATCTTGTGATTGTAAAATGGGCTAAATGTGAGCACTGGACTCATTTATATTTGTGCTGTAGAACAACAACAGTTAGGCGCCTTACGTCTTAGTTCTTTCTTTTGGCCTCATTGTTGTAAGACAGTTTGCTGAAATATCATTGATATGAAAGTTCGTTACAAGTTTGGACAATAGAGCCCATTTTCATATTTCCTGAAAATATAAATATTATTTGTTCAGGAAATTAACAATTTTTACAATATATTTTTGGTTAGGCTAAATTTAACTGTTTCAATGGACAACAAAGTTTAAAATTAAATTCCTTGGAAATTTGTACTTTTTCTTAGAAGGTAAACAAATTTTCAACACTATTTTAATTATTTTGGCCCTGTTATTCTTCCATATTGATATACCGCGATATACCGTAGCCAAAGAACCAGAAAGGTGGTGGTTGCCGATGATACGGTGGTACCAGGACTGTCCGAAGCACAGATTTTCCGCGCATAAACTATGAACCATCCCCCCCCCCATCTACTGCCCCCATAAATCTTTCAAAATGAGTCAAAATACATCAATATGTTCAACAAACATCCTTAACAAATGTTTCAAGAAGTTTTAAAAAAAATGGGTTTTTTTTTTTTCGTATCATGTATGTATACAACGAAAAGGTGGATGTGAATTCAGAGCCATCAACTTCCCAACCTTGTCATTTTGTCATTTTTGGGCCGATTTTGACAAATGATGGCTTATTATTTACATTTAACAGTTCTGTTCAAAGAAAATTAGCTCACAGCCCAAGCAAGACACGAGCACAAGTGAAGAAATAAAAAGTTTGATAGGCACCGTGTGCGCCATCATTCATCCACCTAAAATTTTGGACTTGTTCGTCATTCAGCGATTAACAAGTGCATTTGCGACCATGCATTACACCATGGTACGGGTAATTAATAGAAAATGAAATATATAATAAATACCTTTTGAATTATCGGTAAATGAGCATTACTGTTGCGAAATAAATTTCTAGATAACTTTCGTTTTCATTTCGGTTGACAAACGGATATGATCATTGGGCGGAACAAATGCGCGAAGATTTACTGATGACAACGATTTTGACCCGACTCGAATAGAAATTGTGATTTGAGTGTTTGACAACATTTTGTCAACGGAAAACATCAAGTGGTGATTCGAATAGAACTTGTTGACAACTGTTCCAACTAACGCGATAGTTGTCCTGATTCGAACACGACCATTGTCTTTGAGGCGCTTGACTTTTGCGTCATTTCCTGCTTTGAAGCTGGTTCTCGGTTTCGCTAGAATAATAATAGTTTGACTGGGCAACCAGTCGTTTGTTTGGGAAAATTTAGTGTGGACGAATGATTCCGTATAAGGGGTCTCCCTACTTTTTGAGTCCCAAATGCGCGTATTCGCTAATTGCTTTGAATTTTTTTACCAATTATCGTCAAAGAAAACTGTTTGCTGTAAACAATGAGCCATCATTTGTCCAGATCGTCCAAGATTTGACAAAATGACTTGGGGGTTGTTTCTGCAAGGCGCTTTTTCATGGCAGCCTTTACTATTTTACTTATAAATTAGCAAAAAAAAAAAAAAAAATTCAATTTCATGAAACTTCAGGAAATGTTCTTTTATGATGATTATTGAATGTAAGGATAAATTTTAGGGTATTTTATCCACGTTTGGTGGTGGTGGAGGGGGGAGTAGCAGCTGGGGGTAGTGTCATAGCCTACGGGCCGAATGCCTATAGTCCGAAGCCGTTGTGAACGTGTACATAGAGAAAGAAGAGGAAGATGAGCATGATCCTATGTCTACCTATGTACGTACGGGAACCTAAGAACGACTTTTGCGTGCGGTATAAGTTGATGATGGCATCAACTATGGTGGACATCAATAGGGAGCCCATATGTAAAATTCGTGTCATGAACCCGTTTACAGATGCTGTTGACCTGCGACAGGCTGCGGAAATAGCAGTAGCAGAGAAGGTATGCAGAGTGGTAACCGTGGTTACCAATGTCGAAGAAGAGGATAGTGTGAATAACATGAGCCAAGTAAGGCGGTTGCATGTTTCAAAAGAGTACACAAGAGATACCAAGTAGCATTAAAGGGTTCGAACTTAGCGGTGATCGTGAATTGCCCGAACATATAAGAGGCCTCCATTCAAAGTCAACAAAGGGGAAATCAGAATACAATAAGAAGGTTGTAGCTGGTTTACTGTTAAAGCATCAAGACTCCTTTTCCAAAGATGATTGGGATTTAGGACTGACACACCTAGCAGAACATCCTATCAACACTCGGAATGCTACACCTGTCAAGCAGAGACCAATAAGATTTACCTTAGCCTATGCTGAAGAGGAGAAGAAGGCGGTAGAAGATCTTTTGAAGAAGGGAGTGATACAGAAGAGTACCTCGCCAAGGGCAAGTCCTATAGTTCTGGTTTAAAAGAAATCGGGCGCGATCAGGCCATGCATTGATTACAGACGGGTTAATGCCTTAGTTAAACCTGACGGTTTTCCACTGCCAAGAATACAAGATTGCCTTGATGCAGTGTCGGATTCATCTTACTTTGGTAGCTTTGATCTAACGTCAGGCTATTTTCAGATCCCTTTAAAGAAAGAGGATATTCCTAAAAGTGCATTCTGTTGCAAGTTTGGCCACTACGAGATGACCCGAATGGCGTTCGGATTAAATTACGCTGGGAGCATATTCCAACGAACTATGGAATTGGCATTATAGGGCCTACAGTGGGAGACATGCCTGGTCTATATTGATATCATTGTGTACGCATCAACCTTTGAAGAGCACACTTCCGTAGTTGATGAGGTCCTTAGTAGAATACAGCAGGCGGGCATGAAATTGAAACCAGAAAAGTGTCATTTGTTTCAAGCCGAAGTAACCTTTCTGGGTCATGTGGTATCAAAAGATGGTGTAGGACCAGATCCTACTAATGTAGCGAAAATACTTGATTGGCCGACACCGCAAAATCCAAAGCACGTAAACAGTTCGTTGCCACAGCGTCTTATTACCGGATGTTTATAAAGAACTTTGCAGAAACAGCACGTCCCTTAGCCGACCTCACCAAAAAGAACCAAGTGTTCCTGTGGACGAGCCACGCACTTTAGAGACAGAACACACAGAAGGTCCAGCTGAGTATGCCATTAACCTTAGATCCAGGATGATGAAAGCCCATTAAGTTGCCAGAAGTCACCTTGGTCAACAAGCTATCCGCAACAAAGAAAACTACGATTTCAAGTTGTCCTTTCAGCAGTACAATGTCGGTGATGTAGTCTGGTGCCTCCATGAGACTCGCAAAGTCGGTGTGAATCCAAAACTTGAGAAGGCATATCAAGGCCCATTCCTAATCGTGAGGAATCAGTCCCTATCAACTTTGTTTTGTGACTGAACAAAGAAATGTTAATTATTATTTAAAAGTGTTAATTGGTGTAAAAAAAATTAATAAGTTTTACAGATTAACATGATCAACATTGTAATAACCAGTGTAATAGATGTATGAATATGACTTATTTCTACAGATACATGTTTGAGATGGTAAACATCAACATGCTGTTGACTGGAGACAGTTTATTATATTGTGAAAACAGTTTATTTACAATGTGTAAACAGTTCATTTATTATCTTATGATAATAAATAAAGCATAATGATTTCTGAGGTCACTGCAGATAGTACTGATTATACTTTTGAGATGTAACTCTACCGTAATTGTTCCCAAAAAAGGTTCAAAGGTTGAACAAATTAAGTAATACAAATTAAGGATAGGTCATAAGCATCAATCACTTAGAGTTGATTAAACAATGAAGTTATAACCGTTTTATTAAGACAGCGTTCTTACAATTGTATCTTCCAGATGAATAAATACGAAAGACTCAAGCAGGAAACGCAACACAAACAACACACTTACCTCTCAAGCAGAACACACACACAGTCATACCATATCAAACACACACACACGCAATCCCATTCCTTCATCTACACACTAAATAGAAAACAACACGCAAGACAAACATAAAGCAAAGTGAATATAGAAGCCCGCCTTGGTACGGTCAGCAGCAATCAATAATTAATTATAAATTAATTATTAACAACCACTGGGGGGTTAAACCTGGGTTTAGGGGCGCCCAACCTCACTCTTATCTCCTATATTCATCTATAAAGACGAACAGTGTACATAAAATATATACCCTGTTCCACAACCTTACAATCAAAAAGAAACCTGTAAAGGAGAAGAGATACCTCACCTACCAGTGTGGATCCTGTACCAAGCAGGGTAGGAGATACCGTATTGTCGCCCATGCGCTGAAAGAACACGTTCCTATGGACCAGGTACCGTATTACTGCACCATGTGTAACTTCAGATGCCAGGACCGTGAGAGTCTTCTGGGCCACATTAAGAAGTACGCCAGGCACCGGGCAGAAGAACAGAAGGTTGGGGTACCAGACTATTCCAAGATCCTGAAGAGGGGAGATAATCCAGTCAAGGTGGACGACCTGATGTTCGTAGTGAGATCCTCCCCTCACAACACTCCTATCCAGACTGCTGAGGAGGACATATTCGCTGACCAGGGCGATGTCATGGTCATGTCCGGTTGACTCTGTGTTTCAAAGTGGCTGGCAGAACCAAGTCTGCCAGAACTGTCGTCTACTCAAGTTGTCCAGCAGGAGACCTACGTACCAGAGTATATCCCAACTTCAATCACTACAGCGGCACAAGGGATCCAGTACGTGCTCGGGTCGATACCTTAATGGAAGAGAATCCGTTCCACTTCCTTAAACGCATCACTTACAGTGACTGGCCTACCCACTGCATCTAGGAGGGCCTTAGCCAGTGCTGACAAGCCAGCATTTGCAACAACCAGGATTGAGTCCAAGTCGCCCCAGAGGAGGGACAGTACTTCGGTATTTCGTCGGTCGTTTACACCATGCTCCGGCTTCTCTACGCCATTGTTAGATGAGAAGAGGACAGAGGAGGTGGAGGTGATGCCATCGACTTTGGATAGGGAGGACCCTCTTTTCTCCGGGGAGGATCCAGTATTGCAATCAAAAAGGGGCCCTTCAACAGAAGATGTCCAGGAGCCGGCGAAGAGACCTTGCCTGAATGCCAATTCCAGTCCACCAGACGTTACTAGTGTTATTGCGGACGCAATCACTAAGGGTACAGACAAAATCTGCAAGGCGTTGGACGATCAGCTTAGAGCAATAAACAATGTGAAAGACAGAGTCCATATGGGTTGAGAGGCGGGTAACCTCAATCATGAGGCTACTGGAGGCAAAGCTGACAAAGGAAGGGCCAGGTCCGTGCGGAGATGTCAGGCATGAAAGACCAGAAGCTCCTCCAAAGTCCAAGTCGTCACCACACACAAGGCTCAGAGGAGGAGTTCGCCAAAGTCCAGCCCCAGGCCACACCTACAAAGGAAGTCTTGAATGAAGCATTTGGATGAATTTGAATTAATTGTTTTTTAAATACTTAACACAGTCTTATGGACATTGACCAGTTCAACTATTGTTATTTACCTTTACAAGTTTAATCTTAATTCAGCAATTGGATTCCTGTGCTAAGGAAACAGAAACTATTTTCCTAAAAGGACATTGGACATTTTAATATTTACTATTTATTGTTACGCGTTTAATATTTAACGTTTACTTCATTCAGTGAAATTAAGTAATAAGGCAGCAGCAGCTTCGCCTTCATCATGACAATGGACATTAGAAGTAATTAACCCATTAAGTCTTATTGACTCATTGCGCAATAGCCTCATACATACTCATTTTGACACACTTTAATCCACTAGCTTGTATTGAGATAAGCATTGATAATTTTTTATCACTTATGAGTTAATAGGTTAATGTTATTTATTTGAAAGTTATTTTAATGTATATTTAAGTAAGAAGGCAGCAGAAGCCTTGCCTTCCTTTGAAGGGGGTAGTGTAACACCCCAGTGTTTATCGTTAAACCTTACTGTTTTCTTGATGACCTGAAAGGATCATGACGATTGCCACGGCTAATTTATTTAATAGACTTACCTTTCAATCCTAGAAAATTCCTTTGGTAATGTGTCATGAATCTTATTATTATCCTTAATTATTGTTCACTGGTTAGAACTAAATAGTCTAATCACTTGTGTTAAGTAAGCACATCCATGTATTCGTCACTGCAGACACTCAGTTTTCCATCAATGTTTTATTACCAGTGCACTTGTACTAATGTTGGTCAAGTGGACATTTTGTGCCTGGAATTATGGGTCATTTCCAAGAAAAAAGAAAAGAAATACAAGGTAAAAAGGGGCATAATTCTGTCATTTGTTGGCAAGATTTATGTTACTTCAAGTAGAGTCTGCAAACATCACACTTATAATGTGTACCAAGTTTGAACAGGGTGCCCACAGAAATCCAAAAATGAAATTCCCTGATAATTCCCTGACTGAAGGGTGATTTTCCCTGATCATTTTTGCGGCGTACCCAACCGAAATACACCTGTGGATGTATGGCCTCCAACCTCACCTTATAGTCATACCTTCACCACCATTAAGCAGAATTCATTTTTTACTTATATTTGTTCTAAGTTTTAAAGGTTTCATATGATTTTTTTCTTTATTGTAACTTTTCCCATTTACAGCAGCACCAGAAGCATTTTATAGGCAAATAAAAATGTTCAATCTTGTACAATGAAGGAGATTAAGTGAATTTGGGATGGCAATTAGGGTAAACCAGCCTTAAAGCATTTGTAACGTACGTGGTACGTTGGTATATGCAAATGAGGCTTCCCAAATCGTTGTATGGTGGGAAGTGAGTCAATTATATAGCGCAACAAACATCTCTTGATGTGAGCTTAAGCTTTGCACCGACGTGTTTTTTTGTTGCTGGGTCACTCGATGGTGGCAGCGGTGGGATAATGACAACTGCCAGACCGGAGTTGCCTTACCCACGGTTCTCCAAGGGTCCAAGTCTCGGGACGACACTTCTCGGAGGGGAGAGTAATGTAATGTACGTGGTACGTTGGTATATGCAAATGAGGCTTCCAAAATCGTTGTATGTTGAGAAGTGAGTCAATTATATGAGCGCAACAAACATCTCTTGATGTGAGCTTAAGCTTTGCACCGACGGGGTTTGTTGTTGCTGGGTCACTCGGTTTGCACGTTACACATTATTGACAGAAATAATTACTATTCAGAACAATAACTCACAGACTGACAATTGATGTATAACAGAAACATGTATCTCACATTATAAAACCCAATAAATAGTGTCATCTCTAACCAAAGAAATATTTGCTGTACTAATTTTTCAAAGTTTCTGCACAAATTTGAATATTTTTAAATGCCTACACCAGTTATCAATCAACTTAGTTTTACTCTTAATAGTAATATTAAAGTACTGTTTTAAAATAAGCAAAGCTGAAATTGTAAGATATTGAGAGCATCAAAGACTTCTGCCTAGTCAACTTACTTATTAAGTTAAAGGAGCAATTTGGCTCATGATGCATGTTGTTGTTTGCAAATACCTCAATATTCTGTCCTTTAATGGTTAATCCTGTCAACAGTTCATAACATCTGCAGACACTGTACACCCAGACCAGACTTATATGGGAGCTCTCTATAGAGTGTAAATTGCTTGCTTATTTAAAACAGTATCTGTAAAATTATTCAATTCCAAGCAGACAGGTTAGTGTATTGGTGATCGAAAAAACAACAAGGGAACTATAACTTGATGTTGAAAGTATTAAAGCAAGTAGGCAATGTGAACAAAATACTTTGCTAGCATAAAGGTATACATGCACTACCATGCAAATACATGGAACATTCACCAAATATCAAGCTTTTAGGTATATACTTAAGAAGACTATAATAAAGCATAATAGCCACATGCATAGCAAACGGTCAAAATAGACAACAGATGATCATAGTTACACCATGGTAACCATCAATGATCATCCAAACCACTGGCACCAATTCTGCATCAGCAAAGTTCACAACAGTCAAGTAGGCCACACAGTTGCAGCCATGTTTTAACTTTTTCTTTACATTTCCAGGGTTAGACACTAACTTTTCCAAGTAAGGAGTCCACCGGACTCCTTACTTTAAAAATTTAGGAGTCCGAATGAAAACTCAGGAGTCCACATAAAATTTTGAAAACATAAAAAATCCATGTATATTTGTTCAGGTCTTTAATCCCTCAGTCAAGGACTCAGTATCACATGATTCCCCCACCCCCTCTTACCGATAAATTAGGTTAATACTATTGGAATGGCCTATCAAGTCTAGCACCAGCCTAGATGCCTTTAAGGGTGCAGTGGGCTAAGTGTGGTTGACCAGTCCATTAGTCAATAATGGTTTATATTTTTAACAATCCAACTCAAATCTCTCTCACCCAAATTCTCAGATTTCAGACACCAATACCAAAAGTATTGTCCAAGTTTTCGGACACCAGGTCCAACATCTAGATCAATGTTGAAACGTACCATTACAATTAAAACTTATGCCAATATGGCGGTACGTCAAAAAGAAACTTCGGCATCTCTATACGACTGATGCTTTCCCATACCGCTGAAAGTTTCAAAATCAAACTTTGATTAAGTTGACAGTAAAAAGTTTAAAATAAATAATATCAGATAATCACCTTGAATGTTCGCCTCTAAAAGCATCCAAAATTATCCTCTCTATACATGATACTTTTTTCATACTGAGTTACTCAGACACGATTTACACACAATGTGTTAAAACATCAAAGCAGATTTGAGGAGCCCCGCCCATTTCGATTGAATGACATAGCTATAGGTTCACTTATATATATTTATCTAGATATATATCTAAAACTGGGCAAAATCTGCAGCTGCAGTTTGACACTGAAATCGACATAAAATTGAACACGGTCACCAAATTCTTAACCCTTTGAACTATACTCATCACTAGGGTTGAAGACGGTCACCAAATCTTATTCCTTTTGATGTTGTCGGCAAAAGCGGCGACCTGTTCAGAATATCGGCAACAGGGGGCTGAGTCACAAAAATAGGGAAACAGCAGACTACTATAATAATAGACTATATTAAAGTAACAGGACACATTTTTAATTTGTCCGTGGCCCCCTGTGGTATATCACTAGAGAAATTATCAGAACACGCAGTGACACTGTCTTGTGTAGCCAGAAGGATTTTACTAGTTTCATGCTGTGCCAAAACAGAAATCATGACACGTGTGTATTCAAGGTTTGCTAGAGTTTGGCATGTTACGAAATAAACAAAAACATGGACTATTTAACTGACACCAACTTATGTTTGATTTCTAACTTTCTATAAGTAGAGTTGTGGTTGATATTGCTACAGAAAATCGGCAAAACATGATTTTTTGTTCTATTTTTTTCTCCAGATTTAAGGAGTCCGTCGGACTGCCACCATGCAAATCACGGGAGTCCGGCACGATAATAAGGAGTCTCGGGCTCCCGGACTCCCGTTAGTGTCGAACCCTGCATTTCTCACAGCTATTGTATCTAAAACCAGTTTTTATCATTTATATATTATTTCAAACAATCTGGACACAGAGAGGTATGATAAAACACTACGAACGGTACATGTAAGCAAAATGTTGAATACTTGATCATGATAAAAGCAGAACGTGCAGGTAGCCTTGATGTCAATTGCTGTGTTAGTTGAAAATGATTCACTATGACCAGCTTTGGCTAATTTTTGCCTTGGATGGTTTACTGAAATTACAATAGATATACACTAGCCCTCTACTCTGAATATCCTGTTACCACTTTGTTAGTGTCCTAATGCAGGGTGTTACAAGCAAAGGCAATGCTTAAGGGTTAATGTCAATAAGCAACTTTTAACAACAGCTGAAATTCAGCTAAAGGGCTAATGTTAATAAGCAACTTTTAACAACAATTGAAACTCTTTACTACATATGTTTAACTTGCTAATCTTGATTGTAGTATTGTCTTTTTCAGTTTCATAGACTTAACCCTATACTCAATAGTTTGTCTTCAGTATTGAAAACCAATTTCTTAAAATCGGCTGAAAGTAAAGCAAAATGCTTCTTTAAGAGCATTCTGCTTTATTTTCAGCCTGCTTTAAGCTACCATCTGCTAGGATATTATAGTGCATATTTATGACTATAAAGTGGAACTATTATCTTGAGTGAAGGAATAAAATATAGGTTTTAAAAGGAGTATCTATGGAATAAAGGGTTAAAGCTCTCTGTCACATTTAATTGATTTCACGTTTTAGCTGCAATCCAATCTCTGACTGCTTTGACACTTGCGTCTTCAAAATGTCTTTTTCCCGTAAAGCTACAGATTGAACAAGAAGATTAAAATCATGTCTCTTTAGGGAGTCTTTGGCTTTCTTGTCAGCCTCCTTGAGGCAACTATTTGCCTCATCTTCCAGCATCTTCAGTTTCTTCTTTTCCTCTTGATATTGCTCTTCATCATCTGTAATTTTTTTTCTTCTCTGCTTCTTTCTTTTCCTCAGCCTGAATACTGATCTGGGGCCCGTTTCATAAATATTCTTACGACAAATGTTGTCGTAAGTCAGATTATAAAAGTATCAATTATTATTTATTTCTCCATCTAATCCTGTCTTGTGACATCTTTTTGGAATCGTCTTGAAAAGACGATTCGAAAAAGATGTCACAATACAGGATTAGATAGAGAAATCACAGATTAAATGTATTTTAAAGTTTTGACTTACGACAACATTTGTCGTAAGAAGTTTTATGAAACGGGCCCCTGATGCTGACTGTATTTACCCATTGCCTTGCTGCAGTACTGTAGCATTTTGTCTGAAACTTCATATTGATGAACCTCAATACTCTGTGATTTTAGAACATCATGTACAAGTTTAATGGCTGCAGAGAGTTTGGGTTTGCATGTTTGTTGATAAAACGTCATCATTCACAGAGAAACTTCGCTCAACTGGCGCTTGACCATGCGAAAGAACAATAATCAATTGCAACACCTTCTAGAGTTCTGTAAACTCCTGCTTGTAGTGTAACAGTGCATGGTAAAACTCATCCAGTCTCTGCTTCTTTGGGTCGAACTTGACCAATTTCTCATGTTCATCCCGTGCTAGCCTCTTGTATTGTCCTTCTGCTTCATCACACATAGCTACTGTACAGCGTTTGGAGGCAACTAGTTTAGCCGTTATGGTCCTAAATGTAGTCACTGTTGTAAATCTACTTGCCATAAAGACGGGATCCATACACATAAAGGCTCTGAGGAAAGCAAACTTCAGAGGGCAACCGGCATCTTACCTGAATCTTTGCAACTGTAGCACAAAGCGCTTGACGGCAGCTACTTCTAAACTCAAGCTTCTGAAGTTCACTGATTTCTACTGACTGCATAGCCTGTCTTGCTCCATTACCAATATTAATACTTTTTGAATCTTTGATGTTCTCCTTATTTACAACATCCAGATCAGCCAACTTATATGCTGTTCTGTTCTGATCAAGGACCGCCTCTTTTACAAACAGCTCCATTAAATCATCAAGAAGTTCTGCAACATCCTAAATAAACTACAAGGGGTTTGTCATCTTGGTATTTAGTTAGGATTGGCTTCAACTTCCTTGCTAAGAATATGAAAAACTCAAATTTAGCAACCATGAGCTTATCAGCCACTGCCTCTCGAACAACATCAAAGGGTGTACATGTTGGAATTTCTGACTTCTTCTTCTTCAGGGTAGCCATAACATATTTCACAATGTTTGGCCAAATTTCAAGTGCTCTTGAAGCCACAGGCTCATTTTCTACCCATCTCGTTGCACAGAATTTCAGAGGAAACACTGTTGAATTTGTGATTTCTGTAGTTTGTCCTTCTGGCATAGGTGTCATGAAATAATGTCCAAAGACACTTCAATACACGTTCAATCTCCCAACCACTCTTCTTCATTCCCGTCTGCAGCGCGCCATGAATTACATGGAGACTATATGTTCCTGTCAATCAGATCTGGCATGTCCTTATCAACCTTTTTTCTGTCATCTATGTACAACCTCTGGACTTTGAAGTTAACGTTAGGCCCGTCCATCCCTAGTTGCGGTATTTGATCTGTGCTCAATTCAGAGGGTCCTTTTTTCAAAGCTGACAACAGGTCCTCTGCATTTCCACCGTCAAGAAACTCACTACCAAGATACCTGGTAATGACACGATCGGCACTCCAGATTCTGACTAGAATGTCCATTTGTTCCTTCTGCAGTACATCATTTAATGCTTCATCAAAAATGACTGTGATGAAATTACTAAGCTTCAATGAGTGAACACGCAAATCCCCAGAGAAAAGTAGGTAGAAGTAGTAAACTAATGAAACTATGGAAAGGCCCTTATAAAGTAGTCAAAGTTGTCAGTGACATACTTTAAAAATTCAGAGAGGTAATCGAGGGAGAAACCTCGTGTTGTACATTATGGTCAGTTGAAACCTTATCAAACAAATTAAGGCACATTATAATGATCAGTTCAGCTGTTGGTATACTTTTATTGAAATGAGTAGATTAGTTTAAAACTGATTAAATCTGTAAACAAGATTTAATTACATGAAATATATAAGTACAATAGGCATTAACTTTATGCAGGGGAACTTGAAATGAATATATACACAAAATAATATGACGAATTTAAGAGTATCATATATAAATTATATATATAGTAATAATAATAAAAAAAATTATAAAGAAGAAAACTTAAAGAGGCTCGCAACCGGATTTAGCATTAAAAATAGTAATTTGTAAATACATGTATATGTCAAATGCTTATATAAATGGGTAAGATTTAGTTTAGGATAATAAATTCTGTTAAAAAATGCATTTCAAAAAAAAAAAAGAAGAGGCTCTGGTGGGATTGGAACCCGTGATCCTCCATGCTGAGACAAACATGAAAAATAAGGAAACGCCTTTACCCACTCGACTAAGAGCGCTCTATATATATATGGTAGCGAATTAACGTACTTCACTGGTAGCGATTGATAGTACATTATTCGGCTCTGGTTTATGTCTGAGCCCGTGTAGCTCTAGAAGCAACAACAACAACTATACCGTTTACTAGTCGCTATAGAAAAACGATGGAAAATATCTAAAAAACTAAGATTCGGTGACGATTCTTGAGACTTTTTTGGGACTGATCATAATCCAAATAATGCCACAAATTTGCTTTTATTTGAGTATTTTATTTTATTTTGACAAGTACACCATCCGGTTGCGAGTCCCTTTAAGGATGTTAATGTTTGTGTTTTTCAGAAGTGGTTCACCTGTAAGATTTGCGGAGATATACATTTTCCGACTAGGGTTAAATGTAGAAATCATTTAATAGAACAACATTCTCAAGTGTCATACAAATGCAAGAACTGTTCTAAGGTATTCCTAAAGAACAATCCTGCTCCTTTTTGTCATAAAAGGAGAGAAGACTATATAAGATTTCACACGACCAGTGGTGCCAGAGGACAAGAAGCAGAAACTATACTTCAGGACTTCATTTAAAAAGTGGACAATTTAATTATTGATAATCAAAATCAAAGTCAGTACAACCCCCCAGCCACAAAGAATACCAACCAGATCAGCTCCTATTTACAGTGGAAAAAGAATTCGACATGTAGTCTATCTATACATCGCAGTCTATATATAAACGGTTCAGGACAAGGTCACCCTCATTATCCATCTCATCATCATCCTCCTCATCGTCTTCTTCAGAATCAGACTGGGAAGAGACTACTTATGTTGAAATTGACTCCATGGTAGAAATTACTGAAAATAATAGAATAAGAAATGACATAGTTAGAAATGAAGAACAACAGTTACTAGGTAGTGGAGCTGAAGAAATTGAAGGAAACAAAAGAAAAGAGACTCAAATAATGGAAAGAAAAAGTAAACAGAAGGAAGAATAAAGAGAAAGGAAAGAGATGAAAGAGAAAGAAGAAAGAGAAATGAAAGAGAAAGAAGAAAGAGAAATGAAAGAGAAAGCATAAAGACAAAGGAAAGAGAAGAAAGAGAAAGAAGAAAGACAACGGAAAGAGAAAGAAGAAAAGAAAGAGAAAAGAAACAGATGGAAGAAATATAAAGAAAAGATGAAAAGAATAATGAGAATGAGGAGAGACAAAGGATAGAGGAAGTACAGAAAAGAATGGATATATATAGAAATGAAGAAGAAAGTGAAAGAGTAATAACCACAAATGAAATAGAAATGACTGAAATTGAAATGAAGGAAGGAAAAAGGGCAGAAAAGGAGAACAGTAGAGCAAAGGCAGCAAGAAAACGACGGGAACTTGTACAGAGGGCACACGAGCGAGAACAGTTACAGGAACTGGACCGCATAACTAGCTAAGGAGGTGGAGAAAATAGAACGAAAATTACAGAAAATTCAAGACATTAATAAATCAAAATTCAAGTTAGTTGTGAGTGAAAATATTTTTCAGACATCTAAGCTAGTTTTTTGCAGTGGTGGGGGCATTTTAAAAAAGTGCAAATAATGATATATTTTAGACAGAGATAGCTCTGTTTATCAACATATATTAAGTTTCTTACGCTGTGAGGTGCATTCTTCACGGTATTCTCAAAGCCTGTTCCCAAACAGCGCAACAGCTTTGAGAATGCTGATGATGGAGGCAAGTTTTCTGGAAATTAAGAAATTGTATTGTATCTGCAAAGAAAAGAGGGACAAAATTTTAGATTGGGGAATATGAAAATTAAATAAGAAACATGTAAATACTTGTAATTTTCTCAAAATTAAATAAATAAATAAATATTTTATGATCATATTGACATGTTTTGTTAAACAATTAACTGAAAAGAACATATCTGTCAATATGATCAGATGTCTACAGACAAATTAATTATCTTTTTAACTGTTCACGGAATTGATTGCTGTAATTCATTTCATTGACAAAATAACTTGATGTTTTATTTAGTTGAGTAGATCTATATATTGTTGTTTTGTTTGTTTGTTTTTGTTTTTCTTTCTCGACTGTGATATTTTATTACCTTCGAGAAAGAGAAAGAACAATACATGAATAATAATAAAATTATCTAGTTTCTCATAGAAACCATGAATTTGTAAATTCATAGGGAAGCTATGAATTTGTAGATTCATAAATGTTTATAGATATTAAACAGTCAATGACAAGGCATTAAATCACTTTTATTAAATAATCTAAATATGTGTATATTAACATGAATATTGAAACAGTAAATATGTTGCTTGGTTGAAGGATATTTCATAAAATATAATAAATTGCCAGTTTATGATTCTACTTTCATGTTTTAACTTTTAGTATGTAAATTTACCGTTCGAAAACACACACACACACATCTAGCTACTGCATATTTGTTTAATAAATAATTTCTTTCATATCTTAATTGGGGACCAATTACTGAAGGGAGAGGGTTATGTTAGGATCTGACTAAATGTTGTGTGTTTCCGATCGGTTGAATATGGCGCTACTGTAAATTGTCTTGATCAAGCGTCTGATTGATCCAGACAACTAGAGTAACAAAATAAACAATTTCAGCTTATTAAATGAATGTCAGTATTTATGACATATATGTTTCAATAGTACTTTTTAATAGCTTTCGATTCATACCTTATTTACATACGTATTCCGTTGTAGAAGCCAATAATATTAATGGCGCAAAATCGATATTGCAACGGAAGCGTTGTTATTATCATGACGTCACGTCGAGGCAAGTATAAAAGCCGGACCTCGACGTGCGGCCGTTAGAACGGATTTGAAACTGAAATGAACATTTGCTCAGAAATGGAATTACCAAGCGAGGTAAAATATAAAAGATTAGATACGTTGTTGAAAGATCTCAGATCTGGAAACAAGAACTATTAATGTTTGAAAAGAACTGATTTAAATAACTTATAAATATTTGTATTTAATTACATTTGTATTTTTAAATATTGTATATTCTATGTCAATAAAGATAAACTGGCCATTGAATCTGTTGTTTTAAAGAGGATCCACAAATTTATATGTTGTCTAGTCTATATGATCTGGATACAACAGTATGGTGCAAGTCCAAATGTAAGAAGGTAAGACTGCTTGGTTCTGCCCAAGCTGTACTGCTGCGCAATATTGCTATCCCAGAACATTTTCCGGAACAGGTCAGATTTGTGTTCATTTGACGTAAATGAATAATGGTCTTGGATCTGTCGTACCCTGAACCCTCCCGTGTCTTACAGTTACTCGTGACTACAGACTATTCGCTTGAGTACAATTTGACCGTTGCCATAGTGGGTTATTTTTAGCACGGGCTTGAATGTTTAATTCTTTCCCGTGTTACTAATAATCCTGTCAGAGAATGTTGTTAGATGTTTTACATGTATTTACTTACTGTGCTGGCGGTCTTTTTGATTGTAAGGTTGTGGAACAGGGTTTATATTTTATGTACACTGTTCGTCGTTATAGGTGAATATAGGAGATAAGTGTGAGGTTGGGCGCCCCTAAACCCAGGTTTAACCCCCAGTGGTTGTTAATAATTAATTAATTTATAATTGATTGCTACTGACCGTACCAAGGCGGGCTCCTATATTCACTTAGCTTTATATGTGTGTGTGTGTGTGTGTGTGTGTGTGTGTGTGTGTGTGTGTGTGTGTGTGTGTGTGTGTGTGTGTGTGTGTGTGTGTGTGTGTGTGTGTGTGTGTGTGTGTGTGTGTGTGTGTGTGTGTGTGTGTGTGTGTGTGTGTGTGTGTGTGTGTGTGTGTGTGTGTGTGTGTGTGTGTGTGTGTGTGTGTGTGTGTGTGTGTGTGTGTGTGTGTGTGTGTGTGTGTGTGTGTGTGTGTGTGTGTGTGTGTGTGTGTGTGTGTGTGTGTGTGTGTGTGTGTGTGTGTGTGTGTGTGTGTGTGTGTGTGTGTGTGTGTGTGTGTGTGTGTGTGTGTGTGTGTGTGTGTGTGTGTGTGTGTGTGTGTGTGTGTGTGTGTGTGTGTGTGTGTGTGTGTGTGTGTGTGTGTGTGTGTGTGTGTGTGTGTGTGTGTGTGTGTGTGTGTGTGTGTGTGTGTGTGTGTGTGTGTGTGTGTGTGTGTGTGTGTGTGTGTGTGTGTGTGTGTGTGTGTGTGTGTGTGTGTGTGTGTGTGTGTGTGTGTGTGTGTGTGTGTGTGTGTGTGTGTGTGTGTGTGTGTGTGTGTGTGTGTGTGTGTGTGTGTGTGTGTGTGTGTGTGTGTGTGTGTGTGTGTGTGTGTGTGTGTGTGTGTGTGTGTGTGTGTGTGTGTGTGTGTGTGTGTGTGTGTGTGTGTGTGTGTGTGTGTGTGTGTGTGTGTGTGTGTGTGTGTGTGTGTGTGTGTGTGTGTGTGTGTGTGTGTGTGTGTGTGTGTGTGTGTGTGTGTGTGTGTGTGTGTGTGTGTGTGTGTGTGTGTGTGTGTGTGTGTGTGTGTGTGTGTGTGTGTGTGTGTGTGTGTGTGTGTGTGTGTGTGTGTGTGTGTGTGTGTGTGTGTGTGTGTGTGTGTGTGTGTGTGTGTGTGTGTGTGTGTGTGTGTGTGTGTGTGTGTGTGTGTGTGTGTGTGTGTGTGTGTGTGTGTGTGTGAGTGTGTGTGTGTGTGTGTGTGTGTGTGTGTGTGTGTGTGTGTGTGTGTGTGTGTGTGTGTGTGTGTGTGTGTGTGTGTGTGTGTGTGTGTGTGTGTGTGTGTGTGTGTGTGTGTGTGTGTGTGTGTGTGTGTGTGTGTGTGTGTGTGTGTGCGTGCGTGCGTGCGTGCGTGCGTGCGTGCGTGCGTGCGTGCGTGCGTGCGTGCGTGCGTGCGTGCGTGCGTGCGTGCGTGCGTGTGTGTGTATGTGTGGTTGTGTGTGTGTGTGTGTGTGTGTGGTTGTGTGTGTGTGTGGTTGTGTGTGTGTGTGTGTGGTTGTGTGTGTTTGTTATGGTATGGCTGTGTGTGTGTTCTGCTTTAGAGATGGGTGTATTGTTTGTGTTGCGTTTCCTGCTTGAGTCTTCTTTCGTATTTATTTAGACACAGCTAAGAGTCAAGAGAATTTCAGCATTCCTAGACTCTTTGCTCTGCAGCCACTTTGAAACAGTTGCCTGTTGGTGAAGGTTTTGGACCTTCAACAGCAGTAATATTGTTATTATCTATGGTATGAGCATCATATTGAGGAGGGGGAATATTCAAGGTTTCTTCAGTTGTCTGATCAGCAGCAGAGTCCAGTATGTCCTTGGACTGAATTGTAGAACTTTCAAAGGACCCATATGCATCTGCAGATTGTACTTTCATAAAGTTTGTGAGGCCTGTCCACTTTGGCATTTTCAATGTTTCAATATGTTGTTTTTTTACTTGGAATGGCTATCCAGTGCCCTTTTCCGCATATTACTTAGTGATATTGATTTGTGGCATACTTTGCAAAAAGCCATTGAAGGAATCCTTTTGTCTGTTGAAGCCATCCTTTATAATGTGGATGTGTAAGCCAGGAAATACAGTAGAACTTCGATGTGTCGAACTTCGAAGAGTCGAGTTTCTCGATGTGTCGATCTTTTTTTAAAGTCCCAACTTTTCTCCCTATAAAACCTTATTTAAAATCTGCGTTTGACTCGAGTTTTTATAAGTCGAGTTTTTCGCTATATCGACTTTTTTTCTCGGTCCGTACGTACTGTTTCACTCAAAATTCACTACTAATGTGTCGATGTTCGACTGTACGATGGACCGGAATTTTGCGTGTCGAGTTTTTCACACCTCCGTGACCATCTTTACTCGATTGATTGTCGTGAATGAAAATTACCTGACTGCCCAATTATCCAGGACAAACAGTCCAACACCTTCTCATGGTGTCATCGGCCCTGTGTATTTCTTGATTCATCTACTCTTTTCCATATTTTATTCCTCACGGACGTTATCGTAGCGCCCTTATTCAGTTTCGTGTAAAGTCAAATATCAACCGCATATTCGTAGATCGGTCGATGTTTTTATGCCGGAAGAGAAATGTGTGTGTAAAAGACAAAGAACAACTCACGCGGAACCCATCCCGAAATGTGTAGCATCAATAGTTATGCAATTATCCCTCTAAGGAGATATTGTTACTATTTTAAGAAAAGGGTTTCCCCTGAATTTGGTTCCAGCGTTTCGAGAAAATGTATATGCTGGACTGGGTAAAAGAGCCGGTGCGCAGATAAAAAGCGACTTCCGTTCATACCGCTGTGTTGTTATTTTCTGAAAATCGAGTTACGGCAAACGTATTTTCGCCTGACGATTCGTTTCAAGTTGAAGTTTTTGTAAAATGAGTAAATATGCAACAAGTTTGGATGCGATACGAGCGTTACATAATTGCATTTTAATGTTTTTAATTTGAAATCATCGATATCAACAAGTAACATACGGACATGTCGGCTATATGGAGATCGAGTATTTTTGAGAAAAAAAATCGAGGGAGCATAAGGTAAAACATGAGTCGAGGCTTCGATGTGTCGAGTTTTTTCTGATGGTCCCTTCAAACTCGACACATCGAAGTTCTACTGTATTACGGAAAAAAAGCTTGCTTTTTTTCCGTTCTTAGGTAATGCATGGAAAAAACAAAGGTATTCCAATTCATTTCAATCACTGATAGACTTTGAAAAGTGTTTGATTTGCGCGTGCATAACTTCCTTAAAACTAAGCAACGATGCGACATGGGGGCTGACATCTTGGAAGTAGTTAGGCCTTGGGAATCCAACAAATGCAAATAGCCGCCAGTTTTAAGCTCTTGATTCAAATTTTCGTTTTGTTTAATTCAACTTATGATGTAATGAAGCAATAATTGATGAAGAAAGACGTTATTTACGTTGTTGTGAGTGACCTCTAGGAACTACTTCGCGGAAGTACCGGTACTACTTTATGTACATGCGCGGGTCAGGGAAGGTAATAAACTGGCCCATTGCGCCATTTTGGGTGAGTTCATTGCCACAGAGTGGGTGAGTCAATTAACTTAAAGTTACTCTTGAAAAAGTCACGTTACATTGGAACCGAATAAACCCCCGATTATTAGCGATTAAACTTTGTGGGACTGTCGAATTATACTGCACCCAAGATCCAAGATGGCTGACAACGACGCGGTAGCCCCGAAACGACGAACTCTTTGGATTGTATGATCTATGTTTTGATATGTAAACTCGACATCAATAAGAAATGTCTGAAAGAATGAAGAGCTAGAGACCACCAGTCGTTAAAGGTGTGTTTAAGCGCCACAGAAATTCTGTTTCTATGAAAGAAAAAGAATTGTTTGATCCCAAATTGCGGAGAGTGATTGAACGTGATAAATTACCACTGATTGCTGTTTAGGTCTAAGCAGTTTGTGCAAAGTACACTTCAGTAGTAAAAGCATTTTCTTTCCAGATAATCCCGGTTGCACTTTTATTTTCATTGCAAACAGTTTGGAATCAGATCAGACGCCGGGTAACCCGGCGTCTGATCATCCACCTGTACTGAATATAGGGAATGTTAGGCCCTCGAGCCTAACGTCCGGACTTTTGGCTCAATGGTTATAACGCTCACTTGCAAGCGGGAGGTCCCGGGTTCGATTCCTGGGCCCGGTCACTATACTCCAAACTCGTAATCGAGCATTTCTGAGGTTGTTGGTCGTGTCAATCGGGTATTTGTTCTGCACCTGTCGCCAACTTTATCCTCAACATGTTTCGTCAATTCTCGTATTCTCGTGGTTTCTCATAATCTCGTGTCTTACAAAAACAGATTAAATGGACACTCCTGACATCCAGAAATATATCAACTGTTGTCCCCGGATTAATTTATTTTGAAAAATGTTGTATTTGGACCAATAAAACATCAATTGGGTTTGAATTATCTTTTTTCGAAATTTCACATGTAAAACGTGTCGGAAACTGTAATTCATTAATACTAGTTCATTGTTAAAAATAAATAAACACACAAAAATTGATGCCACAGACACAGAAATTGTCCATATGATAGATTTAAAGTGACTCTAAAAACACTTAGCTGAACTGAAGAGTTTACCCCCTCCATAGCAACAAACGTTGACAACCAATAAAAAGGCCTGAGAAAACGAGAAACATTTGACTGATTCGAATCATGCAGGGAGGTATATTCAAACGTAGAAATGACCTAGATATTATTTTTTTAGTATTATTATTATGGATGTTATACTTTATTGGGAGTTTCAACTGTTTTTTAAGCCAAAAAGGAGAATTCTTAAAAGCAATGTATGGGTTTTATACATATTCTAAGGCTTAGCCACACGAGAATAGGAGACAACAGTATTCTATCTGTGGAAGACGGCTGTCGACCCCCGCCCACAGTAGCTATCCGGGATGGTACGGCAAGCATCAGAACTCCGTTCCCCGGGGCCAGTGCTATCTGCGTTCGACGGCCTTCGACTCCTGCAGTAGCTCGCCAGGCTGGTATGGCGTGCATCGCTCGGTGCCCCGTGGCCAGCGCTATCTGCGGAAGACACCTGTCGACCCCGCAGTAGCTCGCTCTATTTTTGTTCAAGGGACTCGCAACCGGATGGTGTACTTGTCAAAATAAAATAAAATACTCAAATAAAAGCAAATTTGTGGCATTATTTGGCTTCTGACATTAAAAAAATATGATCAGTCCAAAAAGAGTCTCAAGAATCGTCACCGAATCTTAGTTTTTACATATATTCCATCGTTTTTCAATAGCATCAGCTGACGATGTTGTTGTTGTTGCTTCTCTTCACGGGCTCTGACATAAACCGGAGCCGAATAATGTAGTATTAATCGCTACCAGTGAAGTACGTTAATTCGCTACCATATATATAGAGAGCGTCCGTAGTCTAGGTGGTAAAGGCATGTCCTCATTTTTCTTGTTTGTCTCCGCAATGGAGGTTCACGGGTTCGAATCCCACCAGAGCTTCTTTTTTTTTTGGAAATGCATTTTTTAACAGAATTTATTATCCTAAACTAAATCTTACCCATTTATATAATCATTTGACATATATTTACAAATTACCATTTTTAATGCTAAATCCGGTTGCGAGCCTCTTTAAGTATAGTAAATTGAATGAAAACAAGAGAAACACTATACCCCCTTAAGTGAGAAGTCTCCAAATAACCATGACCTTTGTCTGACATTACCCATTTTGTACTCAAGCTCAAAAGCTTTTTCAGTTGAGTACACATGCAGGTACATGTAATCAACAAATTACAAAATAAAAAATATTAGATTTATCTTAAAATATTCTCATCATTCATGAAAGAAGTAAATGCATTTCAACTGCCTTTCAAAGATGGAATTTGACACTGGCTACATTTCAAATTCTGTACCCCTGTGAATCGAGCAGTAGATCCATCTCGGTGCAAAATGTACCTTCTGCTTAATCATTTGATGTAGCCTGGTTACCTGTGTTTTCGCCACCCTTAGCTATATTTTTCGCGCATGCCCCTATCTGATGTAACATTTCTTACTTGTTCACAATTCTAATTCTTAACTGAACCTTCAATAACACGTACATGTATAAGTACAAATAAAACTTGTCAAATAAATACAAAGTGTAAATAACTGTACCCTTTTCGAATGAGCTCATTGTTCTGGATCACCGGGATGCTTTCTTGTCAATTCGCCACCTCTGATTGGTCGTTCGATAATTAGGTCAATGTAGGCTCTGTCAGTATGTTATAGTTCGTTTCATGAAACTTGAATATTTTTTAATGATTTTGAATTATTTAATATTTTTAAAAGTAACTCATAACAACTAGAATTAAAATTACCAACATGTCTTTTGATTGGAAACTTTTTGTGAATTATTGTTATTTTATCTGTTTCTTTCACTTGAAATCTACCTGAGTGAAACAGTCCTAGTATTCGGGGATCGTCTGTAGTTTTCGGACATTCTCGGTAGCCTGCTCGTGACGGGATTCTAAATTTTGCTTAGGTGGCGAATCGATGACAAGAAAGTGGCGAATTGACAAGAAGCAAGGATATACCCCCCTGTAACCAGGACTAAACAATACTTATTGATGGAATAAAAATAGCTGACAACTTACAGCACAGTGAAACAATTAAAAGCAGAAATCATCTTTAAATGCTATCTGCTTTACTTTTATCTTTCTTTAAGTGACCACCTGCCTCATACAATAAATGATTACTGTAGCTTCAGTTGTGGCCACAGAGTGGTTTACTGGATTGCAAAACCTCATCCTTGGCAACTCTCAAGACCTTCACTCTTTGATTTATGTTGGTTGTTTATTGTGAAAACTTACACATATTTCTAAATTATTTCAACAGGGGCAATGGTAACATGGTATGGATGGATCCAATGGATGAGTCAGATGATTTCAGGACAGCTGATTTCATCTAATCTCATTGATTTCGATGAAGGGCATGGTAACCGTCGGTAACGTCACACTAACATGATACCAGACCGTTCAAGGGGAATTCAACAGCCATACAATGGGACATACAATAGGTAAATTATTGCTTCTTTCATTAAAAAAATACATAAATTTAGAAAAAGTTAAAACTTATACACCAGTCAGCTGAGGTTAACCTTTATTGAAATTGCAACATAGTGAAAAAAACCTGTTACTCATCTGAGACTTGCAAACAGTTTTGATACAGATAAGGCACCACTTATGTGGGGCCTGATCTGGATCTACTCTGTTTGTCATTCAGATTCTTATTCTGTTAGGTAAAATAGATTTTTAATTATGCCCCCAAAGCTAAGCTTTGGGCACATATAGTAAACGCACCTTGTGTGGGTTGGTGTGTGTGTGTGTGTCAGTGGGTGGGTGTGTGTACAAAAGATTGGAGTCCGGAGCATATCTCCTATACCTTACCAGCTAGGGATTCCAAATTTGGAGTGTGAGTATATCTTATGATGGTGGAGTGTCGCATACCACTTTCAGGTTACTTTGACCTTGACCTTTAACCAAATGATTGTCCAGAGCAAAATCTCCTATACCTTACCAGCTACTAAAGAACCTTCAACCTAACCTCCTGCTTTTGCACAAGTAACTAAATGCTAAAGCAGGAAATTGTTAGAGACCACTAGTGTCACTGTGCGGAATAAAACCTGCTATTTGGTCAATATGTTAAGTCATACAAAAATTATAAAAGTAAACAACACAAAAGTCCTGAGATGTTTGAGGTCTGTAGACTAGAGTGCCTTATACATAACAATAAATTATGTATTTACTATCTATTGCAGAATCAGCATAGCCTTTATGGTGGTAAACAATGTAGGACAAGCATCAACCATGACATTCAGCAGTTTCCTATCCAAGATGGACTTTCATACAGATAGTCAGAGAATGTGATGCAAATTAAAACTGATTTTTTTTTCAAAAGAGAACAACATAATTATGTGCTGAATTGGAGTAATAAATATATGAACTGATCAGAGCGGTGGATAAGTTAAAATGGATCAAATTCCATGTCAGCACCAAATCCTATGGTGTATTTTAACTAATCATTAAAATTGTATCTTTAAACCAATTCTAATGAGTAGTCACACCATATGGTTTAATGCAGATATAAAGATTTAAGTTCTTGAAGTACTCCCCTTATGTGGAGCCCTGTATCCATGTTAATTATTTAAAAGAAAAACTATGCTGTTGTAGTTTGTGACAAATGAGTTTAATGTAGTCTATAAAAGCTGTAATTATGTATATATGAAATTGAAACGTAACTTTAGTGTTATTGTGTTTTTTACTGCTGTGTATTATCAGAACTGATGGAAAAAAAAATTCTTGTTGTGTTTATAAATAATTCCTAAAGTGCCAGTAAAAAAAAAAATCAGAATTGAAAGCCCTAGAGAACCTTAATTTTAACAAGATCATGTTTTTCTTTTTGTCAATGTGATATTTCAATCTCTGACAGACTTATTTTGAATCTCATGTCAACAATTGTCTCATTTACAGTAAAACATCTAATACAACTACTACATGAGGTCCAATTGTTAGTGTGCAAAACAATTTGTCAAGTGACTGCATTATGCAAGAATATTTAGATAACAAGAGGGCCATGGCCCTTAATTCGCTCACCTGAGGTCATTGTGCCTTAGCTTAATAGGCAAGACAACATTTTAATATAGCTGTAAATGGAATTATCTTCCAGACAAAAAAAACATGACAAATTGGAATAACTTAAAAAAATATTGTTGGCAGAGTTATGGCCCTTATCCATGACACTTCTTCTTATCAAGCTACATGTATTTCCATATGATTATTTATTGCGCACTCTGCTTTACTTTCAACCTGCTTTAAGTTATCATCTACTAAGATATAGATACTATTTCTTATATCTTACATGTTTATGACTATATAAAGTGGAATTATTTTCTTTAGAGGAGGAATAAATTAAAGGCGTAAAAAGGCATATGTATGGGGTAATGGGTTAACATCAGTAGAACTGGAGTTATCTCAAAGACAAGAAAATATGACACTGGGAAATATCTCAAAATTGACATTGACCTTTGTACGACATGACCCAAGTTATAAAGTTTCTAACTTTAACAAAGTTATGGCTAAGATTAAAGTTGTGGACTGACAGACAAACAAATGGACAAACAGACAAAAAAGCAGACAGACAAAAACAATATGCCCCCAACTGCAGGGCATAAATATATAGCAGACACCACCATCATGCATACTCATCAGCTGACCAGAGTTCAGTTATGTAACTCTGCCAGTAGGAAATTTGGCTAGGGTCTAACTCTTATTATGCTGAATTGCTGTCTGCTATACATATTTTGAATATTAAACATATGTATAAATATGGCAAAAGACATAATTACATAACTGTCAGTGGATCACTTCCAGACCCTGTTTCTCTAAGTATGAAGCAGACTGATCCATTTCTAAACTTTAGCAGACAACATGTTCAGCTAAGACCATCAGTTCAGTGGCTGAGGTCAAATACTGGGTAGTATGGTAGAATTAGCAACTGCTCTGTGGGCTTACCCTTACCAGACTGAAATGATATCTGCTTAAAACCTACTGTATGCGAAAAATGACAAATAAAAGAATTTAGAACATGTTCAGTTGGTAAATGAGTACCAATAGTTTGGATCCAAATTAGATGCAGCATTATGTTGCATCTGATCTGGATCCAAAATGTTTGCAAATATTGGCTATTTGCCCTTAGTATATTAAGAGTAACTCAGGTAAAATACAGTTCTGCTTTTGTTTCATCAAAAATACTGTGAAACCTGCCTAGAGCAGCACTTAAACTGTGCAGGGTGGCGTCAAGTGTGACCCTAGTAGGAATTTCATTTTAACAAACTATAGAGGGATTGACCAGGAGATTCTACTGTAAAATTATCAAAGCTTAGGGCCTAGTAGTTTTTAGCAAGAAGATTTTTTAAAGTTTTTTGCTTTTTTGCTTTTTCAAGCAGAGTTTTTGCTTTTTCTCTTTCATTTAGACAACTTCTGTAGAGAAGCATCCAAGGAACATCATGAGCAGTTTGAATCCGCCCTACAATCCCCGGGTTCAGAGGAGATGTCGTTTGAAGTAAAAGTGAACGGACAGACGGACAGACGTACTACGGACAATGAGCGGTCACAATAGCTCACCTTGAGCCTTCGGCTCAGGTGAGCTAAAAATAAAGCACAAAGTCCTTTAGGTGCTTTCTGATTACTTTCACCTTGATTTACCCCTTTCCTCCATAGCAAAGAGTGCAAATCTCCTATATCAAACCAGACCTACTAAAACCCGTGACGGTTCTGTCACGGGTTTTCTTCTTTTTGTCAGGGTTATCAAACTATTCCAAAAACACTGACTGCTTAAAGTAAGATGAAAGTAACTTTTTGCAGGGAGCTCCTGTCAGAGCTTTTTGCTTTACTTTTATCTTGCTTTGAACTACCTCATGTGTTCAAAACAGTCACTGGGTAGCAAGTACTCATTTGATATCCTTATACTGAGGTGTAGGTAGAGGTGCTGGAGGCACTTCTGTGGAGGAAAGGGTGAATGTCTGAATGCTATGGTCTCTGTTATACTGCAAAAGAATGCAAGTTTTGACCACACAGCACTGCTGTATTTTGCATCATTTTTATGCCCCGCACGATTTAGTTGGGAGTATAATTGTTTTTGGTCTGTTTGTCTGTCATCTTTAATCTTGGCCATAACTTTTGAATAACATGGGATAGAGACTTTATATTTTGTATGTGTACTCATCCCAAGAAGCTCTTGAGGTCAGTACAACTTTGGTCATGTCCTGTAAAGGTCAAGATCATTTGAGGTAAAATCCGGTGAAAAGGGAGATAACTCATCCTATATTATTTTCAAGTGAATAGGAAGGGAGGTAACTCATCCTAACTGGCCATAACTCTTTGTTCCATTGATCATTTCTTAATTTAGAAATAAGTCCTCATGATATTTGACAAACCTTGTTATGACGACGACGTCATCATGACATCAGATGACGTCATGATACTATGGTGATGATGCATTTGAATAAGCTAGAACAAGCGTTTTTCTTTATCAGCCCTACACTTTACTGTAAGTTTGCCAAATTTCCACTAGTGTTAGGCTTTGACAGCGGAGTATGAATCTCATGCTCTTACATACAGTAAAGGGTAGGACTGTTATATATTGCAACACAACAACAAGAAGGAGTACAATTATAGCCTGCTGTATGATTTTATTTGAAAGCCAAATGAATACATTGCAGTGACAAAAACCTCGGCCGTCGGGGGCATTTGTCACTTTCTGTGACACCATTCTTGTTCGTCATCCTATTTTTATTAGTTCACCCGATACTTTTCAAGTGAACTATAGTGATCAGTAGATGTCTGTTGTCCATCAACATTTGGTTTGGTACACTCTTAGTCTAGCGGCCATAGATTTACCCCTATCAAGATCATATTTGCTCAGGATATTCATCTTGAAGAGTTATAGCTCCACTTTGAATATGGGTCGTATGGGGTCAAAAGCAGGTCACAATGTCATATCTTAGATGATAATTTATTAAGATTCTAGGTAAAAGTACCACAATATTGTCAAAATCAAGAAGCATTAAGTTTTACTTGTTAGTACAATTTTGCTTTTTTTCCGTCCATAGGCGAAGCCTAATTACATATTAAATATAGTTGCCATGTTAAGGGGTAAGTTTTTAGTTAAGTGTTAGTTATAAATTGTCTTCATATAGAATGTTAGTAATTCTCATTTAAATCACTCTTCCTGTAAAAAACAAAAGAGACTTTATAATGTGCATGGGTTGAAAATATAGAATGAAAGTAATGTTTGAAGCATGCTGTTCTACAATCTTCTGGTTAGAAAGCTAGACATCTAAAACAAATGCAAAATGATATATTAGTAAGCAAAGTAAAGAACGAAAGAGTGAGCACTACTTAATCTATTAAAATGTCAAGCAAAGCAAAGGTCATACATAAGCAAAGGAATGAGGGTCATAAACATTGTCATCTATATGAATGATAAGCACAAAAACAAAGGATAACTAGAGAGATGACTTTGTCTGACAAATATGGTGCCCCCATTGGCAAACATTTGCAGGACAAAGTATGCACTGTCTATGTGGGACAGACAATAAACAAATGGACAGACGGATAGACAGGGGTAAAACAGTACCCCCGACTAATCGTCGCGGGGACATAAAACTCAGTCATCCAAAGTATGTAACCAACACAATAACAACCAAATTGAGATATGAATTTGCAGAAACTGTTTCATGTGCATCCATCATTCCATGACTGTATTACTGTAATAAAATAACTAGTTTAACTATTGTCTGAGCTCTGGAACAATGGTTGCTCATTTCCATTTTAGCTTCTTTTTCCTGATAAGTTTTAAATATAAGCAGAATATGAACTGATGAATGATTAATTGGAAAGAATAACCCATCATATATGAGTTAAAATTCAAAAACATTTAGCTAAAGTTACATTGTAAACTGTTTAATTAATATATGTTGCTAAAGTCAGTCTGAAGAGAATAAATAGCTTTTTAATCAAGTCAGGAAGTGAAGCTACCAGTAGTTAAGATTTTCTCTCTCCAATTTTTTTCAAATTCCCTGATAATTCCCTGGTTTTTAGCAAACTTTCAAGTTCCCTGCAGGACATTTTTTCAACCATTTCCCCTGTTTTCCCTGTTTTCCAGAGTCCGTGGGCACCCTGTTTGAAGACAATGTCATAAATAGTTTTCAAGAAAATGACAGGTCCAAAGAATAAATGCAATTAAGGAACAAAATTTCAAGATATAAAGGGGCATAATTCTGTTAAATTTTGTTCTAGAGTTGTCAAACTTTATGAAAAGTCTCACAGTACAACTGTTATAATATGTACTAAGTTTTAAGACAAAATCATGAACAGTTAAGAAAATGGCATGTTCAAAGAAAAAGTTCTCAATTAAGAGACAAAACAAGAGCCGTATACGGCCCTAAATTGCTCACCTGGAGACATTGATGTAAATGTAACATATCTTGGAAAGCTGAGAAATTATGACAATATGATTGAGCCATTTGCTGATTGGATGATGCTGAGCGCCAAATAGCTAAGCGCAGGGTACTGTGGTTTCAGAGAAGATTTTTTTAAGGTTTTTTTTAAACAAGAGGGTCAGAATGGCCCTTGATCGCTCACCTGACCATTGTGACACTAGGATGGGTCGCGTGATTTCAGAAAAGAAGATTTGTAAAAGGTGACCCCCAGGGCGGGGCGAATTTTGACCCCAGGGGCAAAATTTGAACAACTAAGATAGAGGACCTGTAGACGATGATATGTGCAAAATATCTAAACTCAGTGTACTATGGTTTCAAACAAGAATATTTTTTAAGTTTTCATTGGAAAAAATCTATTTTAAGCTTCGGTGACCCAGATATGCAACATACCAGAACCAATTCATCCATATATGTGAAGGACCTCTAAAAGTTACATCATGCCAAATATCAAAGCTCTAGCCATATTGGTTTCTGAGTAAAAGATGTTTGACCATTTCCCTATGTAACTCTATGTAAAACGGTGACCTCCGGGGCGGGGCCAATTTTGACCCCAGGGACAAAATTTGAACAACTTTGATAGAGGGCATGTAGACTATGCTATGTGCAAAATATCTAATCTCAGTGTACTATGGTTTCAGACAAGAAGATTTTTTAAGTTTTCATTGACCTATTTGACCCAGATATGCAACAGACCATAACCAATTCAACAATATATGTGAAGGACTTCTAGAAGTTATACCATGCCAAATATCAAAGCTCTGGTCATATTAGTTCCAGAGAAAAAGATGTTTGAACATTTCACTAAATAACTCTATGTAAAACTGTGATCCCCGGGGCGGGGCCAATTTTGACCCCAGGGACAAAATTTGAACAAATTTGATACGAGGATCTGTAGACGATGCTATGTGCAAAATATCTAAGCTTAGTGTACTATGGTTTCAGACAAGAAGATTTTTTAAGTTCTCATGGTAAAAAATCTATGTTTAGCTCCGGTGACCCAGATATGCAACGGACCGGAAACAATTCAACAATATAATATTATGTCAAATACCTCTAGAAGTTATACCATGCCAAATATCAAAGCTCTGGTCATATTGGTTTCAGAGAAAAAGATGTTTGAACATTTCACTATATAACTCTATGTAAAATGGTGACCCCCGGGGCGGGGCCAATTTTGACCCCAGGGGCAAAATTTGGACAACTTTGATAGAGGACCTATAGATGATGCTATGTGTCAAATATCTAAGCTCTGGCCCTTTTGGTTTCAGACAAGAAGATTTTTTAAGATTTCCTTATTTTTTCACTTTGGTTGCCATGGCAACCAGAGTTCTGCATTGTTTCAAATTCTTTGAACAAATTTGAAAGAGCTTGACCCAAGGAACATTTCTGTGAAGTTTGGTTGCAATCAGACCAGTAGTTTTGAAGAAGAAGATGTTTGAAGAAAATGTTGACACACGACAAACGACGCACGACGCACGACGACGGACGCCGGACAAAGACCAACCACAAAAGCTCACCTTGAGCACTTTGTGCTCAGGTGAGCTAAAAAATCAATATTTAGCTCCCGTGACCTAGTTATGCAACCGACCAGAAACATTTGAACAATATTGGTAAAGTACCTCTAGAAGTTACACCATGCCAAATATCAAAGCTCTAACCACATTATTTTCAAAGATGAAGAGGCTTGAAATTTTCACTATATAACTCAATGTATATTTGTGACCCCCGTGGCGGGGCCATTTTTGACCCCAGGGACATAATTTGAACAATCTTGAAAGAGGACTTGTAGATGATGCTTTGTGCAAAATATCTAAGCTCAGGGTACTGTGGTTTTAGAGAAGAAGATGTTTTTAAGTTTTAATTTGAAAAATCTATTTTTAGCTCCTGTGACCTAGATATGCAACAGACCAAAATTATTTGAACAATTTTGATAAAGTACCTCTAGAAGTTACACCATGCCAAATATCAAAGCTCTAGCTATATTAGTTTCAGAGATGAAGAGGTTTGAAGATTTCACTATATAACTCTTTGTAAATATGTGACCCCGGGGCGGGGCCATTTTTTACCCCAAGGACATAATTTGAACAATCTTGATAGAGGACCTATAGACGATGCTTTGTGCAAAATATCTAAGCTCAGGCTTCTGTGGTTTCAGAGAAGAAGATTTTTTTAGTTTTTAATTGAAAAAATCTATTTTTAGCTCCTGTGACCTAGATATGCAACGAACCAAAACCATTTGAACAATATTGGTAAAGTACCTCTAGAATTTACACCATGCCAAATATCAAAGGTCTAGCTATATTAGTTTCAGAGAAGAAGAGGTTTGAAGATTTCATTATATAACTCAATGTAAATTTGTGACCCCCGGAGCGGGGCCATTTTTGACCCCAGGGACATAATTTGAACAATCATAATAGAGGACCTATAGACGATGCTTTGTGCCAAATATCTAAGCTCAGGGTATTGTGATTTCAGAGAAGAAGATGTTTTTAAGTTTATATTGAAACGATCTATTTTTAGCTCCTGTGACCTAGATATGTAACGGATCAAAAATATTTGAACAATTTTCAAAGAGGACCATTTAAGGTTCATTCCTGCCAAGTTTGGTTTAAATCCATCCAGCAGTTTAGGAGGAGATGTCATTTAAAGAAATTGTTGACGACGGACGACGAACGAACGGACGGACGACGGACACGCATTATTCTGTCAACTTTAATGTGAGTGTTACGAAACCTGTCAATGAGTGTCCCCAAGTAAAATTGATAACTTATACCAAGTATGAAGATTGTATCATAAATGTTTTCAAGAAAAAGGCAAATGTCCCGGAAAAAGCGACGGACCGACATACGGACGGACAGACAACGTGATTCCTATATAGCCCCCACCACATAAACGAGCATAATATAGAGGTCCGTAAAAATTGTACGGCCCACTGGGCATATATTTTGTACTAATTTTTGAATCACCAAAATACTGTACTACTACGCCGACTGTAAATCAGTTAAGAGAATCTAGCCAAACTTAGATCACCACCAGGTATTCAATCATTCCCAAGTGTCCTAAAAGCATTATCCCGAGCAGTCCCGCAAACCAGTATTTTTTTCACCACTTAGGGAATTAGTTGGTACCCCTTCAATTGGGAAAAATGGTCGTATTCGAATCAGGACAACTATTGCGTTAGTTGAAATAGTTGTCAACAAGTTCTATTCGAATCACCACTTGATGTTTTCAGTTGACAAAATGTTGTCAAAACCTCAAATCGAGCGTTGATTTAGTCACGTTAGTGTTAGTAACAAGTGCTAATTAATGCAGACCCTCTCAGTCAATCGAATGGATCCAGATCGCATGGCATTATATGCGTATATAAAAATTGGGGGCGTTAAAACTGTTTTTTACGGGTGTTTTATTCATTTCCATTCGTCCGGAAGTACAAAGTTTTCGTCGACCACAATTTCTATTCGAGTCGCTGCAAAATCGTTGTCAGCGGTAAATCTTCGCGCATTTGCCCCGCCTACTTTTCGTTGTCAACGAAGTCGATGATTCGAATACGACAAATATGTCTTAAAACAGCGAAAAATACATGATTGGGGGGGGGGGGGATACGACAAATATGTCTTAAAACAGCGAAAAATACATGATTTCGTGGGGGGGGGGGGGGGATTGAGTCGTAAAAAGGCTCATTTTGGGGAAACAATTGTGCCGAGAAATGCTCGTTTTGGAAAAAACACATTGTTTGTTTTCAATTTTAACGGCAGTATGACGCATAGAGTAATCTCCCTTGCTTATTTAGGGCGAAGTTTCGGGCCCAATATAGTGGGTTGAATTGAACTAGCGGCGAATTTATATCGAGTAACGTCCCTTGCTTATTTTAGGGCGAGATTTGGGGACGAATATATTGGGTTGAACAGGCGAATTTATGTAGACTGTGTCGCTATTTCCCTCGTAATCGGCTGCGAAAGCCAGTTGCAAGTAATAAAACTATAAAGCAGTCAAAAATACATCGTCTGCAATGTCGCAGTTAAAACTATCGGCATTTTTTAAGTCCCCGAACAAATCTGACTCGAATCCGAGTGATGATCCAAAAGAATCACAAGGTCCAAATGCCCCCAAAAAGACCTATCCTAGTAAGCCTCGTGGATTATGTGAGACGTGAGATGTTTTTGTCTGATCGTAAAATGATGTGCGATCCTTGTATCAAGGGCATGGGTCACCAAAACGGCTCTCCTATATAACATATATAAAATGCGTCATTTCCAAGGTAAAAAAATGCAATTTTTATTCCAATCACAGGTGTTACCCTATATTTCCCACAAAGATACACCCTTGTACAAGTGAAAAATGCAGAGAAAACAGGAGGTCATGTGGCATATAAAAAAAATATCTTGGCTTCGGTGACATGACTGGTGTTTTGCTACATTTTGAAATAGGCACCGGCTAAAACAGGGACTTGTCACTTCAGCTCCCATAATTTCTCCAAAAACCCATCTATCATGACAGAAAGTCTTTGTATTTATTCTCTAGCATCCATGTATTACATAAAAGGCTCAAAACAGTAAATATTTCTTGACAAAAAACTATTCTGAGGCAAAAGGTTTGGCACTATTTCTTTGTCGGACTTCTTTCGACTACACCATGAAGCACTTCCGGTCTATTTGGTGGCCCAATACCTCAAAACTAAACAAACTAATCCCTTCGTTTCTCCGGGATGCACAAACTTTCGTAGCTCTATTCTATTGAGACATCAAAAAACCAGTAGCCACACCAATGCACTCCAGTCACTCAAACTTAGTGCTGACATGGTTAAAAGTAAGAGAAAGGCAGAGGTTATCCATGAAAATACTCAAACTAGCTCTGTTTAAACTAAGAGTCATGTTGCAAAGCTGAGAACAGTATATTGTATGGCCAAGAATGGCATTTCTGCTAGAGCCTTTCGAGCACTAATGAAACTACAGCAACAAAATGGGTGCAGTGATGTTGCTGATTGTTACACTAAGCCTGAGGTGGTTGCTGAAATGGAAACTATCCTTTCTCAACAATCTAGCAGTCCTAACTTGATGAAATCAATGACAGTCCCTATTTTGGGCTTATGCTTGATGAAACATGTGACATTACAGTTGGGAAAAAAGTTATGTGTGTATGTGTAACACAGAACACACGGCTTATACGGTTGGCCACTCGTATTAGCGATCGTACAAGACCGTGAGAGACCGTACGAGACCGTATATACAACCGCACATGAAGTCCACTCCACGAGTGAGCTCAACCGTGTCAAAATCGTTTATAAATCGTATGGAATCAAAACATACACGAATGTGTGATAATTCGAGCATAACTCGAACAAAAGTCGGTGGGACCGTATGTAAACCCGGTAAATGTCCAGTTAATCCAGTAAAAGCCGCGTTTAATCGTACTAGGCCGTAACAGACCGTACAAGACCGTACTTGGAACCGTACAACAATCGTATGAAAATCGTTTTGCAAATAGTGTTCAAACCGTGACAAACCTTGCTTGACCGAGTATATCCCTGCTTTGTTCGTACATACTCGTGCTACATTCGAGTCTAAATCGTACCAAGTCACCCCCAGGCACGGTTGGAGCTCAATACTCGTACCAGTCAACCCGTGTATAACCGAGTATACCGTATTGGAACCGTGTGCCCAACCGTGTTCTGTGTGAGACAGGCTTAAGACAGTCTTTAGATACATTAAGGATGGAAAAGCGTGCACCTCCTACTTAGACTATAAGAGAGTAACAGACTGTACAGCTGAGGGATTGAAAGTTGCGTTATGTCAGTTTTTAGATGAGAGTGGTGTTTTTAATGATGGGGAATTTTCAGCTCTCATGGGTTTAGGCACAGATGGTGCATCAGTTATGGTTGGCTGTCGGGCTGGGTTGGGAGTTAAGCTCAAAGTAAATGAACAACACAATGATTTAAGTTCACTGTGTTGCTCATCGCTTGAACCTAGCTGCCTCCCAGGCTGGCAAAAACGTTGCATACATGCAAGATTTCCATAGATATATCCAGCTGTTAAACAGATTTTTTGCTGATTCTCAGGTCAGGTATGATAAGCTTAGAGAGCTACAACGTCTGCTTCATGGAGAAGTAAATCAAGTTCAAGAGGGCACTTCTGTCCGTTGGCTTTCGATTGAGAGTGCAGTCAAAAAGATATTTAGTCACTATGATGCTATTGCAAAGGCTCTGGAGGATGACAAGGACAGAACTGGTAAAGCAGCAGGATTATGGAGGTTTATTGCTATATCAATCTTTCTGTTTGTCACAGCTCTGTTGATCGATGTTCTGACATGCATTGGGATACTAAGTCTGACATTTCAAAAAGACATTGAGAAATTGTCATCCATCAGACACAATGTGGACTCGGCCATTGCTACACTCAGTACCATGAGGAATGGTTTAGATACTGTCAATTCTGTGTTACAGGATTTGCAGAATATGGCTGCTGATGAAGTAGTAAAATATAATAACATCAAGATCAAACACAATCAAAACATGGTGAGACAGTCCAACAATGTTCGGAACAATTTCCTGGACAATCTGATAGAATATCTTAACCAAAGATTCCCGCAGGATGAGCTCAATCTGCTTGAATGTTTTGATAAGGTTTTCAATCCCAGAAGATACCCTTGCAAGGCAAACTTGATGGCATATGGCACTGATCAGTTGAACACTTTGTGTGAACATTATGCAGAATTGCTAGATATTGACAGATGCAAAGGCCAGTTTTTACAATTCAAGCACCTTGTATCTCGTCAAGCAGACTATGACGATTATGCAAATTTCATCCAGCTGTTGATTGCTGAGTTCAGTGATATTTATCCAGATTTAGTACTGCTGGTCTCTATTGTCCTAGTAATACCTGTGTCAAGTGCTCCCTTTGAAAGGGGATTTTCCCATCAAAATGGATTAAAATCCAAACTTAGGAACAGGTTAAGCCCTGAGAGGCTTAATCGGCTTCTGATGATAAGGTTAAATGTCCAACAGGCAGACACTGGCATTGATTTCTTTTCTGCTGACAGAGCATTTGGAGTTGATAAAGCTTAGCTGCTAGAAAGAAGTAGTTTCCTTCTGACTTTTAAAACTCCAAGTGGACGAGGTGCACCAGTCCAGTGCAAATAGCACATTGGATATCTCAGGCTGATTGACCAAAATTATGTTGTTCATAGATCTATACAAGTCAAATTTATATGTTACTAGCTTTTTTCTCTCTCTGTAAGTTTCCTGAAAAAGAAAATGATAGTGTTCATAGTAAAATACCTCTTGCTTTTTTGTTCTCGTAAAACCCCTAGATTTTCAATGTGACCCCCAGTTTCCACAAATGACCCCCAAATTTATTTATGGGGGACATTGTGACTCTCATTTTTTTATCACCCAAGGGAAAACCCTGCTAGTAGTAGTATTAACAGTGACTCAGGATGTTTTTCAAATTAAGACGTTACAATGAAGCCAATGACAATGACGTCATGTTTCTATAATGACGTAATTTGGAAAACGAAACTAGATTCATATAGTCAAATGGTCATTTTTAAAAAAGTCAATTAGTACAAATTTTAAATTAAATATTAATTTATAATTTGAATATGGTATCAGAGAAGTCTTTTCACAACACATTAATGTTGATTTTCTTTATTTTAGTTTGATATGTGTTTTATCGACGGATGAATAAAACCGAATAACACCTCAGACGAATCGTTTTCCTAAGAGCCCAGGGCAAAAGTGAAAATAAAAAACGTTTGGATTTTCGTGTCCTTTGGTGTTTATGTGATAAAAAGGATATAAAAATTCATTTGTTTTCAGTCGTGAAGTTATTGAACTCGTTGGATAAAATGATATGTTGCTCGCCAAGGCTCGCAACATATTATTTTATTCAACTCGTTCAATAAATTCACGACTGAAAATACTCATTCAATATCCTCCATATCTTTCATGTAATTAGTTACGTAATTATATAATTATTGACGTCACATCTATGACGTGAATGTAGTCCACGGAGTGAGAGAGAGAGAGTTGGGTTTAAAGGCACCGCGACACAATAAGGTTATATAGAGCCGAAGACTGTATGTAGTCCACGGTCACTTTGCTACATGAAGCTAGAAAGAAGACGAGTTTTAATACAAAACAGAAAAAGAACTTATTTGCAGGTACATTGTGTGCTATTCTTACGTGTTTTCGATTTCTGACACAACTAAATCGTAAGGGCATAAAATACTTATTTCAATTGTTAGAAGTGCAAATATTGTGTTGGTATGTCACCATATGTGTATTAACATGTGTATAAAGTCTTCAATCGTCGCTTATACCATTGGAATAAAGAAACACAGTGTTCGGATTTAAACACAAACTTTTAATAACGTTTGGCAAAGTCCGAGCTACACAGTATAAGTGACGGTCGTTGTCACAACTTTACATATTGCACAAATTATAAATATTTGAAAATAAATAAAGAAAACAAAATCAATATTAGAAAAATCTTGTTATTTAGATTGGTATATAATACAACATAAAACCGGTCGAGTAAAAATTATATCTAACTATAAACAAATGTATTTATATCTTTCAATATAAACATACTTTTACAGATATAATGACAAAATAAAGGCCATACCTAGATCTACATGTATATAGCAAATATCTCTATATTTCAGTCATATACCAAGTTGGTGCACGACCAAAGTACAGGCAATATGACCACGCATCATCCCTGGTCAAAAGCTTAGCCATGAGTCTTTCAAGAGCTGCGAGAGAGTATAATGTACCAAAAGCAACTTTACATGACAAAGTTAATGTCAAATACGAGACACATAAAGTGGGTGCAAAGCCGGTTCTGACAGACCACGAAGAACAGCGTATATTTGAATGGGTATTACATATGTCTAAGATTGGCTGCAGGAGCTAACAGTTACTGTCAAGAAGATCCTGGATGACCAAAGTAGGACGACAAAATTCAAAGACAATAGGCCTGGTAAAGACTGGCTTCGGTCATTTTTCAAACAGAAACCCTCTCTAACGATTCGTTCAACACTTCAACTGGGCGAGGAACGAGCTGTGGTATCTGATGAAAAGGTTCAGAACTGGTTTCACAGTGTCAGTTACTATATCAATAATGAAGTGAAAGACCCTGATCTGTTGAAAGACCCCTAATGCGGACGAGAGTGGGTTCTCGTTATCAGTGAAAAATAGCCAGGTGGTCCAAAAGATGCACCGGTGGTTTACATCTTTGGAAATAGTGACAAGTCTCAGCTTACCATTATGGCCGCTGTCAGTGCAGTGGGCCATAATATCCCGTCGATGGTGTTTGCAGGGGTTCTCTTAAAACCCGTTGGATGGTTTTGAAGAGGCTGTATTGGGTCGATCAGAGTCTGGATGGATAGATGGATGGACGCAGAGCTTTTCTGTAACTGTTTGGAGAGGGTTTTCATTACTGCCATTAATGAACGAAATGTTAAAAACCAGTCATTTTTTTATTGATGGTCACAGCACTCATGTTACCCTGGAAGCATCCGATAGCTGTGTGATAAGTAAGATTGAGATGTTCTGCTTGCTGGAGCATGCTTCGCATGTTTTCCAGCCATTAGACCTGAATTTTTTTGGTATCCAAAAACAATCGTGGAAACAAAGCGTCAAAGGGTGGCACACTGAAAATGTTGGCCAATTTGTGACCAAGAAAACATTTGCAAAGGTATTTAAAGGGGCATTGAAGAAAAGTGTTATAGTGGAAGCAGCTGCGAAAGGATTCCAAGCGGCGGGGTTATTTCCTTTAAATCCATCTGCTGTTACAAAGTCTGTGAAATTCCACCCGAGTCAGGTACATGTATTTAAAACCTGCATGATGGACAAGAGCCAGAACAAAAAAACTTCAGCTGATTCGGCCAACACAGAAAGTGTTACCGAAACACAACTAGCATGAAACACTTGATGAAAGTTTTGAAGATAGTAGAGCGGGTCGCCTATTTTCGGACGTCGTATAAATTCGGATACTTTGAAATTTTTGTTAGATATCTCAAAGATGAACAACACATTATGCAAGAAGTGCGCTTGTGCTAAATCCGCGAATTTCCTTTTCCGGTTTACACATCTTCGTCCGCGGAATATATTTAAACGAGATGAGAAAAACACTCAATAAAACAGGAATTGATTTTTTCATTACACTCTTACATGGTGTGCTCAGATGCCTATAAAACGACCTGCTTATATGATCGATTCTTACGTTACTTGCTTGATGTAGGTCATAAATAAAGTTCATTCCGTCATTTATGTGTACTAGACAGACCTTCACGTGTTTTTTTTACTGATGACGCAGTGTCCGATTGACCCGACAATATTATTACATGTCGTGTCATTCGGACACCTGAGCACAATGAACATACATGTTTGTATATGGTGTGTAAATACGTCACGCACCTCACGAGAGATGAGGATTATCTCGTTTTTCATATCAAGTCCAGGAACATGTTTCATGACATTCTTCTAATCGAGCAATTACCATAAAACTTTTGCTAGATTCGGTTCTATTGAATTAAAAGTATTTCAGTCGTATTTGAAAATTACATTTCTGTCATTTAGAGTTCTTCATGTAGATCTACGTCTAGTAAACCGTTATACTTCATAGCTTGTTTTCAGTTTCGAAGACAGAAGAATGCTTTTAAAAAGCAGACTCAGAGTAAAGCAGAGTATGCTCTTAAGAAGCATACTGCCTTACTTTCAGTCTGCTTAAAGCTTTAAACTACCAACTGCAAGAATAAATGAAATAAGTCATAGGTGCACATTCACGACTGTATAAAGTGTAATTGTTTCCTTAAGTAGAGAAATAAATATGCTAAAATGAGTATCTATAGAGAAAGGGATACCTTTTCATGAGTCAGTCTATTTTACTGTCTGTCAGTCTATCTGTAGAAAATACCAAATTTTAATGAATAGAGGTACAGATAACCTGTTTTAGCGACCATAGAGTACAACACCCGTTTAAGAGGTTGGTGGGTACATGTAAGTAGTGCAGAAAGCTCCGTCTGATTAGTGTACATTATTTTTTACTTGCATATTGCAACCACCTGATTACAACGATCACTGTGTTTCATCCAAAGGTCGTTTAATTCAGGTTTGAATGTATACTAATTGATAATAAATTTATTTCTAGTTTTCTCTGGTTTATTTTAGGATGAACCGCTATCTGCAGTATGATAACACTGCTCTTGAAAACGCAGTGAGAGCTGTAAAATCAAAGTCTATGGGTTACAAAAAAGCAGCAATGACGTTCAATGTGCCAAAGTCAACCATTTTTGATAAAGTTAAAGGCAATACTCCCATGGTTTGCACTTCTGGGCCTCATACTGTGTTGAGAGTACAGGAGGAAAATCGTTTGGCTAATTGGATGGTTGAAATGTCGAAAATTGGATATGGAAGAATCATACAGGAGCTTTTAGATATAGTCCAGAAAATCATCCAAGTGGATGAAAGACCCAACCCGTTTAAAAACGGAAGACCAGGCAATGACTGGTATCATTCTTTTATGAAGCGTCATCCCCAACTCTCAATGCGATCCCCGCGCCAATTAGGTAAAGAACGAGCCGTGATAAAGCGTGAAAATATTTTTAAAAAATGGTTTACAGACTATGAACAGTTCATCAAAGATACTGTTGATGATCCGAATATATTGCTGGATCCATCTCGATTTTATAATGCAGATGAATCGGGGTTTTCCATGTGTACACAGACGGGTCTTGTTACTGGGCTAAAGGGTGCAAGGTCTGTGTATAACATTGCCGCATCCGATAAATCACAAATAACTGTTCTCTGTGGTACGAGTGCAAATGGTCACTTCTTGCGTCCGTTGATTGTGTTTTCTGGGCAGCGCTTTTCCCGCAATATGCTTGAAGGATTTGACGAGGCTGTGATGGGCAGGTCAACAAATGGGCGGATGGACAGCGATCTGTTTGCAACCTGGCTACAGACGGTGTTCATTCCTGATATCGATCAGCGTCAGGTGAACGGCCAGTGATACTTTTAGTGGACGGGCATTCAACCCATTTGACTCTTGAGGCTTCAGACATTTGCAAGGACAACGGAATCATTCTATAATGCCTGCTTGAGCACGCGTCCCATTTGATTCAGCCGTGCGATCTACGGCTTTTTGGGCCCCTCAAGGAAGCGTGGAAATTGTCACTAAGGGAATGGCAAATTGACCATGTTGGCGAATATGTGAAAAAGTTCGAGTTTGCAGCCATTTTTAAAAATGTGTGGTACAGGGCAGCGAAGGTAGAACATGCCGTATGTGGTTTCCGCGATGCAGGTCTTTTCCCTCTAAATATGAATACCGTACTTGACACAGATAAATTCCAGGCCTGCAAACTATTCACTACTTGTAATCGTAATCCTTTCAAACAAAACAACGACCAGGCACCAAGTGAGCAGAAAGCGACGACGCCATGTGACCCCTCGATACTAGGTGAATAGACAGCGACGACGCCCTCTGACTCCTTAATACTAGGTGATCAGACTGTGACGACGCCATCTGACCCCTTGATACCAGGTTATCAGACAGCGACGACGCCCTATGACCACTCATTACTAGGTGATCAGTCAACGACGACGCCCTCTGACCCCTTGATACCAGGTGATCAGACAGCGACGACGCCATCAGACCCCTCGATACCAGATGAGCAGGGAGCGACGTTGCCCTCTGACCCCTCGATATCAGGTGATCAGAAAGCAACGACGCCATCTGACACCCTGATACCAAATGATCGTGAAGCGACGATGTTCTGTAATCCCTCTACACCAGCCCATGCTGCGACGCTCTCTGACGCCCTGAAGCCTGACGAGCAGCATGCAATGATCAACGAGTCACCTCTGTCAAAAATATTGAAAATACCTACGCCTAAAGCCAAGGCGTCTATGTCTAGCATTAAACGAAAATTGATACCAAAGGCGATTACAGGGCCGGATTTCAGAGATTTTTTATTGAAGAAAAAACAAAAGCGAGAAGAAGAAGAAGAAGAAGCAAAGAAAGCGAGAAAGCTTGCTCGAGAACAAAGAAAAAATGAAAAGGAACGAGAGAAGGAAAAAATCTATAGAAAGGAAACTAAAAGCAGAATAGAGGTTACATAAAAGAAAAGAAATCGAAGAAGAGAAGGTTCAGAAAGAGAGAGTAAAGAACTTATTTAAAGCCCAGAAGAAGAAAAAGGACAGTTCTGACTCAGAAAGTGATGTCAGCAGCTATTCATTACATGATGACGACGATGAGATTTCGTTCTTTCCTAATCCTAATGTATGCTATAAGTGCGATGGATCTGGTGAAAGAAAAGGCTGGATCGCATGTCAGCGGTGTTTCCGTTTTTTCATCGCGGTTGCACAGATATTGAATTTGAATCAATGAGTGATGATGAAATCGAAAGCTACCCATTTGAGTGTCTATTTTGCAAAGCAAACCACTGCGTACTACTGATCAATGGTTCCTTTAGGAGCCATCTGATATGTACATTTATGCATACAGTTTGCAAAACATAAAACATGTTTTGAAAACAGTATGGATATAGTTACTTACATATATGTTCCTTTTGAGCATAACTGTGTATAAAGCTAACGCAGATTTAAAGTTGCCGTAATTGTTATATGTCACAACTGACTCTGCTAAATGTTAATGGTTTGTTTAATCATTTGACTCTTATACTGCTGATTCTGACTTGACTGGTATTTGCAAACGATTTGGATCCAGATCAGACGCCACACCTGGTCTGGATCCAAACTGTTTGTCACTCCTCTTTAGGTTTCTTCACTAAAAAAATTGCGGGTATTACCGACCACTTAACCAATTTTATATGTTTAAGTGAAATGTTCACTAATATAAGCATATGTATTCAATGTTAGCAACACGGTATAAGGAAAAACTGTAATAAGTATTTTCGAGCAACACTCCCCTACATAACGCTATATTTGACGGAGAATAAGTCAGTTTTGCAACTAGACCAAAATGCTTCTTTAATTACCGACTACTGTCTCTAACACCGAACACATGTGTTTGTTTTTCCGAACACTTTGTATTATTTGAAAAAAAGATCATCCAAATTATATCTGAAAGTAGGCATTATAAGCATTTTATTCCCACTATATGGTTAATATCCTACGTAGTTGCGATATCGTAACTGTATATTGTGTCTTAGAGTGTCTACAGGTACGCCTATGTTGCAACAACATTCATTCAAAATAAATTCGACTATTTACCAGTGCTGGGAGCAATTACGTAATAAACATTGTCCATGTAATTATACCAAACCTTATTTTCCCACTGTATTAAACAGTCAGAGAACTGCCACATTAGGAGTAATCCATGAATACACGTGTCATGATTTCTGCCGAACATGTATAAATCAACACAGCATCAACTGGCTATATTTGAAAGTGTCTGGCTAATAGGTGTGTTCTGATCATTTCCCTGGTTATAATTACCACAAGGGCATTTGGCATTAAAAAGGAATTCAGCGCCGTAATGTAATAGTTAGTATAGTACAGTATATCTTTGTTTCATGTCCTTGTGGGATTTAGTTATGAACAGATGGGCCGATTACTTTTACACAAAAGGAACCTGGATGTCGGTCAAATCAAAGGATTTAGGAATGGCGAGACCGTCTTCAAGTTTAGTGAGAGTCCCCAGTTCAGCTGCAAATTTGTTTAAGATATACATCTGGATATATATCTATAGCCAGAGCTAGAGTATTGAATACCTAGAACGTATATAGAGATCTCTATATATATCACTGTAAACCAAAGTGTTCCAACATAGAACATGTATTGAACGCATATTTGCAACAGATATTGCACGCGTCATTACGCATCCGTGTGTCAACAAGTGTTTAAGATTTAATGGTAGTGTTCAATTTTGACTAATGAACACATCTGGTGTTCAATTTTTTAACGCATGGTCCCGACAGGGCGCGTTCAAAATGGATGCAACAGATATTGCACACTGTTTAACATGTTCATCGAAAAAGTGTTAAAAGACAGAATATACACAGAACATCATGTGTTCTCATTTCAAGTGCCTACTTTAACCTTATGTGTTCAGCTATGCATGCCTACGTAGAACATTAGGTGTTCAGTGTTAGAATCACGTATAACATAAGGTGTTCAGGTTTTTCTAGGTAGATCTAGGCTTATCACACATGAATGGTTCTCCAAAACCAAGTTGTTGCAGAGAGCCCAGTGCTCCAGATAAGGTGCGTACGTGCGTTTTTAAGCATATTTTTTGGAGAGAAACGCATTTGAAATGACAATCCAGGCGTACAAAAACGCACAAAGAAAATTGCGTACGCATTTCAAATGTTAAGTTGCGAGTATAATGTCCGGCGAAAAAGACCGTGAACAAGAAACAAACGGTAGAATGGGCTTCAGTTTGGTGTGTTTGATGGTTTAGAACTTCGTTCTTTACTTAGAAAAATAACTTCAAACCAGTCCGTTTTTTTAAGTGAAATGTTTACCCTAACACCGTTCGCTGTTTTAATTACGTTCGCACCCGCAGTGTCTCGCCCCAGTCTCGCTCAAACTTAAAAAGCAGCAACATTGGATCGGCCGGTTTATCTCGATTCCGTAGCCTTTCAGAAAGGATTGTGAATTTGGTGTACTTTAAAACTAAAATACTCAGAGACCCGTATAAACACGCCCACATAGTCGACCCCCGGCAACGAGGTACGGGTCGAAACATTATGGGACGAAATTGTCATTGCAAGCGTCGGCAGAAAAACATGTTATGATGGCGTCGTCTGGTGATAGTCGACGTAAAAAGTAACGATAAAACGCCTATACTATTCAATTTGAAAAAACGTGAGGATGCCGTGAGCGGGTATTCAAGTCTATCAGTGAGTGTTTATTGATAGCATCGTTAGCGAGGACAACCCCAGTGTAGAAAAATCCGCAAAAAGTATCAAAAGAAAACACAACGGCCCTCAGGTAAATGAAAAAAAAATGTTGGCATAACCCTGCTTAAATATCAACTATAAAGGGACAAGATCGAGACACAGTATTGAAATGTCCTATGCATTGAGGGAAAGGTAGACACCTTGTTGGCCATTGAAGGCTCAAAAAATCGTGCAAAGAAATACTGTTGACAGGCATGGGTATTAAAGAGCACAAGTAGTGTGTTCAAACATGAACAGGAATGCACATATGGCCCAATGTCTTGCTCAGATGATGGCATTCACATATTTAGAAGTGTGCACATGCCTACATTGCTCAATTCATTAAAAGTTAAATTTAGTTAAAGTTTTCCATTGTTTGTATTCTCCGTACAGTAGAATTTCAGCATTTGATTTTGATTTTCAGCATTTAAGTGAAAATAGTGTGAGTACGTACTCATTGCATGCAAAAATTATCTGGAGCACTGCAGAGAGCCTAAATTAAAACATGGGCAAAACACATCTATCTAATCGGGTAGAGTATAATGCCACCTTTAAGTCCATTTTTTGGTGACGCGACGCTTAAAATTAATTAGTTCATTTCTCTACGAAAATTGTGCGATTGAAGAAACAACCATCTACTAAATAACAGAGTTGCATAGATCTATCTAGAAAACTACTCATCAAATTTATAGCGTTAGCGAGATCCCAACCCTCCTTTATAAAATTCCAATTTGTGTACCGGTATTTAGCACACCTCTTCCTTTTATGATTTCTTTGCTGATTTCTTTCCCAAACGGCCGAAGATTGAAGTTAGAAGTTGCGCAGATAATCACATGTTCGAAGTCATAGATGAAAGCAATTATACAACAAGCATCTAAGACCAGAAAATATATTACATCTGCATTACGCCCTCCTCCGTATTCACAGATTCAAAGAATAATAATCCACGATAGATCTATACTGTATCCTCCAAACACTAAGTTCCTCCACGGTCAGTCGTCTCAAATAATTCATTAGAAATTTCGTTAAAACAATCAAAGACACATCAAATCCTTCCTCAAATAAACGAAAAAAATGGCTTCTTCGCCTTCTTGTGTTCAAATCAAACTGACGTCATGAAACAAAGTTACGTCATTAAGTTAGTGACGTCATCCATTAATGCGTAAGATTGTCCTATTAAATTAGAACATCTAATGAACGTACCCGTTAATCAAGTGTTAAATATCTGACAAAGTAATGCTAATTTTGAATGTTCTCATCCAATCGCGTTGGGATAGTCACGTAAAACTAAAGTTTTATCAAATAAATTCAGACAAAGTGAAAAATTCTACTATAAATGAACTAAATTGCAACTATGAACACTAGGGTCCAAACCCATGAATGCTATAAACTTTGAACACTGTAGCTTTTAACTATATGAACACTTGGTGTGCATTCTTCTAAATTTAGTAGATTTAGGGTAAGGGTTGAACGTATATATTAAATATTTGAATGTATTGTGTTCAGCTTTTGAATGCGTTCAATATCCGAAGGTTAACAGTGTACGTTCCTGCGAATTAAAAGTAAATGATGGAAATGGGCGGGGCCCTCAATTGTGCTGTGATGTGTTTGTCACCTTGTGTGTAAAAAGTGTCTGTGTTAATGTGTGTTTGCAAAGTATGTATAAAGAGGGGATAATAATTGGATGCTATAAGAGGCGAACATTCAATGTGATAAGATGTATTTTATTTTCAATTTCTTTTTACTGTCAGCTTAATCAAACTTTTAGCAGTATCGGTAGTTTAAACTAAAGATGCCGAAGATTCGTTTTTTGTGTATTCTTCAGATTAGCACTGGCGTTTAACATAGGTCTATCTATCGACTCATTTATGTAAAGAAAAGAAATGAAACTTATTTATCTGGTTAAATAGAATCAACAAACACCTATATAACAACTTTAATTGTGTAGTTTAAGCTAATTAGATCATTTTAATTAATCCAATTCTAATGGATATGTATGTAGTCGGTAATAGAAACATATATAAACATTACTGTTCCTATTACCGAATACCCAGAAAACTCTGTTTAATTAATCCCGATTTTAAAGCAGAGTTGTCAAACGTGAAGCAGTAACCGTTTATAACTCAAAAACAATGTTCTAATTATACAGGACAAAAATCACATGACGCTAGCATCTTATGACGTTACATGTTTGGAATTCGAAACTGCGTAACACTGTACCCACCTCAACCCGTGATTTATGTTTATTTGCATAATGTTGAAAATGTACACAGCGGCGGCTTCAAAGTATCACGTACGTTTCAGAAAATAATATGATGTAATAATTGTGACGTCATATTGTAGATTAACCAGTTCTGAGAAGTGATACCGCATATATTTAAAAGTAGTCGGTGTTAGAAGCATGTTCGGCATTACCCACACCCGCTCTAAACCCTTATTTCTAATTTTTACAGACGCCAATTTCAAAACAGACGACATTACAGCAGGATAAGAGTTATAGAGTTTTCCATGAATCAATTGTTGTTTATGCACATCATGATTGCTGTTTTACATTGATGAGTTAATCATTAACACATTCCACCCTAACAATGAATATACTCGCCATTTGTACCTCTAACAAGATACAAGATACAAGATACAAGATATTTGTATTTGTATTTGTACCTCTAACGTGTACATGTGTCATAATTATATAAACAGTGAAGACCCTGACCAGACGACACCTGAAGAAGCCCTCTGATCAGGGTATTCACTGTTTGTCATTTTGAAATGTATTGTATATAAGAAGTTCTTATAGTGCCCTAAATGGTAAAAAGTTTACTGGAATGTATTTGAAAATAAAAGTATCCATTTTAATTTAAGTTTTAGGAATGAATGATTTAAAGCGTAAATTTAATCCAATGCTGTTATAAATCTCTTGAACAACAGAATTATGCATGTTTGGACAGTGTTTCCACTTTTTTTAAAAAACACTCCAAGTATCCGAAATTACCCTCCACTGTCCGATTGTCCCGACAAATAGTGTTCGCCTGGTGCCCGGCTCCATTCACTTTTTATCTGGTTTAGCACACAGTGCATTAGACGGAAAGGTAGGGGTCCAGTTCTTTTGCACCAAACACTGTTTCTCAATAAGAAGGAACACAGCAGCTATATAGATGTCAAAAATTCAACTTTAGTGTATACATATGTCCTATTGATTTTACCTTATTAAAGAGTTATCTCAGAAATTTGTATCTAAAATTTTGAATGCATATCTTTTATGGTTTTGATGTAACGAATAATTATCTATCGACACTAGCCAGGGATTATGAAAAGAAACTCATATATCCGTTATGTGCATGTATACAAAATATTGCTAAAACGGCATATGTGCTGTAGACCAAATGCAAAAAATAATACTAGTTTTTTGTTCCACATGTAATCTGTATCCAAAATTAGAAATAATAGCATGAAATATCCACCAATCTACTGGATTATCACATGGAACTAAGTGTGTTTTATTTTTGGGGTGTAAAACTTGTAGACAATTTAACATATTTTAGTATTTCAGAAATTCTAAATCTAATGATGTTTTACTTTAATAATATTTTGTCACTTTAATCTAAAATTCTAACTTTCTTGTGCATGTTGTTTAAATTTTGGAGTCGATATTTACAATGGGTCATTAGTAAAGCATAGAAGAAAAAATAGCAGGTTCGGTAACGGACATTTCAATCAAACACTTAAACTGTTATAAATCAATGATGACATACATTTTTATTTTACAAACTAATTCGTTTAAACAGATATGCTCTCTGGATTTTTGCCATTGTTTTTTGGCCCCATTTTGCTTTGGAAAGAATAAATTTTCGTTACCAAAAATCAAATTTCCGTTACTAACATGGCCTGTGTGTCAAACTGGTCTAATTTTTCGATACACAATTGTGTCACCTTACACTCTTTTTGTATTTGTTTTTTTTTAAATAAAAATGTCAAAAGAAACTCTAGTAATGTTATGTTGCAATGTAACCATCTTTCAACAAAACATAAATGGCCTATGTTTTTACCAAAAAATGGCAATGTTGAATGCTCTTTTTTATGAACCCAGTTTATTTTTGCGTCAATGTTTCAGCAATTTAGCATAAAGTAGAATAAAAAGTAACATTCTGCTTTATTAATGAGAAATGCAAAGGAATGCGTCCCATTTGTCAATGATGATGATATAAAAAAAATTCCGTTACCGCCCAGTAACGGAAATTTTACCTCCAATATATTAATGTCAACAAGATCACTGTTGCAATGTGTTATCACCATTAGTTTTATTTAAGTAATTGGAGTATTGAGAAAAGAACGAGTGATTCCGATGGCATTTTCATGAATGTCTTAACGTAAATGAGTTTTTATATAAATGATCACTTACCTTCGTGTGTTCTCTGTTAATCAAGCTGATCAATTAAACTCTTATTACCATGTAGATCTAAGTATATTCACAGTATAATTACATCATGCAATGACATCATACAATGTCGTCATGGAATCAAATACAAGATTATATCCCTGTATCTCTGAATTTAGAATTTTGATCACGGAAATTTATTTTTTTGTCATAAATACCAACTTTAGCAATTTAAATAGGAGTTGATAATTGGTGAAGGCTGCTTGCTTTAATCATAAGTGTTCTTTACGTGGTTTCGGCGCTATATGACCTTATTGTGTTACGGTGCCGTTAACCCCAACTCTCTCTCTCTCTCTCTCTCTCTTTACGTGGTGTTTACAGTTTAATAACTAGAATACCCAATATCCCAACAGTATATGCGTAAATAACGGTAACGGATATTTAGGTTTGTATAACAAAATGACCACACTTCACCTTCGGCAGTTATAGATCGACAACATTGAAAAGCAATCAGTGACTCTATCACCTTGATGGTATAGCAAGTTCATATACTTCCAAATTAATATAAATTGGCAGCTGTAGCAAAGCTATTTCTATTATTTGAATATACACAAACATGTGATTTTTTTAGAAACTCAAAAGTCCGGGGACAACTACTTCTTCAATGGTATTGTTACAATCTCTGGTTTCTTGGTGTGTTAGGCTTGGAACAAAGTAACTACACATATAAATGCAAAAAGTTAGCCTTAATTTAGATGGTTACCAAGTGATTTTATTATCAGAAAATGCTTTACAAAACTAGATTTGAAGACGGAGACACTGAGACAATAGATCTAACGGAAATTTGATTTTCTCAGGTTAAAAATCGAATATTTTTCTTACATTGTGCTATAAATTGACAAAACTCTATTCAAGTATCTTAAGTAAGGTGAAGCTACCATAAAATACTTAAAATTGAAATCTGGAAGGTAAAACAATTCTTACATGTGCAGGAACCTACTTATTGAGAATCAGTGATAACTGGTAAATAAATCGGGTCATTCGGATATCAAAGTACAATTTTGACCTTAAGTATCCGAAAATAGCCGACCCCGCTCTAGCATAAGGATAACCATTTTTTCAAAATTTTCCGGGGGCCCCCGCACCACCCTAGCCTAGGTCAACAGTGAATCCACATGGATACAGTGCTAGCTACCTCCTGACTTAAGCATTTATAAGTAGATTCTATTCTTAAAAGTATAAGACTGCAAATATTCACCAACCTGGTACTGGTAGATCTAGAGTAAAGTCGGGTATAAACTACTGAGAGTGGTGTTGAGTTTGTGAAACCCCCGATACAATCTTGTCCACATCCAACACACTCAATCGTCCAAACAGAAAAAAGTGACGTCACGCAAATAGATGAACAAGTAGAAAACGAAGTAATGAAGTCATATATATACGATGACGTCATATACATGGAACAAATGTAGTCACTATCGCATACCACCAGACGCTTATTAGGTAGATTTCCGCTTTCTGTTATATGCATAGAAAGATCGTTAAAATACTGGTTGAAAATCAAGAAATATGGTGATAATATGAGTACTGTTTATAATATCTATAGAGAGCATTGTATAACTTGGATGGGAAACAATAAGAGTTGGGGTAGTCATATAAAAAGAAAATTGGATAGTTTGGGTTACACGTTTATTTGGGATAACTTGGATACTAGATCTACTGCCAATTACTTTCCTGCTATACAGAGGAGAATAAGGGACAATTTTATCCAGGAATGGCGAACATCAATAACAAACTCACCAAAACTGAAATACTATGTAATGTTCAAGGAATCATTTGAAATGGAATCTTACCTACAAAATATAACTAACAATTCTTTACGCATGCATCTTACAAGATTTCGTTTTTCCTCGCATAACTTGGCTATAGAAGCTGGAAGATATACTAATATTGATCGTAGAAATAGAGTCTGTATCTTTTGTAATCAAAATGCTATTGAATCAGAATATCACTTTTTATTAATATGTCAAAAATATAAACAAGAAAGAGTTGAAATTTTAAAACATATTTCATGGTCCTCTCTAAATAAGTTCATAAAATTGCTTTCTTCAAAGAACAAAAAAGTTCAATTAAACGTAGCAAAATATATCAAGGTTGCAATGAATATACGAAATAATGTAGTTGCAGATTGATAATATCAATAATATACTAGTCTATAATAGTGTATATACAAGTTATAATATTTTCAGTTGAATGTTTTGTACTTGTAAAATTGAGTTGTTAAGTTGAGTTGTGTTTATGTAAATGTCATGGTCATATTTCACGTTAATTGATCTATTGTACATGGTCAATGGCGCTTTTATGTTGCCGATTGCCAATAAAATTGAGTTGAGTTGAGTTGAGTTGAGCTTAAAATTAAGTCCAATCAGCCTAAGTAACACTTTGACCCTGAACTAATACAAAATACATAAGAATCTAGATCTTTTTTGACACTGTGCGATAGTAGATCTAGATCTACCTATTTCAGAAGTGTGTTTTTGAACATTGAATAAAAAAGAAAAACATCTTCAATAGTCCTACTGTTGGAACACCAACTCAACTCAACTCAACTCAACTCAATTTTATTGGCAATCGGCAACATAAAAGCGCCATTGGCCATGTACAATAGATCAATTAACGTGAAATATGACCATGACATTTACATAAACACAACTCAACTTAACAACTCAATTTTACAAGTACATGTACAAAACATTCAACTGAAAATATTATAACTTGTATATACACTATTATAGTATATTATTGATATTATCAATCTGCAACTACATTATTTCGTATATTCATTGCAACCTTGATATATTTTGCTACGTTTAATTGAACTTTTTTGTTTTTTGAAGAAAGCAATTTTATGAACTTATTTAGAGAGGACCATGAAATATGTTTTAAAATTTCAACTCTTTCTTGTTTATATTTTTGACATATTAATAAAAAGTGATATTCTGATTCAATAGCATTTTGATTACAAAAGATACAGACTCTATTTCTACGATCAATATTAGTATATCTTCCAGCTTCTATAGCCAAGTTATGCGAGGAAATACGAAATCTTGTAAGATGCATGCGTAAAGAATTGTTAGTTATATTTTGTAGATAAGATTCCATTTCAAATGATTCCTTGAACATTACATAGATCTAGTATTTCAGTTTTGGTGAGTTTGTTATTGATGTTCGCCATTCCTGGATAAAATTGTCCCTTATTCTCCTCTGTATAGCAGGAAAGTAATTGGCAGTAGTATCCAAGTTATCCCAAATAAACGTGTAACCCAAACTATCCAATTTTCTTTTTACATGACTACCCCAACTCTTATTGTTTCCCATCAAAGTTATACAATGCTCTCACACCATTCACATTAAACTGAAGAACACATGACGTCATTTACAAATATCATGACGTCAGATTAGGTTCAACATGGTTGTGCGACTTAGCAACTTTTGGTGTCACACCAGTACAAACTCTCCATAAATGTTTTGCTCACCAGAGCACAAAGTGTTCAAAGTAAGGTTAGCTATTATGATACAGCTCTGTCTGTCGTCCGTCCGTCCTTCAACAATTTTTTTATGCAAATTAATGACTTCTTCTCTGAAACCAATAGCCCCAGTGTAACCAAACTTGGTCAGATAGATCTACATGCTGTTGGTTTGGGCTTCAAAATTTGTTCAAAGAAAGGAGATGGGGCAAATGATTTTGTTGCCATGGCAACCGTGCACAACATCTTGAAAAATCTTTTCTCCGAAACTACTGGTCTGATTTCGATTTTGTTATCACAAAAATGTTTCTGAATGGATGGACTTTAAAAGTTGTTCAAAGAATTTTGATCCGTCGAAAACAAGGCCGCCAGAGGGCATGATCAGTGTCTGTATTCGGATATATCGAATTGAAAGTTAAAAACCTTCAAGAAGTCATATTTTTGCTATATCGTGATGAGATTTTGTCAGTGTTATGGCCATGACAAAATCTAGGTAAATTATGAATATGGGTTATGTCTGACTAAAATGGTCAGTAGGTCAAATCATAAAAAAGGCTTCTGAACACTTTTATCCCCAAATTCATGAAACTTGCTGAAAAAAATCACCTAGACTGATTAAATCTAGGCAGTGTTGGAATGTGAGTTATGTCAGGTCAAAAAGTAGGTAATTAGGTCAAATCATAGAAAAGGCCTTTGAACCCTCTTATGTTCATATGGAGTAGATCTACACATATCAACATTATCCTGACACATCTGCTTCTTTAGACAAGGTTTGTAGGGGTATAAATCACCTCTAGTGATAAAGTCTAGTTGCATATTGGAACTTTGTAGTCTGGTGAGCACCTAAGAGTCCATTGGGCTCTTGATATAGCAAATTGTCAATATTCTACGCTCTCTGTCCAGTTCCCTGATCTTCCGATCCATATATTGGCCCCGTGTTCATGGAAAGCAAGTAAATCACCAGGATACTCAACAGATAGTGGCCGTGATTAATGTTCCACTTTTCACAAATTTCTTATTCCCAAGACGGCCACGGTCAATATTCCCAAATAGAATACAGAAACACCTAGATGATGTATCAACAACTTCACTATTTTAGCTCAAATCTGCAATTAATCAGTACTTATAATAAAAAAATATATGAACATGAAACACACATAACTATTTTTCACTAGATCTATGCACATTTTCAGTACTTACAACTCACTTCGACCCACTTCAATACAACACCAACGACCCACTTCCCATTACCATAATGTGCCATCCGGGGCGGGGAGGGGGGTTAACGGAAGTTGGTATGTTAGCAGGGATACTATATTACATATATAAAATCACTCAAAAAAGAAACCTTACACTTTATAAATTTAGATAAATCTTAAATCAAGGCACTACATACATATTATCGTGTAACAGTATATTGGTTTATCGTTATACAACCAGTGTGTAAACTTATTACCGTGTGCTACTTGCTAAACTCGGTCAAACCACACTCGCACGTGGACCATGTGCAGGGTACATCCGATCAGAGAGAATATCAACTAAAGTAGCATAGTTTAGCTAAGGAACATCGAAACCAAAATCACAACACAAAATTAAAAAAAAATAATGTCTACGCTTTCAAGAGCAGAGAGAAACAGAACTTTTTGGAATTTACAGGCTAATTAAAGGTGTCTCTGATTGACGTCAATTGGACGTTCAACTTCAGTAGGAACGTTATTTTCACATTGGCGAGACGTCTGCGACATACTGGCACTATGTATGGTCTCATTACCAATTTCTTACATGGAAACATTGTACAGATGAGACCTAAGTGTTGATTTAGCCAGGTTAATCCAGACAAAAGCCAAGAATCGCTAGCAAATAGAAGAATAGGGAAGGTGGATTTAGTGTTACCGGTAACACTCAGACCACAACATCGTTAATGCAACAATTCTCAAACAAAGTAATATACAAAGCCCAGTAACAAGCGAATGCAATCAACAAAGGTGATGGGTTGCAATTTGCATCACAAAGAACATTCAGCTCTAAGACGCTGAATGATGATAGGATCCGAAGTCAGCCGATTATGTGCAGATGACAATGAAGAATCTGACGACAACACGACTATGATATCGTAAATCACCATCAGCAAGCAAAGAGTACACATACGTCACTGCAATAGAAAGTGACATGGTTGACCTCGACCTCCAATGAGATTGGCAATCCTTTCAATGAAGATAAGGCTATGAGTTTTACAAATTGATAGAGGTCGTCTAGGCAATAGTCTAAATTAAAAATCAAAGTTCGGGGCTATAAGGTTTTTGATAATATTTTATTTAAGTTTCCTTTTTTAAATCTATGTAAAAGCTAGTAACCCATTGATGGGACAATGTATTACTCCCGGATTATATATATATAATGCTTTTAAGAAACTGACTAGAGACCTACTAGGCTATACTTTATATCAAATACTTAAGCTTTAGGCATTGTGATTTTTTACCTATAAACGACATTTCTATGTTAAGCTGTTGACCCCGAGGCAGGGCCAATTTACTCACGAGGGTCAATTAAAAGTTCTTTCACTTGGGCATTTTCTTGGAACAAAAGAGCTTTTTTTTTTGGATGAAGCTATGCATAATTTTCTTCGTTGTGGAAAAAAGGCAACAATGATGGACAGTCAAAGGCACTGGTAATATTTACTGCAGAATTTAATCTCAATTATTTTCATATCATATGGCTTAGAAAATGTGCCATACCGTTTTTAATTTTCGCACAAGCTTATCAAAGGTTTACTGAGGTTGAAGGCCAACAACACTTTTTATTGATTTGTCTTAATAATAAAATCTAAATGTGTTGCACCTACATTTTTGGTATTGGCGGTAAGATTAATGCATACATTAAAATATATGATAGTTATAATAATATAATTTTATTTATTAATGAACAATGAAAAAACCATCTTAAACTTGTTTATTGATCATATCAACTTGTTTACGACTAAGTGATTTATTTCAATTTCATCTAAAACATGATACAGTTTTACAACAACTAAAAACAATACATTTTCGCAATAATTAAATTGTTAATTCGACAACTATAAACTTCGTCCACTGTATGTGTTTTTATTACACCTCGCTTTGAGTTACAATGTTAAGTTCCCATTTAAAATTCCCATATACCTAAGGTTAACATTTTGCATGTCTTTAACATCAATCCAAATATATGATGTCACTCTTTATGATATTCTTTTTGTGACGTCACTCTAAATGATAATTTTTTTTCTCAACTCTTAAAAATACTGTCAGCTATATGATATGATTTTCGCAATGGGGACGTAACAGAACGTTTTAAAGAGTGGTAACTGCTAATCAATATTTGGCACTTTCTGTACAAGTTGCTTCCCATTGTCCATTCCTTAAAAGAATCCAAGCGTCTGGACCACTTGATGAACAAATTGCCACCATTTCTGAAGAGGATATTCGCCAACTAGACAATGAAAAGACGCTGGGTCTTCAATCTACTTGTCATAACGTTCTTCTTTCTTTATTGTTATATAATTATAAACAATGTGACGTCGTACCCGGCGACGTCATTTCCCACGTTACATACATGTCCGCGCTAAATTGGTATTCACAAGTTCACAACACATTTTATAAAGTACGAATGAGACGATTCCAAAGCCAGAGTTAATAAGCTCGATGTAATTTTTTCGGGATGACAATTTGAATGTCACGCAAACTGACATCTACTATTTATATAGTATATAATATGTTTATCTATAACTTTACCCCTTTCCTCCATAAGCAATACTGCCAATCGCCGACATCCGCCTTTCTTTAGAGAGGGGCATTGTTTATATATAGCGGAGTGTGTGTAAAGTAGAGAGCTCCTTTATGAGCCTTTTCTGCTTATATTCATCTTTATTTGGACTGGCACCTGTGCTCTAAGGAATAAATGATATTAAGGAACAGGTTGAGGTGCTCTAATGCGATTTTGTGAAGAAAGGGGCTCACTGTCTCATTTGTTGTATCTGAACTCATGGATACTTAAGTATAATTTCTTCTTTCGTTTGGTTGGAGGAGTTAAACGGATGTATGTTGTCAGTGAAAGCCAATGATTATGACTGAATCAATTAGAACTTTTCATAACAATGAACGAATGAACGGATTAGAATTGAACGAATGAACGGATTAGAAAGAAATTTCATAACTATAACGGAAAGCCCCCTCCCCGTAAAATCACAGCAGTGTGCATGTACTCATTGCAGCCATGCGGTCTGGTTGGCCAAAAGTGGCACAATTAAATGAACAGCCTTCGTATGGAGGATATTTCCGACTGTATGCGTTGAAACTATTTTCTTCAGTGGAGGAATACATTAAAGGCGTAAAATTCCAAAATCTCTCTTAACTGGTCATTAAAGGGACTCGCAACCGGATGGTGTACTTGTCAAAATAAAATAAAATACTCAAATAAAAGCAAATTTGTGGCATTATTTGGCTTCTGACATTAAAAAAATATGATCAGTCCAAAAAAAAAGCGTCAGCTGACGGTATAGTTGTTGTTGTTGCTTCTCTACACGGGCTCAGACATAAACCCGAGCCGAATATGTATAAATCAATCGCTACCAGTGAAGTACGTTAATTCGCTACCATATAGATAGAGAGCCCCAGTAGCCGCGTGTTTAAGGCGTTTGCCTTTGTTTTCATGTTTCTCTCCGCATGGAGGGTCACGGGTTCGAATCCCACCAGAGCTTCTTCCTTTTTTTTTTTGGAAATGCATTTTTTAACAGAATTTATTATCCAAAACTAAATCTTACCCATTTATATAAGCATTTGACATATATTTACAAATTACTATTTTTAATGCTAAATCCGGTTGCGAGCCTCTTTAAGGGTAAGTTTGTAGAGGTAAGACTGTATTTTCCTTAACTATGTCCTTGTATATAAACAAAATCCATGATAAATCATCAAACTTTCATGGGGATTGATGTAGACTTTAACCCTTTCCCTTATAGAAGCGCCTTTTAGCGCATTCATTTTATTCATCCGCTGAAGAAAATAGTTCCAAATTATACCGTAATGAATATGTGTCATATTTAATACTTTCCTTATTCTAGCAGTTAATAGCTTAAAGCAGGCTGAAAGTAAAGCAGAATGCGCCTTAGGGCGCATTCTGCTTTACTTTCAACCTGCTTTAAGTAGTCACATATCTTCAATACTAGAAACAATGCTATCAGGTAAAGGGTTAATGTATTTTGAAGTACAAACAAAGAATCTTATCAAGTCTTCCAAGTTCAATCTACATAATGCCAATCTACATCATTGAGTGAAGTTTATCGTTCGGCTTTAGGTTAATCAAACGTTGAGCCTCGCGTATGCCTGATGTTCGTGCTCCGTGAGTGCAGCCAGACTCTTCCTCAACAGTTGCCTCCCCTGCGAACAGTATCACAGGCTCTCCACTTGACGACAGGACTGGCTCTGCTAACACAACTCGTTCCCCTGGGTTACCACTGGGTGTGGTATAGCTATAACATCCATACACGTATGGGTTGGAGCACCAACGGGAAACAAGAACCTGTTTGGGAGACGGAATGGACTCGTCACGTAGGAATTTTCTTAACAGCTCAACGCAGGTTTGACCAATTTCTGTGTCGCTCAAACTCTCCATGTACTCTGCGGCATCTCCAACAACCCAGCCTAGCACAGTGTTATCTCTTGTAAAGACTTGATCGAACCCGAATAACATTCGAAACCATTCACGTTTATCAGAACCAATGTTAGTATGGTCCCATGCAAAGCCAATGCTCTGGTAAGTTGGACTGGTGACAGGTCGATCAAATTCAAGAAATATTTTGTCAACCCTTCCAAAACCAAGTGAATTGATTACATTGACCTTACTGACAGGCAATGGTGGACTGAACATTCCATTATGGTGCTTTTTCAAGTAACCAATTGAACATGTGACAATCACGTGATCTGCGAAATATTTTTTTCCATTCTTCAAGGATATTTCAATATTGGTATCATCGAGCAGTGTAATGTTCGCAACTTCAGACTGAAGTCGAATACAATCCTTTGGCAAGCGGTTCTGCAAATACTCGAGCAGCTGTATGTACCCATGCGGCACGTGTACGTCACCTCCACAAATACCTACATCATCCGATTCAAAGGAGACTTTGTGAAGCTCGTCACCCTCGTGAAAAGCTAGATGGATTTTCATTGCATTGGAAACTCTATTAATGTCATCTATCTTGTCGTCATTGTTAGGAAACCGTTTCACAAAAGTTGCAATTTCTTCATCCAGAAGTTTATCCAGTAGAGTTTTCATACTGATAGGATTCGCACTTTGCTTCTTCATTTCCAGCGGAAGAACTGCTCGAAGTTTTTCATCCATTCTCTGAAAGGCGTGCACGCATTCCTTGACAGTGTCTCGGTCAATTTCACTTCCATTTTCTCGCATGAAGCGACAGCTATTTCTGAAATAAATGACAAAATATTTTTGTCTTAGTTTGACGTGATTATCAAATGATGAGAGTGAAATTTAACACATGTCATACTAAGGCTAACATTTGCAAAAGTTTGGATTCAGATCAGACGCCGCGTTACGCGGCGTCTGATCCGGATCCAAACTGTTTGCCTCTCATGAATACGCAACCTTTCCTAGGTTCAGAACGCATAAAAGTTGATTATGTGTTTTCCGCAGATGATGTAATATCAGCAGACGACAATTCAGCATGATAATGGGTAATGTCAAATATTGTGTTAAGTGGTTAGTCAGCGTCTCTCAAGACTCATTACACATATGTCACTCACATTAAACCATGCAAATCTAGTGTCTGTTTAAGTATTGTCCATTTTTGAGTACACTCGTATTGGGGGTTGCTTCAAACAATACACTGCAATATGACAAACTGTATACTCTGGCCCTTTAGGAGCCATCTGACCTGGATTTACACTGTTTGCATAAGTCAAGCGTACTCTTCATAATTCTAACATAACACGTGAATTCGTCTCTATAAACAAAGAACAAATTCACCGTGGTATAGGTATCTAGTACGATTAACAACGCTGTCAAAATAGTTCGTTATGCAGGCTCTCCTGTGCCCGCCCTACTTTAAAACACAGTTCAGCCAATGAAAGACATGTGGCGTAATATTTCCTAGCAGATGGTAGCTGGAAGCAGGCAGAAATCAGAGCAGAATGCACCTTAAGGCACATTCTGATTTACTTTCAACCTGCTTTTAGTGGTCATATTTGTTCAGAACAAAGCTAGAAACATCCTCCTTTTATAAGGTATGACGTTTTTGGAAATGGTCGAATGGAACAGCAATAGAAGGGCGTTCCTACTACATGTAGATACCCGTTGTAAAAATAATCCGATGCGCAATTGTTCCCCTTTATACATGTAACTAAAAAGTAATTGATTGAGTTGGGTTTTACGGCATCGCGACACATGAAAAGGTCATATGGCGCGGAGAACTAAAAAGGAACCAGTGTGTACCCGGTTAGACCCTTATTTGTAATGTCAAAATCGAAATATTCTATGTTCTTCCGTTGTTAATCGACTATTCTAACATGACACGTGAATTCGTCTCTATAAACAAAGAACATATCTATCGTGGTATACCTGAGACGTTATACCACGCTCTTCCCTACCCCGCTCCTCCCGCGTTTATATGACATGACGTGACCTCGTGCGTTCATGAATACGTTATGTTTTTGAATTTCTTACGTTATTCATATAGCCGGTGAAGACCATATACTTTTAACCAGTAACGTTACAGTAATTTTCTCATTCTTCTGTATTGTTTGATGTAATGTGTGTTCTATGCACGATTGTGGATCGATAAATGTAAGCTTGCTTATGGGTGTTAGATTCTTGTAATGCCGCGGAAAAAGTTATTCGGTCGAAAAACTTCATCCGCTGAAGAAATAAGTATGGAACATTTGATTTGCTTTCTAATGAATTTCTTTAAATCTGGTCATGTTAGAATCGAAATAATCTATGTTCTACCGTTGTGAAACGGTATTTTACAACGGTCGGTCGTTGTGGTGCGCAGGAATTGACCACTCAGGCCTTCGGCCACAAAGTCCTTCGACCGGCCTTCGTGGCCAATTCCTGCGCACCACAACTCCCAACCGTTGTAAAATACCGTTTCACACCGGTAGAACATAGATAATTTCTTAATTTAACAACGGTTGAGAGTTGTGATACGCCGGAATTGGCCACGAAGGCCGGTCGAAGGACTTTGTGGCCAATTCCTGCGCATCACAATTCTCACCCTTGTTAAATAGCCGATTAACAACGCCGGTAAAATATAGATTATTTCTTAAGTATTTTGTTATTTGTGAACGATTATACTCGTCGCTCGTACTAATTGTGAATGCATAACATAATATAGTAGAGCTCAAATAGGAAAGTGCTACAGTGGAGAATCTGTTATTCTTTCCCAATAAACGCGTTTACGCTAAAACTATTATTTGCAGTGCAAACAGTTTGGAGCCAGATCAGACACCGGGTAACCCGGCGTCTGATCAGGCCCCAAACTGTTTGCCACCAAGATAAACAAGAATTATCAGAATTGTCCAAAAGTTGTTATTTTCTACGTTTTAGTGCTTTGCGTTTGCGTACGTTTGCGTTTAAACGGGAAAGAATAACAGATTCTCCACTGTAACATAATATAGTAGTGCTCAAATAGGAAAGTGCTATGAAACGGGCCCCAGAGCTTCAAAACTACAATAAAACACAAAAACTTAACACAAAACAATGGAGGAGAAAACAAAATCCTAATCTGGCACTACATCATCCATAGTACAACCCATTAGAAACTTTATTATAAATATAAGCACACAAATACACTTATAAGATGCACGGCTTAGCCGCTAGCCTCTAGGCGAAAACTTACATTGGAGATAAACGCAGATATTTGACGCCACCACCAACGTCGCTGGAAAAGCGATTCGATCCTTCGTCGCTGCGAGACAATAACATTTGAAAGTGATATATATATGTGTGTGCCACAGTGTGTATGTTTATCATCACTTGTACGGTCTCGCTGTACAAGCGCGCTTAAAAATTATGGCGACGTGGTAGAATGCATGACTGCGAACCTGGCGACCCGGATTCAAACCCGGGTCGGGGCGGGTGTTTACATATATTTACCTGTTGTTAAATCTAAACGGATACAAGACTGCCAGTTTATCTGCAAGTTCAAAGGTGGGGTTCTCAAGCGACGCCCCGTGGATCCAGTTGGCACCAAGTTCAATAGGATAAGTTTCGTCTCCAAAAGGAACCGTGTGGATTCGACCTCCAATTCTACAAAAAGTTGAAGTATAAGTTACCATCTCAGTTACATTTCCAGACATTGTATGGTAGAAAAGACGTTATTCTTTCCCAATTTGACAAAAATTAAGTGCAATACATTTTATAAGAAAAAAATGACAGTTTTGTTGAATTCTGGCAAATATACGTTGGAGTCTGGTAAGACGCCGGGTTACTCGGATATGATCTGGCTCCAATCTGTTTGCTAATGACATTGTTTTAGCACCAACGAGTTTATTTCAGGGCTACCATTTCTCCGGATTTTTCCGAAATCTTCGGATTTTTATCCTAGCAGTTGGTAGCTTAAAGCAGACTGAAGGTAAAGCAGAATGCGCCTAAGTAAAGCAGAATGCGCGTAAATGCGCATTCTGCTTTACTTTCAACCTGTTTTAAGTAATCGCGTCTTAAAAATAGAAAATCTGGAAATCTTAGGATTTTTGATGAACAACTTATGGCAGCCCTGTTATTTAGAACGATTAACTTCTGTCTAATTGTACCTACATATGCTGGCCATTTTTACAATTCGTTTGGATCCCACCTGACAAGGATAGAAACTGTTCGACACTCGTATCAATATTTCTCAATTGAAATGCCATAAGTCTGTTTTAAAATTAAATGCATGCGACCAATTTTAATCAGCAGGGCTGCCATTTCTCCGGATTTTCCTAAATCTCCGGATTTTTCCCCAGTACATGTTAGCTTAAAGCAGGCTGAAAGTAAAGCAGAATGCGCCATAAGGCGCATTCTGCTTTACTTACAGCATGCTTTAAGTAGTTGCATGTCAACAAAACAAGAAAAAAGGCTATGGGGTAAAGGTACTATTCGTAAAATTGCACTTGAAAAATGTAAATTTTGAAATCTTAGGATTTTTTATGTCAATTTATGGCAGCCCTGAATTAGATGAATCAGAGGTTACATGTAGAGAGAGAAATTATTTATTATAGTCACATGTGATATTTACATTACAAGATACAATTTGTCAACAGTTAATACACACAATCGTCCGGCCACATGGGCCTATATGTCACCTATAATGAACATGTAGTATAAAAAAGTTTGTTTTACCGACACTGCGCCTATCCTGGAATGAGATTCACAAATAACCTCTATATTCCGCTTGGAGACAATGGTATTGGTTAAGTCTAGTTGTCAGCATTAACTTTTCCACCACAATAGACAACTAAAGTCAATTTTGAAAACAGCTGGAACCCTGGTGCCCGTTTCATAAAAGTACGACACATTTTGTCGTAATTCGGGTTATATAAGTCCGAATTATTATTTCAATCAGATAAGAAGCAGACAATATGCTGGTAGAGTTATCCAGCATCTGGTATTGATAGCATGCAGCTGCTTGTAAATGCCGTATTACTTCTGCAGTTTTTATCTGAATTTCAAAATCAGACTTTTAGTTTTACCACTGAAGTTATTCAAGTTAATAATTATTACATAGTAGGGTCGGTGGTCCAGTGGTAGGACGCTCGTCTAGGAAGCGAGAGGTTCCTGGTTCGAGCCCTGTCAGAATTACTGAAATATTAACCCTACATTGCTCCACTTCACCCAGGTGATTTAAATGGGTACCTGAGAGGGAAATAAGTCAATGTGCCATGGCTACTAGTAGCGCCGTCTGTTAATGGCCGACTTGTGACTCGATCATCAGGGAGGTAAATGTAAAAGTCGGCAGAATATGTATATAATAGCAGACTTTATAAACTCCACCTTTACATTTTACCTTTTACATTAATAATGATTAATAATATCAGATATTATCTAAAATATCAGATCAGGGTTTACAATGCATAGCATTTTAACGTAGGACTGAGTTTATGCATGTGTTAGATATTAATACAGGTTAAGAAACTGTTAGACCGAAAACGACCCACCAAATGGACCGAAACGACCTATCCCTAAAAATCGGCCGATACGACATAGTTCGAAACAGCCTAGCCCGAAACGACCAAGGGCCGCAACTACCCATTACCAATCAAACACAAAACAGTGAAATAACTTTGTGATTGAATAATGAGTTTTCGATTTAATGAGCGGTAGATCTATTACGATGTTACTTTTTTGAGAGGATGTGTAATTGTGCACAGATAAACTAATAAATAAATAAACAAATAGTGAACTAGATAATTATGTACAGTGTTGTTTTCTAAACCGATATGCTTTCCAAATAAACGCGTTTACGTTAAAACTATTATTTCAAATACAAACAGTTTTGAGCCAGATCAGACGCCGGGTTACCCGGCGTCTGATCAGGCTCCATACTGTTTGCCCCTCAGCTTAATATCAAGTCAGAATTGTCAAGAAGATGTTATTTTCTACATTTTACTGTAATGCGTTTGCGTTTCGTTTAAACGGGAAAGAATAACGTTTTCTCCATTGTATGGAGTGAACCACAGGGGCCAGTCCCTGTGTAAGTGAACAGTACCTGTCTGCAGCCTCCAGGACGACAACATTATCCAAACCATTGTCCACGAGGTGGACGGCAGCTGATATTCCCGCCATCCCCGCCCCTACCACAACAATCCTTGGTTTACTAAGCGACATGATCTTTGTGTCGACAGACTAATTTACACGTCAATACTAAAACGAAATATCGGCCGTGTGTTATCTTCTTTCGCAACATATGTATCTTAATTACATTTACACAACATGATAGTGTGCTACACGCCATATATATATATATATATGATTAAGAAGACTTAGTGTACAGTCTCTGGTGAAATGTCGCGTAACGCGGCGTCTAATCAAGGTCTGTACTGTTTGCTAGTTCATGCTGTACAGCTAAAACCCTTTCACTCTCAATGACGCCATAAAACGCGTTTGCATGTAGATCTACGATGTACAGTTTGGGTCCTGATCAAACGCCGCGTAACGCGGCGTCTGATTAGGACCCGTACTGTTGGACACTATTATCGATATTGATTAAGTCATACAGCCTTAAATCTTACGTTGAAACGTGTCTTGCGGACAACAATACTGAAGCAGACGACAATAACGCGGTGAAGGGGTAAAAATATCCCGGATAATTTGATCATGAAAATCTATACACTGCCATGACGTCATCTGCTTTAACCCTTTCCCCAATAGAAGCGACTTTTAGCGCATTTAATTTATTCCTCCGCTGAAGAAAATAGTTCCAATTTATACATTCATGAATAGAATTCACAAGAATTATTTTCAGTTTTCTTGCAGATTATAGCTTAAAGCAGGCTGAAAGTAAAGCAGAATGTGCCTTATGGCACATTCTGCTTTACTTTCAACCTGTTTTAAGTAGCCACATATCTTAAAAACTAGAAACAGGCTATGGGGTAAAGGGTTAAAAAAAATGTCGTCTGCTTTTATTTCTCAAATTAGTAAGTTGACTTAAGAAATGTTGCAATGAGTGTCAAATAGTTTTGGTTCTGATAGTTTAGTTTAAACATATTTTATTTCGAATATTTACAGAAATGGGGTCGGGCTACAAGTGCTCACCACTTAGTTACAGCCCTCCCCCTAATGTTTGATAACACAAAGAATGGACAATAATGACATTGTTAACATAAATATATAAACAAAACAAAATTTGCAATATAGGTAGGAAATGCAGCAAACATAAGGTATAAAAAGGCAAAATAGTGCTTTGTTGCATGTACTTGTGAAGGTGACTGCTAACCGCAAAGCAAAAGTAATACAGACTAACAACTGCATTACCATCGTCTTGCATTCAGCCGCCATCCGCCTCTTGTACCAATAAACCATTAAACTACTGTATTTCGCATGTATAAACTGAGCACCAAGACTCGTTTGTCAATTATAAGATCATAATATAGTATTTGAATTTGAAGGTCATGGTCAAGCCACGCATTTGTAATATTTAAACCTTATATTTTAATTTCTGAATGATAATATAAGTGCTGCATATCGAGAGTGGGAGAGATAGAAAGTGTAAATGAATGAGAGAGAGAGAGAGAGATAGAAAGAGAGAGAAAAGAGAGAGAGAACATCCAAACATAGTATTTAAGGGACTGTTGGCTCGTTCAGAGACCAAAGGTTGTTTTCTATGTATATTTGAACCGGCCACTTGTTTTAATAAAATAGTGCACTGCTTCGAAAATCACCAAGTTATCGTTGTAAGACAATTGATCATTTCCATATAAAAAAAGTTCACAGCTTAAAGGTTGGAAAATTCTGGTTTTCTGCAACAAGAGCTGTCTTTGTTCTCTATATTTTGTACAGTGGAAAAAATAATGATCGCTATTTTCAACCACATTAAAACATGAACAATAAGGATTTATAGCAATATGATTATTAAAGAGATCATTATTTAGATCACTGCAATTATTACGTAACCTTGCATGTAAGACAGCTAGATAGCGTTTACCATGACAATAACGATGTTTTACATTTATCTTGTTTGGATTTGCGCAAATCCTTTCTTTAAAGGATGAAAAAGTAGAAATATTTCGGATACTGGTGTCTAAAGAGTTCCAGATTACTATTGACGATGGAATACAAGATTTTTTAAATAAACTAGTCCTTGTAAAAGGTAAAGTAAAATTTTCACTATCCCTTAGTGGGTAATTTGACACAATTCTTTGCGACGGTAGTAAGTCTGTGATATAAGACGGGACACTATTGTTAAAGGCTTTGTACATAAAACACAATTTTTGGTTATTACGCCGATCTGACAGTGATTCCCATCCACATTCATTGTATAAATTTTCTAGAGAAACAGATCTTGTGAGGCCTGTGACAATTCGTGCAGCTTCATTTTGCAATAGGTCAAGCGAAGTTGAGCAGCTAATTGAGCACCCGTCCCATACTATTGATGAGTATTCAAGAACTGGTCTTATATAAGATAAATATATTTGATTTAATGCTTGCCTATTTAAAACAAATTTCAATTTTCTCATTATACCAACAACTTTCCATGCAGAACTTAAAATATTATCAATATGTGTATTCCATTTACCTTTGTTATTGATTGTCAAACCCAAATACTTGTGGTTTTCGACAAAGTCTATATTGGTATTTTCAAATATCAAGTTAGGTGAATGATCATAATATTTTAAACAGAAAAACATTGCCTCGGTTTTATTGGGGTTAAAAGTTACTAGCCATTGCTTAGCCCAAGATGAAATACAACGTAAATCGTGATTTATAATCCCTTCCATATCTTCAATAGACGCTGTAGAATAAAACAAAGAGCTATCATCAGCATATAATCTGGTCAGGCTTAACAATTTATCGGCTATATCATTCACATAGATTAAGAATAGAAGAGGTCCTAAGACTGAGCCCTGAGGTACGCCTGCATTTGTAGAGTTTAATTTGGATCTTGTAGACTGTATAGAACAACTGTTTGTTTTCGACCACTTAAGTATTTTGTTAACCAGTTTAAAACATTCCCCTCAATACCATTTTCTCTTAGTTTAAAAATAAGACCCTTATGCCAAACTCTGTCGAACGCCTTCGAAATATCACAAAATACCATACATGCATATTGTTTATTGTCGATGGCTTCACAGATGTGATGATAAATATCAATTAGCTGATAAGTTGTTGAGTGGTTTGGTAAAAAAACGGACTGATATTTGTATAGCAAGTTACAGTCTAAAAGAAAATTATATATATATTTAAAGACGATTCTCTCTAACACTTTTCCACAGCAACTTAAAAGAGAAACGGGTCTGTAATTTGAAGGTGTTGATGGATCACCTTTTTTAAATATGGGTGTAACAAAAGCAAGTTTCCATGAATCAGGAAATGAGTGTTCATTTAAAGATCGGTTAAATAGAATTGCTAGTGGCTTAGAAACAGTCATTGACGATCCTTTTAACATTTTATGGCTTATCAAATCTGGACCACTTGCTTTATTTACATTTAGTCCTGACAAAATATCTTGGACTTCAGTTTCATTAACATTTATGTTATTCAAAGATTGGTTAGTTTTGGTGATAAGGTTATTAAATACCTCGTTATCATCATTAATATTGGAGACTGAAGAAAAATAATTATTTAAACAATCTGCCTTATCTTGCATTGAAATACAAAAATTTAAAGTGCCATCAGGTAAGGTTGTACATAATGGTGGCAATGACGCAGAGGAATCTTGTTTTTAACAAAGTGACGTATAATTTTCCAGAATCCTATTTTATCGTTTAGGTTAAGTTCAGAAAGAGATGCATCCAGATTGCTATAAAACATTTCTTTTGCATTTTTTTTCAGGTTATTAACTTTGTTTCTTAACTTTTTATATTTCAACCAATCAGAAGCTTTGTTAGATTTAACTGCTATGGCTTGAAGTCTATCTCTAGATCTTGAAACACTACGTATTAAAGAATCGTACCAGGGTTTGTCGTTAGGTCTAACCGTTACCATTTTAGACGGAATGCATTGCTTTACAAATCCCATAAAAATTGACGTGAATTGGTCACAGGCCTCACTTACTGATCCATTTTTCAAACAGTTCCAGTTGTAACTAGCAATATTATGGTTTAAAGTATCAAAATCGGCTCTATTATAAAGCCAAACTAATCTTTTGGTTCTGATCAGACACAGCGTCTGGTCGGGATCTAAACCGTTTGCGAATCACCATTGTACTCGGGATAAGTCAAAGCAAGTGACCTCATCACAAAGGCTGTGCTCAATTATTTATTATATGAAGCAAATAGCATAGCATTATATAGTACATGTAATTCGAATAAGCTGGATGGCGGACTAGTATATTCAGGGCTTCCATGGATAAGTTGATCTAAAATCCTAAGATTTCAAAAGTGTCTATTTTTCAAGCGCGATTACATAAAGCAGGTTGAAAGTAAGGCAGAATATGCCTTAAGGCGCATTCTGCTTTATTTTCAGCCTACTTTACGCTACCATCTGCAAGGATAAAAATTAAAAGATTCGGAAAAAAATCCGGAGAACTGGCAGCCCTGAATCTTCAACCATTTTCTCGCTAAGAATATACATGCGCACGTATGAAACTCTGCCAGCAATATAATAAAATCTAACATCTGGACTATTACATTGGTTAATCGGATAAGGACAGGGTGTGTGGGTGGGTGTTCGTTTCAGACAGATCCTACATGAAATACAGACCATGGTCAGACGGCTCCTGAAGGAGTCTACACTGTTTTAAAAAAGCGTCAATATATACGCCATTACCGGGAGAATGTTTATTTACATTTATAACGATACATATAGTTAGCATTTGCACAAGTCAGTGATAACCATTTATCGCATGGCCTGTTTCCAGTATCGAAGATAGGTGACCATTTAAAGCAGGTTGAAAGTATTTAGAAAAATGCGCCTAAAGGCGCATTCTGCTTTACATTCAGCCTGCTTTAAGCTACCATCTGCTAGGCTATAAAATTAATTTCTTATGACTGTATAAATTGTAACTAGTTTCTTCAGTAGAGGAATAAATTAAATGCGCTAAAAGGCGCTGCTATGGGGAAATGGGTGATAATTAGCCACCTTAACACCAATTGTACAGCGCTCCCTCTCTACAACGACACCCAACTGGAGACACAAATTGTGTTCGTTGCTCGGAGGGAGTCGTAATAGGGAGGGAAATTGGTAAACAGTTTAAATCAAGATCAGACGCCGCGTAACGCGGCCGTCTGATCTGAATTCAAGCTGTTTGTCGCTCGTCTTTTTTTCCCTCAAGATGTCCATTATACATGTAATTTTGAGAAAAATAGCAGACGACAGTTTTAGTTTTAGGCAGACGGCATTGCTGTCGTGAATAGGTTTGACATTATTGTTCTGTTTAGAGAACTGCGGCAAGGGTCGTTGTAAGGAGGGAGTTGTTGTTAGGAGTGCCGTTATAGGGAGGGAGCGCTGTATTTGCCAAAAGTTTGGAATAACTCGGTGTATGACCAAGTTCTAAACTAATACTCGTACTACAGTTTCATCTGTCAAAACACTTATTTAGTTTTGCCGACGACAGACGATAATTTAGTCGGAAGCTTAGCTATCGACAGACGACCGGGCTTTATGCATTTAGGTTATGCATGTATTACACGTTGATGTTTTAATTATTTCACACGTTAAATTTTCATACAGACAATTGTAAAGCGTTGGTATATCACGCGCTGGTCTCATACGCAGGTACAGTGGAGTAAACTATTATTTCCAATTAAACGAAACTATTTCAGACGCAATGCAATGAAATGCAGAAAATTGGATGTTTGGGAAAATTCAAATATATGAACGATACGTTTTAATCTGACTAGCAAACAGTCTGGAGCCAGACGTCGGGTCGTCCAGCGTGTCCTATACCGGAGTGTTTGCAATGTACATAAGTATGGTTGTAGCACAGACGAGTTTAATGAGAAAGAATAATGTATTCTGTATGAACTGAACTCATTGACACCTAAAAACTTCAAATGGAAAATTCTAGTTTCCAGTTAATTATAGTTCATTTTGGGTTATTTAAGACTGCATTGCACGACCCTGGTTAGAAGTAGGAGCCCTCTGATATTAGTCTACACTGATTGTTTATTGCAAGTGCACAATTCACAGGTACACGCATATACTCATACTTGGGTTCAATGGGATAAATACCGATAGACTTGGTGTACGATTATGAATTACAGTGGAGAATCTGTTATTCTTTCCCATTTAAACGCAAACGTACGCAAACGCAAAACACTAAAACGTAGAAAAGTACAACTTTTGGACAATTCTGATAATTCATGTTTATCTTGTTGGCAAACAGTTTGGAGCCTGATCAGACGCCGGGTTACCCGGCGTCTGATCTGGCTCCAAACTGTTTGCACTGCAAATAATAGTTTAAGCGTAAACGCGTTTATTGGGAAAGAATAACAGATTCTCCACTGTATGCCTGGTCCGTAGCATACACAAAGTGAAATCTAAACATAATACATGGACATGTTCTTGCCATGTCAAAGTAATACATTGTCTTATCTAATTGATTTCATGTTGTCAGTGTCTAGTAGGCTATAATTCCTGGTTTTGTTTTCATTCCTATTATACTCTCTAAATGTGTATCCAGTTATTCTTGTTTACTTCTACTACCCCTTTTTAGTATATTTTCCTTCCGTTTCGACAACCAAGCTGAGCAACTCTGCTTACTATTCAAATCTATAGTCGAATGGGTTGTTTCCCTTGATTTTATCAGCAATTTCAGTAAAGCTGTTCGATACTCAATATAGGACACTACTTCAAATATTTCGAAAAACGCTGTCAGTACTTTCGGCGTTTATTATTGTTATATCTTGCTTTAAGCAATTTCACACAATGACGTCGAGGTGTTAAAAATCGAAAGGATGTCTACATTGGACTGGTCATTTACACTCCATCCCTTCCTATTATAAGCGTATATCTGCGTTTTTAAAGCAGTGTAGACACAGATTAGACAGATTCTGAATGAACTGACTGAGCAGGTTTTCACTATTTGCTTAAAGGATCTGTCTGATAAGAATCTGAATACTTCCATGTGGACAATTTTCTTTCTTTCATTAGCCAGTGTATTAGTTCATAATTATTATGTATGTTGTGTGTGATATTTTATATCAGTAGATGATAGTTTAAAGTGTACCTAAAGGCACCTTCTGCTTTATTGTCAGATTTTTTAGGTGATGCCATGTCTTTAAAAATAGAAACAGGTTATGGGGTACCCGGCTACGACAGGTTATTGCTCAATGCAATCTAAAAGTCCGACAGGAATCTACTCCCTTCATCGTGTACAGTGGAGAATCTGTTATTCTTTCCCAATAAACGCGTTTACGCTAAAACTATTATTTGCAGTGCAAACAGTTTGAAGCCAGATCGGGACGCCGGGTAACCCGGCGTCTGATCAGTCTCCAAACTGTTTGCTACCAAGATAAACAAGAATTATCAGAATTGTCCAAAAGTTGTTCTTTTCTACGTTTTAGTGCTTTGCGTTTGCGTACGTTCGCGTACGTTTGCGTTTAAACGGGAAAGAATAACAGATTCTCCACTGTACATGCAAATGAATGTTGCATGTTTGTAATTTGTCGCATGTCTAAAGGAATACTACACTTATACAGTTTTCCTTCTCTACAACGACACCCAATGGGAGACACAGACTGTGTGTGTTGTTCGGAGGGAGTCGTCATAGGGAAGGGAAATTTAGACTTGGTTTACATTTGCAAACAGCTTGATTCAAGATCTGATCTGGATTCAAGCTGTTTGTTACCCGTCAATCTATCAAAATGTCCTTAAATATATGTAACTTTGAGAAAAGCAGCAGACGACAATTTTAAGCAGACGATATTGCAGCAGAAAAAGCGTCAGACATAAGTGTCTTGTTTAAGGAACTGCGACAAGGATCGTTGTAGGGGGGGAGCACTGTAGTACAGTGGAGAATCTGTTATTCTTTCCCAATAAACGCGTTTACGCTAAAACTATTATTTGCAGTGCAAACAGTTTGGAGCCAGATCAGACGCCGGGTAACCCGGCGTCTGATCAGGCTCCAACTTGTTTGCCACCAAGATAAACAAGAATTATCAGAGTTGTCCAAAAGTTGTACTTTTCTACGTTTTAGTGCTTTGCGTTTGCGTACGTTTGCGTTTAAACGGGAAAGAATAACAGATTCTCCACTGTACTTATGTAAGGCCGAAGATATATAACAACATAAGTAAGGCGATTATATACATTGTTTTACGGTTCGGGTAGCTCGGATATATTCTTAGCGGGTCAGCTCAGGTGAAACAAGTTTACTTAAGATTTCGAGTTTTACGCACCCCTATCGATACATAGCTCAGATCATCATTTTGATAATGTTTGAAATCGCACGCACGAGCGCTTTATATGTGCATCCACGAATAAATAACACATGTGTTATTCATTCGTGGTGCATCTGACCATAGCGAACGTCCAAGTTCCAAGTTTTATTCTTCATTTTCTCAGTATTCTTTAATACTATATCAAAGCCACGTGAACACAGAGGAAAACTTTTATTCAAAAGCAGTTATATGAAATCTCCCTCTAACATCAAATATTGACAACTCTTTAGGGATATATTTTTGGTTATTACCTAGTTAACACTTTCAGCCCTAGCAACGAGTATATTCGTCATTTATAAACAGTGTACCTGTTAGGATTACACTTGTCCAATGCAAACAGTGTGGAGGCTGATCAGAGGGCTCCGATCAGGATCAACACTATTTGTCATTCTCAAATGTATTGTTAAAATCAACCCTAAAAGGCAAAAATGGACTAGGCTTATTTCGAAATTGGAATTGTTAATTAAAGTTTCAGGGGTGAATGAGTTAAGCGTGGCCAGTGTTGACTGTTGACCCGCTTGATTAGGTCAGTGGGTGTATGTCTGTATGTAGGTATTGTTCGACAATATTGACCTGACGTTGGTGACCTCTATTAGCATAATTTCACACTTTGTTACATTTCTAAATATAGCTTCGTTATCATTTATACGAAAACGCACATTGTAACCACATCGGCACCGAGAAAATATAGCATTGCCCGGTTCCACGAATATCGACAGGTATTTAGCGCAAGTGGTAAGGGGGACGACTATACATTATTTTTCCGTACAGTCAGTGGTTCGAATCCCATGCAATACTCGTACATTTTTTCACTTTTTTTTTTTTTTTACAATTTATGCTGTTTCTTTTAAGTAATCATACATCTATTTCGATTGGAACACGATTATTTTGTTATTTTTAAAAACATTATGTCATAACGTCTGTTTGGTCTATAAAGTAACACTTTATAAAATAAAAATATTTTCCCCTCTATCGGGATTCGAACCCGGAACCTCGGTGTTACAAATCCCTTGATCTAACGACACACCTATTACAGATTAGTTACATCTGGGGGTTGTAAATAAGGTATATATTGGCAAGAGTCGCAGGTGAGAACATCGATGATCTTACCTGGATTAAAACCCACTCGAAAGCGCAACGTGGTGCGTTTTAGTACATGCGATTATTCTAGGAGACTCGGGAATAATAGTTTATGAACAACAACTTTTTGAATTTGCTCAATGTGGAGTGTTAATCCACTGAGGATCACAACTGTAACAAGATTCTCGTAATCAGCCGAAACAACCCGAAATTGTACGTAGGCTATCGAATATTGATTTATAATGTGTCATCTCTTTATAATTTATTCATGCATAAAGTTCAACGTCAGGTCAATATTGTCGAACAATACAACTGCATATCCCTGTAACAAAATAACACCTGATTCAAAACTGTATTCTGGTGAATTTGTCCACTTTATGAACACCGTATAGCATCAACAGATCCCCTATCTGACCCCCTAGATACTCGGCGTCTGATCAGGATCGAAAGTTTTTGCTATGTCAGTGTTGTCAGGATTCGCAGCTTAATGGTTAGGGTTAAGAGAAAGAATACACATAAATACTTCGATATAAAGAAACACCGCGAAAGGTTACCCTTTAAGCATTTGATACAAGGGAACAAAATTGAGTGCCCTATGGCTAGTTTCGTTTTGATGACCAGATCGTATCAGTCATTCATATGGACATTTCGTAACTGTTAACCCCCATTCAATGTCATTACGTCATCAGATTCAAACAATTGTCTCCTGCTTTTATTTCTCAAATTTAAAGTTTAGGTATTTTGACTTAACTATCGCAATGAGTGTCAAACAGTTTGGATTCTAATCAGACGCCGCGTGACGCGACATCGGATCAGAATCCAAACTGTTTGCAAATAACCTTTATAGATATACTCATGGTAAGGCAGTTAACTCATTATCCCCTGAAACTTCATAGGGTAAATTCCAGTTTGCAATAAAGGCTGGTCCATTTTAGACTATTTTAGGTTGGGTTTTTTTGTACTCAATTGCATAATGACAAACAGTGAAGTCCCTGATCAGAGGGCTCCCGGAGGAGCCCTCTGATCAGGGACTCCACTGTTCGCATAGGACAAGTGTACTCTTCACAGGTACACATTTGGTAACGGACGCATATATGCGCCACTAGGGCTCAATGAGTTAAGGGGTTATAAATTGATTGAATAAAAACGATCAATACCAATGTAGTAAACTCTTTCTTTAGCGACATTGAAAATAATTATTATTGTATGTACATGTACCCAATCTTGGTGAAAGAAATACACAAACCCGCTAAACGCAACCTCTCCTGAATTTACAAATGCACTATTCCAGTTTTCTAATAGTTGTAGCTCATTTTTGACGAGTTATAGTAATTTATTCACTTTATCGAAAATGAAAAACCAGATCAGAGGGCACGTTAGGGAGCCCTCTGATCTGGGTCTACAGTCTACAAGACTCTTCACAGGGCCACTGTTTGCAAATGACGCGTATACTCGTCGCTAGGGTTCAATGATCTATGTCATTTTGCGTTAGGTTAATCCTGCATTAAGGGTGTATCCAACCCATAAGCGATTTTTTCAAAGTATCAAACTTTTTTTCTATCATTGTTTTTTTGGAAGAGCTATTTATGATGAATGAAAAAATGAAAAAAAAAATACGGTGGTGTCCTTTTTTTTAACTACAGCGATTTGGAAAAGGTATGTCAAATTTGGACTTTTTCTCTCAAATTGTACCCATTCAGAGTACAAGCTTCAGTGAAATCTATTTCAAAACAAAACAAACATGGTAATTTGGGTTTTCATTATTTATTTCATGTCTATGGTGGTATTTTCACATATATAAACCAAATTTCGACAAAGCAGGCACTAGGTTTGAACAATATGGATCCTCGAATATCAAAAATATACTTTATATAGCGCATGATTTTATTAGATTTTTTATTTTATAAAAAAAAATTAAAAAAGTTTGAAAATAAAATAGTTCTAGTATTAAGCTTTTTCTTATATTCTACCAAATGAAACCCAATGCTAAGGCAGTTCAAAATATGAAAAGAAATAGAAAGGTCAGTGTTGAAAATTTTGAGTTATTAAAGTAAAAAGAGTTAGATCTATCTCCCATAACAAAATTTACCAAAAAAAAGTACCATATCGATGATATTTAGAGCTTTATATATTACACATGTGGTGCCTGTTTTCTCTTGAATTAGTTTTTGTATGAAGAAATACTACCATAGATAGGAAATAAATAACACAAAACCAAATTATCATATTTGTTTTCATTTAAAATGGATTTTATTGAAGCGGGCTGTTTGAAAAGGACAAAATAAGAGAAAGTGGGTGGGGTAAATTTTACATGGCCATGGAGCCTACTGTTGTTCACCAAAATGTACACTTTTTCTATTTTTCATTCATCTTAAATAGCTCTTCAATACAAAACCATCATAAAGTGTTTTCATATACTTTGAAAATTTCTTAAACTCATGACATTGATACACCCTTAAGCAGTCGCATGTCATTTTAAATCCCAGTTGTACCGGTGTCTGTGGTCGTTGGTCTTTCCAAAGAGGTTGCCCTGTATATAAATACAGATCATACTGACTTGTCGTCTGCTTCCATATTGTCACCTGTAAAAAAAATGTCATCACCAGTGTATTTACGAGTAGTTTACCATTTTGGATCCTGATCAGACACCGGGTTACTCGGGTCCATCTTGTGTGACTGTTTAAAATGCGATTTACGACAACGGTATCCGTGGTTGTTGGTATTTCTGAAGAGGTTGCCCTATATATAAATACATTAAGTATAGCATTAGGTTAGACAATGGTTGCAAGCGAATAAACGATATAGTTCGAGGGGGCGTAGCCCCCGAGAACTATGTCGTTTATTCGCGCGCAATTTAGCACTGGCTTGGGCTCGAGGAAAACAAGAGGACCCTTCGTTTCTGCTTTTTGTTTTAGACGAAAAAGTCATTTTATTTGAAATATTTTACTTAAATTGAAAGGTTATTTCGATGTGTAGTTTGAGACATTAAGCATGCTTTAACACCAACATAGATAACGCTTATTGAAGCTCTATATGTAAGCACAATTCATTATTAATTGCCTTTAAAGTTTAGGTCTCACTGTACATAATATGACGTCATCAAGCGAGTGCAGTTCCGAGGATTGCTAGGGTTATGACGTCAGATTGCCTTGAGATGACGGAAGTATGGAATAAGTGAACAGTGTGTTAGTTATTTCATGGTTTTGTAAAATAAACGATATATTCACAGGCTTTTGAGGCATCTGATTGGCCGAGAGCTCCAAGCCATGTGCTAATTTTACGTATCATACTGACTTGTCGTCTGCTTCTACATTGTGACCTGTAAAACAGGTCATTACGAGTGTAAACTGTTTTAGATCCTGATCAGACACCGGGTTACTCGGATCCAAACTGTTTAACGACGATTCACGACGCACTTAGTACCAAAAGAAACGGCATTGTATTATTTTTATAGAGATACAGTAAAACCTCTCTATAACTGCCACTAAATTTTGTAAATTATTTTTTGTTTATGACAGGTGACTGGTTAAAGCAATGTGACAGTTAAACAGAAAGCTCCTTAAGGAGCTTTCTGGTTCACTGTCACCTTGCTTTAAGCTGTCACCTGTCTTTTATATATCTTATAAGCTTTTATTTTAGTGGTCGTTATAGAGAGGTTTTACTGTACAATGTAACTAATATGTTTGTACATCTAAACTACCCCGAGTACGATGGTTATTTTCAAACAGTCTGGATTCGAATCTGGCACCGATAAACTCTTTGTTTAACCAGAATCCAAAATATTTGGCACATATTACGATATTGCTTTAGTCATTTTTGCTAAAGTTTGAATTTGAGAAATAAAAGCATTGTATAATTAGGAGATGACGTCATGGTAGTGAAACGTTTTTATATTCGTTCCGTATCGCTGGTACATTTACATGCATGTATAAAACCAGTATCATGACTTAAAAATGCTGTTTCATAACATCATATGTCAAGTGCGGATTCAGCCATTGTTTTCAACGGGGTGCATGGGTGAGATTGGGGGCTCCAACTGAAATCTCACGGAGTGTCCAACCGAAATGATATGGACATGCAACACCAATTCGTTGTTCCCTTTTTCTTTCATTTTCTTAGGATTTTCCAAGGGCACGGACCCGGGTAGCTTGGACATGTACCCACCTTCTGAATCCGTTCATAGAGGTCCATGGAGTCCTGCACCAGTTTGAATAAGTGTAAGAAACTAATAAATTTGACATACAGACGAATGACTCCCTGATGAAAAGAAATAGAGGGTGCATATGAATTTCACAAAATAAAACTCACATAAAACAATCTCATAACTTCCTTACGCGCTCGTTACATGTAATTAAAACACCACCAAATTGTTACTCATATTACAAGGCTTGTTGTGCAACAGATCATATTAACCCCACTGCTATTGTGGTACATGCATACAGTGGAGAATCTGTTATTCTTTCCCGTTTAAACGCAAACGTAAAGCACTAAAACGTAGAAAAGAACAACTTTTGGACAATTCTTATAATTCTTGTTTATCTTGGTGGCAGGTGGCAAACAGTTTGGAGCCTGATCAGACGCCGGGTGACCCGGCGTCTGATCTGGCTCCAAACTGTTTGCACTGCAAATAATAGTTTTAGAGTAAACGCGTTTATTGGGAAAGAATAACAGATTCTCCACTGTATAAGAATCAATTCAACCGTCCCGAAATTGCCCGGTTCATATAATAATAATAATAATAAATAAATAAATAAATAATAATAACGACTTTATTTCATGTGGATTACATATTTGGTAACAAACAAACAAACCAATACTAGTATTCAATATGGTCCATAAACATATCTCCTATATACTGTGTCGTCTAAGATTTCCCGATGTGAATACATCTTTAAATGGCGGAGAAATGCGTACATGTACCTGTAAGAAAAATATCATGACGAATACCAAACCTAGTTTGTTTATACATTTTTGGATTACAAAGTGTCGCATGCTACTTTGACCTTTACCAGGGCTGCCATTTCTCCGGATTTTTCCTAAATCTCCGGATTTTTTCCAAGTTCATGATAGCTTAAAACAGGCTGAAAGTAAAGCAGAATGCGCCCTAAGGCGCATTTTGCTTTACTTATAGCCTACTTTAAGTAGTCGCATGTCAACAAAACAAGAAAAAGGCTATGGGGTAAAGGTACGATTCGTAAAATCGCACTTGAAAAATGCAATTCGGAAATCTTAGGATTTTTCATGTCAACTTATGGCAGCCCTGCTTTACCCATGGCCGTAATTGTTAAAAACCTTGCCCTGAGCACATTTCCATGTACTATGTCATCTAGGACTTCTTTTCTGAAAACTCCCTGTTCGTCAATCCACCATCCGGCTGTCAAACTACTTATAAACAATTGGCAATCAGGTTACCAACTCTATATTATCTACTGGCAGTGTACAGTTGGGAATACCTTATTCTCTCTCGTTTGAACGACACCAAATACAAACGCAATGCAATTACATGCAGAAAATGGCAGGATGTGGATAAACCACATTTACGTCTCATTTTTATATGAGTGACAAACAGTTTGGAGTCTAACTAGACGCTGGATTGCCCGGCGTCTGATCTGGCTCCAAACTATTAGCTATTAATGGACATCACTGTAGCACACAAGTGTAATGGCGATACTAAAATAATATCTGTCCCACTCTTTAACACTGCGCCTTAATATAGTCGTTGTCAACAGTAAATGGAATAAAGGCAAGTTGGTAGTTTATAGAACAGAACAGAATTTTATTTCAATTTGTACATAAACGTGCCTCGTTGATACATTCTATATAATAAACGGATGGATGGATTTTATTCTTCCTTCAGACTAACAAGTCCGTGAGGCATGTAATACATGTACATGTACAAACAAACATAGGCATGTAATACATATACAAACAAACAGTTATGACAATAAAAAATGCATTTAGCGGAGAAGATGTAAGTAAAGAAAAAAAAATAAAATTATGCTTTCAGTGATACTGACTTTAATCAGAATTGATATCATTATCACCATTATCATAACTTATATATAATATATTATATTGAACTGAAATAATCTCTATGACACCGTGATAAAATAACGTTAATAACCAGTGCCTATAATAATATACAGTTGATATTTGCGCGCTATAGTGGCGGAATCGTATCTGTGCAAACAGTTTGGATCCTGATTAAACGCGTTGTCACTTCAGGATCATAATTTGACAACCCCGACCAAGAAATTTTGAAAATTCTTTATTTATAACAGTATCAGACGACAATTGTTGCAGAGAAAAGAATACCAACCTCAGATCAGATGTAGTCCTATGGTCAACCAACAGCAAGAAAAGTATTGCCATAGAACTCACTGTCCCTTGGGAAGAGAGATGTGATGATGCCTATGAAAGAAAGATGAGCAAATATGCTCAACTGATGGAGGAATGTAGGCAGAAGGGATGGAGTGCTTGGCTTTTCCCAGTGGAAGTTGGAAGTAGGGGTTTCCCTGCAAACTCCATGTGGAAGATGTTGACAGCCTTAGGAATTGTTGGAAGGGGAAGGAAGCAGGCAATCCAGACTGTGAGCAGTGCTGCCGAGAAAGCATCAAGCTGGATTTGGCTCCACAGAAACAACCAAAGCTGGAGCTAGCTATCAACGTGCAGTGGCTGATCACCACTGTAGCCCCACCATGCTAGAGTGTTCTGAGTTTAAAGGGGCGAAACATTCTATGACGCATGGTACATGTACTCAGCTGAATATGTTGATAGCTTTTGATTGCAGTACAGAGACTGTATTGTACAAACCAAACATGCAAATAGTTAAATCGTGTGTTATAATACGCATATTCTAATAAGTTGTTGGTTCCTTTTATTCAAAACATATGACTGCTTAATGCAAGATGGGATTAAAACATAAAGACTCTGTGGGCGCATTCGGCTTTACTTTTAAATCGGTTTAAACTGTCAATTATCTGTAGCGGTGCTTACCCTGTTACATAACGTAACTACAGTGGAGAAAACATTATTCTTCCCAATAAACGCGTTTACGCTAAAACTATACTATTTCCAATACAAACAATTTGGAGCCAGATCAGACGCCGGGTAACCCGGCGTCTGATCAGGCTCCAAACTGTTTGCCACTCAGCGTAATATCAATAGTCAGAATTGTCAAACAATTATAATTTTCTACATTTTAGTGTATTGCGTTTGCGAATAACGTTTTCACCACAGTAAGCCATGAACACATCATATGTTACATCTGCACTGAGCCATTTGTTTTATGACCTCTCCTAGTTAACCCTTCAATAAGCGCCTTTTAACGCATTAACATTTTCTACATAGATATACATGTTCGTGCTTTCATCATGTCCTATTACAGCATCCTGCGTCCGAATACGTGAATGCTTAAAACAGGCTGAAAGTAAAGAAGAACGCCCCTTAAGGAGCGTTCTGTTTTACGTTCAGCTTGGTTTAAGCAACCATCACCGGTTCCATAAACTATAGAAACAAGCTATGGGGAAATGGTCAACGACAGATAACTTTTTATTGGTAAGATAAAAGTAAAGCAGACAACTAATTCAAAGGTTTTGTGTTTAACTTCAGTCAAGCTTTACGCTGTGACCTGTATTTATTTATCAATGGACGTTCTCGAAATCACAACCTGTCGACTTATTAGGCAGCTCTCTGTGTGCTACTACGAATTAGATGCGAAGCCATTTCCGGGCGTTGATCGAGGCCACAAAACAAATGGCAGAAAGGTGGGTCAAGTTTCTTTTTTTTTTTTGCTTCAAAGCAGAAGTTTTCTGCCCTTTTCTAGAAATCGGGGAATGTAGTTCCACGTAAAATTGTACAGTCGATGAATTCGTTATCATCATATGTTCCATTATTGTGATATGCCGCCCAATTTTCATTCGGCGCAAACGTAACACGATCACTTTAAAACCGAAGGTTGGTCACAACACCAACATTTATGTGCATAAAAATGCAATGAACAAATTTATGATGCATCTAACGCAGTTTTAAGATGCACACGAAAACCATTTACTGTTTGGTATACTTTATGTGCATCGGAACACGCAACGTTGGATACTATGTGCCAAGTTTCTAAAAGAGGTGCATTGGAGGCTATCGGTTGGCCTCGAACAACAGTTCTCAAGGTATTCCCTGCTACCTCGGATCAATGATTTGACTGTTCCCTCAGTACCTATGAAACAAATGTATACTGTTTTGGTTCCGACACACTCGGACACCTATTCGGGCAAGGGGACCCTTTGTAGGACAGATCTTGCAGCACGTCATGGGACTGCTCTTTTGCAGCGAGCAAGACGTCATTTCCGTTTGGGGCGACAGCAACGGACTCTCTGATAGGTCTAATAATATTCTTAGTCACCATGATGCTCGCACGCGGGCCTTTAGGAGAAAATACCTTATGGCTCTTGCAAATGCTCAAACTCAGTGATAGGACAATGTTTCATTCCCGACGTCATTATTAGGCGTCACGTAAGGTATATACGATGTCTCATTACCGCTTGCATTAGAGCAAAGATGGACACATACGATACTGACGAAAATCATCTTAAGATTACAACTCAACCGACATTAAATTCCCAATTTAACACAGTCTGACTCTCATAGTTACTTTGCAACTTTGATATTAATACTTTGTCTTTTCTCATTGAAATAAATTCACTTTAGCCGACAGCATCTCAAAATCTGAAATAAGTGCCATATTGTTCGTGAACTGATCTAAATTTTGGTACTAAATACATAGGCTTTCAGGAATATACTCAATGAATAATTACAGAAAACAAAGTGCACAGTTTCTTTTGGAATTGAGTATATATAGTGAATCCCTGGTCGTCTACGAGTGTGTCTTGTTTTCACAATGAATGCTTTTTAAAGCAGACTCAAAGTAAAAGCAGCAATCTTAATCGAAAGTTTTCTGCTTTACTTCCAATCTGCTTTAAGCTGTCACTGGTTGTAACACCCTCAGTATGACTTCTTTTATAGCTCATTACTGCGTTTTTTTGTTTTCTCTAGTATACAATATGCTGAGGAAATGTCCGCTACAGTGGAGAAAACGTTATTCTTACCCGTTTAAACGCAAACGAAACGCAAACGCATTACAATAAATGTAGAAAATAACAACTTCTTGATAATTCTGCCTATTGATATAAAGCTAGGTGAAAAACAGTTTGGAGCCTAATCAGACGCCGGGTTACCCGGCATCTGATCTGGCTCCAAACTGTTTGTACTGGAAATAAAAGTTTTAGCGTAAACGCGTTGATTGGGAAAGAATAACGTTTTATCCACAGTAATTAACTGAAACGGCAAAGTTCTCGTTGAGGAAAATATTCTTATGGCATGAACTTTCATCTCTTCTCATATAGCTCGTGTTTTGAAAGATAAATTACATGCCTGTACATGTAGATCTACCTCTTACTGTTTTGTTTAATACATATTTTAAATAATACATGATGCGTTATTGTTGTTTTCGCGGACGATCCACGCAATAATTATGTAAGGGGTATAACTCTGTGCGACCTAAGCCATTGACCATTGGCAAAGGTGTATGTATCGATCGATCTTAGCCGTTTCGGCTTACCTGTTGAAGTAGACCCCCAATGTTAGCCACTGTTGCTTTAAGCTTATTGTAAAAATATGCCAGCCGACCGTGAATTTTAATTGCCTTTCCCACCGACTCGCTTGAAATAGCGTGTTAAGCATATTTGTGTGAGCGTAAAATAATTTGGGGTCACCCAACTTCTGTGTCGCAGGCAATGTACATGACGTTCACATCGACGTACTAGGGGTGCTTTCGTCTTTGATCTCACAGTGAGCTCGTTCATTCTCTTTGCACCTGCTGTGTATATAGAAGAGCTTTCGGTTTGGAAATTTCAGACAGCCTGATTTAATTTAGTTTTCGTAGAAAACAACTTGAACAGTTCCGTTTCCTGTGTGGGACCACGCCTTTTCTCCGGCGACAGTATATTGTGAACGGAACAGTCTGTGTGAATTTCAAGACAGTGATTTGGAACTGAAACAAATGGAAGAATAGTTATTGATTGGACGGAGAGGAACAATAGTAAACAATGCATCGGCATGCAGGATTGCCGATTATAGGCGCAACATTAGCTTTAATCGCTACTGTCGTGAACGCGGTAAGTAAACGACTTACCTTACACATACAGTGGAGAACACGTTATTCTTTCCCAATAAACGCGTTTACGCTAAATCTATTATTTCCATTGCAAACAGTTTGGGACCAGATCAGACGCCGGGTAACCCGGCGTCTGATCAGGCTCCAAACCGTTTGCCACTCAGATTAAAATGAATAGGTGGAAATATCCAAAAGTTGCCATTTTCTACATTTTAGTGCACTGCGTTTGCGTTTCGTTTGCGTTTAAACGGGAAAAAATAACGTTTTCTCTACTGTATAGAGAAGACGCTATACTTTCCCTCTGAACGAATCTGAACGCAAACGCAAAAAGGCAGAGAAAATAATAAATGATTATTGAAATACATTGAAATACATTGACAATTCTTTTTAATCTGAATAGCAAACAGTTTGGTGTCTGGCTCAAAACTGTTTGCAGGAGATATAATGGTTTTAGCGGAAACGCGTTTGTTGGAAAAAGAATAACGTCCTCTCCACTGTACACAGGGTCCATCCCATAGAAAAACCTTTGCAATAGATGGTACAGGAAAACCCGACATTATGGAAACTCAAAATGCGCCGTTTTCGTTTTGTTCATTTAAGTGACTTTCAAAAATGAAAGTAAAGCAGAAATCCCCGAAAGGGGCTTTCTGCTTTACTCTCATTTTGCTTTATGCAGCCACCTGTGTTTGACATCATCGATGTTTCTTCTTTTGATCGGTAGTATTACATGTAGTTGGTGGAATGTGCTTTAATAGATTAGTCGTCTTAAGATGGTTTATGAGAACGTGTGGTTGAAGTTTCTACTACCTATAATTGTATGTGATTGTCTGACATTAGACGGCTATGTATGTGCTGAGATCGATCACTTGTATACATCATCTGGTCAAAGAACAACGCTATTAAAATTAGCATATATAAATACTACTTGAATCGGGAACATGTAACTATCTATTGTTACAGGCAGTGTTCTCTCAATTTTGCTCCACCATCAGGACTGCCATAACATGATCATGAAAATTACTAAGATTTCCATTTTTTTCTTTTTTTAAGCGCGTTTACTTCAAGCAGTTCACCTAATGGCGCATTCTGATTTACTTTCAGTTTGCTTTTAGCTACCATCTGCTAGGATAAAATTCCGAAGATTTCGGAAAAATCTGCAGAAATGGCAGCCCTTGAAGGCTTGAACACGATTTTTTTCTTGATAATTCTTTTCAAGTTAAGACCCGCTATATTGCGAAGAGAAATAGTATTATTATTCAGTCTGTTTTCTTGTTTAGCCGTTTGAATGATAACCAAAGCAAGGCTACTTCAAAACGATATCTAATGAATTGCATAAAGTCGGAACGAGTAACAGACAGTATGGACCTAGACCAGACGCGGCGTCTGATCAGAATCCAACCTGTTTGTATCGGTCAATGTTATCACGCTTTGCAATATATGGTTTAGGCAGACAATTGTTAAAATCAATTTTAAATTAAAGCAGACGACTAATGTCATCTCAAAGCACTCTGTCTTATGACTATCTTCTTTCAAGCTGCCATCTGTATTTAACATCAAGAGGTCTTAGATTTAGTGGCCGTAATAACAAGATTTAAATGTAAAATATGTATGCAGGAGGCTAACAGAAGATAACTAGATGACACCCAAACGCTGAATCCTTAATGTTTTTTGCATATAATTAAAATATCTTCCCATCAACTTTAGGGCCATCAAGTGTTTTGTGGTTTTTACAAGCATAAATGTTCCCGTTTTAAAATGCCTTTGATTAATTAAATAACGCTGTATCCTTACAATGATTAACATGAGATCACATCACAGCTGCACGTGCCGTCTGCTTTTACCTTGAGCCTGTCACAGTGTCGTCTGCATCACTTTTGTCGTCTCCTGATAAACTTTACACAGGATGTATGGTACTTTTCAAATGGAAACTATTGATAGGAATTTTAAATAATTTGAATCCTGATCAGACGCCGAGCAGCTAGGCGCCTGATCGAGATCCGTTTAATATTTTCATTCTGTCAAGTCGAGCTTTGAATGTAAAGGTAATATGGCGTTGTCTCTACGCTTGTTTGCAAATGGAGGACCGGTTTCAGTCGGTGATGCGCAACAATATTCAAGATGCTTATAAATGTCCATCAAGGGGGCGTTTTAGTCATTGTTCCGGTAAATTGTCGTCTGCTATAAAATTATCGTCTGTAAAATGGTACGATGTCAGCTTTTTAATGAGAACCAGCACAGCTAGTGTCAATGTTTGGATCCTGGCCAGACGCTGAGTTGCTCGGGGCCAGATCTGGGGTTAAACTGATACAGATTCCAGAGTATTGTGCTTCACCCATGTAACCTTAGTGTCTACTAAAGAGGACATTGGCAAACAGTGCAGACACTGATGAGACGCCGCGTGACGCGGTGTCTCATCAGTGTCTGCACTGTTTGCTACGCGGTGTCTCATCAGTGTCTGCACAGTTTGCTAGTTCGTATGAAATGTTCTGCTGTAATTACAAAAACTGAAGTGTCTTTAGATCACCTTTACTATCTTTTTTTATGAAATCTTCCAGCGAAGGACACAGGAATAGTGTAAGTTAAACATGGAGTTCTACCAATAACGATAAAGCAGACGACATTACATTCACTTGATGTTAGAATCGACATGGTCTCAAGTTTTGGCAGGTCTGTCTGACCTTTAACCTTTTGGGCGAAGTGTCAAACAGTGTGAACCCTGGGTTAAATGTACTGTGAATTGGACATACTATTCTTTCAATGTATTGATAGAGCGATACTGTTTAGATAGTATTTTGTGAATGGAAATAGAAATTAACTGTCAGATGGTACTATAGTTGATAGATAAATGACGTATACCCTCAGCAGCTGGCCGTTCGAAGAAATTTCTTCATTACCGCTTTTTAAAATTATCTTTTTTTAAGCGCACGATCAATCTTTTACACCATATAGATAGATAGATAGATATGATTTTATTCTTCCTTCAGACTAACAAGTCCATGAGGCATGTAATACATGTTGTAAACAAGCATAGGCATGTAATACATAAACAAACAAACAGTTATGACAATAAAGATGCATTTAGCGGAGAAGATGTAAGTAAAGACAAAATTAAAATTATGATTTCAGTGATACTTTAATCAGAATTGATATCATTATCACCATTATCATAACTTAGTTTTCTTAAATCAAATATCTATTATATTTGTGTTAGAAAATACTGATGTTATAACAGGGCTCCAGATAAGAGGTAGTATTTTCACTTATTGTAACATCAAATCCTATGGGGTTACTACTCATTAGAATCGTCTCTTCGAGACGATTCTACGATTCTAATGAGTAGTGACACCATAGTGTTTAAAACAGAAATAAAGATTTTAGTTTTTGAAATATAGGTGCGCCTTCTTATACGCATTTAATCTATTCATCCCCTGAAGAATATAGTTCAAGTTTGTACAATCATGAATATGTATCATAAGACATGTTTGCTATGTTCTAGGAGCTGGTAGCTTTAAAGTAGACTGCAAGTAAAGCAGACACCAAGCTAAGCAGAATGTGTCTTATGCCGCATTCTGCAATATCTTTAAAATACTTAATTGTTAAAGTTCTCTATCATTACCTGTTTAGTTTGTATTACACCTTCAATTAACCTCGTGTTTTCACGTGAAAACATGTACTGAGCGAAATAAAGAATTTAAATTTGAATTTGCACTACGTTCAACCTGCTTTAAGTGGTCGCCTGTTTTCAAAACTAGAATCATGCTATGGGTTAAACGGTGAAGATAAGCTTAGTCTTTACTTTGTCAGCTGCTTTTCAATACTGCTAATTCATATTGTTCGGCGTGCCTTTACCCGTTTATCCCTGGACATTACATTGAACACCCCACCCACCTATGTGCTTGCTGGAGGATTTCATTATAGATATACAATATGCTGCACTCGATTTTTCCAAACACCAGATCATAACATATGAAATAGCAAAAAGTGCATACCCTGATGAGACACGGCATCTCGTCAGAGCCTACATTGTTTGCCTATGTATTTTGTGGACGGTGCAGTAGTACATAATATTTGGCTGTATCTTAGCCGCCTCAGTTGCCAACAAATATAACGTGAAATAAAGTACAGTCGAATCTCGATACTTCAAACTCCCTGAAATAGATCGTACCAGTATTTCATTAGTTGAATTTCGATTAGTCAATCTCGCTTAAGTCGAACATATCCGTATTTCCAAGTTAAAACGTTGCTAAGCCACGTTTTGACTTTGAAATACGGGTATGTTCGAACTAACGCGTGTTCGAAGTATCGAGTTTTGACTGTACGCTCGTAATTATGCTAAAGATTTAATATATGGAGCTTCAGCGTGCTACTCTCGTCTATAGTACATGTATATGCTAAGATCCAAAGACAGTCGTGCTCTATATCCTGCAATAAAAAACCGCCTGCTTCAAAATTGTCGCATATACACATTTTATTAAATAAGTTTGTTAAAACTTTTCTGTATACAACTGAATAAACCTGTTCGCGAATATAAAACAGTTTCGATACAGATCAGACGCCGTGTTACCCAGTGACTGATCTGGATCGACACTGTTAGCAAATGTAAATCAGGTTGTTCTCGGCAGGATAAACATATAACAATTGCCATTATTTAGCACAGGTAATTTATATACAAAAATTTCAAGTTTCAACCAAATTCAGACAAGATTTATATACGGTCGTCATCCCATGCTACGCATATAATGGCAGTTACCGCCACACATTAACCGATCCAATGCATTACTATGAGTACAATTATTTTTTGCAGATAGTTTGAATCCTGATCAGACGCTGCGTTAAATGGCGTCTGATAACGATCTAACTGTTTGACATTCTTAACGACATTGCCATAGTCAATTGACTCAATTTACCATAATTCTTTATAAAGCAGATGGCGCCATTGTAGTGAAAGGGTTAACCCATGTGTGTCCACGATTCCATATATGGGACATAGGCAATCAGTGTAGACTCTGATCAGAGTCTACACTGTTTGCTGATAATATTTCAATATAAAACAAAATGAAAATGAAAATTTTGAACAGGCATTCCTTTGATAAAAATGGACTAATCCAATTTATTAGCATGGAAGAATCCACTGGGTTAAAGGGTTATGTAGATCAGAGAATATTAGAAAGCGCCGTGACTTTATACTATAGGGATATCATTACAGTCCGATTAATATAGAAACATGATTAATGCAAGACAGAAATAATGCCTAAAAACTTCGCCGAGGAGTTTTCTGCAATGCTTTTATTTTGCATTTAACTACCACCTCCCTAAAACAACCTACATGTACGTTGTTGTAGTAAAACATTAATTTCCATTGCTAACAGTTTGGAGCCAGATCAGACATCAAATATAATTGGTGTCTTACAGTGGAGAAAACGATATTCTTTCCTGTTTAATTGCAAACGAAATGCAAACGCATTACAATAAAATTAAGAATATAACAACTTCTTGACAATTCTCACTATTAAAATTACATGTAGCTGAATGACAAACAGTTTGGAGCCTGATCAGACGCCGGGTTACCCGGCGTCTGTAACCCGGCGTCTGATCAGGCTCCAAACTGTTTGCACTGGAAATAATAGTTTTAGCGTAAACGCGTTTATTGGGAAAGAATGACGTTTTCTCCACAGTGTCTGGATTCAATCCGTTTACAACGTCAGCCAAACTCGTTTGGGCCCTTGTTCATCCCACTTATATAAACAGACAATCCCTCTATCACCAGACCAGTGGCTTGATTTGAATAGAAATGTACCATAATGTTGAATCAATTACGGGCCGTCGGACCACCTGTAGGCATGTAGCTCTTTTGAAAATGATACAACCCAATTCATCTTATATTTCTACCAAAACAGAGCCAACCTTAATATGTTCTCCCAAAACAGTTTGGATTCGTGTGTAGCGGCATAGTCCTCAGCCATGCCGCATATAGCTCGACATCCATCTGCCGAGTTCGATACCCGTCCTCATTTTTAACGTCCTAAGTTACAATCCATTTACAAGCAGACAGTCTAATAGAAACAGACGACAACCAGTCCGCGAAGATAAGGTATACTGTCTCATAACCTTTTGGACGCTGCATTAATAGTCTTAATGTCTTCTCAAATTATGCTGAAATCGTCTCTAGCTTCTTTATATGTGCATATTAAGTTTTAAGTGACAAACAGTTGGGAATCTGAAAAGACGCCGAGTCTGGTCTAATTCAAAACTGTTTGACATTGTCCAGGATTATCCGGGGAGGGAGTGGGTGACATTTAATGGGTAACTGTGTTTGCCATGTAAGGCAGGGTACTATTACAACTAGTAATGAGGAAATTAACTTTAATTTAATTTTACCAGTTTCAAAGCTGGTTGTTAATATAGCGTATAGTCTGCGTTGTAGTCCATGTTCATGGATCTGCTTTAAAACAAGGCAAACGTTTCCAAAACTGTTCCCATGCACGGTCTCTATATAGTATATACCAGCATTTATAACTTCAACCTACATCTCTCAAAGCCCTGCTCTAACGTATCCCTACATCTTGATAGTTCTAGCCTTTACATTCCGTACAATTCGCCTTTCTTCGCCCCAGTTCTCGCCACTTTTCTGCCTGCTGCTATAAAGTAACTATGTTACATTAATGTAATACATTTGTAAACACCAACAGGGTTTGAATAAAAATATTCGCGAGTATTTTCAGGGAACCGTCTTTGACGCATACCGTCTATAAACATTATACGCAGCCATATACAGTGGAGAATCTGTTATTCTTTCCCGTTTAAACGCAAACGTACGCAAACGCAAAGCACTAAAACGTAGAAAAGAACAACTTTTGGACAATTCTGATAATTCTTGTTTATCTTGGTGGCAAACAGTTTGGAGCCTGATCAGACGCCGGGTTACCCGGCGTCTGATCTGGCTCCAAACTGTTTGCACTGCAAATAATAGTTTTAGCGTAAACGCGTTTATTGGGAAAGAATAACAGATTCTCCACTGTACATGTAGTTTCATTAATATTCATAATGTATCAATTGTAAACAAATAACTTTGTCAATATTGTCTCAAAGCATCATTTCAAGGAGCTTTCTGCATTGTCTGCTATGCTTTTATCTTGCCTCAGTCTTAACCCTTTAATTCTTAGTCCCCGTTTTCTCGTCATTTGTAACGAGCGTACCTGTGAACACTATACTTGTCCTATACAAAGAAGCCCTCTGATCAGGGTCCGCGCTGTTTTTGTCATATTGCAATACATTGACAAAGCCAACCCTACATAATCAAACATAGACTTAACTAAATTTAAAACTAGAATCGTCAATTCAACGTTTTAGTAAGGAAAGGGGTTAAAACAGTAGAACCTCTCTATTACGACCACTCATTTGTGTCAATTATTAGTCGTTTAAGACAGGTGACTGCTTAAAACAAAGTGAAAGGGAAACAGAAAGCTCCTATAGGAGCTTTCGGTTTCACTTTCACATTGCTTGAAGCTGTCACCTGTCTTTTATACAGACAATTAGCCTTCTTTTTAGTAGTCGTAATAGAGAGGTTCTACATGTACTGTAGTTAAATTTGTTTATCATGCCAATTGCTGAAATGAAGCATACACTATATAATATATAAATTCTATGTCAGTTGGACATAGGAGATTTGTACCAGTGACTGTATAGGAACGGGATAACTGTATGAACATTGCTGCTTGATAAGTATGTGCAACCGTGCAAACACATATGTGTCAAGCAGTTGCGCCAGCGTGTTTTAATTATTAATGTGTGTTGGCGCTCTGGTGCATAAAGTGTGTCTATAATTATATTTAGACTTAATATATGACGTAAACGTAATAAATTCCTGCTTATACGTTCTCTAAACGAGGAATACCCGGGTCCTAAAGCTGGATGAAAGTAAAGCAAGATGCGTTATGCTTTACTTTTATCACGATTTAATTAATTTTAAACCTAGCGACGACTATACTGGTCATTCAAAATCAGTGTACCTATATATGAAGACTACAATTGCCCTATGTAAAAGAGTGAACCCTGATTCGAGAGCTTTCTGATCAGGATTTACACTATTTGCCATTACATTGCAAATATTAACCTTAAAAAGTCAAAATGGTATCAGACTTTACTGGAAACTGGAATGATCCATTCAGAGTTTCAGGGGTCAATAAGTTAAGCGTATATGTGTTATTATAAATGCAATAAACCCTGGGTCTAAAGTTATAAGGCGTCTGAGTTGAGTCTGGAGTTGTTCTCGAGCATTTGATTGGTTATATTTGAGTCTAGGCTCAAATCTGAAAATTAAATGCTTGAGAAGGATATCAGATTCAACTCAGACGCTTTAAAACTTTGGACCCTGAAACTTTAAATGAACCGTTCCGGTTCCCCCAATCAATTCTATAGTCTATGCTTAACTACTTAAGTTTGACTTTGATCAGTGCAGTCCACGACCAGTCGGCTCCTTTATGAGCTATCTTATCAGGGTCCACTCTGCTTGCATATGACAAGACTACTAATCACCGTTACACTGTTTGTAAATGATCGATATAACTATGCGTCATTAGGGTTTAATCGGTCAAAGAGGTTTCAGCATGCCATTTAGTGCTCATGCGTGTCAGTTGGATAGTAAACAGTGTAGATCCTGACCAGGCCCACGTGGCGTCTCACCAGGATTCGAATTTGTTTGTCGTTAGAGTTTTACTTATTGGAAAATACAGGGGAAATTGACAGTTCAAGAATTTCAGCCTACGATAATATTTTGGAGCAGTCAACACCTATTCACCTATTTACCAACAGTTGTATTGTCGCAAAGTGTATACTCTCATTACGGCCACACTTAAAGATATTTTATGAAAAAAAGTTTTAAGTATAAATTCAATTGAATTGTTAATGAATGAAAAGTAAGGCTGTGAATGCGCAAGTATATTAACTAACTGTCAACTTCATCGCTTCTTTTTTGTATATGCCGTTTGCTTTGCAATTACCGTCTCCAAATTTGTCAATTTAAGTTCATTGCATTTATGAATTTCAAGAAATTGAATGATGAATAGCAAACAGTATGGATCCAGATCAGATGCCGATGTACTCGGCGTCTGATCTGGATCCAGACTGTTTGTGAATTCCAGTCGATTCTCGATATGCAGAAGAAGGGTCAATAACGGGAAAATATTTACATAGTAATTTCATTATATACTCATGGTCAATACTCCACAAAGAAAATGTTTTTTTATGTTACGATACTCGAAAGCCTTCCTAATCTTATTACAGTGGAGAATACGTTATTCTTCCCTGTTTAAACGCAAACGCATTACAATAAAATGTAGAAAATAACTTTTTTGACACTTCTGAATATTGATATTAAGCTGAATGGCAAACAGTTTGGAGCCTGGTCAGACGCCGGGTTACCCGGCGTCTGATCTGGCTCCAAACTGTTTGTACTGGAAATAATAGTTTAGTGTAAACGCGTTTATTGGGAAAGAATAACAGATTCTCCACTGTAACTGAGTATACTCGTGTGTAACTTAAAACTCTTGTGTGCCAAATGATATTGTCGTCTGCAACGTATGTCGCGTGCTACTGTTCTTGAAATTTGGTTTTCTAAACTTCTTTTCAAAACAGCGCCTGAATTTCAATCAGTTTGAATCACTACTCCTGGTAGAACCCCGAGTTACTCGGTGTGTATCAGGATCCAAACTGTTTGCCAACGTACCCACAGTTTTGTCATTTAAGCGTCACGTAAATGGATAACTGCAGAAAGTAAATATTTGAAATAAAATATTTGAATAAGGCGTTTCAATATTTATCTCCTTTTAAAAATGAATACTGAAATGGGCGGAGTCCTCTGTCATACGTTATTCCAATCATTTCACTCACTAGTCACTAGCATTTACAAACCGCATGGATCCTGATCAGATGCCGAGTTTCTCGGTAACCCGGCGTCTGATCAGGCTCCAAACTGTTTGCCACTCCGCTTATTATCAATAGTCAGACTTGTCAAGAAGTTGTTATTTTCTACATTTCATTGTATAGAACGCTAATGCGTTTGCGTATCGTTTGCGTTTGAACGGGAAAGAATTCTCCACTGTTTGGAGCTTAAAATTGCCATACTTGAGTACAAACTGAACTCAACTCACAATCTTTATTTCGGCTAATCTTTACAGATCATAGCCCTAAACAAAGAAAACCTCTCTAAAAACGGACACTCTTTAGCAAAGAAGAGACCACAACAGATAGATGACTACAGTGGAGAATCTGTTATTCTTTCCCAATAAACGCGTTTACTCTAAAACTATTATTTGCAGTGCAAACAGTTTGGAGCCAGATCAGACGCCGGGTAACCCGGCGTCTGATCAGGCTCCAAACTGTTTGCCACCAAGATAAACATGAATTATCAGAATTGTCCAAAAGTTGTACTTTTCTACGTTTTAGTGATTTGCGTTTGCGTACGTTTGCGTTTAAACGGGAAAGAATAACAGATTCTCCCCTGTATATATTGCAGGATAAAAGTCTGACATAAAGCTGTCTGTTTTACTTTTAACCTGCATTAAACGGCAGGCTAATTCTCACTGGGTTAAAGACCAAAATTGTCGTTTAAAAAGTGACTGGTGTAGCGAGAAGTAATCATGAGATATGCGGTATATAATTTGTGACTTTTCCACCATTTCGTATTCACATGCAGGTATGCATGGAGAAATAATGGGTATAATTTACTGTTTGATTTCACAAATATAATCATACTTGACAACTGAATCTGATGGAAATCGTTCACCCTTTCCATGCTGGAAAGTAGAACATATAGATATATATGAACATTTTTTGCAAACAGTGTAGCTCCGGATCAGTGGGATCGTTATGGAACTTTCTGATTAGTATACACTGTACTATTTGTTGTACAGTGATCTCTTCCTACAACGACACCAAATGGGAGACACAGATTGTGTGTGTTGTTCGGGGGGAGTCGTTATAGTGAGAGAAAATTAAGAATTTGCTTACATCTGCAAACAACTTAATTGAATCCAGAATATCCTTGGTATAAATGATGGCTTAATTACGGTGTTTGATGCATTGGTCTGTTTGAGACAAGATGAAAGTAAAGCAGGAAGTTCCAATATGAGCTTTCTGTTTACTTCTATCCTGCTTTAAGTAACACTATCAATGACTAGTGGTTTGGCTGAACAAAAATTGAGTTTTCGCTGTGAGCCTTACTGAAGCGAAGTCAAGTGCAAACAGCTTTACCGTGAAGTTGTGCTTTCAAAAACCTAGAACAAGTTATTAACCCCTTCACTGCCGTGACGTCATCAATTTTAAACATTGTCGTCTGCTTTTATTTCTTAAATTTTAATTTTTGCTAGTTTGACTGAAGAAATATTGAAATGAGTGTCAAACAGTTTGGATCCTGATCAGACGCCGCGTAACGCGGCGTCTGGTCAGGATCAAAACTGTTTGCAAAAAACTGTTGTGCTCGGGGTAAGGCAGTGAAGGGGTTAACCCTTGGCATTCCAAATCGTCACTTGACTTGTATTTAAAAACGGTTTTGATCCAGATCTGACCCGTTTGACACTCTTTGTTTTCGATTAAAATTGTATAAATCTTAATGTTATCAAGTCTGCAGCCGACAATTTCAAAGCAGACGATATTTCGCCGGGAGAATTGCAAAATCTTCTCTGGCTGAATAAGTCTATTTCCTTTAACTCGCTATGTAAGTGTCGTCTGCACATTTTGTTGTCTGCAACCATTGTTGTACAGAACCCATTACCCCATAGCCTGCTTCTAGTTTTGAAAACAAGTTACTACTTAAAGCAGGTTGAAAGTAAAGCAGAATGTCTGCTTTTAGGAAACATCTGCTAGAATATAGAAAAAAATCTTATTGTACATAAAATTATTCATATTAATGTAAATTAGAATTATTTTCCTCAATGGAAGAATAAACTAGAGGCGTAAAATGGCGTATTTATGGGGTACATGTAATGGGTTAAACGAAACTAAACGCATATGCAATGCAAATAAAAGTGTAGCTTCTTGAATATGTTCACGATTATTTTGAATCTCAGTGGCAAACAAAATTGTAATCTGATCAGACGCCCTGGTAACCCGGCGTCTGATCTGGTTCCAAACTGTAAACCCATTCACTGTCAAAAGTATTGGCCGTTTAAGATGTGTCGACTCTTTATCTATGTCATATCTGAAATTTAGATTTATAGTAATCATCTTAAATAGATTGTCAAACAGTTTCGAGCCTGATCAATGATTGTGAACCATAATTTATCCAGAGTCAACATAGGCATTTTGTGGGTAAATATGACTCTTATTTTTATACATTTGTACTTCTTCATAAATATAAAATATATAAAAAGGTTATTAATATTTATTAATATGACGGGGGCATATAGTTTCGTCTTTGTTCGGATGAGCTCATTCTTCAATAAATATAAGATACAGTGGAGAATCTGTTATTCTTTCCCGTTTAAACGCAAACGTACGCAAACGCAAAACACTAAAACGTAGAAAAGAACAACTTTTGGACAATTCTGATAATTCATGTTTATCTTGGTGGCAAACAGTTTGGAGCCTGATCAGACGCCGGGTTACTGATCTGGCTCCAAACTGTTTGCACTGCAATTAATAGTTTTAGCGTAAACGCGTTTATTGGGAAAGAATAACGTTTTCTCCACTGTATATAGAAAGGTTATTAATGTTTTGGCTTTGTAGAAACCAACGATTGTCGTTAACATCATGGTGTCGTTTAATGGTAATATTTTATAATTTAAGAAACTTTAAAAGTTAACTCATTGTTTCCCACGCTGAAATACGTATTTCCAGTACAAACAGTTTGGAGCCAGATCAGACGCCGGGTAACCCGGCGTCTGATCAGGCTCCAAACTGTTTGCCACTCAGCTTTATAAGATAAGATTAAGATAAGATTTTATTTCCACCTTTAGACTAACAAGTCCATGAGGTAACACATTCAATACATTCATCAAGATGACATTGATCAACAGAAATAATCTATATCATTCAAGCTAGTTTTCAATGCGTACATATAAATTTTCAGCGATCTAGCCACCCTGAAAAAGTTTGTTCTAAATATAATTAGACTGCAGACTGATACAAGTCATCTGCAAACAGTTCAGACTAGGGTCAGACAGTTCCTTCTATGGAGACTCTGTCTGATCTTTGGTTACTCTGTTTACCAAACACTAAAATCTACCTTAAGTTACAAAGCTGTAGTACTTTTTGAAATTGTTATTGTAATAAATATTTTGAAAGAGAAGCTGTATAATAATAATAATAATAATAATAATAATAATAATAACGACTTTATTTCATGTGGATTACATATTTGGTATCAACAAACAAACCAATTTTCAATATGGTCCACAAACAAAATTAACATATATACAACACGAAGGAACACAATTACAAATCAATATTATTTTAAACCTTTGCAAACAGAGTGGACCCTGAAAAGACAGTTCCTGTAGGAGCTCTCCACAGGGACTACTCTGTTTACTTAAAGACTTTTAAAGATTAAGCTGAAAATGTTAATGTAAAAGTATCATTCTGAGAATTCAAGATTTGTTATCTATACATGAAGATTGAATAGGTAGAGGCAATATAAAGCCCAAACAAAACGACGATTTAACAAATAGCAAAGATCTAGATCAATGAAATTTCATAACAAACGGGAAGGAATATACCAAATATACTTCAAACCCTTTACTCCATGGTATATTTCTAATATTGAAGAAAGGTGACCACTTAAACCAGGTTGAAAGTAAACCAAAATGAGCCTAAATGTGCACTCTGTTTTACTTTAAACCCGCTTTAAGCTACCATCTACTAGAGAACATAAAACACTTTTCATGAAACATATCTATGTAGTAAAGGGTTAAAGCAACATGTAGGTTTTGATCAATATCCATATTTCTATCATAACTTATATACATAGAAGCCCTTACAAGTAGCTAAGGCCTTGATCAGTCATTAACCCTTAGCGCATACCATAATTCATTTGATGGATACTATTCAAAACATTTATTTAAAAGTAGAATACAATGTATTTGAAAACTTAGAATGTTATCTATTACAGAATCATTTCTTCTCCTAGCAAACAATGTATACTCTGATCAGAGAGCTTCATAAGGAAGTATCTCATCTGGGTCTACACTTTCAGCAAAAACTACTATCGACATAATTAGCGGGCTAAAGGTTAATATTGAAACAGCCGATCAGGGGCTCAGCAGCCAAAACAAAGCCTACATGAAACCATCGCAACAATAACCCCTTACCGCACAAAGCATAGCTCTAGTTTTGAAGACAGGTGATCACTTAAAGCAGGTTGAAAGTAAAGCAGAATGCGCCTTAAGATGCATTAAGCTTTTTCAGCCAGCCTTAAGTTGCTAAGATATATAGCAAACATTCTAATTAAATATTTTGTAAATAATTATGACTGCACAAATTGAATGCACTTAAAGGCGCTTCGATATGCGGTAATGGGTCAAGGAATGCGATGGTTAGACTGGCACCTTAGGAATAGTGATATAAAGCCATATTAACGTTAAGAACAACTTACATCAGCTGCAAACTACAATATGCGGCGTATAGAAACCTTGACGCCTTGTAATAATTTCCTGAACAGTAATCTAACTTGTTTATATAAATTTAAACTATAGTGGGAAATGACACTTCACCCCTGAGCAGCAAATTTTCATCACTGTATTGCATTTTGAAGCATTATGAAGCATTATAAGTGACTATACTATCTGTTTAATTTAACCCATTTAAGGTATGAAGTTTTAAATGAGGCAAGTGATTGAGCATTTCTTATGTTCAAAGGTAAGTTATTCCAAACCATAGCCCCAGAATAGGCAAACGACCTCCTGAAAAATTCAGACTTTGGTCTTGGAGAATATAACTGAGAATTTGATGAAGACCTTAAATTTCTATCATGCACATTTGACTTTAGTGTGAACAAATCATATAAATATACAGGTGTCAAACCTTTGAAGACTTTGAACATAAGAGTAGCTTTGTGAAATGTAACTCTTTCCGGAAAAGTCATCCAATTAAGTTCTTTGAAGAGATCAGCTGAATGGGCAGTTTTATCTTTATTAAGGATAAGCCTTGCTGCACGTTTTTGAAAACGAATGATTTTCTGTTCTTGCGATATAGAACAGTTTCCCCAAATAACGCAACAATAGTCGAGATGAGGTAAGATGTAGGAGTTAAAAAACATTTTTCTCAATGGTATAGTTAGAAACACTTTGATTCTGGAGAGGAGGTATAATAAGGAGTTACACTTTTTAAGAACATTGTTAATATGGCTATCAAAAGATAAAAATACATCAAAGGTGACACCGAGTAACTTTTCCTCACGACTGCAATGGATTTCATCATTACCAAATGGGATTGGAAGAGCAATATTCTGAATGCCTGCGGATTTTGATCTTGAGGTAATGTACATGGATTTAGTTTTTGCAACGTTTATTGACATTTTGTTCTTTTCACACCAATCATTAACGTTAAAAAGATCTTTACTCAACGAGTTTGCTACAAAGTTGAGAGAAGCATTGTGTACTGACAGCGTTGTGTCGTCTGCAAAAATGTCAGCAACAGAATGTGTACATGCAGATGGAAGGTCATTTATGAATATCAAAAATAAAAGAGGACCTAAGACTGAGCCTTGGGGCACACCAGATAAAACAGAAGTAAGCTGCGAGGTTACTCCAGATACATGCGTTTGTTGAGATCTATCATGCAGGTATGAAGAAAACCATGCACATGTCTTTTGGTCAATATTGAAATATTTTAATTTTTCAAGGAGGATCATGTGATCAACCAGGTCAAAAGCCTTAGACAGATCTAAGAAGATTGAACCTACAATTTCATTACTATCAATGGCTGCAATCCAGTCATCTATTAATTTTACTAAGGCAGTCTGACAGGAATGATTGGACCTAAAACCTGATTGCCTAGAGTAGAAAAAGTTGTTGTTTTCTATGAATTGCTTTAAACAGGAACTAACATGTCTTTCAAAAATCAAGGAAATGATTGGTAAAACTGAAATTGGTCTGTAATTCGACTTTTCTTCTTTAGGACCTTTCTTGTAAATAGGAGTTACTTTAGCTTTCTTAAAAACTTTTGGATACAAACTACATAGTATACTTCGGTTGAATAATTGTGTGAGTGTTGGAGCTATTATGGATGCTGATATTTTTAAAAATCTAGCGCTTATTCCATCCGATCCTGTTGATTTTTTACAATCTAACGAAGTGAGTTGTTGCTCAACAAATTGAAGTGATACAGTTGGAATTGAGAAACTAGGACAGTTGACATGATCAGCTGAAGCATTGACCATACAGTGACTATTACTAGAGGAGTTACCCTGAAAACTCTTAAACACAGAAGCAAAATAGTCATTGAAGACATTTGCAGTAGTGCTCGGACATGTTATCGGTTCACCATCTGCATCATTTATAAAACTAGTTTGAATTTTTGTCTTCATACCCGTTAGTGTGTTCAGACTATTCCAAAGAAGTTTCGGGTTGTGGGTATTAGAATTAATAGTATCATGATAAAATTGTGTTTTAGAATCTAGAATAAGGCGTTTAACTGTTTGTCTCCATATTTTATAATTATCGATATCGGATCTTTTATGGTAGAATTCACGCAATTTTATTGCCTGGAGAATTTCGTTGTTAAACCAGCCAGGTTGGTTATTCCTTTTCACGCGTTTATTCCGGAGAGGCGTATGTGAGTCTATGACCGACTTAAACATATCAATAAATTTTTCGACCGCCTCATCAATGTCTTCAATTAAATTAATATTTGACCAGGGTTGATTACACATGTCATCAAGGAACTGAGATACATTAAAGTGTTTCATAGACCTATATGAGATCGTTTTGTGAACAGGACCTTGTTGGTGGTTTGAAGACACTTTTCTAGTTATGCATACCGGAAAGTGATCACTAATGGAGAATAACGGGACAGACACATGAACTATATGATCAGGAACATTAGAAAAGACATGATCGATCAATGTTGAAGATACCTGAGTTACACGTGTTGGACATTTAACTAGCTGAGTAAAATTAACCGCCTGCATCTGGTCAAGCCATGTTTTAGACTGAGGACATTCACTGAGCACATCAATGTTAAAATCTCCAACAATTATGCACTCTATTTCGTCAGTTAAAGCATTGTCTACAGTAACATTGAAATCCAATAGCCACTGAATTTTGGATGAAGGAGGCCTGTAAACATTAGATAATAAAAACGCTTTTGAATTCGGTATTTTTACCTCAAGCCAAATTGACTCCAAAGAATCATTTTCAATATCATGGCGTCGAATACATGGTATATCATTTCTAACGTAAATTAGTAATCCTCCACCATGTGAGTACCTGTCTTTTCGAAATAAAATAAAGTTATAAATTGACAATTCGGTATCCCTAAACGTCTCATTTAGAAATGTTTCACAAAGGCACAAAATATCTACCTTCTGCTGACATATTAACAATTTAATTTCATCTAATTTTGGATATAAAAAGTGAATATTTAGATGTAAAATATTTAGTCCTCTATTGCCAAACCATTTGTCATTTAAAGAATGCGAGGTAACTTCAGGTTCTAATACATTAGCAGCTATAGCACCAGTACAATTGTAAATCATTTCCGAGCTCTCATTTTCAAGAACAGAATTGTGAATGGTATTACTCATTTGTTTAATAAAATACCGAACACTTCTGATTAGTACTGGGGGGTCGTTATAATTGCATTGACTACCAACCTCATACTTGTCATCTGAATCTATAGGACAAACAGTTGAATAAGTGTGGCATATGTGATAGATACTAAAGGAGAGTATGCGAGCTTCATAGATTAAACATTTGTAACAATCAACATCAAACGCAGGACATAAGCAATTCTTCATCAAAATTTCTTGAAAATTGAATAGATCGAATTTATCGCTATAAACTTCATATAAAGAAGATAAAATCGGTGGACTACTATCATTTACACAGTTCAGAAATGTGTCACAGTTATTTACTGTTGAAGTCCGATTTAATACCATGCATGGTTGCTGAAATCCCATGGACTCTGTCTCCTCGTCCAGTGCGGTGACACTGGCATGAAAACCATTTCCCTGTCCGGATAACGCCCACTCCTCCCTGGAAACCTCCCATTGCGAAAATTAGTTTTTTCATTGTCAGCGACGGACGTTGAAGATTGTAGACCAAGAACGGTGTCTACTGCGTTTCTTATGCTCGTTCCGAGGATTTTTCCGCCCTTCGGGTTCAGATGAATATTATCCCGATATAACCAAGACGCTTTCACAAACTTCAGGTCGTTATTCAAAAAGTGGTGACCTAGTTCTTCACACATAACTTTAAGGGCTCTGTTTGTCTGTTGAATCTTTTCGTTGATCAGCTTATCATTCCGTCGGGGAAGAATTGACGACACAATAACTTTTGTCTTTGTATTTACGTGGTGAATGGTATTAATTGTGTCTTTGAAATCATCTACAATTTGTTCGCTGTATACCCCGTCTGAGACGTTGTTGGTGCCGACATGTAGAACAATCGCGTTCAGTTTATTCATCAAGTCGGGTTCGAATTCGGCCATTTTATTTAGCGTGTTTTCAACATGTCTAACTCGCCCCCCTGAGTGACTCTTTATCTTAACATCCACTCTTGAGTCACACATTCTAGCCGTGCTAAGGATCCGTGTGATGGAGTCCCCCGCGATGAATGCAGTCGGTTTACTACGTGTATCACTCTTGTGGAGAACTCTGTTTTGGTTATTACCTTCCGTTACAATCACTGAGATCGGACTGCCGACAGTTTCATTATCTCGTGCATTACTTGTAGTTTTATCTCTTCTAGAATCGGCTTGATGATTTGTTATCACTGCTGATCTGTAAATTTGACTTTTGATATCCCCAAGTTCTTTCATTAGTTCTTTCTTCAAGTCTTTTATCTTTAACTCTACTTCTTCGGCCGATTTTTCAATCTTAAGTTCAATAGAATCTGAAGACCCTCTTAGCACCATAATTTCCTCAATGAGTTTCAACTTTTCACTCGAAGCAATGTCAAGTTTGTTTTTCATTTTTAATACATCTTCCTCAAACATTAGCACTTTAGCATTAGCGTCAATCAGCTTTGACTTAGTTTGAGCGAGTGCACTTTCAATTTTGTTTTCTTTTGTTGAACAGTCCTGAATTTTGGTTCGAAGCACTTTTATCTCATCGTCCTTGTTATCAATTAAATGAATTAGTTTTTCATTTTCATGCTTCAGGAGTTTGCTTTGAGCAAGTAACTCCTTAAGCGAGTCTTGTAGTTCTTTATTTTCACTTTTCTGCTTAAAAAGCTCTTCTTCAGCATTTCTCAATTTGGTCGAACATTCTTCGGTCATATAAGTGTTTTGTTTACCGGCAGTCGTCGTTTTGAGTTGATTATTGCTTGTCTTATTCACCCTTTGCAGATCATCTTCGAACTTGCTAGTATTAAATTCACTATTTTCCTCATTTTTGTCTGTTGAGCTAAACCGCTTCTTAACAAGAGTGATGTCGTCGTCGAGTTTGTCACTTTCCTCATGATTTTGATCAGTATTTGTGAATAGTTGTTTCACAACTGTTTCATCATTAACGTCTCTTTTCGCTTCTTTGCGGATTCTAGGAGTAGATCTAGATCTACTGTCACTGATGTTCTCGTTTTGCCTGTTATTCAACACCTGAGTAGTGGCCCTATATGCCCTTCCACCAGAGCGCCTAATGTTATTTATTAGATTACTCAGGTGAAGAATTGGACTCTTGCTAGATCTACTATGCTCGTTTGGTGTTTCCATTTTTTTTTTATATTAAATAAAAATCAACTCTATGTCGATACAGAAAGGGGTGCCGCGAATTTCGCGGCCGAGTCCCCGGACTAAGCCATGTTCATTCATGCGTGACGAATTTTACGTCATAAGTCCTTTGGATGACGTCATAAACGCGAAAACTAATGACACTTTCAGTATAAAATCGAAATATATATTTATGACATTAAAAACAGAATTGCAGTGAAACGAAATAAGCCACTAGTACCTTAGGTATTGTCCAAATCCTCTTGAGGAATATAAACACACTAAATCCTGACAATCCTATTGTTTATAGTCACAGAGTTTAGCCTTAGCTGTTCGCGAAAACTTGTGTCACGAAAGAAAGCGATATATATCGCTTTATCCTGGCTAACGGTAACGCGTAAATTAAAGATCCAAAATCAATGGTTATTCAAGCTATCACTTGTTGAAAACTAGCGCCCAGGATGCCTTTGTTCTTGAATTATTGTTATAGATTTAACGGCTGAAGATTTCGCGTGTTTGTTTACTGATGACGTCACTTCTCCTGTCCAATGGTGACTAGATCTAGATCTTATACTGAAACTGTTCTCATTTACAATGCAAGTATAAGTACAAATTTATTGTTATTTATCATAAATGCTTTTTTGTATAGTCGTAGACTGTTATTGTTTCAATGCTCTTAAAGTAATCGATGAAATATAAACTCAAAAGCTCTAAACTTCGTTCTTGATTTATCAACTTTTTCCAAGAGCAAAATTCCATTATCTCTTGAAACTGTGTCCATCAATCTAGAACCTCTACTATGAATCCTCTGGAAACAAGTTTTGTTTTTGTAGCGGAGAAGGTGTATATGTAGGCTATTTATTTATATAACTTAGCCTTGTGTAACTTTATAACTTATAAAACGACCAAACAGAACGCACAACGTATAGTTCTATGGCATACATTTCTACCCACATAAAATCTATAGTTCTGACAACGTATCAACAACAAATTCAGTAATATAAAGAACTAGTAACATCTGAACAAATGCATGACATAACAAATGCATGACAATGCATGAAAAGCATTATATACAGTAGCCATTTATTCTATTATCATAATGAGAGATCTTCGCATATAACGTCACAACTGTCAGTAGAATTGATTTTATATCAATAGTCAGAATTATCAAGAAATTGTTATTTTCTTCATTTAATTGCAATGCGTTAGCGTTTCGTTTGCGTTTTTAAAAACGGTAAATAATAACATTTTCTCCACTGTAAGCTAAGAAACGGCTACACATGTGATCATCTAAATTGTTACAAAGTACATGTAAATGACATAAGTAAGATGGATGAAGCGTCCCTCACGCGTGTAACCTTTGTATTGTTTTAGTTAGTTTTTATGATTGTCGAACTAGTTGCTGTGCGACAACAAAAAACGCATCATTGTCACGTAAAACAGAATGCATTTGTATAAATTTGTATACATAAAGCGACGGACCCATAAATTCCATGCTAAGCTTTAGTGGAGAATCTGTTATTCTTTCCCAATAAACGCGTTTACGCTAAAACTATTATTTGCAGTGCAAACAGTTTGGAGCCAGATCAGACGCCGGGTAACCCGGCGTCTGATCAGGCTCCAAACTGTTTGCCACCAAGATAAACAAGAATTATCAGAATTGTCCAAAAGTTGTACTTTTCTACGTTTTAGTGCTTTGTGTTTGCGTACGTTTGCGTTTAAACGGGAAAGAATAACAGATTCTCCACTGTATGCATAGACATATAGCTAATTCATTGTAATCCTGCTGTTCAGCACCATAATGCTTTACGATTTAACAGGGGATACATGTATGACGTTATTCTTTCCCAATAAACGCTAAAACTATTCTTTCCATTGCAAACGGTTTGGAGCCAGATCAGACGCCGGTTAAACCGGCGTCTGATCGGGCTCCAGACTGTTTGCAACTTAGATTATAGTAAATCATACAAAGCAATGTCAAAATGTGGTCATTGTGTACCTTTTAGTGCACTGTTTTTGCGTTTCGTTTGTGTTTAAACGGGAAAGAATAACGGTTTTCTCCACTGTAATAATGACATTGATAAACAGTGTAGACACACATGAGACGCCACTGTGTATCACTATGCAATGGAGCAGATGTTATTCTTTCCAAAATACACTTTTATGTCCATGCATGAATGAATAGAAATCCTTGTTTAAGCACAAAGGGAAAAAATAACGTCATTTACACTTTAAAAATTTCTTGATGAATGCTGTCCTGCATGTGGCTTTTTTGAGCAGTCACCATACCTAGATAAGTCGAAAACACATTTAAATCGAAGGTTATGCTATTTTCTGAATGTTTCGGTTTGTAATGTTTTTGTCTGGCCGTTTCGAAGAATACAACCCCCCCCCCCCATCGACTATGGACAGGCGGAAGGGTTGCGGATTGACTAAATTTGTATTCCGCGTCTTGTCCGCACCCTAGTGGACGCATGGTCTTACAGGACCTTAACATGTCTTGTCGCTAGTTCACCATTCGATGTAACATAGTCTACGGGGAGTGAAGAAGAACTTTCGATTTTCCAGCGACGCCGTCAAACATTTACGTTTAGCTCTAACGTTAAGGGTTCACCTACAGCCTAGAATTAGGCTAGCTATGCAAGAAAGTTTTAATAAGGTGTATAATTTTTGCTATTGGATCAAATTGTGATTCTTTTTACTTTTGCGTATTTTCCCAAAGTTTGGGGTTTAACCTTTTTAGTGAAATTTCAAAAGTTCAAGTTTTGCATTTTGGTCATTTATCAAATCACGGACTAAGTTGTGCAACCATATGGTCACGCAACTTCACATGATTATGGGCATAGATAAGCACAACATGCTGCATTGTAGTTTGATGACCTTGATCTTTGACCTTGACATCTGTGACCTAGATAACGTCTTTTAGTTTAGGTCAGTTATGGACTAAGTAATAAGTACTTTAGCTAGAACCATGCAACTCCTCATGATGATGCTCATTGTTGAGTACAGCATGCTGCATTTCAGTTTGGTGACCATCATGCATCACTCTTGACTTTTGATATAGATTTAACTTCAATTTCGAAGTTTCTGTTTATCTCTGGTTCAAGTGCTAGACGGCCAACCAAACTAGGAGTACATGCGTATGGAGTACAGTGAAACCCCTCTAAACCGGACATGTGTCGGGACAACAAAAATGTCCGGTTTAGAGGGGTTTAATTCCGGTTTAGAGGGTTTTTTACTTGTTTCTAGTATGGAAGATAGCTGACCACTTCAAGCAGGTTGAAAGTAAAGCAGAATGCGCCTTAAGGCGCATTCTGCTTTACTTCCAACCTGCTTAAAGCTTTCATCTGCTAGAATGTACAAACTTTTTTCTTAAGTGTAAGAATAAACCAAAGACGTAAAAATGCGTATTTATGGTGTAATGGGTTGAAATAAAGAAGGGCTGGAATCGGGACCAGAGTTTTTGTCCGGTTAAGAGAGAATTCCGGTATTTAGAGGTTCCGGTTTAGAGGGGTTTCACTGTATACATTTGTGGGCTTAGGGGAAACACGGAGACATGTCATTCCACTGGGTACCTGTCAAAGGTTTTCTAGTAAAACTCCCCTATTACGACCACTTAAGTGTGTTAATTATGAGAGGTTAAGAACGGGTGACTGCTTAAAGCAAGGTGACAGTAAAACAGAAAGCTTCTGTAGGAGTTTTCTGTTTTACTGTCACCTTGCTTGAAGCTGTCACCTGTCATTTATACAAACAGTTAGCCTTATTTTTAGTGGTCGTAAAATAGAGGTTTTACTTGCATCTTTAGCAAGATGACACTGCTGTTGCAACTGTAAGGTGAAGTAGCCTCTGGACAGTTTGTTCGATATTCCGATACATTGATTCCTACTACTGTTTGTAATCGTCTTAACTTTTAGCCTACCAATATAACTTTCTATTCAAATCATGCAATTTGAAGAAAATCTAAGAGTTCACGTAACTGTCATTTCTTACAATACATAATCAACAGAATGTCAGACAGTTTAGATCCAGATGCGACAACGAGTAATTCGGCGTCTGAACTAGATCCAGTCTGTTTGCAAAAGCTTTTGCTCATGTGCTGAGTTGAGGCCATTTCACATCCCTGTCAGTTAGCGAATTGATATCTCCCCTTGTTATTAGCATACGGTGAAGTTTTAAGACATTGGGGCAATTCCTTGAGCTTAGGACAACATTTTATATGGTAGATCTGCTGATCGATACGATACAGTACAACCCGCTACAGTGGAGAAAACGTTATTCTTTTCCGTTTAAACGCAAACGAAACGCAAACGAAAAACCCTAAACTGTATAGAATGACATCATTTTGATAATTCTGCCTATTCATTTTAATCTGAGTGACAAACAGTTTAGAGCCTATCAGACGCCGGTTTACCCGGCGTCTGATCAGGCTCCAAACTGTTTGTAATTTAAATAATAGTTTTAGCGTTAACGCGTTTATTTGGAAAGAATAACATTTTCTCTACTGTAGAACGACCGCTCACGAACAAGATCACTGATGGTGTCACTAACTGGTTGGAGCTCTTATAGCGAGATGAGTGTAAAGAAGAAAGCGAGTATAGGAACTTTCTGTTTTATATTCATCTTGCTTTTTAGAATCAGCCGACTGCCATAATCATTGGTAGAAACCTTTGTATGCGACGCGGCGTCATAGCAGAGCCTCTTGCTCGTTTTCATGACATGTGTAGATAGAATCAGTAGTGTCTTCAGAAACAAATTGTCTCTTGACCATGAGTTACGCTGCCGTGACATGCGCAGAATATATTAATATCCTACATGTGGAAGATGTTCAGTGTTAGTTTCTATATAGTGCCACGTGTGTATATACCTCTCTCTGTCTATCAATCTCTCTATCCCTCGCTCCCTCTCTCTCTCCCTCTCTATCATCCCCCGTATCTCACTCGTGACTGTCTCATATATCTTATTCTCTCTCTATCTATCTCTCTCTCTCACTCTCTCTCTCTATATATATATCTCTCTCACTCTCATTACTACATATTTCACGTGAAGCAGACCGTATGCCCTCTTCATGAACGAAGTACTCGATGCCTTTAATTTTGTAACCATCTCGTTCACCCACCCGGAACATTCCTTCACCAATCCTAGTAAGCAGATCTCCCTAACCCATAGTGAACCGAGTGATCATCGTCCAGTTATTTATTCAACCTCAATTATATTGTGAAATACAAGGTCTCCATTGTCAAGGATCGTTTCGTCACATGATACACGGTCTCGTATATCGGCATCGCCTATTTCACACTTGTTTGTCGATCGTTTCGGTCTATTGACCAAATATTTGGTAAATTTAACCCATTAATGCTATGATATGTTCAACGAATCTGCATTTCCCCTGTGCTTGGTTGAGCGCCTCATTATATACAGTGGAGAAGATGTCATTCTTTGCAATAGAAAATTCTGACAAGTTGTTTTGATCTGAGTGGCAAAAGTTTTGGAGCCTGATCAGACGATGGACTACTCGGCGTCTGATCAGGGAGGTTAGATCTATAAATAAGAACTCCTGGTCTGATCTAGCCTAATCTGTTTTCAATTGACGTAATGGTTTTGGCATAAACGCAGTTATTTGGGAAAAGAACGCCTTTTTGGTCTTACATGTACAGTGGAGAAAACGTTATTCTTTCCCAATAAACGCGTTTACGCTAAAACTATTATTTTGGTGGCAAACAGTTTGGAGCTAGATCAGACGCCGGGTAACCCGGCGTCTGATCAGGCTCCAAACTGTTTGCCACCAAAATAAACATGAATTATCAGAATTGTCCAAAAGTTATTTTTTTCTACGTTTTAGTGTTTTGCGTTTGCGTACGTTTAAACCAGAATAACAGATTCTCCACTGTACTTGTTTGCAAATTTCCAATCAAGAATGAGTTAACAAGGTTCGCCTGTATGGATTGTCTACGGTAAAGAATCGATATTACATGTACGCACGTTAATGTGGCGGCTCTAAACAACATGAATTTGAAATAAAATGCTATTGAAAAGTATGATTCTGTATTACTTTAAGGTTGATTTTAAACATACCGGTACTTGAATATATTTAACAGGTTGAGGAAAACCCTTACACATGTCGTAACACCCGGCTGTTACGATATTTCAATAGAAAGTGAAATAACATCTTTTAACAATCAAAGTATCTTCTATTAAGCAGTGTCGCCAACATGTTTTCACGTTTAGATTGTTTTAACGAATGAATTTAGATCAGTCGGGCAGCTTTACACAAATCATGGTACATGTAAGAAAATAAAAATACACTCTTTAATGCCGTAGTGAACAGATTGTCATAACAATATTTAATGGTTTCTAGATGTACGAAATGTATCTAAATCCCATTAAAGTATATTATCCTAATGTATAGCGAACCCTTAGACATACAATAAACTCCAACCATAAATACTATTCGCTGGTGTTTAACCTCACTTAATGCGAGTAGTTGACGCTCTTTTAAAGCATGGTGAAAGGAAAGAAGAAAGCTCCGAAAGGAGCTTTCTGCTTTACTTCCATCATTCTTTAAGCAGACACCTACTCTAAACCACCCATAACAATATTTCTTCTGATTGGTCGTTTCTATACCGTTCACTAGTTTAAATTTGTATGATTGTCTGTCTGTCTGCTTTGAAACTATTGTCTATGTTTATTTTCTGATTTTCAAAGTGTGGATTAGGTATTTCGCCTCACGTTTGATTGCAAATCAGATCTAGACTATTGCTCTCAACCAGGATACGCAAACGATTTAAGTTACACTTGTTTGCGAAATGCAACCCAGTGTCTGTCAAATGTGTCGCACCTGGTTGATTTAACCCGTTCACCGCCCAAGCGCGACTTCATTTTATTTGCAACTAGTTTGGCTCCAAATCAGACGCCGAGTGACTCGGTATCTGATCTGGGGCCAAATTGTTTGACACTTGGAAGTGTGTCTTAACCATAAAGACTACACTTATGTTTATAGCTAAAAACGTTGAATTTGAAGCAGGATATGGTATTAGAATGAGGGGGTTACATGTAACACTGATATTTCGACTATCGGGTTAACACCCATCAGGGGTTAGGTATTTCAGAAATGTTTTCTTTACAAAAAATGGCCTGACGCTGAGCCTTTTCCCGCCTTGCTATCGTCTGCTGAAGCTTTGTCGTCTGCTGTTTTTCTCTGAAATATAAATTTAAGGCATTGTAAATGAAGAACCGTCGTTTGGAGTGGAAAACAGTTTTGATTCCGATCGGGCGCTCAATAACTCGCCGTCTGATTGGGATCCAATCTGTTTGGAAATGACAATTCACCGTCTGCGTAGTCTAGTCTACTGAAAAAGAGTGTACCCCTAAAAGTATTTGTATTGGCGCAGCGAATAAATGTGTCCGTTTCTTGGCATGATCAGAATCCAAACCGCTCGTAAACTCGATTGGAGTCTCCTAAGGCAGTGAAATGATCAAGTAGACCCCTGTAGAGGTCAAGCTATTGTCATACGCTTTCCATTGAAAGTTTTGTACAGTGGAGAAAACGTTATTCTTTCCCAATTAACGCGTTTATGCTAACACTATTATTTCCAGTACAAACAGCTCGAAACCAGATCAGAAGCCGGGTAACCCGGCGTCTGATCAGGCTCCAAACTGTTTGCCACTCAGCTTAATATCAATAGTCAGATTTGTAAAAAAAGTTGTTTTTTCTGCATTTTTGGCCGGATTGAAAATGCGGCCTATAGATTGGCGAATGCCGTCCGTCCGTCCGTCCGTCCGTCTGTCTGTCTGTCTGTCCGTCCGTCCTCACTTTGGTTGACCTTTTTGTTAGTGTCAGTTTTAGCCAAAGCTTAAGTCCTACAGCAACCAAATTTGGCATGTACACTTATAGTGAGGTCATCATCACATGCCATTGGGTAACTAGGTCACTGTGACCTAAATTTCACGGTCCAATGACTTAGAAAATTCTTGGTTAACCTTTTCGTTTGCGTCTTGGTTTACCTTTTTGTTAGTGTCAGTTTTAGTCAAAGTTTAAGTCCTACAGCAACCAAATTTGGCATGTACAGTTGTAGTGAGGTCATCATCACATGCCATGGGTAACTAGGTCACTGTGACCTAGATTTCAAGGTCCAATGACTTAGAGAATTCTTGGTTAACCTTTTCGTTTGCGTCTTGGTTTACCTTTTTGTTAGTGTCAGTTTTAGTCAAATTTAAGTCCTACAGCAACCAAATTTGGCATGTACAGTTGTAGTGAGGTCATCATCACATGCCATTGGGTAACTATATTATATATATATATATACAAAGCAAAAGTGCAGACAATCCGGCCATACCGACCTTGGCGGTTTCTCGTATTGTAATGCATTTGCGTTTCGTTTAATTTTAAAAACGGGAAAGAATGAACGTCCACTGTACCATAGGGTACTAAGTGTCAGCTGAAATTAGTTTAGACCAAATCTATTCTAGGTTGTTCTAGTTTAACCCGTTCGTCGTGACAAGCGTCTACATTTTGACTTTGTTTACATTCAGGGGCCCGTTTCATGAAACTACGTATGATAAATATTGTCATAAGTCAGATTAAAGTCTCAATTTTTATTTATTTCTCCATTTAATTCTGTCTTGTGACAACTCTTTAGAATCGTCTTTTCAAGACGATTCCAAAAAGATTTCACAAGACAGGATAAGATAGAGAAATCATAAATTAAATGTATTTTACAGTTTTGACTTACGACCGTTTTTGCCGTTCGAAGTTTTATGAAACGGACCTCTTGTTCCTAGTAAGACTCAAAGTACATGTAAGGATCTTGAACAAAAGCGTCTCATCAGAAAATAAAATGTTTTGCAAACACATTTATATGAACAGTCATCTACCGTAACTGTAGTTGTAAAACACCAATACAGACCACAGTGTTAACCCTTTCCCTTATAGAAGCGACTTTTAGCACATTCATTTTATTCATCCGCTGAAGAAAATAGTTCCAAATTATATCGTAATGAATATGTGTCATATTAAATACTTTCCCTATTCTAGCAGTTAATAGCTTAAAGCAGGCTGAAAGTAAAGCAGAATGCGCCTTAGGGCGCATTCTGCTTTACTTTCAACCTGCTTTAAGTAGTCACATATCTTCAATACTAGAAACAATGCTATCAGGTAAAATATTAAAGCAGGCGATATTATGGCGGCGAATGGGTTAAATCACACTTTAAAATTGACCGTAAAATGGTTATCAGAAGCCTAATATTTTTAAAGTTAAATAAAAAAAATTATATCGGCAATTAAATAGCGCGTATATATAATACTGTTAATACACGAAGACATGGGTCACCTTCGGACCCACCCACAGTAGAGGGCATGTCATGGAACAGACATGCTCAAAATTTTCTTACATACATTGGGAAAAAACGTTGTTCTTTCCCAAAAGACGCGTTTACTTTAAAAACCACATGTCCCTTGCAAACAGTTTGGGGTTAGATCAGAGGCCGGTTTTACAAACTGTTAGGAATTTAGATTATTATAGCACTGTTGTTTAGTTTTAAGGTGGTAAGTACACATTTGAGAATTAATTACCCAACTTATTTACACGAAGGCAAACTCTAGTGAAAATATGGGGTCAACGTGCGTTTCTCAAGACCCCGCCACCCTCCTATATATGTAAAAGTGTGGCTGCAGCCGACTTCCACCACTACATGTAGTAGTCCACACAATTGAAATGCTGTGGGTCGGACGATAAACCCAACTCATTCACTTACCACGTTCGTGATATACAAACAGATATGGATTTTCGTTAAAAATCAAACATAGGACAATGCATTTGAAGGTCCATTGAAAACAACGGTGTATAAATTGCTAAATACAGGTAAACGTGTGTTCTTGAACTTAAATTTTACAGTAAAAAAGTATGCAATACCATTCGTGTCATGAATGCACCAACCTGTATAAGATCGCATCTGTTTTATTTAAAGTAACCAAGGATATACCGGTATCTGTGTTCAGGGTAAGGTCATTGAAAAAATCATGAACATGCCCAAAGACAATTGTTTACAGTTTACTAAAGTGATACATGTATCAATACTATACAATTAGATGCATCATGTTCAAAAGATGGTATACAATTTCAGCAAACATGAGAACCCTAGATTGTTTAAGCAACGAAGTAAACACGGTTCAAATGACTATTGATTTTCTAGGCACGCGTTTTGTTCCCAGCGTGCAGTGCAAACACACCATATTTGCAAAAGCGACAATAGTCTAGATCTAGATCGGCTCCTTTAACTTCAATACGTATACAAATTTAATTTGGGAAGAGGAAACTTTGAAGACAATTGTTTTGAAGCAGAATACATACATGTATATCATTTCAGTCAAAGTTAAGTCCTCATTGATTAGATTGCAACCGTCTTTCAAACGATTCCTTTGACAAAATGCACACGCCTTAAGCATTTGAGATGCCTAAAACAAATACCGACTCACCATGCTTCTATTTGAACAATAGCGATATTCAATATAAATATGAATTTCAAGTAACCTGTGAAGATAAGAATCCAAACGGATAGGCATTCATACTTCAATCAAAATACTTAAAATCTAGATTTGAGAAAATAAAAGAAGATTGCAATTATCAGACATGATTTTCGGCAGTAAAAAATTCCATGCCGAACTCTAACAACAAATTGACACTGTCAAAATCCCATGTCGAATACTAACACCAATTTGACATTGACAAATAACGTTTGTCATTATCCATTTCGAACGCTAACAACAAATCGACATTGGCAAATGACGTATATATCCATACCTAGTGCCAACAAGAAATTGACATTGGCAAATAGTGTATACATGTATACCATGATTTCATGCCTAGTGTTAACAAGAAATTGACATTTGCAAATGCATCCCTATCGCTTACAACAAATTGACATTGGCAAATAGTGTGTATACCATGATTTCATGCCTAGCGATAACAAGAAATTGACATTGGCAAATACATCTCTAGCGCTAACAGCAAATTGACATTGGCAAATAATGTATAAAATGAGTGACGAACGTTAACAGCAAATTGACATTGGCAAATAGCGTACATATTTAGTCCATGCCAAACGCTAACAATTTGACATTGACAAATACTGTATACCATGAGTTCATGCCTAGCGCTTACAACATTTTGACATAAACAAATATAGTATATAGTACACACCGGACATATCAGAGTAAATCAGGGTCGACACTTTCGGCTACAATTGGGTATAGTATTTTAGAAAAGGGTGAATGCAATAAATATATTTGAGGTAAATGAAGCATAACAACGTCATTACGAAATCTAAAAATAAAACTTATTTGGTGTTAAAGCAAGTGGCTAAATTCAATATGGAACACTCCTACTGTAGCTGTCTGCTTAATTTCTAGCATGCTTCCGCCATGCGTTAAGCTCTCACATGTGAGTAATTCAGTCTTATAACTGAGTGGTCGTAATAGTGTGGTATTATTCTTATTGGTTTTTAAATGTTATGAACGTCGTATATCAGTACAATGAAGGTTAATTTGCAACATCTTTGGGAAATAGTACAGCGAAACTGTAACACATTACTCCATAGATACGCTGGTTTTATGCTTTTGATTATTCATCCGTCTTGGACGTGCAACATAAGAATTATTTCTTATTTCCAATAGCTACTTTGTTAAAGTAGGCTTAAGTAAAGCAGGATTTTCAGCCTGCTTTTAGTGATAATATGTCTTCAATATCAATAGGTGCTTAGAGGTCTAAAGACCGACTTAGAGATAGAGAAAGCTGTTGCAAAAAAGAACTTAAATTGCACTAATTGCATGTATAGAATTCTTGCAATAACATGCGCCCTGCCTTAACAACTGCTCGTGCGTCTTCATTTGCATATTCGTTAAAACAGGGTTAAATGCAAAAACTCATTAAAGTATGTCACGCATTTAAAACAAATCAAGCGAAAACTTATTGATAAGGAGATGATATAGCATGGTGAAAGTAACGCAGAGAGTTTCTTTGTGAACTCTACGTTACTTTCGGCACCATGCTTTATACAGCCACATAACTTAAACACCGAAAACTAAGCGATATTTTTGGTTGTAGTAAAACCGAAACTTTATTGTATATAAATCATGGTATACATGATTAAAATGAAAACGGTACATGTATGGAAGAATGCTTTGTGATATCCTTTCCACACCCATAACGTATTAAAACGTTTTGACGCTTATGGCACATTTTGGCTTCCGTAGAATGAAAAGTTATGATTCGCACATCACGTTGGAAGACTTTTCTGACAGGCCAGGTTCGGCTCTACCTATTTCTAGAATATCAATGGTCTCCTGCAAAATGTGACACTTTCAGGCAGCATCGAAAATGGATCCAGACACAAATTTGCAAGATTGGAAAAATGCGAATGCCAGAGGGTCCGAAACGGTCCATCTTTCTACTTTCGGTTTAAAATGTACGCGACCTTTTTGTCAAAACCCGTTATAAAAGCACTCATGCTGGAATTCAGTAACACTGACATGTCAACACAAAGCTCACAAAGCTCAAACTGAGCTCAAGATCCTATTTTTTTTAAATTTTTTTTTTTAAGTCGTTTGGGTATTGCGTGAACGCGATTTAAATATAGCGCTTCTAAAATTAGATTGTCACTTTCGGTTTCGTGTTGACACGTCAGAGTAGTTTTGAGATGTCAGAGTGTAGTGTTTATTCAGAAAATGAGCTCAAAACTAGTCCGGTAGTGTCTGTGTTAAGTGTACAAAATCTTTCAGGCTTGCTAAGGATATAGGGCGTCTGAAAACGTATATAACCAAGCTTGTGTTAAGTAGCCTATTTAAAGAAAATCATTGATCAATTTTGAGGACAGGAGACAGTTTACTGCATGGAAAAAGCAACATAAGGGTTGTTAAGAACTATCTGCTAAATATATGTCATGCATTCAGCATTAACATGTCTTTAGAGAGTCCTACATGTATTCTACAAAAAGAATTGTTCGCTCAGCATCGCTTTGACTGTATCGTGACTAATACAAATTTTACGATCAGCCAATGATACATAGCTACAGCGGAGAAGACGTTATTATTGTAGAAAATAATTTTTTTGACGATTCTGACTATCGATAATACGCTGCATGACAAACAGTTTGGAGCCCGATCAGACGCCGGGTTACCCGGCGTCTGATCTGGCTCCAAATTGTTTGTACTGGAAATAATAGTTTTAGCGTAAACGCGTTTATTGGGAAAGAATAACAGATTCTCCACTGTAGCTACAGTGGAGAAGACGTTTATTATTTCCAGTTAAACGATATGTTGATAAAATGTAGAAAACGGCAGCTTTTAGAATTTTCTGACGAGTTCTATGTATCTGATTTGCAAACAGTTTTGATCCTGATCAGACGCCTGGTTACCCGGCGTTTGATCAGACTTTAAACTGTTTGCAGTTGATTTAGTATAAACATGTTTATTTGGGAAAGAATAACATCTTCTCCACTGTAAAGCTATTTAGAAAAAAATAGTTTATCTGATACATCTTTGTAGCATAATAATGCAACTGGGTGTAAAATTTACATCAACCTAGTGCCTTTAAATGTTTCTTTTCAGCGCATGTTTTGTTATACAAAATTTATCATATCAATATCTCTGCACGCTTTAATATTATTCTATAGAAATTCACACCATGAGGATGACGCAGCGCCTCCTCTATATAGTTTACCGACAACTTTCTGCCACATACATTGTAGAAAACGTTATTAACGCAAACGAGACGCACACGCATTACAATAAAATGTAGAACATAACAACTTCTTGACCATTCTGACAATTGATATAAAGTTTAGAAGCAAAAAAAAATTGAGCCTGATCAGGCGCCGGTTTACATGGCGTCTGATCTGGCTCCACGCTGTTTGTACTGGAAATAATAGTTTTAGCGTAAACGCGTTTAATGGGAAAGAATAACGTTTTCTCCACTGTACCAAAGACCATGTACAGTGGAACCCCTTTATTACGACCACTTAATTATTTTAATTATAAGGTATTTAAGACATGTGACTGCTTAAAGCAACAGGAGCTTTCTGTTTTACTGTCACCATGTTTTAAGCTGTCACCTGTCTTTTAACCAATCAATTAGTCTTCGTTTTAGTGGTCGTAATAGAGAGGTTAATGCAGGGCCGAGTATATGCGTTATACATGTATATTGATATAGGTTAAGGCAGTGTTAGACCGAAAAAGAACAACCGAATGGACCGAAACGACCTATCCCTATTAATAGGCCGAAACTATTGTAGTTATTTTGTCTTTTCTCGCTTTGTAGGTACATTTATGTTATTTCATGTGAAACGCTTTTAAACGCACAACCCCTGTGTGAAAAGAGCGCTATATATATAAATCTGGTATAATAATAATAATAATAATAAAAATAACTATCTAGGTCGAATCAACTAAGGTCGGAATGACCAAGAGCCGAAAAGACCCGTTACCATGATTCTCTTTGAAAGAGAGTTCCGTTACCATTCTTAAACAAACGAAACTTTCTTTTAATTGTGTGATCATCATAATTATTTATATCAGAGTATAATGTAATTCACTAGAAATTAATTATTTTAAATCATATTACGGTTTCTTCTAATACAGTTTTCAAAAGAAATCGATGTTTCGTTTTAAGTGATCTTGCTGAGTTTTGCTTTGTTGAGCGGATGAGTAAATGAGTCAAAGTTTTTGAAACGACTCTGACTTTAGATGATTTCAAAGATTGAAACCATCAAAAAATCATCCAATATCGTGATTCTACCTACCTGTGCCTATCTAGTGATCTCATACAGTTTAAGAGCTAATAAATTGTCTGAAAACGTTTCGTCACGTCAGCGGATGTTGCATTATTGATGCTGTTGTAATTAGTTGTACATTTCTGTATCTTATACAGTAGAGAAAACGTTATTCTTTCCCGTTTAAACGCAAACGAAACGCAAACGCAGTGCACTAAAATGTAGAAGATGGCACATTTTGGATATTTCCACCTATTCATTTTAATCTAAGTGGCATACAGTTTGGAGCCTGATCAGACGCCGGGTTACCCGGCGTCTGATCTGGCCCCAAACTGTTTGCAATGGAAATAATAGATTTAGCGTAAACGCGTTTATTGGGAAAGAATAACGTGTTCTGCACTGTAGTCATGTTGGTATATTGGAGAAGACTATACTCTCTCCCTTCAAAAGAATCTTGCTCAAACGAACTGTAATAAAATGTCAGAAAATGAAAACTTCTTGAAACATCTGACCATTTTATCTACAGTGGAGAATCTGTTATTCTTTCCCAATAAACGCGTTTACGCCAAAACTATTATTTGCAGTGCAAACAGTGTGGAGCCAGATCAGACGCCGGGTAACCCGGGGTATGATCAGGCTCCAAACTGTTTGCCACCAAGATAAACATGACATATCAGAATTGTCCAAAATTTGTTCTTTTCTACGTTTTAGTGCTTTGCGTTTGCGTACGTTTGCGTTTAAACGGGAAAGATTAACAGATTCTCCACTTTAATTGGCAAATAGTTTGGAGCCTGATCAGACACCGGGTTACCCGGTGTCTGATCTGGCTCCAAACTGTTTGCAATTTTTTGGAAATGTTTTTGAAACAAGTGCGTTTATTGGGAAAGAATGGCGTGTTTGTCACTGCTCGATGAAGTGTCCGCTAATTGAGTTGACCACAAACACGGTTGAACTTCAGAAAGAGGCTATTTGACGTGAATTAGAGTTATCAATTATCTTTTCACTGTTGATACTGTCCGACACGACGGTCCCCTAAAAGAAATCTTATTATACTAGACCAAACTGCCAACGCAACACCTCCGAGTTTCCTTCTATTTTCATATCAGAGCGGGTGTTTTAAATCGATTTTTTAAATGTTTTTATTTGTGTTTTTAAATTGATGTTCTGTCATCAAAGTTGTTAATATTGGCAACGAATTTTCTTTGACACTTCTGACGAATAATAACCATCTTTCCAAACGTATCGCTAATTTCAGGTTAACATTCCCCATTGAAAATGCATTGGAATGAGATTTCTGAAAACTTGTTTTCACAAAATTCCATATTTTTGGGACCAAATGCCAATTCATTTTGTTTTTGTTTACCAAAAGTATTGTCCATTGATCACTCTATGAATTGCAGAAGAAATCTATTCAGGATATGCACACATTACAGAATTGACCAGACTAACTTAAGACATGTTTAACATTGGAAGTAATGTGAATATCCGGGTGTTGCGTTGGAAGTTTGGCATAGTATAGTTGTGTTTAACCCTTTCATGATCAAATTATTCGGGAGATTTTTACTCCGTCACCGCTTTATCTTCATCTGTTTCAGTAGTGTTGTCTGCAAGACACGTTTCAAAGCTGAATTTAAGGTTGTATGACTTAATAAATATCGTTAAGAGTGTCAAACAGTTTTGGTCCTGATCAGACGCCGCGTTATGCGGCGTCTTATCAGGACCAAAACTGTTTGCAATCGCGCTTTATGGTGTCATTGAGAGTGAAAGGGTTAAGAACTACAAAAGCTTAACATCATATTGAAAATTGGTTTGTTTGTTCGATACCAAATATGTAATCCACATGAAATGAAGTCGTTATTATTATTAGTAGTAGTATTATTCACCGCGATACACCAAGTACAGTGGCTTTCTGCAAACCGTTTGAGTTTTTATCAGACGCCGCCGGATGAGACGTCTGAACATCTATGCTTATTACATGTATTTGACACTCATTATCATATAACTTTTGTCAATTAAAATAAAATTTAGATTTAAGAAAATAAAAGCAGACGGCCATTGTTTAAAGCAAATGAAGGCATGGTAGTATACAATTTATACATGTAAACAGTTTATGATTGAAAAATATACTCATCGCTAGGGTTGAATTAGCTTTAATAACGTTGTCTATTATGGGAAACGTGTAAAATCAATTTTGGTTATTCCGATGCGTTCATAAATATTCAAATGATATTGAGAACCATTACAAATGTGTGACAAGTTCGAATTGGCCATGTGCCGAATCAATTTTTCACCTATTTGTGAATATACAAAATATATCTCTAAACATGTATATAACTATATATACATATACATGTATACCGTCAAAATTGTGTTAAGCGGAAAGTCGTGGCATGGGGATGCATGCTGTTGTCTTGAGAAAGGCGAATGTTTAATGCAGGGAAACAGTAAAGCAGACAGTTTTTTGCTTTACTAGTATACAGCATTAAGTTGCTACCTTTACTAATACCCATTCACTATCAGACTCATGCAAACTATTTGACACTAACATATCATTCTTAAGAAACTGTAAACTTTATAAATAAAATGTAGACGATATATTTACAAGCAGGCGTCATAAAGCAATGAACGTTTTCGAAGGGTTATGAGTACATTATAATGGCAATGGAGGGGTGAGAGGTTGATCTATTGTCTTCTGTTAAGTTGTCGCTAAATACAAGGCTGTCCCCGGTGTACGACGTTTTAGCGTTAATTCTTTCACTTCCAACGGCACTATACGGCGACTTTGCAAACAGTTTGGATCCTGATCAGACGCCGCGTGGCGCGGCGTCTGATCAGGATCCAAACTGTTTGACACTCGTATCGACATTTCTTCAGTCAAAACAATCCTAAATCTGACTTTAAAAAGATTCCAGACGACACTACCATTTCAGTCGATATTTTGGCGGTAAGAGGGTTAAAGCAGACGATAACACTTGGCAGTGAAAGAGTTAATAGTAAAAGCTTTTACAGAAATCAACAAAGCATGGAGAGGAATTTCAATATCTTCCATTCATGAGCCTGTGGTATTTTATCACTCTCATTTCAAATACTCCAATGCATAAAACCATTCATTTTAACTACTATGTTTCATCTGGGATAAATCAAATTCCAATATATCACGTGATCCATATATATTTAATATACATGATAAACTTTTAGTCGACAGTTCATTGCAGACCATGCATGGCGATCCTCTTACTTATTCATCCCATGAACTTTAAATGGCCAACTCTAGTTTTCAATGAAGTCTACTCCATTTATGACTTTAAATGGTTGTTTTCTGCCATGCAAAATGACAAACAGTGTAAAACCCGATCAGATCGCTCCTTTAGGAACCCATTAATCAAAATCTACACTATTTTTCTCCGGGCAGCTTAAGTTTCTACAGGTACAGAAAACCTCATAATACTACTACTGAAACAGGGGTTATTAATTTCAGCAAAAAACAGGTGACAGCTTAAAGCAAGGTGGCCGTAAAGCAGAAATCTCCTGCAGGACATTTCTGCTTTACGGTCGTATTGCTTTATACAGTCACCTGCTACATGTAATTAACACGATTTAGTGGTCGTAACAGAAGGGTTTTTACTGTACATGTACAAATGTACACTGTTCACACAAAGGACGATAATACTTGTCTGTAGGGTTGATTATGTTTCGGTGGAGAAGACGTTATTCTTTCCCATTAAACGCGTTTACGCTAAAACAACATTTCCGAATGCAAATAGATGAAATGGTCAGCAATTTCAGGATTATTTTTTTTACATTCATACAACGCGTGTGTGTTACGTTCCATTTGAAGGGAAATAATATGTATTTAGGCTTTGCCTATGGACGGAAAAAAGCAAAATTATACTAATGAAAACGGAATAGTTCTATCACCAGTGTGTATCAGTTCGTTGTGTATTCCAGATCACACTCGAGGCTACGCCTCTCGTGACTGAGATCTGGATTACACAACCGACTCGAACTTTTATTTTATACCTAAATTGTTTGGGACAAGATCTATATGTTGTTAAACCAAATAATCAAATAAATCTATAAGCACCCGTGTATACAATGTTAAAAGTTAAAACTCCTCCGTACACCTATAATGCAATCTGAATCTATTTTTGGAAGTCATATGACCACCAATAATGACGTCATTATTTATATTGATGGCATATTAGGAATCCGTTATTTTTCTCGGTTCGATTGAGAAGTAGATTTTTGTAAATAACGTTCATTTAAGCGTTTAAGGGTATGAATTGAACTGTTTGAAGCTTTGTCCTTTGGAGAAAATCATTTCAAGTGAGTGTTGGGGGTTATTCATGCTTAAAATGGTTTAAAAATAGCACCGAAATCGGGAATTCCGAAACGTCACGCACAACTCTTCGTAAAAGCCGTGACGTCATCATCCAAGATGTCAGCCCCCATGTTTTGTAGTTGCCTAGTTTTGAGGAAATTATTCACGCGCAAATCAAACACTTGTCAAAGTCTGACAGTGATTGAAAAAAATTGGAAGACCTTTGATTTTATCATGCATTACTTAAGAACGGAAAAAAGGCAAGCCTTTTTTCCGTAATATAGTATTCTTTAGAAATTTAAAATAGTTGTCATTTTCTACATTTTAGTGTAACGCGTTTGCATTAATTAAAACGTGAAAAATGAACGTCTACTGCACTGTAACATGGCTGGCTGCATAAATGTACAGTGGAGAAGACGTTATTCTTTCCCGTTTAATCGCAAGCGAAACGCGAACGCATTACAAAAAAATGTAGAAAAAAAAAATTACGATTCTGACTATCGATATTAAGCTGAGTGACAAACAGTTTGGAGCCCGTTCAGACGCCGGGTTACATGGCGTCTGATCAGGCTCCAAACTGTTTGTACTTGAAATAATAGTTTTAGCGTAAACGCGTTTATTGGGAAAGAATAACGTTTTCTCCACTGTACCAAACTTTACCGTCTACCATTGACGTTGATCATAAGTTTGTATTTTTTTTGAACACCTGTACTGATGGGATTATGGTATTTCGTATCAATAAAATATATACATGTATATTATGTACATGTATTTTAAAACTGATTTTTCACGAAAACTTGTTCTGCATGAGAGGGTTTAATGTTTGTTTTATTATTGGAGTCTCCCATGTTATGGTTATATATGTATAAGTATATTGCATATTTTAAAAAAAAGATTTTTCAGCGAAAAAAATCCATGAAATTTAATTCTTACAATTTCTTTATATCAACTGTTTAAAGGTTTAACTAAGTTATCATTTCATTGATGCGAATTAACGTTAAAGTGATCCACTTATTTGCAACTTTAAGAATAAAAAGCAGACGACAATTTTAAGCAGACATTACTGCAGCACTAAAAGCGTTAGACACAATTGTCTTGTTTAGAGAACTACGGCAAGGGTCGTTGTAAGGAGGGTGTCGTTATTGGGAGGGCCGTTGTAGGGAGGGTGTCGTTATTGGGAGGGCCGTTGTAGGGAGGGTGTCGTTATTGGGAGGGTCGTTGTAAGGAGGGTGTCGTTATTGGGAGGGCCGTTGTAGGGAGGGTGTCGTTATTGGGAGGGCCGTTGTAGGGAGGGTGTCGTTATTGGGAGGGCCGTTGTAGGGAGGGTGTCGTTATTGGGAGGGTCGTTGTAAGGAGGGCCGTTGTAGGGAGGGTGTCGTTATTGGGAGGGCCGTTGTAGGGATGGAGCGCTGTAGTTCATTAATTTTATGGGACACTGTTCGCTGGTAGTGTGTGTAGGGATTGCTACATTCCATTGTGCTGGATGAGTTATCCAACATAACCAAGGATATTAAATATTGTAATAAGTAATCATTCAAATGATACTCACGAAACATCTTTCACATAGTTATATAATGTACATGTAGTTTCTTCACTCTTTCACTTCCTACATTACAGTCTGCTGAAAAAGTGTCGCCTGTACTTTTGTGGCAAAAATAAATTTTCTTTTTAAAGCTTTGGTTGAAGAAATATTGACACGAATGCTAAACTGTTTGGACCCAGATCACACGCCGCATGATCTGGTTTCAAGCTTTTTACAAATGTAAGCCAATTTTCTCCCTATAATGACTCCCTCCGAACAACGCACACAATTTGTGTCTCCCATTGGGAGATCAGGATTTAAACTGTTTGCAAATGCGCTTTATGACGTCATTGGGAGTGAAAGGATTAAAACTTCAATGAGTGATTATTATCCCCTGCCGAAAGGCAGAGGGATACTGCTTTAGGTCTGTCCGTCCGGCTGTCCGTCCGTCCGTCACTTCCGTCCGTCACGTTGTCCGTCCGCAACTGTATCTCTGATACCGATGAACAGATTTGAATGAAATTTGGTATAGTTATTTGTCATCATAGGAGCACCGTGGGAAATTCATTTTTTTTCAGAAAATTTTAGGAATTTATGAGTTATCTGCCCTTTTTGTGTTAAAAATGCCATATTTAACAGTTTTTACTCTCTAGCAACTACAGTTTTGAATGGATTTGAATTATACTTGCACACAATGTCTATAAGTACAAGTTCTTGAAGATGTGCAATTATTGTCAAAAAAATAGGATACTTGTGGCAAGAGTTATCTACCCTTGATGTACTTAGAAATGCTAGAAAATGCTTTATTTTAATATTGTTTACATACTAGTATCTATAAATATGAATGGATTTTGATAAAAAAAAATCTTAAACAATGTATAGCTATTAGTTTTCAAATAATTGTGATTATTTTGAAAACAGAGAAACTAGTCAACACTTATCTGCCCTTGATGAGTCGAAAAAAACATATTTAACAGATTTTACCATCTAGAAACTACAGTCTTTAATGGATTTTGATTTAACTTACACAAGATGTATATAAATATAAGTTCTTGAAGGGGTGCAATTAGTATCAAAAAAGGATACTTTGTGGCAAGAGTTATCTGTCCTTTATGTACTTAGTAATGCTACACAAGGCTTTATTGTTTACATGCTAGTGTGTACAAATGTGAATGGATTTTGAAGAAAAAAAAATTAAACCATATATGGCTATTATTTCTAGAATGAGTTCAATTATTGTCGAAAATATGCAATTTAGTCAAGAGTAATCTGCCCTTGATGAGTTGAAAATGTCATATATAACAGTGTTTACACTCTAGTAACTTCAGTTTTAAACAGTTTTATTAATACATGCATAGAATGTATATAATAAGTATAATTTCTTGAAAGGATGGAATTATTGTCAAAACAAGATACTTGTGGCAAGAGTTATATGCTCTGTATGTACACATGATCTTTGAAATGCTAGAAAGAAAAGGCTTTATTTTAGTACAGTTTATGCGCTAGTATGGACAAATGTGAATAAATTTTTATAAAAACTTTATTATAGATCTACTTTAAAGTATAAATACATAGCCATTAGTTTGCAAATGTGTTCATTTATTGTCGAAAACGGACAAAAATGTCAACAGCGTTACACCCTTGATGAGTTAAAAATGCCATGTTTAACAGTGTTTGCACACTAGTAAATTCTACAGTTCTGAATTTATTTCAAGAGTTACCTGCCCCTGTCATACTCAGATTTGCTACAAACGGCTTTATTTTAGTATTGTTTAGGCTCTAACATGTACAAAATTGAATGGATTTTTATAAAACTTTGTAAAAAGCTTTTGAATGTTGATCTTTAAAGGGACTCGCAACCGGATGGTGTACTTGTCAAAATAAAATAAAATACTCAAATAAAAGCAAATTTGTGGCATTATTTGGCTTCTGACATTAAAAAAATATGATCAGTCCAAAAAAAGTCTCAAGAATCGTCACCGAATCTTAGATTTTTAGATATTTTCCATCGTTTTTCTATACCGACTAGTAGACGGTATAGTTGTTGTTGTTGCTTCTCTACACGGGCTCAGACATAAACCCGAGCCGAATTGTGAAGTTGTATGCACTTTCGATCGCTACACATTGAAATACGTTAAATCGATCCGAGATAAACGGATAGTTCCGTGGTCCATTTGTCTAAGCGGTTTCCCCTATTTTGCCTTCTGTCCGCCAATGCCGGGCCCCGGGTTCGAATCCCACCAGAGACCAATATTTTTTTTTATTGAAATACATTTTTTTAAACAGAATTTCTTATCTTAAACTACTTCTTTACCATTTATATAAGCGTTTGACACATATTTACAAATCACTATTTTTAATGCACCATCTGGTTGCGAGTAGCTTTAAAGACAGGTGATCACCATTTGCCCCTTCCTCCCTCAATAAAGTTTGCCACTTTCTTCTCGACAATCGCTGCGACAGGGGATATCAGCTCTAAGGTGCTTGTTTTAACTCCAAGTGTACGCTTAATGGACGATAAAGAAAATTCAGACAGCTCCTATGGGAGCTGTTTTGTTATAGTTTTTGTTTTGCGCATTAATCATCAATCGCCTTTAGAAATCTGCAAGCAACTACAGTACAATATATGGAATGAATACACATGAGGCATAATAAAGGATAAAACAATGCAGAAAACAAATGTCCATGAAAGCAGTAAACCCTTACATTGTACAGTGGAGAATCTGTTATTCTTTCCCGTTTAAATGCAAACGTACGCAAACGCAAAGCACTAAAACGTAGAAAAGTACAACTTTTGGACAATTATGATAATTCTTGTTTATCTTGGTGGCAAACAGTTTGGAGCCTGATCAGACGCCGGGTTACCCGGCGTCTGATCTGGCTCCAAACTGTTTGCACTGCAAATAATAGTTTTAGCGTAAACGCGTTTATTGGGAAAGAATAACAGATTCTCCACTGTAACTCCATAGCCTATTTCTAGTACCTGTACCTATTTGTGAAGAAAACGATTTTTTCCCAATAAATGCGTTAACGCTAAATCTATTTTTTCCATTGCAAACAGTTTGGAGCAAGATCAGACGCCGGATCACCTGGCGTCTGATCAGGCTCCAAACTGTTTGCCACTCATATTAAAATGAAATGGTGGAAACTTTCAAAAGTTGCCTTTTCCTACATTTCAGTGTACTGCGTTTGTGTTTCGTTTGCGTTTAAACGGGAAAGAATAACGTCTTCTCCACTGTCTGTGGTAATTTATAGCCGGTTGAAAGTAAAGCAGAATGCGCCTTAATGCGTATTCTGCTTTATTTTCAGCCTTCTTTGAGCTACCTTATGTTACGATATAGAATATGATTATTTCATATGGTGCATATCGTGACCTAAAAATTGAATTCTTTCCTTCAGTGAAGGTAAAAACAATTCAATAATGTATAACAAAAAGTGCAGACCCTGATCAGACGGTTCCTTATGAGGCCCTGTGACCAGGTTTTACACTATTTGCAAAATAGTTATTTACTCTGTATACAGTATAGATATTGTTTATGTCTTTGAATGAAAACGGTCGTTGACATTTAATTCAGGATTCTCATCGGATATATATTGATCGTACGACGTGATAAGATTAGTAAATTGCGTATATCAGATCTCATTAAAATATATCTCTAGATAAACTAAAATTAAACTCCAGTATTTAGATCATACATAAAAAGACTTGCTCTTGTTTAGATTTTTGTTATCACCTATGTTTAAAACGCATGAAAGATGAAAGCAACAAACAATTAACCCTTTACCCAATAGAAGCGCCTTTTAGCGGATATGATTTATTCATCCGCTGAAGAAAATAGTTCCAATTTAATCAGTAATGAATATATATTATAGGGAATATTTTGCTATATTATAGCACATTATAGCTTAAAGCAGGCTGAAAGTAAAGCAGAATGCGCCCTAAGGCGCATTCTGCTTTACTTTCAACCTGCTTTAAGTAGTCATCTATCTTAAGTACTATAAATAGGCTACCAGGTAAAGGGTTAAAGCAGAAGATTCATGTAGATGTTTATTCTTTGATTTTACCCTGCTTTAAAACGGCAACAACGTGCATTTGTATGATCGCTATACAGAGACTATACTGTTTGTATAAAGTATGCAATTTACAAACGATTAACCCTCAATCTGCCGCAATGTCATCTGCAAAAATATTCAATTAAGATTTCTACATGTTTTATTTTAAAGAAAATTGAAGACGGTTGCCAAATACATGTATATATATTCAAACCAGATCAGATGCCGCGTTACGCGGTGTCTAATGTGGATCCAAACTGTTTTCAAATACTTGTCAAGTCGCAGAATACTGGTAAACCCTTTCTATGTTGGACACCAGTAGTCTATTTTGCAAACAGCGTAGATCCTGATCAAAGGGCTCTTTAAGGGCTGCTTGCTACACTTTGAATTTTCTAAAACAGCCCCTTAAATCAACAAATAAATTGGACATTTTTCTAAAGTTTATTAATCCGTTTAAGAAAGAAATCAGCATAAGACGGTTTATAGTTTTGAGCGCCTTTCCTTTTTGCCAGCCTTAATCCTTATTAAGTAAAGCGAATTTTACAAGCATTTTCGTATTCCCGAAAAGACGACCTTATATAAATACCTAACCAATTTATGCATGGATATTGCTTTGAAATCTGCCTACATCATTTCTGGAATATGTCATTAGATATACCAGGGTGGTCCAAAATACCAACATATTTGAACAGCAGAACATTTCCTTTTGGAATAGCAAACGATGCAGAACATTATGAGACGTCGTCTCAAAAGGATCTACACTGTTTGTCAATATTCTCCTAAGTAGACACTGGCATTAAATGCATGGTTTCAGTCGAACTTGACAGTATTCTGAAGCTAAGACTGTACCTAGCTACAACCTGTTTTGGGGAACCCATGTATTACTCCTTACAAATGCATGTAGTTCTTCAATTATAAAAACATAAAAATGTTAATTTTCGGCCCAGTGTATTTGTAGTAATTGAGAGAAAAGCTACCCTGTAATAAAATGTTGATTAATTCGACACTTGGGGCTCAACTCATACATTTTACTCCGCCTTTTATTGCCTTTATCATGTAATAACCCGTCTAATACAGTTAATTCCATTATAAAGTCTGCTTTAATTTTTCGGCTGCTTTTTTAAATTGTGAATTTTGTGCTTCAGGAGCTTTCTGTTTTCTGCTTTATTCTTTACATGACTGTCTTCTATCGTTATATAACCAGTGTGTACAGTAGTAGAGAAAATGTTATTCTTTTCCAATAATCGCGTTCGCGTTTTAAACTAAGTTGCAAACAGTTTGGAGCCAGATTAGACACCGAGTAACCCGGCGTCTGATCAGGCTCCAAACTGTCTGCCACTAATATTAACATTTAAAATGAATAGTCAAAATTATCGAAAAAGTGTAAATTTATCCATTTTATTGTAATGCGTTTGCTTTTCGTTTGCGTGTACACGAGAAAGAATAAGGTATTATCCACTTTATGCATGCGTTTGTACATTCTGCATGTATAGCAAAGTGTCTGTGCACAGAGTGTGTCGTCTGCAACAATTGTTAGGATCGATTAATCTGAATTTTTGTTTAGAATATATCACAAGAGTATCAAATGTTTGGATCCAGATGAGACGCCGAGTTACTAGAAACATAACTGCTTGAAACAGATACCAATCAATTCACCGATTGAATACAGGGGGTTACAGTGTAGAATGTGTTATTCTTTCCCAATAAACGCGTTTACTCGAAAACTATTATTTGCAGTGCAAACAGTTTGGAGCCAGATCAGACGCCGGGTAACCCGGCGTCTGATCAGGCTCCAAACTGTTTGCCACCAAGATAAACAAGAATTATCAGAATTGTCCAAAAGTTGTTCTTTTCTACGTTTTAGTGCTTTGCGTTTGCGTACGTTTGCGTTTAAACGGGAAAGAATAACAGATTCTCCACTGTACATTACGTCCGTTAAACACATCATTCATCACTTTAGGGTCCCATATGTCAGATTTGTTAAAGTCCTTAATGTGTGCAAGGACTCGGAATATGATCTATTTTATTGCTAGCAATGAAGACAGACAGACAAGTGAGTGGACTAATACGCTGACGGACGGACGGGCAGACAGACATAAAGGGCGATGCAAGAGAGGGAGAGAGTGACAGAGACAAAGACAAAGACAGACACATGCATGCATGCTCACAGAAAGATTAAATGGTACTAGCAGAATAATTCTGGTTCACTTTCAAAAGGTTAAAGATTCATGTTTAAGTAGTATACTGCAGATATGAGGTTTTCTAAAAACACCCAATCGAGGGTATATTGAAATGTTCCAGCTGAAATAATAATGTTGTACATGTATTTTACTTTCAAACAATTGACAGTTGTTCAGAAATCGATATAACGATCGATAGCAATCATAATTTTCCATACGTTTTAATAATGCCAGGAAATATTAAACCTGGTAAACATTTGGGAAATACAACTCACAGTTGAAAATCAATTGCCCATAAACACTGAGATTAGTACATGTAACCCTGTGTTTCCCTCTGGCCATCGGTGCAAAGCGTTAGGAGTCTATAGTGAGACGCCGAGTTATCGGCATGCTGTCAATATCCAGTCCATATAGAAATATCTCTATTTTGACCTCGAAAATTACATTGTAGGCTTATATATTGATTGTATAAAAGACAGGTGACAGCCTAAAGGACTGGAGGTTTCTGTTTTACTGTCACCTTGCTTTAAGCAGTCACTGTCGCAAACACGTGACACTTAACACAATTTAATGATCGTTATAGAGAGTCTTCACTGTGCGCGCATTTTGAATGAATGACAGAAACTTCCTGTTAGAAATACTATTGACATTTTTCTAGACGAATTCTTGTTCTGACCTAATATCGTATGCTGAAGAATTGTCATCTGCAAAAAACCCGATCACAGGTAATTAAGGTTTTATGATGCAAGATTCAAAAACTATTAACCCTTTCACCGTTAAATTCATCGTGATGTTTTCACCCCTTTACCACCATATTGTCGTCTGCTTCAAAATTGTCGTCTGCAATATCGTTTCAAAGTTATATTTCAACCAGTATGACTGGTGTCATTTCAAAACGAGTATCAAACAGTTTAGATCCTGATCAGACGCCGCATAACGCGGCGTCCGATCAGGATCAAAACTGATTGCAATTGCGCCTTATGGCGTTTTTGACATGGAAAGGGTTAAGTAATGAAAAATAGATGTTTCTTGTTACATGATACAATGGATTGATATTTGATAACATTCATTTACATGACAATATCGTTATATGGACCCTGTTGTCAAACTTACCAAATATTAACTGGATATGAAATACCAATGCCAATATTGCTCGGAATTTGTAATATTTACATAAGGTTGGATTATCCCAAACCACGTTTCTCGTTTAACCTGAGAGCAAAAGCGACTTTGCCGAGTACAGTATAATAACCATCCTTGCGGAGCTGGGATCCAGATCTGAAACTGTGTAACTCAGCGTTTGACCAGGATCATCATTTGTTGACAATTGTACAGTGGATAAAACGGGTTTCTTTCCCGTTTAAACGCAAACGAAACGCAAACGCAAATCGCTAAAATGTAGAAAAATAACAACTTTTTGACATTTCTGAATATAGCTGAGTGGCAAACGGTGTGGCCACACCTTCAAACATACAGTGGAGAAAACGTTATTCTTTCCCGTTTAAACGCAAACGCAATACACTAAAATGTAGAAAAGTACACCTTTTTGACAATTCTGACTATTGATATTACGCTGAGTGGCAAAAAGTTTGGAGCCTGATCAGACGCCGGGTATCCGGCGTCTGATCTGGCTCCAAACTGTTTGTATTGGAAATTGTAGTTTTAGCGTACAAACGCGTTTATTGGGAAAGAACAACGTTTCTCCACTGTACCAATAGTCGAGTGTCTACATATTCTTAAATATATGTTTTTGTTGCCTTTTCTTTGGCTTGAACTGTTATTTACAGTACAAACAGTTTGGAACCAGATCAGAAGCCGGGTAAAAACTAACCAAACTTCAGGATTTCGTAGTAATACAAATGTATTTGTCAATTAAGTGGCGATTTGTGATAAAATGGTTTTACACACAATTCAAAATTATAGGAGATGGGACACCAACTCTGCTATCCTAGATGATAAGAATAAGGTGCGTCGTTTTCTACTCGGACACTAACATTAGTAACGCTACACTCTAAACAGGTATATGGAAAACCTTAAATACACGCAATTGTTTATTGCATTTGAGACAGGGCTCCAGATAAGAGGGAGTAAACTGCACAAATCAAGCATTTTCTCACTTATTTCAGCACGAAATCCTATGGTGTTACTACTCATTAGAATCGTCTCTTCGGACGATTCTAATGAGTAGTGACACCATAGGGTTTAAACAGAAATATACCCCTCTTAATGTGGCCAGTAATAATAGCCGAGCTAGCGACAAAACGTTATAAGATCCGTTTTAACCTTATCTGCACCATATTTTACCGTCGGTTTAACATTTTCGCCTACAAAATATCGTCTGCTTTAATACTGCTTTTCTGCATAGTCGTCAAAGTTAGGTCTTATATACAGTATGGTTGATGAAATATCGATACATGTTCAATTGCGTAATATATCTATCTGTTTCCACACTGTTTGCAAAGTCGATAGTCGCCTATGGTGTTGAAAGGGTTTAAAGAAACGAAACGTGAGGACAAAGGGAAACATCCTCAAACTTGATTGACAAAATATCTAAATTCAATCCGTGAACTTTTGCCCTGTCTAAGCATCTTGTGTAACCATTCACTGCCATGACGGAAACCGCGTTAAACAATTGTCGTCTGCTTTTATTTCTCATATTTAAAATTTCAAAGAGATATTGAAACGAGTGGTACACAGTTTGGATCCTGATCAGACGCCGCGTCACGCGGCGTCTGATCAGGATTCATACTGTTTTCAAATTATTGTATTCGGTGTAAGGCAGTAAAGGGGCTAATCCCTTATAGTCCGGGAGTCAAAGGCCGATATTAAGATGAACATGGAAATGCCGGATGAACTTTTTTTTTCTGCAGTTTTCAATAGTCTAGGGGGTCCTCATCAAGATCAAAGAGGGTGCCCGGTGATATCCCTTGAGCATTTCTCAAAATATGCTAATTAAGTCGGCCATTACTGAAATGCCGTTATTTGGTCATATGTCAATTAGTATGCATCATACAATGATGAAATTGGTGTCTATTACCAGGTTATCAGGGTCTACGAACATGTTAAAACCATCATTTCAGGAATATAATGTTTTGGACATATGCAACTAATGCAAATTATGCAAATGAGGTCGGCCATTACTGAATTTCCGTTATTTGGACATATGTCAATTAGTATGCATCCTACCATGATGAAATTGGTGTCTATAACCAGGTTATCAGGGTCTACGAACATGTTCAAACCATGATTTCAGGAATTAAATGTTTTGGACATATGCAACTTATGCAAATGTGGTCGGCCATTACTGAAATTCCGTTATTCGGCCATATGTCAATTAGGATACATACTACCATGATGATATTGGTGTCTATAACCAGGTTATCAGGGTCTACGAACATGATAAACCCATCTTTTCGGGGATTAAATGGTTTGGACATATGCAACCTATGCAAATTATGCAAATGAGGTCGGCCATTACTGAATTTCCGTTATTTGGCCATATATCGATTAGTATGCATCCTACCATGATGAGATTGGTGTCTATAACGAGATTAGCAGGGTCTACTAACCTGATAAACCCACCATTTCAGGAATTAAATGTTTTGGACATATGCACCTTATGCAAATTATGAAAATGAGGTCGGCCATTACTGAATTTCCGGAGTATTTTTGTAATATCTCTTTAAGTTCATTTTATTTAAGTTCATGGGGTGCCATCTTTTATAGTTGCTTGATTTACTAATATATACATATTATTCTTCCAGGTTCCCTCACCACGAAAAGTAGAACGGGCGAGGGATAACATGGGTGGTATAGCCTAGGGACATTTTTTTTTATTGGTTTGCATCCTTAAACGGGTATAAGGAATGAGATTGTGCGTGTGTGTGTGTGTTTGTTATGGTATGACTGTGTGTGTGTTCTGCTTGAGAGGTGGGTGTATTGTTTGTGTTGCGTTTCCTGCTTGAGTCTTTCGTATTTATATTCCTATTGAGGAACTGGGGGTTTAAAGTATGCTTATGTCATATTATTATGCAAATCTTACTTACGAATGCTCTGAAGTTCCCATTCACTTCCCTACTTCCGCGCCAAATAATTACCATTCATATGCCTGAAGTTAGAGCCCCATCTATGAGACTATTCAAATGGGTGGCAGACGCCATTGGCTTTGAATAATATATCTTTTATTCTTCCAGGTTGATTATCATGGAGCCTGATCCTGAAGAATGTTTCTTCAATTGGAAGCACAAGCAGGAACCTTTCATTGCTGCAAAATCTGTCCGTATAACAAACATAATATAATGTAGCAAGTTATATGGAACGTTTAGTTACCTTATGATGAGTGAACTCAGTTTGATCATCGCTATGGCGTTTGTGGCGAACAGTATTGGATTTTGAAGTGTAGGATTACCCACAGCTTTTGTGATATTTTAAAAATATTGCTGTGTTGAACTGTTCTTGTCTAATGCATTCTGAAGCTCTAAAAGTTAATCATCACCATATAACTTGCTACATCGTATTATGTTTGTTATATGACAACTTTTGTTATACGGACATTCTTCAGGATCAGGCCCATGATAATCAACCTGGAAGAATAAAAGAAATATATTCAAAGCCAATGGCGTCTGCCACCCATATGAATAGTCTCATATATGGCGCTCTAACTTCAGGCATATAATGGTAATTATTTGGCGCGGAAGTAGGGAAGTGAATGGGAACTTCAGAGCATTCGTAAGTGAAATTTGTGTAATAATATGGCATAAGCATACTTTAAACCCCCAGTTCCTCAATAGGGGTATACCCGTTTAAGGATGCAAACCAATAAAACAATGTCCCTATACCACCCATGTAATCTCCCTGCCCGTTCAACTTTTCGTGGTGGGGGACCTGGAAAAATAAAAGATATATATTAGTAAATCAAGCAACTATACTCAGCCAAAAAAGAAAGTACCCATCATAGCAACTGGAATATATTCTGACTTTTTCTTTTATCTGGATTGTAGAATAATTTCTTAGTGACATTTTGTGTAAAAATGAAGTCGACGCGATGTTTTTTTATTGCAAAATATGCGAAATGACATAGGGGTCGATTTCAAAATGGACACGTTCTTGGATAAAACTGGGTTCACAAATAAAGGTTTTATATCATTTGAATGTCGTATAAGCACCCAAAATGGGCTGTAAGTATTGAATTTGGAGTCAGTATCTCATGTGTCAACAAGTTTATCCATAGCATGTCGTGAGTCGGCGGGGCATGCTGTTGACGTAATGTTGTAACTAATGATGCAGGCAAATTGTTCCATTCAACTTGTAACGCTGATGCCAAGTCATTTACCATGTTGATAGTGTGATTTGTTCGAAAACGACGTCCTAGTACGTCCCACACGTGTTATATAGAATTTAAATCGGGAATATTCGCAGGCCAGTCTAATAAACTCAGCCAAAATCGAAGGTTCCTACTTGTTACATTTACTTTAGATTAAGTGAATTTTCAAGCTCAATATCTTTTAAAGTACTTTATCAATTCCAGTTTTATTTGAGGTTTAAAAGGCTCATACGATCACCAATGTATTCCAGTAAAAAATTCAGATTAACGACACATGCAACGAAAATGAAACACTTACATTTCGTTCTTATTTTAAATCAAAAGGAGGTAATTTGATCTTATAGGACATACTAATCTTAATAACGCTGTGAGTTTTGTGATGAATGAAAGTCTAAGGTGATTTTTTTTCTTTAAGAAAAAGTTCTAGCTGCTGAATATGAGTACACTTGTTTCTCTTCTATGAAAAATAATTCTTAGCAAAACAGCTGTTTTCAGGAAAAGGAGTTATAGACCTTTCATTTTCAATACAGTGTGCCAGTTATTTAGCCACATTGATTTCATATCGTCTGCTTCTTTCTATAAACTAAAATTTAAATACAGTTTATGTATGAGATGCTGATAATTTAAAATACAAAAATAGGTACTTTCTTTTTGGCTGAGTATATAAAAGATGGCAGCATATGAACTTAAATAAAATGAGATATTACAAAAAAACGGAAAATCAGTAATTGCAGACCTCATTTGCATAATTTACACTATTTGCATATATGTCCAAAAAGTTTGATTCCTGAAATGATTGGTTTATCATGTTCGTAGACCCTGATAACCTGGTTTATATAATAATAATAGACACCAATTTCATCATGGTAGGATGCATACTAATTGATATATGGCCAAATAATGGAAATTCAGTAATGGTCGACCTCATTTGCATAATTTGCATGAGTTGCATATGTCCAAAACATTTAATACATGAAATGATGTGTTTATCGTGTTCGTAGACCCTGATAACCTGTATATAAACACCAATTTTATCATGGTAGGATGCATCCTAATTGACATATGGCCAAATAACGGAAATTCAGTAATGGCCGACCTCATTTGCATAATTTCCATATGTCCAAAACATTTAATTCCTGAAATGATGGGTTCATCATGATCGTAGACCCTGATAACCTGGATATAGACACCAATTTCATCATGCTAGGATGCATACCAATTGACATACAGTATGTCCAAATAACGGAAATTCGGTAATGGCCGACCTCATTTGCATAATTTGCATTAGTTGCATATGTCCAAAACATTTAATTCCTGAAATGATGGGTTTATCATGTTCGTAGACCCTGATAACCTGATAATAGACACCAATTTCATCATTGTAGGATGCATACTAATTGAGATATGGCCAAATAACGGCATTTCAGTAATGGCTGACTTAATTAGCATATTTTGAGAAATGCTCAAGGGATATCACCGGGCACCCTCTTTGATCTTGATGAGGACCCCCTAGACTATTGAAAACTGCAGAGAAAAAAAGTTCATCCGGCATTTCCACGTTTAACCCCTTGACTCCCGGACTATTACAACTCTAAATGTACATGTACCGTCTGCATGAGCCCTTTGCTGCAGTTGTGCGTTCTGTGAACACTTGAAGAAATAACGAATTGGTTGTGAAGCAGCTCTGATAAGCGATCGAATTACTCGGCGCGCTGATCTGGATCGAAACAGTTTGTCAATTCGACTGTAGTCTCCAATGGCGATGAGAAAGTTAGATTAAATACTTTACTTAGTACAGGTCCTGTACCGTCACCAAATGAAATATACATTAGGGACTAAATGCATGGATTATTTTAAAATCTATAATGGGCAATGTGATTGAAATTTTGATAGCAATTTCTTGGTTATGAGAATCCCTTTCGTCTGCTTTAGAAATTGTCGCCTGCGTTCTTTTCTCAAGATTAGAAATAAAGTGCTTTGACTGAATCGATACAAATGTCAACTCTAACTGGAGATACATATAGGTGACCGCTAAAAGCAGGTTAAATTGTTTCTGTATTAATTTAAATAATCGGTAAAGGTATCTATATGTGTTTCCATTGAATGGTTAGACTGCTCCCGGTAATGACGAGTACGTGTTTGAGACGGTCGAAAAATCTGAAGTACATGTACTTGGGCATGATTTTGTTTTACCTTGTTATCAATCCGTTTGATCAAAATTCGGTGTATGCATTGCATGATGGTCGCGCGCGTATTGTTGCCTTTAGGCGTGTACGTTTTATGTAAGCTAAGAAAATACAGATGCACCGGGTTAGCTGTGGGCAAGTATTGAGGTGTTATTGTAACCAGATCGAATCTTCTTGCTTTCGGCAATTATGTCGCATTTCTTTGATGTATGCACTAGATTCTTAAGAATTGTCATTACTTGTTGTGATGGCAACTATAACTCTCTGTATATACAGTAAAACTTGTATTGGACATCGAGTGAGGAAACATTGAAATTGGTAATATAACTGGATACTCTATAAGTGCAAGGCAAATGTACTGCAGATTGTTCATTTCTCTTTTCCAATGCTACGTCATACACCCTTCATTCGGCATCCATCGGTTTGAAAACAAACTCGAAATCTACATGCGAATTTTCTAAAGTAGGACCGAGAGTATGCCGCTATGACATAAAATACCCGGATGACTTGAAAAGAGAATAGGAACTTTCTGTACTATTTTTTCTGCATAATTTTTATAAAAGATTAATACTATATTTGTCAATGTGTCATCTGTTGAACTGTCGCTTATCGCATGCCAAATTTTTATGGTAGACTTCTTTAATGTGGTCGAATCAATGCTATGCTACGCAGACATTGGTCCGATGTCACTTGGGTATACCACCTTAAATGTGCCTTATTTTAACCATTTCACTCTCAATGACGCCATAAAGCGCAATTGCAAACAGTGGTCAGTTTGCGGCGTCTGATCAGGACCCAAACTGTTTGACACTCGTTTCGTCAGTCATATTGCCTTACATCTAGCTTTGAAACGATATTGCAGACAACAATATTGAAGCAGACTACGCTATGGCGGTGAAGGGGTAAAACGCTCTCGACAAATTTGATTATGAAAGGGTTAATTGTCCAAAAATGTAATTGGGCTATCTAAGATAGGAAAACAAGTAAAGCTGTCTGGGTCTATATTTTTCTGTTATCAAGCGAGGACTATATTTTCCACTTCTGGCACAAACAGTCTCGTGCATTTATAGAAAGTAAAATAAATATTTATGCAAGTCTTCTATTGAAGAGAAAACGGTGTAGATCCATATAAGACGCAGTAATATGCGTCTAAACAGTTTGTGCTAAATGTGACTTTCGGTAGTATGGATACTCAACACTTTCCTCTCTGAAACCTCAAATGGACAATTCTAGTTTTCAATTTAGTCTAGTCCATTTTTGACTTTTTAGATTTGATTTTTACAAACTATGTCAAAATGACAAACAGTGTAGACCCTGATCAGAGGGCTCCTTAAGGAGCCCTCTGATCAGAGTCTACACTTTTGCATAGGACAAGTGTACTCCTCACAGGTACAATGTTTGCAAATGACGTATGTATGCGTGGCTAAGGTTCAAAGAGTTATGGTATTGTTTTAACCATACTCCTGATTTTGATTTGTTTAATGAAAATGTTTTAAAATTGAACTACAGGTATCGATTAAAAGAATAATTATTATTATACTCGATCTAAAGCTTTACCCTATAGTCTGTTTCAGGTCTTAATAACAGGTGACCACTTAATACAGGTTGAAAGTAAAGCAGAATGCGCCTTGCTTAAAACTCTCATCTGCTAGGTTAATTTGAATATATTTCTTCTGGTGCATAGTCATGACTGTTTAAAGTTGAACTATTTTCTTAAGAGGCGGAATAAATAAGGGCGTAAAAGGTATAAAAGGACGTAAAAGGTATAAAAGGGCGTACTTATTTAGTAAAGGACTATGTACATGTAACATGGCAATAAGTCAATGTATTTTCGGTGGACGACCTTTATCGTTCTGGCGTCAAAAATGTATTTGACGTCTGTTGTTTGAAAGGTGTGTAATTTCTTGTTTAGTTGTGCAAAAATATACATATATCATATAGACGAACAGACAAACGACATTAAAGTGACACGGACATTGTATAAATCACAAAAATTACAAAAGCTTACAGGGGCTTGATTAATTTATAAACATGAATGACTGACACATAAAAACACTTTATCTTACACATTTACTATAAAACCTCTCTATTACGTAACGTCGTTTACTAAATGGTGTTAGTTATTAGGTGTTCTCGACATGTGACAGCTCAAAGCAAGGTGACAGTAAAACAGAAAGCTCCTAAAGGAGCTTTCTGTTTTACTGTCACATTGCTTTAAGTTGTCACCTGTCTTTTATACAATCAATTAGCCTTCGTTTTAGTGGTAGTAATAGAGAGTGGTTTCTGTACTGTTGTGGTTTGTTGATCACAAAGCCGCAACGCTTCTTATATCATGACATTTACTCGCAGTATTGATCCAGATCGAAGGATGATTACAGTGCGGAAGACGTTAGTCTTATACACGTATATGGGTGCTAAACCAGTGAACATCAGTGCAAACAGTTAAGGACCAGATCGGGGTAACCAGGCGTCTGGTCAGACTGTTTGACACACGGACAAAAATTATAAATCGTAAGAAATTTCATGAGCCCGTCTTTTCTACATATTATTGCGTTGCGTTTGCGTTTTCTTCAATCGAAACGGGAAATAACACTACAATTTGACACATCACGAAGTAATATAGCTGGAGGGATGGGGCAATAAAGTCCTACGTTCCCCGAGCTCTCAAAAGCGTGCCTGTTGTTGGCGTCAAAGGCGTGTCGTTATTGAAAAAAGAAAACGAGTTTGTTGAGAAAAATCTGAATAACATCTTATCCACTGAACTGCTTTGAAGAAACAATGAACTCTCTTAAACACAACTGCTTATTGCATGATAACAGTAAAACAACGAAGTTATTACTTCGTGGTTAAACCGAGGGCTTCTGAAGAAGCCTTCAGTTTTACTTTTGTCCTGCATTAAGCTCTCACCAGTATTAACAAAAACTCATTGTCGCCATCATTTTCGTGGCGCTTAATATAGTCCATGGAGACTACGGATTATTATTTTTCCAGTAAACGCGTTTGTGTTTAAAAAATTTAGGGCTGCCATAAGTTGACATGAAAAATCCTAAGATTTCCAAATTTGCATTTTTCAAGTGCGATTTTACGAATAGTACCGTTCCCCCATCGCCTGTTTCTAGTTTTCTGTTTGTTGTTGACACATGACTGCTTAAAGCAGGCTGAAAGTAAAGCAGATTGCGCCTAAATGCGCATTCTGCTTTACTTTCAGTCTGCTTTAAGCTACCATGTACTAGAAAAACAATCCGAAGATTTAGGAAAAATCCGGAGAAATGGCAGCCCTGAACAATTATTTCCATTGACTTATATTTAGTGTAATAGTATACATGTAGTTTCATATGGCGGTAACAAGTTTTGAAATAAGTCATCCGTTAAATTTGCAAGAAAAAAGATAATTGTGCAACCACGTACAACTCTATATAGGTTATTTTTGTAGCCACCAATCATATGAATTATGACATAAATAACTTGATCGTGACAAGTAACACCCTGAAATCACTCTACCCGTTGTTAGCATCCACCCAAAATTGTGGTTAGGTATTTCACAGTAGTTAACACCCGGATTACCGCTTACATGTAGCACATGTAAGCACCCATCCTTGTCGTGATAGACAGTCAGCTATATTATTATTATTATTATTATACCCGATTTATATCAAATCAAATCAATCAATCTTTTATTGCATTAAACATCATACAGGATGCTTATAGCAAAGCAACATATTTATGAACAGTAGATACATGTTATCGGCATTTTCAGAGGAACATTTATGACATTATATAAAGGAATGTAAAAACTATTCTTTATGTTTTTGTCTATTATTTATTAATGCTAGCATTAGACAAGTCGTTTTCATTCTGATCGGAGGCTGATTTATTCAGCATCCGATCTGGATGAAACCCGCTCGTAGATACATTCGGCGGCTGAAGAGTTAAAGGTATTCATTGATCCAGATAAGAAGGAGTATAAACTCAAGTTTCCGATATTTTCTCTATGTGCCTGCACCAAACCTCATGGCGCGATCACTCTCCAGAATCGTCTCTTCGAGACGATTCTAATGAGTAGTGACATCACAATGTCCGGCGCATACACAAATACTTAGGTTTTTGACATACTCCTCTTATCTACATGTAGAGACATACACATGGCAAAATGAACAGGTGTTAACCCCTTATATAGCGCTCTTTTCACACAGGAGGTGTGCGTTCAAAAGCGCTTCACATGTAATTATATAAATGTACCTACAAAGCAAGAAAGACAAATAAATACATTCACAATAAAAATGATACAATATTGAGATGGATGGAAACATGGAAATTCTTTCAATATTATTACCAAGATTATAAAATTGTTATAGTAAGTTTGTAAATAATTTTTAAAATGAGTCAAATAATTAAAAGAGCAATGGCATGATTAACAAGAAATATCTTTAAAAAAGATATTCGGCGGAATGGTTGGTGAAATTCATGCTGTTGACGGGTGTGCACAATTGTACGAAATTGGAGGTTTCAAAGAATTGTAATATCTTGGATTGAAAAGCAAAAAATACACATTCAACGATATAGCATAACTCTGACTAAAAAACTATAAATGTACAGAAATGCAAAACATATCCTAGCTACTGGTAGGAGATCCTCAGATTAAATTATATTGTTCTGTATATCAAACTTCATTCATGGGGAGTTTCTTGAAACAAACTATAACTAGATAAACTGTGCAGGCCCATACAGAACAGTCTGTCCTGCTTTACAAGGTCTATAACACCTCACTCTTGTAAATAAATGATGAAACAACACAATTGTGTTTAACTCACTTGAGGCCATTTATTATATTGCTATCAATGTATGGTAAATTTGTACAAAATTAATAGTTAACAATTAAAATAAATTGGAAGTAAACCATTATTAAACAAAATACCTAGCTGCCACTGTCTATCTATAAATACACATCAGATTCTGCTAGCATATCTTAAAATAGAAGCTCAGTATTACACACTGGCTGTGTCTAATTTTACACTCACATCAGTGCATAAACAGCTAGGCTACTGTTTCAGGGCTCCAGATAAGAGGGGAGTAAATTGAACAAATCTAACATTTTCTCACTCATTTCAGCACCAAACCCTATGGTGTTACCACTCATTTTTATCATCTCGAAGAGACAATTCATATGAGTTGGACACCATAGGGTTTAATGCACAAATAAAGTTTTTAAGTTTTGAAATAATTCTCTTATCTGGAGCCCTGGCTACTATCCAATCAGACAAGTCAGTTTCAACAGGTGCTCTTAATTCTAAATTTCTGATCAAATATGATTGGTTCAAATGTTTGTCTAAATAGAAATGTGTGACTAAATAGATAACAGACAGCTCCGCCGAAAAACAGAGTGGTATATAGGATTCAATATACAGGATTCAAGATTCAAATATGTTTATTAGGTAACGTAAACATAAACATGTTTCTTGTTACATGATACACTGGATTGCAAATATATAATATACATGACAATTTCCTTGTATATATACTCTCTTGTCCATTTATCCATATCTGGATATAAACAGTCATGCAGAGAAATAGATAAAGAAGAAGGCAGGAAAAAGATTAAGAAAGAAAGAAAGAAGAGAGGTGAAGAGAAATAACGAAAATAAAAGAGCATATGCTATATTTTAGAGGTAGAGTGTAAAAAACAGTCATTGTATCGGCTTCGAAATGTTTGGAATTTAGTTTCATAACTTTCACTTTGTATAAATATAAGGACGGGTGGTTACAAAAGAGGTAAAAAGTATGTTCCGAAAGATATCGCATACTTTCCATATCTTTGCTCTCAGTTTATATAATTTAGAACTGTCTTGCTATATATAGAGAAATACTGTAAACATATATTGTGTTCAATGGGGGACATTAAAAAATCATGGGTGTTGTTGTGGGAACAGATGACTGCTTACTGCAAGACAAACGTGATCAGAACGCTCATTCAGGATAATCATTAGCCGTTGTCCTTAGCCCAGGGCTTCCATAAGTTGACATGAAAAATCCTAAGATTTCGAAATTTGCATTTTTCAAGTGCGAATGTACGAATCGTACCTTTACCCTATAGCCTGTTTCTAGTTTTGTTGACACGTGATTACTTAAAGCAGGCTGTAAGTAAAGCAGAATGCGCCTTATGGCGCATTCTGCTTTACTTTCAGCCTGCTTTAAGCTACCATGTTCTAGGAAAAATCCGAAGATTTAGGAAAAATCCGGAGAAATGGCAGTCCTGTTAGCCCCTTCACTGTCACCGACGTCATCTGCTTTTAACAATTGGCATCTGCTTTTTATTCTCAAATTTAGATTTCAGGCAATTTGACTGCAGACACGTCCACTTGAGTGCTAAACAGTTTGGGTCCTTATCAGACGCCGTGTTTCATGACGACTGATCAGGATCTAAACTGTTTGCAAATAACTTTTGAAGTTGGGGTAAGACAGTAAAGGGTCGTCTCCTCTGATACCCATTTTATGATAAACCAACATGATATAGTGATACGGTGCTTTAATACTGTGTTTTGCTTTGATTTGTTTCGAAACTCGTATTGAACAGCTACATGTATAAATTTCTAACGAATTACTCTGCGTCTGATCTGGGTCCAGACTGTTTGGAAATACGTATCAAATCACGACTGGCAGGAGGGTGTCAATGGGGTATTTCGTTTATGTAAGGGGTTGACATGTTTATGTAGAACCTACTCCCATTCAACTTTCATCTAGATCAGGTCATTGATAAGTGCCTGATGCATACCATAGCACCGGTAATGGGAAATGTTTCGTTACCGGAGCGTACGATTACTAACTTACAACCAGTCATGCATAAACATTTTTCTAGCGATTTATATACAGTCGAACTTCGATATCTCGAACTCGGTTAAATCGAACATACCCGTATTTCAAAGTTTTAACTATGAAATATGGTTATATTCGCCTTAACCAAGCATGAAATAATGCAGTTCATGTGTCTACCTATCGGATAGTTCGAGTTAACCGATTTCGAGATATCGAAGTTCGGTTGTATTTATATATTTGTACATGTATGAACGTTTGAGATATGGATGAAAGCATTTCTGTATTAAATACCCTCAGCATCTAAAGAAACACTATCACTTACCAAAGCAAAAGAAAATACAGTGCTCCCTCCCTACAATGGTCATCTCAACAACGACTCCCTCCTTACAACGACCCTTGCCGCAGTTCCCTAAACGAGACAAATATGTCTAACGCTTTAATGCTGTAATGTCGTCTGCTTAAAGTTGTCGTTTGCTGTTTTTCTCAAAGTTACATAATTGGCATTCTGACATTAAAAAACCTTAATGTCGATTAAAACACGGCTTTAATCCAGATCAGACGCAGCGTTACGCGGCGCCTGATTTGGATTTAAGCTGTTTGCAAGTGTTTAGCCAATGTCCCTCCCTATAACGCCCCCTCTGAACAACGGACACAATTTTTGTCTCCCATTAAGTGTCGTTGAAGAGAGGGAGCGCTGTACCAAAAGAAAACCACAAAAACACACAACATCAAACATTATAGGGCCACGAAGTAATTACAATTCGTGATAAGGCGTACTGCAAAACTCCATCTGCTAAAAAAGTGTTCGGACGCCGAGTTACAACTTGTACTCGACGTTTTATTTTGTCCAAACTGTTTGTAAATGTCAGACAGACCGGTAGGACTACGTTTTACAGTGGAGCAAACGTTATTCTTTCCCGTTTAAATGCAAACGAAACGCAAACGCAAAGCACTTAATCGTAGAAAAATATCATTTTAAGACAATTCTGATAAGTCATGTTAATAATAATAATAATAATAATAACGACTTTATTTCATGTGGATTACATATTTGGTATCAACAAACAAACCAATTTTCAATATGGTCCACAAACAAAATTAACATATATACAACACGAAGGAACACAATTACAAATCAATATTATTTTAAACCTTTGCAAACAGAGTGGACCCTGAAAAGACAGTTCCTGTAGGAGCTCTCCACAGGGACTACTCTGTTTACTTAAAGACTTTTAAAGATTAAGCTGAAAATGTTAATGTATAAGTATCATTCTGAGAATTCAAGATTTGTTATCTATACTTGAAGATTGAATAGGTAGAGGCAATATAAAGCCCAAACAAAACGACGATTTAACAAATAGCAAAGATCTAGATCAATGAAATTTCATAACAAACGGGAAGGAATATACCTTGAAGATACTTCAAACCCTTTACTCCATGGTATATTTCTACTATTGAAGAATGGTGACCACTTAAACCAGGTTGAAAGTAAACCAAAATGAGCCTAAATGTGCACTCTGTTTTACTTTAAACCCGCTTTAAGCTACCATCTACTAGAGAACATAAAACACTTTTCATGAAACATATCTATGTAGTAAAGGGTTAAAGCAACATGTAGGTTTTGATCAATATCCATATTTCTATCATAACTTATATACATAGAAGCCCTTACAAGTAGCTAAGGCCTTGATCAGTCATTAACCCTTAGCGCATACCATAATTCATTTGATGGATACTATTCAAACCATTTATTTAAAAGTAGAATACAATGTATTTGAAAACTTAGAGAATGTTATCTATTACAGAATAATTTCTTCTCCTAGCAAACAATGTATACTCTGACCAGAGAGCTTCATAAGGAAGTATCTCATCTGGGTCTACACTTTCAGCAAAAACTACTATCGACATAATTAGCGGGCTAAAGGTTAATATTGAAACAGCCGATCCTGAGTGGCAAACAGTTTGGAGTCTGATCAGACGCCGGGTTACCCGGCGTCTGATTTGGCTCCAAACTGTTTGCAAAAGAAATAATAGTTTGAGCGTAAACGCGTTTATTGTGAAAGAATAACGTTTTCTCCACTGTACATATACATACTGGGTGAGAATAACTGGTGCGATTATTACTTGCATTTAGAAAAAAGCAACTAATCACTTGTTTTCTTCTTAGAATGCCTGCTTAACACAAGTTTGACTGTATGAAAAAACACGCTTTACTCTTTTAATGAAAATATCAAATTAATAATTTATTCAGGAATTTATAACAACTAGTCTACTATTATACAACAAACGGCCGCTGCTTGCTATTTCAGATCATCTTTGACATCGTCCAGCAAGCACAGAGGGTATGAGCCAATGAAATATCAAGGCAGCAATGGGTTATTGCAGTGCAGACGTAGTTCAGAGTATTGTACTTTCCCTGTGTTTCATATATATAAATTGTAATATAGTTTTTAATTAACACCTGTGACTTTTCGTCAAAGTGGCTGTTAAAACACGGAATTACTGTACCTGAATATGCGGTTTTAGGGGTGTACAAGACAAGCCCAACAAAACAATTTGGGGTTTCGACGTATACAGTGGAGAAAAAGTTATTCTTTCCCATTCGAACGCAACGAAACGCAAACGCATTACAATAAAATGTAGAAACTAACAACTTCTAAAAAATTCTGACTATTGATACATGTATTACACTGAGTCGCAAACAGGTTGGAGCTTGATCAGACGCCGGGTTACCCGGCGTCTGATCTGGCTCCAAACTGTTTGCAATGGAAATAATAGTTTTAGCGTAAACGTGTTTATTGGGAAAGAATAACGTTTTCTCCACTGTCGATATCTCAACCTTTAGCATGGTATGGTCGACTTTGTGAAGACCGTTGCAAACAGTTTGGAGCTAGATGAGACGCCGAGTAACTCGGCATCTCATCTGGCACCAATCTGTTTGACACTTTGGTGATAGTTTTAAAACAAAATTTAGATGATTTAAGCTTTTGTGAATTGCTGCAGACGACAATTTTAGTAAACGAAACCTGAATCGCGCTAAAGGTCCAATTCCTTCTTTACTAGTGACAGTAACAACATAGCTTTCTTGTCGCAAATCACTCAACCCTTCGTCTGCTAAGCAATGCTTGACTGAAAGTTGGAAACAGTTTGCATACTGATCAGACGCCGAGTAACTAATCAAAAAATAAATTTGACATTTTCATGAACATTTATAAACGCTTCCTGAATGTTTAGTTTAGCGTCATCAAATACAGAAACGTTTTGACCCAAAACGTCTTGTTAGATGTTTCAAGGTAGGGTGCAGCTGAAAGCAATACGAAATTAAACGGAATGGGTTGATTTACAATAAATTGCAAAATGACAGTGTAGATCCTGGTCAAAGGACTCCTGTAAGATAACTTCAGTGGAGAAAACGTTATTCTTTCCCGTTTAAACGCAAACACTAAAACGTATAAAATGACAACTTTTTAATAATTCTGAGTATTCGTTTTAATCTGAGTAGCAAACAGTTTGGAGCCTAATCAGACGCCGGGTTACCCGACGTCTGATCTGGCTCAAAACTGTTTGCATTGGAAATAACAGATTAAGCGTAAACGCGTTTAGTGGGAAAGAATTACATTTTCTCCACTGTATGTGTGTACTTTTTGGTGATAATTAGAAGAAATCTCTTGATAGCTTTGTGTATACTAGAACATAGTATACATGTAACACTTTTAAGTCTTTACGCGACATTAGTGACATTTGTAAACAGTTTAGATTCAGATCTGATTAATGAAAGTAATTCGGTTTCTGACAAGTTTCCTAAATACATGTATTGGCTATTCATGTCAAGTTGCTTGAAAATACATGTACATGTGCACAGAAATAAATTTAGAACTTGATAACAAATGCGTAACGCGGCGTCTGATCAGCATCTAAACTGTTTGACACTCATTTCAATATTTCGTTAGCCAGGATACCGAACATAAGTATATGGGTGCCAAAATGTTTGTATACCGGTTCCAAGGTTATGATGCTTTTGAGTTGAGACTGAAGTCGTTCTCAAGCATTTGACTGATCATATTTGAGCCTAGGCTCAAATCTGACAAATCAAATTCTTGAGAACGACTTCAAACTCAACTCCAACGTTCGGCTTATGGCAGCGATCCAAAACTGTTGGTAAATAATACAGTGTCCCCTCTCTACAACGACACCCAATGGGAAGCAGAGAGTTTGTGTGTTTTAGGAGGGAGTCGTTATAAAGAGGGAACATTAAGACATGGCTTACATTTGCAAACAGCTTGAATTCAGATCAGACGCCGCGTAACGCAGTGTCTGATCTGGATTCAAGTTGTTTGTCCCAGGTCATTATATTCATTCTATCAAAATCTCCGCTTTTATATGTAAATGTGAGAAAAAAAAGCAGACGACAATTTCAAGCAGCAGTAAAAGCATTAGCCTTAATTGTCCCGTTTAGAAAATTGAGGCAATGGTCGTTGTAAGGAGGAAGTCGTTGTTTGGAGGGCTGTCGTAGAGAGGAAACATTGTATAAGCCACCTAGTGTATTGTTACCTGTGGTGCTAAGCAGCAGAAAGGCTGATGAATAGGCTCAAATCTGACCGATCAAATGCTTGAGAACGACTTCAGACTCAAATCTGACTCTCTGCTTCTGATCTCGATCCAAAACTGTTGGTAAATAATATAAGTGACTGAGTCTGTTGTTTATTTTCATCTCTTTTTCTGCCAACTTTGGACGGATTGGACGTCCCATGTAGACATACGCTCAAGCGCAAATAGTGATTGACATGATCAGGTGGTCACGATTGCTTTCTTATTAAGACTATATTAGTAATATGTTCGATTTCTTCCGTGTTGTTTTTCAACGATTAAGCTATATCCTACTGGAAGCACGATACGACGCTTATGACTGAATTCAAAGTATTTGGTAATCTTTTATACTCGCTAAATATAGCTACCCACCTACCGTAAAACGGTTATTGACTCGTAACGTAATTCCAATAGGGTGTGTACTTGTTTCATTATTCACTCTTCAAATACCGAAAGAAGTTGTTATATCGGAAAAAACAAAGCAACAACAAACAAGCCTAAAACCCATACAGTCACCGGCCCTCTGAACAATAACCCCCTCCTTACAACAACTACTGCCCCTGTTCTCCTAACAAAATCTTTTCACGGCTGCAATATCTTCTGTTTAACCCTTTACCTGATAGCCTAGTTATATTATTGAGATAGGTGACTACTTAAAGCAGGTTGAAATTAAAGCAGAATGCGCCCTAAGGCGCATTCTGCTTTACTTTCAGCCTGCTTTACGCTATCATGTTCTAGAATATAGAAACTATTCCCTGTAATATATATTCATGACTGATAAAATTGGAACTATTTTCTTCAGCGGAGGAATATATCATATTCGCTAAAATGTGCTTCTATGGGGTAAAGGGTTAAAGTTGTCGTCAGCTGTTTATCTCAAAGTTACATATTGGACATTTTGACAGCAAAAAAAGCCATCATGACAAGTGACAAACAGCTTGATTCCAGATCAGACGCCGTTTAACGCGGCGTCTGATCTGGATTCAAGCTGTTTGCAAATATAAGACATCCCCGCCTATAACAACTCCCTCCGATTAACACACAACCTATGTCTCCCATTGTATGTTGTTGTAGAGGGAGCACTGACATGACAAGTTCTTGAAAAATGTTGGCGATTCATTTCGTGATCAGATACCGAATTTGTTGGTGTTTGATCTGGATTCAAACTGGTTGCAACGAAATCAATGCCCCCCCCCCCCCCCCCCAAACAAAACAAAAAACAACAACAAAAACACGTTAATAAGCGTTATTCTCTCATTGTATGAAGAAGAGCAGTTATAAAAATACAATAGATGTACTCACACGTGTATTCTATACGCTGTATTCTATCATTATACTAAGATGTTGTTCAAAACGACGTTAAACAATTACCTCAACTTGTTTCATTGTTATCAATCTTAATCTAAATGTTCCACTTATTCTAAAATCTAAATGTAACAATTTGATAATCATAATTTCAATATTAACCCTTTCACTGCCATAGTCTACTAAAGTCGACTTTGCAAACAGTTTGAATCCTGATCAGACGCCGCGTTAGGCGGCGTCTGATCAGGACCCAAACTGCTTGAAATGCGTGGCGATTTATTTACGGTCAAATTGCTTCAAATCTTACTTTGAAATTATAGTTTAGACAATATTTCTAAAGCAGACGATCTTGGTAATTGCGATGAAGGGGCTACAGGAGACGATAAAAATTTTCAATAAAAGGGTTAATGGTCAACTGAAGCCTGAATGTATGTCATTGATACTCGTCATTACTTATATCAAAATATGCTTCAGGGGAAACTATTGGAATTTGTAGATGACACTTATCCCTGTTCTCCACAGAAGTGCATTTGAACACCCATATCTTGTCTTCCAGATCAGTGCCTTGGGGGTACAGTGGAGAATCTGTTATTATTTCCCAATAAACGCGTTTACGCTAAAACTATTATTTGCAGTGCAAACAGTTTGGAGCCAGATCAGACGCCGGGTAACCCGGCGTCTGATCGGGCTCCAAACTGTTTGCCACCAAGATAAACATGAATTATCAGAATTGTCCAAAAGTTGTACTTTTTTTGCGTGTGCGTACGTTTGCGTTTAAACGGGAAAGAATAACAGAGTCTCCACTGTATGTGACAGCTGAATGTAGAATAACAGTAAAACAGAAAGCTGCTACAGGGACTTTCTGATATTCTTTCAACTTGCTTTCAGAAGTTCAAATTTATATATACAGTCATAAATATGCATAATGAGAAATATTTCAAACATCATAGTACAGTGTGGGCTGTAGCTTAAAGCAGGTTGAAAGTAACGCAGAATGTGCCTTAGTAACGCAGAATGTGCCTTAGTAACGCAGAATGTGCCTTAAGGCACATTCTGCTTTATTTTCAACCTGCTTTAGGTGGTCACATGTCTTAAAAACTTGAAACAGGCTATGGGGTAAAGGGTTAAACTTTAAGTTTTGCAGTCAATGACTCATTATTGAGAGAACGATAGCTTAGCTTCTTACGTGAATATTGACATCCTTTAGGCTTCACTGGTTGTATGATAACTTGATAAGTCGGGATCTACATTTTTTTGCAATATCCAAACACATTTTATTTCGTAATGCAGAATATACGTGTTGATCCATGCATGTGTAACAAAAATTTGGGCGTTTTGATCGCGTACAGTGGAGAAAACGTTTTATCCCGTCACTACAACCTCCGGTGACATAATAAAGGGGTAGCATAATAAACTTAGGTTTATCTGTACAGTAGCAGGTTTATCTGTATAGTAGCTGTATGAATACACCGGAACTATTTTTATTTTCATTACTCAAAGCAAATAGCGAAGACGTTGATTTTAGACGCAAAAAACACCCTTAATATGTTTGATAACGATTTAGCATCCACAAAAATAGAAAAAAAATATTTACAAAAAAAAAAAGTTTGGATCAAGTGGGTTTTGAACGCGGATCGCCGTGATGGGAGACGTCGATGTTAACCGCTGGACCATAGGGGCACATACAAAGCGACGTCGATTTAAGTTATATAAAGTTTGTATATTGACGCGTTTTTTAAAAAAAAAAATCATTTAGATAGAAACTAACCAGAATAAACATTGTTTTTTAAAAACAAGTTCACAAATAAATCTACATATCCATACATTATTTCTATTCTCATATGGACCTACGCTTTTAGGAACCATTCTGCAATCGTCTCTGATTCTATTTTTAGCCTACTTCTACTAAAGTAAAGCCACAGGTACTTGACTTCGTTTTCCGAGGGCACCACAAGAGAATACCGGTGATCTACTCTATTTTAGCATCAGTTTTAGTTAATAGTTTAGACTACCTGTTAGATCCTCGTTGTATACCTTGTCTCAATATATACGGTAATAGAAGTCTAGTTTTTAATAGATCTAGATCTATATGTCAAATACCTGTGGCTAAAGCAATATATGTACTGTGTACTGTTGAGCAACAAGTTGAAGGAAACTTTAGGTAGGCTTATAAACAAAGCAGAAAGCCAGCTTTAGTAGCAAATTTCAACATAATCATTGGATGGGATGTAGAGTTTGAATTTTAGCGGTCAGAAAAGAAACTGTTCAAAAACAATAAACAACCTTGACGAGTAACGCGAAAACTGGTGACAATTTCCAGTCGTTATTTTTGGCAATTTTAACTTCTGAGTTGAAGCGTAAAGTATAGCCTATTTGAGTTAAAATGTATAACTTGTCAAATTTGAATCGACTCACTTTTCCAGTTTGTTGCCAGTTTGTCACTCCAAGCATTTTGTTATGGTCATTTTTTTCTGTTGTGTAAGTATAACTAAGCGCAATTCGGCTGGGAGCGGTTATTATTTTTTTGTATGTCAGAAATTACATAAAACTTGTCAAATTAAATATTATTGTACATTTGAAAGGCCAGAATCAGTCAGTGACAGGATAAATCGAATAATATGTCATTGCAGGATATAGGACTTGTTTATTCTGCTCGAGGAGAAATCACTGACCACTCGGCAAGCCTCGTGGTCAATGATTACTCCTCTCGCAGAATAAACAAGTCCTATATCCTGCAATGACATATTATTCTCTATATATTGTCCCAATAAACGCGTTTACGCTGAATCTATTATTTCCAATTCAAACAGTTTGGAGCCAGATTAGACGCCGGGTAACCCGGCGTCTGATCAGGCTCAAAACTGTTTGCCGTCCATCTTAAAATCTTCATACAGAATTGTGAAGAAGTTGTTATTTTCTACATTTTATTGCACCGCGTTTGCGTTTCGTTTGCGTAAACGGGAAATAATGTTTTCTCCACTGTATACCTAGATTTACGCGTGACGTATTTCGAAAGCGACAAGTGATCTTGACAATTTATTGGTGTGACCGACCCGATACGCGCTATTGAATTTCATATAGATGAACATCTATAAATAGGCCATACGTTTGCTACTGTGCACCGTGACAAATACGGGTGGGGTTTTGGGTAAAAATCACGCTGTTAGCCTCGGCAACTTATACGGCATTTGGGGACACTATTTGTTCGTACGGGGCTGTTTCATAGACACAGAGTGAATTGTTCCTAAACAAAGAAACGGACTTCAGTTGTTTATGAATTTTCGTTTATTAGGAAGAAATGACTTTTGTGCAAATATAACGAGTGAATACTGTTGAGTTTATTCCATACTTTGGATATATCAATGACTATGGATATCAGATACATATTGCTAATATGTTTTACCTTTGGATGTGCATTAGTTAAATCGGTATGTATATGATTATGAACACTCTCGATTTATTAATACCACGAATGAAGAACGTCGTTCTTCATTCGTGTTAATACAAATTAAAAGAAGGCTTGTTTACTGTATTAATGGAGTTGGCTGCTTAATGCAAAATGACAGTGAAGCAGCACAATAGTATACAAACTTTCTGCTTTACTTGCATCCTGCTTTAAGCTGTCTCGGACATTTTAAACCCTATTAACGGATCTTCGGATTCGTAACGGGATTTTAAAAAAAATATTTTTTGAAATACAGTAGATCTAAATTGATGACAATTTTTTGTTGAAAAAAAAACCACACTTTTTTTTTTGCACCGACGGACGCTCTTTTGACCCATTCATCGCAGAAACTGCGCATACATGTATACACATCCAGTTTCCATAGTCAATTAACGACTATTTAGGGTTGTTTTTTTACAATGTTTTGCCAAATAAAAAACAATGCAGACCCTGATCATAAGGCTTCTACGGGAGCCCTCTGATTTGGGTCTACACTGTTTGCAAAGACAAGTACATGTTTCATGACTATTTACTAATAAACTAAACAAAACTAGACTACAGTGGAGAAAACGTTATTCTTTTCCGTTTAAACGCAAACGAAACGCAAACGCAGTGCAATAAAATGCAGAAAATGACAACTTTTCGACAATTCTGTATAAAGATTTTAGCATGGACAGCAAACAGTTTGGAGCCTTTACCCGGCGTCTGATCTGGCTCCAAACTGTTTGCACTCCCTACAACGGCCCTCCCAACAACAACTCCCTCCTTATAACGACACTTGCCTTAGTTCCCTAAAAAGACATTTATTGCTGCAATATTGTCTACTTAAAATTGTTTCTGCTATTTTTCTCAAAGATACATCGTGGACATTTTGAGAGAAAAAATACTTAATGAAGAGTGACAAACAGCTTGAATCCAGATCAGACGCCGCGTTACGCGGCGTGGATTTAAGCTGTTTGCAACTGTAAGCCAATTTCCCTCTCTATAACGATTCCCTACAAACAACGCTCACTATATTTGTCTCCCATTGGATGTCGTTGTAGAGAGGGAGCGCTGTAGTAGAAACACCGGTAAGTTCGAGTTACGCAAATTGGAGATACCAAATTGGACTGTAAATTGAATATGTAGCATGTATGTGTAAGAGATTTGCCAGCAACAAAACTATTTGCTTTTATAAACTGTTTTATATACCATCCGTTGGTTTAGTAGTAATTCATTCACCCATGAAACTTAAAGTTTAAACTATTATGGTGGACAATTTTAGTTTGGTCCATTTTTAAATATTCAGGACTTGTTTCGAGATATTGAAAAAATGACAAATAACGCCGATTATATTACATGTCTGCAGCGGGGTAGAAGTTATCTTTTCCTATATAGGAACTCGTTTTGTATGCAAACAGTTTGGAACCAGACCGGACACCGGGTACTTAACCATATGTCCGATCAGGCTCTAAACTGTTTGCCACTCAGACTAAAAAACTTCATTTTTTCCCAATAACAATTAATGTTCTAAACTTTCTAAACAATATTATCAAGTAAAGTTTAGTTAAGGCTCATGACCCCTTGTAGGATGGGGTCAATGTTTGTACTCTAAGGAGAGCGATCGGCCATTCCCGTCATGGTTCGGAAGAGGTCCGACCTCATTAGGGGTCCTCAACCTCAACAGGGTAAAATAACTTCTATTTCACTGTAATATTTAAGTTTTACGTCACTACGCACAGTGGAGAAAACGTTATTCTTTCCTGTTCAAACACAAACCAAACGCATTGCATTAAAATAGAGAAAAAGACAATTTGTTGACAATTCTAACTATTTATTTTAACCTGAGTGACAAACAGTTTGGAGCCTGATCAGACGCCGGGTAACCCGTCGTCTGAGCAGGCTCCAAAATGTTTGCAATAGAAATAAAAGGTTTATCGTAAACGCATTGATTGGGAAAGAAAAACGTTTTCTCCAGCGTATTAAGACAGTGGCCGTGAAGAAGGATGACTGTATCCTATCTTTTGTCAAATCTAAGTTACGCTTATCAGATAAAATAATACAGTAAAAGGACAATAGATAAACAATCAAAATAACGGCAAACGTTAGCCAGCGGTCCAATCCGATATGACACTGATGTTACCAGGGCGGCCATAAGTTGATCATAAAAATCCTAAAATTTCAAATTTTCAGACGCAATTTTACTAATCGTACCTTTACCCCATAGTCTAGTTCTTGTTTTGAAGGCACATAGCTGCTTAAAACAGGTGAAAATAAAGCAGAATGAGCCTTAAGGCGCATTCTTCTTTACTTTCAGTCTGAATTAAGCTAACATATGCTGGGATAAAAATCCGAAAACTTAGGAAAAATCCGGGGAAATGTGTAACCTTTTAGGGAGTGACCCATGTCAGACGCACCACTACAATCTAACAAACTTTACACCACCTTCTTACAAAATGTCGGACATTGAAAATGATTGATTGACTGAGTTAGGTTTTATGGCACCACGACGCTGTAGAACACGTGTAGTAGATCTAGTTTAAAGAAAACCCGGAATAGAATATTTCAGTAGACGTAAAATTACAAAGTTTCTTGTCTTAACGGAAAACATAGCATAGACATATTTTTGAAGACAGATAAAACCCCAGGAAGTTCCTATATACTGCTTGTCTGCTTTACACTTTCATCTTGACTTTTGGTTTTTGGCTAGACTTATTTTGGAAATGGTAAAATTATAACAACTAATCGCTGAGTCGTATTTGAAAAGATGAAGTATTGCGCTCTGAATGCGTTTCCTAATCTGAAATACAAATGCTCCCTATGTTATATGTATTTATCCCTTTTCCACTACATAAGTTAGTTCACTGAATTATAGATAAGATAAGATAAGATTTTATTTCCACCTTTAGACTAACAAGTCCATGAGGTAACACATATATAATGTATAATTCCGTGGTTAGTTATACTACTTCTCGAAGTTTTAAATGCTTTAAAAATGATAATATTTTATGAGGTTAACTTATTTAAAAATGTTGAATACAATACTGAATTCAAATGGACGAATACACAGCAGTCATAATTTCTATATTTGGACGAGGCGAATGTGGAGACCAAATACGGATTATAACTGCTGTGTACGAGTCCAATTGAATTCAGTGATGTACTCTACATTGTTAAATGACCTCTTTTTTCACATTGTGACACCATTAAATTATCTTTTAAAAAAATCATAAAAAACATTGTTATTTTTTAGATCTATTAGAATCTAGAACAAACTTAGAAATTGCTGTTTTCCTCATGCATGACGACGAACGTTAAACCTCCTATCCCGTAGAATGTTGGACCGTTGAGAAACCATAGATGTCATGACAATCAGCTTTTTCCATTCCCCTCTGTTTTCTGCCATCCGCATCGTTTCCTTAAGACTTAAATCTGTCCACTCTGTAATGTTATCTTCCCATCGCTTTGAAGGAGAGGAGGAGGAACCAGGCCTGCCATAAATAAATAATAAAAATCCTAAGATTTCAAGTTTTCAGAAGCTATTTTACTAATCGTACCTGTACCCCATAGTCTGTTTCTTGTTTTGAAGACACATGTCTGCTTAAAACGGATTGAAAGTAAAGCAGAATGCGCCTTAAGGAGCATTCTGCTTTAATTTCAGCCTGTTTTAAGCTACGATCTGCTAGGATAAAAATCCGAATATTTAGGAAAAATCCGGAGAAATGGCAGCCCTGGCTTTGAAGGAGTGGATGAGCTAGGAGAGACAGACAGAGAAAGGCTTTCTCTATCTGCCTCCCCCTCCTCTCCCTGAACTGTGCCTTGCCATATTGTCTTTGATAGCCCCGATGATCTTGTCAAATGCCCGCACAATCTCATTTTTTTACGTTGCTTGACAATTCGTCGCCTTAGTCTTATAGTGCTCTATCTACATTTTTGCCAAAAATGAGATATTTATATCACTGGATTCGTCTCACAGAGATCTATCTCCTGGTGCTTGTATTTTATTGATCGGGGGTCTAATTATAGAGTTACCGCCTCACACCTTGCGCTATCTCCGTGTTTCTTAGACACTGTTGTGTGTTATACTAAGCTATGTCCTGGAGTTGCAGCACTATCATACTTAATTTATAATCCTTAGAACTATTACCCAATCACGTTTCAGGCATTAAGCACGTGACAGTTATGTTTACAATAACATTTTGCGGTATCTCCATATGTATAGGTTAGACCATGGTTGCAAGCGAATAAACGATATAGTTCGAGGGGGCGTAGCCCCCGAGAACTATGTCGTTTATTCGCGCGCAACCGTGGTCTAACCTATTTAGCACTGGCTTGGGCTCGAGGAAAACAAGAAGACCCTACGTTTCTACTTTTTGTTTTAGACGAAAAAGTTATTTTATTTGTAATACTTTACTTAAATTGAAAGGTTATTTCAATGTGCAGTTTGAGACATTAAGCATGCTTTAACACTAACATAAATAACGCTTATTGAAGCTCTATATGTAAGCACAATTCATTATTAATTGCCTTTAAAGTTTAGGTCTCACTGTACATAATATGACGTCATGAAGCGAGTGCAGTTCCCCTCCGATCTAGGGTTGTGACGTCAAATTGCCTTGATATGACGGAAGCTTGGAATAAGTGAACAGTGTGTTAGTTATTTCATGGTTTTGTAAAATAAACGATATAATCACAGGTTTTTGAGGCCTCTGATTGGCCGAGAGCTCCAAGCCATGTGCTAAGGGATACATATTTGTAATATTACACTGAGCTATCTCCAAACTAAAAAGTTGATCCACAGCTTCCGTGCCACGTCATGTCAGGTATAATAAATGTAGAATACGGGCATAACCGTAAATGTGATCAGAGCATACAGATTTTTACATGATAATACTCTATTTCCAGATATTTTCAGATAGCTCAGTATAATACTGACAAAAAATAAAATATTTTTTGAATTTTGAGCTATCTCCAAAATTAAAATTTAAATTTTGAAAAAACTATTAGATGAATGAGGCTGTTATTGTGTTTGGTTATAGAAATGTGCAAGGTCTTTCATATGTTTTTTAATTTAAAAAAAAAAAGACGAAGAATTAATGATATAACACACTTTGAATGTTGGAAGGCGTTTTTCTCGAAACTGTAAAAATGTAGATAGCTCATTATAAGAATAAGGCGACGAATTGTTAGTAAATTTTCAAAATGAATTGCTTGGTCCTGTAGCGTACTTCTTCATTTGATATGTGTTATATGTGTATGTAATGATATGCAAAGTCGTTTTTTTGAAACACCTACTCTCTAATTAACGCACCGAATCTGTGATTCTACTAATAGCTAGTCTATTTAAGGTGCAAGCAGAGACAATGTATACCACGTTAGCTAATATAAATCATTGGTGTAAGCACGGAATTATACATTCTGTGGTGTAAGTCTCGCTGGCACATAGGCATCTGACCTAGGCACCAACTTAATTTTCGAGCTGAGACTCGCATTTCGATTATTCCATATTAACTTCTAACTTTACGAGTGCATCTGTGATCTGAGCGGCTCTTGCAAGTATCTGAGTGTCTATGACGACGTAACATCGATTACAACATTTGAAATAGCAAACAATGTTAGCCTGTTCAACAGTTGCATGGAGGAATTATATAATTCCTCCATGACAGTTGTGACGTTGGATAAACATTATCTTCTTTGATTTTATGGCTGAATGCATGAAATTCCATTGATAATTAATTTGCAAAAAATAAAAATGACTTCAGAAATTGAATGCTGAATCACGGAATTATACACTCGTGAGTGTATCATTCCGTGGCTGAATGTCTTTGACCAGAGAGCGAACATCATTTCAATCTTCAATCGGCAGTGTGTGCAGTTGGTTTCAAGGGAAGTAACTCTTTGCAAAAAGTTTCGGAAGAATAATGATTTCCGGTTTCTCTCGTATCTCGTCACGTTGTAGAAATCGGAGCTTTCAATTGGTTGTTGTGACTGCTTTAAGCCAGTTTAGTTAACGTAAAGCGCGGGCAGACCCGAAATGAGTCTTCTGCTTTACTTTTAGCCTGGTTAACAACAGTTGGTGTACAAGGCTTGAACACTATCGCTAGTCTGGTGGGTTTGAATAGGGATGATATGCTGAACGAGGGTATTCGAATCGTGTTTCACAAAGTGAAACCAGTTGTTTGTATCCCGAATGCGAAAAATCTCATGAATATATCTAGTATCGCTAATCGCATTATCCGCCCGTCCTTCTGTTGTCTATAGTATCGGCACAGAATTGTGTTTTGTACAAGGTCACAGGCCCGGGCCCTGTACAATTACGTTGTCACAGTTTCTGTATTGGCTGTTATTTTGTTATCTGTGAATAGATTTCAAAATAAATGTTCACCAGACAAACTTGAGATATGTTGCGTTCAACTCCCATATATCAAAGGTCAAGGTCACAGGACATGATATTACGTTATCACAATTTCGTGTCCGGCTGTTATTTCTTTAGATCTTCCTTTGAATGGGTTTCACAATCGTTTGGCCAAAACAACTTAAAATTTACATGCCAATGAATATGTGATGTGTTTAACTCTCTTGCACCTGGGTCAAAGGGCAAGAAAACAGGGTAGATCTATTATTATGTTGTCACAAATGTCGTGTTTATCAAACTTTATGGACAATTTCAATTTCAAAATAATTCTAGTTTATTTTCTAACTATTTAGAGTTGATTTTAACAAAATGACGAACAGTGTAGACTGACAGTCTGTTTGCAACGGACAAGTCAGGGGCATATATAAATAATATTATAGTTATATATGTCCCTGGACAAGTGTAATCCTCACAGGTACTCTGTTTGTAAATGACGAATATACAAGTCGCTAGGGTTCAATGTGTTAACCTGTAATTTCTTAATAAGTGAGGGCATTTCAGAATAATATTTTGGCACATAAATGTTTGCAAGACAAAGACAAATTGTTGTTACTCAGGTATAGTAGATGTGCAAGACACAAATTTTAGGTCTCTATGACCTTGACCTTTGGCCTTGAAATTGGTCTTGAAATTGGCAGGTAAAATATTGTACTTTGAACTCCTCCTTCACTTTCAACCCGATTCACTTGATACTTGGCATAAATGTTACTCAGGAGTAGTAGATGTGCAAGACACAAATTTCAGGTCTCTTTGACCTTGAACTTGACCTTTGGCCTTGAAATTGGTCTTGAAATTGGCAGGCAAAATCTTGTACTTTGAACTCCTCCTTCAGTTTCAACCCGATTCATTTGATACTTGGCAAAAATGTTACTCAGGTATAGTAGATGTGCAAGACACAAATTTGAGGTCTCTATGACCTTGACCTTGACCTTTGGCCTTGAAATTGGTCTTGAAATTTGAAGGTAAAATCTTGTACTTTGAACTCCTCCTTCACCTTCAATCCGATTCACTTGATACTTGGCAAAAATGTTACTCAGGTATAGTAGATGTGCAAGATAAAATTTTAGGTCTCTATGACCTTGACCTTGACCTTTGGCCTTGAAATTGGTCTTGAAATTTGCAGGTAAAATCTTGAACTTTCAACTCCTCCTTCACTTTCAATCCGATTCACTTGATACTTGGCATACATGTTACTCAGGAGTAGTAGATGTGCAAGACTCGCATTTCAAATCTCTGTGACCTTGACCTTTGGCCTTAAAATTGGCAGGCAAAATCTTGTACGGCGAACTCCTCCTTCACTTTCAACCTGATTTACTTGATACTTGCCATAAATGTTACTCAGGACTTGCAGAGTGTCATATACCATTTTTAAGTCAGTTTGACTTTGACTTACACCTTTGACCTTACTGTAAAACCTTGTCACAGTTTCTGTATTGGCTGTTATTTTGTTATCTGTGAATAGATTTCAAAATAAATGTTCACTAGACAAACTTGAGATGTGTTGCGTTCAACTCCCATATATCAAAGGTCAAGGTCACAGGACATGATATTACGTTATCACAATTTCGTGTCCGGCTGTTATTTCTTTAGATCTTCCTTTGAATGGGTTTCACAATCGTTTGGCCAAAACAACTTAAAATTTACATGCCAATGAATATGTGATGTGTTTAACTCTCTTGCACCTGGGTCAAAGGGCAAGAAAACAGGGTATTATTATGTTGTCACAAATGTCGTGTTTATCAAACTTTATGGACAATTTCAATTTCAAAATAATTCTAGTTTATTTTCTAACTATTTAGAGTTGATTTTAACAAAATGACGAACAGTGTAGACTGACAGTCTGTTTGCAACGGACAAGTCAGGGACATATATAAATAATATTATAGTTATATATGTCCCTGGACAAGTGTAATCCTCACAGGTACTCTGTTTGTAAATGACGAATATACAAGTCGCTAGGGTTCAATGTGTTAACCTGTAATTTCTTTATAAGTGAGGGCATTTCAGAATAATATTTTGGCACATAAATGTTTGCAAGACAAAGACAAATTGTTGCATTCAACCCGCATGTGCATGGGCACAAGATCAAGGTCACATATTACGATTCTATTATCACAAACTTTGTGTCCAGTCTGTCATCTTAGCTTATAATGAATGGGCTACCGGTAATAATTTGGCACAAATGTTCACCAGATGAAGACAACATTTCCTGTTCAGTCTCATGCCATGAGTCAAAGGTCAAGGTCACAGGGCATGAACTTCATGCCTGGCAATGTCTCTTTTTGACTCAAAACTTATTGGTGTCATGTTCAACTCCTGTACCCATCTGTCTTTAGCAGGGCTACCATAAGTTGCTAATCCTAATATTTCCAAAATTCAGGCGCGATTTTAGGTTTAACATACCTTTTACCCTTTAGATGTCAGGTTCTATGACATTAACCTATTTATGCAAACAGTTTGGATCAAGGTCAGACACCGTGTAATGCAAACTGTTTGACACCCATATCTGGAGAAATTAAACAAAAAAATCCGGAGATTTCGGAAAAATCCGGAGATATGGCAGCCCTGCATTAATCAAGGACATGGGTACAATTTTGTCTGACAAGGCCTGGCAGTAAGTGGGCAGTTGTAACATTAACTCTCAGTACTGTGACAAGTCCCTTTTTTAAAAAAATTTAACCCGTTACCCCATAAATACGACCTTTTATGCCTCTGATTTATTTTTCCGCGGAAGGAAAAAGTTAAACTTTATACAGTCATAAATATGTAGCATAAGAAATATTTTCTATATCCTATCAGATGGTAACTTAAATCAGGCTGAAAGTAAAGCAGATTGCGTCATAAAACACATTCTGCTTTACTTTCAGCCTGTTTTAAGTGGTAACATGTCTTCAAATGTATAATTATAGTCTATCGGGTAATGGGTTAAACATGTGTGCAAATCGTTTACAGACATTTATAATGAAAATAATTTCTATTTTACAGCAAACACTTACCTGTGCCCTTGGATGGGATTACCTAGGTCGAGACAAGTGTTATAGGGTCTTTCACGAGGATGCTCATTTGAGGTCATGGGAGAGGGCCAAAGAAATTTGTCAGAGGTAAGAAATACAGGGGTCCACGGATTAGAAGGAGTAAACTGAATAAATCAAACATTTTGTGACTTATTTCAGCACCAAATCCTATTGTGTTCTACTCATTAGAATCGTCTCTTCGAGACGATTCTAATAAGTAGTGACACTATAGGGTTTAAAGCAGAAACAAATATTTTAGGTTTCAAAATACCGTAACTGCCTTTATCTGGAGCCCTGAGAATGATCTCTCAGGACTCTGAGCAAGATATGGCCAGGCCAAAGACAATAAAGTGTTTGAGTTGAGTCTGAGACTGTTCTCAAGCATTTAACTTCATGGTCAGATTCGAGCTTTTTCTAAACAAACACTCAAGTCTGACCGATAAAATGCTTGCATGAGATTTATCTAAGATCTAGAGCTTTTAAACTTTAGACCAAGGTAATTAACTGGTTAGCTTAATGATATTAAAAACTCTTTTAAACGAAACTAATCACAATTCAATGTCATAAAATATTGAAAATGACAACTTTTTGTAACATTATGACTATTTATCATCTTTACCTGAGTGGCATGTCTTGAATCTTTATAGCTATGGATCTCACCTCGTAAGCTTTGAAGACCAAGCTGAAAACAATGATGTGGGTAATCTTGTTCTTGACAAGGCTGGCAGAGTCGACTTCTGGACAGGTAAATAATGCTCTTTTCCATTTATCTCATGGGGCCAATACAGAACAAACTCTTTGATTACGATCACTGAAAATAATTAAGATCTTATTGATGGTATTAGAGACAGGGCTGCCATAAGTTGACATGAAAAATCCTAAGATTTCCAAATCTTCTTTTCTTTCAACCTGCTTTAAGTGGTCACCTATCTTCAAAACTAGAAACAGGCTATGGGGTAATGGGTTAAGTAGTCACCTGTCTTCAACACTAGAAACAGTCTATAGAGAAATGGGTTAAGGCTCATTCTGCTTTACTTAAAGCTACCATCTGCTAGGATATAATAAAACATTTCTTTTGGTACATTTTCATGACTGTATATAATGTGGAACTATATTTTTCAATGATGGAATGAATTAAATGCATAAAAATGTGTATCAATGGAGTAATGGGTTAAAAATCATTCACTTTCAGGCTTATCCAATGTTGTGGATGCTGACGGGTGCACGTCATGCCCAGAGCTGAGATGGCCAAGTGGTGCAGTTATAACAGACAACCAAGGCTTTTGGGCTGACAGACAGCCACATAGAGATGATGGCAATTGTGTGTACTCGAGTCAAAATGATGTAAGGTACATCTATGACAGACCATATGTATGGAGCTTTGACAAATGTCTAAGGCGGAGGGCGTTTGTTTGTGAGAAATATGCTATACCAGCTGGTAAGAGAAAAATAAGTTCATTTCTTATATATTTCCCTCGTCTGCTTAAAAATGTTGTTTGCTGTTTTTTCTCAAAGTTACATGTAAGTATAGAAGAGATATAATAATGAGTGACAAACAGCTTGAATGTAGATCAGATGCCGCGTTACGCGGCATCTGATCTGGATTCAAGCTGTTTGCAAATGTAAGCCAAGTGTTAATTTTCTCTTCCTATAACGACTCCCTCCGAACAACACACACAATCTGTGTCTCCCATTGGGTGTCGTTGTAGAGAGGTAGCACTGTATTTACATTATATATGCTGTTATTTCTAAAATTAATGAACAATTTATTAGTATATAATGTATGTATTTTAAATCCATATTAGAGGTTATTCACACAAATAATGTGTAGCTTGAAAGGAACAGCCATAACAGCATTACTGCAATTATTTACTATTCAAACGCAACAAAATAAGTTCCATTGTAAACATTACACATCATTTTGACAGTTTGGCGCAAAATGGCGATTTGACGTCATTTTGAAAAAATGTCATTCTAAAACTAGGATAGATATGTTTATTCTATTACGTTATACTATTTCTGGTTGAAATACATCCTCATTCTGAGTCTACATTGGTTTGTCAAAGAACCTAGAGAAAGTCCAATAGCAATATGACTACAATGTATATAGAATCATAAACAAACAACTTGAAAACAAGGTAAGCCTCTTTTGTTTGGTAGATTATTTTGTACATAAATAAATGCAGACAAATGTTGTTTATAAAGTATTGCAATTTTCTCCGAAGTTGTCTCATTAATAAAGAAGAATTTTAGATGATACTCATTCATTCTCTTTAAAGGAGGGCATTGGATCGGATTGTTTTAGCCTGTTTCTAGTTTGGAAGATAGTCGACCATTAAAGCAGGTTGAAAGTAAAGCAGGATCGTGCCTTAAGGTACATTCTGCTTTACTTTCAGCCTGCTTTAAGCTTTTATCTGCTAGAATATAAAAAAGATTTCTTATCATCCTTTTTTGTGACAGTGTAAATTGGAACTATTTTCTTCTGTGGAGAAATAAATTAAAAAAGTAAAAATGTGTATTTATGGGGTAATGGGTTAAAGCAAGGTGACATTAAAACAGATACTTTCTGTTTCACTGTCACCTTGATTTAACCCTTTCCCCAATAGAAGCGACTTTTAGCGTATTTAATTTATTCCTCCGCTGAAGAAAATAATTCCAGTTTATACCCTCATGAACATTTACCATAACAAATATTTTTATATAGCCTAGCAGATGTTAGTTTAAATCAGGCTGAAAGTAAAGCAGAATGTGCCTTAAGGCACATTCTGCTTTACTTTCAACCTGATTTAAGTGATCACCTGTCTAAAATGTTAAAAACAGCTTATTGGGTAAAGGGTTAAGCTGTCACTGTCTTGTATACAGTTAGTTAGCCTTTGTTTTAGTGGTCATAACAGAGAGGTTTTACTGTACTTATAATTTTGATTTTCAGGTTGCAAACCATGTTTCACAAGTGGCTATTATTGTCCCCAGTTTGAGCGAGATGAGCAGAGGTGTGATGGTACAAATGACTGTACTGACTCATCAGATGAGCTTGATTGTCGTAAGTTTCTACTCATTTCTGTATAAAAAGTACCAGGTTATAGGCTACTTTCAGTCCCAATGATGGTACAGCTGACTTTACATTTGTCTGCAACCTTTGTGGTCTGCTATTGTTCTAAAAAGAGATTTTTCTAAATTTCTTATCATATATTACATGATCAGAGTGTCAAACAGTTTGGATCCTGATGAGACGCCGCGTTACGCGGCGTCTCATCTGGATCCAAACTGTTTGCAAAGGTAATCACTGTGGCGGATATCTCCGCCGTTAGCATGCAAAGAGTTAACTATTAGGTGTACAGTGGAGAATCTGTTATTCTTTCCTGTTTAAACGCAAACGTACGCAAACGCAAAGCGCTAAAACGTAGAAAAGAACAACTTTTGGACAATTCTGATATTTCATGTTTATCTTGGTGGCAAACAGTTTGGAGCCTGATCAGACGCCGGGTTACCCGGCATCTGATCTGGCTCCAAACTGTTTGCACTGCAAATAATAGTTTTTAGCGTAAACGCGTTTATTGGGAAAGAATAACAGATTCTCCACTGTATATGGCAAGTGACTGCTTATAGCAAAGTGACAATAAAACAGAAAGCTCTTAAGCTGTCACTTGTATTATATTACTCACCTGTATTTTATACAATCAAATCTTTTTTGTGGTCATTATAAAGAGGTTTTACTGTACAGTGTAAACTCAGAAAACTTAAACTTGTAAGACCTATAAAGCCTCTGAAATCAGAACAAATTTCTGTCTGTGTGTCTCCTTGGCGCCTGAGCTTATTTATCTCTTTATCTCTGTGTCTCTGTCACTGTCTCTCTCAATAACATTTACTTCTAACCAAATCTTCTTTTAAATATGCTGTTGCAGTATGTTGTTTCACATCTAATTTCAGCAAGTCGAAATCGCTACTACTATAAAGCCAACAGCGGGAGTCTAACTATTCCATTCACTGTATATAGTAATTCCCAGACCTACTACTGGGCAATCGAGTCTGAGATTGGAACAAACATTATCCTTCGGGTAAGTATTAACTCTTTCAGCCCCAAATTAATAAAGTTAACTCTTTGCATGCTGGTTAATTTTTTTCGTCTACAACCTTTTTCGTCTGCTATTATTCTAAAAACATATTTTTCTAAATTTCTTTTCATTACATGATCAGAGTGTCAAACAGCTTGGATCCTGATGAGACGCCGTGTTATGCGGCATCTCATCTGGATCCAAACTGTTTGCAAAGGTATTCACTGTGGTGGATATATCCACCACTAGCATGCAATGAGTAATTTATTAGGTCTAGTCACATTGTCGACTTCAATATTGTCATCTGCCAGAGTATTTCAAAGTTAGATTTCAGGTGGTATGACTTAAGAAATATTGATATAAGTGTCAAACAGTTTGGCGTCTCATCAGGATCCAAACTGTTTGCAAAGTTGCCTTTTGGTGACTCCGGTGGTGAAAAGGTTCACCCATTACCCCATAAATATGACTTTTTAGGCCTTTTATTTATTCCTTCACTTGTATTCTATGCCTATTTCTCCACATTAATGCTTTCTGAGAAATATAAATAAAGTATAACCTGACTTCAGAGCTCCAGATAAGGGGAGTATTTCAAAAATTAAAATCTTTATTTCTGCATTAAACCCTATGGTGGCACTACTCATTAGAATCGTCTTGAAGAGACGATTCTAATGAGTAGTGACACCATAGGATTTGGTGCTGAAATGAGTTGAAAATGTTGACTTTGTTCAGTTTACTCTCTCTTATCTGGAGCCCTGGCCTTACCCGACGCCCTTTGGTACTAACTGATGATGTAGGATAAAGTGGTGTTCATTTAGAGCACTGGTTTAAGATACATACTCGCTAGAAACATACCCGTATTTCAAAATTAAAAAGTTGTTTTCCACTTAAAAAAGCTTGAGAGATAGAAAACCATCGAAAGAAATAAGGATTAGCTCAACTTAAACAAAGTTTGACTGTATGCAATTTGATAAAGCAGGTTTCTGGAATAACCAGGTGTCGGATAAACCAGGAATGTAATTTTTCCCAAACCCTGCAATGTACTCCCCTATCAATTTTTTCTTTTTTTTCCATAAAACACCTGGACTTTGCCCTTTCTGATAAATCATCCATAAGAAACTTCCAAAAATCCTTAGGGCTACAGATAAGGGGAGGGTAAACTGAACTAATCCAACATTTTCTCACTCATTTAAGCACTTAATCCTATGGTGTTACTACTCCTTAGAATCGTCTCTTAGAGACGATTCTAATGAGTAGTGACACCATAGGTTTTAAAGCAGAAATGAAGATTTTTTTAAATACTCCTCTTATCTGGAGTGCTGCATCCTGACAGGGAAGTTTGTTATACACCTGTCTAAAATGTGACATTTTCCATCTAATAGACTCTACCACCATTCCAGAAATACCCCAGGGTCCGAGGTTATAAAACTTAAAACGAACTCTGTGCTCAAAACTCAGTTTCGATAACAGGCTCTAGTTTTTACAGAACACGTTTTATTTGAATTTTGTAACCTCATTTGGATACATTATTACAGTATAGTTATGTATGAAAATACTAGTTATAAAATAAAATGTTTGCGAAAGTGTTATGAGCTGAGAAAAATTCTGAGTTTTGAGCACAGAGTTTGTTTTAAGTTTTATAACCTCGGGCCTGTTTTCTATAGCGAACAACAATGACGAATATCCTTATCTCCAACATGTGTAAGATCACTTTGATGATGTCACTATAACGTCACTATTTAAAGCGGCGTTTTGACGTCACCGGGGTTCCAAAAAATGCATATTGCTTAAAAAATAGCTTAAATCGTTGGAATTGTGAGAAAAAGAATCTGTCACTCGTCGATTTTTAAGACTCGCTTAATAACATTTCAATTCTAGACTCGTTTGAGATCAGCTTGTCTTAAAAATTGACTTATGATGGATCCTATATGTCTTTATTCCTGTCATTTCAGTTCCAGAATTTCCACACTGAAGAGAATGCTGACTATGTTTCGATTTTCGAGGGAAGTATAGTTGAAAATGCTGCCACTCTAGTGGCTCGAGTTTCCGGTGATAAAGGCACATTAGTGTTCCAGAGTAAAAATAACATGATGCTGATCAAGTTTTCAACAGATTCTGATGTAGCATTCCAAGGATTCAGAGCATCTTGGTCAACTCGTAAGTTAATTTATTATATGCCTTTGATGATACCGAGCGTTTCCGCGTGTAAAATACAAGAGTCTGTATCAGCCACCTTGTATTTTACTCTGACGTCGCTTTCGATTAAGCGAGATGTCATTTAGATCTACGTACATGTATAAGTGCCATGTTATTCTTTGTGGCATCCAAAAAACTGTTTTCTGCTTCAAATAACTATATATAATACTTTTTGGATATAAAATGATTTAAACAACTATTTAGTTGTTTCTGGAGTGCATTCAAGGCATATAATAAACACATTACTAGTTGGCAGTGCGCTACAGAGTGTTGCATTCGACGTTTTTGGCGGAAACAATGGATCAGACTCGCGTCAAGGCGCTCTCTGTATCACACTGTCAACTGGTAATGTGTATTTATCAGCTTGTACAGTAAAACATGGAGCTATCTTAACCCTATTACCCCATAAATATGCTTTTAATACCAGTAAATTACTCCTCCACTGAAGAAAATAGTTCCATTTTATACAGTTAGATTATAAGATTTTTTTTCTATATTCTAACAGATGGTAATTTAAAGCAGGCTGAAAGTAAAGCAGAATTAAGAGACATTCTGCTTTACTTTCAACCTGCTTTAAGTGGTCACCTGTCTTCAAGACTAGAAACAGGATATGTAGTTTAATTCAATACACTATAAACACACCTTTTTACAGGTTTAATTTATTATTTCTGTTCACATAAGAAAATATTTCCTCTTTTTGCAGTCAAGAATTTGCACTGTATGAAATATGTTCTATATGCTAGCAGGCAGTTGCTTAAAACAGGCGGATATAAAGCAGATTAGGGTAAATACCCTAGTACTTTGCAAACAGTGCATACCGAGATCAGAGAGCTCCTTTATAGGAACCTGGAATTACTCATATGAAATTTCAGGGGTCTATTTAACCCATTTCCCCATAAATACACTTTTTTTTAGCATTTAATTTATTCCTTCACTGAAGAAAATATTTCCAAATTATACCTTCATAAAAATATACCAGATGAAATACTTTCTATATCCTAGCAGCTGTTAGCTTAAAGCAGGCTGAAAGTAAAGCAGAATGTGCCTTAAGGCACATTCTGCTTTACTTTCAACCTGCTTTAAATGATCACCATTTTCTCAAACTTAAAACAGGCCATGGGGTAATGAGTTATACCTCTTAGCAGGTTAAAAGTGAAGCAGAATGGGCCGTTAGGTGTTCTACTTCACTTTCAACTTACTTAAAGTGATCACCTGTCTTCAAAAGGAAGAAACAAGCTATTAAATAAAGGGTTGAAGAGACTGACAATCAAATTTAGCATAGAAAAAATTGTAAATGTACAGTCAAACTTCGATATCTCGATCTCACTTTACTCGAACTATCCAATATTTAGAAACATGAATTGCTTTATTTTAAGTTTGGTTTATGAGAACATACCTGTGTTTCAAAGTTAAAATGCAGCTTAGCCATACCGGCTAATCATTGAATGGCAATCGATTGACTCACTTTAGTTTACAGCGAGAGAAAAGACCTCTTTTTTTCCTGTTTATGCCTGTGTTAGCTCAAACGATGTGAAAAGGATTTAGTCAGTCTAGTAGACAGTTTGACACTTGTATCAACATTTCTTCAGTCAAAACAGCCCTTAATATACGGCTAACTATAAAAATATTGCAGACGACAATATCAAATTCCAATGCAGACTATAGTATGACGATAAGTGGGTTATAGCAGACGATAAAATTTGGTAGAGTTAAGAGAGCTAATGTTATACATCTTCACCTCTTTGTTTTCTTTTCTTTGTAGAAACTATTGCTTCACCAGTGATCAACCTTGAAGCAACAAACGACCAGAAGACAGAGAGTTTGAGTACATTCGCAGTTGATGGCGTGCAGTCGTTTCTTGGTAGGACAAACTATATCTATGTCATCAAAACACAGAAGCCTAGAGCGGAAATCATTACGTTAGAGGTACAGTCTATTTTTGTATCACAGACCTTCCTTCAGATTAACCCCCTCACTTAACCCATTACCCCATAAATACGCCTTTTTACGCCTCTGATTTATTCCTCCACTAAAGAAAATGGTTCCAATTTATTAAGTAATGATTGTGTACTAGTAGAAATAATTATATTCTTTATCTTTGCAGATAAGAGCTTAAAGCAGGCTGAAAGTAAAGCAGAATGCGCCTTAAGGCGCATTCTGCTTTACTTTCAACCTGCTTTAAATGGTCACCTGTTCAAAACTAGAAAAAGGCTATGGGGTAATGGGTTAACCATGACAATTTTATTTCTCAAAATTAGAATTTATATGTTTAGACTTAAAAAATATTAAAATGAGTGGCAATCAGTTTGGATCCTGATCAGATGCAGCATTATCACCTTCCTGAAATCATCATTGGAATAAAGGGTTAAAGTGGTTTGGCATAAACGTTTCTAGAGTAAGATCTTTTCTCCCCTGAAAAGTACCTTGAGTAACCTTGTGCCCGTTTCATAAAACATTTATACGACAAAAACGGTCGTAAGTCAAAACTTTAACATACATTTAGATTCTAATATCTCTATCTAATCCTTTCTTGTGACATCCCTTTGGAATCGTCTTTTCAAGACGATTCCAAAGAGATGTCACAAGACAGGATCAGATGGAGAAATAAATAAAAATTGAGACTTTTATAATCTGACTTACGACGACACTTTTCGTACCAAGTTTTATGAAACGCCCGGCCCCTGTACCTTTTCTCAGAGCTCCAGATAAGGGGAGTACAGTAAAACCTCTCTATTACGACCACTAAACTAAGTTAATAAACAGGTGTTTATGACAGGTGACTGCTAAAAGCAAGGTGACAGTAAAACCTCTCTATTACGACCACTAAACTAAGTTAATAAACAGGTGTTTATGACAGGTGACTGCTAAAAGCAAGGTGACAATAAAACCTCTCTATTACGACCACTAAATTAAGTTAATAAACAGGTGTTTATGACAGGTGACTGCTAAAAGCAAGGTGACAGTAAAACCTCTCTATTACGACCACTAAACTAAGTTAATAAACAGGTGTTTATGACAGGTGACTGCTAAAAGCAAGGTGACAGTAAAACCTCTCTATTACGACCACTAAACTAAGTTAATAAACAGGTGTTTATGACAGGTGACTGCTAAAAGCAAGGTGACAGTAAAACCTCTCTATTACGACCACTAAACTAAGTTAATAAACAGGTGTTTATGACAGGTGACTGCTAAAAGCAAGGTGACAGTAAAACCTCTCTATTACGACCACTAAACTAAGTTAATAAACAGGTGTTTATGACAGGTGACTGCTAAAAGCAAGGTGACAGTAATGAAGGTGACAGTAAAACAGAAAGCTCATATAGGAGCTTTCTGTTTTACTGTCACTTTGCTTTAAGCTGTCACCTGTATTTTATACAATCAATTAGCCTTCTTTAAGTGTCCGTGATAGAGAGGTTTTACTGTGCAGTCCAACTGTCTCGGGACCATCGAAATAGCGTCGAGATAAGCATTGGCACGAGATAACCAAACTGGTAAAAAATTAAAAACTAACAGAAAGTAAGCCTGTGAACAATAAAACCGCTGTACATATGTACTCTTGTGTGTTTGTGAAATGCCTTAACGATTTCAACACATTATATGACTATTTCGATGTTACACGTTTACTGTATTTTTTGTACACAAAACATGGACGGTAGATAAACAATCAATAACTCATATTTTATTCAGTACTTGACCAGGGAGATTATATTGAATAGCTGCGAACGTAATATATTTATTTTGCAAACACCGAACATGAAATTATGCATGGGTTGTTTTGGTTATTACAGTCGAGTACGGTAAGTCTGCATGTCCGGTTAAGCTGCGCATCAACAAACCGGTTTATTTCCGGCTGTCTAATACTCACGAAAACCTCATTTTACTTAGGAAATCACAGTGGAATTCATTGGAACTGGTAAAAAACCACTCCAGGTTAATAAAAAGTAATTGTGGTAAGCATAATTCCTAAAAAATCCTTACATTTAGTATTTTAGACATGTGGGTCAATTGTGTTCATTTCATGCAGTTTACCTCATTGAATATTCATGAGACATTGACCTGGATTCCGCAAGACATCTCGGTCGATAAGGCTCAATATTTATTTGTTGGACAGTTCATAACAATATAACATTAGCTATGTGTAACCTTTTACCACTCTGTTTTGTTTATCGCGGAATTTCGTGTATTATTTGTATTTTCCTTCCTTCTCCGTGGTACTGTTTTCCTCAACATCTGTTTAATCAAGAGGTGCTACTCTTGATGAATTGAATCAACACCGATAATGACGGTTATTAGGAGACTGATTTTAAGGATGCGGCGACCTAACCTTAAGCGATAATGTTTGACAATTATCACCTATCATCCATTCAGCCAACCTGTAAAGCTACAGATAGTTCCAGTTAATGATTTTACCTGTGATTTCCACAGTCTGATACTCGCGATCAAAGTCGGCTAGTGTATCAATGCATGATCATTTACAGTCGTCGAGATACTGGGTGTTAATTGAGAACAATTAAATGGATATGTACAAAATCTATAGTCGAAATACCGGGGGTAATCGAGATTAGCCATAGTCGAAATAGGGCAGGTAAGATTACATACCGGTAAGAATAAGAACAAATATTTCCGGGACTTGAGACAATCGTTGAGATAGGCATTGTAGTCGAGATTCTGACGTTCGAGGTACTGGTGCTCGACTGTATTTCAAAAACTAAAATCTTTGTTTCTGCATCAAACCCTGATAGTGTCACTACTCATTACAATCATTCTAATGAGTAGTAGAGTAACACCATAGGATTTGGTGTTGGCGAATGAGTGATTTGTTCAGTTTTACTCCCTCTTATCTGGAGCCCTGTTTTCTTATATCAGATAGAGGACATGCAGCTTCAAGATTGGGACAAGGTGACCTTCTTTGATGATGATAGTCCTGATGGCCGTGTTCTGGCGACCATGTGTAACAAGGGCTGTAACAACTACAAAGTCGTCTTCTCTACTGGTACCGCCATGTCCTTTATAGTGGAAACAGGCAGTCGGCCAAATAGCAGAGATGTCCGGTTTGTCTTCAAGTACAGACAAGGTACAGAAGTGTAACGTCCTTAGATAGTCTTCTTATTGAGGAGAGGAAATGGTCGCTACAGTAAAACCCCTCTATAACGACCACTAAATATATAGGTGTTAAGGACAGGTAGCTGCTTAACTCTTTGAACCCTAGTCCCGCATATAGGCGTGCTTTTCAAACAGTGTACATGTGAATAGTACACATGTCCTATACAAACAGTGAAGACCCAGATCAGAGGGCTCCGAAAGGAGCCCTCTGATCAGGGTCTTCACTGTTTGTCACAATGCCAAACATTGACAAAACAACCCTTTAAAGTCAGAAATGGACTAGACTTAGATGGAAACTGGAATTGTCCATTTAAAGTTTCAGGGAGGAAAGAGTTAAAGCAAGGTGGAAGTAAAACAGAAAGGTCCTTCATGGAATCAATAACTTTCTTTTTACTTTTAACTCATTTCTCCATAAATATGCCTTTTTAGGCTTTTACTGTATTCCTCCACTGAAGAAAATATTTCCACTTTATTTTTACAGTCATTAATATCATATTAATTAAACAGAATAGACTTATTAAAAGTTATTTTATCCATTTCTATATACAGTGTATGCATATGTTTGGCTAAATACATGTATGCACCTGTATATAGCTAAAATGCACTACAAGTATGTATCTGAATAGCTAAAATGCACTATTTCATTGGTCAAACTACAAAAAAATTTCGCTTCAGCGCGGGAGGGGATGTCCCTCCCGCACCCTCCCATATGTCCAGCTTCCATTATGCCTAAAGAAAAAAGCAAAAATCTGGGTTCAACCCTATCATGGGCACCAACATTATGCAGTACTAAATTTAAAGATTTTAATAGAGCAGATGGGGGATTCCCTTCAAATCTTTACATATTCCATACATAAAGTCACTAAGCTTCAATCAGCCTTTGATAAGGGTGCTCTTAATGCTATGTCGCGCAAAAAAGTGCCCTTTTTATTTGTTGCACCCTGCCCTTTGTTCATCCTTGGGGAAACACTAAATATGTACCATAACAAATGTTTCTATATCCTAGCAGGTAGATAATGGCTTAAAGCAGGCTGAAAGTAAAGCACTCTCAACTTGCTTTAAATGGTCACCTGTCTTTCTTCAAAACCAGAAACAGGCTATGGGGTATTGCATTAAAGTAATAGAGGGGGTTTACTGTATTTTGTTTACATTGGTTAAACTTGTGTTGGCCAGCCATATACAGTAAAACCCCTCTAAACCGGAACCTCTAAATACCGGAATTCTCTCTAAACTGGACAAAAACTGTGGTCCTGTTTCCCTCCCATTTTAACGCCTTTGATTTATTCCTTTACAGAAGAAAATACATTCATGAACATATTTCATCAGAAATATTTTCTATATTCTAGCAGATGATAGCTTAAAGCAGGTTCGCCTTAAGGCGCATTCTGCTTTACTTTCAACCTGCTTTAAGTGGTCAGCTACCTTCCATACTAGAAACAAGCTATTGGTTAAAACCCCTCTAAACCGGAACCCCCTCTAAACCGGATTTTATGTTGTCCCCACACGTGTCCGGTTTAGAGGGGTTTCACTGTACTTTTTGGAGAAGTTCTGCCACTGTAAAGACAGGAGGCAGCTACTTACAGGTTAACAGTTAAGCAGAAAGTTTATATAAAACCCATTATTCCATAGCTTATTTCTAGTTTTTTTCACTTATAGCATGTTGAGAGTATCGCAGAATAAGCCGTAATTCTTTACCCCTTAGCCTGTTTCTAGTATAGGAGATAGTTGACCACTTAAAACAGTTTGAAATAAAAGCAGAATTCTCCTTAGGCACATTCTGCTTTACTTTCAACCTGCTTTAAGGTATCATCTGCTAGAATATAAAAACTATTTCTTATGGTACATATTCATGACTGTCTTAAGTGGAACAAATTCTTTAGGTGTAGGAATCGATTACAGATTTAAATTTATAGGGTAATGGGTTAGGGTATATTCTGGTTTACTTTCAGTCTGTTTTAAGCTACCATCTGCTAGAATATAAGAAATATTCATAAAAAGCATATTCTTGCCTGTATAAAGAGGAACTATTTTCTTCAGTAGAGGAATAAATTAAATGTTTCAAAAAGGCATATTTATCGAGAAATGGGTTTATAGACTTCTGCTTTTCTTTAATCCAGCATGGGTGAGCCCTTTCTGTGTTTAATATTCCTCTCCTTCTTTTTGAGTGGCCACTCGACCAGGGCTCCAGATAAGAGGGAGTTATTATACAATTTCTCACTCATTTCAGCACCAAATCCTATGGTGTTACTACTCATTAGAATTGTCTCTTCGAGACGATTCTAATGAGTAGTGACACCATATGGTTTAATTCAGAAAAAAAGATTTTATTTTTAGCTCACTAGCTGAGCTAGCTCAGGGTGAGCTTTTGCAATACTTGAATGTCTGTCGTGCGTCGTCAACAATTTTAGTGTTTACACTCTAGGGGCCACAATATTTATCCAATCTTTCTCAAACTTGCCCAGATTGTATATTACCATAACAGTTTGGATAAGTTCAATTATGGTTGAAATCAGACAAATAGATCAAGAGTTTCCTACCTTTGCAATGCTGAAAATGCCATATTTAACAGTGTTTACACTCTAGAGACCACAATATTTATCCAATCTTTCTCAAACTTACTCAGCTTGTATATGACTATAAGAGTTCAAATGAGTTTGAATTTGGTTGAAATCAGACTTATAGGTCCATAGTTATCTACCTTTGAACTGCTGAAAATGCCATATTTAAGTGTATTTACACTCTAGAGGCCACACTTTTTATCCAATCTATCTCAAACTTGCTCAGATTTTATATGACCATACAAGTTCAGATGAGTGTGATTATGGTTGAAATCTGACTAATTGGCTGAGAGTTATCTACCTTTGATTTGCTGAAAATATCATATTTAAGGGTGTTTACACTCTAGAGGCCACAATTTTTATCAAGCCTTTTTCAAACTTGCTCAGATTTTATATGACCATAAGAGTTCAAATAAGTGTGATTATTGTTGAAATCGGACCAATAGGTCAAGAGTTGTCTGCCCTTGAGTTGCTGAAAAGGCCATATCCTACAGCGTTTGCCCTCTTGCAACTACAGTTTTCAATGGATTTTGATTTTACTTGCACACAAAGTATATACATATATAAGTTCCAAAGGAGTGCAATTATTGTTGAAATCTAACTATTGTGAGAAGAGTTATCTGCCCTTGATATACTTTGAAATGCTAGAAAAGGCTTCATTTCAGTATTGTTTAGGCTCTAGTTATCTACCCTTGATGTACCCTTCTATACTAGAATAATGAGGTTGTATTCCAAAATTGTTTACATGCTATAGTACAAATTTGAATAGATTTAGATTAAAACGGGTGAAACAAAGGTAAAGCTATCAAGCTTCAGTACAACAGGTGAGCGATATCAGGGCCTTCAGGCCCTCTTGTTGAAAAACTACTCTTATCTGGTGCTCTGACTCAACATAAGTCTGAAAGTATGTGCATTATGTATGTTAGAGCATTGTAGGTATTTAGTTAAGATTTGGTGTTTAGCTTAGGTTTGGATGATAGCTATAGTCATGCAGGTTCTCATATTCATGTGCTTCAATGAATACAGTAATACCTCTCAATTACTACCACTAAATTGTGTAAAGTATGACGTGTTTAAGACAGGTTACTGCTTCAAACAAGATGACAGTAAAATGGAAAGCTCCTATAGGAGCTTTCCATTTTACTGTCACCTTGCCTTAAACTGTGACCTATATTTTACATCATCCTTCATTTTATTGGTTGTACAAGAGAGGTTTTACTGTACAGTGCGGTGCCTTATGATTTGGTGACCATTTGAACTTGACCTCAATTATTAAATTTTTGTCTTTAAAAGAAAAAAAAGTGCTCTAAGCTTGATAATGCTCATTGCCTATGGTATGCATGATATGCAGTCAAAATGGCAAGTTAAAAAATCAAACAGGCTAAAAAAACTCGAGCAGGTAGATTTTGGATAGGGATCGATAGTTAATTTTGGAGGCATACTTGCTCTGGGCCTGTCAGACCATAAACAAATTCTAGAAGCACTGATTTGAAAAGCATGCAGTAGTTTTATAAACTAGTTTTTTGCAAATTAATAATCTTGCATTTTTGAATTTTCAGGGTGTTACTATCAAACAACAGATCAGTGGGGTGTGCTGTTTTCACCCGGATTTCCTGGCGGAATAAACTACCCAGCACGAATCACATGCAGATGGGAGATCCGTTCTCCTTTCCCTATCTCCTTGCTCTTTGATATAAACACTATGCTAAGTGACCAAGACAATGGTAGAAATAACAATGGGGATTTCCTTAAGGTAACTACAGTTTATCCTCTCTATTACAACCACAGAATCGTGTTAACTCATTATCCCCTGAAACTTCTAATTCCAGTTACAAGAAAGGCTGGTCCATTTTCGTCTATTTAGGGTTGATTCTTATAATATTTTACAAAATTACAAACAGTGAAGACCCTGATCAGAGGGCTCCTGTAGGAGCCCTCTGATCAGAGACTTCACTGTCTGCATAGGACCAGTGTACTCTTCATAAGTACATTTTTGGTAAAAGAGCATATATGCATCACTAAGGCTCAATGAGTTAATTATTTGGTGTTTACGACAAATGACTGCTTGAAGTAAGGTGACAGTAAAACAGAAAGCTCCTTAACTTTAAAGAACTTAATTTCTGTGTAAATGTCACCTTGTTTAAACCCATTACCCCATAAATACACCTTTTTACGCCTCTAACTATTTCCTCCAAAGAAGAAAATAATTCAATTTTATATATTTTTGATATTCTAACAGATGGTAGCTTGTTGTCAGCCTTTCCAGTGAAAGGGTTAAGTCCGTCTGTGTTTTTTCCTTCTTCAGATCTTTAACAATGGCACAGCTCTACACACACAGACGCGAGGGTTCACTACAAATGATCTTCTAGCTGGGACCATCCAAGCCTCAACTGGCCTAGTGACTTTGGAGATTACATTCAGTCCAATTCGACAAGAAATTGGATATCAAGCAATGTGGTCTATCGGTGAGTTTAACTCTTTTCCCAATTATGAGGCTGTTTCTATTTTTGAAAATACATGTAGGTGACTTCTTGAAACAGGTTAAAAGTAAAGCAGAATGTGCCCTAAGGCACATTCTGCTTTACTTTCAACCTGCTTTAAGCTGCTAGAATAAAGGAAATACTCTTTCTGATAGTCATACATTTGATGACTGTATAAATTGGAACTATTTTCTTCAGCGTAGGATAAGACTGAATACATTGAAAGGCGCTTCTATGAGGTAAAGGGTTAACCATACTCTTGCTTAACTCTTTCCTCCCTGAAGCTTTAAATGGACAATTCCAGTTTCATTTTAGTCTAGTCCATTTCTGACTTTTAAGGGTTGTTTTTGTCAATGTTTGGCATTATGACAAACAGTGAAGACCCTGATCAGAGGGCTCCTTTCGGAGCCCTCTGATCTGGGTCTTCACTGTTTGCACAGTACAAGTGTACTGTTCACATATACACTGTTTGAAAAGGACGCCAATATGCGGGACTAGGGTTCAAAGGGTTAACCTCATTAATTCACCTTTTCACACCCATAGTTTATTCCTACACTAAAGAAAATGATTCCACCAGATAAAGTTACGAATATGCACCATAATAAACTTATTCTATATTTCTTTAGTAGCTTAATGCAGGCTGAAAGTAAAGTGGGATGCCTTTGGTAAATTCTTCTTTACTTTCAACCTGCTTTAAGCAACCGTTTGTCTTCAGGTTGAATGGTTTGGACACTAAGATATACGAGGCATTCGAACCCATTTATTCCTAGCATCCTATAAAAAGGGACATAGGTATAAGCAAACATTTTAGACTCTGATCAGATGTGGCATGATGCGGTGTCTGATCAGAGTCTACATTGTTTGCAGATAGGAATTTCAATATAAAACTAAAGGAAAATGAAAATTTAGATGAGGCACCCCTTACTTCCAAAATAGATTAATCCATTATGTAAGCCTGGAAGATTTTGATGAATGCAAATGGGTTAAGTTTGAGGGTGTCAATGAGCTACTGTTTTCTTTCTTTCGTATTCAACAGGCTGTCCAGACCCACAATATGATTCCACCAACACTATAGTGTCTACAGGCATGCCCGTCTACTACTATACTGCAAAGATGACCCTCAGTTGTGCATTGGGCTATGACTTTCTGCAAGAGCAAATTATCCCAGGCACGCCAACTGTAGATGTTGAGTGTGGGTTCAGGGGACAATGGCTAAACCATAGGGAAATACCACGCTGTTCACGTGAGTTACTTTAATCTTACATATGCAATGTAATTATGTCGTCCTTATATAGGGAGGAGACATATTGGTGTTGCACTTTTTGTCTGTCTGTCCATCAGTCTGTCATATCTTCTACACTACTCAATGGATTTGCTCCAAACTTTTCCAGATGTACCAATTTGATTGGACGATGTTAACTGCGGTTTGGATTTGAGCTGCAATCTTTGTGACACAAGTTACGGCTTTTGAATTTTTCCTACATTAGGCTTCTAACCTGCTTTCACCCATTACCCCATAATTATACCCTTTTACACCTATAATTTATTCCTTCACTTAAGAAACTAGTTCCTTTTATTAAGTCATATATATAAATTATAAGAAATATTTTCTATATTCTAGCTGATAGTAGCTTAAAGCAGGCTGAAAATAAAGCAGAATGTGCCTTAAAGGTGAATTCTGCTTTACTTACAGTCTGCTTTAACTGGTCACATGTCTGTAAAACCAGAAACAGGCTATGGGGTAGTAATGGGTTAAGTTGTAACCTATTTTCAAAACAAAAAACAGGATAATGGGTTAAGGCTACAGTGGAGAATCTGTTATTCTTTCCCAATAAACGCGTTTACGCTAAAACTATTATTTGCAGTGCAAACAGTTTGGAGCCAGATCAGACGCCGGGTAACCCGGCGTCTGATCAGGCTCCAAACTGTTTGCCACCAAGATAAACAAGAATTATCAGAATTGTCCAAAAGTTGTTCTTTTCTACGTTTTAGTGCTTTGCATTTGCATACGTTTGCGTTTAAACGGGAAAGAATAACAGATTATCCACTGTACAAGCAGCATATCCTGATCAAAAGGCACCCTAAATTTGAAACGGACATTTGAAAGTTTTTTGGGTCAGTGAGTTTATCTGACGTTTTTTCCTATTTCAGCCGTTTACTGCAAGGATATTCCTACCATTGGCAATGGTTATGTTGTGAGCGCATCAGGTCCATTAGTCTACCAGACTACTGTTACTTATGCATGTTTCCAAGGCTCAACTGTAAGAGGCAACGGTTTTATCACATGTGAAGAAAATGGCGAATGGAGCCAGCCTCCTACTTGTGAAGGTAACTAAAGCTGTTTACTCCATAGCCTGTTTCTTGTATTGAAGATAGGTGACCACTTAAAACAGGCTGAAAGTACAGCAGAATGTGCCATGCGGCACATTCTGCTTTACTTTCAACATGCTTTAAGTGGCTACATATCTTAAATACTAGAAACAAGATATGAGGTAAAGGGTTATGAACAGATGACATTTTAAAGCAGGAGGAAAGAAAGTAAACCATAAAGCTTCTTTTAGTGGCTTTCTGCTTTACTTTCATCTTGCTTTTAAGAAGCTACCTGTCTTTATCACAGAAAAACTAAACATTATCTCTTCATGATACTGTATGTTGGGAACTCTTACTAGAATAATTTCTTCAAGTCACAAAACGCAGATAAAGGAGAAAAAGTTAGAAATATTCAGTTTACTTGCTCTTATCATACTAAGGTTTACAGTGGAGAAGACGTTATTCTTTCCTAATAAACGCGTTTACGCTAAAACTATTATTTCCAGGGCAAACAGTTTGGAGATCTGATCAGGCTCCAAACTGTTTGCCACTTTATATCAATAGTCAGAATTGTCAAGAAGTTGTTATTTTCTACATTCTATTGTAATACGTTTGCGTTTCGTTTGCGTTTAAACAGGAAATAATGACGTTTTTTCCACTGTGCCATCAATAAAACAGTGCACTGCTATCATTTACACAGAACTGGATATTTAAAGTTTTTGCACTCTAAATAAAGGTAAAAATCATGATGTTATCTTGCAATCAGTTTGGATCCAGATGAGATGCTCCATTGTGCACTCTTAACCTATTTTGAAAATGAAGTTTTAAAAATTCTATTTTCAAAACAGTAGCAGATGACAATTACTGCCAATAACAATATTACTTAGCATATACAGTGGAGAATCTGTTATTCTTTCCCGTTTAAACGCAAACGTACGCAAACGCAAAGCACTAAAACGTAGAAAAGAACAACTTTTGGACAATTCTGATAATTCTTGTTTATCTTGGTGGCAAACAGTTTGGAGCCTGATCAGACGCCGGGTTACCTGGCGTCTGATCTGGCTCCAAACTGTTTGCACTGCAAATAATAGTTTTAGCGTAAACGCGTTTATTGGGAAAGAATAACAGATTCTCCACTGTAGGTTAATGGTTACCAATTGTTCGGGACTGGTGAACCCATTACCCTATAACATGCTCTTTACCCCTTTAATTTATTCCTCCACTGAATCATAAAGTCTTGAATATGTTAAATAAGAAATTGTTCCTACATTATGGCAATTGGTAGCATAAAGTAGGCTGAATCCGTGCCAGTACTCACATAATCATGTGTTCTTATTCAAACAGGTTCTAGAGAAATAAACAGTATGTAAGTTGTTACCCCCAAAGATGAAATGCTTAACCCAAAATCATGTATTGGCTATATTTGAATAACAATGTGACTCTTGTATTGTAATGAAAATATTTTAGAAATCTATCTTTTAGATTGGGATTTCTTTGATTGCTTGTAGTAAGAAATTAACTCTTTACTCCATAGATGCACCTTTTTAAACAACTTATTTATACTTTCACTGAAGAAATTAGTTCCAATCTATACAGTCATGACTACCGTAATATCATAAGAATTGTATTATTTCCAAACACATGGAAACTTAAAGCAAGCTGAAAGTAAAGAAGAATGTGCCTTGTTTACTTTCGGCCTGCTTTAAGCTAGAATATAAAAGCTGGGTTTTTTTTACTGTGCATATTCATCACTGTATAAAGTAGAACTATTTTCTTCAGTGGAAGAATATGTTCAAAGCATAAAAATGTGTATTTATGGAGCAGTGTTTGCACTGAAGAAAATAGTTCTACTTTATACAGTGTCCAAAACAAAATGTCCATGCTTTGTTATTGAATTGGTGGATGCTTTACATTTCAGCTGATGCTTGTTCTTTCGCTGCATCTAGCCTTTTCATAGCGTTCGGCTCAGGAAGTCTTAAGTTTGGAGATGGGGCAGTGATAGGGTCTATTGTTGAGTATACATGCAATGATGGCTATGAATTGGTTGGAGAGCCTATCTTAAACTGTCAGCGTAATGCCACCTACACCAGTGGGCCTCCCTCCTGCAGAGGTAAGAACTTCTAGAGATTTAACCCATTACCCCATAAATATGCCTTTTTGCGCCTTTGATTTATTCATCCAATGGAGAAAATAGTTCCATTTTATACAGTAGAATGTGCAACATAAGAAATATTTCCTATATTTTAGTAGATGGTAGCTTAAAGCAGACTGAAAGTAAAGCAGAATGCGCCTTTAGGCGCATTCTGCTTTTCTTTCAACCTGCTTTAAGGGGTTAACTATTTTCAGTTCTAGAAAAAAGGCTATGGAGTGATGGGTTTAATCTGTCAGTTAAGTAATGCTGGACATATAGTGTTACTTTTGTCTGTACTGTCTGGCCATCCATCTGTATATTCCATTGGTTCAGTTTTGTATTTGAACTAAGTACTGCAGATATTGCCACACAACTCCATTTTCTTATGCACCTCATTTGTTGTATTGCAGTTTCATTACCTTTCACCTTGACCTCTACGACCTTGGGATAAGTTTTTTAACTCCACTGAGCAAGAAGTGCTCATGTTGAGCTATTGTGGTTATGCTATGTCTGTTCTCAGAGGGCGTTTTGCTGCATCTGTAAGCTTATGCTTGTGAAAACACTACAGGGCTGCCAAATTTTCTAATTTTCTATTTTCCAAACGATATTTAGACTTAAAGCAGGTTGAAAGTAAAGCAGAATGCCCCTTAAGGCACATTCTGCTTTACGTTCAGTATGCTTTAAGCTACCATCTGCTAGGATAAACATCCAAAGATATGGAAAAATCCAGAGAAATAGTAGCCCTGACTTTAGAAATGTCCAAAACTGACCATAGATCTAATTTTACATTGCTTTTCGCGGTTAAATGTCTTAAATTTTTTAAAGAATATTCCTGATATATTGACACGGGTCATTATTCATTAACAAAGTGATCAAGACATAAAATGTTCCAACCTTTCACGCGGCAATTAAAGACTGCAGTCGTTATCATACATTTCCGTAGCGGCAAGCCCTGTGTCGGTGAAAATGCAAGTCTGCCGCGACAGGTGGTTTATGGGTCTGGTTGATAACTCTAGTGTCACTAATCGGTTAGTGTTTTTTTTCCCCTGATGGTAAGGACAGCAATTAATTATCATGAGGGATTGACTAATTGCAATCAGGATGCCGCATGCCATTGTTAATACACTAATAAATGCCTGAATTGTGTGTGTGTGTGTGTCTACAGATGTAATTTTCATATTTAATTAGTGAAGGATTTTCTGGATAGTTTATTATCTATGTTTAGCTCACCTGAGCCAAAGGCTCAAGGTGAGCTATTGGGATGGCCCTGTGTCCGGCGTCCGGCGTCGTCCGTCGTGCGTATGTGCGTCGTCGTTAACAATTGCTTCAAATGACATCTCCTCCTATACCCCTTGACAGAATTCAACCAAACTTTACAGAAATGTTCCTTGGGTCAAGCTCTTTCAAATTGTTCAAAGAATTAAAAACAATGCAGAACTGTGGTTGCCATGGCAACCTAATTGAAAAAATAAGGAAATCTTAAAAAATCTTCTTGTCAAAAACTGCAAGGGCCAGAGCTTAGATATTTGGCACATAGCATCATCTACAGGTCCTCTATCAAGTTTGTTCAAATTATGCCCCAGGGGTCAAAATTGGCCCCGCCCCGGGGGTCACAGTTTTACATAGAGTTATATAGTGAAATTTTCAAACGTCTTCTTCTCTGAAACCAATGTGGCCAGAGCTTTGATATTTGGCATGGAGACACTTCTAGATGTCCTTTACCAAAATTGTTCAAATAGTTGTGGTCGGTTGCATAACTAGGTCACAGGAGCTAAAAATAGATTTTTTCAATGAAAACTTAAAAAATCTTCTTCGTCTGAAACTACAAGGGCCAAAGCTTAGATATTTGGCACATAGAATCGCCTACAGGTTCTCTATCAAGTTTGCTCAAATTATGCCCCTGGGGTCAAAATTGGCCCGGCCCCGGGGGTCACGGTTTTACATAGAGTTATATAGTGAAATTTTCATACGTCTTCTTCTCTGAAACTAATATGGCCAGAGCTTTGATATTTGGCATAGTGACACTTCTAGATGTCCTATACCGAAATTGTACAAATGGTTCTGGTCCGTTGCATAACTATGTCACAGGAGCTAAAAATAGATTTTTTCAGTGAAAACTTAAAAAATCTTCTTGTCTAAAACTACAAGGGCCAGAGCTTAGATATATGGCTAATATCATCGCCTACAGGTCCTCTATTAAGTTTGTTCAAATTATGCCCCTAGGGTCAAAATTGGCCCCGCCCCGGGGGTCACTGTTTTACATAGAGTTATATAGTGAAATTTTCAAACATCTTCAACTCTGAAACTAATATGGCCAGAGCTTTTATATTCTGTATGGTGACACTTTTAAATATACTTAACATATTTTGTTCAAATTGTTCCGGTCTGTTGCATATCTAGGTCAGTCCTGGACATAAATCAATATCTCCATTTTTCCAATTATTCTCAGGTGAGCGAATATGCCCCATGGGGCTCTTGTTTATGCTTATATGCATCCTAACGACAATGGGATTTGGCCATATGTTGTTAGTAAGACAAAATCTACAATATAACTGGAGCTGTCCATTTCCCTTTAAGCATTGAAGAATCCCCTGGGCGCAAATGGTAAATAGAAATATGTCTTTGTCCGTCCTTGATATTTAGTCAAAATCTGGAAACATTTCCTATATATTCTGACAGATGGTTTCTTAACCCACTTAACCCAAGTGGATTCTTCAATGCTTATATAATGGATTAGTCCATTTAATGTAAGGGATACCTTGCCTAAATTTTCATTTTCATTTTGTATTATATATTCCTAACAGAAAATAGTGTAGACTCTGATCAGGCGCTGCATTCTGCAGCATCTGATCAGAGTCTTCACTGTTTTCCTATACCCTTTTTATATGACACTCGGCACAAATAAAAAAAACCTCAGTGTGCTCATTCACGAGATTTCTGCTTACATTCTGTCTGCTTTAAGCAACCACTTCTTTTAAAACCTGAAAACAACAAAGTTGTTAAAAAGATTTAGGCTAACTTAAAGTATTTTACCCATTACACTATAGCTTGCATTAAGCTACCATCTTGAAAGATAGTGAAAATGCTTTCTGTGTTTCATGTTTAGGACGTCCTAGCCGAGGAATGCTTACTAAATAGTATATTAATGATTAGAGGCATAACTAGACGGAAACACATCATTCAGAACTTATGATCCCAATAGGCTCGCCCAAGCCAAAAAGGTATTACTTATGGTCTAACTGTTCATACTTTGAATACTTTCAGCAAAGACATGCTATTTACCTGAGGTGAATAATCAAGTAGCTTGGACCTCGAACCCTCTCACCTTTCCAAACAGTATCAGACTTTTCTGCCAACAAGGGTATAAAGTACCAGATGGTGTATCTGACTTAACAGCATGTCAAGCCAACAGATCGGTGTCTGCAGTTCCCCAGTGTGTCAGTAAGTATGAGCCATTCTTTAGTTACAGGGTTACAGATAAGAGTATGTAAACCATTTATTTCAAAAGTTATTCTCCTTTATGCAGGGCTGCCATTTCTCCAGATTTTTCCTAAATCTTCGGATTTTTTTCTAAAACATGGTAGCTTAAAGCAGGCTGAAAGTAAAGCAGAATGCGCCATAAGGCGCATTCTGCTTTACTTCCAGCCTGCTTTAAGTAGTCACGTGTCAACAAAACTAGAAACAGGCTATGGGGTAAAGAATTCGCAATTGAAAAATGCAAATTTCGAAATCTTATGATTTTTCATTTCAACTTATGGCAGCCCTGTTTATGCCTCCGACAAGCCCTATGGTATAACGATTCATTAGCATTGTCACAATGCAACAATTCTAATGAGTTCATATGGTACAGTGGAGAAAACGTTATTCTTTCCCGTTTAAACGCAAACGAAACGCAAATGCAAAACACTTAAACGTATGAAATGACAACTTTTTAATAATTCTGAGTATTCGTTTTACTATGAGTGGCAAACAGTTTAGAGCCTGATCAGACGCCGGGTTACCCGGCGTCTGATCTGGCTTTAAACTATTTGCATTAGAAATTACAGTTAGCGTAAACGCGTTTATTGGGAAAGAATAACGGTTTCTCCACTGTAACACCATAGTGTGTGGTGGAGGCATAAGGATTTTAGGTTTTGAAATACGCACCTTTGTTGTATAGCCCTGAGTTGTATAGAGATTTCATATAAGATAAATGACCCATTGTAACCCCTTAACCTGTTTCTAGTTTTGAGGAAAGGTGACCATTTAAATAGGTTGAAAGTAAAGCAGAATGCACCTTAATGGTCTTAACCCATTACCCCATAGCCTGTGTTTAGTTTCGAAGAAAGGTGTCCCCTTAAAACAGGTTGAAAGTAAAGCAGAATGTGCCTTAAGGCACATTCTGCTTTACTTTCAGCCTGCTTTAAGCTACCACCTACTAGAATAAAGAAAATATTTCTCACCATACATACTCATGACTGTATAAAATGGAACTATATTCTTCCATAGAGGAATAATTATAAGGCATAAAAGGGCATATTTATGGGGTAATGGGTTAAATAATTTTAATGGTGACACTGAAAGCAGAGCCATCAGAATGGTTTAAAACAGTTAAAAACCTTGCATACTGTTGCATATTTTAAACTGTAGTATGATTTATCCTATTCAAATAAGTGGGTACAGCTAGGATTCAAACCAGCAACCCCTGTGTCACTGGTCTACTGTGCCTTATTTCTAGACCACAATGGGTTAACCCATAAACCCATAAATACACCTTTTTACGCCTTCAATTTATTCATCCACTGAAAAGAATAGTTCCAATTTAAACTGTTATAAAACAGAATCATAAGAAATATTTTCTATATTCTAGCAGATAATAGCTTAAAGCAGGCTAAAAGCAGACCTGGGGTAATTAAAAATGTAATTGTAATTAATTGTAATTTAATTACATTTTGGAAGTAATTGAATGTAATGTGTAATTAGGGTAAAATTCAATTACATGTAATTGTAATTTAATTAATTACATCTATATTTTGAGGTGTAATTGACAATTACATTTCAATTACTTTGAATTACATTGCACCTACAGACACACAAAATATATAGAAATATATATTTATCATACATAGCTATAATAAAAATTAAAATCTGTGATCGGTGTATCAATCAAATAACATTATTTTCAGAATATGTGATATGTTTTAATGATTTATATTCCTGTGTACTATAGGATGGCAGCTAAAACTTATATTTAAAAGATTTAAGTACAAATGATAAAACTTTAATATAGGATGAATTGAACTATCATCAGATTTGCAAAGTACCTGTATAGCTCCCTTTAATAAATTCAGGGAACTATTGCATGTAACCCTTTTGAACAGTGCTGCTGGTCACTCAAGTTGAATTTGGCAAATAAATTGGATCCAGATCAGATGCCAAATAACTAATTACCTGATGAGAATTCATACTGTTTGACACTTTGTGTTTCTGCTAATATAGAAAAGATTGATGATTTAAGAAGTTTGGCAGATGCTATTTTGAGCAGACTGTATGTATTCAGCATTCAAGGGGCTAATCCAAATCATAGCCCCAGGTTGATATACATGGACTGCCGACAAAACAAAAAAGCTTAGAAATCAACCCATCTCCTGTTCTACATGATTTGACTGACACTTGCAAACAGTCTTGAACAATTTAAGATGCTGAATCCGTGAATAATATCAGGGTCCAAACTAGTTGACACTCCTATTGATGTTTCTAAAATTAATTAAGAAAATTCTTGCAGACAACAATTTAGAAGCAGACCATATTTTGCATAGAGAATGACTGTCATGACATGCCTGACTGACCACAATTAACCCTTTGAACCCTAGTCCCGCATATAGGCGTCCTTTTCAAACAGTGTACATGTGAATAGTACACTTGTCCTGTGCAAACAGTGAAGACCCAGATCAGAGGGCTCCGAAAGGAGCCCTCTGATCAGGGTCATCACTGTTTGTCATAATGTCAAACATTGACAAAAACATCCAATGAAAGTCTGAAATAGACTAGACTAAAATGGAAACTGGAATTGTCCATTTAAAGTTTCAGGGAGGAAAGAGTTAACACATGTATTGAAAGACTTATCTTATTAGGATCAACAGGCAATTATAATAATAATAATAATAATAATAACGACTTTATTTACTGAGGCTACACATTTAGGCAAGCCCAATCTTCCATGTGGGCCTCGACATATATACATAGTTACATCATATTTAACAAATCATGAAACAAACAGAATACAATATGTGATTAAACTTATGTTAAGGGGCCAATGTTTGAAGAACCATGTACACAGGTATTGTGGGTTTGCCCAATGCAGGACAAAAGCAGAGTAAAAAGTTCCTTTAGGACCTTCCCACCTAACTCCTGTCCTACACTAAGCAGCCACTTGTTTATATATAGAACGGAAAGTTTTTTGTTTTTTTTACATTTTGGGTGGCCACTTAATACAAGTTCAACTTCAATAATTTAGACAATAAAGCTACAAATAAAGAAAACGACTATTTAACCCATTACCCCTTAACCTGTTCTAGTATTAGAGATAGATAACCACTTAAAGCAGGTAGAAAGAAAGGCACATTCTGTCTTACTTTTAGTCCGCTTTAAGCTACAATGTGCTAGGATACAAGAAATGCTTGTCATGGAACATATTCATGACTGCAGAAAGGGGGCAATTTCTTCAGAGGCATAAAAAGGTGTATTCATGAGATAATGGGTTAGATAACACATTTAATGAAAACATTTTACACTGAAACTTTATGTTGACTGGTACTTCGTATTCTTGCAATGGGATTATGAACTGTCTGTATAATTTAACCCCCCCCCATAGGCATCACACAGGGATAGTCATTGTTATTGTTGAAATCAGGTGGCAGCTTAAGGCAAAATGAAAGTAAAGTAGAAAGCTCATAAATGAGGTTTCTGCTCACTTTCTTCCAGCCTTAAGCAATATCGTACATTTAATAGAGTGGGAATTGGTGATAAACATCTTTGCCTATGGTGGAAAGGGTTAATTATTTTGATCTGCAGAGAACCTCCACTGCAAATAGGCTTTTTTGAAACTATTTAAAGTATCAGACTGTCGTACTGACAAAGGTATTGTATTCCAAATTTTAGGACCTGAATAAGATAGTGACTTTCTAAAGAACTCTAGATTAGGTTTTGGAATATGTAACTCATTATTAGTTGCTGATCTAAGCTGACATATACCAATGGATTGAGTCTTTTTGAATTTGGATTGCATATATGCTGGAAATCTATGAATGTTAAAGGACTTGTAAAGGAGGATGGCTTTTTTGAATTCAACTCTGTCACCAAATTTCATCCAGCGTAGTTCTTTGAATAATGCCTCAGATGGTGTGTCATAGTCCTTATCTAGTATTATCCGTGCAGCTCTTTTTTGAAATTTGAGCATAAGATTTTGAAGTTCTTCAGAGCAGTTTCCCCAGATAGAACAGCAGTAATCCAAATGTGGTAGAATATAAGCATTGAAGAAGAGTTTACGGGTGTCAACATTTATGTATCTTTTTATTCTTAAAAGCAAATATAGATTTGCATTACACTTTTTCAGAGTTTGTTGAATTTGGTTTTTCCATTTTAAGTTATTGTCTACCTGAACACCAAGAAGTTTCTCAGACTCTGTGTACTCTATGGTATCATTACTTAAAACTAATTGAAAATCAGAATTTGACTTGATTTTGTTTAGAATTTGTGACGATGAAGAAATATACATTGCTTTTGTTTTTTGTGTGTTAGGTATCATTGCATTTTGATTACACCACTCTTGTATGGCATTAAGCTCTGTCTGCATTATTAAATTTACCTCTTGTACTGAATGTCCTATGACAGTAACAGTAGTATCATCAGCAAACATGTCAGTTAAAGATTGCTCTAGGTGTAACGGGAGGTCATTTATGTATATAAGAAACAGTATAGGTCCTAGAACAGAGCCCTGTGGTACTCCAGAGGATATATGAAGTGGATCAGACAGGTTGCCACAAACTGATACCTTTTGGGACCTATCCCTTGACCAGGCACTGTGACCTGATCTAGATCGTCTTTTTGGTGAAAAATCGTCGACACTTTTATTCCACTTACAACCTATGTTTGATTCAACTCAAGTGCCAGTTGAAAGACTTTTTATCACTGAACAAGAAATTTGAAACACTTACTTTTCACAAATGAAACAAAAAACTATGTATAAGCAACTAGAAACAGATTACTCCTTTACCTCATAAATATACCTTAACCCATTATCCCATAACCTATTTCCAGTTTTGAAGATTGGTGACCACTTAAAGCAGGTTGAAAGAAAAGCAGAAGATGTGCTTTACTTTCAGCCTTCTTTAAGCTTTAATCTGCTTGAATATAGAAAATATTTCATATGATACATATTCATGACTGTATATAATCTTCTTCAGTGGAGGAATAAATTATAGGCATAAAAAGTTGTATTGATTGGGTAATGGGTTAAAGCTTTTTTACCCCCTCCCCTCCCCCCCCACACACACCCGCGTGACATAGTTGGGATACATATTATTTTGGTAAGCGGACATGAGCCCCCCGGACACGAGCCCCCTGGCCGATTTTGCGCGGGCGGACACGAGCCCCCCCCCCCCCCCCCGCCTGTTTTGCGCGGGCGGACATGAGCCCCCCGTCCCAACCTATGATAAGATACATTTTTTATTGTTTAAAATTGTAGATTTAAAACTTCAAAACGTGTTTTAAGTGTTATTTTGTCATTATTACACTTTATTTATTAAACTTACGACCCCAAATGTTTGAGAACTTTGATATGTTTGAGAATTATGAGACACAAACAACACCTTTAACTTACGTTTATAAGGACAATGGCATAAATCATTCTATCAAACTTACACGTTTCACTGGCGGTGTTTCTTCAGTAAAAAGAGTCAATTAAACAATTAATTCAATGTATCATCAAAGTGATACCGACAGTTTGATTCGCTAATAGCCAACGATTATCTTATTTTGTCACTATTGTGTAATCAAGTTGACAATATAAATGATTAGATCTATCATCATTATTTTTTTCCTATGAGGTATCATGATTAAAATGAAACAATTAATTATTGGCGATTTTTTACTTACAAGCAAGGCAATATTTATAGCCGAAGAAAAACTTCATTTTTTCTACAAATATTAACAAAATATTAATTATCTGTCCGACCAGGGGGGCTTATGTCCGCCCGCGCAAAACAGGTGGGGGGCTCTAGTCCGCCCGCGCAAAATCGGCCGGGGGGCTCGTGTCCGGGGGGGGGCTCATGTCCGTCAATCATTATTTTTGCCCGGTCTGTCTGTCTGTCCACAACATTAACCATGACCATGACCTTACAACTACATGTGATAGAGACTTCATATTGGCCATGTGTGCTCAACTTAAGAAGCTTTTGAGCTCAGTACAACTTCAGTCATGTTCAACAAAGATCAAAGTCATTAAGAGGTGAAAATTAATTAAAGGCTGAAACTAACCTTGGCCTTAACTTTTGAACTACATGTGATATAGACTTCAAAAAAACTATATTGGGCTCAGTACAAGTTGGGTCATATCAGACAATGTTCAATGTTATTTTAACCCATTATCCCATAGATACGCCTTTTTACGCCAACACTGAAGAAAATAGTTCCACTTTGTACAGTCATGAATATGCCTCAAAAGAAATATATTCTATACTAGCAGAGTGTACCATAAAGCAGGTTGAAAGGAAAGAAGAATGCACCTTAAGGTGCATGCTGCTTTACTGTCTAGTAACCTACTTTAAGTGGTCACCTATCTTCATTACTAAGAAGTAGACTATGGGGTAATGGGTTAAGGTCATTGGCATTTCAAGGGGCATAGTGGTTCACAAACCCATCTTGTTAACACCTTCACCAACAGTATAATAGGTCTGAAATGGGTCTACACTGTTGCATGCAGTTTCAAAGTAATTGTAATCTAATTAATTACATTTACAAAGAAATTGTAATTTAATTAATTACATTCTCAAATTCCCTGTAATTGTAATTTAATTGAGACGTTTGACAAGTAATTGTAATATAATTAATTACATTTCCAAGTAATTGACCCCAGGTCTGGCTGAAAGTAAAGCAGAATGCGCTTTAAGGCGCATTCTGCTTTACTTTTAACCTGCTTTAAGTGGTCAGCTATTTTCAAAAATAGAAACAGGCTATGGGTTAATGGGTTAAGCTAAACACATTAATTAGGAAAGAATAATGTCTTGTCTATTGTAATTAGGTCTAATTACTTCATGGATTACCCAAGCCATCTGGCTGTGATTCATGAATTTGGCATCCCTTTGAATATCAAAATGTCATAACAACTTTTGAAATAGTAAGATTTATCCTTTTACCCGATAGTCTGTTTCTAGATTTGAAGACAGGGGACCACTTAAAGCAGGTTGAAAATAAAGCAGAATGTGCCATAAGACACATTGTGCTTTACTTTCAGTCTGTTTTAAGCTACCATCTGCTAAGATATAGAAAATATTTATTAAGTTGCATATTCTTGACTGTATGAAGTGGAACTACTTTTTGCAGTGAAGGAATGAATTAAATGTGTAAAAAGGTGTACCTGTAGGGTAAAGGGTTTATTATGTCTAATGACTGCTTTAATTACCCAATCCAACTGACTGTTTTTTGAAAGCATTCCTTTGAATTATCAACGTGTCATGAGAACTTTTGAAATAATGAGATTTAAACAATGGATTAGTAATAACAATACTCATTGACTTTTAACTCTTTCAACACTAAGTAACTCTTGTGGATGATTATGTACCCTTGTGGATATTTTGAATTACCAAAGTATGAACCTCGGGCCCGTTTCATAAAACTTCGTACGACAAATGTTGTCGTAAGTCAGATTATAAAAGTCTCAATTACTATTTTATTTCTCCATCTAATCCTGTCTTGTGATATCTCTTTGGAATCGTCTTGAAAAGACGATTCCAAAGAGATATCACAAGACAGGATAAGATAGAGAAATAAGAATTAAATGTTTTTTAAAGTTTTGACTTACGACCATTATTGTCGTAGGAAGTTTTATGAAACGGACCCCAGTCTACTTTGAATTCTGGGTTGTTTAACAAATACTAGTCTAAATGAGCTAACAATGTAGACCCTGATCAGAGGGCTCCAATAGGAGCCCTCTGATCTTCGTCTACACTGTTTGCAAGTGTTATGAGTACATTTTAACAGGTCTATGGTGTTAAAAGAGTTAAACTTAAAAGCTATATTATTAAAATCAACATACATTTATTGTATTTGAAAAAATGCAATGTTTACCTTTTAAACGATGCTACAGTTTATAATCCTGTCATGACCTGGGGCCCGTTTTACTAAACTACTCACGTAATTTTTTTTGCGTAAGTCAAAAAATTTTCACTTGCTACAAATAGCAAATAGCCACATCAGAGGACGCGCTTTTAGCGCATCCTCTGATCTGGCTATTTGCTGTTTGCAAACGTTTATGATCGAAAAATAAGAGTAAAACGATTTTGACTTACGCAAAAAATTTGTGTAAGTAGTTTAGTATAACTGGCCCCTGCAGATTAGTAAAAAATTATCTGCCTAGGCTCTGTTCGTACAGATTTGGTTCTTTATTGCAGACATAGATGAATGCAATCCAACAAGTCCATGTCAACATATATGTACAGATAATGATGGGAGCTACACATGTTCTTGTCGTGATGGATATCGTTTGACACCTAACCTCCACAACTGTATCGGTGAGATTGCTTTTTATTGTACATGTATACCTATCAATGATTTATAGAGATTTCTCAGTTAGAAAAATTTCATATGCGTCACAGTTGATATAATTTTTTGTGACGTCACATCACAATATCTATTTTGACATCCCACGTAAACAATTAATTTTGTGTGTGTTCTCTCTAAAATTGTCATTAAAATGCATATAATAAATAGAATAATCAATTCCTTTGGATGGATATGAAATCTATGCCACTCGAATGGGTATTTTTCTGCTAAAAAACTCGTCTTGCGGACTCGTTTTTAACCAGATAACAACCCATTTTGTGATATATTTTTCATATAAATCCAAAGGAATTGATTATCCTCTACCTATCATCATCATCATCGGTATTTAGATTAATGTGCAGGTGATTTTGTATAAGGTTAACATATTGAGCCATAGCCACGAGTATGCTCATCATTTGTAAGCAGTGTACCTGTGAAGAGTACACTTGTCCTAAGCAATTAGTGCTGGCTCAGATCAGAGGGATCCCGCAGAATTCGTCTGATCAGGGTCTGCACTGCTTTTAATTTTGCAATTTATGAAGGTTTTCCTGGTAAATCATGGACTGAGCTTATAGAAAAAGTAACTACCGTATTTACTCTAACAGTTCGGACACAAACAAATAATCATATTTTTTCCTGTCCGAATACATTAAAAAAAAATTATTTTAGTAGGTGTTCAAATTCATAGAAATAGTAAAAAATATATCCTTAATGAAGTATTGATTCCTCTCATACCAATATGGCCGAACATCAAAACCAATCTTCGGCACCTTTAACTCTTTGGACCCTAGTCCCGCATATAGGCGTGCTTTTCAAACAGTGTACATGTGAATAGTACACATGACCTATGCAAACAGTGAAGACCCAGATCAGAGGGCTCCGAAAGGAGCCCTCTGATCAGGGTCTTCACTGTTTGTCACAATGCCAAAAATTTACAAAAACAACCCTTTAAAGTCAGAAATGGACTAGACTAAAATGGAAACTGGAATTGTCCATTTAAAGTTTCAGGGAGGAAAGAGTTAAACTAATGAATGCTTTCCTATGCTGCTGAAAGTTTGATTAAGCTGACAGTAAAAAGAAAATATATCAGATAATCACCTTGAATTTTCGCCTCTAATAGCATCCAATAATTACCCTCTCTATATACATACTTTACAAACACACATTACCCCTAACACAGACACTTTTTACACACAAGGTGACAAAAACATCACATCATAATTATGGAGCCCTGCCCATTTTGATAGTGATCGATGGCTGTGTTTTGTTTTCAGATATTGATGAATGTAATGAGGACATAGATAACTGTGATGGTGGGTGTATAGATCGTGATGGCTCATACGAGTGTACCTGTCCTCTTGGTTATGTTCTGTTTGACAGTGCTGAGGGTGTTTCAGGCTATGAGTTACCAGCTGTAGAGGATGGGACCCGTCCCACTGATGTGTTCTACATAAACCACACCTGTGTCTGTAAGTCAAGCTTTCTCACTCCCAAACATTTGTTCTGCCTTGGGTCAGACAGGTATGAGCAAAAAGTGTAGACCCTGATCAGACTGCTCCCTCAGGAGCAGTCTGATCAGGATCAACACTGTTTTCTATTCTTTGTACTTTTTGGACAAATTAGTGTATGATTAAAGAAATTTGTTCAAATTTTATCAATTTAGTTACAGAAATTAAAGAGGTTATCCCAATATATTGCTCCCTCCCCAACAACGGCCCCCTAAACAAGGATTTCCTCCTTACAAGTTTGCTGCTGTTCCCCAAACAATACAATTATGTCTAGTACTTTCACTGCTGCAATATCATCTGCTTGTTATATTTGTTTGCTGTTTGTTGCATTTAAGTTTGCATCATCAATGGCATTAAATATTTAGTTGCAATGTTCAGTTTTTAGACTGAGTGCCAACGTTACGACCCAATGGGAGGCAAAATATGTGTGTGTTGTTCAAAGGGAGTCATTATAGGGAGGGAAAATTGAGAGTTGGCTTACATTTGCAAACAGCTTGAATCCAGATCAGACGCTGCGTAACGCAGCGTCTGATCTGGAATTAAGCTGTTTGTCACTCTTCTTTATTTATATTTTTCTGTCAAAATGTCCAATGTGTGACTTTGAGATAAACAGCAGATGACAATTTTAAGCAGAAGATATAGCAGACTGAAAAAGGTTGGACATAATTTCTTGTTTTGGGATCAGCGGCAAGCGTTGTTATGAGGAGGGAATGGTTGTAGGAAGGGAGCACTGTACACTGTAATTTAGTCTTGCTTTCTCTTCTTTGTTGCAGAGAGACATCTGTTTATGCCAGGGCTGCCATAAGTTGACATTAAAAATCCTAAGATTTCCAAATTTGCATTTTTCAAGTGCGATTTTACGAATCGTACCTTTTCCCCATCTCCTATTTCTAGTTTTGTTGACAGGTGGCTGCTTAAAGCAGACTTAAAGTAAGGCGCATTCTGCTTTACTTTCAGCCTTCCTTAAACTACCATGTACTAGAAAAAAATCCGAAGATTAAGGAAAAATCCGGAGAAATGGCAGCCCTGTTATGCCGAATTTATTTTGCTAATATATTCTGTTGTTTTTTTACAGTGAGAGGATGTCCGGCTCCAGATAACACTGTGAACAATGCTATGCTCCTTTCTAAGAAAGATTACTATCGTTACGGAGACTACATCGAATACATGTGTAACCTTGGTTACACGGTCAGATCAACAGTACGGAAGTGCGAAAGTAATGGACAATGGACGGGAATTGTTCCGGATTGCACTGGTAAATAGATTTTTAAAATACTTATTTATTTAAATCCTAATAATACTTTCAAACTTTCTTTAACCCTTTCCTCCCTGAAACCTCAAATGGACAGTTCTAATTTTCAATTTAGTGTAGTCCATTTTTGACCTTTTAGGGTTGATTTTTACAAAATGACAAACAGTGCAGAAAGCTCCTACATGAGTTTTTCAACTTTACTTTCAAACTCATTCTGCAACCATCTATCCGTAGCACTGAACCAACATATTAACCCTTAGCCCGCCAAATAAATTGTCGTCTGCTATATTTCTCGTCTGCTTCAAGTTTCAAAGTGCTTCAAAATTGCTAAAAATTGCTGAAAATGTTGTCCGAGTGTCAAACAGCTTGGATCCGGATGAGACGCCGAGTTACTCGGCGTCTCATCCGGATCCAAGCTGTTTGCATATGGAGCTATAGTCGTGAGTGGCAGGCTAAGGGTTAACTCTTTGAACCCTAGCCAGGCATATATGCATCATTTGCAAACAGTGTATATGTGATCAGGGTCTACACTGTTTGCATAGGACAAGACTAGTGTACTCCTTACATGTACACTGTTTGCAAATGGGGTAATGGGTTAACCAATGTCACAGACAGAATCGTGCACACTGGCTTATGATATGATGAATAATCAATACTAAAGCTGGAATGATGTAATTTTTGCTGATGAATCAGTATTCTCCGTAAGTTTTGCAGATAAAAGTGTTTGTCTGCACGGAAGTCAACATGAATGTTATTTCGACGGTTGTGTTGTAGAGCGTGATCCATTCGGTTCTGTTATATTTTCATACTAAGCTGTCATACTTGTTCTGTTATAGCTGTCATACTTGTTTTGTTATATTTTCATACTTGTTCTGTTAAGCTGTCATACTTGTTCTGTTATAGCTGTCATACTTGTTTTGTTATATTTTCATACTTGTTCTGATGTTAAGCTGTCATACTTGTTCTGTTATAGCTGTCATACTTGTTTTGTTATATTTTCATACTTGTTCTGATGTTAAGCTGTCATACTTGTTCTGTTATAGCTGTCATACTTGTTATGCTCCCCTTTAGCCTTTAGGGGGGGAGCATATAGTCGCCGCTTTGTCCGTCCGTCCGTGTTGCCGTCCGTCCGTCACGCTTTTTTGTCCGGAGCAGATCTCTTGACGGTACACTGTAGGTTGATGAAACTTGATACAGTGATAGAGAATGACAGGAGGAGGTGCAGTCCACAAGAACCGTAGCTCTCTCATCTCCCAATTGTGAATTATCTCCCTTTTTCTCATAAAAAAAATCAATTTTGTCCGGAGCATATCTCTGGACCGTTACACTGAAAGTTGATGAAACTTGTAACAGTGATAGAGGATGACTAAAGGAAGTGCAGTACATAAGAACGGTAACTCTGTCATCCCCCAATATTGAATTATCTCCCTTTTTCTAAAAATACAAAAATAAATTGTCCGGAGTATATCTCTTGACTGCTACACCGTAATTTAATGGAACTTGATACAGTGATAGGTGATGACATAAGGAGGTGCAGTACACAAGAACCATGACTCTATCATCTCCCAATATTTAATTATCTCCCCTTTTCTATTTAAAAAAAAATCAAATTTGTTCTGGAGCATATCTCCTGAGCATTGCATTGTAAGTTGATGAAACTTGATACAGTGATAAGAGATGACAGAAAGAGTGCTGTACTCAAGAACCATAACTCTGCCATTTCCCAATATTGAATTATCTCCCTTTTTCTGCATAGATTTTTAAAAAATCAAAGTTTCTGCCGCACTGTAACTTGAACCTTGATACTGTGTAATGACAAAAAGAAGTGTAGTACACAAAAATTATAACTCTGTCATCTCCAAATATTGAATTGCCTCCCTTTTTCATAATAAATTCATTTTTGTCCGAAGCATATCTCCTGAATGTTACATTGTAAGTTGATGAAACTTGTTACTGTGTTCACCTACTAAACATGCTATACCTTGGGCTTTTTCTTTGTGGGGAGCATCCATCGTTGGGAACGATATTCTTGTTCTGTTATATTTTCATACTTGTTTTGATAAGCTGTCATACTTGTTCTGTTATAGCTGTCATACTTGTTCTGTTATATTTTCATACTTGTTCTGTTGTTAAATATCATACAATTTTCTGTGATAGTTGTTGTACAATGTTCTGTTATAGTTGTCATACATTGTTCTGTTATAGCTGTCATACTCGTTCTGTTACAGCTGCCACATGTGAGGAAGATGCTGAAGCTCTAGGTGTGATTAATCCGTCATTCAATCGTGGAGAATTATCATATGGAGATGTACTGGCCCTTAATTGCTCATTGGCAGGAAGGGAATTTACAAATTACAGATTCTGCACATATAACAAAGATTTAGACAAATACGAACTGCAAGGTGCTCCATATGACTGCGGTGGTAAGTAGATATTACCATAGGTGGTTCTCTCTCAAAAAAAAAATCTCGAAAAAAAAATAAAAAAAATTGTACCCTTACTCTTTTTATATACTTGTTCTATAAATAGATAGACTCTAGTATGTATATTACCAGCTCGAGAGAACCACCTGTGGATATTACAGCAAAGTGACAAACTCAACAGGGCTACAGATAAGGGAATTATTTCAAAAACTAAAATATTCAAGGCCACATTAAAGCCTATGTTGTGAATACTCATAAGAACCATCGCCAAAAAATTCTTATGAGTATTAACACCATAGGATTTGGTGCTGACACAGGGCTGCCATTTCTTCGGATTTTTCTGAAATCTTCGGATTTTCATCCTAGAAGATGGTAGCTTAAAATAGGCTGAAAGTAAAGCAGAATGCACCTTAAGGTACATTCTGCTTTAATTTCAACCTGCTTTAAGTATTTTTAATGCGCTTGAAAAAATAGAACATTTGGAAGTCTTTTGGAGATTTTTCATGATCAAGTTATGGCAGCCCTGCTGACATGAAAGAGAAAATAGTGGATTGTTCAAGTTACTTTCCTCTATCTGGAGCTCTGGCTCTAGAGAATGAAAATCTCTGAAGTACTAAGAATAAAAATACTATCTCTTCATCAAACCCTATAGTGTTTCTACTCAGGCCTAAACAAAAAGATGTGTGTTTCCGGTTTCCCGACCGACCCTATTTTTTAATTTAAAAAAAAAAAAAAAAAATATTTTTTTTATTTTTTAGGGGAAAGTTTTTTTGGTGAGGGGAAAAATATACGGGAGGGGAAGGGGCCGTTATTCGATGCCCGTTACAGAAGGAAATAAAAAGCCTTGTATTAAAAGCAAACACACCACATTTTTTTTAAATATAATAATTATTTGATGCAATGGTTTTCAGATTGAAACAAGAACTATTTCACATAATTATATTATGAAATACCTTACAATTTAAACTTGCAAATCAAGATAAATCATTTCAGACACTTTCAATGTTGAATACAACAAGAGCAAGGTCATTATTTGTCATATAAACCCATCCTTTGATTGTAAAACAATCCGCATATATGCCCTATATAAAAACTTTTTAAAAAATAAAAACTTTTTCCTACCGACCTACCCTAAAATTTTGAGAGGGCGAAACCAGAAACACACATATTTTTGTTTTAGGCCTCATTAGAAATGTCTCATGGAGATAATTTTATGAGTTATCACACTACAAGAATTAGTTCATGAGTCCTGAATAAACCCTTTCCTCCATAGAAGCACCTTTTAACACATTTAATTTATTCCTCCATTAAAAAAAATTCAGTAAACATCGATTATTACGAACACCTCAGGACCTCCATAAAGTGTTCACTATAGGCAAAGTTTGTTATAAATGTATAACGAACTAGTATGCTATAGGCGAGGTTGGTATAACGAACCGTTTGGATGTATAACGAATATCAAGTTCAGTTATGTTGACATGTACATGTACATGTTAGGCAAAGAATAATATTTATGATTTAATGAAAAAGTTGTTGAAAACACCATCTCCATTGCCTTTTATAGGATTAACATAGAAAGCAATGGAGATGGTGTCTTCAACAACTTAAGTTTCATTATTACACATCTGTCATTTTACTAAGACTTGAGTTGGCTGAATAATTCCAAATGTTTAATAATCATTAATGATTTCTTTTTAAAATGATTGCATTTCATGGTGCCATGTGATGTTCACATTGCCGTGGCAACACTATTAAGAACAATAGTCATGGATTTTCACTAGTGTTCTAAAGTTGCTTAGCAACCGAATCAAATCAGAATTGTATAAAAATTTCACCTTTCAGTCTGATCGGAAATTAATTCAGCTTTTGTTGAATATTTACCTTTAGTGACCTTAAGTTAATCGACAGGTTCCTGTTTACCTCAGCTCAAGTACATCAAAAACGTATGACAGATTTCCAGGGTGGGAACTTATTTATGACCAATGACTGTATTTTCTTCAGTGGAGGAATAAATAATAGGCATAATTTTATGGGGTAAAGGGCTAATACAGGGCTCCAGATATGGGGAGTATTTCAAAAATTAAAATCTTTGTTTCTGCATTAAACCCTATGGTGTCACTACTCATTAGAATCATCTCTTCGAGACGATTCTAATGAGTAGTAACACCATAGGATTTTGTGCTGAAATGAATGAGAAATTGTTAAATTTGTTCAGTTAACCCTCTTCTTATCTGGAGCCCTGCTAATAGAGGGGTTGTACTGTATTTGTTTCTTTCAGTCATTGATTGCGGGATACCCGAGGCGGTACCTGGATCTCTCAGACCTTCACTGACATCTACAACTTTTGGAAGTTCTTTTGACTTTCGATGCATTGATACGCTATCAGGAAGTAGCCAGAAGCTGGATTCAATTGTTAGGTGTGAAGCAGATGGAAACTGGGATTTTGGATCACTTAAGTGTGTTGGTAAGATGTAGAGAGACCACATTGTATGTACAGTGCTCCCTGTCTACAACGACACCCAATAGGAGACACATATTGTGTGTACTGTTCGAAGGCATTCGTTTTATGGAGGAAAAACAAAGACTCGGCTTACATTGCAGACAGCTTGAATCCAGATCAGACGCCGCGTAATGTGGCTCCTAATCTGGATTCAAGCTGTTTGTCACTTGTCTTTATATTTATTCTATCAAAATGTCCACTTGTATGTAACTTTGAGAAAAACAGCAGACACCAATTTAAGCAGCTGATATAGCAACAGTAAAAGTGTTAGACATAACTGTTCAGTTTAACCCTTTGAACCCTAGTCCCGCATATAGGCGTGCTTTTCAAACAGTGTACATGTGAATAGTATACATGTCCTAGGCAAACAGTGAAGACCGATCAGGGTATTCACTGTTTGTCATAACTCCAAAAATTGACAAAAACAACCCTTAAAAGTCAGAAATGGACTAGACTAAAATCGAAACTGGATTTGTCCATTTAAAGTTTCAGGGAGGAAAGAGTTAAGGAACTGCATTGTAAGGATGGAGTGGTTGTAAGGAGGGTCGTTGTAGGGAGGGAGCTATTTTGCAATAAAAAAACTTTTATGTTCCAATTAACTCTATTCAGTTGTTTTTAGCTCACCTGAGCCGAAGGCTCAGGATGAGCTATTGTGATACCATTCCGTCCGGTGTCTGGTGTCCGTCGTCCGTTGTCAGTCGTCCCTCGTCCGTTCACACTTTCAAACAACATCTCCTCTTAAACCACTGACCTGATTTCAACCAAACTTTGTCAGAAGCATCAGTGACAAGGGGGAACGAAATATTGTTCAAAGATTTTGGCTAGAGTAATTTCCCTTGATGTGGGACCAGTTCTTCTAACATGACTGTATAGACAACTTTTAATGCATAAGAAAATCTTAAAAAATCTTCTTCTCAGAAACCGAAATGCCCAGACCTTTGATAATTGGAATGTATCATTACCTAATGATCTTCTAGCAAGATTGTTCAAATTTTGACCCTCGGGCCAAAAATGGCCCTGCTCATGGGGCTTATCAGTTTTTAGCTCACCTGAGCCAAAGGCTCAAGGTGAGCTATTTGGATGGCCCTGTGTCCGTCGTCGTCCGTCGTTGTTAATAATTGCTTCAAATGACATCTCCTCCTATACCGCTAGATAGAATTCAACCAAACTTTACAGAAATGTTCCTTGGGTCAAGCTCTTTCAAATTTGTTCAAAGAATTAAAAACAATGCAGAACTCTGGTTGCCATGGCAACCAAAGTGAAAAAATAAGAAAATCTTAAAAATTCTTCTTGTCAAAAACTGCAAGGGCTAGAGCTTAGATATTGGGCACATAGCATCATCTACAGGTCCTTTATCAAGTTTGTTCAAATTATGCCCCTGGGGTCAAAATTGGCCCGGCCCCGGGAGTCACAGTTTAACATAGAGTTATATTGTGAAATTTTCAAACGTCTTCTTCTCTGAAACTAATGTGGCCAGAGCTTTGATATTTGGCATGGTGACACTTCTAGATGCCCTATACCAAAATTGTTCAAATGGTTCTGGTCTGTTGCATATCTAGGTCACAGGAGCTAAAAATAGATTTTTTTCAATGAAAACTTACAAAATCTTCTTGTCTGAAACTACAAAGGCCAGAGCTTAGATATTTGGATCGCCTACAGGTCCTCTATCAAGTTTGTTCAAATTATGCCCCTGGGGTCAAAATTGGCCCCGCCCGGGGGTCACAGTTTAACATAGAATTATAGAGTGAGCTTTTCAAACGTCTTCTTCTCTGACACTAATATGGCCAGAGCTTTTATATTGGGTATGGTGACTCTTTTAACTCTTTCCAGTCGAATCACGCCAATATGCGTCATAAAAATATAGGCTTTGCAGTCGGATCACGCCTGTGCGTGTGGTCTCTGCGTGATGTTAACATGCTACTTTTAAGTGTTTATTTAGTTATCAAAAAAGTGGTTTACAGCCTTTTTGTTTAATATCCATTTAAATTATACTTAATAATATTCCATTCTGAAAAAAGGTTTCCGAAATTTTGCTTTATTAACATGTTATTCACGTTTCAAAACTGCATGCTACAATTTGTGCGTAGACAATTGTGGTAAATGGTTCAACGCCGGTCGGGTTTGGATTTGGTGAAATGAGCTACCAAAAAGCTATTAAATATAAAGAATAATATTAGAACTCGAATAATAATTCATTTCTTACCCCGAAAATAGCTATTCCGGTGATGATTTACGGTTAAAACGGTTGAAAAGTCGTTCCCAATCCAACACTCCATTACGAAAGAACGGGTGGGGAAAATTATGTCGTATAAACTATGGCCTATTATAATCGTAAATTTCTGCGAAAATATCCGTGTAATGAACATTTTATATGAATGTAAATCGACAGTTAACTTCTTGAATTGTTTTTTCACCGATACACTATGAAAAATCCCATAAGAAAACAAAGAGATATGCCGAAATTGCGAAGCAGAATTTCTATGCACAATTCAACTAGCCCTATATGCCGCGTTCCGAATATTCGCAATTTGTGCATATGTGTATACGTGTGTTACAAGTAAACAAGATGGTTCATAAGCGTCTTTTTTTTTTCGTCGGTTTCACAAAGTATTATTTCTTTCTCTACTTTGTAAGACTGTGTTTTTAATAGGAGATATTGACATATAAAACGGCGTTAAAAATAGCGCTGTCATATTTTGAAATTGACTCGATCCAAAATGGCGGCGCGACAATGGTGGACATTATAGATGCAATACTAAATGTGGATATTTCGGGAAAGATTTACGTGTGAGAGAGACAACAAAGACAAAAAACAACTAACACAGGCCGGGATCGAATTCTTTCTTCATAAGACGCGATTCTGAATATGAATTATACAGTAAATAGACTGAGAAAACGATCCAAAATTGGACACTTGTTTATCAGCTACATCCGATTTGAAGGAAATTTTGAACTTTTTCGTCGAACCTGTTGCTGAATAAAATCTCTTAAAATACCAGACCAACGGATATTTCAGGTGATTGATTGGATCTTTTATAGAATTTGATCATTTGGGGATGAATAGTCAACAAGTTATGTAAGTATTTGTCATAATAGCAATGCACCCAAATCTGTCTTCTACCAGTATCTGCTACTACCCCCGCTATCGGCTATACGGTCTCGACTTCAAGCTACAAAACTATCCTAAGGAGCAAAGAGTTAAATATATTTTATATATTTTGTTCAAATTGTTTCGGTCTGTTGCATATCTAGGTCAGTCCTGGACATAAATCATTATCTCCATTTTTTCAGCTATTCTCAGGTGAGCGAAATATGTCCCATGGGGCTCTTGGTCTTAGGAAAACCTTTAAATATCTTCTTCTCTGAAACTGTATGGCCTAGATCATTAATATTTGACATGTAGCTTTGCCTTATGGTCCTCTACCAAGATTGTTCAAATTATGACCCCCGGGTCGAAATTGGCCCCGCCCCGGGGCTTATCAGTTTTACATAGACTTATATAGGAAAACCTTTAAAAATCTTCTTCTCTGAAACTATAAAGCCCAGATCTTTAATATTTGGCATGTAGCTTTGCCATGTGGTCCTCTACCAAGATTGTTCAAATTATGACCCCTGGGCCAAAAATTGCCCCACCCTGGGGCTTATCAGTTTTACATAGACTTATTTAGGAAAACCTTTAACAATCTTCTTGTAAGGCCTAGATCTTAAATATTTGGCATATAGCTTTGCCCTGTGGTCCTCTACCAAGATTGTTCAAATTATGACCCCAGGCCAAAAATGGCCCTGCCCCGGGGCTTATCAGTTTTATATAGACTTATATAGGAAAACCTTTAACAATCTTCTACTCTGAAACTGTAAGGCCTATTTCTTTAATATTTGGCATATAGCTTTGCCTTGTGGTCCTCTACCACGATTGTTCAAATTATGACCCCCGGGTCAAATATGTCCCCGCCCCGGGGCTTGTTAGTTTTTCATAGGAAACATTTAAAAATCTTATTCTCTGAAACCGTAAGGCCCAGATCATTTATATTTGACATGTAGCTTTGCGCTATGGTCCTCTACCAAGATTGTTCAAATCATGACCCCTGGATCAAATTTGGCCCGCCCTGGGGCTAATCAGTATTACATAGACTTATATTGGAAAACCTTTAAAAATCTTCTTCTCTAAAACTATAAGGCCCAGAGCTTTAATATTTGACATATACATAGCTTTGCTATGTGGTTCTCTACCAGGAGTGTTCAAATTATGACCCACTGACAAAAATGTTGTCTTGCCCAGTCAGCTTCTAATGTTCTCAGGTGAGCGAAATGTAGCCCTCTGGGCCTCTTGTTGTTAATATTTGGCATTATGACAAACAATGAAGACCCTGATCAGAGGGCTCCCTTCGGAGCCCTCTGATCTGGGTCTTCACTGTTTACACAGGACAAGTGTACTATTCATATGTACACTGTTTGAAAAGGGCGCCTATATGCGGGACTAGGGCTCAATGAGTTAACCTCTTTACTGCCACACCCTGAGTACAATGTATATTTGCAGACAGATTGGATCCTGATCAGACACTGTGTAATGCAGCGTCTTATCAGGATTCAAACAACTTGATGCTCATTTCAATATTTCTTAGGTCAAACTACCTAAGCTTTCAACTTGAGAAATAAAAGCAGATGACATTTGTTCAAAGTTGATGAAGTCATGTTTGGTGGTTTAAATAATGGGTTTTGCAAACAGTTTGGTGTCAGAGTAGATATCAAGCAATTGGTGTCTGATCAACCTTCAGAGCTCTAGATAAGGGGAATATTTCAGAAATTAAAATCTTTATTTATGCATTAAACCCTATGGTGTCACTACTTATTAGAATTGTCTCTTCGAGACGATTCTGATAAGTAGTAACCAGGGATTTCCCCAGGCCGTTCTCGCCTGTTGCAGGCGACATGCCTTCCCTCCAGGCGGTCTCTTCGGGACATGCTTTGATCTGGCCGACATGTCTTAATCCGTAGAGCAACTAGCCTTAATCAGTGCTCTGTGTTGTGTATTCCAGTAATTATTTCATAATTTACCAAACGCCGTCACGCGCGTCGGGCGTGTGCTTAGCTTCATCAACCAATCAGGAGCCGAATTTCCTTATCTAAACGGCGATTGACAGGGACTCGTTCCATTTTGAGCGAGATTAACTTTTGATTGACGTTTCTAAAATTGCTAGTGCAAGTAGATTCTACAACATGGCTAACTTTACAAACAGCGACTTGAATGATTTTCGGAAAACAAGCTACGAACAATGCTGAAAGAAAAATAAATACTAGCCGAAACCGGAATCTCGGACATTCCTTTTCCCAAATTTAACATTCATAAGATGATTAACGGTGGACTGAAAATTCGCCAGGAATAATGAGACGTGAAATCGCGTGTCGCCTCGGGAAAATATTCTCGAAACGGGGCCTGTTAAATAAGGAAATTCTCCGCAAATACAGAACAAATGAATGTTTTAAATGACTATAAATTACCAGATTAATCATATGTATGCAGTAAACCACTCTTAAACAGCTCCATTCCCTAATCAGTCGGATACGGCAGCAGCGCCTAGCTAAGACACACATTGCATAACAACAGACTGGTAGCTAAACAACTCAATAGAATTGCTTCACCACCAGCTATATAATATACACTGGATGTCCTAACACTCCGAACTGACCAGGGGAATTTGCATCTTTACCAATTATAGTCATTATGTAGGCTCCCTGTTATGGGATTTTACCTAACATATGCTATATACATACACTACATACGAGAGTTGATGTATCTATAGGATACGCAGTGAATGGCATATTGTGAGGGAGGTAATCAGATTACTCATATGTATGCAGTAAACCACTCTTAAACAGTCCATTCCCTAATCAGTCGGATACGGCAGCAGCGCCTAGCTAAGACACACATTGCATAACAACAGACTGGTAGCTAAACAACTCAATAGAATTGCTTCACCACCAGCTATATAATATACACTGGATGTCCTAACACTCCGAACTGACCAGTTTCTAAATATTTTTTATGTAATTATGTATAAAATAAGTGAATTAATGTGTTTCAGCTATTATCATTAGAGAGGTTTCGATTTCTTACTTGTACTGGTACGTACACGTGTAGCTCGATTTTTGTGCAGAATACCATCGTGACGTAATCAAGGTATGCGCACCTATCTTTTGATTTACAAGTTGGTAACGTGTGACATACAGTCTACACGTTAGAGTAAAACGTGTAAGTTCGTCATCATTTTATTCCTATTATTTATATAGCTAATGAGAATGTTATTTAATAGAATGTTGGAACAAACCCTTATCTTCATTTTGTATGTATTTATAGTCGCCGCTTTGTCCGTCCGTCCGTCCGCCCGTCTGTCCGTGCTTACGGGAGGGTACTTATGTGGCTAAAATTCTTAGCCCCATAATTGAAAAACATTAACCTGGCCATCTCTTGTGACATTAACCTGGCCATTTCTTGTGACATTAACCTGGCCAGTTGTGGGACATAGGGTTAGGGTTGGGTTAGCCTCCAGATAATTTTTTTCCAAGTTTTGCAAAAATAAATTGTAGCTTGTGTGGCTAGCCACCCAAAAGAAATGCATAGAAAATAGCCACATAAGTATCCTCCCGTTAGAACGTCCGTCCGTCCGTCACGCTTTTTTAGCTCACCTGGCACGAAGTGCCAAGGTGAGATATTGTGATCGCCCTGTGTCCGTCGTCCTCCGTCGTCCTCCGTCGTCGTGTGTCGTCAAACTTTTTCTTTAAAGATCTTCTTCTTGGAAACCACTGGACCAATTTCTTCAAAACTTCATAGGATTGTTCCTTGTAGGGTACTCTCTCAGATTTCTTCAAATATAGGTCATCCAATTGAAATTGTGGTTGCCATGGCAACCAATTGAAAAAACTTTAAAAATCTTCCTGTCAAAAACTACTGGTCCGAATTGAAAATAATTTTACCCAAATGTGCCATTGGTGACCCTCGATCAGATTTCTTAAAATAATGTTCCTAGTCTTAAAAAACATGACCGCTAGTGGGTGGGGCAGATTTTACATTTATGGCAATATAGTGAAAACTATAAAAATGAAAAAATAGACCTATTTCAGCACCAAACCCCACAGTGCTACCACACAACAGACTCGTCCCGAAGAGACGACTCTAATGAGATGCGACACCATACTGTTTAATGCAGAAAAGACTTTAGTTTATTTAGTAATCTCCCCCCCCCCCCCCCCCACCCCCCCTTTATCTGGAGCTCTGCCTTTAAGAATATAAAACCACCGGACGGGAATCGGACTGAGCACGGCATGCGGTATGAGTTCACAAACATGACATCACAATTATCACAGTATGACGTCATGATGAAACTTGAATTGCCGTATTCGTGAGGACTTAGCCTGGTTCCCATTATATGTTAACGCAGAGTCTGCGGCAATGACAAAACCAACGGTACTTTAAGAGATAAAATAGCCTCTCTCACATTGCTCTGGGGATATTGCCAAAACTATCAAAATAATTCCGTTCATACGTTTTGAAGCAATAATTCTACTAATAGGCACTTGGTACGCAACTGCTCGATGTTACCCGTGAGGGTGAGTAGCAGAAAGAACGAGATATAGAGAGAAATAAGCTCTTGTAATTGTGGGGACGTGACTGACGTCCCCGGAGTTACGGCGCGTCCCCACAACGAAGGTTTCTCGCGGAACGAATGTCCACGCAGATACGGTAATTCAAGTTCTCTCTCTCTCTCTCTCTCTCTCTATTTGTTTTACTACTCTATTTCGCTCCATCTCTATCTCTCACCTTCCCTCTTTCTGTCTCTCTCTCTGTCTCTTTGTGTGTGTGTGTCTCTCTGTGTCTTATTTTCTATCTGTGTCTCTCTGGCTGTGTATGTTTGTCTCTGTATCTCTGTCACCCTCTCTATTTCTTTCTTTCTTTCTCTCTATTTCTTTCTTTATTTCTCTCTCCCACTCTCTCTCCATCCCTCTCTCTTTCTCCCTCTCTCTTTCTTTTTCTCTCTCTTTTTGGATCTAAGACATAAAATATGATCATGTTCCTCTAATTTGAGAATAGATTTTTTCTATATCGAATCTATATTGATATACTATGTATATATCGATACCTAATCCAACGCTAGATCTATTAAAGCCTTATTTTACAGAAAAATGGCATCATCCTGTAAAAAATGGTTCTTTTCATCGAAACGCTTGGTGTCAAGCTGTTGAGAGAGGTGTTAGTACAAAACCCTTTCCAGAACAAAAAAAGCTGGGAAAGTATCGCCAACGCTATAAGAGATGCAGACATGCCCATCGATGGAAGACGAAACGCAAACACAATACATGTACATTAAAATGCAGAAAATTACATTTTTTGAAATTTATCACAAATTAATTTCATCTCAGATATAAAATGTTGGAAGCGTATTCAGATGCCGGGTTACCGTAAACGTGTTAATTTGGAAAGAATCCATATAGGCTTCATCAAGGATTAACATAACACAGTAAACTTAGTTAAAGACCTACATCATGCATGATTGTACAAGTTGTCCAATTTGGAAACATGATTTAGAAAATACGTGTATACATAATATATACAGTGAAGAAAACGTTATTCTTTCCCGTTTAAACGCAAACGAAACGCAAACGCAGTGCATTAAAATGACAAATTTTTGACAATTTTGACGACTCATTTGAGCCTGAGTGGTAAACAGTTTGGAGCCTGATCAGACGCCGGATTACCGGCGTCTGATCTGGCTCTAAACTTTTTGCAGTTGAAATAATAGTTTTAGCGTTTAAAACGCTTTTATTGGGAAATAATCACGTTTTCTCCACACGTACACGTTCACGTAAAAGAAATCGAAACCCTCTTTACAAATATTTTACTCGTGAGCGGGAACTTGTGGTCACACATACCCGTACCCGTACACGTAAGAAATCGAAACTCTCTATTTTTGTGCTTTAACAACTTGTAAGGTTTTACAATGTAATACTTTGTTGCAAAATAATGGAAAACTGCTTAATGCAAGCTGTAGTCAGCAACTTTACTGGGAGATCAGCAGGTACATGTATTATTATAGTAAACTTTAGTTATGAATTGTAACTTAAATATTGGTGCCCTACACGCACACGATCTAGGAAACAGAATAACACTTATTTCAGCCATTTCCATATAAACACACTATAGTATACACTACATAATGTATATGTATTGCTAAAAATGCACTATTTCATTGATTAAAGAGCAAACAATTTCGCCACACCCTCCCCCTATGCCCCAAATTCAACATGCCTTCAGAAAATCCTGGGGAAATCCCTGGTAACAATAGGATTTGGTGCTGAAATGAGTGAGAAAAAGTTGGATTTGTTCACTTCACTCGCTTTTATCTGGAGCCCCGATACACTTGCTTAAGTCAAACTTACCTGTATTTTGTAAGTTGAATTTCAATAACTTAGTCTGGTCTAAATCAAACATACATTTATTTCAATGTTCAGATACGGTTAAGCCACATTTTTAACTTTGAAATGTGGGTAGGTTGGACTTTAATTAAGCGCTTTCAAATGATCCAGTTTTAACTGTTTTTTATTCTTGTTTCTAGCATTGTCTTGTGAGGATCCGGGCGCCCCTGCTGGAGGACAAACTGTTGCCACTAGTCTTACTGACCAGAGTTCTTTGACCTTCAGATGTGACCAACCAGGATATGGCCTCAGTCATGATCAACCTCTTACTTGTTCTGGTACAAACTTTCCAGCTTTACCCGGTATCCCAACGTGCATCGGTATGTATGACAAACCATTTACAGTAAAACCTCTCTCATTTTGACCACTAAAACAAAGGCTAATTAATTGTATAAAAGTCTGGTGACAGCATAAAGCAAACTGGGGATAAATAGCTAGTCAGTCTCCTCCAGCAATAAAATCCTTCCCTAAAAGGAGTAAAATCCAAGGATACTAGTAGGTAAATAAATTGTACATAGTTGTATATTTCTTTGTGCATAGTTGTTTGCTTTTGCTTTTTGTGTACATGTTGAGCTCTGTCTATATCCTCAAGTGCTTTACTTTACTCATTTGTATGATCAACTTTTGATTAGTTGCCAATCTATCAACCCAGTGACTGCTTAACCCTTAACCCATTACCCGATAGCCTATTTATAGTATTGAATATAGGAGATAACTTGAAGCAGGTTGAAAGTAAAGCAGAATGCGCCTTAAGGCGCATTCTGCTTTACTTTCAGCCTGCTTTAATCTTCAATGTGCTAGAATAAAGAAAATATTCACCATAATATATATTCATGACTGGTTAAATTGGAACTTGTTCTGGTACAAACTTTCCCGCTTTACCCGGTGTCCCAAAGTGCATCGGTAAGTAAGACAAACCAGTTACAGTAAAACCTCTCTCATTTTGACCACTAAAACAAAGGCTAATTAACCCTTTCCCACATAGCATATCTCTAGTATTGAATATAGGTGTCCACTTAAAGCAGGTTGAAAGTAAAGCAGAATGCGCTTTAAGCGCATTCTGCTTTACTTTCAGCCTGCTTTAAGCTATCATCTGCTAGAATATAGAAAATATTTTGCATGATACATATTTATGACTGTATAAATTGGAACTATTTTCTTCAGTGAAGGAATAAACTTAATGCGCTAAAAGGCGCTTCTATGGGGGAAAGGGTTAATTGTATAAAAGTCTGATGACAGCATAAAGCAAACTGGCAATAAAACAGAAAAGCTCCTAAAGGAGCTTTCTGTTTTACAGTCGCCTAGCTTGCTTTATGCACTCATCTGCTAATTAAGTGGTTGTAATAGAGAAGGTTTGTTGCATATTAAAAGTGTCTATTGTAAACTTTGACACCAGATCAGATGCTGAGTAAAGGTGGCACCAAATTGTTTGTTTATTATACTAATATAAACCATCCATTGTTTTATCTTTTCTTTGAAACAATTGTCATTTTTCTACCTTTTATCACATTTAATTTGTGTGTTGTTTTATTTCCATAATACAGCAAGAATTGGTATATTTCCCATTTAATCCATTGTATTCAAGTGATTTGTACACTGTACATGTATATGCATCCTTTCCAAACAGTATACCTGTGAAGAGTACACTTGTCCAATGCAAACAACTTGCACCCAGATCAGAGGTTTTCTTAAAGGAAGCCTCTAGTCAGGGTCTAAACAGTCTAAAATTTTGTAGCATATTGTTAAAACCATTGCCACATAGTCCATTTCTAGTTTTAATATGGTTGACCACTTTAAACAGGTTGTCCTCTGCTGAAAAATAATAGTTCCAATTTATACTGTCACAAATTAAAATCATAAGAAATATTTTCTATATTCTAGCAGATAGTAGCTTAAAGCAGGCTGAAAGTAAAGCAGAATGCGCCTTAAATGTGCTTTAAGTGGTCACATATTTCAAAACTAGAAACAGGCTATGGGGTAATGGGTTAAGGCACATTCTGCGTTCATTCAACCTGCTTTAAGTGGTAATTGATGTCTTCAAACTAGAAACAGGCTATGGGATAGTGAATAAACAAGTTGTGTGTCTTTTACAGATATTGAAGCACCTGTGTTTACCAACTGTGATCGGGAAATTACACAACCTCTCTATCATCACCTTGCCAGTGATCTTAGACAGTCTGATTTAGTTTTGAGGGACAACACTGGCATATCTAGCCTGACAATAAATCCAGTAAATGCCAACACTTCTATGTACGTCACATTGCCAACAGTGCCCACATTGCCGATATCTATTGTATACACAGCCATTGACTATGCTGGAAATACTGCCACCTGTGAAGTTAAAGTATCAATTCAAGGTAAATTGGTAAAACTGTCAAACTTCTCTTTTACCACCATTAACTTTTCTGGGCGTGAGCGTGAGCGTGGCCAAGGTTAAAGTTTTTTGGACGGGTTGTTTTAAAGCTTAATATTTGTGCTAGGGTTATAAATTTTGTATGGAGGTTCATTTGGGGTTAAACATTGATGTTTTGAAGTTTGAATTTAAAAATAATTTTAATTTATGTCAATTTTTGACATGTTTTGGACTTAGGTTTTTCGACTACAAACCACCAGGTTAAAGTTTTTTGGACGGGTTGTTTTAAAGCTTAATAATTTTGCTAGGGTGCTTAAAGTTTGTATGGAGGTTCATTAGGGGTCAAACATTGATGTTATGAAGTTGAAATTTAAAAATAATTTTAATTTTTGTAAATATTTGACAAGATTTGGACTTGGGTATTTTCCTACTAAACACCAGGTTAAAGTTTTTTGGACGGGTTGTTTTATAGTTAAATACTTGTGCTAAGGTGCTGAAATTTTGTATGGAGATTCATTAGGGGTCAAACATTGATGTTTTTAAGTTGAAATTTAAAAATAATTTTGATATTTGTCAATTTTTGACACAATTTGGACTTAGTTGTTTTGACTACAAATCACCAGGTTAAAGGTTGCACGGGTTGTTTAAAGTTTAATAAAGATAGACTTAGACTCAATATTAATTTAATAATAGTTCTAAACTGAAAATTGATTTTCTTTTGATACAAGATGTTTTTTAGACCTAAACTTTAAACAGGCGAGCATCAGGTGGCTTTGACACCCATTTCTGGTTGGTAGTCATGTTCATCTTGGCAAGTCCTATCCGGACATACCAACATATTTTATCAATTGACTTTGACTATTGACCTAATTTTACTGTATTATTTTGGGGATGTCAACCATTATTCGAATATTCACTTTTAGCTGGCCTGTTCGTAGAACAGCAGAGCTAATGTCATACCCCCGGCGTGAGTGAGCGTGAGCGTGGCCAAGGTGGCCTTAGGTTGTTTGCTGCAAAACCCAAGGTTAAAGTTTTTTGGACGGGTTGTTTTAAAGTTTAATACTTGTACAAGAGTGCTGAAATTTTGTATGGAGGCTCATTTGGTGTCAAATAATGATATTATAAAGTTGGAATTTAAAAATAATTTAATTAATTTCAATTTTTAACATGTTTTGGACTTAGGTTTTTTGCTACAAAACCCCAGGTTAAAGTTTTTTGGACGGGTTGTTTTAAAGTTTAATACTTGTGCTAGAGTGCTAAAATGTAGTATGGAGGTTTATTTGGTGTCAAACAGTGATGTTATAAAGTTGGAATTTAAAAATAGTTTAATTTATTTCAATTTTTAACATGGTTTGGACTTAGATATTTTGCTACAAAACCCCAGGTTAAAGTTTTTTGGACGGGTTGTTTTAAAGTTTAATACTTGTACAAGAGTGCTGAAATTTTGTATTGAGTTTCATTTGGTGTCAAACGATAATATTATAAAGTTGCAATTTAAAAATAATTTAATTAATTTCAATTTTTAACATGTTTTGGATTTAGGTTTTTTGCTACAAAATCCCAGGTTAAAGTTTTTTGGACGGTTGTTTTAAAGGCACAATCCCACTCAAATTGGTGTTTAAAACGCGCAATTTCTTATATGTGTGCATTTTCTATGTATTAAAACTAAGTGAAATCGGGTGTAAGAAGCCTGACATATGCACCCACTTCGTAAAGAATCCTACCTAAATGTGTCGAATTCTTATCGTGATGGTTTACATTATAAGCGGGTTTGTTTACAAATATCACTACGGGCTGGTTCCGAGAACTTTCGAACGATTGCATAAAGGTCACGTGATTGATTCGGCCCCGACAATGTGTACATACATTTCATCAGTTTGTGTAGCATTTAGCGGTCAAACTTATAAGAGTTGTCTCTCTTTGATTGAAAAGCACTCGACTTGTTGTATAGAATTATGCAAATGAGCTTTACCGAGTATGTCCGTAAACTTTCGTCGCTATTCAAAAATAAACAAACTTGATGACTTGTTTCCACAAATTTCACTGTTCGTTAGCAATATTGCTTCAAATATCACCACGTATTACTTCTTTTTATATGGAACGCTTACGATAGTGACATAAATTTCATGTTAGAAAAATGTTCGATTCTGATTATGTGGGAGAAATATAGTGGCTTTAAAGTTTAGTACTTGTGCTAGAGTGCTAAAATTTTGTATGAAGGTTCATTTGGTGTCAAACAGTGATGAATATATAAACTAGACTAAGACTCATCATTCATTTATTAATCCTTCTAAACTGAAAATGGATTTGTTTTTGATACAAGATGTTTTTAGACTTAAATTTTAAACAGGTGAGCATCAGGTGGCTTTGACATCCTTTTCTGGTTACATATTATTGTAATGCATTTGTGTTTCATTTGCGTTTAAACAGGAAGAAGTTTTCTCCACTATATAGTGTAATGTGTTAATTATATTATGGCATATTTTAAGACACAGCAGTGCTCTTGTTGCAGATGAAACTCCACCAGATGTCGGCTGTCCTGGTCCTGTCCTGGAAAAAACATTGAATGCAGCAGACGATACAGAGGCAAATGATTTGACAGTAAATGATCTGACTGCATCGGATAACATAGAAATCAGTTCCCGCCAAATTACTCCCAACAACTTGCCTGAAACTTTCACGATAGATCACCTCTACAGCACGTACGATTACCAAGGGATAGTCACAGATACCAGCAACAATGTACGATCCTGCAGAGGACAGATTTTTGTAAAGCGTAAGTACAGGCTTGGTTATTTTGTACTATAATATTTTCCCCCATGAAACTTGAAATGGGCGATTCTCATTTCCAGTTTATTCTAGTTCATTTTTGACTCCTTTAATTTTAATTTAAGGTTGTTTTTGTCAACAAATTGCCATATTACAAATAGTGCAGAGCCTGTTCAGAGGACTTCTTTTTCTGGGTCTTCACTGTGTGCATAGGACAAGTGTATTCTTCACAGGTACACTGTTAACAAAGGGTGTATTAACTCTTTCCTCCCTGAAACTTTAAATGGACAATTCCACTTTCCATTTTAGTACAGTCCATTTCAGACTTTTAAGGGTTGTTTTTGTCAATGTTTGGCATTATGACAAACAGTGAATACCCTGATCAGAGGGCTCCTTTTGGAGCCCTCTGATCTGGGTCTTCACTCTTTGCACAGGACAAGTGTGTTATTCACATTTACACTGTTTGAAAAGGACGCCTATAGGCGGGACTAGGGTTCAAAGGGTTAAGGCAAGTTACTGTTTAACCCTTTACCCCATAGCCTGTTGCTATATTGAAGATAGGTGACCACTAAAAGCAGATTGAAATTATAGCAGAATTCACCATAAGGCACACTCTGCCATACTTTCAGCCTGCTGATAGCTACCATCTACTAGGATATAGAAAATATTTCTTATGGTTTACATAAACAGCTTGAATCCAGATCAGACAACGCATTAACGTGACATTTTATCTGGATTAAAGCTTTTTGCAAATGTAATCCAATTTCTCTATCTATAACGACTTCCTCCAAACAACGTACACAATCTTTGTCTCCTGTCGGTTGTTAGCTCACATGAGCCTTCTTCTCAGGATGAGCTATTGTGATCGCATTCAGTCGGTCGTTCGTAGTACGTCAAACGTCGTACGTCATCCGTTCACATTTTCAAACAACATCTCCTGTGAAACCACTGACCCAATTTCAACCAAACTTTGGGCTAGAGTTATTCCCCTTGATGTGGGACCAGATTTTCTAACATGACGGTACAGACAACTTTTAATGCATAAGAAAATCTTTAAATATTTTCTTCTCAGAAACCAAAAGACCCAGATCATTTAAATAAAATTTTGAAATGTAGCTTTGCCTTATGGTCATCTACCAAGATTGTTCAAATTATGACCCCCGGGTCAAATTTGTCCCCGCCCTGGGACTTATCAGTTTTATAAAGACTTATATAGGAGAACCTTTAAAAATCTTTTTATAGCTATATATATCGCAATTGTCTGCCCAGTCAGCTTAGGTACAATGTTCTCAGGTGAGCGACTTGTGAGCCATGGCCCTCTTGTATTTGTAGAGAGGGAGCACTGTAGTACTGAATTATAGTAGCAGACAAGGGCGGACTACTATAGGTCAATTGTTCATCACATTATGCAATCTTGTTTTCCTCTGTTTTAGCTGCGGAATGTTCGGACATATCCCTCACTCCACCTGAGTTTAGTGCAATGTCGTGTAGGAACATCGCTAATGGACGTACTTGTGATGTAACATGTTCAGATGATTTCACGTTTGTGGATGGCAAGACTAAAACATTTACCTGTATAAATGGAAATGGCGTGTGGCAAAACTATGTTCCTGCTTGTACTAGAGGTAAGACATAGAGGATAATTGTTTTTTTCAGTATAAGATCGAATTTAATCCATTGAGTGAACATCAGACGTTATATTTTCACGAGTGGCGAAGCCACGAGTGAAAATATAACAGTCTGATGTTCACGAAATGGATTAAATTCGATCTTATACTGAAAAAATACAATTATTCTATTTATTTATGCTTTTAAGCCACTTTTTAAACGAAATTGTTCAACAATTGTGAAAGCGAAAGTACATAATTTACCCCGTGTTGAGCCCCAAGTTTACATCGAACACATTAACGAAACAGTTTCCCGTACGATGACGTAACTTATTATTGATTTGACGTCATCCGAATTACGTCGTTGCTCTCGATTTTGGATTCGTGTTCTTCCGTTGAGTGGTTCGCGACAAATCGGACTGCCGGAATTTAACGATAAGACACGATTGACTACGATTTTTGGGGAGCCCTACGGGGAAAACGGCTATTGGTGATAATCCACTGCAGTGGATTACCAAGTGATAATCCACTGCTATTTTCCGGTAATCCACCGAAAAGCATAAATAAAGACTTGTTACCATTCTCAGTTTTAACGCTTTAACCCTTTCCCCTATAGAAGCGCCTTTTAGCGAATATTATTTATTCCTCCCCTAAAGAAAATAGTTCCAATTTAAGCAGTCATGAATATATATTATAGTGAATATTTTCTATATTCTAGCACATGATAGCTTAAAGCAGGCTGAAAGTTAAGCAGAATGCGCCTTAAGGCGCATTCTGCTTTACTTTCAGCCTGCTTTAAGTGGTCACCTATCTTCAATACTAGAAATAGGCTATGGGGTAATGGGTTAAACCATAGCCAATTTCTAGTTTTGAAAACAGGTAGGTCCTTAACCCATTGTCCCATAAATACACCTTTTTATGCCTTTAATTTATTCCTCTACTAAAGAAAAACGTTCAAATTTATATAGACATGAATATGGACCATAAGAATTATTTTCTATATCCTGGTGGATAATAGCTTAAAGCAGGCTGAAAGTAAAGCAGAATGCACCTTAAGGCACATTCTGCTTCACTATCAGCTATATTAAGTGGTCAACTATCTTCAATACTAGAAACAGGTTATGGGGTAATCGGTTAAAGCTGTTGAAAATAAAGCAGAATGCACCTTAAGGTGTCTTCTGCCTTTCTTCTAGCCTGCTCTGATCTACCATCTGCAAAAATAAAGTATTTCCTACAGTACATATTCATGACTGTAAAAAGTGGAACTATTTTCTTCAGTGGAGGAGTAAATTGAAGGCATAAAAAGCATAGTTTTAGTTAATGGGTTAAACAAGTTCTCTCGTTAAACTGATTGGTCCTAATGAAACTTGTTATGGACATTTCCAGCCTTAAATTAAGTTTCAGATTCATTTTTGGCTATTAAAACTTTTCTTGCAGTACACTATATATACAGTGCTCCCTCTCTAAAACTGCATCCAATGGGAGAAAAAGATTATGTGTGTTGTTCGGAGGGAGTCGTTACAGGGAGGGAAATTGCCTTACATTTGCAAACAGCTTGAATCCAGATCAGACGCCACGTAACGCGGCGTCTGATCTGGATTCAAGCTGTTTGTCACTAAGTCATTAAGTTTTTTATGTCAAAATGTACAATATGAAACTTTGAGAAAAGCAGCAGCTGACAACTTTAAGGAGACGATATTGCAGCAGTGAAATCATTTGACATAAATGTCCCGTTTAGGGAACTGCAGCAAGGGTCGTTTTAAGGAGGGAGTCTTTGTTGAGAGGGCCGTTGTAGAGAGGGAACACTGTATATTGCAAAATGACAAACTACAGTACTGTAGGAACTTCCTCATGGAAGTGGGTCAACACTGTATGCATAGGTGTACTCTTCACAGGTGCAATATTTGTAAAGGAAGTCTACATATTAGTCCTGAAACAGTTACCAGAAATTTGTTACCCCTTAATCATTGTTCCTAACCAGGGTTAACCGGTTAATTGTAACTTGAATGTGCCGACTGACACCATAGGTCCCTATGACTGAAACAGACTTAGTCAGTAAGGGTGGGACTTTACTTGTGTACAGGGTAACGTTCAATTGTTTTACCTATAAACATTTACAAATTGGGAGACCGATTGCGTGTGTTATTGATAATACAATAATAAAAGTCTTGATGCCAAAGAATTGTCTAATTATTTTACCATGCATACAGGGGTAGGGCCATAATAAATTGCAAAGAAAAGAAGTATTGATTATATAAAATACACTTACATGTATGTTGCATGAATCTGTTGATCAATAAATCGTTTTTAAAGAGCTGCTATTCGAGGTCTTCTCTAAAAATAAGTTGCATTTGAAAAATAATAACTCCAACACACATAATAATTGTACACAGCCAAATATCAAGACTAATTCTGCATTATGTAATAGATAATTTATTGGCCCCATGCTTGTCTTATTTGGGACTTTACCCTTTCACCCTAAATTTCTCTTGTGGGTAGTTATAATCCTTTTGGGCTTTTCTGGTATAAGTGTGTTGAACCAGTCTACTGTTACATTTTTGGTATTACAACAAAAACCAATGAAACTATCAAACAGTGCAGACCCTGATCAGAGGGCTCCTATAGGAGCCCTCTGATCAGGGTCTACACTGTTTGCATTTGTTATCAGTTATCTCTACAGAGGGCTGTAGGGTTAATAAACCGAGTTTGGATGTTTAATCACAGTGCTTTACACTTGTAATACAACAGACTCTGTTGATCATAAACGTAGAGCATCTTATCCCGGTTTTCTCTATTCACTCTCCTCTCTCTGGGGCGTCCAATTAACCTGTAGATGCAGAAACGGATGTTTAAACAAGCAAACAAAACAAAAAATATCTTTGATAAGATAATTGTTTTCTGTTTTCTATTTTAGACAGGACAAAGCCTGAATTGGTATGCCCACTTAGCCAGACTTTGATATATGAAAACACGGATAGAGCTATTCAGTTCTCTAGTCTTGGCTATATACAACAAGACAACAATGATTTGGACGCAGCTATCTTCACTCCTTCAAGCAAAACATTCACATCGGATGACCTGTACACCACTACAGATATCACATTGTCCGTGAGAGACATTGCAGGAAATGTAGGAACCTGCAGCTTTCAATACACATTGCTGCGTAAGTAAAACTCACAACCTCTGCCATCAGTTCACAGGGCTCCAGATAAGAGGAAGTTCACTGAGCAAATTCAATATTTTCTCACTCATTTCAGCACCAATCCTATGGTGTTACTACTCATTAGAATCCTCTCGAAGAGACGATTCTAATGAGTTGTAACACCATAGGGTTTTATGCAGAAATAAAGATTTTAGTTTTTGAAAAACTACCCTTATCTGGAGCCCTGAGTTCAGTACTGAAATCGATGACCGTCGATGGTCATCAATTACGAGTTGGCTACCGGTCTGAAATACAGTGGAGAAAACGTTATTCACCCGGTCTAATGTAAATGCATTGCAATGAAATATAGAAAATGACAACTTTTTAACACTTCTGACTACCAGTTTTAATCTGAGTGGCAAACAGTTTGGAGCCTGATCAGACACCGGCTCCACTGTTTGCAATAAAAATAATAGTTTCAGCATGAACGAGGTTATTTTGAAATAATACGATTTCTCTTCTGTTCTCTGCACGCTCCACACGGGGCACAAACTGCTAATCTAAACAGCAAACAGTGGTAACTAAACACGCTGCAGATAGGAGAGTGTTTCAAACAGACATCCCTTGACACCCTGAACTTAACCCTTTACCCCATAGCCTTTTTCTAGTTTTGAAAATAGGTGAGTGCCGAAAGCAGGTTGAAAGTAAAGCAGAATGCGCCCTAAGGCGCATTCTGCTTTACTTTCAACCTGCTTTAAGTTACCATCTGCTAGAATGAAGAAAATATTCCTTCTGATACATATTCATGACTGTATTGATTTGAATTATTTTCTTCCACGGAGGATTCAACGGAATGGGCTAAAAGGCACTTCTATAAGGTAAAGGGTTAACTGTCACTGTTAGTGACACCAGATGGCACATTTGCAAACAGTTTGGATCCTGATGAGATGCCGTGTAACAGGGCATGATCTGGTCACAATCAAAACTGCTTGACACTCATGTCAAAATTTAAGTCAGTCATGCTGCCTTAAATAAAAATTTAAAACAATATTGCAGACAAAAATATGGGGATGTAGGGGCAGGGCTGCTATTTCTCCAATTTTTTTCCGAAATCTTGGGATTTCTTACCTAGCAGATGGTAGCTTAAAGCAGGCTGAAAGAAAAGCAGAATGCGCCTTATGGCGCATTCTGCTTTACTTTCAACCTGATTTAAGTAATTATGCTTGAAAAATAGGAAAGTTGGAAATCTAATGATTTTTCAAAATCAAATTATGGCAGTCCTGTAGGGGGCTGTAAAAACCTCACAATAAATAGGACAAGGATATTGTTTAAAAAAAAAAATACAAAAAACCCACACCCAGATGCACTCTTTCATTGGTGAAGTGGGTGGAGTGGGTTGGTGTATTACTTCATTAACAAATGTAACATTTCAGATGATAGATTACAGTGCTTCCTCTCTACATCAACACCAAGTGTTGTTTTAAGGAGGGAGTCATTGTTTAGAGGGCCATTGTAGGGAGGGAGGGAGCAATGTTAGTATTAAAACAATTATTTCCATTCAAAACAGTTTGGAATTTATTAAATGGGTTAGAAGGCATATATATGTGGGTCTATATATGTTAAATTGGGGAAATAAGAATGTGTTGATGAATTCTAAATTTCTAACCCATATTGTTTTATGTTTTGAATATTTTCAGCCAAGGATTGTTCACCTCATTCATTCCCTCAGCCTGTGAATGCAAAACCTAATGGGTGCTCTCAAACTTCTAACGGGTACAGATGTGAAGTGGAATGTAATGATGGCTTCGTTCTTAGAGGTTACAGTCAAAAAGAAACCTTTACCTGTACAGATGGACAAAAGTGGGGAGAAGTCTTCACCGCCTGCATAAGAGGTTAGATCAATAGAACAGGGTTCCTTATAAGAGGACTACAGTAGAACCTCTCTATTATGGCCACTAAATTTTGTTAACTATTAGGTGTTTTAGACAGGTGACTGCTTAAAGCAAGATGACAGTAAAACAGAAAGCTCCTGAAGGAGCTTTCTGTTTCACTGTCACCTTGCTTTAAGCTGTCACCTGTTTTCATGCAGTCAATAAGTCTCTATTTTATTGGCCGTAATAGAGAGGTTTTACTGAATTTCAAATATTAAAATCTTTATTTCTGCTTTAAACCCTATGATGTCATTACTCATTAGAATCATCTCTAAGAGACAATTCTAATGAAAAGTAACACCATAGGATTTGGTGTTGAAATAAGTGAGAAAATGCTGGATTTGTTCAGTTTACTCCCCCATATCTGGAACCCTTAACACAAGATGAAAATATTGAAGAATGAAGCTCTTACCTTTTACCCTATAGCCTGTTTCTAATATTAAAGATAGGTGACCACTTAAAGCAGATTGAAAGTTTAGCAGATTGCACCTTGTGGCACATTCTGCTATACTTTCAACCTGCTTTTTGGTACCATATGGCATATTCTGCTTTACTTTCAGCCTGCCTAAAGCTACAGTTTACTAGGATATAGAAAATATTTCCTATGGTGCATTTCCAATTATAGGAGCCATGCCATGACAAAACTAGCCTTATTGCATTGCAACATTGTACAGACCAAGCATCGTTGTCATATCAGGCTGTGTATCTGAGTTTGATCTACACTACCAAATACAGTATTTAACCCATTACCCCATAAATACGCCTTTTTACACCTTTAATTTATTCCTTTACCCGAGAAAATACTACCAATTTATGCAGTTATGAATATATATTATAAGAAATATTTTCTATATTCTAACAGATGGTAGCTTAAAGCAGGCTGAAAGTAAAGCAGAATGTGCCTTAGGCACATTCTGCTTTACTTTCAGCCTGCTTTAAGAGGTCACCTGTTTTCAAAACTAGAAACAGGCTATGGGGTAATGGGATAATACAGCTACATGAAATGCTTTAGATGCATGTGGGTGTTAAACAGTGTAGATAAGGACCAGCTGCCACGTCTTTGACTTGGCCGCTGACCTTGATCTAGAATGTTTGCAATGCAAACAGACACGGCTCATATTTATATGTAAAACGAACAGCCTGAAACAATATGATTCAAGGTTATGAACAAATCATAATTTCAATACTTCAGTAACTTACAGTTTAAATATGCAAAAATAGTTAACTGAATAAGAATAGTTTTCCAATACAAATGATAACTTACCATGCAGGCTATGGCACACTAAATAAAGTTATTTACAAATGCTTGCTTTGAGCAGTAATGCTAAGCCTAAATATGAAAAAATAATACAGTGAAACCCCTCTAAACCGGACATGTGGAGAAAACAAAACTAGAGGGTTTCTAGTTTAGAGGGGTTTTACCCATTACCAAACAGCTTGTTTCTAGTATGGAAGATAGCTGACCACTTACAGCAGATTGAAAGTAAAGCAGAATGCGCCTTAAGGCGCATTCTGCTTTACTTTCAACCTGCTTTAAGCTATGATCTGCTAGAATCTATAACTATTTTCTTCAGTGTTTGAATAAACCAAAGGTGTAAAAAAACGTATTTATGGTGTAATGTGTAAAAATAAAGAAGGGTTGGAAACGGGACCAAAGCTTTTATCCGGTTTAGAGAGAATTCAGGTATTTAGGCGTTCCGGTTTGGAGGGGTTCCACTGTACTAGTCAAGGTGCTTACACCTTGGGGTGAAGACTTTGAGAGTGGGTTACCGGTGTCAGATCAAATTTGGATCCCCCCCCCCCTGTAAATTTTGGACCCCCCCTCAAAAGTTGGTAATGCTCCTTCCTAATGTAAAATATTGATTACTCCTATCCTGAGGTTGTTATGCCCATAAAAAAAAAAAGAAAAAAAAAATTTGGTTGGAGAGAGGGGTCCAAATTTGATGGCATCAAAATTGGACACCCCCTCCCTTGTCAACACCCAACCATAAGTCGTTTGATATTAACATCAACTTTAATTCTTTTCCATTAGTTGTTTTGTTTAAGTAATGTTTTACTCCTTTCCTGAAGCTACTATGCCCTGCAAATTATTATACCCCCACAAACAGAATTTGAGGGGGGTATACTGGAATCAGCCTGTCGGTCGGTTGGCCGTTGGTCGGTTGGCCGTTGGTCGGTCGGTCGGTCTGTCTGCAAAATCTTGTACTTTCAACTCCTCCTTCAGTTTCAACCAGATTAATTTGATACTTGGCATAGATGTTACTCAGGTGTAGTAGATGTGCAAGACACACATTTCAGGTCTCTGTGACCTTGACCTTGACCTTTGGCCTTGAAATTAGTATTGAAATTGGTAGGCAAAATCTTGTACTTTCAACTCCTCCTTCAGTTTCAACCCGATTCATTTGATACTTGACATAGATGTTACTCAGGTGTAGTAGATGTGCAAGACACAATTTTCAGGTCTCTGTGACCTTGACCTTGACCTTTGGCCTTGAAATTGGTAGGCAAAATCTTGTACTTTCAACTCCTCTTTCAGTTTCAACCCGATTCATTTGATACTTGGCATAAATGTTACTCAGGTGTACTAGATGTGCAAGACACAAATTTCAGGTCTCTGTGACCTTGACTTTTGGCCTTAAATTTGGTCTTGAAATTGGCAGGCAAAATCTTGTACTTTGAACTCCTCCTTCAGTTTCAACCCGATTCATTTGATACTTGGCATAGATGTTACTCGGGTGTAGTAGATGTGCAAGACACAATTTTCAGGTCTCTGTGACCTTGACCTTGACCTTTGGCCTTGAAATTGGTTTTGAAATTGGTAGGCAAAATCTTGTACTTTCAACTTTTGGCCTTGAAATTGGTCTTGAAATTGGTAGGCAAAATCTTGTATTTTCAACTCCTCTTTCAGTTTCAACCCGATTCATTTGATACTTGGCATAAATGTTACTCATGTGTACTAGATGTGCAAGACACAAATTTCAGGTCTCTGTGACCTTGACCTTTGTCATTTAAATTGGTCTTGAAATTGGTAGGCAAAATCTTGTACTTTGAACTCCTCCTTCACTTTCACCCTTATTCACTTGATACTTTCCATAAATGTTACTCAGGAGTAGTAGATGTGCAAGACACACATTTATAATCTCTGTGACGTTGACCTTTGGCCTTGAAATTGGCAGGCAAAATCTTGTACTGCGAACTCCTTCACTTTTCAACCTGATATACTTGATACTTGCCATAAATTTTCCAAGTTTTTATGATGGTGGCAGCACCCTGCCATTGTCAAACCTCATTGAAAACGTCTGCAGAGTGTGACAGAGTGCTGCATAGTGGGGGTATTTATCACCTTTAGTGATAGCCGTTCTAGTTTTGGTTGGAGAAGGGAAGGGGGGGGGGGGGGGGGGGGGGGGTTCCAAATTTGATGGCGTAAAAATTGGACCCCCCCCCCCCTCCCTTTTCAACACCCAACCATAAGTCATTTGATTTTCACATCAACTTTAATTCTTTTCAATTAGTTGTTTTGTTTAAGTAATGTAACAAAATCATGTCCTTGTAAATTTTTGAAAGATCATACTCGGAAAAAGGGATAATTGGCATCTTAAGCTAATACTAACGTGTTTATATTCACATTTTATCAAAAATAAGAGCAAAATATATGCAGAATCTTTTAATTATTTGACATTGAAACAGAAGAAAAGTCAATTTTCCAGTGTCCCTAAAATAGTTATTTTTGGTTTAATCAATAAACTTTCTGTGAAATATCTGAAATATTTCAGTAGTGTGCCACTATAGGTAACTTTTACTATATCTGTCTTCATAAAAACAATAAAAATGTGGGAATTCCTCAGTTTCAATAGCTTTTTTCATTGTTAATCACTGTGCCTAGACTCCTGTTCAGTGATGTAATAATTTCCAATTATAGTTAAGTACAGAGTTGCTTTCTTTAGGTATTTATAGCAAACCATCTCCATTTTGAAGAGTGAACACTGATGCAACAATGGCGGAAAGAATTTTTAAGCGCATGCTTTGAAATAAGGAATCACTGACCATTTTAGTGCTGAGGCTGGTACCATACATTTTGAACACTTCCTTGATGTAACAATGTATTATTCTGCCTTTGACTGCAATAATCATTATTCTCTTTTTGCACAAAATGTATTTATTTAAGATATGATAAATTGTGTCATGTGGTTCCAGTATTTAGTGCAAATTAATATGGTTAGAATCTCATTTAGGTGAAATACATCCTTGATGTAATGATCCTTGATGTAACAGTAAAAGTGTTACATCAAGGACCAGAAACCGTTATTTCAAGGAAACCAGAGACCAAAAATCAATAAAAGAAGACATCTTTCAAGTATACAGGTATTTTACATTAAAAAGAATAATTTTTATAAGGGGTAGCATGTGGTGAAAGAAAACATAAGCTACTTTTGCTAACTATTATTAGCCACCGGACAAATCCTGTTAAACGTGTGTTACATCAAGGAGGTTTTCGTTACATTAAGGAAAACAGCTGTAAGATATTAATAAAATAGGAAGACTTTATACAGAATTTGAAAATTCACTTTTTGAAGTTGGTAGACATTATTTCAATAGTTATTATTATGAAAATCATTACAAATTCTTCCTAAAACTTTGCTATTTTCCTTAGATTTTACATCAAGGAAAATATATTGTTACATAAAGGAAAATTACATTGTTACATAAAGGAAAATAAATTGCAAAACAGTTCAATATTTTCATTTTTATGTTGGATTAGTAATTGCGTAAACTTTTCCATTTATTTTGACAAGAAACTAAACATATGGCATAAATTTTGTATTGTAAGCCTTTAATTCAGAGCCTAATTTGTGTAACATCAAAGAATTAAATCTCTATATATTTTCTGTAACACATTTATACTATTTGTTTCTTCTTATAAGCTACAGTAAACACAAGTCCTTAAAAATAAGTGCAAACTAGATAGGAAATCCTGGTTCATGTATTCTGCTCATTGTTAAATATATCATGCATCCGTTTTCATTTAGAAATTGGCAAATCAAGTATACACTGATATTGTAATCCTTGTCGTAACAATATAAATTCAGTGATGTAACGGGACCGTAAAATTATAGTTGCATAGGTCTTTTAGTTCCCGAAATGAATGTCATAGTAAAGCATTTATACTTAAAGAGACTAGATGTATACTAAGTTGGCAGTCAGACTCTTCTTTAAGCTTTATGTATCAGAATAATCATTTATTTCCATAATGTAATATATTTGCTTCTTTACTGTAACAGCCTGTCGCTAATAATATGGAATAGCTTTCAAACAACCCAAGTTTTGATACTAAGTAAGCAATGGCTAATCAGTGTTAACAGTTCTAAAATGTTTAATTGTTTTATTTACAGTTTGTTCATGTTTATCAAACGTTTGACGTTTGATATATCTTTTGTATTTTCCTTAATGTAACATTGCTCTAGCTGCAGATTCCTTGATGTAACCATTTTCTTTTTAGCAAATACAATTCACAGGTGATGGCAGTTTGGTGAAAATTTTGCTCTAAATGATTGTATTTATTATACTACAGCATGGAATATCAGAGGAATCATATTCAGGTTCTGAATGTTTTGTCAGTGTGAAAACAAAATGTCAATTATGACAGTTATTTAAGGCGCAAACCGTACATGATTGGAAAATAAAATCATCTGATAGAATTTGCAAAATTTATTTGTTTAAAGGATTGTTTACATCAAGGAAATAGTTTTGCAATGGTGTTAAATATACGCCACACCTCGACAACCTGGGTATGCTGTGTCTCATCAGGATTCAAACTGTTTGACAAAATTTTGAAAATTCTAATTTAGAAAAATAGCAGACAACATTGATTTTCTGCAGACGAAAAAATTACCCATCATGCAAACAGCTATATACTATCTGTTGTTTGGGTACTGACAGCGGACAAGTGATTACAAAAGTTAGACTATATTGTTTCAGATAGGACACCACCCGAACTGGTATGTCCAACCTCTGGAGCAGTCTACATGAAAGATGGGGATGATGGAAGAATCCTGTTATTTGACCAACTGTTCAACAACTATGTAGTGTCAGACAACAGCGGTGTGGCACCAGACATCACATATTTCCCCTCACAACTCCCAATATCCTTCACAAATCTAAATAAAGCAGCACGGACAGTAAATGTCCGTGCTTTGGATCAAAATGGGAACCAAGCTGTGTGCAGTTTCCAGGTTGCTGTGCTAGGTATGTATATGTACTGCCAGTATTTTGGGGGCACAAGTAAGCTCCCCTAACACATTGTATGCTGGGTAATATTTGGTGGCCATTTTAAAATGTCGTCTGCAGCCGGTATAACTCAAATATTTGCAAAATATTTTAGCAGTTTCTGATTGGCTGCAAACAGTTTTGATCTCAGATCAGGCCCCACTGAGATCAAAACTGTTTGCCTACAATGTGGGGCCTGATCTGAGATCAAAACTGTTTGCCTAGAGGAACATCTAAAAGTATATCCCGCATAAAATGGGCTAGGCAAGTTCTAGTTGTCTCTTTCATAGCCAAACATTAAAGTTTCCTACATGCAACTATGTCATACTGAAAAGAAAAATGTTTTATTTATATTGGTTAATATAATACCCCTGGTACATATCACTTGTTTAGATTGGTAAATATAATACCCCTGATACATAACACATGTTTATATTGGTTAATATAATACCCCTGGTACATAACACTTGTTTAGATTGGTAAATAATACCCCTGATACATAACACATGTTTAGATTGGTTAATATAATACCCCTGGTACATAACATTATGTTCTAGTTTTGCTAACATATATAAAAGTACCTGCAATTTGTTTTTGTCTTGGCGGTATTCAAATAAGTATGTGCTACTGTATAGTTTGTTCTTGTTGGAGTGCAAAAAAGTGCTTGCGTTTAACCGCCATTAGTTTGTTATGTTTTTAGCTCACCAGAGCACAAAGAGCTCAAGGTGAGCTATTATTGGGATACCGTTCTGTCCAGCGTCCTATTCATGAGTCTGTCCAACAGTGCACAATATCTAGAAAAATCTTCTTCTCCGAATCTACTGGTCCAATTTCACCACACCGTTTCTCAATGGATAGACTTGTTCAAAGAATTTTGATCCTAAAATAAAATGGCCGCCAGAGGGCATAGTCATTTTAAATGTTCTGTAATATCGAATTAAAAATTAAGAACCTTATAGAAGTCACATTCTTGCCTATATCTTTAAGAGATTTTGTGAGTGTCATGTCCTTGATAAAATTTAGGTCATACTTGAATCTAGGTCATGTAGGGTCATAAAGTAGGTCAGTATAGTAGGTCAAATGGAAGACAAAGCTTTTTGCCACTCCATGGCCATATTTTTAGTCCAATCTTCTAAAAACTTGCTTAGAATGATTATCTTGACAAAAGCTAGGCTATGCCAAACTTCCAACGCAACACCCCGGATATTCCCATTACTTCCAATGTTAAACATGTCTTAAGTTAGTTTGGTCAATTCTGTATGTGTGCATATCCTGAATAGATTTCTTCTGCAATTCATAGAGTGATCAATGGACAATACGCTTGGTAAACCAGGGGCGTAGCTAGACCAACTAGGAAGTGTTCCTAGATGGTCTCTGGTGACTTCTGAGGACGTTTCCAGCCTTCTTTACTTGTGATAAAACAACATAAATCTATGCAAAAGTTTAATTAAAAAAAGCTAAAACGACATCAACGACAAAGTCAATGATGTTCATTTCAAACCGACAATCTGTAACATTAGACCTATATGTATTTAGATCTACATCAGAACCATTTGCATTTAGGATCCTTTATATTAGAGAACATGATAAAGCAGGTCCGTAGGAAGCAAAATGCGATTCAGAGAGGCAGAGGTCAGGGGCAACGCTATAGACGTCGGGAGTAAACCTAGAGCATTTGGTGAACGCGCTCTTACTACGGGATGGTGGGCATGCTCCTCGGGGAAATATTTTATTCCTATATGGTCTCTGGGGCGTTTTCTGCCTTCGAAACTTGTGATAAAATAAGATAAATCTATACAAAAGAATAGTTTAAAAAAAACATCAAAGACAAAGTCATGGATGTTAATTCCAAACCGACAATCAGTCTCATAATGTATATTTAGATCTACATCAGAACCATTTGCATGTACGTGTACGATCCTTTTGAGAACATCATAAAACAGGCCCGTAGGTAGCAACATGCGATTGAGGGGGGCATAGGTCAAGGGCAAGACTAGACATCGGGGGCAAAGCTAGAGCATTTGGTGAATGCACTTCTTACTAGGGAGTGAGGGTCCGGGAGCATTTCCTCAGGTAAAATTTTGTTCATAGATGGACTCTGGTGCGGGCTGAGGGCATTTCGCGCAATTGAAACAGGTAAAATACCACGTGACACTATCATGTGAAATTTGAATAAAAAATAACATTAATTGTTTAATCTAGGATAAAAAAAAATGCAGGGATATCTTCCGGCCATTAATCTCTATCTCCTATCTTTATTCTTCCACTGTGATAAAACACAAATCTTTCTAAAACAAGTCGAAACAATACTTAACACAATTAATGTTAACATTCAGTTAACGGAAACGTCTGTAATTTTTGGTGAAAAATGTGAGAAAATAAATCTACTTAATCTATATATAAAGCAATACATATATAATACAAGAAATTTCATTAACGCTGTTAACTTAAATAATTTTAAAACACATTTGGAACGCAACATAGAAGCAAATAAACTGAGTTCAGAAAATAAAATGAGCATAGAAAAATTTGAAAATAAGTGGGAAATAGTGAGAGGAGTTTACATGGCAATTACTTAAATACAATCACATCTATATACGCTTAACCCTTCTTATGCCCATAAGGCAAATGACCCTTTTTGAAAACAATGAGGACTCTGATCAGATAATTCCTTGTGGAGCTAGCTGATGGGGTCCACACTGTTTTCAAATAAGGTCTGCTTATAATAATTATTCGCTAATATCTCAAACAATACGTTATTAACCAATATTATAATAAATGTGACAGATGGCAAGTGCAGACAAAACGATAACTATAATATAGGACATGAGAAGGGTAAGTTAGACAATTTTTCAAAAACATTCTCGAGGCATGTCACTTATCTTTTTTTATCACTCTCCTTTTTTTTCTTTAAAAAAAACCCCCAAAAACGTAACACTTTATTACTTCATGATTAACAATAACAAGTACAACCGTGTCATATTAATCATGTATTGAATATGTGAAATTGTGAAATTGCATATTGTACGGTGCTGAACAGGATGGCTCTCCGACCTGCCAGCACCTATAACGGAGAAAATAAAGTGTATCTCTATCTCCTACCCCTTGCACTTAGTGCACACTATCATATTGTGAAGGGGGAAGGGAGGGATGCGGGGACAATGCTCCACCGGGAATTTTTTATTCCTATATGGTCTTTGGTGCGTGCATGCTGAGGGCGTTTCCCGCATTCAATATATGTAACATACTAACATAAATCTATCTATATTGAAATTGACTCAAAATAACAAATTATTAGTGATATGACAATCTGTTGTTGCTGACAGCTTGTCTTCCAGTCTCAGTCTTTAATCCCTTATCCCTACATCGGTCCCTCTCATCAGTGTACGCACTCTCACTAGGGGGGTCCGGGGGCATGCTGCCCGGGAAATTTTTTATTTCTATGTTATCCCTGGTGCGTCTGAAGGACTTTCCCGCATTCAAAACAGGTAAAATACCAATATGAATCTATATAAACATGTGAATCAATAAAACATGAATTGTTTAATCTAGAATAATAATTTTTTGACAGGTTGCCTCCCTGCCATTAATCTCTACCCTCTACCCCCTCCGACTTTTATTGCATTTTTGGGCTTTTAAATTTTTCAATTTTTGAGGACAATGTGTACGCAGTTGCGTTTTTTTGCATACAGGTATCTACGCGCCTGTAAACAAAAAACAAAATGAATAGGCATTTGGTCCCAAAAGTATGGAATTTTGTGATAACAAGTTTTCAGAAATCTCATTCCAATGCATTTTCAATGAGGAATATTAACAAGAAATTAGCGATACGTTTGGATAGATGGTTGTTATTTGTCAGAAGTGTCACTGAAAATTCGTTGCCAATATTAACAACTTTAAGGACAGTACATCAATTTAAAAACACAAATAAAAACATTTAATAATTTTGTCTCACCTTTTCCATCGATTTAAAACACCCGCTCTGATATGAAAATAGAAGGGAACTTGGAGGTGTTGCGTTGGCAGTTTGGCATAGTATAGGTTACATAAGATTAAAAAGCAGGTCAGTAGGTCAAAACATAGAAAAATCTTCTAAACACTGTAGGAGTCATAATTTTGGTCAAAATTTTATAAAACTTGCAGAGAATGATTATCTTGACAAAATCTATGCAATGTAATAATATGGATTACTTGAGGTCAAAAAGTTGTCAGTTAGTAAGTCAAATCATAGGGAAAGCTTCAAAGTACTCTAGGGCCCACATCTATTGCTCTAATTTCATGAAACTATCACAGATTGATCATCTTAACAAAATCTAGGTCAGTTATGAATATGGGTTATGTCTGAATAAAAGTAGGTCAGTAGGTCAAATCCTATAAAAGGCTTCTGAACACTTTTGAGGCCATATTTTTAGCCCCAAATTCATGAAACTTGCTTAAAATAATCACCTAGACAAAATCCAGGTAATGTATGAATATGATTTGTGTCGGATCAAAAAGAAGGTCATTAAGTCAAATGATAGAATCAACTGAAAAGCCACTTTAAATATAAAACGTTTTCAAGTTGAATTTTTCATATGGAGTACACACATCAACATTATCCTGACACATTTGCTTCTTGTGACAAGGGGCTAGTAGGGGTATTAATCACCTTTAGTGATAAGTCTAGTTAAATCGGTGAACTTTGTACTCTGGTAAGCGCCTTAGAGACCTTGGACTCTTGTTACAGTGTTTTCTTGCTCTGGAGTGACATACAAAATGTAGTAAATAAATCTTTAAAACCAGATAGCTGCTTAACTCATTCACCCCTGAAACTTTAAATGGACAATTAAATTTAGTCTATTTTTGAATAATTAGGGTGGTTTTTAACAATATTTTACAAAATGACAAACAGTGTAGACCCTGATCAGGGGGCTCCATTAGGAGCCTTCTGATCAGTTTCTACACTGTTTGCATAGGACAAGTCTACTCTTGAGTCTTGATAAGTGTATGATTTTTTCATGACGAGTATACTAAAAAATAATGGGGAAATTCAGCTCTGAATGTGGTTTCTGCATTACTTTTGTCCTGCATTAAGCTGTCACCTGTCTTTAACAAGAAAAAAAGTTGTTGATTTACCTCTGTATTTCAAAATCATTAAGCGTTAAGAATTTAACTCTTTGCACACTAGCTGCCAAATCATGATTATCTGTGTAAACAGTTTGGATCCTGATGAGACCTGTAAAGGGGTGTCTCATCAGGATCCAAATTGTTTGACAGTTTGACCCTAGTTTAAATAGAAATTTTGAAAAATCCATTTTCAGAACAGTAACAGACAACAATTGTTGGAGATTAAAAAATTACCCAGCATGCAAAAAGTTAAACAAGTTTGGTTTTAAATTAAAACCAATATGTAATACAGGTCTTTGGCAGGATACAGCCACATGTTCCCTGTCAGTATTTTACAGTGATAGAAAATTCCACTCTTCTCGTTCTGTACGCTTTTTAGCTCACCTGAGCAGAAGGCTCAGGGTCAGCTATTGTGACTGCTCTTCATCCGGTGTCCGGTGTCTTGCGCCCGGCCACACTTTCAAACCACATCTCCTCTGAGACCATTGGCTTGTATCCAACTAAACTTCATCAGAAATATCAGTAGGGGTGGGGGAACGAAAAGTTTTTAAAAATTGTGGGTAGGGTATTTTCCTTGTTGCCATGGCAACCGTACACAAAATCTAAAAATATCTTCTTCTCCGAAACCTCTGGTTGGATTTAAATTTTGTTTGTTAACCTAAATGTTTCTCAATTGATAAACTTCAAAGATGTTTAGAGAATTTTGATTTGTTAAAAAATATGGCCGCCAGAGGGCGTGGTCATTTTCTGTATTCGGTAATATTGAATAAAAAGTAAGAGCCTTCTAGAGGTTGTATTTTTGTCTATATCTTTATGAAATTTGTCAGTGTCATGTCCATGATAAAATTTAGGTCATACATGAATGTAGGTCATACGGGGTCAGAAAGTAGGTATGTAGGTCAAATCACAGAAAATGCTTTTGACCACTTCAGGGGCCATATTATAAGCACTTACTTCTTGAAACCTGCTTAAAATGACCATCTTGACAAATGCTAGGCAATGTGTGAATATGGGTTGCATGGAATTAAAAAGTTGGTCATTAGGTCAAACATAGAAAAAGCTTCTAAACACTCTAGGGGCCATATTTTAGCTACATGTATTTATAAAACTTTCTATGAATGATCACCCAACAAAAAATCTAGGCAATGTAGTAATATTGATTACTTGGGGTCAAAAAGGGGGTCAGTTGGTCAAGTCATAGGAAAATCTTCAGAGTACTCCTGGGCCTTCATTTTTGGTTGTAATTTCATAAACCTTCCTGAGAATAATCAACTTGACAAAATCTAGATGAAGTACGAATATGAATTATGTTGTACTTAAAAGTAGGTCAGTAGGTCAAATCAAAGAAATGGCTTCTTAACGCTTTATTGACTATATGTTTAGCCCCCATATAATTCAGGAAACTTGCTCAGAATAATTACATCTAAGTCAAAAGCAGGTAATGTAGGAATATGAATTATGTCGGGTCATAAAGTAGGTAATTAGATCAAATCACCCTAAATTAAGGCCCAGATTGTTAATATTTAACATGTAACATTGTGGTCCTCTACCGAGATTGTTCAAATTATGACCCCTGGGTCATAGCTATTTCAAAATGTTGTCTTGCCCAGTCAGGTGAGCAAAATGTGGGCCTCTGGCCCTTTTATTTCCTTTTAAGCTCACCTGGCACGTAGTGCCCAGGTGAGCTATTTTGATCGTCCTCTGTCCGTCGTCGTTCGTTCATTCGTCCTTCCGCGCCACTAAAGTGGGTTAGAGGGCCAGATAACGGTAAACATAACAAAAGAAGACAATAGAGTTCATTCCGTAACAATACACTAAGGGGCCGTGGCCCGTTATTCGAACAAAAGAAAATAACAAAAGAAAAGGCCCTCTAACCCAATTCGGTGGCACGTCCGTCCGTCCGTTCGTCGTCAACAATTTCTTTAAACGACATCTCCTCCGAAACTACTGGACAGATTTTTACCAAACTTGGCCTGAATGATCCTTATATGGTCCTCTTTCAAAGTTGTTCAAATATTACCGGTCCGTTGCATATCTAGGTCACAGGAGCTAAAAATAGATTTTTTCAATGAAAACTTAAAAAATCTTCTTGTCTGGAACCACAGTACCCTGAGCTTAGATATTTGGCACAAAGCATCGTATTCATGTCCTCTATCAAGATTGTTCAAATTATGTCCCTGGGGTAAAAAATGACCCCGCCCCGGGGGTCGTAAATTTACATAGAGTTATATAGTGAAATCTTTAAATATCTTTTTCTCTGAAACTAATATGGCCAGAGCTTTGATATTTGGCATGATGATTCTTCTAGAAGCCCTTAACCAATATTGTAAATATGGTTGCGGTTCGTTGCATATCTAGGTCACAGGAGCTAAAAATAGATTTTTTTTCAATGAAAATTATGTCTCTGGGGTGACAAGTGATCCCATACCAGGGGTTATGTGACCCTTGTGTTGGTTTTTCCAGGTGAGCGATATTTAGGCCCGCATGGGCCTCTTGTTTGTCTTATGTGCAGGGCAATTGCATTGTTTGGATTGCCTTCATGCCTTTCACCCAGGATGATCGAGTGATAACTTTCAGATTTTTTAACCCCTGTTTTATGTACAACCCCCCTCCATAACTTGTAGTATTAAGCAGATGTCTTCTTAACTCATTCACCCCTAAAAACTTTAATGGACATGTCCAATATCCAAAAAGGTCAAATCCATTTCTGACTATTTAGAGGTGATTTTAACAATATATATTGCAAAATCACAAACAGTGTATACCCTGATCAAAGGAGTCCTGCAGGTGTCCTCTGATCAGTGTCTACACTGTTTGCATCCCAGTACACTGTTTGTTTATGATGAGTATATTCATCGCTTAAGTTTTTGGTACAGTAAAACCTCTCTATTACGACCACTAAAAATGAAGGTGAATTAGTTATATAAAAGCAGGCGGCAGCTTAAAGCATGGTGACAGTAAAACAGAAAGCTCCTCAATGAGCTTTCTGTTTTACTGTCACCTTGCTTTAAGCTGTCACCTGTCATAAAACCGTAATAATTAACACAATATAGTGTTCGTAATAGAGAGATTCTACTGTAGTAGTAATACAATGTTTTTACTGTACATGTTTTAGCTGAGCGTTGCTCCCCTCTGTCGCTTGGAGATACTTCAAATGGAAATGTAAACTGTGACGAGCCAACACCAGGGAATTTCCAGTGTAACATCACTTGCAACCCAGGCTTTGTGTTCACTGATCGTACGGACTCGTATATAATAACATCTTGTACACAGGGAAACAGTTTCACCGAGTTTGTTCCAGGATGTGTTGCTTGTGAGTATTAATCCATTTTATCACATCTGCGATCTGGGAGTGACATAAAGCCATTATGTAAATATCGTAGTCCACCAGTGGAAAATCGTTTTTTAGCTCGACTTTTTCAAAAAGTCGAGCTATTCTCATCACCCTGTCGTCTGCGTCTGTGTCTGCGTCAGCGTCGTTTAAGTTTTTAGAATAAGGTTTTTGTAAGACATCATTTCTCAATAACTATCAAAGGTATCCATTTGAAACTTGAAATACTTGTTCAGTATTAAAAGGGCAACTCATTACAACAAGGCAGGTTACCCTGGAATTTATCATTTCAGAGTTATTGCCCTTGTTTTATTTACTTAAAAATTGTAAATTAAAATATCTAAATAACTATGAAAGATATTAACTTGAAACTTTGAATACTTGTTTAGTATGGAAAGGGCAACTCGTTAAAAGAAGGCAGGTAACCCTGACATTTGTCATTCTAGAGTAATTGCCCTTGTGTTATTAACTTAAATATTGTAAATTAACATCTCTAAATAACTATAAAAGATATTAACTTGAAACTTTGAATACTAGTTTAGTATGGAATGAGCAACTCATTACAACAAAACAGGTAACCTTGAGATTTGTCCTTTCAGAGTTATTGCCCTTGTTTCATATATTTAAAGTTTGTAAATTGAAATATCTTAATAACTATGAAAGATATTAACTTGAAACTTTGAATACTTGTTAAGTGTCAAAAGGGCAACATATTACAACAAGGCAGGTAACTCTGTGATTTGTGATTCCAGAGTAAATTGCCCTTGTTTTGTTTACTTAAAAATCGTAAATTAACATATCTAAATAACTATGAAAGATATTAACTTGAAACTTTTAATCCTTGTTAAGTATCAAAAGGGCAACCCATTACATTAAGGCAGGTTACCCTAAGATTTGACCTTCCAGAGTTATTGCCCTTGTTTTATTTACTTAAAAATTGTAAATTAAAATATCTAAATAACTATGAAAGATATTAACTTGAAACTCTGAATACTTGTTAAGTGTCAAAAGGACAATTCATTACAACAAGGTAAGTAACTCTGTGATTTGTGATTCCAGTAACACAGAGCAACTCATTTAAACAAGAAAAGTGAGCAGGGGATGTGCCATTCCAGAGTTATTGCCCTTGTTTTTTATTTACATTAAACTTGTAAGTTGAAATTTCTCAATAACTACCATAGGTATTTACTTGAAACTTTAAATACTTGTTTAGTATCAAAAGGACAACTTATTACAAAAAGGCATGTGACCCTGGGTTTTTGTGATGCCAGAGTATTTGCCCTTGTTCTGACTTAGAATTCAATTAGATTTCTCAATAACTACCATAGGTATTAACTTGAAACTTTGAATACATTTTCAGTTTCAAAAGAGCATCACCTTACAACAAGGCAGATAGGTAACCATGGGATTTGTCATTGCAGAGATATTGCCCTTGTTTTGACACAGAATTTGTATATGAAATTATTCAGTAACTGTAGAAAGTTATTCATTTCAAACTTCCAATATACAGTAGAACTTCGATGTGTCGATATTGAAGGGACCATCAGAAAAATTCGACACATCGAAGCCTCGACTCATGTTTTACCTGATACTCCCTCGATTTTTTTTTTCTACTCGAGCTCCATTAAAGCAGACATGTCCGTATGTTACGTTGATAAACACTCAAACGCAATGAAATTCACGCTAGTATCGTATCTAAACTGTGTGCATATTAAGTTATTTTTACCAAAACCAGAGACATAGATTGTAATATGCGTTCCTGCCAAAACGAATCTTAAAGGCGTGCTTTGGATGAAAATACTCGACACAACGGTAAGGACGGAAGTAACTTTTTATCTGCACACCGGTAATTTTACCCGTTTCAGCATATACCCTCTCGAAACGCTGGAACCAGCTTCAGGGGAAACCCTTTTCTTAAAATAGCAATATCTCCGTAGAGGGATATGGGTAATTGCATGACAATTGATGCTACAAATTTCGGGAAGAGTTCCGCGTGAGAAGTTCTTTGTCTCTTAGAAATTAATTTCTCTTCAAGCGAAACCCCCCCCCCCCCCCCCCCCCCCCCCCCAGCATTGACCGAACTACACATATGCTTTAACGTTTGGTTTATGACTTAAAACAAAACACATAAGGGCGATATTATTTAGTCCGTGACGAATATAAACATGGAGGAGTTGATACGTATTTTAAAGTTCTCCGTCACATGCTATGAAACACGGAATACACAGGGCTTTGTTTTTGACATGTCCAGAAGGTGTTGGCCTGTGCGTTCTGGATAATTGGACAGGCAGGTAATTCTGATTCACGACAATCAATTGAGTAAAGATGGTCACGGAGGTGTGAAAAACTCGACACGCCAAATGTGTAGTGAATTTAGAGTGAAACAGTACGTACGGACTGAGAAAAAAAGTCGATATAGCGAAAAACTCGACTTATAAAAACTCGAGTCATGCGTAGTATTTACATAAGGTTATATAGGGAGAAAAGTTAGGACTTTGTAAAAAGATTGACACATCGAGAAACTCGACTCTTCAAAGTTCGACACATCGAAGTTCTACTGTATTTGAATACTTGTTTAGTATCAAAAGGGCAACTCATTGCAACAAGGCAGGTAAAGCAGGCAAAGATATTGTCCTTGTTTTGACTTATAGTTTACTTTAAATGGATGTAGACTGTCCAAGTATGTTTGAGATGTTGTTGCTTACAAACTTCTATGATCAAGAGGGCATTAAACACCCATACATATTCTTTAAGTTTGGAAAATGTAGCCGTCTCAAGTATATGAAAGTCCAGCTTCCAGCACCTGTTTGTGGTGCTCTCGTTTACCTAAAATTTGTAAATTGAAATATCTAAATAACTATCAAAGGTACTAACTTGAAACGCATACTTGTTTAGTAACAAAAGGCAACTCATTACATTGAGGCAGGTAACCCTGGAGTTATTGCCCTTGTTTTATTTTCTTAAAAAATTAGTAAATTGAAATATCTAAATAACTATCAAAGGTATTTACTCAAAACTTTTAAGTAATTGTTTGATATCAAAAGTGCAACCCATTAAAACAAGAGAGGTGACCTGGGGATGTGCCATTCCAGAGTTATTGCCCATGTTTTATTTATATAAAACTTGTAAATTGAAATTTCTCAATAACTATCTAAGGTATTAACTTGAAACATTGATTACTTGTTTAGTATCAAAAAGATAACTCATGACAAGAGGTTAGGTAACCTTTGGATTTGTCATTCCAGAGTTTTTGCGCTTGTTTTGACTTCGAATTTGTTAATGAAATTTCTCAATAACTACCATAGGTGTTAACTTGAAACTTGGAATACTTGTTCAGTGTCAAAAGGGCATCACCTTACATCATGGCAGATAACCATGGGATTTTTCATTGCAGAGTCATTGCCATTGTTTTGACTCAAAATTAGTAAATGAAATTCTCAGTAATTGTAGAAAGTTATTCATTTCAAATTTCCAACACTTGTTTAGTATCAAAAGGGCAACTTAACACAAAAAGGCAGGTAATGCAGGCAATGATTATGTCCTTGTTTCGAATTACTGTTTACTTTAAAGGCACAATCCCGCTCAAATTGGTGTTTAAAACGCGCAATTTCTTATATGTGTGCATTTTCTATGTATTAAAACTAAGTGAAATCGAGTGTAAGAAGCCTGACATATGCACCCACTTCGTAAAGAATCCTACCTAAATGTGTCGAATTCTTATCGTGGTGGTTTACATTATAAGCGGGTTTGTTTACAAATAAGATTACGGGCTGGTTCCGAGAACTTTTGATCGATCGCATAAAGGTCACGTGATTGATTCGGCCGCAACAATGTGTATACATTACATCAGTTTAACGGCCAAACTTAAAGGAGTTGTCTCTCTTTGGTTGTAAAGCACTCGACTTGTTGTATAGAATTATGCAAATGAGCTTTACCGAGTATGTCCGTAAATTTTCGTCGCTATTCAAAAATAAACAAACTTGATTACTTGTTTCCACAAATTTCACTGTTCGTTAGCAATATTGCTTCAAATATCACCACGTATTACTTCTTTTTATATGGAACGCTTACGATAGTGACATAAATTTCATGTAAGAAAAATGTTTGATTCTGATTATGTGGGAGTAATATAGTGGCTTTAAATGGAATTTTACATTGACTGTCAAAGGTATTAAATTCAAACTTTGAATACTTGTTCACTATCAAAAGAGTAATTCGTTACAACAAGGCAGGTTTTTGAAGATTGAGTACCCTTGTTTGACTTAGAATTTACTTTAAATGGAATGCATATGCAGTTATCTATTCTTTTAAATAAGAAATGGGATTTTCAAAAAATATCCTGACGTACTGGGTATATGACCATAGTAAATGCATGTAGGTCCAAGTATGTTTGAGTTGTTGTTGTTTTACTAACTTCTATGACCAAGAAAGCATCAAAGGCACATACACATTCTTTAAATTTGGAATATGTAGCCATCTCAAGTATATGAAAGTCGAGCGCCCAACACCCATTTGTGGTGCTCTCGTTAATAAACTCATTGACTAAAATGAATGTTATTTTAGTCAACTCGTTGATTAGAAATGATAAATAATGAGCACTCATGTAAGATCGTCTATTTCTATGAGAAATATATAATAATATGACTGAAGAAAGGCATTTCTATGAGGTATACCAGCAAAGAAAGAAAACACATAGATTCAAGGGAGCATTCTGTTCCAGCCTGCAATAACTCTTTCCCCCCATAGAGGCGACTTTTAGCGTATTAAATTTATTCCTCCGCTGAAGAAAATAGTTCCAGTTTATACCCTCATGAACAATTACCATTACAAATATTTTATATGGCCTAGCAGATTTTACATGTAGCTTAAAGGGGGCTGAAAGTAAAGCAGAATGTGCCGTGCCTTAAGGCACATTCTGCTTTATTTTCAACCTGCTTTAAGTGGTCACCTGTCCTCAATACTAGAAACAGGCTATGAGGTAATGGGTTAAGCTACAATTTGCTTAGATATAGAAACTGTTTCTTATGGTACATATTCATGACTGTATAAATAGGAACTATTTTATTTGCTGTGGAGGAATTGATTTAAAGGTGTAAAAAGGTTTATTTATTGGGTAATGGGTTAAATGTTAACCTTTGAGCTGTGTATACCTCTTCTTTGATTAGAGCTTCTAATAAGGAGAGTATTTCAAAAACTAAAATCTTTATTTCTTCATCAAACCCTATGGTGTCAATATACTCATTAGAATCCTCTCTTTGAGACAATTCTATTGAAAATTGCCTGAAAAATTGCCAGAAAGGGTCGATTAACATGTAGAATATGTGTTTTGTCTGGATATCAGAGAATTTGAATTGAGAGGAGTCAGGGGCCAGTTTCATAAAACTTTGCACGACAAATGTTGAAAAGACGATTTTTTCAAGACAATTCCAAAGAGATTTCACAAAACAGAATTAGATAGAGAAATGAGAATTTAAATGCATTTTAAAGGTTTGACTTACAACCGTTTTTGTTGTACAAAGTTTTATGAAATGGGCTCCTGGTTTTCGGAGGTTTCACTGTTAATACTAAATGTTTTAATTGATTATGTTTTCAGTATCTTCAAGCACAGGGAAGCAGTTTATTGGACAACTTGAATATTCCTATGTGCCGAATGATGGAACAAGAAATATTTCAGAAAGCTGTACTAGTGCGTACACTAGTAAGCAATTAGCCAGAGCGGGAGATATGGCGAACAGAATGATAAGTACATGCACCAGTTCCTACGTATACCAAATTGATATTGTATTCAAGAATGAAACATTCAGGACAGAATTGCTTAATGATGAGGATGGAAATAGAAAAGTGGTAAGTGGAAAGTTAAACCTTTAAAAACTAAGTAACTCTTGCGGGTTGGTATATTCCCTTGTGGATAATTTAAGTTAGCAATAAAAATCCTGTCTACTTGAAATTCTGGATAGTAACTGGTGTAAACGGTGTAGACACTGATCAGAGAGCTCCTAGAGGAGCCCTCTGATCAGGATCTACACTGTTTACAAATATAATGATTGATGAGTATATTTTGAACAGGTTCATGGTGTTAAGGTAAAGGTAAAGGTGATAGGTTTATCAAGTCTGAAATTTATATGTCATATTCTGCCGACTTTTACAATTACCTCCCTGTTCATCGAGTCACAAGTCGGCCATTTACATTCGGCGCTACTAGCAGCCATGACACATTGACTTATTTCCCTCTCAGGTACCCATTTAAATCACCTGGGTGAAGTGGAGCAATGTAGGGTTAATTTTTTGCTCAGAAAAATTTCAGTGATCCTGACAGGGCTCGAACCAGGAACCTCTCGCTTCCTAGTCGAGCGTCCTACCCACTGTGTTGAAAGAGTTAACCCGTTCTCCTACTAGTCTCGGGCTCCAGATAAGAGAGAGTAAACTTAACAAATTCAACATTACTACTACTCATTAAAATTGTCTAGAATAGACGAATCTAAGGCAAAATAAAAAAATACCCCCCCCCCCCCCCCCCCCCACCCCCCCCCCTAAATGAGAAAATGTTGGATTTGTTCAGTTAATTTACTCCCTTTTATCTGGAGTCTTGTGTATAGGTCTGTTGTCTGGCTGAAAATGTTAATATTCCTTTTCTCTATTACAGGTAAAAATCTACTCTGATTACATCATGATAAATCAAGGGGATGACCTTGATGCAGATGTTTACAGGGATTGCAACAATAGCTTTCAAAACATCTTCTCTCCTAATGCCAGACTAGAGTTCCAGCTGCCAATCACCTTTCAGCTAAATGAGCCAGGTGCTTCAACATGTCCTCCAGTTTTGATTAATAATGCAGATCAAGTCCGGGCTGACACTTTCTGTTCAGCTCCTGCCTACGAAACAGATTCGGACATGTGCTGTGAGTAGCGTTTTTCCAATTCCAGTGCTCCCTCCCTACAACGGCCCTCCCAACAATGACTCCCTCCTTTCAACAACCCATGCCGCAGTTCCCTAAACAAGACACATTTATCTAAAGCATTCACGGCTGCAATGCCATCTGCTTAAAATTATTGTCTGCTGGTTTTCTCAAATTTACTTATAGGACAAAATTTGAAAGAAAAAAACATAATGATGAGTGACAAACCGAACAACGCACACGGTTTTTGTCTCCCATTGGATGTCGTTGTAGAGAGGGAGCGCTGTATCTCTTAGAACCTTAGTCAGGTATATATGCATCATTTGCAAACAGTGTACCTGTGAGGAGTACACTTGTCCTATGCAAAAAGTGTAAACCCTGATCAGAGGGCTCCTTAAGGAGCCCTCTGATCAGGGTCTACACTGTTTGTCATTTTGACATATATCGTTAAAATCAACCCTAAGATGTCAAAAATGGACTAGACTAGACTAAACTAGAATTGTCAATTTGAGTTTTCATAGAGAAAAGAGTTAACAAATTGCTCCAACAAAATGCCTTTTAACACCTTTAATTTATTCCTACACTGAAGAAAATATTTCCTCTTTACACATTTATGATTATTCACTAAAATAATTTTTAGCTCACCTGGCACGAAGTGCCAAGGTGAGCTATTAGGATCGCTGGATGTCCGTCGTCTGTTGTCCGTCGTCCGTCCACAATTGTTCGTTAACACTCTAGTGGCTACAAATTTCATTGGATCTTCATGAAACTTGATGACAATGTTTGTCTTGATGAAATCTAGGTCAAGTTCGAATGTAGGTTATGTCCGGTCAAAAACTAGGTCACTAGGTCAAATCATAGAAAAACCTTGTTAACACTCTAGAGACTACAAATGTCATTAGATCTTCATGAAACTTGGTCAAAATAATTGTCAGTTAAAATCTAGGTCAACTTCGAATGTGGGTCAAGTCCGGTCAAAGACTAGGTCAAATCATAGAAAAACTTTGTTAACACTCTAGAGGCTACCAGGCCTGTGATTTTTCCACGGATCCGCAGATTTCAGCGGATTGGGTTGCCACCAAGACCATTTCTGAGATTCGTCCAGATTCGTTGAGAAAATCTGACGACTATAAGGGGGGGGGGGATGAGGTCTGAAAGTTGGTCGCGTCCGCGGACGTGTTTTAGTCTGACCCGGAAATCATCGACGTGTTTTAGTCTGACCCGGAAATCATCGTACATTAACGGTAACGGAAAAGTCTGAGTGCTCCACATCAATTTAACTGGTTACCGCATTAGTGGCTGTGCGTGTTCTTACAATATTGAAAACACGGAAACCAGTCTTCGCGACACAACACCGCTTTTCGAGACCAAAATATTTTTCTGTTTTGATGTTTGAACGATGTTTATAGATTGTCAATAATACGACAGCTTCCTAAAATAAAAAGGTTAGCAAATTTAAAAGGGGTTTGATTATGATATTGATTTTTTTTTCGTTAAGACCAACGGCGAGTCGAGAAGTCGGTACCAGATTGTAACGCCCTCGGGTGAAAACTACCCCGGATCAAAACGGCCCACCTATATCTTTTAATACAAATAGCCTAATTGAAAGTAAAAATACATGAATGTCTGAAATGTATTCAACATTGAATAACCATGGTAGTAGCGAGATCAATCTACATGATCTAAACAATGGAAAAATTTGGAGAAGACCCCAACCCCCAGGCAAAATAATCAGTCTGTTGATTTTGGTCAGCAATAGGAAGAACTTTTCATGGGTTTCATAAAGATATATAGATAGTTAGAACTAATTTATCAAGAACTCATGTATAATTAATGACACAGACTTGACACAGAGGTGAGTGCTTTATTTAATAAACCTTTTGAGCAGAGAGGGGAGGTATTTTCATAAGGATAAATGAAATACCTATCCCCACCCCTCTCAAACTTCATGCCATTATTAAGTATCCCAAACTTTAGAATGGCCTGTACACATAATAATAAAGAAATATTTTTGTATAATGGGTAACCCATGTCAACATATTTTGGGAAGAGGGGCAATGGTGTCTGTCTCCCTTCCCCTTCACAATAATGTCATAAGGAAGGGGAGCTTTGAATTATAATCATAGACTCATGTGTTGAGTAGTGGCTTATATATCCATGTAACAATGCATTTTTAGTAAAAGAACTATAAATCTAGTTAGAAATCATGTATGGGACATGGACAGGTGAGTGCTTTACTTTATGAATAAATCTATCAAGCTGAGAGGGGGAGCTATTTTCATTAGGATAAATTAAATGCCTATCTGGTGCCGCCTATCCCCACCCTTTCACAAGTCATGCCTTTAAATGTCAAAAATTTTGAAAATGGCCTGTACAAATTTGGCATCATAATTATGATAATTTTAATAATTGTTCTTATATATAGAGTAACCTATGCCAATTTTTTGTTATGTGGGTTAGAAAAGATGGGGGATCAGTCCACCTTCCCCTTTACAATATGATATTGTCACAAGGAATGGAAGCATTGGATCGTATTCATAGACCCACATACTCGTAAAGGTCTATATTAATTTTGAAACAGGTGTCGAAACAGAATTGGACAACACTGCTTTGGTTGTATTCTGTGAAAATGGCTTGAAGTATCTGTATCATAGTAGGCCTATAATTATACTCTCAACACTTTACTATAACCAGGGACCATGTATGACACATTATCATTACAGTATCCTTGTAAAAGAATAAAACTACTTGTAGGTATTAATCTCTATGGTAATGCTCTACTGCAAGTAGAGTATATTATAAACATTTTTTATGAGAAATATTTGTTATAATTTTTAAGTGTCAAATTCAATGATACAAACTCTATCTCATATACATATACATGTATATGGCTTTATGAGACAATGATAATAATTATGATAATAGTAATAATAATAATAATCTTTAAGTGTCAACTTCAATGATACAAACTCGATCTTATATATACAGCTTTATAAGACAATAATATTAATAATCTACATCCCATCCCATATTTTCCCCCTTGGATCTAACAATAATAATAATAATATACATCCCATCCCATATTTTTCACCCTTGGATCTAACTCATCCATGGATCTATTATCATCTAACAAGAAACACACATTTTTGGGGGCCTTGCAGTCTTAATGGTAAAAGCAAAATGCTTTATTGTTTAGTTTGAAAAGAGTTTGCTCAAAGCCTGTTGCATCATCTGTTCAATAACATCAAATTGAAATAATGGCTATGCTGTTTTTCTTCAATTATTGGACAACATTGTAACCAAGAAAATGTTGCTTGTCACTTCCAAACAGTTATTCATATGAGCACAGTTTCAGACCTTCAAAATGTGTAGAGTTGTTAAGAGTTGAGACACAAGACAAACTTATAATAGTCAAGATGGCCAACAGCTATTGACTCCATGGCATTGACACTGAAAAGATCAGATTGAAATTTAATCTTGAAACAGAAAAGAAGATGCATGCCTGTAGTCAGTAATGTGTTACTACAGGCATCTTTACTGTTTCATGATTAAAATCTAGTCAGTCATTCCTCACCCTAGTTAAATTATGAAATTGTTCTTATAAAAGTTCTAATTTTGCTTTTTAGCTCACCTGGCACGAAGTGCCAAGGTGAGCTTTTAGGATCGCTGGATGTCCGTCGTCCGTCGTCTGTCCGTTCACAATTGGTTGTGAACACTCTAGCAGCTACAAATTTCATCCGATCTTCATGAAACTTGATGACAATGTTTGTCTTGATGAAATATAGGTCAAGTTCCAATGTAGGTCATGTCGGGTCAAAAACTAGGTCACTAGGTCAAATTATAGAAAAACCTTGTGAACACTCTAGAGGCTACAAATCTCATTGGATCTTAATGAAACTTGATCAAAATGTTTGCCTAATTCCTATCTAGGTCAAGTGAAATATGGGTCATGTCCGGGCAAAAACTAGGTCACTAGGTCAAATCATAGAAAAACCTTGTGAACACTCTAGAGGCTACAAATCTCATTGGATATTTATTCAACTTGGTCAGAATGTTTGCCTAATTGATATCTAGGTCAATTTGAAATATGAGTCGTGTCGGGTCAAAAACTAGGTCAGTAGGTCAAATCATAGGAAAACCTTGTTAACAATCTAGAAGCTACAAATCTCATCCGATCTTCATGACACTTGGTCAAAATGTTTTCCTCATTGATATCTAGGTCAAGTGTGAATGTGGGTCATGTCCGGTCAAAAACTAGGTCACTAGGTCAAATTATAGAAAGACCTTGTGATTACTCTAGAGGCTACACATTTCATTGGATTTTAATGCAACTTGGTCTGACTGTTTGCCTAGGTCAAGTTCAAATATGGGTCATGTCTGGTCAAAAGCTGGGTCACTACATCAAATCAAAGAAAAACAGTGTTAACCTTCTAGAGGCTACAAATCTCATTAGATCTGAATGAAATATTGTCAGAATGTTTGCCTACATCGAATCTATGTCAAAATCAAACACGGATTTTGTCTGGTCAAAATCTAGGTCACTAGGTCAAATCATAGAAAATTCTTGTTTACACTCTAGAGGTTTATTGTGAGTCATGTCCAGTCGTAATCTATATCACTATAGGTCAAGTTTTACATGGTGAACCAGGTGAGCGATTTAGGGCCATGGTGGCCCTTGTTAATAATCCTTTAGAGCTCTTAAATTAATCACAGGAGAGCCCACAAAATACCTTCAAAGATGCTGAAAATGCCATTTTTTTAAGGGGGCTTTGCCCCCTGTTACCCCCACCAAGGCCTTGCCCTTGGAACCCATTCGGGGCCTTGGTGGCCCCCGAAACCCCCCGCCTAATTATTTTCAGCCCCTCAGCTGTCAGGCTAATCACACCCCTGGCTACAAATATCATTGGATCTTCATGAAACTTGATGACAATGTTTGTCTTGATGAAATCTAGGTCAAGTTCGAATGTAGGTTATGTCCGGTCAAAAACTAGGTCACTAGGTCAAATCATAGAAAAACCTTGTTAACACTCTAGAGACTACAAATTTCATTAGATCTTCATGAAACTTGGTCAAAATATTTGTCATGATGAAATCTAGGTCATGTTTTGAATGTGGGTCAAGTCCGGTCCAAAACTAGGTCACTAGGTCAAATCATAGAAAAACTTTGTTAACACTCTAGAGGCTACAAATCTCATTAGATTTTCATGAAACTTGGTCAAAATGTTTGCCTCATTGATATCAAGGTCAAGTTCGAATGTGGGTCATGTCCAGTCAAAAACTAGGTCACTAGGTCAAATCATAGAAAAACCTTGTTAACACTCTAGAGACTACAAATTTCATTAGATCTTCATGAAAAGTGATCACATTGTTTGACTTATTGATATTTAGGTCAAGTACAAATATGGGTCATGTCTGGTTAAAAACTAGGTCATTAGGTCAAATCATTAAAATACATTGTTTACGCTCTAGAAGCTACATTTATCATTTGATCTTGATGAAACTTGGTCAAAATGTTTGCCTTATTGAAATCTAGGTGAAGGTTGAATATTGGTCATGTTGGGTCAAAATCTAGGTCACTATAGATAAAGTTTTACATGGTGTACCAGGTGAGCGATATAGGGCCATAGTGGCCCTTGTTTTTTTTATCCCAACAGATGCTAGCTTAAAGATGGCTAAAAGTTAAGAAGAATTCCAATTTCGCCTTTAGGCTTTCAATCTGCTTTAAGTGGTCAACTGTCTTCAAAACTAGAAACAGGCAATGGGGTTTTGGAAATAAGAGGGATGGAACTAAACAAATTAAACATTTTCTCATTTGTATCAGTACCAAATCTTACTGTGTCACTACTCAGTAGAATTGAATGAAAGAGTTATTACATTATAGGTTTTAGTACAGAAAGAAAAATTTTAGTTCTTAAAATACTCACTTTATCTGGAGTCCTGTTATTGTTTATAATCCAAAATTAGAATTTACTTACAATTGTGGTCTACTGTTTTTTTTCTCAAAGATGCATATTACATGTAGTCATTTTGAAAAAATGTAATGAGTGATTAACAGTTTGAATCAAGATTATATACCGGGGGTGTTAAGCAGCATCTGATCTGGATTTAAACTGTTTGCACTCTAAGGGAGTTAATTTTCCCTCCCTACAACAACTCCCTCTGAACAACGTACACAGTATCTGTCTCCATTTGGGTGTTGTTGTAGAGAGGGAATACTTTAATACACGAACAAAAACAAGTAAAATCTAATTTTGGATTATAAACAATTCCCAGGTGAGCAATATTTAGGCATGCATGGGCCTCTTGTTTAACGTTATGTTGTTTATGTCAATATGCAACATCAGTAATAAAATGTTCCACGCATAGAGGGTTTGCATCCTCAATGAATGACTAAACTTTTTTTTTTTTTCAGTATATATCTTTTATTCAAGTCTCATAATATAATATATATAATATATAGCAACGTTCAACCCCTGATGAGCAAATGGGAAACCAGTTGGTTTTTTATGTTTATGTAAAAATAAAATATATAAACTTAGGCATGTAAGTCAATTTTATATATATATATAAGGTAGAGAAATATATAAACAGACATCTACAAACGACCTTTCGTAGCACTGGATCAAAAAAAGATTTGATTCGCAGAATAAGAATGGTTTTAAGATATGGTTGAGATATAAGTTACTCTTACAGTGCTGCAATGTTCTAACTAAATATATATTTTCCCGAGCGCTTTCGACAGTTACGTCTTCATCAGGGGATATGCAATAATGCAATGAAATTTATTTGGTTTTAAAACAATTCAGATGCTTTCATAAAATGTTGTTGTACACAATGACTCTCTGTGCTGAACGCTTTAGAACAAGTTTGCTCTTTTAAAAAGATACTTTTAGGTAGTGAATGATGGATGGATGAGCCATCCTCTTAAAGCATAAATCATTGCAACTAATGTTTTTATTCAATAATCGCTTCACCTCAAACATCTTACTTGCCCCAGACTAGAGGCGGATAATTCTAGATGGTATTTTGGGTGGATTAGACTTTTGGACTTAGACATCCACGTTAAGATTTTGGATCAATCTAGAAAATGCCCTTCACTAATGGCATATATCACTACAACTAATATTTTTATTAAATAATCGCTTCACCTCAAACATTTTACTTGTCCTACACTAGATGTACATAATTCTAGATGGTATTTAGTATGAATTATCTCCCCTTTTGAACTTAGACATCCATGTTAAGATTTTTGATTAACCTAGAAAATACCCTTCACTTAGGCATATATCACTACAACTAAGATTTTTATTAAATAATCGCTTCACCTCAAACATATAACTTAATTTGTCTTACACTAGATTTTCATAATTCTAGATGGTATTTTGTATGAATTATCTCCCCTTTTGAACTTAGACATCCACGTTAAGATTTTTGATCAACCTAGAAAGTGCCCTTCACTTAAAGCATACATCACTACAACTACTGTTTTTATTCCATAACTGCTTTGTACTAAAAGGAGCAGAAAGTCGAGCTTGCTGTCTTACAGACAGCTCTTATTTTTATCTTTATAGTTATTAATACTTTTGCCTGTCCGGCTTTTGATGGAATAATTTATCTTTTCCATCTACATATAATATACATACCATATAATAAATGCACATAAAATAATTTTTTGAACAAATCATGCAATTCAAAATTGAATTATAAGAGACTTTGATTGTTATTTTAGTACGATGCCCACCTGGGATGGAGGCTGACACAAATCAATGTACAGCGTGTGGTATTGGTGAATACAGATCAGAAAATGATCAGTCATGTAAGTCATGTACATCTGGAACAACAAGATACCCAGGGGCCACGTCATCTGCCGCATGTGTCTGTAAGTCAACCAGATTTAACCCTTTACCCCCTAAAACGCTTTTTTAAGTCTTTAATTTATTCCTCCCCACGAGAAAAAAGTTCCAATTTATACAGCCGTGAATAAATATTGTAAGATCATTTTTCTATATTCTAGCAGACTATAGCTTAAAGCAGGCTGAAAGTAAAGCAGAATGTGCCTTAAGGTACATTCTGCTTTACTTTCAACCTGCTTTATGTGATTACTTATTTTCAATACTAGAAACTTGCTATGGGGTAATGAGTTAACCTTGTCATGATCAAATGATGAGACCGCTTTATTGTCTTCTGTTCCAGTATTATTGTCTGCAAGACACATTTCAAAGTTAGATTTAAGGTTGTATGACTTAATAGATATTGATAATAGTGTCAAACAGTTTGGGTCCTGTGTTACGCAGCGTCTGATCAGGACCCAAACTGTTTGCAGATGCGCTTTAAAGAGCCATTGGGAGTGAAAGGTTTAACCCTTAGCCTGCCATTCACGACTATAGCTCCATATGCAAACAGCTTGGATCCGGATGAAACGCCGAGTAACTCGGCGTCTCATCCGGATACAAGCTGTTTGACACTCGGACAACATTTTCAGCAATTTTGAGCAACTTTGAAGCACTTTGAAACTTGAAGCAGACGAGAAATATAGCAGACGACAATTTATTTGGCGGGCTAAGGGTTAACTACATTAATTACAAACCTCTCTTGAGCTACCATATAGTATTAGAAACAATTGGAGTCTTTAACCCTTTAACTCTTTGAACCCTAGTCCCGCATAGAGGCGTCCTTTTCAAACAGTATACATGTGAATAGTGCACTTGTCCTATGCAAACAGTGAAGACCTAGATCAGAGGGCTCCGTAAGGAGCCCTCTGATCTGGGTATTCACTGTTTGTTAAAATGCAAAACATTGACAAAAACAACCCTTAAAAGTCAGAAATGGACTTGACTAAAATGGAAACTGGGATTGTCCATTTGAAGTTTTAGGGAGGAAAGAGTTAACCCAGGGCTCCAGATAAGAGGGAGTGAAATGAAGTTTTTTAACATTTTCACCATAATCGTCTGACTAAATCCTATTGTGTGACTACTCATTAGAATTGTCTGTAAGAGAAAATTTTAATGAGCTGTCACACCCAGCGTCTGATCAGGCTCCAACCTATTTGCCACTCAGATTAAAAATATAGTTAGAAATTTCTAAAAGTAAATTTCCACAGTTTTTGTATTGCGGTTGCGTTTAAATGAGAAAGCATAATGTCTGCTGTACATTACGAACAATAAATACGGCTATCTGTAACTCTAGCTGGCTGTACTGAAATCATTGAGTACGATACTCATCACTTTTAAAGTTTTAGAATGTTCCAATCTAAAAATAACTCGGCCAAGTCAGAAGAAAACACTAATATAATGAAGTGATCAGAATGTTTATTTATCAATAGTTATAGATCGATTTTACTGACTTGGCAGGGCGGAGTTTCGATACGGACCTTTTCATTTCACACTCTTTTATTATCGGAATTTACCGTTGTCGTCTGCCGGTTTTCTCTCAACATTACATATTAGTGGACATTTTGACAGAAGGAATATAATAAAGAACGACAAACAGCTAGAATCCAGATCAGACGCCGTGTTACACGGCGTCTGATCTGGATTCAAGCTCTTTGCAAATGTTAACCAAGTTTTCATTTCTCTTCCTATAACAATTCCCTACGAACAACACACACAATCTTTGTCTGTCATTAGGTGTTGTTGTAGAGAGGGAGCACTGTATATATACCAAATGCACGTGGATATTGGTGCACGCATAAATTGTGTTTCATCAAATTGAAAGTATCGGACAATAACGATATAATACGGAGCTATACCTATCACCTCTTAAATCTTAAATAAATTAATTAATCATTGCCAAAGGTTAGCTCCGCCCTGCCAGTTGAATAAAATCTGCTTATACTGTCTGTATGGATTCACAACACTAGCATTATGATGAACCCTTTACTCCACAGGTGCTTGTATTGTATGTAAACTATGTTACCCCTGTGTATGTAGATCTAGATCGTTTAAAAAAATATAGAAAAAAATAGATCTAGATCTACTTACACAGGGGTAACATACATACAATACAAGCACCTGTGCTTTACTCCATAATCATATAGCATTTTAACACATTTAATGTATTCCTCCACTGAAGAAGATAGTTCCAATCTTTTTTAATGTTCTACATGTAGCAGATAATAGCTTATTTAAGGCAGGCTGGAAATAAAGCAGAATGTGCCTTAAGGTGCATTCTGCTTTACTTTCAATTTGCTTTCAGTAGTCACCTGTCTTCAATACTAGTACCAGGCTATGGAGTATAGGGTTAACCCTTTACCCAATAGCCTGTTTCTAGTTTTGAAAAATTTATGACTATTTAAAGCAGGTTGAAAGTAAAGCAGAATGCGCATTCAGTCGCATTCTGCTTTACTTTCAGCCTGCTTTAAACTACCTCCTTCTAGAATAAAGAAAATATTCCTATGATACATATTTATAACTGTATAAATTGGAACTATTTTCTTTAGCGGAGGAATAAACCGAATGCGTTAAAAGGTGCTTCTATTGGGGAAAGGGTTAAGAAGTCTGCAATTCAGATTGATTCTCCAGCAGGTGGTGTGTGCCTTAAGAGCTTCTGGGTTCTATATCCCATTACCCAATAGATACACCTTTTTACGCCTCTAATTTACCCCTCCACTGAAGAAAATAGTTCCAATTTATACAGTTGTGAATATTTAACATTAGTAATTATTTCTATCTTCTAGCAGCTGGTAGCTTAAAGCAGGCTAAAAGTAAAGCAAAATGTCCCTTAAGGTGTATTCTGCTTTACTTTCAACCTGCTTTAAGTAGTCACCTATCTTCAGTATTAGAAACAGGCTATGGGGTAATGGGATATATGAATCCTCCACCTGTTATTACCTGGATTTTGCGATATGACTGAAATACTGTTAAAGCGACGTAAAAACCATAACAAATCCAAATCTCCTGAGGGTTGATTGTTTGAATGCAAATAATCTTATGTTTTTATATCAATGTAAACAATGTAAGCAATTTTAATCGTATAATGATGTTATGGTAGAACCAGAGAGGCACAGGGGAGTTGAATGAGTCTTAACCCATTACCCCATAAATATGCCCTTTTACCCCTTTAATTATTTCCTCCAGTTTAGAAAATACAATCATGTAGTTGCATTTTATACAGTCACAAATATGAATCATAAGAAATACTTTCTATATTCTAGCAGATAGTACCTCAAACCAGGCTGAAAGTAAAGCAGAATGCGCTTGTGCATTCTGCTTTTCTTTCAACCTGCTTTAAGCGGTCATTTGTCTTATAAACTAGAAACAAGCTATTGGATAATGAGTTAAGTACCCCTCAAATGGTACTTTAACTCATTACCACATATCCCGTTTCTTCAATTTGAAGATAGGGAACTACTTAAAAGCAGGTTGAAAGTAAAGCAGAATGCGCCTTGAGGTGTATTCTGCTATACATTCAGCCTGCCTTAAGCTACTTCATGTATCTGCTTCAATAGAGAATATATTTCTTATGGTGCATATTTATGACTGTATAAAAAGTTATTTTCTTTAGTGGAGGAATAAAATTGAATATGTAAAACGTCCTCTATGGAGTAAAAGGTTAAAGAGCCTTCTATTATCAGTGTCTAATTGTTTGCAAAGTAAATAATGTGTATATATAGGCAGGGCTGCCATTTCTCCGGATTTTTCCTAAATCTTCGGATTTTTTTTCGAAAACATGGATGCTAAAAGCAGGCTGAAAGTAAAGCAGAATGCGCCATAAGGTGCATTCTGCTTTACTTCCAGCCTGCTTTAAGTAGTCATGTGTCAACAAAACTAGAAACAGGCTATGGGGTAAAGGTACGATTCGTAAATTCGAAATTGAAAAATACAAATTTCGAAATTTTAGGATTTTTCATGTCAACTTATGGCAGCCCTGATAGGCATCCTGCATAGAAAAGTGATCTGATTTAACCTTTTGCAGCTGAATGCCCACCTGGAACCATTTCCAACTCTGGCTTTGCGCCATGCTTCAATTGTCCTGTGGGAACATATGCGTCCAACAGGACATTCTGTGAAAGATGTCCAACAGGCCAAACAACAAGGTTTACAGGATCTCAGACCATTGCAGCATGTGAAGATATAAATACAGTTGTTATACCAGGTAAAAGTACAATAATTAACCCATTCCCCCATAAATACGCCTTTTTACGCCTATAATTTATTGCTCCACTGAAGAAAGTAATTCACTTTTAAACAGTGATGAATATGTATCATAAGAAATATTATCTATATCCTAGCAGATAAAAGTTTAAAGCAGGCTGAAAGTAAAATTTAAGGCGCATTCTGCTTTACTTTCAACCTGCTTTAAGTGATAATCTTCAGGGCTCCAGATAAGAGGGAGTGAACTGAACAAATCCAACATTTTCTCAATTATTTCAGTACCAAATCCTATGGTGTTGCTACTCATTAGAATCGTCTCGAAGAGACGATTCTATTGAGTAGTGACACCATAGGGTTTAATACAGATATAAAGATTTTAGTTTTTGAAATACTCCCCTTATCTGGAGCTCTGAATCTTTCTTTAAAACTAGAAACAAGCTATGGGATAATGGGTTAAAGTAATTCACTATGTTTTATGCACCAACATGATTATGTCGTACAACAAATACTGTCGTAAGTCAGATTCTAAAATTTTAAATTATTATTTATTTCTCCATCTAATCCTGTCTTGTGACATCTCTTTAGAATCGAGACATTTCCAAAGAGACGTCACAAGACAGGATAAGACTGAGAAATCAGAAGTTAGATGTATTTTAAAGTATTGACTTACGTCTGATTTTGTCGTACTGTCAAACTGCGATATCTCGAATTCGGTTTTGTCGAACATACCAGTATTTCAAAGTTAAAATGTTAGCCACATTTTAACTTTGAAATATGGGTATGTTCAACTTAACCAAGCATGAAAAATGCAGTTCATATGTCAAACTATCAGATAGTTTAAGTTAAACGAGTTCCAGATATCGAAGTTCGACTGTATGATGTTTCGTAAGATTGGCCTCTGGGCCTTTAGTGCTACACTTGTTTGTATGTACTGGTTGGAGGTGCTATGTCCTACTTACTAACTTTTTTGCCAGTTATCACCTTACTCCATGGCCTGTTTCTAGTTTTAAAGACAAATTACCACTTAAAGCTGGTTGAAAGGAAAGCAGAATGTGCCTTTAAGGCGCTTTCTGCTGTAGGAAAGAACTTCAACCTGTTTTAAGCTACCATCTGCTAGAATATATTACCAATTTCTTATGATACATGTTTATGACTGTATGAATTGGAACTACCTACATGTATTTTCTTAAGTGGAGGAATAAATTAAATGAGCCAAAACTTACTAGGTGCTTCTATGGAATTAAGCATTATGAACAAAGTTCTGCAGTAAAAGTCATGCAACTTCACAAGTACAGTCGAACTCGCTTAATTCGAACTATCCGATTTGTCAACTCATGAATTAAAATATTTCATGCTCGGTTAAGTCAAACATACCCGTATTTCAAATTTAAAACGTGGCTTAGCCACGTTTTAATTTTGAAATACGAGTATGTTCGATCTATCCGAGTTCGAGATAATCGAAGTTCAACTGTACATGCAAAATGTAAACTTAACCCTTCACTCCATAGACTGTTTCTACTTTTGAGGATAAATAACCACTTAAAGCAGGTTGAAAGTAAAACTGAATAGGCCTTATGGCCTTTTAGTGACCCGGCCCTTTAGCTATTATCTGCTAGAATATAGGAAATATTTCTTGTATTGCACATTCATTACTGTATATTAAAATGGAACTATTTTCTTCATTGGAGGAATTGATTAAATGTATAAAAATACTTATCTCCAGACTTTTATCGCCCCTTTATATACTTTGAATTTTACAAATGCTTGTTTCCAGACAATAAATTTAGTTCGTTTTGACATATTATTGCCAAATGTCATAATAAGCTTTCTCATCATAGAGGTAAGACCCTTGCTTTTGGTTCTGGTCTGAGGGTTTTTATTGCAGTTATGCCCCATTACATACTTAGTTTTTTATTTAAAAAAAAGAGCTAGTTTTCAAACAATAACTTAAGTTCTATTGGACAGATTGTAACAAATTTCATATCTAGCTTATTAAGAGTGCAAATGCCCCTAAGATAACAATCATTATCTTTTTCATTTTGGATAGCACACTTTTCGGATAATGCAGTAACAATACCTCAGAATGCTTGTTATGATATCCAGATGTAACAAATATTTTATCACCGTCCCCTGAATATTGTTTAGCTGAGTTTGCTGTATATTCTAGCAGAAGGTAGCTTAACCCTTTCCCTTATAGAAGCGACTTTTAGCGCATTCATTTTATTCATTCGCCAAAGAAAATAGTTCCATTTTATACTGTCATGAATATGTATTATAAGAAATATTTTCTATATACTAGCAGATAGTAACTTAAAGTAAGCTAAAAGTAAAGCAGAATGTGCCCTAGGGCACATTCTGCTTTACTTTCAGCCTGCTTTAATAGGTCACGTATCTTTACTACTAGAAATAGGCTATGGGTTAAAGGGTTAAAGAAGGCTGAAAATTAAGCAGAATGTGTCTTGAGGCCCATTTGGCTTTATTTTCAACCTGCTTTATGTGGCCATCTATCTTCTATTCTAGAAACAGGCTATGGAGTTGAATGGGTTGATCTTCTATCCTAAGTAATGTAGAACTGTATAAAGTAAATCACATTACAAAGGTTTAACTCATTCACCCCTGGAACTTTTAGTGGACAATTTCATTTTTCAGTTTTTCTAGTCCATTTTTAGCTCACCTGAGCCGAAGGCTCAAGGTGAGCTATTGTGACCGCTCATTGTCCGTAGTACGTCTGTCCGTCTGTCCGTTCACTTTTACTTCAAACGACATCTCCTCTGAACCCGGGGATTGTAGGGCGGATTCAAACTGCTCATGATGTTCCTTGGATGCTTCTCTACAGAAGTTGTCTAAATGAAAGAGAAAAAGCAAAAACTCTGCTTGAAAAAGCAAAAAAGCAAAAAATTTTAAAAAATCTTCTTGCTAAAAACTACTAGGCCCTAAGCTTTGATATTTTTACAGTAGAATCTCCTGGTAGATCACTCTATAGTTTGTTAAAATGAAATCCCTAGGGTCACACTTGACGCCACCCTGCGCAGTTTAAGTGCTGCTCTAGGCAGGTTTTACAGTATTTTTGATGAAGCAAAAGCAGAACTGTATTTTACCTGAGTTACTCTTAATATACTAAGGGCAAATAGCCAATATTTGCAAACATTTTGGATCCAGATCAGATGCAACATAATGCTGCATCTAATTTGGATCCAAACTATTGGTACTCATTTACCAACTGAACATGCTCTAAATTCTTTTTTTTGTCACTTTTCGCATACAGTAGGTTTTAAGCAGATATCATTTCAGTCTGGTAAGGGTAAGCCTTCAGAGCAGTTGCTAATTCTACCATACTACCCAGTATTTGACCTCAGCCACTGAACTGATGGTCTTAGCTGAACATGTTGTCTGCTAAAGTTTATAAATGGTTTAGTCTGTTTCATACTTAGAGAAACAGGGTCTGGAAGTGATCCACTGACAGTTATGTAATTATGTCTTTTGCCATATTTATACATATGTTTAATATTCAAAATATGTATAGCAGACAGCAATTCAGCATAATAAGAGTTAGACCCTAGCCAAATTTCCTACTGGCAGAGTTACATAACTGAACTCAGGTCAGCTGGTCAGCTGATGAGGTGTCTGCTATATATTTATGCCCTGCAGTTGGGGGCATATTGTTTTTGTCTGTCTGCTTTTTTGTCTGTTTGTCCATTTGTTTGTCTGTCAGTCCACAACTTTAATCTTAGCCATAACTTTGTTAAAGTTAGAAACTTTATAACTTGGGTCATGTCGTACAAAGGTCAATGTCAATTTTGAGATATTTCCCAGTGTCATATTTTCTTGTCTTTGAGATAACTCCAGTTCTACTGATGTTAACCCATTACCCCATACATATGCCTTTTTACGCCTTTAATTTATTCCTCCTCTAAAGAAAATAATTCCACTTTATATAGTCATAAACATGTAAGATATAAGAAATAGTATCTATATCTTAGTAGATGATAACTTAAAGCAGGTTGAAAGTAAAGCAGAGTGCGCAATAAATAATCATATGGAAATACATGTAGCTTGATAAGAAGAAGTGTCATGGATAAGGGCCATAACTCTGCCAACAATATTTTTTTAAGTTATTCCAATTTGTCATGTTTTTTTTGTCTGGAAGATAATTCCATTTACAGCTATATTAAAATGTTGTCTTGCCTATTAAGCTAAGGCACAATGACCTCAGGTGAGCGAATTAAGGGCCATGGCCCTCTTGTTGAATAATTAGGGTGGATTTTAATGATATTTTACAAAATGACAAACAGTGTAGACCCTGATCAGAGGGCTCCTTAAGGAGCCCTCTGATCAGGGTCTTCACTGTTTGCATAGGACAAGTGTACTCTTGACAGGTATAAGATTTATTAATGACGAGTATACTTGTCGCTTGGTCTCAATGTATTAACTCTTTCCTCCCTAAAACTTCAAATGGACAATCCAAGTTTCCATTTTAGCCAAGTCCATTTCTGACTTTTAAGGGTTGTTTTTGTCAATGTTTTGCATTATGACAAACAGGGAAGACCCAGATCAGAGGGCTCCGTAAGGAGCCCTCTGATCTGGGTGTTCACTGTTTGCATAGGACAATGCACTTTTCACATGTATACTGTTTGAAAAGAACGCCTACGGTATATGCGGGACTAGGGTTCAAAGGGTTAAGCCATTTCCAGTATTTGAAGTATGTTTGTACAAGATGTTGATTGTTTTACAGAGGCCTGCCCCCAGGGAACCTTCCTTGCATCAGGCAGCTGTCCTTTATGTCCATCTGGAACTTATGGAATTTCTACTGGGAGTGCATGTCAGAGTTGCCCCAGAGGGTCTTTGTCCTACACCTATACAGAGGGTGCAACTGACGTTTCAGCATGTAGAGGTAAGATCTTGTCATAAACCATTCAGACTCTTGCACTGCTTTTGTCCTCTCAATACTGCACACTGCTTTAAGACAAGGTTTTTATCTCACCTGAGCAAGAAGTTCGTGTTCAAGGGTGAGCTAGGATCGCTGGATGTACAATTTTTGCCGTCTGTTGTCCATTGACCACAGTTGGTTTGTTAACACTCTAGTGGTGATAAATCTTAAACTAGGTCAAATGTTTGCCTTATTAGAATTTAGGATGAGTTAGAATGTGAGTCATGTCATGTCGGAAACAAGGTCAACAGGTAAAGTCATTGAATGATCTTGTTAACACATTCAACCCTAGTGACGAGCATAGTCGTCATTAACAAACACCGTATGCACAAACAGTGTAGGTACTGATCAGAGTTAAGGAGCCCTTTGATCAGGGTGTACACTGTTTGTCATTTTGAAATATATTTTTAAAATCAACCCTTAATTGTCAAAAATGGACTAGACTTATTTTGAAATTGGAATTGTCCATTAAAAGTTTCAAGGGTGAATGAGTTAACACTCAAGAGACCACACATTTTCACTTAATCTTTGAATAAATTAGTTTCTATGATGCCCTGGATGAAATTAGGTTAAGTTCAGATATGGTTCACCAGTGGTCAAAAAGTAGGTCAGTAGGTCAAATCATAAAAATACCTTCTTAATGAAACTTGGTTAAATGGTTTGCCTCAATAAAATGTAGGTCAAGCATGAATAGGAGTCATGTTCAGTAAAAAACTAGGTTACTAGGTTAAATCATAGAAATCCCATTTTAACACTCCATATAGGGGCTACAAATGTTACTTGATCAAAGTGTTGGTCTTATAAATATCTAGGTCAGGTGTGAATGTTGGGAGTCATATATGTTCAGCCAAAAACTTAAGGTCACAATGTCAAATCTTAGAAAATCCCTGTTAACACTCTAGAGGCAGCAAATCTCATTAGACCATGATGAAACTTGATCAAAATGTTGGCCTCATTTAAATCTAGATTAATTAAGTTCGAATATGCATCATATCCAGTCAGAAAGTACATCATTAGGTCAAATCCTACTAAAACCTTGTTAACACTCAAGAGACCATATTTTTACTTTTAAAGCCTTAAATAAATTGATTTGTTTGTTGCTCGGGATAAAATCAAGGTCAAGCTCGAACATGGTCACCATTGGTCAAAAGCTAGGTCACTAGGTCAAAATCATAGAAAAACCTTGTTGATAGAGGGTTATTACTGTATCTTTGTTTTTCTCAAACAGATTTGTGTTCAAACGGCTGGTATTCAAGCGACGGAAGAGGTCCCTGCACCCAGTGCCCTAAAGGAATGCGCTGGTTCAACAGCACCTACTGCGCGCCCTGCCCTGATGATCAGACTACTGATGGTACAGGCGCTGTAAGCTGTGTCTTAAAATCAAGCTTGAGGGGTATGTATAAAAAAACAGTGATCTTTCCTCAAAGAAGGAAATTATAATTGATTGTGGGGCCCTTCTAGAGATGGCTGTTGGTTTAGCAGGCTAAAAGTAAACCAGATAGCTCATTAACCCTTAGCCCGCCAAATAAATTGTTGTCTGCTATATTTCTCGTCTGCTTCAAGTTTCAAAGTGCTTCAAAGTTGCTCAAAATTGCTGAAAATGTTGTCCGAGTGTCAAACAGCTTGGATCCGGATGAGACGGCGAGTTACTCGGCGTCTCATCCGGATCCAAGCTGTTTGCATATGGAGCTATAGTCGTGAGTGGCAGGCTAAGGGTTAAGGAGCTTTTGTTGTCACTTCTTGCCTGGTTGAAGAAATTTACCTATTTGAGGGGTATGCTCATTTATCTTTGAAATAAAGGACAAAATGTGATATTTTGTTGCTAAAAATGTCCAGTGCTTATGAAATTGATTATAGACCATGCGATAAAATATATTTTAATGTGACCAACAGTGCAGGAGGGTATTCACCCATTACCCCATTATAAGCTTGTGTCTAATATTGAAGACATGTGATCATTTAAAGCAGGTTGAAGGTAAAGCAGAATGTGCCTTCAGGCACATTCTGCTTTACTTTCAGCCTGCTTTAAGTTACTACCTGCTAGAATAAAGAAAATATTTCTTATGATATATTTCATGATTGTATAAATTGAAGCTATTTTCTTCAATTGAGGAATGTGTTATTTCAAAGGCATATTTTTGGGGTAATGGGTTAACCCTTTCCCACATAGCCTGTCTCTAGTATTGAATATAGGTGTCCACTTTAAGCAGGTTGAAAGTAAAGCAGAATGTGCCTTAAGCGCATTCTGCTTTACTTTCAGCCTGCTTTAAGCTATCATCTGCTTGAATATAGAAATTATTTCGTATGATACATATTTATGACTGTATAAATTGGAACTATTTTCTTCAGTGAAGGAATAAACTTAATGCGCTAAAAGGCGCTTCTCTGGGGGTAATGGGTTAAGCCCACTGAGGATATTCTTTGTTTTACAAGTCTTTATTCAACTAGTTAAATAAAGGTGCAAAATGATGCCATGTAAACAATGTCATGTAATTATTTCATGACCTGGCGCAAAACTATCACTAGATACTATCTTTTCAAGGGGATTTAGACTATCCTGTTATTTTCATCAAGGGGATTTTGACTATCCTGCAATTTTGACAAAGGGGATTTTGACTATCCTCTCAGTTTTGAAACAAGTTGATTTTGACCAAGGGGATTTGAGTGGTTCTTGATTTTTTGTCCAAAAGATGCCCTCATCCACACACACCCATAAGTACACACATATGCCGAAACAACTGTCATACAGCAGTTTAATGTTTTAACTTTTCAGTGATATGTGCAAAGGGAACCTTTAGGAACATGAGCTCACCACTCCAGGAATGTGAGAATTGTCCCATTGGAACGTACACTAATTTGGAAGAAAGTACAACATGTTCAAGCTGTGGGTCTTCTAGGAGTACCTACACTGAAGGAGCTACATCATTTTCACAATGTTTTGGTAAGTTTTCAATTTCGGATTCTCTTTTGCAGTACAGAAATACTTCTCTATTATGACCACTAAAGTATGGCTAATTGATTGTATGAAAGATAAGTTTGAGTTTAAAGCAAGGTGAAAGTAAAACAGAAAGCTCCTATCTATTATTACCACTAAAGTATGGTTAAGCCTGTCTCACACAGAACACACGGCTTATACGGTTGGCCACCCGTGTAAACCGTACATACAACCTAACCATCCGTGGCCTTATCCGAGTTACACTCGGGCCATTCGAGTGTATCCGTGAAAGCCGTGTATGATTTTTAAAACTTTTAAAAAACTGGCACGGATGCCATGTCCGTGTATGATCGTATTAGCGATTGTACAAGACCGTGAGAGACCGTATGAGACCGTACACACAACCGCACATGAAATCCACTTAACACTAGTGAGCTCAACCGTGTCAATATCGTATATAAATCGTATGGAGCAAAAGTCGGTGGGACCGTATGTAAACCCTGTAAATGTCCAATTAATCCAGTAAAAGTCATGTTTAATCATACTAGGCCGTAACAGACCGTACTTGGAACCGTACAACAATCGTATGAAAATCGTTTTGCAAATCGTGTTCAAACCGTGACAAACCTTGCTTGACCGAGTATATCCGTGCTTTGTTCGTACATACTCGTGCTACATTCGTACCAGTCAACCCGTGTATAACCGAGTATACCGTATTGGAACCGTGTGCCCAACCGTGTTCTGTGTGAGACAGGCTTTAATTGGTTGTATGAAAGACAAGTTTGAGTTTAAAGCAAGGTGAAAGTAAAACAGAAAGCTCCTAAAGGAGCTTACTGTTTCACTTTTACCTTGCTTTAATTACATCTACATGTTTACTCCAAACAGTTAATTGCTGACTACAGTACTGAACCTTATTAAATTAAATTGATAATCGCAAGCGAATTGCCATCGAATTGCCATCGAATCTTTTAAACGAATTTTCCGAAGCGGTTGTGACACAAATGGAATCGAAAAAATTAACGAAGGCATATTTGTGAACATTTGTGAGATACACCATTCAATTAAACTTACCCGAGGGTAAATTTAGTATTTTGAATCGCAAGCGAATTGCCATCGAATTGCAAGCGAATTGCCATCGAATTGCAAGCGAATCGCAAAAATTGTTAATTTAATAAGATTCGATCAGTACTGTATGACTGGGATGTCATAGTTCATAGTTAACTCATAAATAGGGGATGTTCTATGAATGTTCATAATTCGTCATCTGCCTTGGACACAAAATAATTAACTTAATTTAGTGGTGGTTATAGAGAGGTTTTACTGTATTTTTATTTCCTTTTGATACTCATACAGTCAAACCTGTATTAACCCTTTATCCCCTAGCCTGTTTCAAGTTTTGAAGACTGGTAACCACTTAAAGCAGATTGAAAGTAAAGCAAATTACTGTTTGATACACTGAGCCTTTTATGTAAAGAATTTTTCAATTTTTAAAACAAAACTGAACAGTAGCAAACAACAATATTACTTAATGTGGCACTCAAGAGAGGGTGTACTGTTTCAGGGCTCCAGATAAGAGGAAGTAAAATGAAACAAAAATCAACTTTTTCTCTCTAATTTCAACACCAAATCCTCTTGGAGACGATTCTAATGAGTAGTGACACCATAGGGTTTAATGCAAAAATAAAGATTTTAGATTTCGGAATACTCCCCTTTTCTGGAGCTCTGGGTCCGAGGTTATAAAGCTATTGCATTGAGTCTAAAGTCATTCTCAAGCATTTGATTGGTCAGATTTGAGCTTAGGCTCAAATCTGACCAATCAAATGCTTGAGAACACACTCAGACTCAGCTCAAACTCTTTACAACATTGAAGCCAGCTGTTTGTCTTCATGATGATATGTTTTTCTCTTTGCAGCTAAATGTGCAGCTGGCTTTTTCTCAACTTCTGGTCTTTCTCCATGTCAGCCATGTGAGATTGGCAACTACTGGGTCAGTCCAACACAGTGTGACCCATGCCCGTTCCCTTCCACGACCATAACTCGAACTGCAACCAGTCAAACTCAGTGTTATTGTAAGTAGATATAGAGAATGATAAATATCATTGCATGAGAGGCAATATCCTGGAATAGCCCCAGCAGGACGCCACTGTGGCTCATTCCGTATATACGGAATGAACCACATCACGTGACTGCTGGGGCTATTCCAGGATATTGCCGCATGAGATAGTGAGGGGAGAAATCAGTCTGGCTGTTTTGGCCTTTCGAATTCATACTACAGCGCTCCGTCTCTAGAAGGACACTCAATGGTAGACAAAAAATGTGTGCGTTGTTCGGAGGGAGTCGTTATATGGAGGGAAATTTTCTTACATTAATTTTGCAAACAGCTTGAATCCAGATCAGGAGGCGCATAATGCGGCAACGATCTGGATTCAAGCTGTTTGTCACTCATCATTATGTTTATTTTCTGTCAAAATGTCCATTATGCCACTTTGAGAAATACAGCAGACAACAATTTTAAACAGATGATATTGCAGCCATAAAAAGGTTAGACATACTATTCTTGTTTGGGGAACAGCGGCAAGCGTTGTTGTATGGAGGGAGTCAATGTTGGGAGGGCCTTTGTAGGGAGGGAGCACTGTAACACTGAATTTGACAAGTTTCACATAACGTCTAGCATACAAAAAAATAACCACTTGAGAGCAGACTGATCTGCATATTGTTTCTTAGTTAATATTACACAACAGAAAGTGACTACAACAAAATGCTTAGATTGAAATAATGGCAATCAAATAGAAAAGTTTTGACATGTTGTACATTTCTTTATACTTTACACTTTAACACTTTAAACCCTAGTCACGCATATATGCGTCAACTGCAAACCGTGCATCTGTAAGGAGTACACTTGTCCTATGCAAACAGTGCAGACCCTGATCAGAGGGCTTCTAAAGGAGCCCTCTGATCAGGGTCTACACTGTTTATCATTTTGACATATATTACAAAAATCAACCCTAAAAAGTCTTAAATGGACTAGACTTAATTGAAAAGTAGAATTGTCCATTTGAGGTTTCAGGGAGGAAATGGTTAACTCATAAGATAAGATATAATAAAATATCATAAAATAAATACAAATTGTCAAGTTCAGTTTTTACATGACTCTTCAAAGTCATGCATTGTTCTGGAACAATTTGCTGAAATCTGAGTGGCAAGCAGTCTGAAGCCTGCTCAAAAGCTGAGTTCCTTGACATATGGGTCCAAGGTTATAAAACGTTTGAGTTGAGTCTGAGAGTTCTCTAGCATTTGATTGGTCAGATTTGAGCAAGGATCTAATTCTCAACTCAAATGTTTTATACAGGGCTGCCATAAGTTGATCATGAAAAATCCTAAGGTTTACAATTTTTCTATTTTTCAAGCATGATTACTTTAAGCAGGTTTAAAATAAAGTACGGCCTGCTTTATGCTTCCATATGCTTGGATGAAAATCCGAAGATTTCAGAAAAATCTGGAGAAATGGCAGTCCTGTCTATAACCTTTGACCCTGATCAGGATCCAAATAGTTTGCAATGGGACTGAATGGGTATACAGTCGAACTTTGATATCTCAAAGTCGGTTTTGTCAAACATACCCTTCGAAAATGTGTATGCCAAGAAATTTAGCGCCTTTGCATTGGTGCAAACTGTGGTAAACCTGGTTAAATTGAAGTGTTAGAATCAAAATGATAAATTCATACCAGTGTTTTATCGTGCAATAAAACAGGGGTAGTCATTGAGATGCTGGTAATTAAATCACTTGGCCTTGTGACTTAATTACTAAGCATCTCAACTCCTACCCCGTGTTTTGTTGCCAAGATAAAACACTGGTACGAGTTTATTATTTATTAAGTACATGTATATTCATCACGAGGGCTCAATGAGTTAATACCAGATTGACTTTTCACAAACAATGGTATCAAACTCACATTTCAGTCCCATGCCAGAAAGGGTATTTCTCGTACAATGGTTATGATATTGATGGAAATTGTCGCGAATGCCCAGAGAATCATTATCAAGATCAGGAAGGACAGACAAATTGTATAGCTTGCCCTGTGGACAGATACACTACTGGAAGTGGGAATATTGCATCAGATGCATGCATTCTAACTGGTAAGCAAACCCTTTTCTTTGTTCAACCTTGGAATGCAGCACAAAAAATTCATTCATTTGCTACACAAAAAGCGCTAGGGGAAGATTTTCCCTCTATTTACTGTCACAAATTAATTTTTATTGATGTTGATGCTGATGGAAGCTTAACCCCTTACCTGATAGCATTGTTTCTAGTATTGAAGATATGTGACTACTTAAAGCAGGTTAAAAGTAAAGCAGAATGCGCCCTAAGGTGCATTCTGCTTTACTTTCAGCCTGCTTTAAGCTATTAACTGCTAGACTAAGGAAAGTATTAAATATGACACATATTCATTACGGTATAATTTGGAACTATTTTCTTCAGCGGATGAATAAAATGAATGTGCTAAAAGTCGCTTCTATAAGGGAAAGGGTTAAAGCAACATTAAAGTCATTCATATGACATTTAATTTTTGCTTTAAGCAACCACCTGCCCTAACAACAGATATTGGCAATTTAGGCAATTTGCCATGACCATGACCTTGACCTCTGAATTAAGGTTTCCAAAATATTTTCACACATTATGCAATCCTTAAAACAGATACAGAAAATGACAAATAGTCATTTATACCTATAAAACTTGATCTAGTTAGGATACTTTTCTGCCAAGCCTATTTAATGTGCTTTTTTAGCTCACCTGGCACGAAGTGCCAAAGTGAGCTTTTAGGATCGCTGAATGTCCGTCGTCTGTCCGTCCGAGCGCACGAAAGGTCCTTTGTTGGTTAGGGAGAACAATAGATTCCATTCATTCCGTGATTACCCTATTGTTATTGTTGGGTATTTTTGTGTACTGTTGGGTACTTTTAAACAAAAAAATAACAACAAATGTCCAACTGTGAGAACGTCCGTCCGTCCACAATTGTTCGTTAACACTCTAGCACCTACAAATTTCATTCGATCTTCATGAAACTTCATGACAATGTTCGTCTTGATAAAATCTAGGTCAAGTTTGAATATGTCCGGTCAAAAACTAGGTCACTAGGTCAAATCATACAAAAACCTTGTTAACACTCTAGAGGCTACAAATTTCAATGGATCTTTATGAAATTTGGTCAGAATGTTTGCCTTATTGATATCTAGGTCAAGTTTGAATGTGGGTCATGTCCAGTCAAAAACTAGGTCACTAGGTCAAATCATACAAAAACCTTGTTAACACTCTAGAGGCTACAAATCTCAATGGATCTTTATAAAACTTGGTCAGAATGTTTGACTCATTAATATCTAGGTCACGTTCGAATGTGGGCCATGTCATGTCAAAAACTAGGTCACTAGGTCAAATCATAGACAAACCTTGTTAACACTTTAGAGGCTACAAATCTCAATGGATCTTTATGAAACTTATGTTTGCCTCATTGATATCAAGGTCAAGTTCGAATGTGAGTCATGTCCGGTCAAAAACTAGGTCACTAGGTCAAATCATAGAAACACCTTGTTAACACTCTAGAGGCTACAAATCTCAATGGACCTTTATGAAACTTGGTCAAAATGTTTGCCTCATTGATATCTAGGTTAAGTTTGAATGTGGGTCATGTCCGGTTAAAAACTAGGTCAAATCAAAGAAAAACAGTGTTAACCCTCTAGAGGCTACCAATCTCGTTAGATCTGAATGAAATATTTTCAGAATATTTGCCTACATCAAATCTAGGTCAAAATCAAATGTGAATTGTGCCTGGTCAAAAACTAGGTCACTAGGTCAAATTATAGAAAAATCTGTTAACACTCTAAGGTTGATTGTGGGTCATGTCCAGTCACTATAGGTTAAGTTTACATGGTGTACCAGGTAAGCGATTTAGGGCCATGGTGGCACTTGTAGTTTTATAAAGGGCTCTCAACTACAGTTAAACTTCGATATCTCGAACTTGATTAGGTGGAACATACCCGTATTTCAAAGTTAAAACGTGGCTTAGCCACATTATAACTTTGAAATATGGGTATGTTTCACTTAACTGAGCATGAAATAATGCAGTTCATGTGTCGAACTATCGGATAGTTTGAGTTAAGTGAGTTCGAGATACAGCAGGCTTTTAGACAAGATTTGTCCATCCATGTGAATGGTTTGACCCCTGTGACCTTGACCTCGGATTTCTCTTTTAAGTTTTCAAATGTGCTGCCAGCCAGCTTTGTTGTCTTCTGACAACTCATTCAAATTGTCTAAAATCTGACTTGATAAGTAAGCAAACAGCTATGTTTTAGCTGACAAACTTATTGCTTATTAACGAAACTGCAGATAAAGGAGGCTTTTTAAATATTCAAATCTTTATTTCTGTATTAACCCTATGGTGTCACTACACATTGGAATTGTCTCTTTGACACAATTTTAATGAGTAGTATTGCCATCGGATTTGGTGCTGAAATGAGTGAGAAATGTTTACTCCCTCTTATCTGGAGCCCTGGTAATAGAAATGTCTATATTTATTTCAGATGGATTGTGCATCAACAAATGTCAAAATCAGGGAACATGTGAAAGAGAGTTAAATACCTACAGATGTGATTGCCCTAGGGGTAAGTCTATAATCAGTGTTGTGCCTAGGTCCAAAATTTTGGGGGACACTGTGTCCCCCTGCCAAAATCTCAGGGGGACATTTGATATTTTTAGGGGACACACTAAAAAAACACTTTAAAACACGATAGACCTATCTTTTAATTAGAATACAGTTTACGGTCTTTAACTGTCTCTGTATCTAGTGCAGTATCGTTGAATCCTATAAGGCTGTTTACATGACAGGAAATCTGATTTTTGTCTTTGATTAAATAATTGTTAGCCAGGGCTGCAGATAAGAGGGAGTAAACTGTACAAATTCAACGTTTTCTCACTCATTTCAGGACCAAATCCTATGGTGTTACTACTCATTAGAATCGTCTCGAATAGATGATTCTAATGAGTAGTGACACCATAGGTTTTAATGCGGAAATAAAGATTTGAGTTTTTGAAATACTCCCCTTATCTGGAGCACTGGGTAGCGATTGTCTTGGTTCAGACGATGTTGAAGGAGCTTCCTCTACAATTTGTTTAGACGAAGCATCGTCTGCTAGTTGTCAATTTTAATAAGATAGAAAATCTGTCAAGCCCATCCCTTTTGGCGCCATTATTCTGAAGCGGAACAGACTGGTTTACATACCGATTCTATATGGGGATATTCTTCATGTATATTATACGCGCACAGTCTATTTTAGATACTTAGATTAATCTCCCTTTGTGATCTCTCTACTTCTCCGGAATGAAGTATAAACTAGTGAAAATTGCTGAAAATGTGATTTTTTCTCAGCGTGCCCATCTGCCTGCGCCAGACAAATTTTTAAGGGACAATCGTGAAAAAAATGGGGGATTCCCCCGATGCAGAGGCCTAAGCACAATACTTCTATAATTATTTATGTGTTTGTTCTCTTGGAAAGTTCATAAACACAGATGGGATTGTCTATACAGTGTTTAGTACAGTTGAACTTCGATATCTCGAACTCGCTTATTTCGAACTTTCTGATTTGTCTACACATGAATTGCATTTTTTATGCTCGGTCAAGTCAAACATACCCGTATTTCAAAGTTAAAACGTGGCTTAGCCACGTTTTAACTTTGAAATACAGGTATGTTCGACATAACCGAGTTCGAGATATCGAAGTTCAACTGTATATTACTACATATGGCATTGTTCCTAGGAAAAGTACCTAAAACAAATGAGGTTCTCTATATAACTACAGATAACATTGGTTTTTTTGCAAAATATATATAGACAAAGATGAAATTGTTTATAGCGCAAGTTTGTATAACTACAGATGATATTGTTCAAAGTGCAAGTACTAGGCTATATATAGATAAAGATTACATTGTTTATAGCGCAAGTACAGTAAAACCTGTCTACTACGACCACTAAATTGGGTTAATTATAAGGGTTTTAAAGACAGGTAACTGCTTAAAGCAATGCAACAGTAAAACAGAAAGCTCCTATAGGAGCTTTCTGTTTAACTGTCACATTGCTTTAAGCTGTCACCTGTATTTTAAAATCAATTAGCCTTCTTTAAGTGTCCGTAATAGAGAGGTTTTACCGCACTTATAACGATAATTGTCCATAGTGCAAGTACATATGAAGATAACAATGTTAATTATGCAATTACATACAACTAGTTGTTAAAAGGTGACATTATTTATAGTGTAATTACATGTAACCACAAATGACATTGTCTGTAGTGTAAGTTCATGTAGATAAAGATGACATTGTTTATAGTGCAAGTACATACATGTATAACTGCAGATGATATTTTCCATAATGCAAGTACATGCATATAATATTATAATTACAGATGATATTGTCATCAGTGGAAGTATATATTAATTATAGCTATTGTCCAATTTTTCTGACCTGTCAGAGTTATTTTTAGAACAGAATTGTTAATAATGGTAAATAGGTAGGCAAGGTAACATGGAATATGTAATCGTACACTATCCTACTTGAGATAAGTATGAGCCTCGTGCAGCATGAGACCGCTGCGCTAACTTTTTACTGATATTTTATTCTTTCCAATAAACCCATTTATATACTAAAACTATTATTTCCATTGCAAACAGGTTGGAGCCAGATCAGACGCCGGGTAACCCGGTGTCTGATCAGGCTCCAACCTGTTTGCCACCCATATTAAAAACATAAAATTAATTTTGTACAGTTTAGTGCATTGTGTTTGCGTTTATTCGGGAAATAATAATGTCTTCTCTACTGTACATTATGCACAAAAAAATACAACTTTCCGTATCCCTGGCTGACTGTGCGGAAATCAACGAGTACGGTAATCATCCCTTTTAAACTTTTAGAATGTTCCAATCTAAAATTAACTCTGACAGGTCAGAAGAAAACACTTATACATATAATATTGTCCTTAGTTCAAGTATAATTATATAACTACAGATGAAATTGTTCATAACATGCAAGTACATACAACTACAGACAATTGTTCAAAGTGCAAGTACATATAACTACAGATGAAATTGTTGATAGTGCAATTACAAACAGCTACAGATGAAATTGTTCATAGTGCAAGTACATTTGTACATATAACTACATATGTTATTTGCAAGTACATATAACTACAGATGAAATTGTTGATAGTGCAATTACAAACAACTACAGATGAAATTGTTCATAGTGCAAGTACATGTGTACATATAACTACATACAGTGTAGCTCCATTATACCGCGGAAGTTGGGGTCCACGGAATGAAATCCGCTATGTGGTCGGACCGCGATATAGCCCAATTCTGAGCTGAACTAAATTCTGTTGTATTTTCCATTGTCAAACTCTATTATATCAATGTCATGCAATAAACACGATTTCTTGGTTGTTTACCTTGTTACTTCTTGTGAAAACAAGTCTTTATATGCACTGTCATATTTAGCATCAGCATTTTCATGTGTATTAAGCAAATGCGTACTTTCGTTTTTGACAACGGCCGCCATTTTGCTTGAAATGTGCGTCTATCAGTAAGATTCAGTTACTTGTGAAAATCACACTTAAGGCCTATATCGCAATAATAACGCAGATAAAATGGGATTTTCTAGGTTGTATTGTCAAGAAACAAGTTAATGTAAATGAGAGTGAAAGAACAATGAAGTTAATTTACAGTTTACAAGTTTAAATTCATTAATTGTTTGGCCGACATTGTTCGCGTACGTTATTATCTGGTACGAATCGCAGTTATGATTGTAAGCGTCTGTTGATGTATCAAAATGCGAAGGATTGTGATTTTAACATCTGTGGTTATCTCTCCATTGCTATTAATATGGATTAGTCGACTTTGATAGTTAAAAGTCAAAGTCAATCAGGTTAGTTTGCTAATTATTGCTAAATAATGAGCGAAACTGCACATGCGCGAGTTCACTCATTGTTTGTTGTTAGTGCATCACCTGTCAATCAACGCAGCGGGATGACACGCTGCGCGATGACAAGTCCACTGATGGTGATAATTGACACTGATTACGCAATTATAACGACCTGTTAAAGGAAGATATAATTATTATAGAAACAGAAATCATTGAAACTCAGCTTTCATTGACTTTAGTATACACATAGGAAAAAAATGGGGTCCAAGCCGGGACCGCGATATATTGGCTTTCGCGAAATAGCGGACCGCGAAGTAAAGGAGCTACACTGTATTTATGTTATTGTTTATAGTGCAAGTACATATAACTACATATCATGTTATCCATATTGCAGGTATATCATCACTGATTATAAACTTATTTGGCCTCATTGTTGATGCAGAAGCCTAATTCCAACCAACCAACATGACCAAATTGTGCCCAATGTTATTTGAATCAAATTCTTTGAATTTTAGGTTACTATGGAAGGCAATGTGAAGTGGCTGTGAATTACTGTAATTCTAATCCCTGCTATAATGGTGGTCAGTGTAGTTATACATCAGAAGGCCATAGCTGCACATGTCGAGGTATGTGGGAAATCCTTACTTCCATAGCAACTACATTATCAGGGATCAAGACAAGGGGAAGTGAACCCCATAAATCAAACCTTTTCTCACTTGTTTAAGCACCAAATCCTATGATGTAACTACTCATTAGAATCGTCTCTTCGAGACGATTCTAATGAGTAGTCACATCATAGGGTTTATTGAAGATTTTTGTTTCTGAAATACATTTGTACTCCCCTTATCTGGAGCCCTGCTTTATTCTTTCCCATTAAACCCATTATCTCATAACCTGTTACTACTTTTGATTAAAAGGTAATGATTTTAAGTAGGTTGAAAGTAAAGTAGAATGTGCCTCAAGGAACATTCTGCTTTACTTTCAACATGCTTTAAGCCATCATCTGCTAGGATATAAAACATACATTTTTATGGTGCATATTGACTGTATGAATTGGAACTATTTTCTTGTAGTTGAGGAATAAATTAATAGGCATGAAAATACATATTTATGGGGTAATGGCTTAAATTAAACTTAACACAAACACAGTCAGGAAAATGTAGAGAAAATCACAGAGTGTTTAAGCTGTTTATGAATTTTTGTTCTAATTACGGTGGCAACAGTTTGACCCTGATCAGGTGCAGAGTTCAGTTTGGCATCTGATCTGTAATCAAACCCTTTGCAGTAGTTTTTATGCACAAAGACATTAACCCATTACCCGATAGCCTGTTTCTAGTTTTGAAAATAGGTGACTACTTAAAGCAGGTTGAAAGTAAAGCAGAATGTGCCATATGGCGCATTCTGCTTTACTTTCAGCCTGCTTTAAGCTATTACCTGCTAGAATAAGGAAAGTCTTAAATATGACACATATTCATTACGGTATATATCAGAACTATTTACCTCAGCGGATGAATAAAATGAATGTACTAAAAGTCGCTTCTATAAGGGAAAGGGTTAACTGGGAAATATAACATATTCACCATTTGCCCAGTTGTGTTTAACCCATTACCCAATAAATACACCTTTTTATGCCTTTTATTTAGTCCTCCCCTGAAGAAAATAATTAACTGTATACTGTCATGAATATGAACCCTTATGCATATTTTCAATGTCCTAGTAGGTGGTACTTTAAAGCAGGCACATTAAGGCACATTTTGCTTTAATTTCAACCTGCTTTAGGTAGTTGTCCTTCTTCAAAATTGGAAACAGGCTATGGGGTAATTGGTTACCGGTAAGCTGTGTAGGTGGTTACCTAAAGCACATGAGAAAGTATTTTGGTTCGTGTCTGATGTCAGGGTACAAAAAATCTGTCTTAACCTTTTACCCCTTAAAAAATGCCCTTTTACGCCTTAAATTTATGTCTCCACGGAATACAGTTCCATTTTAAACAGAATAAGGCAGTAAATTAGAATGCACCCTAATATGGAGTAAAGGGTTAATGAATGTTTAGATACAATTACAATACAGTGCTCCCTCTCTACAATGACACCCAATGGGAGACGCATAGTGTGTGTGTTGCTCGGAGGGAGTCATTATAGGGAGACTAGTCCAGGTTACTTACTGTTCTTAATCCTTATCTGTAGATATTGTGCGCAACATTACCTCATGCTTAACCCATTACCCCATGGCCTGTTTCTAGTATTTAAGATAGATGACCACGTAAAGCAGGTTGAAAGTAAAGTAGAATGCACCTTAAGGTACATTCTGCTTTACTTTCAATCTGCTTTAAGTGGTCACCTGTCTTCAAAACTAGAAACAGACTATGGGGGTAATGGGTTAAAGCATGTTATGGGTTAATATCAGTAGGCTATGTTAAAAATATCATGTGTTTTAACTCTTTGCATGCTGGGTATTTTTTCCATCTGCAACAATTTGTCGTCTGCTGTCCTTCAAAAATTAGAATTTTCAAAATTTCTTTTAAACTCAGTGTCAGTATGGCAAACAGTTTGGATCCTGATGAGACGCCGTGTTACGCGGCATCTCATCTGGATCCAATTTGTTTGCAGACGTAATCACTATGGCAGGTATAATCTGCCGCTAGCGTGCAAAGATTTAAATACCTAGATGGGTACTGTTTGCCTGAAACAAATCTGTGGTGTTCATACAGTTGTGAAAATACTTGTTTATGTATGATTGATTTAAGAAAAAAAAGAGTTACTAAGGCTCAAATATATTTCTTTATTTTCTCTAGATGGCACTTCAGGCGATAACTGCCAAACCATTGAAACAACATGTGACTTATCAGTATTAAATCCAACATGTAAAAATGGAGGTGGATGCCTTAACCTTAGAGATAGACAATACAAATGTCTCTGTCCAAGTGGGTTTGTTGGATTAACGTAAGTATATAATAGTTATATACAATATAACCTCTTTATAACAACCACTAAAATGAGACTAATTTATTGTATAACGGACAGGTGACAGCTTAAAGCAAGGTGACAGTAAGGAGCTTTTTGTTTTACTGTCACCTTTCTTTAAGCAGTCACTTGTCGTAAACACCTAATAATTAGCACAATTTATTGGTTGTTTTTAGCTCACCTGAGCCAAAGGCTCAAGGTGAGCTATTGGGATGGCCCTGTGTCCGGCGTCGTGCGTCGTGCGTTCGTGCGTATGTGCGTCGTCGTTAACAATTGCTTCAAATGACATCTCCTCCTATACCGCTTGACAGAATTCAACCAAACTTTACAGAAATGTTCCTTGGGTCAAGCTCTTTCAAACTTGTTCAAAGAATTAAAAACAATGCAGAACTCTGGTTGCCATGGCAACCAAAGTGAAAAAATAAGGAAATCTTAAAAAATCTTCTTGTCAAAAACTGGAAGGGCCAGAGCTTACATATTTGGCACATAGCATCATCTACAGGTCCTCTATCAAATTTGTTCAAATTATGCCCCTGGGGTCAAAATTGGCCCCGCCCCGGGGGTCACAGATTTACAATGAGTTATATAGTGAAATTTTCAAACGTCTTCTTCTCTGAAACTAATGTGGTCAGAGCATTGATATTTGGCATGGTGACACTTCTAGATGTCCTATACGAAAATTGTTCAAATGGTTCTGGTCGGTTGCATAACTAGGTCACAGGAGCTAAAAATAGATTTTTTTCATTGAAAACTTAAAAAATCTTCTTCTCTGAAACTACAAGGGCCAGAGCTTAGATATTTGGCACATACCATCGCCTACAGGTCCTCTATATAGTTTGTTCAAATTATGCCCCTGGGGTCAAAATTGGCCCCGCCCCGGGGGTCACAGATTTACAATGAGTTATATAGTGAAATTTTCAAACGTCTTCTTCTCTGAAACTAATGTGGTCAGAGCATTGATATTTGGCATGGTGACACTTCTAGATGTCCTATACGAAAATTGTTCAAATGGTTCTGGTCGGTTGCATAACTAGGTCACAGGAGCTAAAAATAGATTTTTTTCATTGAAAACTTAAAAAATCTTCTTCTCTGAAACTACAAGGGCCAGAGCTTAGATATTTGGCACATACCATCGCCTACAGGTCCTCTATCAAGTTTGTTCAAATTATGCCCCTGGGGTCGAAATTGGCCCCGCCCCGGGGGTCACAGTTTTACATAGAGTTATATAGTGAAATTTTCAAACGTCTTCTTCTCTGAAACTAATATGGCCAGAGCTTTGATATTTGGTATGGTGACACTTCTAGATGTCCTATACCAAAATTGTTCAAATGGTTCTGGTCGGTTGCATAACTAGGTCACAGGAGCTAAAAATAGATTTTTTTCATTGAAAACTTAAAAAATCTTCTTCTCTGAAACTACAAGGGCCAGAGCTTAGATATTTGGCACATACCATCGCCTACAGGTCCTCTATCAAGTTTGTTCAAATTATGCCCCTGGGGTCGAAATTGGCCCCGCCCCGGGGGTCACAGTTTTACATAGAGTTATATAGTGAAATTTTCAAACGTCTTCTACTCTGAAACTAATATGGCCAGAGCTTTGATATTTGGTATGGTGACACTTCTAGATGTCCTATACCAAAATTGTTCAAATGGTTCTGGTCGGTTGCATAACTAGGTCACAGGAGCTAAAAATAGATTTTTTTCAATGAAAACTTAAAAAATCTTCTTGTCTGAAACTACAAGGGCCAGAGCTTAGATATTTGGCACATACCATCGCCTACAGGTCCTCTATCAAGTTTGTTCAAATTATGCACCTGGGGTCAAAATTGGCCCCACCCTGGGGTCACAGTTTTACATAGAGTTATATAGAGAAAATTTCAAACATCTTAATATGGCCAGAGCTTTTATATTCGGTATGGTGACACTTTTAAATATACTTTACATAATTTGTTCAAATTGTTCTGGTCTGTTGCATAACTAGGTCAGTCCTGGACCTAAATTATTATCGCCATTTTTTCAGCTATTTTCTCAGGTGAGCGAAATATGCCCCATGGGGCTCTTGTTTATAGAAAGGTTTTACTGTTGTGGTGTTTGGAATAAAACCAGATAAAACTCTTTACTCCACAGATAACCCTTTTTACACATTTGATTTATTCCTCCACAGAAGAAATCAATTCCAATCTCTGACAATCAAGCTTATATGTTTTTAGCTCACCTGAGCTAGCTCAGGGTGAGCTTTTGCAATACTTGAATGTCCGTCGTACGTCATAAACAATTTTAGTGTTTACACTCTAGAGGTCACAATATTTATCTAATCTTTCTCAAACTTGCTCAGATTGTATATTACCATAAGAGTTCGGATGAGTTCGATTATGATTTAAATCGGACCAAAATAGGTCAAGAGTTACCTACCTTTGAATTGCTGAAAATGCCATATTTAACAGTGTTTACACTATAGAGGCCACAATATTTATCTAAGCTTTCTCAAACTTTGCCAGATTGTATATGACCATAAGAGTTCGAATGAGGATGATTATGGTTGAAATCAGACCAATATATCAAGAGTTATCAACCTTTGAACTGCTGAAAATACCATAGTATACAGTGTTTACACTCTAGAGGCCACAATTTTTATCCAATCTATCTCAAACTTGCTCAGATTGTATATAACCATAAGAGTTCAGATGAGTTTAAGTATGGTTGAAATCAGATCAATAGGTCAAGAGTTAAAAACCTTTGAATCGCTGAAAATGCCATATTTAACAGTGTTTACACTCCAGAGGCCACACTAATTTATCCAAGCTTTCTCAAACTTAACCTGATTGTACAAAACCATAAGAGTTTGAAAAAATGTGATTATGGTTGAAATAGGATCAATAGATCAAGAGTTATCTACCTTTGAATTGCTGAAAATGCCACATTTTACAGCGTTTACACTCTTGCAACTAGTTTTCAATGGATTTTGATTATACTTGCACACAAAGTATATACATGTAGCTGTAAGTTCTCGAAGGAGTGCAATTATTGTTGAAATCTAATCATTGTGGCAATAGTTATCTGCCCTTGATATTCTTTGAAATGCTAGAAAAGGCTTCATTTCAGAATTATTTAGGCTCTTAGAAGTGATCTGCCCATGATATACCCTACTATACTAGAATTATGAGGTTGTATTCCAAAATTGTTTACATGCTATACTACAAATTTGAATGGATTTAGATTAAAATGGGTGAAACAGAAAGGTTAGGCTATCAGGCTTCAGTACAACAGGTGAGCGATATCAGGGCCTTCAGGCCCTCTTGTTATATGTAGGGGGAAAATGCCTAGTAGTCCTTTTAGAAAAATAAAGTAGCACCATGTTTTTGACAGATGTTAAAATGTTAAACCCATTTACAGTCGAACTTCGATATCTCGAAGTCGGTGTTGTCAAACATACCCATATTTCAAAGTTAAAACGTGGCTTACATACCCGTATTTCAAAGTTAAAATGTGGCTAAACCACGTTTTAACTTTGAAATATGGGTATGTTTGACTTAACCGATCATGAAATAATGCAGTTCATATGTCGAACTATCGGATAGTCGAGTTAAATGAGTTCGAGATATCGAAATTTGACTGTACCTCCATAAAAACGAATAATTATTTCTACACTCATTAAAGTAGTCCCTACCTAGGAAGTCCTGCACATAAAATGCAGAAGGCATTTCTAATATCTTTCCAGGTGGTAGCTTAAAGCAGGTTAAAATTCCTAAAGAAGCATTCTGCTTTACTTTCAACCTTTTTATATGGTCACATTTCTTCAAACTTGAAACAGGCTGTGGGTAAAGAGTTAAGACAAATTACTACTTTATTCCATTACCCCATAAATACACCTTTTCTAATTTATTACTTTTTTGAAGAAAAAGGTTCCAACATATGCAATCACGAATATGCCTTTTTATGCCTATGGTTTATTCCTCCACTGAAGAAAATAGTTTCCTTTTATACAGTCATGAATATGTACCATAAGAAGTATTTTCTTTATCTTAGCAGATAATAGCTAGCTTAAAGCAGGCTTAAATTAAAGGATTCAACCTGCATGTTTAAGTGGTCCCCTATCTCCAATACTAGAAACAGGATATAGGGTAATGAGTTACCACATTAAACCCTAGCGACAAGTATTCACATACAGTCAGACTTCGATATCTCGAACTCGGTTAAATTGAACATACCAGTATTTCAAAGTTAAAACGTGGCTTAGCCATGTTTTAACTTTGAAATATGGGTATGTTCGACCTAACCGAGCATGAAACAATGCAGTTCATGTGTTGAACTAATGGATAATTTGAGTTAAGCGAGTTCGAGATATTGAAGTTCGACTGTATTTTGTAAACAGTGTCAGTGTACCTGTTTGTCCTACACAGACAGTGAAGATTCAGATGACATCAGGGTCCATGCTAATAAAGCATTTGAGTTGAGTCTTAAATCATTCTCAAGCATTTGAATGGTCAGATTTGAGCCTAGGCTCAAATCTGACCAATCAAATGCTTGAGAACAAACTCAGAATCAACCCAAATGCTTTATAAGCGCTTGGCCAGATAGATAACTTTTACATTTTAGATGTAATGAGCCAGAGGATATCTGTACTGCCCAACCATGTAATGCTACTGAAAAAGGCACCTGTCAGGATGTCAGTTTTAGCCAGGATCTTAGGAGAAAATGTGTGTGCAACGATGGGTACAAAGGCAAAGATTGTGAAATCGACATAGGTATGAAGAATAATTGTTATTTCATGCTTTCTCATGGTTTACTGGCACATAATAACCCACTGTTGCTTCTATTATGATTTTTCCTGTAGGACTCCCCAAGAATCATAGTCAATTTGTATGTTGTAGTGTAATTCCAGGGCTGCCATTTCTCCCGATTTTTCCTAAATCTTAGGATTTTTTTCTTGTATTTGGTAGCTTAAAGCTGGCTGAAAGTAAAGCAGAATGCGCCTTAAGGCGCATTCTGCTTTACTTCCAGCCTGCTTTAAGTAGTCACGCGTCAACAAAATTAGAAAAAGGCGGTTGGGTAAAGGTACGATTTGTAAAATTGCACTTGAAAAATGCAAATTAGGAAATCTTAGGATTTTTCATGTCAACTTATGGCAGCCCTGTAATTCCTATAATTGGATACTGTATTTTTCCATTATCTCATTACCCCATAAATATGCCTTTTAAGGCTTTTAATTTATTCTCCTCCATTGAAGAAGATAGTAGCAATTTATAAGGTCATATACATGTATCATAAGTATTATTTGCTATTTACTAGCAGATGGTGGCTTAAGGCAGGCTGAAAAAAGCAGAATGCATCTTAAGGCGCATTCTGCTTTACTTTCAACCTACTTTAAGTGATCACCTGTCTTTAAAACTTAAAACAGGTTATAGGTAACGAGATATGTAATAATAATTCCAGGGATCAATGAGTTACCTGGGTATTTTACAGTATTACCAGGGCTCCAGGTAAAGGGGAGTCAACATTTTCTCCTTCATGCTAGACCCAAACCTATGGTGTAACTACCATACTTATATATTTACATTCCCCTTGCACATCCCTTATATAAACACTATGTTAGAATAGAGTTGTATCAGCTCATGAATGCCGACTAAAAAACCAGTCTAAACTAGATTTCCTTTACCCAGAATTCCGTGGTGTAGGCATGGTTTAGCGCGGAATAATACTGACCCAGTTAAGACCTATTTTCTGATTTATCACTGGAGAATTGAAATGTGACAGAGTAAATAAACACCCCACACTCCACATGTGGAAAGTTTATGTTGCAATGCACAAATTAAAATAATCAAATTTAATCTAAATCCATGCCCTATGGGATTTAAATAAATACTGAACACATGTATGTTTTTTGATGATTAGTTTACCCTCGGATCAATACAACTCATTATAGATTCCACATGTATATAGTTCGTCTCACTGTCTGCAATACATGAATGAATGACGCTGACTTTGAGGCACGGCATAATTATAATGTTCATGTCTGACCACAGAGATGAAAGTTCAATCCGATCCTTTAGTAGGAAACTTATCTTCCGAACAAAAACAGATGCTTGGTAGATCCCTTTGCTCAGTGTCATCTGCAGCAACCATGTCTGAAAATAAACAAATCAAGCAAGTTTAAGCGTCAAAAAGGCTAATGCAATCAGATTGGCTGTATTCTCTTTAAATGTTTTCAAATCAAGTTCCAAACTGTTAGTCACTCAAATAAAAATAAGTCTACAGATTTTTTAAGTCATTTTCCAAATTCAAGATCTATTTCATTTGGAATTTATGAAAAATGGGAAAGAATAACCCAACATATTCTTTTCCAGAGCTCCGGATAAGGGGAGTATTTCAAAAACTTAAGTCTATATTTCTGCAATAAACCCTATGGAGTTACTAGTCATTAGAATAACCTCATTGAGCAATTGAGTAGTAACAACATAGGATTTGTTGCTTAAATGAGTGAGAAAATGTTTAATTTGTTCAATTTAGATCTACTCCCTCTTATCTGGAGTCCTGCTTTTCTGTACATCAATAAGGGAAATTAAGGTTGAATGTTCCTAATGAGATTGAGTCAATGTATGGTATGTACCGTTGATAGAAAAAGCGACCATTCTCGCGCCTACTGACCGCCGGTACGAAACCATGCTAACGGAATGTCAGTTGACAATAATGATTAATCGCTAGATATGTTGATAACCAAACTTGAATGACAGAGATGATCTGATCTCTTTAGGGACGTTCAACCTTAAAATGCATCAAAAGGGACTTCCGTAGAGTAAATTGTGCAGTCGCCAGTCTGCAACTCATCTTTTACATGTACCCCTTACCCTACATAATGATAACCACATCAAATCTTTATGCTTATTTCATCATCAATCAAAATTCAACTCAACGCACCAATCAGAGAATACTTACGTTGTTTCAACTTGGATTGTATTTTCTTTTCCACAAATGCTAGCCATATCTAAATCAATGATGGATTTGTTTCATACATGACTGTTTCTAATGACTGCATCATCTGAAATGATACAAAGTAACAAGCAGTTTTAGAACTCTTTCAGATATCATGTATCATACTGTTCCTTTTGAAAATTTCAGTCACCAATAATATATTCTTACTAAAAAGATTATCTACATCACAACTTTAATTGTTTGAATCTCATATTGGTTTCTGAATATGTGTACACCAATGTGTAGATCTATCATGTCTACACAACGACACCAATGTTTTAAAATGGATGTGGGTGGCTGTGCTGGGTGGCCACTTGTTTACAGAGAAATATTGCTGAAATACATAATATTACAAACTTTAAAAACCGTAACGTATCAAATAATTATATCAGGTAATGAGTGAAGCATAAGTAATTAAATGTCCTTACCGTGAGCAAAGGAAAATCCGATAATAATAGCCATCGTATCTGCTTTCGATCAAGCAACATGGCGTGTGAGTAAATCGGCGATGACCTATATTTAAGAAGATGCTTATAATACAAATATTTCGTAAATTTATGTGTTTTTAAATGTCTCAGAAGGTTTTTTAAACAAAACGAGAAAGTTAACCGGTTAAAAGTCTAAATGTATCCAATAATTATGATATGTGGTTAGGACTATTTTCATACCATATATGGAGATCGTTACTACGTTGGCAATGCATAGCAACGGATAAAGTGTCTATTAGCACGGTTATGTACATTTCTCGGTTCACAATGGAATATAAATATAAGAAATAAATTGCGTACGTCCGTTATTCATGAGGAAATGCAACTTCAATGCTTTTACTAGCAAAGTTAAGCGAGAAGCCCTTTGGGCTTCACGCACATTGCTAGTAAAAGGATTGAATTTGCATTTCCTCATGAATACCGGAAATACGCAATTCATTTCTTAATTGAATCTTCTTGTAGAGGCCATTCTAATAGGTAGTCACACTATATGGTTTATTGCAGAAACAGAGGTTAAACGGGAAATGATAATATTTTCTCCACTGTATGTTTTGCTTACAGATGACTGTGAATCAAACCCTTGCATCAATGGTGGCATGTGTGATGATTTGGTGAATGACTTCTCCTGTAGATGTGCTCCTGGCTATAATGGCAGGTACTGTCATATTCGAGCTGACCGATGTACCGACAGGTCCTGCAACTCTCCCAATTCCATGTGTGTTGATGACTATTATGTAGATACACATCGCTGTATTTGCGAACCTGGATACTCTTTTGGTAATTACTTTCTGTTCTATTTGTGGTGAAAGAGACCATCTTTACACTTTCCCCTGCATAAGTGCCATTTGATACAACTACAGTTGAACTTCGATATGTCGACACATGAACTTCATTATTTCATGCTTGGTTATGTCGAACATACCCGTATTTCAAAGTTAAAACATGGCTAAGCCACATTTTAACTTTGAAATACGTGTATGTTCCACTTAAACGAGTTCGAGATATCGAAGTTCTACTGTACCTTAACTCTTTACTCCGTAGATATGCCTTTTAAGGCATTCAGTTTGTTCATCCAATGAAGAAAATAGTTCCAGTTTATACAGTTGTAAAAATGTATTATGATATATATTTTCTATATTCTAGTAGATGGTAGCTTAATTTAGGAAGAAAATAAAGCAGAATGCACTTTAAGGCACACTCTGCTTTACTTTTAACCTGCTTTGAATGAACCCCAGTCTTCAAGTTACAAACAGGCTATGGGGTAAAAGTGCACTGAAATAAGGATTGGCTGTTGGGGTTAATACAGATGGCCAAGTGAAGCAAGATGATAGAAAAGCAGAGCTTTTTGCATTACTATTATATTGCCTTAAGCATGCTCCTGCCTTAAACACTGAACTGTTATATAGCGCTCACTCTCTACAACGACACCCAATGGGAGACACAAAGTATTTTAGTTGTTTGGTCATTAATTTTTTTTCTGCCGAAATGTCCATTATGTTATTTTTAAGAAAAACAGCAGAAGACAATTTAAATCAGACAATGCAGTTGTGAATAGGTTGGGCATAATTGCCCATTTTAGGGAACAGCGGCAAGGGTGGTTGTAAGGAGGGAGTCGTTGTCGGGAGGCCCCTTGTAGAGAGGGAGCACTGTAACATGCTGTATTAGCCTATCCATCCATCCTAATTCTTACTCAGAAACTGTATTTTTCCTTTTGAAGTTTCATCGGTGAATGAGATAATGTTCTTGTAGTACAGTCTAACTTCGATATCTCAACTCCGTTAAGTCGAACATACCCGAATTCAAAATTAAAACAAGGCTAAACCATGTTTTAACATTGAAATATGGGTATGTTCAACTTAACCCAGCATGAACTAATGCAGTTCATGAGTCGGAATATCAGATAGTTCGAGTTAGGCGATTCGAGATATCGAAGTTCGACAGTATATTATCAGCTCGTTGTACTCTAGTGGTGGAATCCTAATTATCTGTGCAGACAGTTTGGATCCTTATGAGACGTCGTGTAATTCTGCATCTCATCAGGATCCAAACTGTTTGACACTCTGATCCTGTTTTGAAAAGAAACTTTGAAAATTCTATTTTTAGAGCAGTAGCAGACGGCAATTGTTGTAGAAAACAAAATTACCCAGCATGCAGATTATTATATACTAGTTTGCAATGAATAAATCTGAGAAAGGAAACCCACCTGTAGTTCCAGACCAGTCAACATCTCAAACCCAACAGCAGATTAAAGTTGTCACTGGAAAATGAATTACAATTAAACCTCTCTTTTATGACCACTTAATTGTGTTGATTATTACATGTTTAAGGCAGATTTCTGCTTAAAGCAAGGTGATAGTAAAACAGAACGCTCCTTTTGGAGCTTTCTGTTTTACTTTCCCCTTGCTATAAGCAGTCACCTGTCAAAATGTTTTATATGTGGCTTTGAGAAAAAACAGCAGACGACAATTTCAAGCAGACGATATTGCAGCTGTGAAAGGGTTATACTTAAATAAATAGTACATCATTGTCTTGTTTTGGGAACAGCGGTTAGCATTGTTATAAGGAGGGAATCATTGTTCAGACAGGAACGCTGTGAAGAGAGAGTACTTAACCCATTCACCCCTGAAACTCTCCTATTTAGATGCATCTATTTTTGACTACATAGGGGTGTTGTTACAATATATTGCAAAATGTCAAACATTGCAGACCCTGATCAGATGGCTCCTATAGTAGCTCTCTGATCAGGGTCTGCACTGTTTGCATAGGACAAGTGTACACCTTGGAGATACACTATTTATTAATGATGATTCTAACACACTTCGTGCACGCCCCTATATAAACAAAAAAGGGACGCATCAGTGTTTGAATTCTCAATAAAACATGCACGCGCTGTAACGTCTTAACGTGATGTCATTTGGCTAGGAAAATGCGTATGCCAAGAAATGTAGTGTCGTTGCTTCAGAGCAAAAGTGGTTAAACTGAAGTGTTAGAATCGAAATGATAAATTAATACCATGGCAGTGTTTTATTGTGCAATCGAACACTGGTGGTCGTTGAGATGCTTGTAATTAAATCTCTCGGCCTGCAGCCTTGTGATTAAATTACTAGGCATCTCAACTCGTACCAGTGTTCGATTGCACGATAAAACAACGGTATGAATTTATTATTTCTTAAGTATACTCCTCAGTGAGTCCTCACTAGGGTTGAATGTGTAAATTGGAATCCTTCTGCGTTTCTTTCAGGCACACATATCGAATATGAGATAGAAGTTGACAGGGCACCCAGCAACCTTGCGTCATTGAATTTTGAAGCAGTAGAAAATGCCAGGGAGTGCACAAAGAAATGTGATGATAATTTCAGATGCTCATACATTGCCTATGACCATGATTTGAAACGGTGCTACTTTATTACTGATGCAGATGTTGTCTATAGTGTCAAAGAGAGGTTCACCACATATAAGAAACATTTGTCAACACCAGATGTGGATGGTAAGTACAGGGCTGCCATTTCTCCCGATTTTTCCTAAATCTTCGGATTTTTTGTAGTACATGGTAGCTTAAAGCATGCTGAAAGTAAAGCAGAATGCGCCTTAAGGCACATTCTGCTTTACTTTCAGCATGCTTTAAGCAGCCAGGTGTCAACAAAACTAGAAACAGGCAATGGGGAAAAGGTATGATTCGTAAAATCGCACTAAAAAATGCAAATTTTGAAATCTTAGGATTTTTTATGTCAACTTATGGCAGCCCTGTCAGAAAATATTGTAAATTTTTACCTCAAAGTCTGTTTCTAGTTTTGAAGTCAGGTGACCACATAACCCCATTTCTAGTTTTAAAGATACATGACAACTTAAATCAGGTTGACAGTAAATCAGAATGCACCTTAAATCTTGTTCTGCTTTACTTTCAGCCAGCAAAATGTTTGAATCAAGATCATACGCCACATAATGCAGAGTCTGATCTGGTTTCAAGCAGTTTTGTCACTGGTCATTATGTTTTTTTCTGTCAAAATGTCCAATATATGACTTTTAGACACGCCATCCTCCTTATTTGCCAAAAATGATAAAGAAAAACAACACTGAATGTTCAAAAGATCTTTTGCACTTAAAAAACTATTGTACTTTTGCTTATTTTTGGTATTTATGACAGATGGTTGCATGAATAAGGCTGACAGTAAAGCAAAATGCTACTTAAGTAGCGTTCTGCTTTAAGTAGCAGTATGCTTTACTTTCAGCCTGCTTTAAGCTACCCTCTGCTAGGTTATAGGAAACATTTCTTATAATGCACATCCATGGCCGGGCTGCCATTTCTCCGGATTTTTCCTTAATCTCCGGATTTTTTTCCAGTTAATGGTAGCTTAAAGCAGGCTGAAAGTAAAGCAGAATGCGCCCTAAGGCGCATTCTGCTTTACTTACAGTCTGCTTTAAGTAGTCGCATGTCAACAAAACAAGAAAAAGCGTATGGGGTAAAGGTACGATTCGTAAAATCACACTTGAAAAATGCAAATTTGGAAATCTTAGGATTTTTCATGTCAACTTATGGCAGCTCTGCCATGGCTGTATGAGGTGGAACTTTATTTTTTTAGTAATAAATTGTAATATGATGAGAAAAATGTGCAGCAAGACTGGAACTCCAACCTGGTTACCCCTCACTTACAGAGCTACCCAGACCACTTACACAAATCTCTCAACATTTAACCATAAACTCAACTCGGTTACACACACACCCTATTTACAAGAATTTGTCCCAAGTTCTTACTTTAAGAATACTCTACAAGTTTCATTTCATTAATTTTGTATACTCTACGAGTTACATATTTATTATACAGGTTTTATACCTTGGGTCATACCTTATAACATGATGAGTAAAATACCGTATGCAGTCAGACTGGGACTATCTGGACCCCTTACACAAATCTCTCTTTGCTTGTTAGCACCGGGTATATCTGCACATAGTGATTATCTTTGCAAACAGTTTGGATCCAGATGAGACGCCGCATTACGCAGCGTATAATCAGGGTCCAAACTATTTGACACCCTGACCCTGTTTTGAAACGAAAAAAATAGAACATTCTATTTTTAGAACATCAGCAGATGACAAATGTTGCAGACAAAAAAATTACCAGCATGCGAAGAGTTAAGCAAAAAACTCAACCCTGCTACCAAGTTAAAACTATTTGTATTGGGTATTGATTTAAACAGATTTGAACAGATTTAATTTTTTTTATTTTGCTTTGCCGCTGGCGATATACAGAGTATCTCATTTCAATACTAGAGTCTTGCAGAGACTTCTAAATCAAGAGGTAACATCAAAATCCACCAATTTTCCATATCATAGAGGGAGTAAGCTGAACAAATGCAACATTTTCTCACTCATTTCAGCACCAAACTCTTTGATGTGACTACTCATTAGAATTGTCTCGAAGATGAGGACACCATAGAGTTTTAAATTAATGTAAAAATAAAAATTGATCTGAAGCTCTGTATAATGAAATGTTTATTTTACTTTCAGATACTTTCTGGACCCTCCATTACGATATTGATTCTCCGTCTACCCCACAGTTTAGGGATGAGGAGAGGCGATCTGTTCTCAACGATGAGGTAAGGTATCCCATTCAGCCTATTGTCTACTAAACTAGACTTTAGTAAACAGTGTAGACCCTGAATGCTGCCTTATATAGCTTGTCATCAGGGTCTGCATTATTTGCTACTTCATAAGAAATCCCTGTAGTGTCTATACAAAGAGAGAGTTCATTGCGACATTGCGATACAGTCGAACTTCAATATCTCGAAGTTGGTAAAATCGAACATACCCGTGAAATCGCTCAAAAGGAAGTAAACTTAGCTCTGGTTGCATCGTAGAAACAAAACGTCACTGTATAAACACCTGCCATTTCCGGGCCCGAACTGCGCATAATCAAATTTACTCTTTCCGGATTATTGCGGCACTCGATTTTCAGAGCGAAACTTTTTGTAACTTTTTCGGAACATTCATATTCTACCGTATTTTTTTATAATTCAATAAATATTAGTGATGAAATAATTCGATACAATAAATGTTTAGTATTTATATATTTTAATCCTAATAAACGCATCTACAAACTTACACAGAATAATGTGGGTTGATTCTAATCAGGAACATATTCCGTTCCTGTTCTAATGTGACGCTAGAAATGAAAATTAAGTATGCCCATAAAATATGTCTGGTTTCGTTTCCAACACAGTCGCACCTTATTTTTGGGAACTTCGAAGGGCGGATTTCACCCCTGACTATCAGAATACTTGTAATTATCACATATTTAACGGATTTCCTTGGTCCTAAAATATGCCTACGGAACTCTCTTCATTTAAAAACAACTGGGTTCAGCAGGAGAAATCGTGCGTACGACGGCTGACCTAAACCTTGGGAAAAAGTTTTTTTCCAGACATTTAACCCTGAAAATAAGGGTGCGTGTTATACACTGATGCGCACAATACATAGCTAAAGACGGTATTGGATCTTAATGAAACTAAGTCAAAATGTTTGCCTCATTGATATCTAGGTCAAGTTCGAATATAGGTCATGCTCGGTCAAAAACTAGGTCACTAGATCAAATCATAGAAAAACCGTGTAAACACTCTAGAGGCTACAAATCTCATTGGAATTTGATGCATCCTAGTCAGAATGTTTGCCTAATTGATATCTAGGTCAAGTTCGAATATGGGTCATGTCGGGTCAAAAACTAGGTCACTAGGTCAAATCATAGGGAAACTTGTTTACACTCTATAGGCTACAAATCTCACCTTATATTCATGAAACTTGGTCAAAATGTTTGCCTTATTCATATCTAGGTCAAGTTTGAATATGGGTCATGTCCGGTCAAAAACTAGGTCACTAGGTCAAATCATAGAAAAACTTTGTTAACACTCTAGAGGCTAAAAATCTCATTGGATTATAATGAAACTTAGTCAGAATGTTTGCCTAATTGATATCTAGGCCATGTTCGAATATGGGTCATGTCGGATTTAAATTTAGGTCACTAGGTCAAATCAAAGAAAAACATTGTTAACCCTCTAGAGGCTACAAATCTCTTTAGATCTGAATGAAATATTGCCAGAATGTTTGCCTACATCAGCTCTAGGTCAAAATCAAATGTGGATTGTGTCTGGTCAGAAACTAGGTCAAATTATAGAAAAGTCTTGTTAACACTCTAAAGGTTGATTATGGGTCATCTCCATTCGTAATCTAGGTCACTATAGGTCATGTTTTACATGGTATACCAGGTGAGCGATTTAGGGCCATGGTGGCCCTTGTTATAATAACTCATTAACCCCTTTAGCTTTTAATGGACAACTCCAGTTTCCAATTAAGTCCAGTCGTTTTTGTCTATATAGGTGTGTTTAAACAACATGATCATAACATGACTTGCCATATTTACATATTTGAAGCCTGGGAAAAATTTAAGTATTAAATTGAAATAGTTATTCTGTAAAATCCTACCTGTACCATCATGGAAAATCTTTAGAAATTTAACTCTTTGCATGCTGGGTAATTGTTTCCATCTGCAACAATTTGTCGTCTGCTGATATTCTAAAAACAGATTTTTCTCGTTTTCTTTTTAAAACAGGATCAGAGAGTCAAACAGTTTGGATCCTGATGAGATGCCGCATGACGCGGCATCTCATCTGGATCCAAACTATTTGCAAAGGCAATCACTGTGGACGATATATCCGCCGCTAACATGCAAAGAGTTAGGGGCTTTTAAAAAACGTTTCCTTCATCATAGTAATTAATACCTTAACCTATTTCTCATATATATGTATTTAACCCATTACCCCATAAATACGCCTTTTTACGCCTTTCATATATTCCTCCATTGAAGAAATTTAAGAAAATACCCCACAAGAAAAAAATCTTATATCCTTGCAGATGGTAGCTTAAAGCAGGCTGAAAGTGAAGCAGAATGTGCCTTAAGGCACACTCAGCTTTACTTTCAACCTGCTTTAAGTGGTCACTTGTCTTCAAAACTAGAAACAGGACATGGGGTAATGGGTTAAATGCTTTTACCCTGTTTGGAAACAAATACTTATGAAATTTTATTATATTTATAGTATGGCTTGAACATCTGTGGTGGAACTCTGCCATTGGAAGCAAGATGCTGTTTAGATGACGGATCTTGTGACCCCTCCAATCATCTCACAGGCATGCAGTGTAACCCAGAGGGCTCCATATGCACAAGTGGAGTATGTCCAAACTTCAAAGTACAATTCAAATGTGCCATTCATAGAGGTAATCCATCTATATGTATTTAAATAATTTACTCCAGAGATACACATTTTTACGCATTTAATTAATTCCTCCTCTGGAGAACATAGTTCCAATCTGTACAGTCAGGAATAAGAATATTTCCATAATCTAGCAGATGGTAGCTTAAAGCAGGCTCAAAGTCAAGCAGAATGCACCTTAAGGCACATTATGCTTTACTTTCAACCTGCTTTAATAGGTCCCTTGTCTTCAACACTAGAAATATCCTTTGAATACTGAGGACGAGTTACAAGGAATTTTTATAAGCCCACCTCTAAAGGTGGTCGTATATTGACGTGGCGTTGTCCATCCGTCCGTTCGTCCGTACAAACATTAGGATACATATGTGGCTAAAATTCTTAGCCATGTAATAGAAAATCATTAACCTGGCCGTCTCTTGTGACATTAACCTGGCCATTTTTTGTGACATTAACCTGGCCAGTTGTGGGACATAGGGTTAGGGGTAGCATTAGCCTCCAGATCATTTTTTTCCAAGTTAGAGCAAAAAGAAATTGTCTCTTGTGTGGCTAGCCACCCAAAAGAATACAAAAGAAAATAGCTACATAAGTATCCTAATGTAAGTACTATTCTTAGCCCCATAATTGAATAACATTAACCTGGCCGTCTCTTGTGACATTAACCTGGCCATTTCTTGTGACATTAACCTGGCCAGTTGTGGGACATAGGGTTAGGGGTAGGGTTAGCCTCCAGATCATTATTTTTTAAGTTAGAGCAAAAAGAAATTGTCGGTTGTGTGGCTACCCACGCAAAAGAAAACAATAGAAAATAGCCACATAAGTATCCATCCGTAAGAACGTCCGTCCGTGCTTACGAAAGGGTACTTACGTGGCTAAAATTCTTAGCCCCATTATTGAAAAACATTAACCTGGCCGTCTCTTGTGACATTAACCTGGCCATTTCTTGTGACATTAACCTGGCCAGTTGTGGGACATAGGGTTAGGGGTAGGGTTAGCCTCCAGATCATTATTTTTCAAGTTAGAGCAAAAAGAAATTGTCGGTTGTGTGGCTAGCCACGCAAAAAAAACCAATAGAAAATAGCCACATAAGTATCCTCCCGTGAGAACATCCGTCCGTCCGTCCGTCCGTCCGTTCGTTCGAGCGCACGAAAGGTCCTTTGTTGGGTAGGGAGAACAATAGATTCCATTCATTCCGTGATTGCCCTATTGTTATTGTTGGGTATTTTAGTGTACTGTTGGGTACTTTTAAACAAAAAATATACCCAACAAATGTCCAACTGTGAGAACGTCCGTCCGTCAACATTTTGTTTGTCCGGAGTGTTTCTGGGAAATTATGATATGAATGTTATATGCATCAAGATCTAAAGCTGAGTCGAGTTTATGGTTCATTAGAATTTTAGTTACAGAGTTATCTGCCCTTGATGTACTCAAATATGCTATAAAAAGCTTGTCCGGAGTTTTCTGGGAAAACTATTGAAGGGATATTACTGAAACTTCACACAAATGTTATATGCATCAAGATCTAAAGCTGAGTCGAGTTGTAGGTTCATTTAAATTTTCGCTACAGAGTTATCTGCCCTTGATGTACTCAAATATGCTATAAAAAGCTTGTCCAGAGTTTTCTTTGAAAACTATTTTTAAGGATATTAATGAAACTTCGCAGAAATGTTATATGCATCAAGATCTGAAGCTGAGTTAAGTTTGAGATTTATTTGATATTTCGTTACAGAGTTATCTGCCCTTGGTGTACTCAAATATTCTATAAAAGGTTTATTTGACAGTTTTAACACACTTAGAAACTACAGTTCTGAATGGATTTTGATTATGTTTGCCCACAGTATAATTATAGAAGTATAAGTTCATGAAAGGGTTGATTATTATTGTTATCGGATCATTGTGTCGAGTTATCTGCCCTGGGTGTACTCAGATATGCTAGAAAAGGCTTTATTTCTGTATTGTTTATGCTCTTAGAGCTCTTAAAGTCTACAAATTAGAATAAATTTTGATAAAACTATACATGTATATTTCTTTGCCAGTGGGCGTATAATGTACTGCTTGCAGTGCTCTCGTTGCAGTTTGGATCCAGATCAGGAACCACCAAATATTTGACCTGTTAACCTATTACCCCATATATACGCCCTTTTTATGCCTCTAGTTTATTCATCCATTGAGGAATATAGTTCCAATTTACACAAGTATGAACATATACCATACAAAATATTTCTATATTCTAGCATAATTTTGCTTAAAGCAGGCTGAAAGTAAAGCAGAATGCGCCTTTAAGGCGCATTCTGCTTTACTTTCAACCTGCTTTAAGTGGTCACATGTCTTCAAAACTAGAAACAGGCTATGGGGTAATGGGTTAAGGATAAAAACTGTTTATCGCTTTGTAGTTCTACTCAAGTTCACTCAAAAGTTTATTTCTGTATAGACAGGCCTCTAGCCCAGAAGGGTATGGAACACCAATTAGGTTCTCCTATATAAATCATATAAATGTGTCATCTTCAAGGTCATAATTTGTCACATTTTACAGCCTAGCCAGGTCCAACTCTATATTTTTCCAAAAGATACATTTATGCACGACAGAAAAATGAAGAAAAAACTTGTATTATGTAAGAAAAATATCATGAGTTCAATGACATGACTGGGATTCTGCTATCTTTTGACAGAAGCATCAGCTAAAACAGGGACATGTCACTTCAGCCCACATAATTTCTACATGAACCCCTTCTAGGATAGCAGAAATGCATTGTACAGTCGAACATTGATATCTCGAAGTCTGTTTTGTCGAATATACACGTATTTCAAAGTTAAAACGTGGCTAAGCCACGTTCTAACTTTGAAATATGGGTATGTTCGACTTAACCAAGCATATAATAATGCAGTTCATATACGAGATATCGAAGTTCTCTGACACACATGTATTACATCAAAAGCACAAAACAGTGAATGTCTAGTGACAAAACCCCATTAAGAGACCAAAAAAGTTGCAGCGCAGCATTTCTTGTCTATTTGATGTTCCGTAGCCATACAGTGGAGAATCTGTTATTCTTTCCCAATAAACGTGTTTACGCTAAAACTATTATTTGCAGTGCAAACAGTTTTGAGCCAGATCAGACGCCGGGTAACCCGCGTCTGATCAGGCTCCAAACTGTTTGCCACCAAGATAAACAAGAATTATCAGAATTGTCCAAAAGTTGTACTTTTCTACGTTTTAGTGATTTCTGTTTGCGTACGTTTGCGTTTAAACGGGAAAGAATAACAGATTCTCCACTGTAATACAACTAAATCAACATAATATAGGGGAAATATTGACTTTCTTCACCATCTCACATCTAGACATTTACATTCAAGTTTACTAGTGGATTATTATTTAACCCATTAGCACCTAACTTCAAAACTAAAAACAGGCTATGGAGTATACTTATATAGGGTCAAATTGGATGGATAATATTGGTGAAAGGGTTATTTTAGCATTCGGCCAAGGAATGTATCAAAAAGTGCAGCTAAAAGCAATGAAGGCTTAAATTTAATATTACAGCTTTACTTTGATTTACTATGTTGTTTAAATTTTTTATTTGATAAATAGAATCTCAAATTCATGCTCATTACTTTAATTTTTTTAAATAAACTCGTTGACTAAAATTAATATCATACTCACCAAGGCTCGCGTCATAAATTATTTTAGTCAACTCTTTTATTAAAAAAGATAAATAATGAGCACTGATGTAAGAACTTCTATGTCTTGTACATGTTTTATGTTTAATATTTTAGTGTTCCCTGGCAATTTATGCACAGCAAAGGTGGACTACTGCGATTTGAACCCTTGTGAGAATGGTGGACAGTGTACGCCTATTTCACGTGTAGGATACAGGTGCAGCTGTCTTTCCAACTATATTGGCCTCAACTGTCAGACTAAGGTTGATTTCTGTGCGAGCCAGCCTTGTGGTATCAATGGTAAATGTGTAGATGAACTGACAACCTACAAGTGTGAATGTAACACAGGCTTTGAAGGTAAGCAGTGATAATTTTACCAGTGCATCCTGAGTCCTATTGACCTTGGTCTTGACTTTTGACCTAATACTATTTTAGTAAGGAATAATTTGAATATTTATTGTATTCATGGAGTTATGAAAAAAATCCCAGCCAATCTGAGCTAACCAAAAGTAATGAAAACAAACAATATAATTATTTTTCAATGATTTTCAAAAACAGATGAGCATTGGCACCTGAATGGGGTAATCTGTTTGACTACCGTACTTAGGGCTGAATTTTGCATTATATTACAAAATGATTTATATAAACATTGTAGAATCTGCTCAGAGGGCTTCTGTAGAAAGCCTCTGATCTGGCTCCACTTTTTTGCATAGGACAAGACTTAGTGTGTTTTTTACACTTTTTGTGAATTACATGTATGTGTATACTCATTGCTAGAATCCATTTAGTTAATCTTTCTCGCCATAGCTTGATTTAAATGTTTGCTAAACCTCTTAGTACAAGTGGTTGCTTTAATCCATTGTCTAGTTTTGAAGACAGGTGATCACTTAACCCATTACCCCATAAATATGCCTTTTAACGCCTTTAGTTATATCCTCCACTGAAGAAAATAGTTCCATTTTACACAGTTATGAATATGAACCATAATAAATATTTTCTATATCCTGGAAGATTGTAGCTTAAGGCAGGCTGAAAGTAAAGCAGAATGCACATTAAAGCCCATTCTGCTTTACTTTCAATCAGCTTTAAGTGATCATCTTTCTTGAAAACTAGAAACAGGCTCTGGGGTAATGGGTTAAAGCAAGTTGAAAGTAAATCAGAGTGTCTTACAACAGTTTGCTTTAAGCTATCATCTACTAGGATGTTGAAAATATTTCTTATGATACAGATAAAGTAGAACTTAATTGCTTCCTGCTTTAAGTGGTCACCTGTCTCCAAAACTAGGAACAAGCAGGGCTATAGATAAGCGGTAGTAAACTGAACAAGTCAAACATTTTCTCACTTATTTCAGCACCAAATCCTATGGTGTGACTTCTCATTAGAATCTTCTCAAAGAGACGATTCTAATGAGTAGTAACACCATAGGGTTTAATGCAGAAATCAAGCTTTTAGTTTTTGAAATACTCCCCTTATCTGGAGCCCTGAACAAGCCATAAAAGCCCTTATACAATAATTGTCATTTGCTATTTACTTTTCAGGATCAAATTGCCAAAATTCTATAAACTACTGTTTGATACAGCAGCAGTTAGATAGTGTGGCCCCATGCAGAAATGGTCAATGTGAGAATGATCTTGAAGGTTTCCACTGTGAATGTTTTGATGGCTATACGGGATCCAACTGTGAGGTAAGAGTCCATGATACAGGAAACCAGCTTCAACCACCTTATCCCATTTAATTTATCCACAATTTAATTTGTTTTTGGTCTGTCTATCTGTATGTTTGTTTCTCAGTACATCTAGAGGTCAAATAGACTGAATTTAACATTGACAATAATTTTGAAACTACATGACGTTGTGATAAAGAGTTCATATTATGTTTTGTACTCAACTCAAGAAACTCTTGTGCTTAGTACAAGTTTGGTCATATCAGACAAAGTTCAAGGTCATTTAGAGGTCATGGTCATATCAGGGGGCATAGGGTTTCACAAACACATCTTGTTATTAGTCTGTTTTATTCCTCTACTGAGAGAAATAGTTCAAGTTTTTGCCTAACTAGAATACAATAAACTCCCTTTGTTATGACCACTAAATAGTGTTAACTATTGGATGTTTAACCAATTCCCCAATATATACGCCTTTTAACGCCTTTAATTTATTTCTCCACTGAAGAAAATGATTCTAATTTATACAGTTATGAATATATATCATAATCATAAATGATTTCTATTTTCTAGAAGATGGTAGCTTAACGCAGGTTGAAAGTAAAGCAGAATGTGCCTTAAGGCACATTCTGCTTTACTTTTAACCTGCTTTAAGTGGCCACCTATCTTCAATACTAGAAACAGGCTATGGGATAATGGGTTAACTCTTTGCGGCCTAACGCTAAATCTCGCCTTACAGTCGGTAGATTATCATGGGGTTCCAGTCGACCGGGTGTATATACCGGTACCTATATAGACTGACTGCTGACAGATTCGGGTGCATAACTATTATAACAATTACTTACATAATTTGTTGACTATTCGTCCATAAATGTACAAAATCTATCAAATATCTGAACAACCTCCTGAAATATCCGTCGGTTCGGTGTTTCAGTGATATTTTTCAGTTACAGCTTCGTCCACAACTTCAAATTTTCCTTCGACTCCGTTGTAAACAGGTCTCCAATTAGGTTCTGTTTCTCGGTCTATTAACTTGAAATTCATATTTGGAATCGCTACTTATGGTGAGAGAAATATCATATTTTTCTATCCCGGCGTCGTGTTTGTTTCTTGTGTTGCCTTTGTTTTCTCTCGCCAGTAAATTCTTCTCGAAATTTCCACGTTTCTTCGCATCAAGTATGGCGGCCATTTTTCTCGCGTGTCAATTTAAAAAAATGACAGGTTTATTTTTAACGTCGTTTTATATGTCAATATCTCCTTTTAAAAACACAAAGTGTCTTACAAAATAGGAAAAGAAATAATGCTTTGTTAAACTGATAGCGTTTGGGAGGCATATTTTTTATATGTAACTGTAAACACAAGTAATACACACAGGCATAATTATGTCAAAATCCGCCATTTTCTCACATAGAGTTATATAGCGTTGAATATCTTCGACGCCTTTTCGACACATCTCTTTGTTCCCCTAACGGGATAATCATAATGTTTTGTTGGAAAATCAATTCGAAAAGTTAACTTCTGATGTAGATACATATGAAATGTTTATTACATGGGTATTTACGGAGAAATTTATGCTTATATAATCTCACGACATAATTTTCCCCATCCGTTCTATCGCACGTTAGATGGTCGGATTGGAAACGATTTTTCAACGGTTTTAACTGTAAATTATTATTGGAATAACTATTTTCGAGGTAAGAAATGCATTTTTCTTCTACTGCTGTTAGTATTTTTGTATTTAATTGCTTTTCTTGTAGCTCATTTCTCCAAAATCATTCAGTATCGCTTGTAGAGTCTAACCATTTACCGCCATTGTCTACGTGCACAAATTAGAACATGTATGCGGTTTTTAAACGTGAATTACATGTTTATATGGCAAAAAGTCAAGAATATTTTTTCAGAATGGAATATTATTAGGTCTAATTTAAATGGATTTTAAACAAAGATGCTGTTAATCACTTTTTAGATAACCAAATAAACACTTAAAAACAACTTGTCAACATCACGCATATATGCGTGATTCGACTTGATATTGATATCGATAAACACACGTGTAGGCGTGACCCGACTGCAAAGGGTATATTGCCATCACGCATATTCGCGGGACTCGACTGCAAAGAGTTAAAGCAGGTGGCTGCTTAAAGCAAGGTGAAAGTAAAATAGAAAAAAGGAGTTTTCTCTAACTGTCACCTTGCTTTCAGCTGTCACTTGTCTGTCATACAGTTAAATAGCCTTCTTTTTATTGATCATATTAGAGAAGTTTTACTGTATTTCATATTCCAGTATTGTTTAAATTTGAATGGATTTAGATTAAACTTTGAGAAACTGTATAGAAACTGTAATTGTTTAACCCCTTCACTGCCATGACGTCATCAAATTTAAACCATTGTCGTCTGCTTCTATTTCTATAAAACAATTTTTTCGTATTTTGACTTAAGAAATATTGAAATGAGTGTCAAACAGTTTTGATCCTGATCAGACGCCGCGTAACCCGGCGTCTAATCAGGATTTAAACTATTTGAAAAATAACCGCTGTTCTCGGGGTAAGGCAGTGAAGGGGTTAATGCCAGATGCATGATAAGCTTGCTCAGAGTGAGCTTTTGCAATCCAGTGAATGTCCGGCGTACGTCAGGGCTCCAGATAAGAGGTAGTTATTTCAACAAATCCAACTTTTTCTCACTTTTTTAGCACCAAATCTTATGGTGTTACTACTCATTAGAATCGTCTCTTCGAGACTATTCTAATGAGTAGTGACACCATAGGGTTTAATTCAGAAATAAAGATTTTAGTTTTTGAAAAACTACCCTTATCTGGTGCTCTGGTACGTCACTTGTTAGTTGTTCCTCGTCAACAATTTTAGTGTTTACACCCTAGAGGCCACACTTTTTATACAATCTTTCCCAAACTTACTCAGAATGTATATGACAATAAGTTCTCGGGTGAGTTTGAATATAATTGAAATCAGACTGTTATGTCATGCGTTATCTGCTATTGATGTGTTGCAAATGCCATATCTAACAGTGTTTACACTCTATTAAGATCACAATTTTTATCCAATCTTTCTCAAATTTGCTTAAATTGTATATAACCATAATTATTAAGGTTAACTGATTTAGAGTATGGCTGAAATTGGACTATTTGGTCATGAGTTTTCTGCCCTTGATGTATTGCAAATGCCATATCGAATAGTGTTTACACTCTAGAGGCCATATTTTAATCCAACCTTTCTCAAACTTGCTCAGATTATATATGACCATAAGATTTCAGATGAGTTTGAATACCGTTTGAATCGGACCAATAGGTCAAGAGTTATCTGCCATTGATATGTTGAAAATACAAAATCTAACAGTGCTTATACACTCTGGCAAATACTGTTTGCAATAGATTTTGATTATACTTACACAGAATGTATATTGTTTTAAGTTTTTAAGGAGTGCAATTATTGTTGAAATCTGATCATAATGACAAAGAGTTATCTGCCCTTGATGTACTGAGAACTGTTAGAAAATACTTAATTTCAATATTGTTTAGGTGAGCGATATCAGGGCCTTGAAGGCCCTCTTGTTGTTGTTAAAAAACTGTTTCATTTTTAGTCTCTTTAACCCTTTACCTGGTAGCCTATTTTTAGTATTGAAGATAGGTGACCACTTAAAGCAGGCTGAAAGTAAAGCAGAATGCGCTTTAAGGCGCATTCTGCTTAACTTTCAGCCTGCTTTAAGCTGTCAAGTGCTAGAATATAGAAAATATTCCCTATAATATTAAATATTCATGACTGATTAAATTAGAACTATTTTCTTCAGCAGAGGAATAAATCATATTCGCTAAAAGTCGCTTCTATGGGGGAAAGGGTTAAGGACATACGAGACCAAATGAAATCTCCGATGGATCTCTATGAAAATTTCAGCATAGGTTCAGTACAATGGCAAAAAGAAAAACATAGGTTATAATGGTATTTTTTTGTCTATGGGTATTTGAAATGTATGATGTAGCCATTCTCGGTAAAGAGTCGGCATGCGTTATTTTGCCTTTCTAAAATGATGTAAAGTAATAATTGGCACAACAAACATTACAACAGTTAAAAAGTGATGCTCACTGAAAGTATGATGCAAAGAGTATGGTTTTTTGCCTGATATATTTGCATTTTTCTTAATTGTTTTCGACTCCAATACAATGAAAACACTCACTCCAACAAAATCTGCCCGAAATAAATTGATGAAACTTCTCACAATAAAAGCTATAGGTGTGAATTATAAGACAATGGTATTAAAAAAGCATAAGTTATAATGCTTCTTTTGAAACTATAGGCACTTTCATACATATACCAATGGTCTAAATAAGCCTACGGCTTTTTCTATGTGATCTCGGGTTCACGCTCATATTCAATTTGATTGAAGTTTTGGGTTATTAACTTAGCCTTATTAGATAAAGTATTTACCAAGATTCACGTTCTTTCATTTATCAAGTACACTTTCATGCATTTAACGTCTTTATTACGCGATTAATGGAGATTGTTTGAAACCGAAAGTATCTACGGGAGGTAACTGATATGCACGATTTCGTTGAGTAACGATGCTTGATTTATCGTACTTCGTTAAAAGCCACTAGGTGTCTCACGAATTGCTGGTGTATGCCGTTAAGTGAAGTTTGCTTTATTTTCAACCTGCATTAAGCTACTGTCTGCTTGAATAAGGAAAATATTTCTTATACTGATGTTCATGACTGTATAAATTGGAACTGTTTTCCTAGGTGGAGGAATACATTGAATGCGTAATAAGGCAAAAATATGTATGAAGTAATGGGTTAAAAGATTTTTTTTTATTATTTCAGGATCAGATTGACTTTTGCTCGAGTCAACCATGCATGCATGGGGGCACATGTGAGCCTTTCTTCAGAGATTTTAGATGTATATGTGTAGATGGATATGAGGGGACAACTTGTGAGAATATAGTTGACAACTGTGGACAACAATGCAGGGGAACATGTCACAACATTTTCAACAATTACTTTTGCGAGTAAGTTGATTTGTTAACTCTTTCCTCCCTGAAACTTTAAATGGACAATTCCAGTTTTCCATTTGAGTCTAGTCCATTTCTGACTATTAAGGATTGTTTTTGTCTATGTTTGGCTTTTTAAACAAACAGTGAAGACCCTGATCAGAGGGCTCCTTTAGGAGTCCTCTGATCTGGGTCTTCACTGTTTGCACAGGACAAGTATACTATTCACATGCACACTGTTTGAAAAGGACGCCTTTATGCGGGACTAGGGTTCAAAGGGCTAACAAAAGAGCTATCACTGTTTCTTTTCACTTCCAAGAGGATAAAAATTGTAGGGCTCTTTTAGCTAGGCAGATCAGGACCGGTCATGTTTTAGAGTTAAACCATAACCCCATAACCTTTTTCTCGCTTTAAAGACAGGTAACACCACTTATAGCAGGCTGAAAGTAAAGCAGAATGCACCTTTAAACACGTTCTGCTTAATTTTCAACCTGTTATAAACCACTATCTGCTAGAATATAAAAATATTTCTTATGATACATATTCATGACTGTATCAATTTAAACTACATGCACATTGTATTTTTTTTAGGGATGGCAACGGTTAACCGTTCGAACGTCCGGTTATCGGTTAGAAAAATCTGTAACCGGTTTATTGAAAAAAAAGAGAGTTCAAATTCGTAGTTTAACAGCTAAATTTCCATTAAAGTTTCTATATTTCACAAGGTATTTTGCTGGCAGGCAGGCGGCGTTAATCTGTCAAGGTGTATAGGAGATAGCCTTAGGGTGAGGGTGACATATAGGATCTGTCATGAGTCGATGTTTAAGACAAGCTGATCTCAAATGAGTCTAGAATTGAAATGTTATTAAGCGAGCATTGGCGAGCTTAATAATTGTTCTATTCTAGACGAGTTTGAGATCAACTTGTCTTAAGCATCGACGAATGACAGATTCTTTTTCTCACATAACCAACGAATGTAACCTATTTTTTAAAAGCAATAGGCATTTTTTGTAACCCCAGCAACGTCAAAACGCCGTTATAAATAGTGACGTTATAATTATTGACGTCATCAAAGTGATCTCACACATGTTGGAGACAAGGATATTCGTGATCGTTGTTCGCTGTAGAAAACAAGGGTAGTTATGTGAGAAATTAAACAATGTGATTGTAGCAATAAACAATCGGAACCTTACAGTTTGGTATTTGTTGTGCTAATCTCCCAACGGTCCTTTCCCTTAGCAGTACTAATTGAACTTTGTACTCTTCACGGCTGAAGAGTTAATTGCGTGTCTATAATCCGTCATTAGATAATGTCTCGGTGCTTTGTAAAAAAAAATCACCCCGCCTTCTTATTGAGTAAAAGTTGTTTGTACAAGGTGTTGGAATTACTGGATTGGATTATTCAGTCATGCGACTTTAATTACTGCGAAAGTGTAATGTTTTAATTGGTCAGTTAGATAGTTTATTGACAGCTGATCTATGCCCTTGATTAAATCCCTAATCTTCGATAAAACAGCAATCAAATTCAACAAACTAGATATAATGAACATCTTGATACAGTGAAGATTGCTTATAACGTTTCGCTGGGGACCGTCATTTGTTGAACGTTATAACCGAGAAACGTTGTAAACGTTTCCATTAAAATTACTTAACTTATGAACTACTCGTTTGTATCAGTTATCTTAAATCTAATTATAAAAAGAAACACAGGTGCTAAGCTTGCATTCCGTAACGAATAAGTCCTGGAAGCATAATGTGCGCTTGTACGTGCTATAACTATGTATATTTTCTTTCTGTTCTCGTGTAAACGTATATTTTTGTCCATGTCGAATTATAGATATGCGTAAGTAACTGGTCCCATATCATGTCACTTTCCTACGTGTAGACAACAAAGATGAAGTAATCCTATTGTCGTGTCATTTACATAACCGGGTCTGATTATTTCGACTTGTTTGATTGGATGTTTAACAGAATAAATAAGAATTTGATAATTCTCAACCGCTGAAGCAGGAAATTAGTAAACTGAATCTAAATGAATTAAACATTAGAGGTCAGTAATACTAACATGGAACAATAATTCCTTAATATTAATAACAACATAAGTGAAATGAGCATATGACAGCCCATGTGTTAATCAAATCGTACACACTAGTGTATTTACTTGTTTGGTATGTTGGACATGTAAGAGGCTACACGGCATATGCGCTAACAAATAGTTTTATCGCTGCCGTTTTTTCTTTTCCTTTTTTTCGCTTGAAGATGTGACATAGATTTCATGCAGACGACAATTCGGCGTTAAAAGGGGAAAACACACCTGTAGATGCACAACGGTACACGTAATTATTGTATGCTCTATTGTTATAATTATCAAGTTTGCCAACAGTGCGAACAAGCCCGAAGTCAAAACGATCGCACCGGCGAAACGTTATAATGACAGCAATTTGCACCTTGGGACTATCAAACTTCAACGTTAAAAGCAATCGAAACCTTAAAAGAAGGAAACGTTATAACAAACCTTTTTCAACATAGAGAAAGAAGGTAATTGGCCGGGACCAGAAAAATCAAACATTCTAACAAAGGAAACGTACAAACAAGGAACGTTATAGGCAATCTTCACTGTAACAGTAATAGAACTCTGATAAGATGTCGATTAACTAAGCATCACATCAGGAGCCAGACTGGTTGTCATTTTTAGATTTGTTAACGTTTCAAAAAACAATGAAAAAATGCCGCATACGATGAATCGAAGCTTTAGCATAGGTTGCATTTTGTGTATCAAAGAGTCCTGTATAAGGCGTAGTAAAAACAATGTAGATGCCCCTGTTAGGCATAAATAAAACAATACAACATAGATCTACGATAAAAATAGAGGTAACAGGAAACTGATATTTGGGTCGAGTTATCCTATAACGGGTCAAATTAAAAAGTCGAAGTTTGTTAAATATGGAGGAGATAACCTATGGAAATAATCCGGAGTAAGTTATTCCACTTCTTTAAACAAAAACATGAATAAAAATGTCCCTAAAGTTTAAAAGTAACGGCTTAGTTTTACCGGTGTAAACGTAAATGTGATCAAGTTTTAACTGTTGTAACGCTGTCGAGGTAAATTGACCTTCTTTCGCAACTGCTGGTAGAAATCGAACGGTTAACCGTTCGGAAGAATAAACGGTTAACCGGTTAGTCAAATGACCGATTATTGCCATCCCTAATTTTTTTCAATGGAAGAATAGATTAAAGGGATAAAAAGCCATGTTTATGGAGTAATGGATTAAATGATGTAATATGCTGAGATGGAATTAAACCTTGATTGGTTTTCAACATACTTTATATACAGTATAAAAACACTTAGAACTATTACAACCACTAAACTGTGCTCAATTTTAGGTGTTTAAGGCAGATGACTGCTTAAATCAAGATGACAGTAAAACAGAAAGCTCCTTTAGGAGCTTTCTGATTTACTCTCACCTTGCTTTAAGCAGTCACCTGACTTTCATACAAACAATTCACCTTCTTTTTAGTGGTAGTAATAGAGAGGTTTTACTGTACATCTCCTTGACTTTTGTAGGTGCCAACCTAATACACACGGCATAAACTGTGAAAACCAGCCAGACGAATGTGGTAACTTCAATCCATGCATTAATAGTGGCCAATGCACCCCTAATGCAAATGGGCCTGCAAGTTGCCAGTGTCCACTCAGTAAGTGAATTTTTTACTATTTTAAAGACTTAATCAATCAATCAGGGCTCCAGATAAGGGGAGTATTTCAAAAACTAAAATCTTTATTTCTACTTTAAACCCTATGGTATCACTACTCATTAGAATCGTCTCATTAGAATCGTCTCAAAGAGACGATTCTAATGAGTAGTAACACCATAGAATTTGGTGCTAAAATGAGCAAGAAAATGTTGGATTTGTTAAGTTTACTCCCTGTTATCTGGAGCTCTGATCAATTAAAACCTCTTCCTCTCAATAGTCTCCTTAGGATGCCTGTACCCCTTCCTCTGTCAAAGCATCACAAATAGATATTCATTGATGTCTTTTGTTTAAGGTGGCAGCTTATGGTAGGATGATTGTAATGCAGAAAGCTCCATTAGGAGCTTTATTTTTTTACCCTCACCTTGTTTTAAGATGTCACCTGCCTTCCACACAATCTTTTAGCATTCTTTTAAGTGGTTGTTATAGAGAGGTTTTATTGTATAATATTCGATTCTTGTTTACCTATATAGAATATGATGGTGCTGGATGTTCAATACTGAGGGACCTATGTGGTACTTCTAACCAATGTCAGAACAATGCTGTTTGTTCTCTGACCAATAACGGTGGTTATACCTGTGGATGCCCTAAAGGTAGTGTATTTCTACTTGTCCTTCCTTATCCCATTTCAGCCATTTAAAGTAGGTTGAAAGTAAAGCAGAATGTGCCTTAAGGCACATTCTGCTTTTCTTTCATCCTGCTTTAAGCTATTATCTTCTTGGATATATAGACAAATATTTCTTACGGTACATATGCACAATTATTGGGAGATTTGCAGGTAATCAAATGACAAGCAATATGTTGATCAGTATCTCATGGATGAAGACATCTTTTTTCTCTATTAGTCAAACTTATTAAATGACACACATCAACCTGTCTTCCTCCCATGCAACACTGTTCCCTATCACTTGATTAACCTAATACCCCCAATATCATAACTCTGGTTAAATATTTTTAACCCTTTACCGAATAGCCTGTTTCTAGTTTGGAAAATAGTTGACTTCTTAAAGCAGATTGAAAGTAAAGCAGAATGCACCTTAAGGCGCATTCTACTTTACTTTCAGCCTGCTTTAAGCTATGTGACCTGCCAGAATAAAGAAAGTATTCCTTATGAAACAAATTCACAACTGTTTAGATTTTTAAATTGGAACCACTTTCTTCAGCGGAGGAATAAAATTAATGCGTTAAAAGGCGCTTCTATTGGGGAAAGGGTTAATATGCAAAGATTAAAAATGAAAATACACAATAACAAGGTTTTGGCTGTTATTTGGCATTGTTCCCACTCCCATCTTGTTATATACACAACTATATCAGGGCTCCAGATAAGGGGAGTTTTTCAAAAACTAAAATCTTTATTTCTGCATTAAACCCTATGGTGTCACTACTCATTAGAATCGTCTCTTCGAGACTATTCTAATGAGTAGTAACACCATAGGATTTGGTGCTGAAATGAGTGAGAAAATGTTGGATTTGTTTGGAAAACTCTCTCTTATCTGGAGCCCTGTATATAAAGTGGAAAGACCCACATAATATCCAGAAAAGGAAAGCCCCCTGGTCCCTGTGTATATTTGTGGAAATGTGACCCTCTTTTGCCCATCTACATATAAGCGACAGGCCTTACATGAGACACTTCACTGATTCTTTGCATCCAGATTCAACTGGCTTTGCATACGTTTTACCTGAGTAGACTTTATCACCAAAAGTAGGTCAGGAAATGTCTGTCAGGGTGTTTATACCCCCTCATTCTTGTATGTTCACTCTCAAGTCGCTGACATTGATCTATGTCAAAATTAAGTTAAATGATAAAGAGTACATTACACATTAAACAAAATTTTTATCTCTTAGTTTTAAGGGAATATATGCCAAAAATAATAGTAAATCTTTGGACCTGTACGTAAATATAAAAGGCAAATATCAATCCCTATATTTTAACCATTGAAAAGAAGATTCTTTACATGTGGAGTATTTTTTCATCTGCAACAATTGTTGTCTACTATTGTTCTAAAAATAGTCTTTGTAGCTCGTCTGTTTTGAAGAAACAATGAGCTATTGTCCTTACTTTGGTATCTACATTGTTGTTGTTGTTTTCATTGAATAAATTAAGGACATAAAAATGTGTTTCTATGGAGTAAAAGGCTAATGATCGTTGCTAAATAGAAGGGTTTTACTTAAACACTGTAACCAATGCTTGATATCGCATTACAGTCGGACTTCCATATCTCGAACTGGGTTATGTCGAATATACCCATATTTCAAGCTAAGCCTCATTTTAACTTTGAAACACGGGTATGTTCGACTTAACGGTGTGTGAAATAGTGTTATTCAAGTATCGAACTATCGGATAGTTCAAAGTAAGCGAGTTCAAGATATCGAACTTGGACTGTATTTGATATTACAGGGTTCCGGGGCACAAACTGTGATGAGACGATTGACTACTGTCAGGGTATACCAAGTCCATGCAGTCCTGGTGCTGACTGCCACGGCTATGTCGGTGGTTTCTACTGTACATGTCCACAAGGCAAGACAGGCGACTGCTCCAGAGGTTTGTATTAACTCATTGTGCCCTAGTGACGCATATATGCGTCCTCTTCCAAAAGTGTACCTGTTACATGTACACTTGTCTAATACAAACAGTGAAATCCCTGATTAGAGGGCTCCTACAGGAGCCTACAGGAGCCCTCTAATCAGGTACTTTACTGTTTGTCATTTTGCAATATATTATAAAAAACTACCCTAAATATTCTAAAATGGACCAGTCTTTATTTTAAACCGGAATTGTCCATTGAAAAGTTTCAGAGGATAATAAGTTAAACTCAACACTTCTCATAATGAACAAGCTCATAATGAACAAGCATGTCTTTTCAAGAAAATATGCCTCTCTTTAACACATTAATTTTGATTCTCAGCATCTCATAAATGGGACATAGGCACACAGTGTAGACTCGGATCAGACGCTGCATATTTCAGCATCTGATCTGAGTCTTCACTGTTTGCTAAGAGGAATACCTATCAAAATTGAAACTTAATATGAACAATTAGACCAGGTATCTCATAAATGCAGCATTGAATCACTCCATGTACAAGCATGGATGAATCCACTGTGCATAAATGGGTTTTAAAAAAGTTGCCATTTGAAAACAATTTATTCTACAGGTCCCCCTTTTCAAATTGATGTAGAAGTACATACTATATGCAGTGTCAGGGCTGCCATATCTCCGGATTTTTGCAAAATCTTTGGATTTGTATCCTAGCAGATTATAGCTTAAAGCAGGTTGAATATAAAGCAGAATGCACCTTAAGGCACATTCTGCTTTACTTTCAGCCTGCTTTAAGTTACCAACAACTGGAATATAGAAAATATTTCTTATGATACATATTCATGGAAGTACAAATTGGAACTATTTTCTTTAGTAAATGAATAAATTAAAGGCGTAAAAATGTGTCTTTATGGGGTAATGCGTTAAGTAATCGTGATTGAAAAATAGGAAAAATTGGAAATCTTAGAATTTTTCAAGACCAACTTATGGCATCCCTGCATTTTTCCAGCCTGTATGACTTGGATGGATAATGATATGATTGGTTTGCATGTATATTGCAGATTATGACCCTAATGAAGATCTTCACTTCAACCATCCACAAGGCTTGGGCTATGCCTGGATCCCACACTTTATTGCAGTGAACAATATCAACCAACTGTCAATCTCCATGTGGGTGAGGATCACTAGCCCTGGGGTGTTTATGACAGAATTCAGAGGGTATGTTGCCTAATCTTCTAACCACTGGGGGCCAACGAAGTATCACAACGACCTGTTTCGCACAGAAGACCTCCTGTATAAATTCAATGACGACTTTAGTTGGTATCATATACATAATATGTATATTATACAATGTACTTCGTTTGATAACGTTTACATACTCTCTATACTCTGTATACGGGACTTCTGTGCAAAACGACCCTCGTGATACTCCCTTGACCCCCAGTGCTAACAGTGTAGAAGACTTTGTTCTTTCTTGCTTCTTATAGTATAAAATTTTCTGAAACTGATAATATTCTGAAATATTTGTTTGTGAATATGTATGTTTTGTTTATGTAAATATTTCTTCACCATGTTTTCTTGTAAAATCATGCACTGAGAGTAATAAAGGAATTTGAATTGTTGAAACAAAACCCCATACAATTGACCCTTTACCCCATAGCCTGTTTCTAGTTTTGAAAATATTTGCTTTACTTTCAGCTGCTTTAAGCTAGGTCCACCTGCTAGAATAAAGAAAATATTCCTTATGATGCATATTCATGACTGTATAAAGTGAAACTATATTTGTAAGTGGAAGAATTAATCAAATGAGTAAAAATGTGTATCTATGGAGTAAAGGGTTAACACATTACCCCATAGCCTGTTTCTATTATTGAAGATAGGTGACCACTTAAAGAAGGTTGAAAGTAAAGTAGAATGTGCCTTAAGGCACATTCTGCTTTACTTTCAACCTGCTTTAAGCTAATATTTTTTATGGTTCACATTTATGACTGTTTAAATCAGGGTTCGACATTGGCCTACGTCCGAACGACATTCACTAGTAACGGCAACGTTCGGTCTAGTGATCCTTTGCAGTTACCAACCCGAATGGTCTAGTTAAAATCTGAGGATAATTTTTTTAAAGTCACGCATTTAGAAATGGACATCATTATGTTCAAGCTAAAAATCCTGCCCAGTTCACCACTGTGGTTTCAGACAAGCAGGTTGTTCAGACCTCAAAACTGTTTCCGCATCTAAATAAATCTCGCCGTCGGGAAATCCTTGTTCTAAAATTAGCAGTAGTAACTTTCCTGCAGTAACTAGGGTGAAGAGTAAAATTCGGTTCAGTTACGGAAAATATCGATGTGATTAATTGATCATCTCGCGTTCTACTTAAAAACCCCTGATTGTGTTGTTAACAGTTTCATTTGAAAGTTTTTAGAATTGATCATTTTTTATGCCCCCGGCATCGACAGATGCGGGAGCATATAGTAATCGTCCTGTCCGTCAGTCCGTCAGTCCGTCAGTCCGTCCGTGTGTCCGTAACAAGGTTAAGTAGAATTTACCGTTTCGTCTAGCATAAACACTGCTTACCCAAATGCTTGGATACTTATACAGTTGTTTCCTTGGACCATTCCCTATCCACCAATATCACCAAACTTTGATATTGACCTTGACCTTGACCTAATTTGGACTTAGAATATTTTAATTAGGCTATTTCCTGGTTAACTAGAATTTACCGTTTCGTCTAGCATCAACACATCTGACTACAATGCTTTGATACTTATACAAATGTTGCCTTTGACCATTCTCTATCCACCAATATCACAAAACTATGATTTTGACCTTGACCTTGACCTTACTTGGACTTAGAATATTTTAAATAGGCTATTTCCTGGTTAACTAGATTTTACCGTTTCGTCTAGCATCAACACTGTTTACTACAATGCTTCAATACTTATACAGTTATTGCCTTGGACCATTACCATCTCACCAATAATACCCAAGCTCAGTTTGACCTTGACCTTGACCTAATTTGGACTTAAAAAAAATTCAGAATATATTGTCAAGGATGCCACCGGGGGCATAAGCGTTTATTGAACGCGCAGTCTTGTTTTTAATTAGAAAGGTACAATATCCAAAAAGGTAACTGCAGTCTCTGAGTTTTCGGGATTGAAAATGACAATTTATTCTGCGAACCGATATTTCTCTGTAGTTACCGGATATTACACTTTCCCTCGCTTTTCACTACCATGATTGTCGTGAGTATCTACAATGCAATTATTTCACCTAAAACACAATTTTGTATCAATTTTTACATGCGGTCCCAATTCAATCACAATTCTGATATATTATTTGTTTTGTAAACGGAAATATCCGTTTTTCTGCCAAGTATAAATACGACATTGAAGGAACGCTTTTTAGTTTGTGTACATCGAAACGTCAAATCACGTCAGATTTATTCAGCTTCGCTTTTAGTGGTAAGAAAAAGGACGAGTACAGCTATGGCGGAGTCAAAGACACGCTATGAAAAGCAAAAAAGACAGAGAAAGCTTTGCGAAATTATAAAGTTTACCAAAGATTCAGTTGTTTCTGTTTGGTCTACCAACTTTTTGGTCTGGTCTAGTAATGTTTGCAGGCTACAAGACCGAATGTCTAGTGAAAAAAAAAGTTAATGTCGAACCCTGTAAATTAGATCTATTTTCTTCAGTGGAGGATATAACTAAAGGCGTAAAATGGCGTATTCATGAGGAAGATTAATGTCCTCGCCACTGTAATTAAAGTCTTCCTTCTTCTCTTTCAGGGAAAGTCTAGCAACAGCCAGAAAGTTTTTGGAGTTTACAAATCTTGGTGTGAACATTTATGTGCCAGATGGTGGCTCGGACCACATCTCCCTTAGGTTTACTCTCAATTTAGTGGCAGTAGATAATGGTGAATGGCACTTGATCCATTTCTTGTACGACATGGAGGAGGGGAAAGCTGAGCTATATGCTGATACATTGCGGAGCGAGTCAAAGAGTGCAACAGGTCTGAGAATACCAAACAACTCATACAAGTAAGCTTATATACAGTTATTGAATGCCAGAGTGGGCCGTCGTTGCTTATTGGCACAAGTTAGCCATAATGGCACGAGGGCCATGACCCGAGTGCCAATGTGGCTTAAGAGTGCCAGTAAGCAACAACAGCCTGCCCTGGCCGTTTAATGACTTGTTTATTGTATACCTGGTTCAAAATCAACAATTATATATAGATTGTTTGTATGTTTACATAAGCCGGGCCGTTATAGAAACCAAATGATGTCATCTTCAACGAATATTGGCCATTTTGAACGTTACGTAGATAACGTTTTTCACGTGCATTAGATCTGTTGCCCCCAGGCCAATAACCGGATGCAGTCCAAATAATCGGTTATTGGACTGCATCTGGTAATTGGCCCTCTCAGCAAGGGCGTATTGCATTGTCATCAAAGCAAAATCTGTTACTATTTATAGTAAGGTATACAATAAACAAACTCATTGTACTCTTACCCTGCTATACCAGTGGATTTATGCGTCACAGTCATAATACTCGCAAACAGATTGGATCCAAATGCTATGTAATGCAGCATCTCATCAGGATCCAAACTGTTTGACACTTTGACCCTGTTTTGAAAAGAAATTTAAATAATTCTGTTTTTTGGAAAACAATAGTAGACAACAATAATTATTATTGTTACAGACAAAAAAATTCTCAGCATGCATAGAGTTAACTTTTTTCACCGTAAAAATGCCTATTAACTCTTTCCTCCCTGACACCTCAAATGGACAATTCAATTTTTCAATTCAGTTTAGTCTATTTTTTACTTTTTAGGGTTGAATTTTACAATATTTGTCAAAATGACAAACAGTGTAGACCCTGATCAGAGGGCTCCTTAAGGATCCCTCTGATCAGGGTTTACACTGTTTGCATAGGACAAGTGTACTTCTCACAGGTATGCTATTTGTAAATGACGCATATATGCGTGACTAGGGTTCAAAGAGTTGAAGCCTTTATTTTATTCCTCATAGATATGGTTTTTCATGTTTCTACTATGTCCTGTTACCCCATGGCCTATTTTTAGTATTGAAGAAAAGTGACAGCTATACCTTATCCTATAGCCTGTTTCTAGTTTTGAAGACAGGTAAACATTTAATGCAGGTTGACTTCAGTAGAGTAATAAATTAAATGTGCTCACAGTGGCTTCTATGGAGGAAAGGGTTAAAGCAGGTTGAAAGTTATAATCAGCATGTGCCTTAATGTGCATTCTACTTCACTTTCAACCTGCTTTAAGTGGTCATGTTTCTCCAAAACTAGAACTATGGAGTGATGGTTTTAAAACAATTTTACCTGTATTTGTTTCCTCAGGATGTGGGTTGTTCTTGGATGTAGCTTTGATAATGTAGACATGTCTTGTGATGGAAGTGACAGTTTTAGAGGAGACCTGAGCCAACTTAACATATATCGCCGCTTGCTGACCTTCCAAAGGCAAAACGATGAGCAGGGGGAAATTACACGTACATATGACAATCCCCAGATTGTGTTCCCAGACAGCTCAGATATTATTCTGTTGTGGAATGGGTACAGTCTGGAAAATGTGGATAGAATTATCCCCTCAGAGGCCAATAGATTCGGATGTAGTGTGCCAAACCGTCGTCCGACTTGTAGCCACTTCACTAGTGAGTATCCTTCTCCATGGCGCAACAGCAACTGCTAAAATTTTATTTAAACTCTTAAACTTATTTAACTCTTTCAATGCTAGTCACGCATATATGCATCATTTGCAAACAGCATACCTGTGAAGAGTACACGTGTCCTATGCAAATAGTGTAGACCCTGATCAGGGTCTACACTGTTTGTCATTTTGACATATATTGTAAAAGTCATTCCTTAATAATCATAAATGGACTAGACTGAATTGAAAACTAGAATTGTCCATTTGAGGTTTCAGGGAGGAAAGGGTTAAAGATGCTACTCAAACAAAGATGAAATAACATTCTTTAACCCTTTGAACCCTAGTCCCGCATATAGGCGTCCTTTTAAAACAGTGAATAGTACACATGTCCTGTTCAAATAGTGAAGACCCAGATCAGGGTCTTCACTGTTTGCCATAATGTCAAACAAAGGCAAAAACAACCCTTAAAAGTCAGAAATGGACTAGACTATAATGGAAACCGGAATTGTCCATTTAAAGTTTCAGGGAGGAAAGAGTTAACCCATTGCCTCATAGCTTGTTTCTAGTATTGATTGTGAAGATAGATGGCAACTTAAAGCTTAAGTTTAAATCAACCATAGATAAATGAATGCATTGTCAGCTCAGTGGTTAAGGTGTGTGACTCAAGTCTTGTTTTCCCCGTTACTGCGTCCCGGGAGTTAGAATCCCACCCAAGCTAAATATAATTCTTCTTTGCCATGCATTTTTAGCTCACCTGAGCACAAAGTGCTCAAGGTGAGCTTTTGTGGTCGGTCTTTGTCCGTCGTCGTGCGTCGTGCGTCAACAATTTCTTCAAACATCTTCTTCTCCAAAACCACTGGCTGGATTGCAACCAAACTTCACAGGAATGTTCCTTGGGTCAAGCTCTTTCAAAGTTGTTCAAAGAATTTGAAACAATGCAGAACTCTGGTTGCCATGGCAACCAAAGTGAAAAAATTTGGAAATCTTAAAAAATCTTCTTTGGCACATAGCATCATCTACAGGTCCTCTATCAAAGTTGTTCAAATTTTGCCCCTGGGGTCAAAATTGACCCCGCCCCGGGGGTCACCGTTTAACATAGAGTTATATAGTGAAAAGTTCAAACATCTTTTTCTCTGAAACCAATATGACCAGAGCTTTGATATTTGGCATGGTATAATGGTATAACTTCTAGAGGTATTTGACATATATTGTTGAATTGGTTCCGGTCTGTTGTATATCTAGGTCACAAGAGCTAAAAATAGATTTTTTCAATGAGAACTTAAAAAATCTTCTTGTCTGAAACCATAGTACACTAAGCTTAGATATCTTGAACATAGCATCGTCTACAGGTCCTCTATCAAAGTTGTTCAAATTTTGTCCCTGGGGTCAAAATTGGCCCCGCCCCGGGGGTCACAGTTTTACATAGAGTTATATAGTGAAATGTTCAAACATCTTTTTCTCTGAAACCAATATGACCAGAGCTTTGATATTTGGCATGGTATAACTTCTAGAAGTCCTTCACATATATTGATGAATTGGTTCTGGTCTGTTGCATATCTTGGTCACCGGAGCTAAAAATAGATTTTTTTCAAAGAAAACTTCAAAAATCTTCTTGTCTGAAACCATAGTACACTGAGTTTAGATATTTTGCACATAGCATCGTCTGCAGGTCCTCTATCAAAATTGTTCAAATTTTACGCCTGGGGTCAAAATTGGCCCCACCCCGGGGGTCACCGTTTTACATAGAGTTACATAGTGAAATGTTCAAACATCTTTTACTCAGAAACCAATATGGCCAGAGCTTTGATACTTGGCATGGTATAACTTCTAGAGGTCTTTCACATATATTGATGAATTGGTTCTGGTCTGTTGCATATCTGGGTCACCGGAGCAAAAAATAGATTTTTTCAATGAAAACTTCAAAAATCTTCTTGTCTGAAACCATAGTAACCTGAGTTTAGATATTTTGCACATAACATCATCTACAGGTCCTCTATCAAAGTTGTTCAAATTTTGCCCCGCCCTTGGGGTCACCTTTTACAAATCTTCTTTTCTGAAATCAAGTGACCCATCCTAGTGTCACCATGGACAGGTGAGCGATCAAGGGCCATTCTGGCCCTCTTGTTTTTATTAAGAACATGAAGTTTAAACCTTTATCAGGAATAAGTAATTGCAGTAAAAGGTGCCTCTATGGAGGAAAGGGTTAGATACTGTTGAATCCTTATTTCAGATACACAGTTGCCCAAAGTTGATAGCTGCCCAAGCGACATCACTATTGTTTCAACCGATCGTGCTACAACAGTTAATTGGAACGAGCCGAGCTTCTCTAACTTGAATAATGGACAGATTGAGAAGAATTATTCACCAGGTAAGCTATTAGGGGATTCCTGGTCTAGTCAGTAAGACGCTCAACTAGTTAAACAGAGGGGTTGTTGATTCCATCCCCCACTACACCACTAATTACTAATAGTCTTTAGAATGCAACCATATATGGGGAGTATTTAAAAAAAAAAAAAGAATCTTTATTTCTGCTTTAAATCCTATAGTGACACTATTTATTAGAATCGTCTCGGAAGAGACAGTTCTAATAGGAGTAGTAACACTGTTCCTTCCTTGTTCTTATTACAGGTGATAGCTTCCTATGGGGACAACACAACGTGAGATACGTAGCTACCACACCAGATGGTTATAAAGTTTTCTGTTCCTTCAACATTTATGTACAAGGTAAGTTCACTATATTCATTTTTAGTAAGATACCTAGACTATGAATAATTACAGTCGAACTTTGATATCTCGAACTCGCTTAACTCGAACTATCCGATAATTCGACACATAAACTGCATTATTTCATGCTCGGTTAAGTCGCACATACCAATATTTCAAAGTTAAAACGTGGCTAAGCCATGTTTTAACTTTGAAATGCGGTATGTTCGATTTATCCGAGTTCGAGATATCGAGGTTTGACTGTAGTTCAAATTTCAGGATAGTTACAGCAGTTACCATATTCACTCTAACAGTTCGGATACAAATTTTATAGTTTTTGCTGTCTGAATACATAATAAATTATTTCAAATTATTTTAGTAGGTGTACGAATTCATATAAAAAGTAATAAAATATACTAATATGAAGTAATATTTCCCCTCGTACCAATATTGCAGAACATGAAAATGAATCTTCAGCATCTTCAAACTACTGATGCTTTCCGACGCTGTTGAAAGTTTGATTAAGCTGATGGTAAAATGAAGTTTCAATAAAAAATATATCACCTTGAATTCCTGTGCATTCCATGTATTTTGATGTAAGCGCATTAGCGGACAATCAAACTTAAGTTGGCGTTAATTAAAGAATCCGATTTGTTATTTGTTTATATCATTACACACACGAGGGGGTTGATTGACAAACTTTTATTTTGGTCATTTGTTATTGTTCCATACAGCTGGTTAAAGGCGGGAATACAAGTGCTTTGTCTTCAAAGTCTAAATTTATCAACCAGTAAAACACAAAATATCGAACTTACCCTTAAGAGAAAGTCACATGTTGAAACAAATATGGCTGTCAATGCTTCGTTGAACAGGAAAGCAAGACCATAAAAACAAGTAGCTTGAGAAATCCAAATATAGCCATACCAAGGGACTCCTAATGTGGCAGTTCTCTGACTGTTTAATACAGTGGGCAAATAGGGTTTGGTATGTTTTATGTTTATTACATATTTGCTTATCTCCCAGCACGGGTAAATTGAAAATCTTGCTAATAACACGCTCAGCCGAGCACACTGTTTTCACAAGCATTAAGTTAACGTAGGTGAGAGACAGTTGGAACCTCAGAAAAGGCGCTGATTACCTCGTAACAGAATTATGTTGCATGGTGTCCGAACATAGAAAATATTTTAGATCTTGATATCTGAAATTAGAGGCAAAAAAAAAGTATTTTTAGCTCGCCTATTCGGAGAATGGGGGGGGCTTATGGAATCACCCCGGCGTCGGCTTCGGCGTTGGTTTTTCATGGTTAAAGTTTTGGGGTAAGTGTTGTAATGCACTAATACATCATGAAATATTTGCATTAGGAAGCTGATATTTGGATTGGACAGTGGGTTGAACATTGATGTTGTGTAGTTAAAATTTAAAAAAAAGTTTAAATTTAGTCAAAATTTCACCTTTTGTGGACTTGGGTTTTTTGGCTGATTTCTCATGGTTAAAGTTTTGGGGTAAGTGTTGTAATGCACTAATACTACATGAAATATTTATAATAGGAAGCTGATATTTGGAATGGAGGTGCCCTGTGGGTTGAACATTGATGTTGCGTAGTTTAAATTTGAAAAAAAGTTTAAATTTAGTCAAAATTACACCTTTTGTGGACTTAGGTTTTTCGGCTGATTTCTCATGGTTAAAGTTTTGGGGTAAGTGTTGTAATGTACTAATACTACATGAAATATTTATAATAGGAAGCTGATATTTGGAATGGAGGTGCCCTGTGGGTTGAACATTGATGTTGCGTAGTTTAAATTTGAAAAAAAGTTTGAATTTAGTCAAAATTACACCTTTTGTGGACTTAGATTTTTCGGCTAATTTCTCATGGTTAAAGTTTTGGGGTAAATGTTGTGATGCTCTAATACTACATGAAATATTTGTATCAAGAAGCTGATATTTGGAATGGAGGTGCACTGTGGGTTGAACATTGATGTTGCGTTGTTAAAATTTAAATTTTTTTTTAAATTTAGTCAAAATTTCCCCTGTTGAGGACTTAGAGTTTTTGGACTGAAATTTCAAAGTTAGTTATGGAGTAAGTGTTGGAATGCACTTATACTACATGATATATTTGCATTAGGAAGTTGATATTTGGAATGGAGGTTTCCTGGGGCTTGGATATGAATCTACTGATACACTTTTCTATTGATAGTTACCTATTTAAGAAAGGTTTCATTAGGCGAGCTTTGCTGTTCTCCGACAGCTCTTGTTATGAATAATTATCGGTGTCTGAACTTTTAGAGTGTTCAAACTGTTGGAGTGAATACAGTCCCTATTTGTAGGATTTTTACGGTATTCATTTTTATTTGGCTCCCTGATATCCTTTTCAGAACGACCATGTGAACTACCAGAAAAACCATTAGGAGGATCCCAATCATGTGTGAACAATAACCCAGATGGATGGACTGGCTGTAGAATTAGCTGCTTGGACAGCAACAGCTTCAGGATAGATCGGTATCATCCATCAAAGTTCACTTGTGGACCATCTGGTCACTGGAACATTGTCAAGCCCAATCGCCCATTTAGATATCCATCTTGTGGAAGTAAGTATAGTGAAACCCCTCTAAACCGGACATGTGTGGGGGCAACAAAACGTTCCGGTTTAGAGGGGTTTCCAGTTTAGAGGGGTTTTAATCCTTACCAAACAGCTTGTTTCTAGTATGGAAGATAGCTGACCACTTAAAGCAGATTGAAAGTAAAGCAGAATGCGTTAAGCTATGATCTGCTAGAATCTATAAACAATTTTCTTCAGTATAGGAATAAATCAAAGAGGTAAAAAGGCGTTTTTATAGTGTAATGTGTAAAAATAAAGAAGGGTTGGAAACGGGACCAAAGCTTTTGTCCGGTTAAGAGAGAATTCCGGTATTTAGAGGTTCCGGTTTGGAGGGGTTCCACTGTATACAGTGCTCCAGATACTGGGGGGATATTTCAAAAACTAACATCTTTATTTCTGCTTAAAAACTTGAAGTGACAATTCTAATGACTAGGAACACCATAGAACTTTGTGCTGAAATGAGTGATTTTTTTTTTAATTTGTTCAGTTTCTTCCTTCTAATCTGGAGCCCTTTTTTGTGTGAAACCACAGTACCTTGAGCTAAGATATTTGGCACAAAGCATCATCTACAGGTCCTCTATCAAGATAGAAACAGGCTATTGTGTCGGTCGAACTTCGATATCTCGAACACGGTTAAGTCGAACATACCCATATTTCAAAGTTAAAACGTGGCTAAGCCACGTTTTAACTTTGAAATACCAGTATGTTTGACTTAACCGAGCATGAAATGATGTAGTTCAAGTGTCGACAGATGGGATAGTTCGAGCTAAGCGAGTTCGAGATATCGAAGTTCGACTGTAATTAGTTAATTTTTCTTTTTCAGTGATACAGAACAAGCCATTAACAAATGTTTTTAGCAGAATGATATACAGGTCAAGCACGTCTGCATGTGAAGTCGCTCAAGAAAATCTCAAGCTCAGAATAAGGGCAGAGTTTGTTAAGCTGAACAATAACAACCGGTTTCCAGGCATTTGTAAAGAGTCAACTTGCAGTGATGTGATCCTTGAATCTTTTGCATCTTGTCCGGGCAGTGGCTTGAGGAGAAGAAAAAGACAAACATACATCATAACAGTTACTTTTGCCTTGGAACAGATCCTTGCTATGTAAGAAATACAGAAAAATACTCCATAGTTTAACCCATTTCCCCACAAATACGTCTATTTGTGCCTTTTATTAGCTCACCTGGCACGAAGTGCCAAGGTGAGCTATTGTGATTGCCCTGTGTCAGTCGTCGTCCGTCGTCCGTCGTCAGTCGTCCGTCGTCCGTCGTCAAACTTTTTGTTCAAAGATCTTCTTGGAAACCACTGGGCCAATTTCATCAAAACTTCATAGGATTGTTCCTTGTAGGGTACTCTCTCAGATTTCTTCAAATATAGGTAATCCAATTGAAATTGTGGTTGCCATGGCAACCAATTGATAAAACTTTAAAAATCTTCTTGTCAAAAACTACTGGTCCGAATTGAAAATAATTTTACCCAAATGTGCCATTGGTGACCCTCTATCAGATTTCTCAAAATAATTTTCCTATCTTGAAAAACATGGCCACCAGTGGGTGGGGCAGATTTTCCTTATATGGCTATATAGTGAAAACAAATGCAAATGATCCATGGGTGACCCTCTACCAGATTTCATAAAATTATTTTGATATCTAAAAAAACATGGCCGCCAGTGGGTGGGGCAAAATTTCCTTATGTTACTGTATAGTAAAAACTTTAAAAATCTTCTTCTCTGAAACTACTAGTCCAAATTAAAAATAATGTAATACAAATGGTCAATTGATGATCTTCTACCAGATTTCTTAAAATCATTTTGTTATCTTAAAAAACATGGCCGCCAGTGGGTGGGGCATGTTACTGTATAGTAAAAACTTTAAAAATCTTCTTCTCTGAAACTACTAATTCAAATTCAAAATAATTTTACACAAATGGTTAATTGATGACCCTCTACCAGATATCTTAAAATCATTTTGTTATCTAAAAAACATGGCCGCCAGTGGGTGGGACAAGTTTTCCTTATATTTCTGTATAGAAAAACTTTCAAAAAAATTCTCTGAAACTATTGGTCTGATTTAAGAATTATTTTACACAAATAATGATTCATGGGTTACCCTTTGCCAGTTTTCTTCAAATAATCTTCCTAGCTCAAACAACATGGCCACCAGTGGGTGGAGGTGAATAAGTGAAAACTTAATCATAACTGGTCGATTTACATGACCGTAATCATGGATACCAGGTGAGCGATTTAGGGCCGCATGCAGCTCTTGTTTACTCATCCTTTCACCCATTACCCCATAATTATGCCTTTTTAGCTCGACTTTTTCGATAAGTCGAGCTATTGTCGTCACCCTGTCGTCTGCGTCAGCGTCTGCGTCGGTTAAGTTTTTTGCTTAAGGTTTTTGTAAGAGTTGATTTCTCAATAACTATCGAAGGTATCCATTTGAAACTTGGAATACTTGTTCAGTATCAAAAGTGCAACTCATTACAACTAGGCAGGTAACCCTGGGATTTGTCATTTTAGAGTTATTGCCCTTGATTTATTTACTTAAAAATTATAAATTAACATATCTCAATAACTATCAAAGGTATCAATTTGAAACTTGGAATACTTGTTCATTATCAAAAGGGCAACTTATTACAACAAGGCAGGTAACCCTGGGATTTGTCATTTCAGAGTTATTGCCCTTGTTTTATTTACTTAAAAGTTATAAACTAACATATCTCAATAACTATCAAAGGTATCCATTTGAAACTTGGAATACTTGTTCAGTATCAAAAGGGCAACTCATTAAAACAAGGCAGGTAACCCTGGGATTTGTCATTTCAGAGTTATTGCCCTTATTTACTTAAAAATTGTAAATTAACATATCTAAATAACTGTGAAAGACATTAACTTGAAACTTTGAATAGTTATTCAGTATCAAAAGGGAAACTCATAACAACAAGACAAGTAACCCTGAGGTTTGTGTATCCAGAGTTATTGCCCTTGTTTTATTTACTTAAAAGTTATAAATTAACTTATCTAAATAACTATGAAAGATATTTACTTGAAACTGTGGATACTTGTTAAGTATTAAAAGGACAACTCATTACAACAAGGTAGGTTACTCTGTGATTTGTAATTCCAGAGTTATTGCCCTTGTTTTATTTACTTAAAACTTGTAAATTGAAATATCTTAATAACTGTTGAAGGTATTAACTTGAAACTTTAAATACTTGTGTTATATCAAAAGGGCAACTCATTCAAACAAGAAAGGTGATCGGGGATGTGCCATTCCAGAGTTATTGCCCTTGTCTTTATTTACATAAAATTTGTAAATTGAAATTTCTCAATAATTACCATAGGTATTAACTTGAAACTTTGAATACTTGTTCAGTTTCAAAAGGGTATCACCTTTCAACAAAGCAGATAACCATGGGATTTGTCAATGCAGAGTTATTGCCCTTGTTTGACCAAGAATTTGTATATGAAATTATTCAGTAACTGTAGAAAGTTATTAATTTCAAACTTCCAATATATTTGAATACTTGTTTAGTTTCAAAAGGGCAACTCATTACAACAAGGCAGGTAAAGCAGGCAAAGATATTGTCCTTCTTTTGACTTATAGTTTACTTTAAATGGAATGTAGACTGTCCAAGTATGTTTAAGTTGTTGTTGCTTACAAACTTCTATGATCAATTGGGCATTAAACACCCATACACATTCTTTAAGTTTGAAAATTGTAGCCGTCTCAAGTATATGAAAGTCTAGCGTCCAGCACCCGTTTGCGGTGCTCTCGTTACACATTCAATTTATTCCATTACTGTAGAAAATAGTTCCAATTTAAACAGTTTATAATGAATATCAATCCAAAGAAATGTTTTTTCCATACTCTAGCAGATAGTAGCTTAAAGCAGGCTGAATGTAAAGCAGAATGTGCCTTCAAGCCCATTCTGCTTTACTTTCAATCTTCTTTAAGTGGATACCTGTCTTCAAAACTAGAAACCCATAACCCCCATAAATACGACTTTTTACGACTTGAATTTATTTCTCCATTGTAGAAAATAAATTCAATTTGTACAGTCATGGATATGCATCATAAGAAATATTTTCTATATTCTAGCATATGGTAGCTTAAAGCAGGCTGAAAGTCAAGCAGAATTAGCCTACAGCCTGCTTTAATCCTTTACCACATAGCCCATTTCTAGTATTGAGGACATGTGACCACTTCAAGCAAGTTAAACCATTACCCCATAGCCTGTTCTATTTTTGAAGACATGTGACCACTTAAAGCAGGTTGAAAATAAAGCAGAATGTGCCTTAAGGCGCATTCTGATTTACTTTTCAACCTGCTTTAAGCTTTTATCTGCTAGAATTTAAAAAAAAATTCTTATGATTTTTATTAATTTTGTAACATTATCAATTGGAACTATTTTCTTCATTAGAGGGGTAATTGGTTAAGGCAAATTCTTTCTGCCTTATTTCTAGCCTGCTTTAAGCTACCATCTGTTAGGGTTTAGAATACATGTGTATCTATTATGGTCCATTTTCATTACTGTATAAATTTAACTATAATATTTTTTCAGTGGAGGAATAAGTTAAATGCACTAAAAGGTGCTTCTTTTGGGGGAAATGGTTAAGTTACCATCTTATAGGATATGTTAGATATTTCTTATGGTCTACTGTATATTGATAACTGTATGTTGGTAAATAGCTGTACAGCACTCCCTCTCTACAATGACATCGAATGGGAGAAACAGATTGTGTGTGTTGTTCCAAGGGAGTCGTTATATGGAGGGAACATGAAGACATGGCCTACATTTGCAAACAGCTTGAATCCAGATCAAACGCCGCGTAACCTAGCCTCAATTACTGATAAATCGGTGCGGGACTCTGTAGCAGGAATAAGGCAACAGTGACACATAATTATTGGAAATAGACTACATAACAAATAATATCTTATTTATCAGACTAGTAGCTAGTCTAGTTAATTGGTTGTATGAAAGACAAACTGTTTGAGGAGCTTTCTGATTTACTTTCACCTTGTTTTAAGCAAACACTTGCCTAAAAATTCAAATAACTAACATTATTTACAGTGGAGAATCTGTTATTCTTTCCCGTTTAAACGTACGCAAACGCAAAGCACTAAACGTAGAAAAGAACAACTTTTGAACAATTCTGATAATTCTTGTTTATCTTGGTGGCAAACAGTTTGGAGCCTGATCAGACGCCGGGTTACCCGGCGTCTGATCTGGCTCCAAACTGTTTGCACTGCAAAACATAGTTTTAGCGTAAACGCGTTTATTGGGAAAGAATAACAGATTCTCCACTGTAGTGGTTGTACTAAAGATGTTTTATTACATATTTGTTTGATAATGAAAACATTTTTCTCTTGCAGACAAAGACTGGACTCCGAAAGTATTGATGTTGAAGAGCTTCTTAAATATTTTATCCTGGCTGAAAAAATCTTCAATTTTGTAAGTATATTGTACACATTGTCCTCAAAGCATGATTTCAGTGTACAAAACAGATGTCAGCTTAACAAATTTCACCATAGTCTGTTTCTGGTTTTGAATATATTTAGCCACTTAAAGCAGGTTGAAAGTAAAGCAGAATGCGCCTTAAAGCGCATTCTGCTTTACTTCCAACATGCTTCAAGCTAACATTTCCTAGGATATAGAAAATATTTCTTATCATACATATTTTTGACCTACATGTATATAAATTGGAACTATTTTCTTCAGTGGAGAAATAAATTAAAGGCGTGAAAAGGTGTATTTATGGGGTAATGAGTTAAAGCAGTTTGAAAATAAACATTGACCTCACAAATTTTCCAATTAATGTAGAACTCACAGACACCAAGTGCCTTAACCCTTGGCTATCTTTAGCCTCTTTCTACTTTTGAAAACTGTAGAGTACTTAAAACAGGTGAAAGCTAGCAGAGTGGAATGTGGCTTAACCCTTTGAACCCTAGTCCCGCTTATAGGCGTCCTTTTCAAACAGTGTACATGTGAATAGTACACTTGTAAACATGTTGAAGCCGAACACTGACAAAACTGAGGTCATACTGTTTCATTCAAAAAAGTTAAACGTTCCTGGAGATTTTCACGTACAAGTGGGAAACTCTAAAATCAAACCATCAGTATGTGTGAAGAATCTTGGTGCTAGATTAGATTCCCAAATGGATATGACACAGCACATTAGCGCTGTGTGCAGGTCTGGCTACTCACAGCTGCGGCAGATAGGTCATATTATACAGTACCTTACTCCAGAAGCTACAAAGACCTTGATCAATTCTCTGGTCACTTCAAAAATTGACTACTGCAACTCACTGCTGTATGGGATTCCCCAAAACTCATTATGCAAACTACAGCGTGTGCAAAATACAGCAGCCCGCATCATTACCAGGACCCCTCGGTACAATCACATCACTCCAGTCTTGAAGGATCTTCACTGGCTTCCAGTTCAACACAGAATTGAATTCAAAATTCTGACACTCACATACAAAGCCATGTGCAATGATTCTCCAAGGTACATTGTCAATATGCTTGACGTGTATAAACCTCGAAGAGAGCTGCGGTCTGCAACTAAATCAGTATCGCTGGTTGTACCGAGGAGTAGTTTGGTGAGGTTTGGAGATAGAAGTTTCATGCATGCAGCCCCAAAGCTCTGGAACAGTCTACCATCAGACATTAGAGATGCAAGCTCAGTTGCAGTTTTTCAAAAAGCATCTGAAAACACATTACTTTAATATTTGTTATTAGAACACTGCTACCTATGCGATATGTTCTTGCTGTAGATGTTGTGGGTCCAAATGGGAGTTTCTGGAGTATTATCTGGTTTTCGGTCTCTTATAGAAATTTTAGTTATTGTCGCATGCTATTTTTCCTAGTTATGTTACATTGGGCGGCCTGCATTGGGCGTTCTGCTATTATTTCTATCAGTCGGCATAAAGAAGCCATTTGCTTCGTTGCTCTCGATTGTTGAGGTAGTGCAATCGCCGTTTTTGGGGGCTGTCTTCTGTATGTTTAGTGGCCTTCATTGGGCACTCTACTGTTATTTCTATCAGTCCGCATAAAGAAGCCATTTGCTTCGTTGCTCTTGATTGATGGGGTAACGTGATCGCCATTTTTGGGGGCTGTCTTTTGTACGTTTATTATGTTTACTTTATATCTAATTGTAGTTATTTGTCTTTTCCTGGCGGCCTGCATTTGGGCGCTCTACTATTGTTTCTATCGGTCGACAATCAGAAGCCGGTTGCTTCATTGCTGATTGATGGGAGTAATGTGATCGCCATTTTGGGGGCTGTCTTTTTATATGTTTATTCATGTTTATTTTAGATCATATTGTAGTTATTTTGTCTTTTCTTGTTTGTAGGTACATTTGTGTAACTTCATGTGAAGCGCTTTTGAACGCACAACCCCTGTGTGAAAAGAGCGCTATATAAATCTGGTATAATAATAATAATAATTGTCCTATGCAAACAGTGAAGAACCAGATCAGAGGGCTCCGAAAGGAACCCTCTGATCAGGGTCTTCACTGTTTGTCATAATGCCAAACATTGAAAAAAACAACCCTTAAAAGTCAGAAATGGACTTGACTAAAATGGAAACTGGAATTTTCCATTTAAAGTTTCAGGGAGGAAAGAGTTAACCCTTTACCCCTTAGCCTGTTTCTATTTTTGAACACAAGTGACCACTTTAAGCAGGGTATAGATAAAGCGCATTCTGCTCTACTTTCAGCTTGCTTTAAGCTACCATCTGCTAGGATGTAGAAAATATTTCTGTTGGTACAAGTTGATGACTTTATAAATTGGAACCATAATCTTCAGTGAAGCAACCAATTCAATGCCCTAAATGCACTTCTATGAGGGAAAGGGTTAAGGCACATTCTGCTTTACTTTCAACTTGATTTAAGCTACCAACTGCTAGGAATTATTTCTGATATTGCATATTCATGGCTGTATAAAGTGGAACTATTTTCTTCACTGAAGGAATGGATTAAATGATTAAAAAGGTGTATCTATGATTTGAAAGGTTAATCTGTTCCTTCTCATTAACTCATTGTGACCTAGTGACGCATATATGCATCCTCTACCAAAAGTGTACATGTGAAGAGTACACTTGTCTAATGCAAACAGTGAAGTCCCTGATAAGAGGGCTCCTGCAGGAGCCCTCTAATCAGGGACTTCACTGTTTGTCATTTTGTAATATATCATAAAAAAACAACCCTAAATAGTCTAAAATGGACTAGACTTTTTTGTTAACTGGAATTTTCCATTTGAAGTTTCAGGACATAATGAGTTAATATCTGTTGCAAACATTTTAACTTCCTCATAGAAATTGTTTTTAATGCTTCTACCTTGTTCTGATAACAGGAAGTTTAACCTACAACCTGTGATGTGTTTAATATATGCCTTGAATACACACCAAAAACAACTACATACCGTAGTGTTTAAATCATTTTATATCCAGCAACATTTTTTATTTGAAGCAGAACAAGAATTCTTGTATGCCACTAAGGATAACGCGGACCTTGTACATGTACGTAAAAGAAGTCACGCTAAATCAAAACCAAAGGTTGGAGTAAAATACAAAGTGGACAATACAAGGTGGCTGATACAGACTCTTGTATTCTACTGTGCAGATACACATGGAAACGCTCTATATCAGAAGAAGGCATATATCGGGGCCTTCCAGACCCTCTTGTCTCTGATGGATCTCTTTTTTTCTTTCTTTGTTCAGGAAGATATACCTGACGGAAATGTTGATGAATCAAGCTTCTTCATTCAGTCTACCCCAGTTTGTCCTGATGGAGAAGTGATCATTGGAGAGGGTGATGATGCTGACTGTGGTAAGTAAAAGAGTAGCAACTGTTTCCATACAGAATTGTTTTTCTTCGACACCAGTAACGTTTAGGCATAATTTGATCCCATTCTCTGAGAAGTACAGTAAAACTTTGATGCCTCATACTCTTGTAACAAATTAACCCATAAAATATGCCTTTTTATGCCTCAAATTTATTTCTCAAATGAACAAAATAGTTCCTATTCATACAGTCATTAATAAGTAATGAAGCAATATTTTCTATATTCTAGCAGATAGCAACTTAAAGCAGGCTGAAAGTAAAACAGAATCCGTCTTAATGCGCATTCTGCTTTACTTACAACCTACTTTAGGTGGTCACCTATTTCCAAAACTAGAAACAGACTATGGAGTAATGGGTTAACTTTTTCCTCCCTGAAACTTCAAATAGACGGATACAAGTCATTTCGTACCCAAGTCATTTCGTACCCAAGACATTTCGTACCCAGATCTTGGTCATTTCGTACCCAAACCATTTCGTACCCAAGACATTTCGTACCCACTACCATGGTCATTTCGTACCAACGTACGTGGTCACTTCGTACCCATATATAAACACCCCCATTAAATTCCCTCTATCATGGTCATTTCGTACCCACGTACGTGGTCAATTCGTACCCATATATAAAAACCCATCAAATTCCATAATTCAATAATTTTGGTGAACATTTCAACGAATAAACACTATCAAAGTTAATACAGTTGAAACTGTCATATGTGATTTTTTGCAGGACCTTATAAAAAAAGGTCACATATGACAGGGGGTCTCTTAATACAGACCTAGGCTATAGTCAGACCAAAGCATAACTGCGATTCGTACCAGATAACAACATACTCGAACAATGTCGGCTAAGAAATAAATTTAACCTGTGAACTGTAAATTTGTTTCATTGTTCTTTCAATTTCATATACCGTGGTACGTTGTTTCTTGACAATTCAACCGAGCAAATCGTTTGTATTGTTTTACACACTTGAAAGATCCGTACCATGTGTACATTAGAAGTGTGGCGCTAATCCCGTCCAATCACGAGGTAATTAAGCACGCGACTAAGTGTGATATTCCTGTGTCGTTGTTCAATAGAAAGCAAAAAATAATAATTTTAGAGTGAGATTTGTGAATTAGAAATACACGTTTTATGTAGATTAGAAAAAAAATTGATAAAAATCGTGTTTCGAAAAAGCAATTGTATTACATTTAGGCATACAATATTCTACATTCTTTGTCAGACAGCTTTGTAATGAACATGATTTGAAGACAACTGCGCTATAGTTCACTCACATAAAACTGTTTTATACAATATCTGAGCTTGTACTTCAGAGTTGAATTTTAATTCGTGGGTACGAAATGACTACGTAAAAAAAAGCCAAAAAAAGATGTGTTTTTTTTTCCTTTTTAAAATTTTGTTTTGGTTTGAAACTGGACTTCTACTGCCTATTTTCACCAGTTAAATATTTGTTTACAAGACAGTCTATAAAAACCCAGTAAATGTTTGTGTGGGGTAGATTAATTATATGGGTACAAAATGACCAAGGTAATGGGTACGAAATGTCTTGGGTACGAAATGACCATGAGTTCAATTTGGGTACGAAGTGACCAAGATGTGGGTACGAAATGTCTTGGGTACGAAATGACTTGGGTACGAAATGACCAGTTCCCAAATAGACAACTCCAGTTTCCAACTTAGTCTGTATGGAGGTTCATTTGGGGCTAAACATTGATGTTATGGAGTTTACAGTTAAAAATAATTTGGATTTATGTCAATTTTCAACATGTTTTGGACTTAGATTTTCGACTACAAATCACCAGGTTAAAGTTTTTTGGATGGGTTGTTTTAAAGCTTAATACTTGTGCTAGGGTGCTGAAATTTTGTATGGAGGTTTATTTGGGGTTAAACATTGATGTTATGGAGTTAAAATTTAAAAATAATTTTATTTTTTGTCAATTTTCAACATGTTTTGGACTTAGGTTTTTCGACTACAAATCACCAGGTTAAAGTTTTTTGGACGGGTTGTTTTAAAGTTTAATACATGTGCTAGGGTGCTGAAAGTTTGTATGGCGGTTCATTGGGGGTCAAACATGGATGTTATGGAGTTTAAAGTTAAAAATAATTTTAATATTTGTCAATATTTGACATATTTTGGACTTGGGTATTTTGCTACAAATCACCAGGTTAAAGTTTTTTGGACGGGTTGTTTTAAAGTTTAAATCTTGTGCTAGGGTGCTGAAATTTTGTGTGAATCTTCATTCTGGATCAAACAATGATGTTATGAAGTTGGAATTTAAAAACAGTTTAAATATTTGTCAATTTTTAACATGTTTCGGACTTAGTTTTTTTACTGCAATCACCAGGTTAAAGTATGTTGGACGTGTTGTTTTAAAGTTTAATACTTGTCCTAGGGTGCTGAAATTTTGTATGGAGCTTCATTTGGGAACAAACATTGAGGCTATGAAGTTGAAATTAAAAATGTTTGTAATTTATTTCAATTTTTGACATGGTTTGGACTTAGTTGTTTTGACTACAAAATCACCAGGTTAAAGTTTTTTGGACGGGTTGTTTTAAAGTTTTATATAACTAGATTAAGTCTCATCATTCATTTAATAATCTTTCTAAACTGAAAATTGATTTGTTTTGCATACAAGATGTTTTTAGGCATAAATTTCAAGCAGGCGAGCATCAGGTGGCTTTGGCACCCATTTCTGGTAAAGCTTAATAGTTGTGATAGGGTTATGAAATTTTGTATGGAGGTTCATTTGGGGTTAAACATTGATTTTATGATGTTGGAATTTAAAAATAATTTTAATTTATGTCAATTTTCGACATGTTTTGGACTTAGGTTTTTCGACTACAAATTACCAGGTTAAAGTTTTTTGAACGGGTTGTTTTAAAGATAAATACTGGTGCTAGGGGGCTGAAATTTTGTATTGAGGTTTATTAGGGGTCAAACATTGATGTAATGAAGTTGGAATTAAAAAATAATTTTAATTTATTGTCTTTATTTGACATGTTTTGGACTTAGGATTTTTGCTACAAATCCAGGTTAAAGTTTTTTGGACGGGTTGTTTTAAAATTTAATATTTGTGCTAAGGTTCTGAAATTTTGTATGGTGGTTATTTTGGGGCAAACATTGATGTTATGAAGTTGGTATTAAAAATGTTTTTAATCGATGTCAGTTTTCGACATAATTTGGACTTAGGTTTTTAGACTACACATCACCAGGTTAAAGTTTTTTGGACGGGTTGTTTTAAAGTTTAATACTAAGTCTTGTGCTAGGGGTTGACATTTTGTATGGAGGTATATTAGGGGTCAAACATTGATGTTATGAAGTTGGAATTTAAAAATAATTTTAATTTTTGTCACTTTTTGACATGTTTTGGACTTATGTTTTTTTGCTACAAATCTAGGTTAAAGTTTTTTGGACGGGTTGTTTTAAAGTTTAATACTTGTGCTAAGGTCCTGAAATTTTGTATGGGGGCTTATTTTGGGTCAAACATTGATGTTATGAAGTATGCATTTAAAAATTCTTTTGATTTATGTCAATTTTTAGACATGTTTTGGACTTAGTTTTTTCCGACTACAAATCACCAGGTTAAAGGTTTTCGGACGGGTTGTTTTAAAGATTAATACTTGGGCTAGGGTTCTGATTTTTTGTATGGAGCTTCATTTGGGGTCAAACATTGATGTTATGAAATTATTTAAAAAATAATTCTATTCTACTTCAATTTTTTACATGTTTTGGACTTTGGACTACAAACAAATCACCAGAGTTTTTTGGTCAGGTTGTTTTAAAGTTCAATATAACTAGACTAAGACTCACCATTCATTTGATAATCTTTCTAAACTGAAATTGTTTTGCTTTCAATACAAGATGTTTTTAGACTTAAACTTTAAACAGGCGAGCATCAGGTGGCTTTGACACCCATTTCTGGTTTTGACTTTTAAGGATTTTTTTACCAATTTTTTTGCAAAATGATAAAAAGTGTAGACTGATTCTTCACTGTTTGCACAGGACAAATGTCCTTTTCACAGGTACAGTGTTTTCACAGGATGTATACATGCATGACTAGGGTTCAAAGAGTTAAGTCAAACATATCCATAGCCACGTTTAAACTTTGGGATATGGATATGTTTGACTTAACTCTTTGAACCCTGGTCCCGCCTATAGGCCTCCTTTTCAAACAGTGTACATGTGAATAGTACACTTGTCCTGTGCAAAAAGTGAAGACCCAGATCAGAGGGCTCCGAAAGGAGCCCTCTGATCAGGGTCTTCACTGTTTGTCATAATGCCAAACAGTGACAAAAACAACCCTTAAAAGTCAGAAATGGACTAGACTAAAATGGAAACTGGAATTGCTCATTTAAAGTTTCAGGGAGAAAAGAGTTAAGTGAGTTAAAATTATTGAAATTAAACTACAGTAAAACCTCTCTATTATTACCACTAAACAGAAGGCTAAATGATTGTATAAAGGACAGGTGACAGCTTAAAGCAATGTGACAGTAAAACAGAAAGATCCTTCAGGAGCTTTCTGTTTTACTGTCATATTGCTTTAAGCTGTCACCTGTCATAAACACCTAATAATTAACACAATTTAGTGGTTGTAATAGGGAGGTTCTACTGTATACAAATATGGAAAAAATTGAAAAATTATATTTCAATCCTAGTCTTATGCTCTACTACGGTATTTCATGCTGTTATCATGTTTTAGTTCAATGTGGACCCGGCAACTTTTTCTACTACATCGATGCCGCCAATACCACTGCTATATGTGATGACTGCCCTCTGGGTCAATATCAAACTGATGAAGGAATGTCATCATGCACAAGTTGTCCACCAGGATTTACAACAAGGATGACTGGCTCTTACGACATAAGCGAATGCAAGAGTGAGTTCTTTGGGATGATATATTCCTAGCCTTTATAGATTGGCCATGATTGCCTTTACCTACTTCACATCATAATGCCTTTTCTTGTCTTTACCTATTCCTCATAGAAATTACCGTTCCTGCCTTTACCTATTCATCATTGAATATACTTTTCTTGCCTTTACCTATTCATCATTGAAAAAACTTTTCTTGCCTTTACCTATTTATCATTGAAAATACTTTTCTTGCCTTTAACTATTCCTAATAGAAATTACTTTTACCAAGTCCTGTTAAAGGACAATTTTTTGAAAATGTTCTGGTTGTCTGACAGATGTATGCTTAGAACAGGCTGACAGTAACCTCCTTCATGAACGTTTTGCTTTACATTCTGCCTGCTTTAAGTCCATCACTACTGTTCAGTTACAGTATTTAATCTCTTTGTATGCTGGGTAAATTATTTATCTGCAACAATTGTCATCTGCTACTGTTCTAAAAAATAGATTTTCAAAATTTTCTTTTCAAAATAAGGTCTGAGTGTCAGACAGTTTGAATCTTGATGTCAGAGGCCAATTTATATGGTGTCACATGAGGCAGAGATCCAGATAAGGGGAGTATTTCAAAACCTAAAATCTTTATTTCTGCTTTAAACCCTATGGTGTCACTACTCATTAGAATCGTCTCGAAGAGACGATTCTAACGAGTAGTAACACCATAGGATTTGGTGATTAAATAAGTGAGAAAAAGTTGGATTTGTTCAGTGTACTCCCCCTTATCTGGAGCCCTTATCAGGTTCATGATCTAAACATTTGCAAAGATTATCAAGGTATCACCGCTAGCACGCTGAAAGTTTATATTATTTTCCTTGTCAGAAATATGCCCCAAAGGTAACTTCTTTGACGTAACTGACTGCAAGCCATGTGACATTGGGTTCTACCAGGAAATTGAAGGACAGTTCAGATGTGAACCATGTGCAGTAGGGTTTACCACAGAATCCCTGGGCTCAGACTCAGCTTTAGATGATTGCAAAGGTAAGGAAAACATCACCATGGTACAGTGAAGAAAACGTCATTCTTTCTCAATAAACGTGTTTACGATAAAACTGTTATTTCCAGTACAAACAGTTTGGAGCCAGATCAGACGCCGGGTAACCCAGCTCCAAACTGTTTGGCACTCAGCTTAAATCAATAGTCAGAATTGTCAAAAAGTTGTTATTTTCTACATTTTAGTGTATTGCGTTTGTGTTTGGTTTGCGTTTGAACGGGAAAAAAAACATTTTCTACACTGTAACCTTTTCCTACAGTCTATATATTTTGTGTTAACCCTTATCACACTGAATTGTCGTCTCCTTAAAACATATCATGTGCGAAAAATATCCACATTAAGTTGTAATGGTTTTTGATCTGAAGAAAAGTTGAATATGAGTGACAAACAGTTTGCAAATGGTAGCCAAGTCATGCTTAACCCTTTACCTTATAGAAGCGACTTTTAGCGCATTCATTTTATTCATCCGCTGACAAAAATAGTTCCAAATTATACCGTAATGAATATATGTCATATTTAATACTTTCCTTATTCTAGCAGTTAATAGCTTAAAGCAGGCTGAAAGTAAAGCAGAATGCGCCTTAGGGCGCATTCTGCATTACTTTCAACCTGCTTTAAGTAGTCACATATCTTCAATACTAGAAATAATGCTATCAGGTAAAGGGTTAAAGCATTATAAGGGCTGATCACTCTGATCAGAGTCTACACTGTGTTTCCAAAATATTCTAGCAGTTACCAGCATTGAAGGGAAATATGATTAATTTTTCAAAATCTTCTGAAGTGTTCTGCACTATTTAAAAAATATACATAAATTGCAGAGCTCCAGGTGAGGAATGTATTTCCGATACTAACTTTCTTAACTCTTTGCATGCTGGGTAATTTTTTCGTCTGCAATAATATGTCGTCTGCTATCCTTCTAAAATTAGATTTTTCATAAGAAAAATTAAAATTCAGCCTCAGAATAGCAAACAGTTTGGATCCTGATGAGACGCCGCATTACGCGGCGTCTCATCTGGATCCTATCTGTTTTCAGATGTAATCACTATGACAGGTATATCCACCGCTAGCGTGCAAAGAGTTAAACCTTCAATAAACCCTGTGTTGTTACAGTGGAGAATCTGTTATTCTTTCCCAATAAATGCGTTACCCGGCGTCTGATCAGGCTCCAAACTGTTTGCCACCAAGATAAACAAGAATTATCAGAATTGTGCAAAAGTTGTTCTTTTCTACGTTTTAGTGCTTTGCGTTTGCGTACGTTTGCGTTTAAACGGGAAAGAATAACAGATTCTCCATTGTACCACTCATTAGAAACGTCTTGAAGAGACCTCTCTAATGAGTGGTAACAACAAATGATTTGGTGGGAAAATAAGAGAGATTTAGATTACTCACTCTTATATGGAGACTGGCATAGTACTGGCCTAGAGCTTATAAAGAGTTTGAGTCGAGTCTGAGTGCATTCTCAAGTATTTGATTGGTCAGATTTGAGCCTAGGATCAAATCTGACCAATCAAATGCTTGAGAATGATTTTAGACTCAACTCAAACGCTTTATAAGCATGGACACAGGGTTTATGGTTTGTGTCATAAAATGAGTTGATTCAAAGAGTCAGTGTCAAACAACAGTCAATAATTTCGATTGCCATTATAAATAAATGTTGTGATATAAACTTGATATAAAACTTAATATATATTTTTTTGCTAAAATGTAAATGTATTCCTCCAATACAAATGTTTATTTTGCTGCTACAATATGGAGAATAATGTATTGAGTTTGATAACTGATTATCTCACAACATAAAAACCATGTTCCCTTATATATGTTTATATATTGTTGATTTAGGCCATATATCAAATAAACCGTGTCATTGTCATGTTTGTTTCAGCTCTTTGTCCCAGTGGCCAACAGATCAGCTCAGAGGACTGTGTGGAATGCCAGGTGGGGCAGTACAGAAATGCTGATGTGACTCGAATCTGCGTAGACTGTCCTCCAGGTCTAACAACCCAGAGCACTGCCTCCAAATCACTATCAGATTGCAACATTCGTAAGTAATTTAACAGGGCTCCAGATAAGAGGGAGTAAACTGAACAAATCCAACAATTTCTCAGTCATGTCATCACCAAACCCTATGGTGATACTACTCATTAGAATCGTCTCTTTGAGACGATTCTAATGAGTAGTGACACCATAGGATTTAATGCAGAGATAAAGATTTTAGTTTTTGAAATACTCCCCTTATCTGGAGCTCTGAGTTTAGGATTTTTGTCCCAAATATTTAATTTTTTACTCCATAGATAAACATTTTTATGCATTTATTCCTTTAGGGAGATAATATTACAGGGCTCCAGATAAGGGGAGTATTTCAAAAACTAAAATCTTCATTTCTGCATTAAACCCTATGGTGTCACTACTCATTAGAATCGTCTCTTCGAGACGATTCTAATGAGTAGTAACACCATAGGATTTGGTGCTGAAATGAGTGGGAAAATGTTGGATTTGTTTGGAAAACTCTCTCTTATCTGGAGCCCTGATATTACATTGTCATAATAAAGACATTGTCAAAAACAATTGAAGCAACATTTTTTGTACAACTTATATAGTCCATTATATTGGTATGAGAAAATTAGAGTTTATGATGATATTGTGTCTAAAGTACTTTATTTTAATAGGTCATGGGTCTTTTGTATGCATTTAACTTATTCCTTCACTGAAGAACATAGTTTCATTTTAAATGGTCATGAATATGTATGACTCAAATCATATGGGTCGGTCCCAGATCGAAGGTCGATTTGAAAATCTTGTACCATTAGAAATTTTTTCTATATCCTAGCAGATGGTAGCTGAAAGCCTTAAGACACTTTTAAGACTCTACTTTCAACCTGTGTTAAGTTGTCACCTGTCTTCAAAACTTGAAACAGGATCATGGGGCTTACAGTTTTGAATGTTCTTCTTTCAGCTGCTTGCTTGAAGGGCTATAAGTATCAGGCTGCCACTAACTCATGCATTGCTTGCCCTGTGGGAGAGTACCAAGATGAGAACTACCAAACAAGCTGCAAATCTTGTGGGCCTCCTGGCAGATGGTCAACACCACAAGATGCAACAGAATCACAGGCAGACTGCTTCTGTAAGTTCCAAATGATAAAACAGTAAAACCTCTCTATTACGACCACTAAATTTTGTTAATAGTTTGGTGTTTTGCAACAGGTGACTGCTTAAAGGAAGGTGACAGTTAAACAGAAAGCTCCTTTAGGAGCTTTCTGTTAAACTGTCATCTTCCTTTAAGCTGTGACCTGTCCTTTATACAATCAATTAGCATACATTTCAGTGTTCGTAATAGAGAGGTTTTACTGTACCATTGTTCGTTCACCTGTATTAATCTGCATAAATTCTTTCAACACCATGGACCTGTTACATTTGCAAACAGTGTTGACCCAAATCAGAGGGCTCCTAAAAGGAGCCCTCTGATCAAGGTCTACACTGTTTGCTTATTTAGACCAGTATTAATTTATCAAAATACCCAGAATTCCAAGTGGACTGGTTCATGTTTTGATAACTGAAAATGTCCAAAAGAGAACCTAATAACCTGCAAGAGTTACTTAGTGCTTAAAGAGTTGAGGTGTATTCAGTTTTGGGGCTTAGGTCCTCAGAAGGAAAGGTTAAAGTATGCAGAAAAAAGTTTAACACTTTCACTGTCGATTACGCCATAAGACATCCTTGCAAACAGTTTAGATCCTGATCAGATGCGGTGTAACAAGGTGCCTGATCAGGATCCAAACTGTTTGACACTCAGTTTAAAACTATATGTCAAACCTTACTTTAACCCTTTGAACCCTAGTCCCGCATATAGGCGTCATTTTCAAACAATGTACATGTGAATATTAAATTGTCCTGTGCAAACAGTGAAGACCCAGATCAGAGGGCTCCGAAAGGAGCCCTCTGATCAGGGTCTTCACTGTTTGTCATGATGCCAAACATTGACAAAAACAACCATTAAAAGTCAGAAATGGAATAGACTAAAATGGAAACTGGAATTGTCCATTTAAAGTTTCAGGGAGGAAAGAGTTAAACAATATTACAGACAGCATTAATGAAGCAGATGACAATATGTTAGTGAAGAGATAAAAACCTCACAATGAATTTGACGATGAAAGGTTTAAAGTATTATTTGTGAAATTTGAATAGAGACTTTTGAACGTGAACAAAACTTTACCTTTGAGAAAATATTTCAGTTTACTGCCCAGGCGGTTCTGAAGTTAGTGGTGCGGAGACTTGCACGGAGTGTGAAGTGGGCGAGTACAAGGACAACTTCGAGGATCTTCGTGGGCTTTGTAGGGACTGCCCCGATGACTATAGAACAGAAGATAAGGGAGCTGATAGTGTGACCAAGTGCACAATCTGTAAGTTGCTAAATAAACGCTTCCCCCGTAGAAGTGCCTTTTAGTGCATTCAGTTTATTCCTCTGCTGAATAAAATAGTTCCAATTTATACAGTCATGAATATGTACCACAAGGAATATTTTCTTGATTCTAGTAGGTGGTAGCATAAAGCAGGCTGAAAGTAAAGCAGAATGTGCCTCAAGGCACATTCTGCTTTGCTTTCAACCTCCTGTAAGTAGTCACCTATTTTCAAAACTAGAAACATGCTATTTGGTAAAGGGCTAACTCATTACCCAATTGCTAACTGTTCTTAGGTTTAAGAAAAAAATCAAAGTTTTTAAAATGCCTACCTATGGAGTAATGGGTTAAATCCTTCTTATGCTGATTAAGTTGGCTGTTTTGAGAGTATTTCTTTCAACCCTGTCGAGAATTTGCCTTTATGATAAAGCTTTTCTTGCTAGATAGACAAACCTTGACTTGCAGCTTTTATACTTGCAGCACACATACCTTATCCCATTACCCCATAGCCTGATTCTAGTTTTAAAAAAAGCAGGTTGAAAGTAAAGCAGAATGCGCCTTAAGGCGCGTTCTGCTTTACCTTCAGCCTGCTTGAAGCTATCATCTGCTAGAATATTGAAAATAGTTGTCATAAATTTTCTAACTGTATAAATTGGAACTATTTTCCTTAGGGGAGAAATAAATCAAAGGCATAAAAAGGTGTATTTATGATGTAATGGGTTAAGACATGTCCTTTCCATGCATGTGTAAAATTTTGACACCTTGACCTTGTCTTCAGTCTTTCTGTTTTTGTTTTGAAATATGTGTTTAAAGCGTTGCAGGGTGCTTGCAACTACTATACCCTTTGACCTACATCTTTCATACTTGCAGCACACATGCCTAATCGGTCACAAGACCTTTATGTCCATGTTAATAGTTTGACCCCTTGACCTTGGCTTCAGCCACTGTGTTTCTATTTCCTCCCAGAAAATTCAAATGGACAATCCAAGTTTCCATTTTAGTCTAGTCCATTTCTGACTTTTAAGGGTTGTTTTTGTCAATGCTTTTGCATTATGACAAACAGTGAAGACCAAGATAAGAGGGCTCCGTGAGGAGCCCTCTTATCTGGGTGTTCACTGTTTGCACAGGACAAGTGCACCTTTCACATGTATACTGTTTGAAAAGGACGCCTATATGCGGGACTAAGGTTCAAAGGGTTAAGTTTCGAAGTGTGTGTTTAAAGACTTTTCCTCTGTCCATTGAGGGACCACCAGCCCATTGTTCTGGAGGTGTCAATGTAACTGTAAAGCACGTGCAACACAATCTCAGTTTACCTCGTGAGGTCCAGGTTATACTCATGCTCTACTGATTTTCAATGGTTATTTCTAACCAAACTATCAAATATAAAGGTCCTGTCTCACATATGACGATTCAATGGTTCAATATGCACAAGACCCATGCTTTTTGCAAGGAAATTGACAGTAAAAACTTTGGCAAGGCGTTATGACCAAAAGGTCTTCAGGAGATGTCTTTAAGTTTTGAATAGTGCTCAGAAGTACTTTTCTTGAAGCACACAAACCTTCACCCTTACCCTGCTAAGCGTGACTTGGCAAGCTTTTGCAAACAGTCTGGATCCAGATTAGAAGCTGCGTAAGGCGGCATCTAATCTGGATCCAAACTGTGACATTCATATTCAACTAATCTTCAGTTTTCACAACTAATAGGAAATCGACACTGGACCTTAATCTTGACCCTAAAATTGAAGAATTTAAAAACTGTTTAAAGCAATGGCAACATAGAAAACTTACCCTGCTTGGTAAATTCACTGTTATAAAAACATTCGCATTACCCAAACTTATATAATTATCCTTTAACAGTTCTTGGAACTCCAACTAAAAATATGGTAAATAAAATAAACAGTATTATGTATGAATTTGTATGGGACAAAAAACCCAGTAAGATTAAAAAAAGTATACTAATACAGGATTACGAAGATGGCGGTATTAAAATGATAGATATACAACTATTTATAAATTCCTTAAAATGTACCTGGATAAAAAGAATATTTCAAATGGCAAATGAAAATCCTCTTAGACATATTTATTTTTAAACATTAAACAAATATGGTGGAAAGTTAATATTTGACTGTAATTTAAATGAAAAGGACGTAAATAATATCTTTATGCTAGGTTCACACCAACGGCGAATGCCGCGCTTTAAATCGGCGAGCAAAGCGCCGTCATTTTTGTTAACTTTCAAAAAATATCACGATCTCTTACGCTCTGATAAGCTTTGATACGCTCTGATACGAATTGGTTGCCGCTTTGGGACGAATTATTTCCCGACTTGTTACGGTTCCTCGCGCTTTGGTCCCGTTTTGATCAGGCTTTGTTACGCTTGAAATCACGCTTTAATAAGCTTTATTACACTTTATTACGCTTTGATGCGATTATGGCGCTTTAAATCAAGCTCTGATACGATTATCAAGCTTTGTTGTGCATTGTTACGCTCTGTTCAGCTCTGTTACGCATTGGAAAATGTCAAGATCGCCGATTTCATACCGATTTTTATCCAGAGCCTACATAAAGATGCAGAAATTCAAAAATATCATTGCATCTTTGACTCCAGAAAACGATGGCAGAACAACAAGGTCCAGATGTTCCAGATGAACCAGAGCATGATCTATCTGAAGAAGACATGATGTTTGTCTCTTTGTTGTATAACTGCATCCTAGCCCTTGAGAGCGTGAAAGAGCGTGATAGAGCGTGAAGAAACTTGCCAAGCGTAACAAAGCCTAACAAAACGTGTCAATCCTTGATCGAAGCGTCTCACTTCGTGGGAAAGCGTGAGAGTCCTTCATAAAAAACGTAACAAATCGTAACAAAGCGTGTCAGATCTTGATGAAAGCGTCTGACCTCGTGTCAGATCTTCATGCCAGAACGTAACAAATCTTGAGACATCTTAACGAAGCGTGTCAAGTTGGAACAGACCGTGAAGAATGGCGTCCCCGCTTTGAACCAAGCTCTGTTAAGCTTTCCTACGCTTTGAGTCAAGCTTTGATGAGCTTTGTTACGCTTTGTTAAGCTTTGATAAGCTTTGATACGCTCTAGGCGCTTTAATCAATTCGTGACAGAGCGCCCAATTTTTTAAAACAGTTTTAAAAAATTGGGCGCTCTTGCCGAATGTCCCGCTTTACTCCAAGCTTTCACACGATTTATTACGACCCTGGCGCTTTAATCGAGCTTTGTTACGCTTTGATGCCACTTTGCACGCCGCTTTAAAGCGCCATCAAAGCGCCGTTGGTGTGAACCTAGCATTAGTAACCATGTCTTTTTACGAGACTTGCTGATTTCTTGGAGAAATATTGTTTCAAACGATTTCAAAATATCATTAAACAATGTCATATGGTACAGCTCATTGATACGTTCAAATGATAAACCGATCTTCTATAAATCATGGCTAGCGAAAGGAATAAAAACACTCGAAGACATATATGATAGCCGGTCAAAACAGTTTTACTCTTTCGATTTCATCCAGTTTCTGTATAACATACCAACTAACGACTACTTGAAATATCTATCACTGATAAGTAGCATCACAACTGTTATAAGAACTGTATTAGCAACGGACAGTCCACACACTCTTAGATGCGGCAGCTTCCTGCAAGAAAAAAATTTTAATTGTGAAAATATAAACAAAACTCTATATGTATACCAATTAAAGGGACTAAGAGTAGACTTTAAACAAAAACGAAAGTGGGAGAACCTATTTGAAATTGATGAAAACGACTGGAAAATAATATTTAAACTACCATATGAAATATCCCTGGACAATACACTAAGAAATTTCCAATACAAATATATTATGTGGATCGTAAGAACAAACAAAGATCTCTTCAAATTCTCCAAAGTCAGTTCAGTGCTCTGCGATTTTTGCAATCGATGTACAGAAACTGTCAGACACCTATTCTGGGAATGCGAATATACACAGCAATTTTGGGTCAGTCTTACTACTATGCTACGAGACTGTAATATAAATATTCAAATTAACTTTCAAATCGTTTCACTTGGAATATTTTATTCAAAATTGCACAAGGTACCGTTGAATTTCATTATAATGCACGCAAAATATTTTCTGTTTAAGTGCAAATGTTTAAAAGAAATGCCAAATATTGCCTTTTTCAAACACTACATAAAGGAAAAAATAGATATTGAAACTCTGATAGCAAAACGAAAGGGTAAACTCGAGAAACACAAAGCTATATGGAAACCTTTTCTTCGAAATTCTTTCTTAAAATTGTCTACGTGGAGTTGCTCATTGTTTTTTGTTTGCTTTTTGTTTTTCTTTGCTTATTTATGTTGTTTGTTTGTTCAAAAGACTTTCTCCCCCATGTAAACATAACTTTTAAATACAATGTAACTCCTTGATATCTTCTGATATCACACTGAAAGCTGGCCCCGAGGTTATAAAACTTAAAACGAACTCTGTGCTCAAAACTCAGAACTTTTCTCAGCTCATAATTCGGCGAACATTTTATATACAACGAGTATTTTCATACATAATTCTACGGTAAAGATATATCCAAATGAGGAAACAGAAATAAGTTAATGCATGTTATGTAAAAACTAGAGCATGAGATCAAAACTGAGTTTTGAGCACAGAGTTCGTTTTAAGTTTTATAACCTCGGGGCCTGGTCTTTGGAACATCTGGTGATTTTGTTTTCGGCTTTTTTTTCGTTTTTGGCTTTTTCGGGGGTTGTGGTTTTTTATATATATATATATACCCAAAACATAACCTTAGACTTTTGCGATGTTATGTATATAAGAAATGTTTTGTTAAAACGATCTGCATGTACAATTATATACAGAATTGTAAAGTCTTGGGGGGAAAAAAAAAAAAAAAAAAAAAAAATCTTCAGTTTTAATAGCTTTAAAATTGATAGTGATGTTGTTGCAGACGATAGCTTTGAAACTGATACCATTTCAGCATGATAAGGTCTAAGACAAGACCTTTTTATCAATGAGAAAAATTATGGCCGCTATGACCATATCTTGTATCTCAGCCTCCAGGTTTTAAGGTTTGAAATAGGTGTTTAAGCTTTGAAAAGTGCTGACGGCAATATTAACCCATTACCCCATAAAGACGCCTTTTTAAGCCTCAAGCTTATTCCTCCACATAAGAAAATAGTTCCAAATTATACAATTATGAATATTTATCAGAAGAAATATTTTCTATTTTCAAGTAGATGGTAGCTTAAAGCAGGCTGAAAGTAAAGCAGAATGTGCCTTAAGGCACATTCTGCTTTACTTTCAACCTGCTTTAAGCACAGGGACCCGGCACGATTGATTTTTGAGAGAAAAAATTGTCAAAAGGTATATATAGAGACAAGGGGTACAACTGATTGTAGGTATATTCTCACCCTATCTCGACAAAAGATGTCATATCACGAATAATAATTGATGAAACGACACCCTTTTTTCCTTTCTGTCTAGCTAATATAATACCCTTCCATAAAAACATAACATGAAACCAACTGTAAGGATGAACTTTCAACAGTAATTGCATTTACTCACAGAAATCAACGACTTTTGGAAAACGGGACAGGTGTTCGTTCACAGCTAACACAGCATTGACCACTACTGTACGCTTGTTTAGGCGGTATTCGAGTGTTACAGTCATTGACAACTACTGTAATAACGAGCATGACAGTCATACAGTTCCATAAATATACATCTTTGACACCGATCAAAGCTGATTTCTTCTCAAATCATTGTCGTACCAAAACAACCTACATGTACAAGAATAGCTTTACTGCCAATGAAAACATGCGAATTTGTTGTTGGTACATGTATTGCAATGGTTTGAGTATAAATCAGCTTTGATCGGTGTAAAAATGGATATCCATGGAACTGTATGACTGTCATGTTCGATATTACCGCCTAAACAAGCACACAGTAGTGGTCAATGCTGTGTTAGCTGTGAACGAACACCTGTCCCGTTTTCCAAAAGTCGTTGATTTCTGTGAGTAAATGCAATTACTTTTGAAAGTGCATGCTTACAGTTGGTTTTATGTTATGTTTTTATGGAAGGGTATTATATTAGCTAGACAGAAGTGCAAAAAGGGTGTCGATTCTTCAATTATTATTTATGATATGCCCGATTTTGTCGAGATAGGGTGAGAATGTACTAACAATCAGTTGTACCCCTTGTCTCTATATATACCTTTTGACAATTTTTTCTCTCAAAAATCAATCGTGCCGGGTCCCTGTGGCTTTAAGTGGTCTACAATTTTCAATATTAGAAATAGGCTATGGGGTAATGGGCTAAGCAGACAATATTATTTAACAATTTTAACTCTAGTCATGCATAATATGCATGATTTATCACATAAAACCGACTCTGGGAGTGTTATAAAGCCATTCAATAAACTATAGTGAAAAATCAATATTTGGGCTCCGGCCCTACCTGTTCGTCCACGAGCGCTGCATGGCGCTGGGCGCCAAATGACGTCATTTGCCATGGCGTTACTGTAAACAACGTCAAGTTTTGGCGGAAAATACATATGGCGGAGAGACAAAAAACTACGGATTAAGTTCACTTAAAAGGGTTTTAAAATGTTTATGTGATAAATAGGATCTAACATTCGTGCTCATTATTTATCATTCTTAATAAACTCGTTGACTAAAACAAATATAACGCTCGCCAAGGCTCGCGTCATATTGTTTTAGTCAACTCGTTTATTAAAAATGATAATTAATGAGTACTCATGTAAGATCCTCTATTTACAAACTGTATAGATTCTGCAGTTTGAGAACACACTATATGCAAACACTGAAGACCCAGATCTGAGGGCTCCTAAAGAAGTTTTCTGATAGAGTGCACTGTCTGTAATATTGCAATTTATTAACAAAAACAATCTTAAAATAGTCAAAAAAGGACTTGATTAAATTGGAAACGGGAATTGTCCATTTGAAGTTTTAGATTCTTAGGAAAGGATTAATTGCAATATTACAAACAGATGTATGACTAGAGTTCGAATTAATAAATAAGTAAGAATTAGTGCCACTATAAGGAAAATCTTTTATTTAGACAAGTGTCCAGTGGGCTACGAAGCTAATGATGACAATACAGGCTGCCTTGAATGCCAGTTGGGCTTTTACCAGGATGTACCCTACAGCATTGACTGCAAGTCATGCACTGGTAACACAAGTACTCGAAAACCTGCATCCATATCCAGCACAGCTTGTGAAAGTAAGTATTGGATAATGGGTTACAGTGTTGTTGGGGTATACACAGATCTGTCTGTCTGTCTGTCTGTCTTGTCTGTCTGGTATGTCTGTCTGTCTGGTATGTCTGTCTGTCTGTCTGTCTGGTATGTCTGTCTGTCTGTCTGTCTACTTCTCCTATGTGTATGCATGAACTTCGATGAATTTTTTTTCACGTGTTATACATGAGATGACCATGTGTCTCTGCAAACACAGCTAAATTTTGTCAATATTTGCTTGAGTTATTGCCCTTGATGTCAGGAAATGACACAGTATGCATTGGTATTAGTGAGTATTTTTGTGTCACCTGCCATGGGTAGAGGTGACACTTAGGGATCAATTTTCCGGCGTCTGTCCATCCATCCTTCATGATGTATGCATCACGCTTGATAAGTCCTGTTCTACTGAATTTTTTAAGATGAAACTTCACTTATGGAAGATTCATAAAGTTCCTAAGGTTCATAAATCTTGTAGCAATACTGTGAGAGTTATTCTCCTTTCCAAAATTTTCTACATTCAGCATAGAACTCCTGTTTTACTGATGCACGTGGTTCATAACTCTTGCATCAAAACCATGAGTTATTCCTCTTTGATACACTTTCTTTCGCCGCAGATAACTTCTGCTATAATAAAGCTTGTCACTTTAGCTATTACTCTTGTTCAACTAATGCTTGCTGGCAGGGGACACATGTGTGCCGAGGAACACCCTTCTAGTTAACTCTTTCCTCCCTGAAACTTTAAATGGACAATTCCAGTTTCCGTCTAAGTCTAGTCCATTTCTGGCTTTAAAGGGTTGTTTTTGTCAATGTTTGGCATTGTGACAAACAGTGAAGACCCTGATCAGAGGGCTCCTTTCGGAGCCCTCTGATCTGGGTCTTCACTGTTTGTATAGGACATGTGTACTATTCACATGTACACTGTTTGAAAAGCACGCCTATATGCGGGACTAGGGTTCAAAGAGTTAAACTAACCTTTCCTCCATAGAGTCTCCTTAGAATGAATCTACCTAGAAAATACTGCACAAAGGTTTGTACTATTTTGAGTGATAACTATTGAAGTATTGTACTGTATTTGAAGAAATATTATTAACCCTTTTCCCCATAGAATCGACTTTTAGCGTATTTAATTTATTCCGCCGCTGAAGAAAAAAGTTCCAGTTTATACCCTCATGAAGGTTTATGGTCTCAACGTCCCAAGACTGCAACGTACCAGACGGAACGTCCCAATTATATGGATGGAACGTCCCACTATATAAAAATTATATGAAAACAGTATTATTTTACTGTTCCTTAATAAAGAAATGGTTTAATAATTTTCCCGAACCTAATCTGAAGGTTTTATGAAGAATATTGTCAAAAAATTAACACCCGATCGAAGGAAAAAAAGAATGCCTGTATAAACTCGTATCACGATGGGATGGAATGTTTGGCTTTTATACAAATGTCTCATTACAGACTAGAAGTCATGCAGGCTTTAATAAGGGTTGAATCTGTGTGTAAATCGGATGTACACATGTCATACGAATACAGTGAGGAACCTGATCAGGGGTTATTCAATCCTAAATAGTCATTAATGGACAAAACTTAGCTGGAAACTGGAATTGTCCATTCAGGGATGAATAGGTTAAGGAAAATTATCGGCGATTGTAAACGAAGAAAAGCCAACTTTTTTAACAGGGGTGTCGATACAGTTACTTAAACAATATATATATGCCTTTAAATACGATATTAGTACATCAAATCTATTTTAGTTGGTGTTTACGAAGGTTAGGTAGGATCGGCATTTTTCATATCGTCGCCGATTTTTGGACAATAAAAGTATCTTTTTGAGCGGGAATTCATATATGACTTATAAACTGGTACACAGATACCTTTAAATACGCTATTACAACATAAAACCCTTTTCCTGTGGTGTTCTCTGCATTTCGAGTCGCTCGTCGATGAAAACAAAGAAAATGAATTCTGCTAAATATGACGCCTGCTTAAATCAATATATCCTCTATATGTGACTTTATTAATATCCAATTTACAAACAATTTGGAATATATGATGAGAATTGAGTTGGTCTCTAATCTGGATGAAACTGTTTGAAAAGGTTATCAGGAGATTAGCTTTAGCTGTCGTCACGGCCGTCGGAGTGTACTATTTGCAATTTTTTCTACGATCGGGTGTTCATTTTTGTAATAACAGATATCCTAAATCAATCAGATTATATATCGTGAATAATCTCAAAAACAATAAATTATACAAAAATAGTATGATAAAACTGATTTTCTATAATTTTTATAAAGTGGGACGACATTATTTGTTAATGACGAGTATACTCGTCGTTAGGGCTGAATGTATAAACCTACGAAAACGCCCCGAGTTCCCCATTTAAAATAGGGGTTATGCATTAATTCTATTTTTGGACTTTTTTCGACACTCCGGCCATGGCGTACAAATACACATTGAAATACCGAATACAACGTTTAAAATAGGTTTAAGATATAGTCTTGAAACTTATTATATCAATTTAAATGTATAGTATGAACTCATGGTCGAACATTGGCGACCATATAAAAGTGCCGAGTATCCCTGACATACGAAAACAAAAGCCGAAATTCATTTAATATGTACATAATATTAGCTCGTTCCCTTGTGAATATTCTTTCCAGACTCCACCCACTATGAATAATTAACTAAATTTCTACTCTGTTATAATTAACAATCGTTTTTGCTAAACATTTGTGACAACTCTGATCTATGATAACTCTATAGACAGGTATAGTAGGCCCTGAACATTGTCTGCTCTGTTTGCAGAGGCGTTAAAAGGCTCAGTCGGGAAAGGGTTAAGAGACCTACAAATTGGTGTTAAAACAAAAATCCCATTCAAAATGATTCTTTTATTGGATTAAATGCGGCTACACTTAAAACTGAATTGTCACTTTTATATTGACACCGATTTTAACAGTCCACAAAGGCATTCTTTTGAAACTTGACTGAAATTAGTCGCAGGTTGGAAAACACATGTAATTTCAAAGAAATCGTAATATCTGATATTACAGTAAAACTTACACATACAGTGAAGAAGACGTTATTCTTTCACGTTTAAACGCAAACGAAATGCAATTGCAATAAAATGTAGGAAATGACAACTAGTGGTCAATTCTGAATTTATTTATTTTAATCTGAGTGGCAAACATTAAGGAGCCTGGTCAGACGCCGGGTTACTCTCCAAAATGTTTGCAATGTCAATAATAAGTTTTAGCAAAAATGCGTTTATTTGGAAAGAATAATGTGTTCTCCACTATAATTACCTAACAAATCAATAGTCCAGTCCACGGAATTATAAACTTCTGTATATTATGTCCTTGTCCAGTCAATATTATCTGTAACAAAACTATTCAAAGTCTGATTCGACTCATACACACAAACACGTAAGGGACGGGTGATTGACAGGACAAGGTCTTTTGAAGTTAATCGACACAGCTTCTTACAGGTTAACCGCTTTCTGATGACATGTTTCATCTGTTTCTGCAGACTTTATTTTCGGCGGTCGGCTCTATTCATAGTCTTTGATGTTGCCGCGCAGAGGGCGATTTTTTTTGTTTTTAAAAAGGGACCATCTGCTGAGAAGAATCACCAGTAAAATTATCAGAACACACTGTTTAAATGTTATTTTAAAAAAATTGTAATAGTTATGCACCCATGCAAACCTGGCCTATTAAACTACCGCTGTACCCAGACCATTTAGCCTTATCTATTTTGTTAAGCAAACAGTGTAGACACTGCTCAGATGAATCCTTCACGAGTTCTTTGATCAGAATCTGCACTATTTGATGCCCCCGGTATCTATAAATGCGGATGCGTATAGCGTTGTCCTGTCCGTGTGTCCGTCCATTAAGTAGACTTTACCGTTTCCTCCAGCATCAATACCACTGGATCCAAACTATTTGTCACTCATTTCAACTTTTCTTCTTTTTCGAATGCATGAAAACTAATTTTCAGCTTATCAGACAATATGTTTAAAAAAGACGACAATTCAGCATGAACACGTTAAAAACTCTTTGATCAAATCTTCAAAGTTAGCCGACTTCGCTTCCCCGCTCAACATATTCAACTCACAAGTAGAGTTTGTTGTTTTCTAAAAGTGATTGACAGCGGATTTTACTAATAATTATCCAATTGAAATACAACTTTTGGGAGCATGAAACTTTCCTTTGAGGGCCAAGATGTGAAATTAACAAATGGATAATGTTTCTAAATATTCGAGTTACGATGTTCGTGTGTATGTAATGAGTTTACACGCAGTGATCTGTGAATGATTTTCTGGAATTTTACGAAAAATGCTGAAGATAAAAAATAACCTTGGCGAAAACAAAACACTTTTCATGGGAGTATAATTATAAGGTAAATCCGTTAATTTCATTCAAGTGTCATATATAAACCAATAATTAGCTGTCTTATTATGATCTATTATGATATCAATATCTTTTTTTTTATAATGGCAATTTCGAATTGGAATTGAACGTTTGCTAAATAAATGAAACAAGTTGGAAGTTTTTTGTGTGAATCAATCAGACATTTAAAAACGTTAAGAAAGTCGCAAACATTTGAACAATTTATCAAATCGTGCCGATGTTCACAGCCTCGCGAAAAATATTATGCTATGCAATTATCAGCACGTGCGGAATACACAGTGGCATATTAGACTTGACACGTGTATATGTGTTACGCCTCTCGTCTGCAACTTTTCCCTTTCATGTATGCCGACATTTCAAAGAGTGTAATCGTAGACATGAAACATATACACAGTGAAAAAAGGTAGCTACTTGGGTGTGGCATTAGCGAAAGGAAACTTATCTTCTACGAAATACGAAGATTAATGCGATGCTATAAGTGGATAAAACAACCCCGACTAACGGATGATAATACTCGCATAGGAACATCGTATGTACATAGTATGTAAGCAAAAAATATTTCATTTAATCTCAGTTACTCATTTAAATCACTATTTAACTTTTGCATCAATTAATAATTGTCAAATACGGGTGATATATATAATTTTTTAAAAATGGCACGTTGGGTCCACAAGTGGTACGTTGATGTCGTGGGGCGTTGATGCGATGGGGCGTTGAGACCAGACACCCTCATGAACATAACAAAAATTTTTTGTATAGCCCAACAGATGGTAGTTTAAAGCAGGCTGAATGTAAAGCAGAATGTTTCTGCTTTACATTTAACCTGCTTTAAGTGATCACCTGTCTTTAATATTATAAATAGGTCATTGGGTAAAGGGTTAAAAGTGGTTGCCATGGTAATACTATTACTGTTTTCAGCATACTGTGACCCGGGCTATGAAAAGGAGGCAAATGGTGCCTGTAAATCATGTGAACGTGGATTATTCAAAGACAACAACCTCGGATTGTTCAGCAATTGCACAGCTTGTGACCCATTCTTTACAACAGCACAATTGGCCTCAACATCAGCCGCTGCCTGCAATATACGTGAGTAAACTATTATAGCACATCTGGCTCCAAGGTTGTAAAGCTTTTGAGCTGAGACTGGAGTAGTTCTCAAGCATTTGATTGGTCAGATTTGAGTCTAGGCTCAAATCTGACCAATCAAATGCTTGAAATCAGGGTTTGCATTTTCTTAACTCTTGCACGCTAACTACAAAACAGTTACAGATTTGTTACAGAATTGTAACAGATTTGTTTTCCTCCCAATAAAATTAAAAAAATTAATACATTTAAGCCCTTAAAAGTGATTTGCCTAAGTTGTTAGAACTTGTTTCATAAAAGATGTAAAATCAATAAAATTTATTTGTTACTTATTCCCCACAGTTACAGACTTATCTTATTCACTACAGTTTCAACCATGTAACTTTATACATAACTCCATAGCCAGTTCCTAGTACCAAGAATTGATGATCTCATAAAGCAGGTTGAAAGTAAAGCAGTATGTGCCTCAATGTGCACCCTGCTTTACTTTCAGCCTGTTTTAAGCAACCATCTGCTAGAATATAGATAAAAATAAAATTTCTCATGAAACATAATGTGGAACTTTTTTCTGCAGTGGAGGAATATACTTAACCCTTAGCCCGCCATTTCTCGTCTGCTTCAAGTTTCAAAGTGCTTCAAAGTTGCTCAAAATTGCTGAAAATGTTGTCCGAGTGTCAAACAGCTTGGATCCGGATGAGACGCCGAGTTACTCGGCGTCTCATCCTGATCCAAGCTGTTTGCATATGGAGCTATAGTCGTGAGTGGCAGGCTAAGGGTTAATGTTTTAAAATTTGTATGTGTATGGAGTAAAGGGTTAGTTAACCCTTTACCCCAGAAATACACTTTTTTACACATTTAATTTATTCCTCCATTGAAGAAAATGGTTCCATTTTATATAATAATGAATATTCACCATCAGAAATTTTTCATATATCTTAGCTGATGATAGTTTAAAGAAGATTGAAAGTAAAGCAGAATGCGCCTTAGGCGCATTCTGATTTACTTTCAACCTACTTTAAATCGTCAACTCTCTTTAAAACAAGAAACAGACTATAAGGTAGTGGGTTAACCCATTACCCCATATCATGTTTCTAGTTTTAAAAACGGGTGACTACTAAAAACAGGACTGGTTGAAAGTAAAGCAGAATGCGCCTTAGGACTTTCAGCCTACTTTAAGCTATCATCTTATAGAATATAAAAAATACATTTTTTGCTGACTGTATAAATTGGAACTACTTCATTCAGAGGAAGAATAAATAAGAGGCGTCAAAAGGCGTATTTATGGGGTAATGGGTTAAGTATCATGGTTCAACTTTGACAGGCACATGTCCACCCGGTACTAGGAGAAATGCCGATGACACTGGCTGTATTGGATGTGGGCTGGGTGAATATCAGCCACTGCAATTCCAGCAGACATGTGAAAGGTGTGAGGTTGGTAAGAGCACAAGACAGGAGAACTCCACGAGTGAGAGCCAATGTGAAAGTAAGTACAACCTTGCCAAAAAGTTATAAAGCTTTTGAGTTGAGTCTGAAGTCGTTCTCAAGCATTTGATTGGTCAGATTTGAGCCTTGGCTCAAATCTGATCAATTAAATGCTTGAGAACAAACTAAGACTCAAGTTAAACACTTTTTAGCTTGACTTTTTTTAAAAGTCAAGCTATTGTCGTCACCCTGTCGTCAGCGTCTGTGTCGGTGAAGTTTTTAGAATAAGGTTTTCAGCTCACCTGAGCACAAAGTGCTCAAGGTGAGCTATTGTGATCCGTCCGTCGTACGTCCGTGTCAGTGTTGGTGTCGTCTGTTCACAATTTGTTTCAAATAACTTCTTCTCTGAAACCAATGGCCCAATTTTAACAAAACTTGGTCAGATACATACAGTAGTTGTGAGCTTCAAAAGTTGTTAAAAAAAAGTGGGTGGGGCAATCGGTCGTGTTGCCATGGCAACCATGCACGATATCTAAAAAAATCTTCTCCTCAAGAACGACTGCTCCGATTTACATTTGGTTTTCACCAAAATGTTTCTCAGTTAATATACTTTCAAAGTTGTTAAAAGATTTTGATCCGTCAAAAAACATGGCCGCCAGAGGGCGTGGTCATTTTCCGTATTTACGTAATGTTGAAAACTACAGTAAAAACTTTAAACATCTTCTTGTCAATAACTATAAGTCCTAGGACAACCAAATTTCACATGTAGCATCATGTTGTGAACCCTTAGCAAGATTGGCCCTGCCCGGGGCTTATCAGTTTTTCATAGGTAAACCTTTAAAACTCTTCTTCTCTATAACTGTATGGCCTAGACCTTTTATATTTGTCATGTAGCTTTGCCTTGTGGACCTCTACTAAGATTGTTAAAATCATGACCCCAGGGTCAAAAATGGCCCCGCCCCGGGCTTATCAGTTTTACATAGACTTATATAGGAAAACCTTTAAAAATCTTCTTCTCTAAAACCGTAAGGCCCAGACCTTTTATATTTGGCATCTAGCTTTGCCTCATGGTCCTCTACCAAGATTGTTCAAATCATGACCCCCAGATCAAAAATGGCCCCGCCCCGGGGCTTATCAGTTTTACATAGACTTATATAGGGATAAACCTTTAAAATTCTTCTTCTCTGAAACTCTAAGACCCAGACCATTTATATTTGGCATCTAGCTTTGCCTTATCAAGTTATGGTCCTCTACCAAGATTGTTCAAATCATGACCCCCGGATCAAAAATGGCCCCGCCCCGGGGCATATAAGTTTTACAAAGACTTATGTAGTAAAACCTTTAAAAACCCAGACCTTTTATATTTAGCATCTAGCTTTGCCTTATGGTCCTCTACCAAGATGGATCAAATCATGACCTCTGGGTCAAAAATGGCCCCGCCCCGGGGCTTATCAGTTTTACATAGACTTGTATAGGAAAACCTTTAAAAATCTTCTTCTCTGAAACCCTAAGACCCAGACCTTTTATATTTGGCATCTAACTTTGCCTTATGATCCTCTACCAAGATTGTTCAAATCATGACCTCTGGGTCAAAAATGGCCCCGCTCCGGGGCTTATCAGTTTTACATAGACTTATATTGGAATAAACCATTAAAACTCTTCTTCTCTGAAACCCTAAGACCCAGACCTTTTATATTTGGCATCTAGCTTTGCTTTATGGTCCTCTACCAAGATTGTTCAAATCATAACCTCCAGGTCAAAAATGGCCCCGCCCAGGGGCTTATCAGTTTTACATAGACTTATATTGGAATAAACCTTTAAAATTCTTCTTCTCTGAAACTCTAAGACCCAGACCATTTATATTTGGCATCTAGCTTTGCCTTATCAAGTTATGGTCCTCTACCAAGATTGTTCAAATCATGACCCCGGATCAAAAATGGCCCCGCCCCGGGGCATATAAGTTTTACAAAAACTTATGTAGTAAAACCTTTAAAAATCTTCTCTGAAACCGTAAGGCCCATACCTTTTATATTTGGCATCTAGCTTTGCCTTATGGTCCTCTACCAAAATTGTTCAAATCATGACCCCAGGGTAAAAAATGGACCCGCCCCGGGGCTTATCAGTTTTACATAGACTTCTACAGGAAAACCTAATTCCGAGTTGTTTCAGTTTCATGCAACAGTCCAAATACATGCAATGACAAACTTCATTATGCTTCGAGTATAACACAATAGTTCCTCAGGTGAGCGATTTAGGGCCGCTTGTGGCTCTTGTTGTAAGAGTTCATTTCTCAATAACTATCAAAGGTATCCATTTGAAACTTAGAATACTTGTTCAGTATGATGGACAAAACATATTTTTAGAATTGAGCTGCAGGGCTACCATATGTTCATCGTGAAAATCCTAGGATTTCCAAAATTTCTACTTTTCCGTAAGCACAATTTTATGAATGGCAAACCTTTTGCCCCATAGTCTATTCCTTGTGTGAAAACATGTGTCCACTTAAAGCAGTCTGAAAGTAAAGCAGAATGCGCCATAAGGCGCATTCTGCTTTACTTTCAGCCTGCTTTAAGCCACCATCAGCTGGGATAAAAATCTGAATATTTAGGAAAAATCCGGAGAAATGGCAGCCCTGGAGCTCTGGAACTGATTTTGTCCCAAACTCATAGTAGTATTTTCCTGGGTTAATTTTTCAGCCTACTGCAACTCTGGCTCTGATATTCAACCCACTGGCTGTCAGTCTTGCCCAATTGGCTACTACAAGGACAATACTGAAGGCTTGTTTGGAGAATGCACACTCTGTCCCATTGATCTCATCACAGTTGACCCTGGCTCTGCATCACAGAACGACTGTACTAGAGGTATGGTATCAAAGCTTGTAATACGAGGAGGGTTTCAAATTTCAAAGTTCTTATGTCTCTTCCAGACCAAATACTGTGACAACAGTGTTCCCTCTCTACAATGACACACAATGGGAGACACAGATTGTGTGTGTTGTTTGGAAGGAGTCGTTATAGAGAGGGAAAATTCAGACTTGGTTTACATTTGCAAACAGCTTGAATCCAGATCAGATGCCGCGTAACGCGGTGTCTGATCTGGATTTAAGCTGTTTGTCATTCGTCATTATATTTATTCTATTAACATCTCAACTTATATATCACTTTGAAAAAACCCAGCAGACAACAATTTTAAACAGACGATATTGCAGCAGTGAAAGCGTTAGGTATAATTGTGTTGTTTCCAGAACTGTGGCAAGCGTGGTTGTAAGGAGGGAGTTGTTGTAGGGAGGGCAGTTGTAGGGAGGGAGGGCTGTACTTATACGAATCAGCTGAAAGAGATGATTTTAGTGATTAGTCACAGCATAAGATTTACACCTAACCCTTAGCTGTGACTACTTATAAAAGTCATGTAGGAGAAATGATTGTAATGAGTATTCAAAGCATAAGGTCTGGACCAAACCCTATGCTGTGTGTGCTAATTAGAATAATTTAGAAGAGACAATTCTTAGAAGTCACATGGTTTTGTTGGAGAAGCAATGAAATTTATTAGAATCATAAAGCAAGGCTGCCATAACTTGCTCATGAAAAATCCTAATATTTCCAAATTTCTATTTTTTCAAGTGTGTTTACTAAAATAGCAGGTTGAAAGTAAAGCAGAATGCGCCTCAAGACGCATTCTGCTGTACTTTCAGCCTGCTTTAAGCTACCATATGCTAGGATTAAAAACTGAAGATTTAGGAAAAATTTGGAGAAATGGTATCCCTGCATAAAGGAGAAATGACTCGACTCTCTTGATTACAGTTAGCTCTTAGCATGGTAGCTGTGAAAGCATGATAACCTTTGCTAACAGTTTAACCCTGATGAGATGCCATGTAACGCTGCATCTCATCAGGATCCAAACTGTTTGACACGTTTACTCCATTTTGAAAATAACATAGACAATTTTATTTAAGAACAGTAGTAGACAATAAAATTTATCCAGCATGGAAAGATTTAAATATGTAATTGATTTTTTTTTATTTTCTCTACTGATACATTTTTGCATTATTGAAATTGAACAAATGTTGAGAATCAGTGAGTTAAGATCTGTTTGAACTGCATACAAACTGTAAATACATTGTTCAAACGAAACTTGATAATTCGAACTCACCTTAGTTTGAACTTACCCATATTTCAAAGTTCAAATGATGTTTAGCCATGTTTTAACTTTGAAATACAAGTAAGTTGGACTTAACTCTTTCCTCCCTAAAACTTTAAATGGACAATTCCAGTTTCCATTTTAGTCGAGTCCATTTCTGACTTTTAAGGGTTGTTTTTGTCAATGTTTGGCATTATGTCAAACAGTGAAGACCCTGATCAGAGGGCTCCTTTCGGAGCCCTCTGATCTGGGTCTTCACTGTTTGCATAGGACAAGTGTACTATTCACATGTACACTGTTTGAAAAGGACACCTATATGCGGGACTAGGGTTCAAAGGGTTAAGCGAGATCAACTTCTCGAAGTTAAACTTGAGAAATACTGATAAGGTTGATTTATGTGAGTTCATGGTTTAGGAAATGTTTGTAATAGGTAAGCAATGCTGTTCTCCATCAAGCTCTTGTTTTATTCCAGCAAACTGCACAGCAGGTTCTAAGCGTAATACCAACAACCAGTGTGAGGACTGTGAGAAGGGAACATATCAGTCGAGCTGGTGGCAAACCGAGTGCATTGATTGTGGTACTGATAAAACAACTGAACTGCCGGGAGCAGACAGAGAAGAACTGTGTTTATGTAAGTACCCTCTGGTCATCCGTTCTTACTGCAGATAAACATGTAAAGCAGCAACCAAAGAGGAGATAAATGTGTATTTTTAGCTCACCTGGCACAAAGTGCCAAGGTGAGCTATTCTGATCGTGCTACGTCCGTCGTCAGTCGTCCGTCGTCCGTCCGTCGTCAACAATTTCTTTAAATGACATCTTCTCCTAAACTACTGGATGGATTTTAACCAAACTTAGCAGAAATGATCCTTATATTGTCCTCTTTGAAAAGTGTTCAAATGTTTCCGGTCTGTTGCATATCTAGGTCACAGGAGCTAAAAATAGATCGTTTCAATAAAAACTTAAAAAATCTTCTTCTCTGAAACCACAGTACCCCGAGCTTAGATATTTGGCACAAAGCATCATCTATAGGTCCTCTATCAAGATTGTTCAAATTATGTCCCTGGGGTCAAAAATGGCCCTGCCCCGGGGGTCACAAATTTACATAGAGTTATATAGTGAAATCTTCAAACCTCTTCTTCTCTGAAACTAATATAGCTAGAGCTTTGATATTTGGCATGGTGTAACTTCTAGAGGTACTTTACCAATATTGTTCAAATGTTTCCGGTCCGTTGCATATCTAGGTCACAGGAGCTAAAAATAGATTTTTTCGATTAAAACTTAAAAAATCTTCTTCTCTGAAACCACAGTACCCTGAGCTTAGATATTTGGCACAAAGCATCATCTATAGGTCCTCTATCAAGATCGTTCAAATTATGTCCCTGGGGTCAAAAAAGGCCTCACCCCAGGGGTCACAAATATACTGAAATCTTCAAATCTCTTCTTCTCTGAAACTAATATAGCTAGAGCTTTGATATTTGGCATGGTGTAATTTCTGGAGGTACTTTACCAATATTGTTCAAATGTTTCCGGTCCGTTGCATATCTAGGTCACAGGAGCTAACAATAGATTTTTTTCTCCAATAAAAACTTAAAAAATCTTCTTCTCTGAAACCACAGTACCCTGAGCTTAGATATTTGGCATGAAGCATCATCTTCAGTTCTACTATCAAGATTGTTCAAATTATGTCCCTGGGGTAAAAAATGACCCTGCCCCGGGGGTCACAAATTTACATAGAGTTATAAAGTGAAATCTTCAAAATTCTTCTTCTCTGAAACTAATATAGCTAGAGCTTTGATATTTGGCATAGTGTAACTTCTAGAGGTATACTTTACCAATATTGTTCAAATGGTTCCCGTCTGTTGCATATCTAGGTCACAGGAGCTAAAAATAGATTTTTTTTTAATAAAAAGCTTAAAAAATCTTCTCTTAAACTACAGTACCCTAAGCTTAGCTATTCTGCACTCAGCATCATCCAATCAGCAATTGGCACAATTTCTCAGCTTTCCAAGATATGTTACATTTACATCAACGGTCCCAGGTGAGCGATTTAGGGCCGTATACGGCTCTTGTTTAATAAAGGTGTCGGCTTAACACAAGACAAACGTTAATCTGAAGGAGCTTTCTGATTTACTTTTGTTCTACAGTAACTCTTTACTTCATAGCCTGTTTCTAGTATTGACTATTGTTGACTACTAAAAGCAGGTTGAAAGTAAAGCAGAATACCCCTGAGGCACATTCTGCTTTACTTTCAGCCTGCTTTAAGCTATCATCTGTTTAAAAATAGATTTTTTTATACGATACATATATGGCTGAAAAGTGGAACTATTTTCTTCAATGGAGGAAGAAAATTAAGAGCGTAATAATGTGTATCTATGGAGTAATGGGTTAAGCAGTTAACTGTTGCCATCTCCATTCTCCCAGGTTATAAAGCCTTTGAGTTTAGTCTGAAGTAATTCTCTAGCATTTGATTGGTCAGATTTGAGCAGAGGCTCAAATCTGACCAATCAAATGGTTGAGAATGAACTTTTCCCCTGATAGCTTGCCCTACTCCTCCACAGAAAAACTATGACTGATTCATTCAGTGATTTTACTGAATACAGGTGGCAGCTTAATGTAAGATGAAAGTAAAACAACCAGTTCCTGTACGAGCTTCTTGCTTTACTTTCATTCTGCTTTAACCCATTACCCCATAGCATGTTTCTAGTTTTGAATACTGATGACCACTTATAAAACATTTTATCATATATATTTATGACTGTATAAAGTGGAACTATTATCTTCAGTGGAGGAATAAATTAAAGACGTAAAAAGGCGTATTTATGGGAGAATGGGTTAAGCAACCTGCCTAAAACACAGTTGTATTTAGGTGATTTGCAGTAATATAAACAAAAAACAATTATCACTACTTTCAATTTTTCAAAGGAATTACATGTAAATGCTTTTATCTCTTTTTCACTTTTGTCTTACAGGGAGATATCTAATTCTGTATAATTGTTGTTTATTTGCAGTGGAATGTCAGCCTGGATATGAAGATATTGGCGATGAGTGTAGGCAGTGTCTTCGGGGTTACTGGAAATCAGAGAGGAAAGCCTCTAGCTGTATCAAGTGCCCAACAGACACCACAACAGAAGATATAGGCTCTACTGCACAGTCTGACTGTTCATTGCGTAAGTCTTGTACAATGTTGAAAATGCCATAACTCATTATCCCATATCCTTTTTCTAGTGTTGAAGATAGGTGACCACTTAAACCCATTAAGCCATACTGACTCATATTGACTCATTGCACAAAAGCCTCATACTGACTCATTTTGACACACTTTAATCCTCTAGCTGTATTTAGATAAGTATTGATAACTGTTTATCGCTTATGAGTTAAGGGGTTAAAGCAGGTTAAAAGTAAAGCATAATGCGCCTTAAGGCGCATTCTGCTTTACTTTCAGCCTGCTTAAACCTACAACCTACTAGAATACAGAAAATATTTCTTATGGTGCGTATCCATAACTGCATAAATTGGAAATGTGGAGGAATAAATTAAAGACGTAAAAAAGCATATTTATGGGGTAATGGGATTATGTATCGGTGTTTACACTGTAGCAACTAGAGTTTTCAATTGATTTTGATTATACTTGCACACAATGTATATAAGTTCTTGAAGAAGTGCAATTATTTTTTAATGGACCATTGCGGCAAGAGCTATCTACCCTTGATGTGTTTAGAAATGCTAGAAAAGGCTTTACTTTAATGTTGTTTATGCTCTAATAAAACCTTGTAAAAGTATATATGGCTTTAAGTTCTGGTATGTGTTAAACTATGGATGAAATCAGATTAATTGGTCTTGAGTTATCTGTCTTTGATGCCTTGAAAATGGCACATATTTAACAGCGTTTACACTCTTGACACTCAATTGATTTTCATTATACATGTACTTGTACACAATGAATAAAATTATAAGTTCTTGAATGAGTATGATAACAGTTACTGATGAAATTGGATTGTTGCTTCAAAAGTTATCTGCCCTTGGTGTACTCTGATATGTTAGAAAATACTTTCTTTTAATATTGTTTACGCTTTCGTGTTTTCAAATTTGAATGTATTTTAATAAACTTTATAAAACCATTGCATTCAGAGTTATCTACCTTTGAAGTATTTAGCTATACCAGAATATCTCATATTCCAATATTGTTCACATGGTTAAAACTCAAACATTCCATTACAACAGGGGCCCGTTTCATAAAACTTTATACAACAAAAATGGTCTTAAGTCACAACTTTAAAAAAAAAAAAAATCTGATTTCTCTATCTAATCCTGTCTTGTGACACATCTTTGGAATCTTCTTTTCAAGACGATTCCTAAGAGATGTCACAAGACAGGATTAGATGGAGAAATAAATTATATTTGATACTTTTTATGAAAACCCAGGACCCAGGTGAGCAATATAAAGGCCCTCTTGTGCTTCTTTATATACACTCATACAGAGGAAGAAGTTAAAGGTTTGTATCAGTATACAGTGGAGAATCTGTTATTCTTTCCCGTTTAAACAAACGCAAAACACTAAAATGTAGAAAAGTACAACTTTTGGACAATTCTGATAATTCATGATTATCTTGGTGGCAAACAGTTTGGAGCCTGATCAGACGCCGGGTTACACGGCGTCTGATCTGGCTCCAAACTGTTTGCACTGCAAATAATAGTTTTAGCGTAAACACGTTTATTGGGAAAGAATAACGTTTTCTCCACTGTATGACTTGACGTAATACAGTTTTACACTCAGTTTTGATTTTTCGTCACAGCTTCCTGCAATGAAGGGACTTTCATAGATCGTACAAATCCATTGAGCCCGGTCTGTAAATCATGCCCATATGACACCTACAATGATAAGATCTGGCAAGAGTCCTGTGAAAACTGTCCTAACGGAGGGGTGACATTTGAAGAGGGAGCCAAGACCTCAGCCAATTGTGTTGGTAAGTAGTGATAAAAAGTTATCATCCAGATAAGGGGAGTATTTCAAAAACCGAAATCTTTGTTTCTGTATTAAACCCTATGGTGTTACTACTCATTAGAATTGTCTCTGTGAGACAATTCTAATGAGTAGTAACACCATAGGCTTTGGTGCTGAAATAAGTGAGAAAACATTAGATTTGTTAAGTTTACTCCCTCTTATCTGGAGCCCATGATACAGTAAAACCTGTCTATTATGACCAATAAAACAAAGGCTAATTTAAAGTGCTGCAATAGATACATTCATCATTTGTATACAGTGTAGCCCTAGACTTGTAAGGAACCCTGTAACCTTCATCTACATTGTTTGTCATGCTTTATATTACTTTGGGAGTAAAACCTGGAGTCAATTTAAACAAATTATTTACCAGAAAAGGAGCGTGTCCACTTGTCGATTCTGCAATTTAACCCATTACCCTATAACTAAGACTTTTTATGCCTTTTATTTATTCCTCCACTGAAGAAAATAGTTCCACTTTATATAGTCATAAGTATGTATCATAATAAATATTTTCTATATTCTAGCAGGTGTAGCCTGAAACAGGTTTAAAGTAAAGCAGAATGCACCTTAAGGTGCATTCTACTTTACTTTCAGCTTACTTTAAGTGGTCATCTTCCACCAATACTTAAAGTAGGCTATGGGGTAATGGGTTAAGAAATAACCCTTTCCTCCATAGTCTGTTACTAGCTTTTCATTGAAGATATGTAAAAACTTAAAACAGGTTGAAAGTAAAGCAAAATAAGGCATGGTCTGCTTTACTTTCAACCTGCTTTAATCTACCATCTGCTAGAATATATAGAAAATGTTTCTTTTAAAACATATTGATAAAAATATAGATTAGATCTATTTTCTTCAGAGGAAGAATAAACACGTGTTGATAAAAATATAGATTAGATCTATTTTCTTCAGAGGAAGAATAAACACGTTTAAAATATGTATGTATAGAGTAATTGGTTAACCCATTACCTCATAGACACTTTATAGTTTTGAAGACAGGTGTCCAATTAAAGCAGATTGAAAGTAAAGCAGAATGCACCTTAAGGCACACTTTTCTTTACTTTCAGCCTGCTTTAATCTACCATCTGCTAGGATATAGAAAATATTTATGATCAAACATATTAATTACTTAATAAATTGGAACCATTTTCTTTTGTTCAGGAATATATTAAAGGCGTAAAAAATCGTATTTATGGAGTAATGGGTTAAAGTTATATGCTTTGTTCTTGTTTCAGTTAACTGCTCCTCTGGCAGTGAGTACAACAGTAACACAAGGCAGTGTGATGAATGCCCAGTTGGCTACTATCGTAACCAGAATGATAGGAGACAGGTGGGCTGTCAGAAGTGTAACATCCAGTATATTACAGCTACTGCAGGATCTACAGATGTATCGGCCTGTACTGTTGGTATGTTTTGTCACAATATGTTTTTAGAGGAGTATCTTAAATGGGTCATTTCTTGGTTAACTAGATGTTACTGTTTCATCTAGCGTCAACACTGCTTACTCCAATGCTTAGATACTTATACAGTTGTTGCCTGGGACCATTCCTAATCCACCAATATCACCCAACCTTGATTTTGACCATGACCTTGACCTGATTTGGACTTGGAGTATTGTAAATGGCCCATTTCTTGGGTAACTAGATTTTACCGTTTCGTCTAGCGTCAACACCATTTACTTAAATGCTTAGATACTTATACAGTTGTGGCCTTGGACCATTCCCAATATACCAATATCATCCAACTTTGATTTTGACCTTGACCTAATTTGTATAAAGAATATTATTGGTTAACTAGATTTTACCGTACCACCTTCACCTAATTTGGACTTAGAAAAGACTCAGAATATATTGTCAAGGCTGCCAATAGGGTAATAAGTGTTCATTCTATTTATTATGAATTAATTGTTTACACACGACGTCACAAAAGATATTGTGATGTGACATCACAAAAATGATATCGTCACTGCAAAAGTGATATCATCACTAATGATGATATCAACTGTGATGCATACAGGGGGCCTTCGTGGCCTAGTGGAATAGGTGGTATAAGTCACTGTGACTTATATCTTTAAGCTTCTTACCAATGTTAATTTCAAATCCCAGTCTGGATGTTTTAATTTTTCATGTGGGTATGCCTTCCAGCTGGCATGAGGAAGGTAGGTGGTTCTACCCAGTTGCCAATTTGTGCCTGAAACAGTGCATGAAAGGTTTCTGGGGTCTTCCGCCACCTATAATTAGCTGGACGTCACGATATAACTGAAATACTGTTGAAAGCGACGTAAAATCTTAACAAAACACAACAAACAGTGATACATATGAAATTCATCTAATTGAGAAATCTTTATAAACCATCGATAGGTATTATATATATAATAAATCCTTGTAGATAAGTCTGAATAACATTTCCTTTCAGCTAACTGTACGGTGGATGGAACATACAGAGATACAGCAACAGAGACCTGCAAGCTCTGTCCTTTGGACACATTCAACTCACAGGACTGGCTAACAGCATGCACAGACTGTCCAAATGGATTTGGCACTAGGCAAACTGGAAGTACCAACAGTGCTCAATGTATCAGTAAGAAACATCTTATTTCTTTGAACCCTTGTCACCTATGCATCCTTTGCAAACAGGGCACCTAACAAGTACTCTTGTGATATGCAAACAGTGAAGGAGCCCTCTGATCAGGGTCTGCACTGTTTGTCACTTTGCAATACATTGACAAACACAACACTAAATAGTCAAACATGGACAAGACTTACTTAACTCTTTCCTTCCTGAAACTTTAAATGGACAATTCCAGTTTCCATTTGTGTCTAGTCCATTTCTGACTTTTAAGGGTTGTTTTTGTCAATGTTTGGAAGTATGACAAACTGAAGACCCTGATCAGAGGGCTCCTTTCGGAGCCCTCCGATCTGGGTCTTCGCTGTTTGCATAGGACAAGTGTACTATTCACATGTACACTGTTTGAAAAGGACGCCATTATGCGGGACTAGGGTTCAAAGGGTTAAAACTGGAATTGTTAATTTGAAGATTCAGGGAGGAAAGGGTAAACAGTGTGAAACAATTGCTATCTGCTACCTATCTAAACATTTGATTTTCTAAAATTCTTTCCGAAAATAGGATCATCTGGATCCAAACTGTTTTAAATGTGATCACTGTTTTGCCATCAACATTTAAAGAGCTCATGGAGTTTAACCCTTCCTTGATCAAACTATTTGGCAGATGTTTACCCCTTCACCGCTTTATTGTCATCTGCTTCAGTATTGGTGTCTGCAAGACACGTTTCAAAGTTAGGTTTAATGTTTTATGACTTATTAGATATAGATAAGAGTGTCAAACAGTTTGAGTTCTGATCAGACGCCGCATTACACTGCATCTGATCAGGACCCAAACTATTTGCAAATGCACTTTAACCCTTTACCCAATAGCCTGTTTCTAGTTTTGAAGACATGTAACCAATTAAAGCAGGTTGAAAGTAAAGCAGAATGCGCCTTAAGGCGCATTCTGCTTTACTTTCAGCCTGCTTTAAGCTTCCTTCTGCTAGGAATTATAAAATATTTCTTATTGTACATGTTCATGACTGAACAAATTGGAATTATTTTTTTCAGCGAAGGAATAATTAAAATGCACTAAAAGTCGCTCCTATTGGGGAAAGGGTTAAGGGGTCACTGAGAGTGAAAGGGTTAAACTTTATCATGCTGTATTCTTTTCTGCTTCAAATATATTGTCTGCTAAAACACCTAAAACTAGATTTCATGCTTTTGAAAAGGAAGAAAAAATGAATATGTGTGAAAGACAGTTTGGATCCAGATCAGACAGTTTGCATAATTATGTTGGGCAATTCGTGCTTAGCATGAAAAAGGTTAAACCTTACCAGGAGCTCTTGTTTTGTGATTATTTAACCCATTTCTCCATAAACATGCATTTTAATGCATTTGATTTATCACTTTGCTGGAGAAAATGGTTCAACTTTTTTTAAGCTTAATAAGTACCATCTTCAAGAATTCAGAAAATACTTCTTACAGTTGGTATTCATGACTTATAAAGTTTAATTATTTTTTAATTGCAAAATGAATAAAAGGCGTTAAAAGACATATTTAGCGTCATGGGCTAATATGTTAGCAGTTATTGTCATGGATACTATTTCAATTTTCAGGAATTTGTAATCCTGGGTCCTTTTTGAGCTCAAATGGATTCTGCACCCAGTGCCCACGGGGCTCTTATTCATCTAGCCCCCGGGCTGATGTCTGTACCCTTTGTCCTGATGGCCTTCTGACTCCGAATGCTGGCCAGACCTCAGATGCTACATGTGTTATAAGTAAGTCATACAGTATAGAAGATAGTATTCCTTTCCCAGCAGATACTACATGTGTTATAAGTAAGTCATACAGTATAGAAGATATTATTCCTTCCCAGCAGATGCTACATGTGTTATAAGTAAGTCATACAGTATAGAAGATATTATTCCTTCCCAGCAGATACTACATGTGTTCTAAATAAGTCATACAGTATAGAAGATATTATTCCTTTCCCAGCAGGTACTACATGTGTTATTAGTAAGTCATACAGTATAGAAGATATTCCTTTCCCAGCAGATACTACATGTGTTATTAGTAAGTCATACAGTATAGAAGATATTATTCCTTTCCCAGCAGATACTACATGTGTTCTAAATAAGTCATACAGTATAGAAGATATTATTCCTTTCCCAGCAGATACTACATGTGTTATAAGTAAGTCATACAGTATAGAAGATATTTTTCCTTCCAAGCAGATGCTACATGTGTTATAAGTAAGTCATACAGTATAGAAGATATTATTCCTTCCCAGCAGATACCACATGGGTTATAAAGTAAGTCATACAGTATAGAAGATATTATTCCTTCCCAGCAGATACTACATGTGTTCTAAATAAGTCATACAGTATAGAAGATATTATTCCTTTCCCAGCAGATACTACATGTGTTATTAGTAAGCCATACAGTATAGAAGATATTATTCCTTTGCCAGCAGATACTACATGTGTTCTAAATAAGTCATACAGTATAGAAGATATTATTCATTTCCCAGCAGATACTACATGTGTTATTAGTAAGCCATACAGTATAGAAGATATTATTCCTTTCCCAGCAGATACTACATGTGTTCTAAATAAGTCATACAGTATAGAAGATATTATTCCTTTCCCAGCAGATACTACATGTGTTATTAGTAAGCCATACAGTATAGAAGATATTATTCCTTTCCCAGCAGATACTACATGTGTTATTTGTAATTGCAAGCATTTTTGTGAAATGACTAAGTGAAACAGTCATTTTACGTAATGACTGAAATTTTTAGTCATTTCATGAAATGACTGATTACACAGACTGAAAATGTTAGGCATTTCATTAAATGACTAAGTGAAACAGTCACTTCACGTAATGACTGAAATATTTAGTCACTTCATGAAAAGACTGATTACACAGATTGACTGTAACATATACATGTATTTGTGAACACTTTGTGAACACTTATATGTTTTCATTTGTCTACTGTGTAGATTCTGATTGCTGTTGACCATTTATGATAAACATGTTTTCTTGTATGTGGTGTGATAGGCAGATTGCCTTATTTCCGAAATAAAAGATATAAGTAAGTCAAATGTGTTATTAAAGGTCATATACTTTTCTGCCAATCATGGTATTGTATATGTACAAGTAAATCTTTACTACATTGGTTCAGAACTACTTATTTCTACAAACAGGGACTAGAATGAACAGCAAAACCTCTCTATTACGACCACTATATTATGTTATTGGGGTGTTTACGGTTGGTGACTGCTTAAAGCAAGGTGACAGTGAAACAGAAAGCTATTATAGGAGCTTTCTGTTTCACTGTCACCTTGCTTTAAGCTGTCACCTGTCTATTATAAACTCAATTAACCTTCGTTTTAGTGGTCATAATAGTGAGGTTTCAGGGCTGCCATTTCTCCGGATTTCTTTCTTAAATCTCTGGATTTTTTCCAAGTACATGGTAGCAAAAATAAAACAGGCTGAAAGTAAAGCAGAATGTGCTCTAAGGCGCATTCTGCTTTACTTACAGCCTGCTTTAAGTAGTCGCATGTCAACAAAACAAGAAAAAGGCTATGGGGCAAAGGTATGATTCGTAAAATCACACTTGAAAAATGCAAATTTGGAAATTAGGATTTTTCATGTCAACTTATGGCAGCCCTGAGGTTTGACTGTACTTGTTTTATTTAAGGTCCATGTATTGCTGGACAGAGCTATGACAGGCCAACACAGACTTGTTCTCCGTGCCAGATAGGAAGCTACCAACCTAATGGTGGCCGCTTTGAGTGTATCGACTGTCCATTTACAATCAAATTCACCCCAAGGAGAGGTGCAACATCTGAAAATGAATGCAGTAGTAAGTATAGTCTAGTTACACCATAATGTTTAACCCATTACCCCATAACTCCACCTTTATTTTATTCCTCCACTGAAGATGATAGCTCCTATTTATGCAGTCCTATTTATGTATATAATTACAGCGCTCGCTCTCCACAACGGCCCTCCCAACAACGACTCCCTCTTTACAACGACCATTGTTGCAGTTCCCTAAACAGGACAATTATTTCTAACACTTGCACTACTTCAATGTCGTCTGCTTAAAGTTGTCGTCTGCTCTTTTTCTCAAAGATTTATTTTGGACATTTTGACAGAAAAAAAACTTAATGACGAGTGACAAACAGCTTGAATCCAGATTAGATGCCGCGTTACGCGGCGTCTGAACTGGATAAAAGCTGTTTGCAAATGTAAACCAATTTCCCTCTCTATAAGGACTCCCTCTGAACAACGCACATAATCGTTGTCTCCCATTGGGTGTCGTTGTAGAGAGGGAGTGCTGTATAACAAATATTTTCTATATCCTAGCAGATGGTACATGTAGCTTTAAGCAGGCTGAAATTAAAGCTGAGTGTGTGTTGTAAGCTAGCATCTGGAAAGATACTTGAAATGAATTCTATGTTTTATGGTCAAGGCATAAAAAGACATACTTATTGAGTAGTGAGTTAACACTGATTAACATCCATAATTTAAACAACCTTAATTTATCATTATTACAGACTAACATGGTACTGGTAAATAAATAGACTCTGAAAGTCAGTCCATAATTTTACAACCTAAATTTTACAGGCCTATGTGGTAATGAGAACCATGTGGTATTTGGAGAGCCATCTGGTATTGGGAAAACATGTTGTATTTAGAGATCCATGTGGTATTTAGATAACTGATGCATGTGGTATTGTGAAACCATGTGGTATTTGGAGAACTATTTGATATTGGAAAACTATGTGGTATTGAGAACCATGGGAAATTTAGAGAACCATGTGGTATTTGGAGAAACCTTGTGGTATTTTGAGAAACCATGTGGTATCAGAGTGGAGTTAATTACATACTGGTAGCCAAAATCCATGTTTTACAACTTTTTTTATTTACTATGCAGGTTGTCAATTGAAAATGTTCCACATTTATTGTTTATTACAGGTCCGTGTAATATTGGAGAAGAGTTCAACACTGTAAGCCAATCGTGTGAGCCTTGTAGAAAAGGGACATACCAGTCTCAGAGCCAACAGTTCACTTGTATTAACTGTCCTGACAGCCGGCAGTTTACTGTCAATACCGGATCAACATCCATTAACCAGTGCTACAGTAAGAACCATAAAGTTAAACCAAACATATCTCATTTATACATGAATATAGATCTTGTAAGAAACTGTTAGAATTGTCTGATCAAACACTTTTAAATGGCTACCCATTACTTCATAGCCTGTTTCTTGTTTTGAAGACAGGTGACCACTTAAGGCAGGCTGAAAGTAAAACAAAATATGCCTTAAGACACATTCTGCTTTATGTCCAGCCTGCTTTAAGCTACAATCTGCTAGAATTTAAAAAAATATATATCTTATGATGCCTATTCATGACTGTATTGTGGAGGAATAGATTAAAGTGGTAAAGGGGGGTATTTATGGAGTAATGGACTAAAGAGGCTGAAAACCAAATTTTGTAAATGAATGCCAGGCACCTATACAAGCAGTGATGTATATATAGAGGATAATCAATTTCTTTGGATTGATATGAAAAATATATCACGAGAATGGGTTGTTATCTGGTTAAAAACGAGTCCACAGGACAAGTTTTTTAACCAGATAACAACCCATTCGAGTGATATATTTTTCGTATCTATTCAAAGGAATTGATTATTCTATTTATTATATATATTTTAATGAAGTTTTTACAGAAAAACACAAACAAATGATAACCGTGACGTCACTAAACTAATTATGACGTGACGTCGCAAAAAGTGATATCATCACTACAAGTAGTGATGATATCAGCAGTGACGATATCAAATTTATCTAACTGAGAAATCTCTATAAATCATCGATATGTATATAATAAATTAACTTATGAAAAAGAGTTTTGGTAGAAAGTACATTTCAAAGAGACAAAACTTATGAGCTTGGTGTTGATAGAATCATAGAACCCTTGCATGATTCCAAGTCAAAACAAGATAGACACTAAAATTGTGCTGACTCGGGTTAGCCCCCTTGACCACTCACTGGCACATACTTATCTAACAATCTATTTTATCATACTTGAATTGTATGTAGCAAAGTTTAAAACCAAGATCAGCTACTCTACCTCAAGTCCAAGTAGAAAAAACGTTAGGAAAGATATAAAACACTAAGGTTAGGGGGCCCGTTTCATAAAACTTCGTACGACAAATGTTGTCATAGGTCAGATTATAAAAGTGTCAATTTTTATTTATTTCTCCATCTAATCCTATTTTGTGACATCTCTTTGGAATTGTGTTCTCAAGACGATTCCAAAGAGATGTCACAAGACAGGATTCTATAGAGAAATCAGAAATTAAATGTATTTCAAAGTTTTGACTTACGACCGTTTTTGTCGTACAAAGTTTTATGAAAAGTGACCCAGTAGTTTTTCTTGTAATTTTCGTAGTAATATTTGCTTGTATTTGAGTATTGTCTTTTATTTCTGCAAATACACTATTTGGTTTTCAGTCCCTTTAACCCTCTACCCTATAGCCTTTTTCTAGTTTTGAAGACAGGTGAGCACTTAAAGCAGGTTGAAAGTAAGCAGAATGTGCCTTAAGGCTCATTCTGCTTTACTTTCAGTCTACTTTAAGCTACTTATATCTGCTAGGATATAGAAATATATGTTTGTACATGTTGTCCCTGGGACACCCTCAGCAGTTGAAAAATAAACTCAGGATCAAGTCAAGTCAAGTTGATGACTGAGTCTGTATAGTGGTAAATTATGTCTCCCCCCTTTAGGGGAGGGAACCATAATATTATTGGTGTTGTGCTTTCTGTCCGTCCGAGCGCACGAAAGTTCCTTTGTTGGGTAAGGAGAACAATAGATTCCATTCATTCCGTGATTGCCCTATTGTTATTGTTGGGTATTTTAGTGTACTGTTGGGTACTTTTAAACAAAAAATATACCCAACAAATGTCCAACTGTGAGAACGTCCGTCCGTACGTCCGTCCGTCCGTCCGTCTGTCTGTTAAAATTCTTGTGCAGCTAACTCCTCCTACACTATATGAGGGATTTACTTCAAACTTTGACATATGAACCAGCTATATGTGAGGATGGTCATGTAGATAGGCATATGGGCTGCAAAAATTATGACAGAAGTCACACAGTAAGTATACACACAATTTTAATCTGAAAATAAATTGCTTACAATTTTACAATGTCAGTATTTTGACATATGAATTTATTCCTCTTATAGGTGCCAGGGTGGAGGTTGCCAGGGGGGGGGGGAATTTATACCTCTTATGGGTGCTGGGGCGGGGTACCGGGGGGAGACATGTGTTTTTCTCAAAAACAAGCTCTAGTTGGAACTATATTTAATATGCTAAAAGGTGCTTCTATGGGGGAAAGAGTTAAACCAAACATCGTTTCACCGTCTTGAAAGTGTCAGTGTTGGAGGGTTCACTGTAGTTAACCCGTTACCCCAGGATACATACGCTTTTTTATCACATAATTTGCGGTCTGGGAGTTGCATAAAGCGATTGTATAAATATCGTAATCCACTAGTGGAATATCGTTTTTTGGGCTGCGGCCCAGCTTGTTCCTCCACAAGCGCTGCATGTAGCGGGATGCCAAATGACGTCATTTACTATTACGTTAACGTAAACAACGTAACATTTTCGAAAATATATATAGCGGAGGGACTACAAACTACGGCTTTAATCAATTTAATAGTTGCTTAAACTTGTTATGTGATAAATAGAATCTCACATTCCTGCTCATTATTTATCATTTTTGATAAACTCGTTGACTAAAATGAATATGACGCTCGCCAAGGCTCGCATCATATAATTTTAGTCAACTCGTTTATTAAAAATGATAAATAATGAGCACTCATACAAGATCCTCTATTTACGCCTTTAAATTAATCATCCTCTGAAGGAAATATTTCAACTTTATACAGTAATGAGTATTTATCAAAAGAAATAGTTTCTATATTCAAGCAGATTCTGCTTTACTTTCAACCTGCTTTAAGTGGTCACTAATTTTTAATACTAGAAACAGGCTATGGAGTAATGGGTTAAATAGATGACAGAAAGCTAGATAGATTATGTGACAGAAAACTTAATTGGATGATATGTTTATCACTTGTATTTCTTTATCACCAGCTCCTTGTAACAATGAAGCAATCAACGACTGTTCAAGCAATGCCACATGCTCCAGTGATGTTACAGATCAAAATGGATACTCATGTCTGTGTGTAGCCAATCAACGAGACATTGGAGTTGCTGCAGGACTACCAGCAGGACGTCAGTGTGTCCGTAAGTGAAAAATTCAGTCAAACTAATGTGTTCGTGAGCTTTTTAATCATATCTCTTAACCCGTTAAGCCTTACTGACTCATATTGACTCATTGCGCAATAGTCTCATACTGACTCATTTTGGCACACTTTAGTCTACTAGCTTGTATTGAGATAAGCACTGATAATTGTTTATCGCTTATGAGTTAATGGGTTAAGACAGGTGGCCTTCTAGTGTAGAGCAAATGTAGGATAGAAAGTTTTAAATACAAAAATCTTTCTGCGTTACGTTTGATCTGCATTAAACAGTTGATTGTACTGAACCATCTGAATTACTTATACTTTGAATAGGTATTTAACAGAGATTTTGCAAACCCAGGAAGGTTTTAGAAAATCAGGTATTTTATTCTTTTACAGACATTTATAATTATAGTCTGTTTCCAGTTACTTAGAATTCTTTATAACCAAGTTTTACTGTGGGTGGTTTTTACTGATGGATTCATTAATATTGCATAAAGGTTTAGAAGAAACAATGTTTGATTTGTTGGGTTTTTACCACTTACTGACAAATGTGACTGTAACTATAGTAAAACCTCTCTAATACGACCACTTAATTGTGGTTATTATTAGGATTTTAATGATAGGTGACCCCTTAAAGCAAGGTGACAGTGAAACAGAAAGCTCCTTAAGGAGCTTTCTGTATCACTGTCACTTTGCTTTAAGCTGTCATCTGTCTATTATACAATCAATTAGCCTTGGTTTTAGTGGTCGTAATAGTGAGGTTTTACTTTATTATAGAATAACACTCTTACAGATGAGATTGACTTACAAATGATCAAAACTTTTATAGAATTACAGACTTGCACACAAATATGACTATCTATTATAGAATTACCATGTTGTTTTTCCCACTTACAAAATTGCTCAGAACTATTGTAGAAATATCTTGATTCTCCCCTCTTACAAATGCTCATAACTAGCGTAGAATTACCATGTTGTTTTCCCTACTTACAAATGCTAAAAACTAGTGTAGAACTACCATGTTGTTTTCCCTACTTGCAAATGTTCATAACTAGTGTAGAACTACCATGTTGTTTTCCCTACTTGCAAATGTTCATAACTAGTGTAGAACTACCATGTTGTTTTCCAACTTACAAATGCTCATTACTAGTGTAGAATTACCATGCTGTTTTCCCAATTACAAATGCTCATAACTAGTGTAGAATTTCCATGTCATTTTCCCTGCTTACAAATGATTATAACTAGTGTAGAATAACCATGTTGTTTTCCCACTTACAAATGCTCATAACTAGTGTAGAATTTCCATGTCGTTTTCCCTGCTTACAAATTCTCATAATAGCGTAGAATTACCACGTTGCTTTCCCTACTTACAAATGCTCATTACTAGTGTAGAATAACCATGTTGTTTTCCCACTTACAAATGCTTGGAACTAGTGTAGAGTTACCATGTTGTTTTTCCTATTTACAAATTCTGATAACTAGTGTAGAAATACCATGTTATTTTTGCACTTACAAATGCTCATAACTAGTGTAGATATACCATGTTGTTTTCCAAGTTACAAATGCTCATAACTAGTGTAGATATACCATGTTGTTTTCCAAGTTACAAATGCTCATAACTAGTGTAGATATACCATGTTTGTTTTTTCTCACTAACAGATGAATGTGACCTTGACTATTGTGGCCTTAATGGAGGCTTTTGTTCTGCAAGGGAACCCAAACCAGTGTGCAGTTGTACAGAGTATTACGAAGGTGATCGATGCCAACAGAGAATAGGTAAGTCATTATTTGTGATCCATGTACAGTATGATTTCAGGACGTTTCCCTACCCGGATTTCCCTACCTTGTGGTTTTCGTGGCTAATCTTTTCGCTACCTAGACTTTTTCACTACCCTGTTTTAATTTTTTCACACATCTTATTTACAAATATGCAGGTGCCATGCACCAACAAAACGAATTTTTATTTACTGATCTGGACCTGAACTAATGTAAAGAAATAAAAGAGGTTTATTTACTATTCTGGATTCATACTAACGGACAGAAATAAACCTCGACAAAATATTTGCACAGACGCCACTTGTACACATAAGGTCGAACATACCAGTATTTCAAAGTTAAAACATGGCTAATCTGGATCCAAACGAACCATGACAGATATAATTATAATTATGACAAATTATTTGTGCAGACACCATCAACAGGAGAGATATAGGTGCTTTTGTGGAGGAATGGATTAAAAAAAATTTATTTATTTACAGCTGGAGAAGATCTGTCGGACAAACCTCTGGACATAATAATTCCAGTCGCTATTGGTGTTGGTGGCCTCATTTTGTTCCTCATCTTACTTGCTGTTTGCCTACTGTGCTGGAGAGGGTAAGGATACAGTCCACTAACATTTATCATTTAACATAAGGATATACAGTCCACTAAAACTTACCCTTTCCCTCAAAACTTATTTCCTCTAAGACAAGTAATTGCTTAAATCAGATTGAAAGTAAAGCAGAAAGCTTTATAGAAGGAGCAGTCTATATAACTTTTCTTCTTGGGTCTTGAAAAGTAGGGCGAAAAGTAAAGCAGAATGTTTTCGTCCTGCTTTAAGCTACCATATGCTAAGATACAGAGAATATTTCTAATGGTACATTTTCATGACAATATAAAAATAACTATTTTTTTCAGAGGAGGAATTAATTATAGCCATTAAGAATTATTTATAGAGTAATGGGTTAATTTCAATGTAAGGCTGATGTGGGTTATCATTGGCAGTGATTTTTTAGCTCACCTGAGCCATAGGCTCAAGGTGAGCTATTGGGATGGCCCTGTGTCCGGCCTCGTCCGTTGTGCGTCGTCGTTAACAATTGCTTCAAATGACATCTCCTCCTATACCGCTCGACAGAATTCAACCAAACTTTACAGAAATGTTCCTTGGGTCAAGTTCTTTCAAATTTGTTCAAAGAATTAAAAACAATGCAGAACTCTGGTTGCCATGGCAACCAAACAAAGTGAAAAAATAAGGAAATCTTAAAAAATCTTCTTGTCAAAATCTGCAAGGACCAGAGATTAGATATTTCGCACATAGCATCATCTACAGGTCCTCTATCAAGTTTGTTCAAATTATGCCCCTTGGGTCAAAATTGGCCCCGCCCCGGGGGTCACAGTTTATATAGTTATATAGTGAAATTTTCAAACGTCTTCTTCTCTGAAACTAATATGGCCAGAGCTTTGATATTTGGCATGGTGACACTTCTAGATGTCCTCTACCAAAATTGTTCAAATGGTTCTGGTCGGTTGCATAACTAGGTCGCAGGAGCTAAAATAGATTTTTTTCAATGAAAACTTAAAAAATCTTCTTGTCTGAAACTACAAGGGCCAGAGCTTAGATATTTGGGCACATAGCATCACCTACAGGACTTGTCCTCTATCAAGTTTTTTCAAATTATGCCCCTGGGGTCAAAATTGGCCCCGCCCCGGGGTCACAGTTTTACATAGAGTTATATAGTGAAATTTTCAAACGTCTTCTTCTCTGAAACTAATATGGCCAGAGCTTTGATATTTGGCATGGTGATACTTCTAGATGTCCTATACCAAAATTGATCAAATGGTTCTGATTTGTTGCATAACTAGGTCACATTAGCTAAAATAGATTTTTTTCAATGAAAACTTAAAAAATCTTCTTGTCTCAAACTACAAGTGACACTTTTAAATATCCTTTACATATTTTGTTCAAATGATTCCGGTCTGTTGCATATCTAGGTCAGTCCTGGACATAAATCATTATCTCCATTTTTCAGTTATTCTCAGGTGAGCGAAATATGCCCCATGGTGCTCTTGTTTAGAAATCAGATGAATGAGTCCTCGGGATGCAAGTTCTGTAAAACAATGAGTCCTTGAGACTAACATTGCATCCTTGACATGAACAGTTAACCCAATATCCCACAGCTAATTTTTAGTTTTGAAGACAGGTGACCACTTAAAGCATGATGAAAGTAAAGCAGAATGTGCCTTAAGGCACATTCTGCTTTACTTTCAACCTGCTTTAAGCTCTTATCCGCTAGGATAGTATAGAAAGTATTTCTGATGTTGCATATTATGTAAGATGAACTATTCACTTCAGTAGATTCTAAGAATACATTAAAGGCATACAATTGTGTAATATGGAGTAATAGGTTGATAAAGGCCAGAAAAAAGCTATGGGTCTATGGGACTCACAACTTTTCAAATAATGAGACCCTGGCAAGTTTAATGAGTATAGGACTCAAGATGCACAGGTAAAATAATCACTGTAACCGGGAATGATGCTGGATGCATTACTCATATTGTAAACATTTTTGTTTAATTTACAGACGCAAAGCATCCCCAAAACCAAACGGACCTCAGTATACTGAATATAACGGAACTCCTTACGACAAGAGGAGCCTACACTCACACGAGTTCATGCCATTTAGCGGCACTGGCTCTCGTTATATGCTTGCACAAGCAGAAATGAGTTACGACAATGCTGCTTACAAAGGATCAGGTAAATATATTTATTCCAACCTACTTTATCGAAAAAAAAATTAAAACACTAAAATGACCAGTTTATGTTGGATTATAGTTTTTTTCAGGAAATAAAACTGAAAGTAAAACAAACAGTGAAGATCCTGATAAGAGGACTCTTTAACCCATTACCCAATAAATACGCATTTTTATCCCTTAAATTTAGTCCTCTACTGAAGAAAATAAATTCATTTTATTCTGTTACAAATAAGTATCAAAAGAAACATTTTCTACATTCAAGCAGAAAATAGCTTAAAGCAGGCTTAAAGTAAAGCAGAATGCGCCTTGGGATGCATTCTGCTTTACTTGTGGACACCTATATTTGATACTAGAAACAGGTTATCTGGTAATGGGTTAAGGAGCATTCCGGTCAGGGTACTCGTTGTTTGCAAAGTGTAATACATACCAGTGTATTGGTATCAAGCATTGAATGGGCAACCTTCCTACCCTATCTAATAGTGATTTTTTTCAGACAGAAGGCAATTTAATACAGGACACTTGTAAAGCTTAAAACTCCTTTTGGAGCTTAGACTAAAATTGTGCATTACTTGTGTCCTGGATTCATCAACTATCTTTATTTTTAAGATCCCCTTGTTTCTTGCTGATCAGTCATTATAAAGAGGTTGTACTGTTACAAACTATAATTTTAACACATTTCTCCATAGTCTGTTTAATATTTTTAAAGACAGCCGAGATAACCAAATTTAACAATGTTCCATCTAGACAACTATTTGAAATGCAACAAATAAATATTTATTAACACTTTTGAAGTTGTTACAGCCTGTAGCTTTAAGCAAGATAAAAGTTAAAAGGAAAGCTCCGAAATGAGCTGTCTGCTTTACTTTCATCTTGTTTTAAGCAGTATCCTACCTAACACATTTATATATAGATTAATTGTACCTTTGACTATGGAGGGAAAGGTATTGTTTCTAAGGATCACTTTCATCGTTCCTCTTATTTTCATCAACAATACCTTAGGCTTCCTTTTAATTGTTCCATAAATTGATACATCTAATTTCGCTGTATTCTGGTTTCACTAGATTGAGAATTTATTCATTAAAATATCATATATCTGAATTCTATAATTATAATCAACAGAATCATGTCATTTAAACCATAAACCCATAGATGCGCCTTTGAGCGCATTTTGTTTTCTCATTGAGATACCTTTTCATACTTTTACCATACTCGATCTTGTTTAAAGATGCATTGAAAAGTGTTTCTGAGTCCTGACAGATGAATGCTTAAAGCAGACTTAGTAAAGCAGAATTTGCATTAAGGCACATTCTGCTTTACTTTCAACCCGCTTTAAGTGATCATCTGTCTTCAAAACTCGGAATAAAGGTTAACCCTTAGCCTGCCAGTCACGACTATAGCTCCATATGCAAACAGCTTGGATCCGGATGAGACGCCGAGTAACTCGGCGTCTCATCCGGATCCAAGCTGTTTGACACTCGGACAACATTTTCAGCAATTTTGAGCAACTTTGAAGCACTTTGAAACTTGAAGCAGACGAGAAATATAGCAGACGACAATTTATTTGGCGGGCTAAGGTTTAAAGGGTTATACATTTCATTTTGTGTTGTGTTGTATAAGATATGAGATTGTTCAGGATATTAGATTGTTCTATTATTAAACCCTATCCTCCACATAAGAGCCATAGCATAACCAACACCTGTTCTGGTAAATTTATTCAAATGAGGATTCTCTGATTTTTAAAAACGCAGGCTGTAGCTTAACCCATTACCCCATAAATACGCCTTTTCAGGCCTTTTGTTTATCTTTCCACTGGAGAAAATTGTTCCACTTTAAACAGTTATGAATATTTTCAATATTGTAGCAGGAGTAACTTAAAGCATGCTGAAAGTAAAGCAGAATGTACTTTAAGGCACATTCTGCTTTTCTTTCAACCTGGTTTAAGTGGTCACCTATCTTCAAAATTAGGTACAGGCTATTGGGTAATGGGTTAAAACAAGATGAATGTAAAGCAGAAAGCTCTTAATGCTCCTGGGAACTTTCTGCTTTACTTTCACTTTAAATTAAGCAGCCCCTGCCTTACAAACAGAAGTCAATCATGTATTAAGTGACCACTCAAAAGAATACTTACGATCAGTATTTAAAACTTGTGCTCCATTAAGAGCTTTCTACTTAATGTCTATACTGCAGTAATAAGTCACTTGTCTTCAGAGGTATCCTTCCTATTTCATTGAGTGGTCACTTGATATTGACTGTAAATACTTTATCAATTTAAAAATACAGTTTAAACTCGAGATTTCATACTCGCTTAAGTTCAACTTATCCGTATGTCATAAGTTGAATGTTGATAACAACCTTTTGGTTTAAATAGAACATACCCATGTTTCAAAGTTAAAACACTTTTAATCCATGTTTTAACTTTAGAATATTGGTAAGTTCCATTACCCCATAGCCTGTTTCTAGTTTTGAATATAAGTGACCACTTAAAGCAGGTTGAAAGTAAAGCAGAATGCGCCTTTAGGCGCATTCTACTTTACTTTCAACCTGCTTTAAGCTACCATCTGTTACGATATAGAAAATATTTCTGATAGTATTTATTAATAATTGTATAAAGCAATACTAATTTCTTCTATGCAGGAATAAGCTAAAGGTATAAAAAGGCATATTTATGGGGTAATGGTTAAGTGAGATTGAGTTTTGAATGTATGTGATTGGTACAGATGGCCTATGGATGAAAGGGTTAATAGATGTTGTTTCTGAGTTTGTTTCAATGTTTGTGTTGATTTTCACCTTTCAGAGTCGGATCTAGTCTCCAACTTCGGTACTGATACTGCTCTTTCCATTCTAACATGATAATTCCTCTTGCTTTCTCTCTCTCTCTGTAGTACAGTACAACCTGTACTGTGCATCCATTCATTGAATAATTGTTGCATGTAAAGGCAGGTGACTATATAACACATTGACCCCTCATCCTTCAAAAGGACAAGCAGCTTCCCATTAAGCCTTGTCTATTTTTATCTACAGTGGAACTTCGATATCTCAAACTCGCTTAACTCGAACTATCCGATAGTTCGACACATGAACTGCATTTTTTCATGCTCGGTTAAGTCGAACAAACCCATATTTCAAAGTTAAAACGTGGCTAAGCCACGTTTTAACTTTGAAATACGGGTATGTTTGATTTAACCGAGTTCGAAATAATTGAAGTTCGACTGTATGTTGCAAAATGAAACAGATCCATGTTAAAACACCTGTAGGAGCCCTCAATTTGCTCTGGGTCTTCACAGTTTGCATAGGACAAGTATCTCTTCACAGGAAGTCTTTGTAAAGTATGTGCAGTATACACATCATTTGAGTTCAATGAGTTAATGCAGGACAAAAGTAATGTAGAACATTCTTAACCTCTTTTCCACTTATTTCTATAAATTTGTGAAAAAAAATGTTTCTGTGGGTAAAGATTGAATCTAAGGAACTTGGGCCACTTTGTCTTGCATTTATCAGTCACCTGTCTTGAAAATCGCTAATGCATCTTGTTCTGGATGGTTGCTTAGGGCAGGTTTGAATGTAGAATGATTTGCCACTAAACAAGATTGAAATCTACACACCTAAATACAAAGAACAGGGACCTGTTTCATAAACGATCTTATGACAAATAATTGTTGTAAAATACATTCAATCCTTTACTCAATAGATACTCATTATTACGCATGTTAATGTATTTCTCCACTGAAGGAAACAGTTCCAAGTTATACAGTCATGAATGTGCACCATAAGGAATATTTTCTATACTCTATATCAGGGCTGCCATTTCTCCGGATTTTTCCTAAATCTTCGGATTTTTTTCTAGTACATTGTAGCTTAAAGCAGGCTGAAAGTAAAGCAGAATGCGCCTTAAGGCGCATTCTGCTTTACTTCCAGCCTGCTTTAAGTAGTCACATGCCAACAAAACTAGAAATAGGCTATGGGGTAAAGGTACGATTCGTAAAATCGCACTTGAAAAATGCAAATTAGGAAATCTTAAGATTTTTCATGTCAACTTATGGCAGCCCTGCTATATTTAGATGGTAGGTTAACCAGGCTGAAAGTAAAGTCAAATGCCCCTTAAGGTGCATTACGCTTTACTTTTAACCTGCCTTAAGAAATCGCAGTTGAAAAATAATTGCATTGAATTATCTATAGCTGTGATCAGTCTATGAATCAGGTCCCAGGTCTGGACATGTGCCTCACAATTGGTTTTTACATGATGATAAATTCTTTCTCACATAAAACCTCTCACAAATATATATCAAACTTTTGTCTCCTCCATTTCAAATGTCTAACAATAAGATCTCTCTAAACTAAGCAGTGATTGTCACCAGCAGTAAAGCAGGTGTTTGTTTAACCCTGTACTCCATAGATACTCATTTTTGTGCTTTTAAGTAATTCCTCCACTGAAAAAAAACATTCCTTTTAATACAGTAATTATCGTGCAACATATATCAGGGCTCCAGATAAGAGGGAGTAAACTGAACAAAACCAACATTTTCTCACTTATTCCTGCACCAAAACCTATGGTGTTACTACTCATTAGAATCGTCTCGAAGAGACGATTCTAATGAGTAGTAACACCATAGGGTTTAAAGCATAAATAAAGATTTTAATTTTTGAAATACTCCCCTTATCTGGAGCCCTGTATATATTTCTTATATCATAGCAAAAAGTACTGCTTAAGCAGGCTGAGAGAAAAGCAGAATACCTGTTTTCAAAACTAGAAACAGACTATGGAGTAAAGGGTAAATGAAGGAAAAACATAACGTTAAAGTGCCTAAATCTAAAAGGGGCTGATTTTACATTAGCTCTTCTTTTTGCAAAAATGCATGATACCCCTGTTATGATTAACCCATTACCCCATAAATACGCCTTTTTACACCTCTAATTTTTCCTCCATGGAAGAAAAATAGTTCTAAGTTAATACAGTCAAGAATATGTACAATAAGAAATATTTTCTTTATCCTAGCAGATATTAGCTTAACGCAGGCTGAAAGTAAAGCAGAATGTGCCTTAAGGCACATTCTGCTTTACTTTCAACCTGCTTTAAGTGGTAACCTATCGTCAAAACTAGAAACAGGCTATGGGGTAATGGGTTAAAGAATGCCCATAATTGTAACAGATGCTTAACCCTTTACCCCATAGCCTGTTTCTATATTTGTAAACAGGTGACTTTTTAACGCAGGTTGAAAGTAATAGCAGAGTGTGCCTAAGGTGCATTCTGCTTTTCTACTCTCAGCCTGCTTTAACCCATTATCCCATTAATACGCCTTTTTATGCCTCAAATTTATCCCTCCCCTGAAGAACTTGTAGTTCCAATTTATACAGTTGTGAATATTTAACATTAGGAAAAATTTCTATATTCTAGCAGCTGGTAGCTTAAAGCAGGCTGAAAGTAAAGCAGAATGTGCCTTAAGACTGTCACTTACAATGTATCTTCATTACTAGAAAAAGGCTGTGGGTTAATGGGTTAAACTTCCATTTGCTATGGAAGTGGAAAAAGTGGAACTATTTTTTTCCGTGGAGGAATGACTTAAAGGCTTAAAAAGGCATATTTATGGGTTTGGGGTTAAAGAAGATTGATCGAATATGCATGGAACAAATTGTTCATACAAGCAGCCTTCTTTACATGCACACAGTACTTATTAATATAAGGTCTAAGTGTTATTTATTAAACTAAGTGGTTCAGTAAAATCTGTGTACAGGGTTCATTTCATTTAAAGAGGTATGGACTTATCTATACAGGCAGGTTACTACTTAATACAGGTCAAAAACAATACAGAAATCTCGTATAGAAGCTTTCTGCATTACGTTTGCCCTATAGTATTGGCATCCACCTTGTACTTACAATATAAGAGTTTGTCTTCTTTTTGAGTGACCACCTTACACAAATGTTGCTGTAGATCTATATGAGAATACAATGTCAACTCTTAAACACAAATATACTGACATACATTATAATATTGTGTCAAGCCATTATCAAGCTATGATATATTGTCAGTTTCGAAATTTTCAAAAACTTTGAAGCATAGTTTATTTGTCATTTCACTTGAAACGTACCCCAAATAACATAGTATTCTGGTTGGACACCAAGTTACTTAGCATCTGATCTAGTATGCAAATTAGCATTGCAGGGCTGCCATAAGTTGACATGAAAAATCCTAAGATTTCCAAATTTGCATTTTTTAAGTTTGATTTTACGAATCGTACCTTTACCCAATCATCTGTTTCTAGTTGACACGTGACAACTTAAAGCAGGCTGGAAGTAAAGCAGAATGTGCCTTAAGGCACATTCTGCTTTACTTTCGGTCTGCTTTAAGCTACCATATACTAGAAAAAAATCTGAAGATTTAGGAAAAATCCGGAGAAATGGCAGCTCTGCCCTGCCATTGTATGGTACATAGCAAGATAATGGTTAAACATTAGGGATAAACATACAATGGTTAACACGATTATTACAGGGCTCCAGACAAGAACAAGTTAACAGGTTATAGTTCCAATGTATTCTCTTTCATGCCTCAGCTAAACCCTATGTTATAATTACTCATTAGAATTGTTGCAATGCCATCATTCTATAGAGTACTCCACATCATAGGGTCGTAGGAGTTGATTGAGAAATAAGGATATTAGTAGCAAACCTTTACATAGACTGTTACTAATTTTGAAGACGGGTAAAACACTTAAAGCAGGGTGAAAGTGAAGCAGAATGCACCTTTAGGCACATTCTGCTTTACTTTCAGCCTGCTTTAAGCTACCATCTGCTAGGATTTAGGAATTTCTTCTCATTACTGTATAAAATGGCACTATTTTCTTAAGTTGGGAAACTAGTTAAATGTGTAAAAAGGCTTATCTATGGAGTAAAGTGTTAAAATACTCACCTTATCTGGAGCCCTTTTATTACATACAGTGGTTTACATTAATATGTAAAATAACCCTAAAAGTAACAGAACAATTGTTTCACTGTCAATTTATGAACTTTAGACTTCGAGCTGCTTCATGGGTTTTTTAACCCTTTCAACCCTACAGCCCCCTGTAGAGATTACTGATTATATATGCAAACAGTGTAGACCCTGATCAGAGGGCTCTGATAGGAGCCCTCTGATCAGGGTCTGCGCTGTTTGATATTTTCATTGGTTTTTGTTGTCATACCAAAGATGCAACAGTAGACTGGTTCAAAAGTTTTCTACTAGAAGAGTCCAAAAGGATTATAAATACCCACAAGAGATATTTAGGGTTGAAAGGATTAATCATTGCAAACAGTGTAGATCCAGACCAGCTGTCAAATTTAAGATGAGGCATTGGCTCAGGGTCTGCACTATTTGATACTAGACAAAATAAGTTGCTGATTTGGATGAACAGTCAAACCAGTATTTTGTTGCCAGGACTGAAATGAAAAGAAACTGGAAACTTTACAGAAATGTGACAGCTTAGTGCAGGAGAAGAGTAATGCAGAAAGCTCTGTCAATTATATGGAGCTTTAATTAGCATCACTTTTGTCATGCATTAAGTAAGTACATGTCTGTAACCATCTGTATGATTCTTTATTCAATGATGGCTGAATACAGATTTGACTTTGTTCTGTATAGACTGCTCCCTTTCTTGATCAACATACAGTCGAAACTCGATTCTTCGAACTCGCGTTACTTTTAACATACCCATATTTTAAAGTTAAAACGTGGCTAAGCCACGTTTTAAATTTAAAATAATGGTATGTTTGCTGTATGCGAGAGTGAATTATCAAAATTAGACTTAAAAAATATAAGTATGATCGATTTAAGCGAGTTTGAAGTATCAACTTTCGACTGTACTTGTAAAACGATCAGGAATATTGACAGGCATATTGTTGCTTATTGCAGGATACAATTTAGTTATGCAGAAAGCTACTTTCTGCATTACTTGTATGCTGACACTTGTCTTTTTAAAAAAAACAATGATGATTTGACTTTATTTGAATGCTGTTGAAGGGACATTTTAGTGTATTAACCCTTTCCCCCATAGAAGCGCCTTTTAGCGCATTCAGTTTATTCCTCCGCCGAAGAAAATAGTTCCAATTTATACAGTCATGAACATGTATCATAAGAAATATTTTCTTTTTTCTAGCAGGTGGAAGCTTAAAGCAGGCTGAAAGTAAAGCAGAATGCGCTGCGCATTCTGCTTTACTTTCAACCTGCTTTAAATAGTCGCCTATTTTCAAAACTAGAAACGGGCTATGGGGGAAAGGGTTACGGTTTGAGTAGTCTTTTTAACCCATAATTTGGCAGCTCAGTTGTAATAATGCAGGGAACATACATACATGATATACTGCATGAAACTGTCACATCATTTACAGTTAACATTGTGCTAAACAGCTAATCAAAAGATGAATGAACATTCAGTAATACAGACAGCAACTTAATACAGGACAAATTTAAAGCAGAAAGCTTTCTACTTTCTACTTTGTTAAAGCAGTTTTAAGAGAAAACCTGTAATTTTTTACTGCTGCTTAATCACAACTTTTGAATGTACTTAAAGCTTGCATGCCTTAAGCTTAGGGAGCAAAAAGGATAGATTACTTTCTGAATATTTAAACAACATTATAGATTATTTAGGCTTTTATCTTTGTGACCATACCAAGTGTAAATCAGTCTATCAGACCATACCCTGAAATCATGTTACAGTCCAATTTATATTTAATAAGGGGCCATGAGGCAATGATTAGAAGTCTTAAATACAGATTGCAGCTTAAAGGGACTCGCAACCGGATGGTGTACTTGTCAAAATAAAATAAAATACTCAAATAAAAGCAAATTTGTGGCATTATTTGGCTTCTGACATTAAAAAAATATGATCAGTCCAAAAAAAGTCTCAAGAATCGTCACTGAATCTTAGTTTTTTTAGATAATTTCCTTAGTTTTTCTATAGCGTTAGCTAACGGTATAGTTGTTGTTGTTGCTTCTCTACACGGGCTCAGACATAAACCCGAGCCGAATATGTAGCTATCAATCGCTACCAGTGAAGTACGTTAATTCGCTACCATATAGATAGAGAGTGCCAGTAGCCGCGTGGATAAAGGTGCTTCCTATTTTGTCATGTTTGTCTCCGCATGGAGGGTCACGGTTCGAATCCCACCAGAGCCACTTCTTTTTTTCTTTTTTTTAAATGCATTTTTTAACAGAATTGATTATCCTAAACTAAATCTTACCCATTTATATAAGCATTTGACATATATTTACAAATTACTATTTTTAATGCTAAATCCGGTTGCGAGCCCCTTTAAGTTCTCATTTTAATGCATTTATTTCTCCCCTCAAGGAGGAGTTCCTTTTTTTATACAGTCAAGAGTATGCACCATAAGACATATTTCCTTTATCCTAGCAGATAATAGCTTATAGAAGGCCGAAAAAAGCAGCATGCTCTTAAGGAAGCATTTGCTTTTCTTTCAGCTTGCTTTAAATACATAGCTTTCAATACTGAAAACAAGCCATGGAGTAAAGGGTTAACTCATCAACATGCGTCTTCAAAGAATTATAAGTGCTAACCCTTTACCCCACAGACTGTTTCTAGTTTTGAAGACAGGTGACCACTTGAAGCAGGTTGACAGTAAAGCAGAATGCACCTTAAGGTGCATTCTGCTTTACTTTCAGCCTGCTTTAAGCTACCATTTACTTGTTTGTAGAAACTAATTCTTACAGCATATATTCATGACTGTAAAACTATTTTCTTCAGTCCAGGAATAAACTAAATGCTTTAAAAGGCATACTTATGGGGTAATGGATATACTTAAGTGTGACTGCATTCATAGTTTTCTCTTTGACTGTTGGTGGTTTGAATGTGCTTTGTCTTGCTTGTAGTGTTTTGTGTGTCTGTTTTCCTGTAACAGTTTCTTTCCTAGTTTCTTTCCTAGCGTGTTTTACAGTGCTGAGTGAGTGCTCACAGGTTCATGGGTTTTGCAACCAGTATAATGTCATGGAGAAAAAAACTTTCCCAAAAGCTGATTGAACCCGTTCCTCCATAGCCTGATCCTCATCTTGAAGATAGATAACCACTTAAAGCAGGTTGAAAGTAAAGCAGGATGCGCCATAAGGCGCATTCTGCTTTACTTTCAGCCTGCTTTAACCTATTATATGCTAGAATTTAGAAATTATTTCTTTTTATACATAATCCATAACAGTTTGTAGTGCAACTATTTTCTTCAGCAGAGGAATAAATTAAAGGTGTAAAAAGGCACATTTATTGGGTAATTGGTATTTGTTGGGTAATTGGTTAGTGCAAAATGTACGATGCCAGATCAGATGCTGAGTAAATGCGTCATCTGATCAAGCTCTAAACTGTTACCATTTTCCCCAAAGCCCGTATCTAATATTGAAGATAGGTGAATATCACTTAAAAGTAGGTTGGAAGAAAAGCAAAATGCGCCTTAAGATGCATTCTGCTTTATTTTCAGCCTGGTTGAGGCTACGATTTGCTTAAATATAGAAACTATTTCTTATGATAAATACTTTCTTCAGTGTAGGTGTATATATGGGAGTTAATATATTTCTTGTAACATTTCATTGAATTATGTTTAGTTAAAACAAGGGGGAATACTGTTGTAGCCATTTCATTCTGATCCCACTCATATATTCTTCTCTAGTTTCTAAACCATTTGTTTTGGATTGCATTCAACTGTCAACTCTGCCAGTTCATTTCTCAATGTTTTTAATCCCTTTAGTGCTGGCACTTAGATATTTTGACCTTTGCTTGACACTCAGATCAAAACTATGCTTCTCACAGGAGAGGACTTACATAGGCAATGCCTGTTGTCCAATCCATTTCATTGTTTAACCCATAACCCCATAAATACACCTTTTTACACCTCTAATTTATCCCTCAAGGGAAGAAAATAGCTCCAATTTATACAGTTGTGAGTATTTAACATTACCAATAATTTTTATATTCTAGCAGCTGGTTAGCTTTTAAAAGCAGGCTGAAAGTAAATCAGAATCCGCCTTAAGGCGCATTCTGCTTTACTTTCACCTGCTTTAAGTGGTCATCCGTCTTCAAAACTAAAAATATGCTATGGGGTTATGGGTTAAATTAAAATTATGCACAAGTAGATTTCAGAATGAAGCATAAAATTGATTAATTCAACTCTTTACCTCATAGAAGTGCCTTTTAGTACTTTCAATTTATTTTTTCTCTGAAGACAATATTTGCAATTTATACAGTCAAGGATATGTACCATATGAAACAGGACATGTTCATGTCTATGTCAACTATTTTCTTCACTGGACATATCAATTACCCAATAGCCTGTTTCTAGTTTTGAAAATAGGTGACAATATAAAGCAGGTTGAAAGTAAAGCCGAATGCGCCTTAAGGCCCATTCGGCTTTACTTTCAGCCCGCTTTAAGCTACAACCTGCTAGAATAAAAAAAATATGCCGTATGATACATATTCATAACTGTATAAATTGGAACTATTTTCTTCAGCGGAGGAATAAACTGAATACGCTAAAAGGCGCTTCAATTTGGGAAAGGGTTAAAAGGTGTATCTATGAAGTAATGGATTAATACAGGTTGACAGACTCTTTGCTTGCAAATATCACAGAGGGTGGGGAAGGTTTCTGGATAATGCACTTACAGGGCTGCCATTTCTCCGGATTTTTCCAAAATCTTGGGCTTTTTATCCTAGCAGATTGTAGCTTAAAGCAGATTGAAAGTAAAGCAGAATGTGCCTTAAGGCACATTCTGCTTTACTTTCAACCTGCTTTAAGAAATCACACTTGAAAAATATTTTTTTGAAAATCTTAGGATTTTTCAAAACAACTTATGGCAGTCCTGCATTTATAAACAGGAATGGTGCTATTGATGCTGAGTTATGTGGCAGGGGTAGATTGTTTGTAGAAAATTTGGCGTGAGGCGTCATATAGAAAAGGCTTTTTAAGCTTTGTGCTGTTGTTGAGTGAAAGGTAAATGACTTCTGATTATAAATAAGTCATATTTTACAAGATGAAAGTTGATACAAAACTGTGTAACTCTTCTTGTAATAAAATGTTTTAAGACTTTAACCCATTCCCCAAAAATACACCATTTTACACCTTTGATTTATTCCTCCAATGAAGAAAACAGTTCAAAATTAAGCAGTCATGGATATGTATCACGAATCTTCTAGCAGATGGTAGCTTAAAGCAGGCTGAAAGTAAAGCAGAATGCGCCTTATGGCGTATTCTGCTTAACTTTCAACCTGCTGTAAGTGGCCACCTATCTTCAATACTATAAACAGGCTATGGGGTAATGGGTTAAGACTTTAACCTACAAACCCTTAGTGACACATGTATCCATACTTTACAGTGTACCAGTGAGGAGTACACTTGTCCTATGCAAAACGTGTAGATCCTGATCAGAGTGCTCCTACATAAGAGCCACCTGATCAGAGTCTGTACTGATTGTCATGTTACAATATACATGTATTGATAAAATCAGAGATTTATGCATAAATACTCATAGGAAAAAGGTTTAGGATCAAACTGCTTTAGTCTAATTTAATTACAGTAAAACCTCTATGTCACAACCACTAAAAAGAAGGCTAATTGATAATACAAAAGACAGGTGATAGCTAAATATATATCAAGGTGAAAATAAAACAGAAAGCTCCTGTTTCATATTGCTTTTAGCAGTCACCTGCCTTGGACACCTAATAATTAACACAATATAGTGGTTATAATACAGAGTTTTACTGTAGGTACAGTGGAGAATCTGTTATTCTTTCCCGTTTAAACGCAAACATACGCAAACGCAAAACACTAAAACGTAGAAAAGTACAACTTTTGGACAATTCAGATAATTCATGTTTATCTTGGTGGCAAACAGATTGGAGCCTGATCAGACGCCGGGTTACCCGGCGTCTGATCTGGCTCCAAACTGTTTGCACTGCAAATAATAGTTTTAGCGTAAACGCGTTTATTGGGAAAGAATAACAGATTCTCCACTGTACTTGTTGGATCAAAGTAAGAAAATGGTTCCTTGAAGCATGGAGGAAGTATACCCGTTATACTTCCTCCATGCTTGAAGGAAAGGTTAAGACCTAAATATTGACTTTACTACGTCCAACAATTTGGTTTTATTGAGTTTCATGAAATTATTACAATTAATTGTTAGCAACTTTAAAAAATACAGGCAACATTTCCAGTAAATAGTTTATTGACCTCTGACTCAAAGATTGATATTTGCTCCTAACTTTAAACTCTAGTTTCAATTATTGCCTCTTGACAATGGCAGATTTATTTAAATGCTCTTTCTGGAAAAAAATGACTGAATTTTGTTTTTGATCTTATACTCTGTGTATTAGTGAAATCAATTAAATTGTTATGTTTTGTCTCTGTTTGTGAATGTTTATTGGTGCTGTTTCATTTGTGAATATCAGCTGTGTTCAGTTGACCCTTTACTTCATAGACACTGTACACATTTTATGCATTTAATTTTTTCCTCCACTATAGATACAGTGGAGAAAACGTTATTCTTTCCCAATAAACGCGTTTACGCTAAAACTATTTTTTCCATTGCAAACAGTTTGGAGCCAGATCAGATGCCGGGTAACCCGGCGTCTGATCAGGCTCTAAACTGTTTGCCACTCAGATTAAAATAAATGTTCAGGATTGTCAATAAAATGTATTTTTCCACGTTTTAGTGCAATGCGTTTGCGTACGTTTGCGTTTAAACGGGAAAGAATAACAGATTCCCCACTGTAATAGTTCCATTTTATACAGCAGGGAATATATACAGCATAAGAAATGTTTCCTATACCCTAGAAGATGATGAGGTATCTTTAAGTTGGCTGGAAGTAAAGCTTAATGTACATTCTGCTTTACTTTCAACCTGCTTTAAGTAGTCACCTTCAATACTAGAATCAGGCTATTGGGTAATAGGTTAACCAATTATCCCATAGCCTGTATTAAGTTGTTAAGGTAGGTGACCACTTAAAGTAGGTTGAAAGTAAAGCAGAATGCGCCTTAAGGCCCATTCTGCTTAATTTTCAGCCTGCTCTAAGCTACCTTCTGTTAGAATATAGAAAGTTTTCCTTATGATACATATTCATGACTGTTTAAAGTGGAGCTATTTTCTTCAGTGGAGGACTAAATTAGAGGCATAAAAATGTGTATGTATGAGGTTATGGGATAAATAAGATTGAGTTTTCAGAATTGATTGGCAGACATGATAAAACTTAACTTTATCTGTATTTATTTTCTGTCATTTCAGATATAGCAGTTTACCAGGCATAGGATATCAACGACAAGGCCAAAGATAAACAATGATGCTGACTTTGATTTCTCGAACACGCTTAACTGGAACTATCCGATAGTTCGACACATAAACTGCATTATTTCATGTTCCATTATGTCAAACATACCCATATTTCAAAGTTAAAACGTTTGATTAACCAAGTTCAACTGTATTGGCCTGTGTCACAGTACACACGAACTGTGTTATAATACATTTAGACGGTGTCAAATGATTACCCGTGTTACAACTATTGTAACACTTTGAAAGATGAAAATGAGCTTAATCAAAGAAAATCTGTTACATCTCTCAGAATGGGTCAGCCTGACAGGTTAAAATGGAAGTGTTCATTATGGAACATCATCATAAAAGTTGACATAAAACTTACGCATCTCATTAATTGTATCCCTTAGTACGGAATCCATACCATCAATCTTGTAGATAAATTGATAGGCCCCAAGATTATGTAGCATATGAAAGATTTGAGATCATTCTCAAGCATTTGATTCATCAAATTTAAGCAAAAGCTCCAATCTACCCAATCAAATGCTAGAGAACAATCCCAGATTCAACTCAAAATGCATTGAAACCTTGGACCCAGAAAGAGGAGTAATGCGGAACAATTGTAATGCAGAAAGCTCCTGTAGAAGCTTACTGTGACACAACTTTTCTTCAAATAACAGTTATGGATCTGTCTTTTAACCCATTACCCCATAGTCTGTTTCTAGTTTTGAAGACAAGTTACCACTTAAAGCAGGTTGAAAGAAAAGCAGAATGCGCCTTACGGCACATTCTGCTTTACTTTCAGCCTGCTTTAAGCTACCATCTGGTAGAATTTAGAAAATATTTGTTGTGGTACATATTTATGGCTCTATGAATTGGAACTATTTTCTTCAGTGGAAGAATACATTAGAGGTGTAAAAAGGCGTATTTATGGGGTAGTGGGTGAAGACCCACTTTGTGTCTCCTTAACCCTTTCTCACATAGTTTTCAGTGTTGTTTGACAGATGCTTGTTTAAGCATACTGAAAGTAAAGCAGAAAGCTCCTGAAGGAGAAACAGGCTATATGGTAAAGGATGAATGAGGAAAGGGATAACTGGGTAGACAGTGATCATCTATATTTCTATAGGATCTGCAAATTCCAGCTAATGTGCTCCCAGTATTGTAAGGAATTTTAGAGTTGCTTTTCAACATCTTGGTGTCATTTTCTGGATTGAGATTATTAGCATATATTAGACCCATCAGGTATTTACTATTTAACCAACCCATACTCATATGTTTGTGTATTATACTCATATCTTCGTACATTCCAATATTTTTGTATAATAAAATAAATTATTTACACTAGCTGGGTACTTGTTTCAACCCTTTCCCGGTTAGCTTATTGTACAGTGGAGAATCTGTTATTCTTTCCCGTTTAAACGCAAACGTACGCAAACGCAAAGCACTAAAACGTAGAAAAGTACAACTTTTGGACAATTCTGATATTTCATGTTTATCTTGGTGGCAAACAGTTTGGAGCCTGATCAGACGCCGGGTTACCCGGCGTCTGATCTGGCTCCAAACTGTTTGCAATGGAAATAATAGTTTTAGCGTAAACGCGTTTATTGGGAAAGAATAACACATTCTCCACTGTAGGTGTTAAAGAAAGGTGGTTGGTTTAATCAGGCTGAGAAAAGCAGAAGGATTTCTGTTTTCAGCCTTCAAACTTGAACCTGTCAGAATGCAGGGCAGATATTCTCTGGCTCTTTAACAGGGCGTGATCAAGGCATGAATAGGTGTCTCAATGTGCTAAAAGACGCTTCTATAGGGGAAAGGGTTAAAGACTGAATCTGAGCCTTACAGCGTTGATTAACCCATTACCCCATAAATACGCCTTTTTACGCCTATATTCTATTTCTCCACTGAAGAAAGTATTTCCCTTTTATACAGTCTTGAATATGTATCATAAGAAATATTTTCTATATCCTAGTAGATAAAAGCTTAAAGCAGGCTGAAAGTAAAGCAGAATGTGCCTCAAGGCACATTCTGCTTTACTTTCAACCTGCTTTAAGTGGTCACCTATCTTCAATACTAGAAAAAGGCTAGGAGGTAATGGGTTAACAAGGGTCTGGCTTTATGATCCACAAAGGTCTATAATAATGCTGTTAAGCTTAATAACCCCTTCATGTGAGAATATAGATATTCTTTTGGTTGTATCTGAAAGTCTCTTAGTTACCGCATAATATACTACATACATGCCAATAATCAAAATTCTGCTTCTTACTGTTTTGAAATTAACAAACTAGGTTTTTGTTTTGCAGAAAATCAAACTATCATTATGCTTTGACTCATATAACACTAACAACCACTAGGCTCACATTTGAAAACAGATGAAATGCCAAGTAATTAAGTATGATATGATTTGGCTACAAACTGTCTTACTATTGTATTGAAATTTTTATTTAACCCATTACCATAGCCTGTTTCTAGTTTTTAAAACAATTTACTACTTAAAGCAGGTTGAAAGTAAAGCAGAATACACCTTAGGGTGCATTCTGTTTTACTTTCAGCCTGCGTTAAGCTACCATCTACTAGAATATAGAATATATTTCTTATGTTGCATACTCATTATAGTTCAAATTGGAACTATTTTCTTCAGTGGAGAAATATATTACAGACATGAAAAGGCATATTTATGGGGTAATGGGTTAAAGCTATAGAACATTACACCAAAGTTGTTAATACCCCATAAATTACCATGATAAGGGTTAAGCTATAGGAAACTTATCAGAGCTTTCTGCACCTGAATTAAGCAGTAACCTGTGTTTACGAATCTCCATGTTTTATTCAATAAATGTCCACTGAACACTGGTTTCCATGTACATAGTCACATGCTTAACCCTTTACCAAATAACCCGAATATAACATTAAATACAGGTTATCAATTAAAGCAGGTTGAAAGTAAAGCAGAATGTGCCTTAAGGCACATTCTGCTTTACTTTCAGCCTGCTTTAAACAACCATCTGCAAGGCTATATAAAATATTTGTTATGGTTATTGTTCATGAATGTATAAACTGGAACTATTTTCTTCAGCAGAGGAATAAATAAGATACGCTAAAAGTCGCTTCTATAGGATAAAGGGTTAAAGCATAACCTCTCCATTAGTAAGAAGATGAGTCTGTTCAGTCGCTTTTTTATATACAGGTTTGTTTGTTGTAGGGTGAACATAATGCCGGAAGTTCCTATTAGAGCTTTCTGCATTGTTTTCATACTGTATAAAACAGGTCTTCTTTCTGAAGAGCTCTCCATGATACAATCAATGAGTGTTCTCTTAGCTCTTTCACTGCCAATGGGGCCAATAGTCCACTTTGCAAACAGTTTGGATCCTGATCAAACACAACATAATGCGATGTCTGATCAGGATCCAAACTGTTTGACACTCTTTTTAAGATTTCTTCAGTCAAAACAGACTTAAAGCTGAATTTAAAAATATTGCAGACGACACTATCAATGCAGACAATATTTTGGCAGTAAGAGGGTTAAAGCAGACGGTAAAACTTGGCAGGGAAAGAGTTAACCCATTACCCTATAACTCATTTCTAGTTTGGAAGACACCATGACCAGTACATATTTAAACCAGGTTGAAAGTAAAGCAGAAGGCACCTCAAGGCACATTCTGCTTTACTTTCAGCCTGCTTTAATCTACCAGGATAAAGAAAATATTTCTGACAAGACATGTACATGTCTGTATAACTAAAATGGAACTATTTTCTTCAGCGGAGGAATTCATTAAAAGCGTATTTATGGGGTAATGGGTTAAAACAAGATAGAATATACATTCTGTCATTTGTGATTGTGTGTAAACATGTATTAGGTTGAATATACAGTAAATCCCTGCTATTACGACCACTAAAACGAAGGCTAATATATTGTATATAGACAGGTGACAGCTTACAGCAAGGTGACAGTAAAACAGAAAGCTCCTTCAGGAGCTTTCTGTTTTACTGTCACCTTGCTTTAAGCAGTCACCTGTCGTAAACGACCTAGTAATTAACATACTTTTGTGTTCATAATAGAGAGTTTCTACTGTAATTATTAATGTTGTAAATTTATATCCAGAGTTCCAGGTAAGAGCGGCTAATTATCAAATACAGTGGAGAAAACGTTATTCTTTCCCGTTTAAATGCATTGCAAAAATGAAGAAAATGACAATTTTTTGACAATTCTGAATGTTGATTTTAACCTGGACAGCAAACAGATTGGAGCCTGATCAGACGGCGGGGTACTCGGCGTCTGATCTGGCTACAAACGGTTTGCATTAGATATTAATAGTTTTAGCATAAACATGTTTATTGGGAAAGAATAACGTTTTCTCCACTGTAATTAGAATCCTTATTCCTCTAAGAAAAATCATGATGGGACTACTCATCAGAATCGTTTAGATGGTTCTCATTATATAGTAGTCACATCAAATGATTTTGTGCAGACATCCAAGAGAACATGCTGAATTTTGAATTTAACCCTCATCATGCTAAATTGTTGTCTGCTGCAAATAAACTCATAATCACCTTTTATGCTTTTTGAACTTAGTAAATGATGAATGTGAGTGACAAACAGTTTGGATCCAAATCAGACGCCACATTTTGTGGCGTCTGATCTGGATCCAAACTGTTTGCATATGTTAGCCAAGTCGCACTAAGCATGATAAGGATTAAAACACTCCCCTCTTACCTGGAGCCTTGTAATAAACTAATAACCATGCATCATCTTTGGCATAATACTCAATTATATTGTATAGATGACCTACAATGCCTATAGAAATATATTTTGTATACAAATCTTGTTAACCATGATTGTGTTTGCCCATACAAATTAGCCCATTGATGTCTGATATTTTTCAACCGATCCCACCATCAGCAATATCAGGCAGGAAAGTATACAGTATCCTTGAGGAACCCTTCACTGCATTTATACAGGGTACAGTGTTTATTTGCAAACAGTTTGGATCCTGATCAGACACCGCTTAAAGCGGTGTCTGATCAGGATTAAAACTGTTTGTCACTGAATAGGTCTTCACTGTTTGTCATTGTATCATTGATGAACACTGATGCTAGGCATTAAATGGGTCAATTGTCGCATTGTTATGGGCATTTTGTCAGATAGATATGTTTTGTATGAAAATATACATTGCCATATTACAGAAAGTGTTATTCCTTATTTCAAAGCCTTGTCTCAATACCGGTAGGTTGTCCAATTAAAACACACCTGAATTACATAATTGAACAGATTTAGTAAAATTGTCCTACAGGGACCACTCTAAAGAAGGAAGGTTTGCTTCAGTTTTAGCTCATCTGAGCAAAGTGTATCTTTGGAGTCCAAATTGAGAGAAAATATCATTAACATTAACATATATCAATACTAGTGTTACTGCAAGCAACGGGTTTCCTGCACATGTGAACAATGTAAACCTAGATTATTGCAGCATCTGCAAAGAAGCTACATTGTCTCCAATATTGTAAAGCTACTCCCCTCCCAAATATGATATGCAGCCAGTTAAAACACAATAAGTCGAAAGGCTTCTATGCATTCAATATTGTAAAACCAATCCCATTCCCGTTTTCATAAAGTATCCAAAAAGAAGTAAATAATGGCCAGTAACATGTGGACTTGCAATTTCTGGTCATGCAACTAATGGGATAACTGAGTAAATGTTGTACAGTATATCCTGTGTGAAGCATTTGCTGCTCATGCAACCAATGGGATAACTGAGTAAATGTTTTACAGTATATCCTGTGTGAAGCATTTGCTGCTCATGCAACCAATGGGATAACTGGGTAAATGTTGTACAATATAAACTATGTTAAGCAGTCAGTTAAAACACACAGAGTCGAAAGGCTTCTATGTATTCAATCCCAAAAGAAGTAAAAAATGGCCAGTAGCATTTAGACTAGTGCATTTCTTGTCATGCAACCAGTGGGATAACTGAATAAATGTACAGTATATTAACCTGTGTGAAGCATTTGCTGGTCATGCAACCAATGGGATAACTAAGTAAATGTTGTACAGTATAACCTGTGTGAAGCATTTGCTGCTCATGCAACTAATGGGATAACAGGGTAAATGTTGTACAATATAAACTATGTTAAGCAGTCAGTTAAAACACAATAAGTCGAAAGGCTTCTATGTATTCAATCCCAAAAGAAGTAAAAAATGGCCAGTAGCATTTAGACTAGTGCATTTCTTGTCATACAACCAGTGGGATAACTGAGTAAATATACAGTATATTAACCTGTGTGAAGCATTTGCTGGTCATGCAGCCAATGGTATAACTAAGTAAATGTTGTACAGTATAACCTGTGTGAAGCATTTGCTGGTCATGCAACCAATGGGATATCTGAGTAAATGTTGTACAGTATAACCTGTGTGAAGCATTTGCTGCTCATGCAACTAATGGGATAACTGGGTAAATGTTGTACAATATAACCTGTGTGAAGCATTTGCTGGCCATGCAACCAGTGGGATAACTGAGTAAATGTACAGTATATTAACCTGTGTGAAGCATTTGCTGGTCATGCAACCAATGGGATAACTGAGTAAATGTTGTACAGTATAACCTGTGTGAAGCATTTGCTGGCCATGCAACCAATGGGATATCTGAGTAAATATACAGTATATTAACCTGTGTGAAGCATTTGCTGGTCATGCAACCAATGGGATAACTGAGTAAATGTTGTACAGTATAACCTGTGTGAAGCATTTGCTGGCCATGCAACCAATGGGATAACTGAGTAAATATACAGTATATTAACCTGTGTGAAGCATTTGCTGGTCATGCAACCAATGGGATAACTGAGTAAATGTTGTACAGTATAACCTGTGTGAAGCATTTGCTGGCCATGCAACCAATGGGATATCTGAGTAAATATACAGTATATTAACCTGTGTGAAGCATTTGCTGGTCATGCAGCCAATGGTATAACTGAGTAAATGTTGTACAGTATAACCTGTGTGAAGCATTTGCTGGCCATGCAACCAGTGGGATAACTGAGTAAATGTACAGTATATTAACCTGTGTGAAGCATTTGCTGGTCATGCAGCCAATGGTATAACTGAGTAAATGTTGTACAGTATAACCTGTGTGAAGCATTTGCTGGCCATGCAACCAATGGGATATCTGAGTAAATATACAGTATATTAACCTGTGTGAAGCATTTGCTGGTCATGCAACCAATGGGATAACAGAGTAAATGTTGTACAGTATAACCTGTGTGAAGCATTTGCTGCTCATGCAACCAATGGGATAACTGGGTAAATTTTGTACAATATAAACTATGTTAAGCAGTCAGTTAAAACACAATAAGTCGAAAGGCTTCTATGTATTCAATCCCAAAAGAAGTAAAAAATGGCCAGTAGCATTTAGACTAGTGCATTTCTTGTCATGCAACCAGTGGGATAACTGAGTAAATATACAGTATATTCACCTGTGTGAAGCATTTGCTGGTCATGCAGCCAATGGTATAACTAAGTTAATGTTGTACAGTATAACCTGTGTGAAGCATTTGCTGCTCATGCAACCAATGGTATAGCTAAGTAAATGTTGTACAGTATAACCTGTGTGAAGCATTTGCTGCTCATGCAACTAATGGGATAACAGGGTACATGTACAGTATATTAACCTGTGTGAAGCATTTGCTGGTCATGCAACCAATGGGATAACTGAGTAAATGTTGTACAGTATAACCTGTGTGAAGCATTTGCTGGCCATGCAACCAATGGGATAACTGAGTAAATATACAGTATATTAACCTGTGTGAAGCATTTGCTGGTCATGCAACCAATGGGATAACTGAGTAAATGTTGTACAGTATAACCTGTGTGAAGCATTTGCTGGCCATGCAACCAATGGGATATCTGAGTAAATATACAGTATATTAACCTGTGTGAAGCATTTGCTGGTCATGCAGCCAATGGTATAACTGAGTAAATGTTGTACAGTATAACCTGTGTGAAGCATTTGCTGGCCATGCAACCAATGGGATATCTGAGTAAATATACAGTATATTAACCTGTGTGAAGCATTTGCTGGTCATGCAACCAATGGGATAACTAAGTAAATGTTGTACAGTATAACCTGTGTGAAGCATTTGCTGGCCATGCAACCAATGGGATATCTGAGTAAATATACAGTATATTAACCTGTGTGAAGCATTTGCTGGTCATGCAGCCAATGGTATAACTGAGTAAATGTTGTACAGTATAACCTGTGTGAAGCATTTGCTGGCCATGCAACCAATGGGATAACTGAGTAAATATACAGTATATTAACCTGTGTGAAGCATTTGCTGGTCATGCAGCCAATGGGATAACAGAGTTAATGTTGTACAATATATAACATGTGTTGAACAGCCAGTTAACACAAATAGAAAGGCGTGTATAAAGGTAACAGCTTAATACAGAACAAACGTAATGTAGAAAGCTCCTACATTATTGTTGCCTGCATTAAACAATTATTTTTCTTTGGATATTCCCCATGCCTTATCCACGAGTGGCTGCTTATCACACAGTTGTACAAACCGTGTTGCAACCTGGATCAACATTGAACTTTATCTTGCTGAACCTGATTCAACCGTCCCCCATGATGTTACCTATATATACATGTAGAAGCAAATAGTACAGACTACAGACTTGCAGTCAAGTCTTTTAAGGGCTTATGTAGTAACCCATTACCCCCAAAATACGCATTTTTACGCCTCTAATTTATTCCTCCATTGAAGAAAATTGTTCAAATTTATACAGTCATGAATATGCACTATAAGAAAGAAATGATTGATCCTAGCAGATGGTACCTTAAAGCAGGCTGAAAGTAAAGCAGAATGTGCCTTATGTTGCAGTCTGCTTTACTTTCAATCTGCTTTAAGTGGTCACGTGTCTTCAGAACTAGAAACATGCAATGGGGTAATGAATTAACATACTTATAGTGAGTTTTCAGAAGTGCTAGAGTGCTATTGAAATAATACTATTAACCTATGCTAACCCAATCAAATATAGTTCAAATACCACAATTGTTCTCTTCACAGGTATACTGTTTGGAAAGGGTGTATACGTGTCGCTAGTTTTCTATGGAATAAATAACCCACATTCAAAAGAAAATGATGTTAGTCCGCCCATGTATGCAACTCATGCGTGTACCTCTTGTCCCGAGCATAATTCTTATACCACATCAGTTACAGATACCACATTTGATATGTGAGTACATTTTGAGATCGCATAGTGTCACCATGACCTTGAGCTCGATCATAGGAGCGCACTGTATTTCCTATACTACATTAGCTAGGGACACACATTTTGATGTGTGAGTACAGGTTGTGATGTCAGAGTGTCGCATACCATTTTCAGATCAATGTCAGTGATCTTTGACCTCATTATTTCCTATTCCTCATCCAAAATGTGTGTGTAAGTACATATTGGGATTCTGGAGTGTTGCATACCATTTTCTGGTCACGTTGACCTTGACCTTTAATCTCATTTATAGAAAAATCTTGTCTATAAGATACATCATCTAGAGATACTTAGTAAGTTGTATAAGTAATATTTTGAATGGCGAAGTGCTATGTGCCATTTCAGGTCTCTGTAACATTAATCTGACCTTTGACCTCAGGTTTGTCCGGAGCATATACATGTACTTTTCTTTACCAGCTAGCCATACCAAATTAGAACTGTACGTACATCTTGGGATTTCAGAGTGTTAAGTACTATATTCAGGTCATTATGGCATCACAAAAAACCACAACCTTGCCCGGAGTACATCTTTGAATTGTATATGAACCCGTACACTTCTCTATCTTCAGTCAGGCATGCCTACATTTCAGTGTCTTTTTCTTTCCTATGACGAAAACAGCGGACTAGGTTATGTCGATTCTTAGTGTAAGATAGAGACACATAAATGCAGGGCTGCCATAAGTTGACATGAACAATCCTAAGATTTCCAATTTTGCATTTTTCAAGTGCGATTTTAGGAATCGTACCTTTACCCCATCGTCTGTTTTTAGTTGTGTTGACACATGGCTGCTTAAAGCAGACTAGAAGTAAAGCAGAATGCGCATTAAGGCACATTCTGCTTAACTTTCAGCCTGCTTTAAGCTACCATGTACAAGAAAAAATCCGAAGATTTAGGAAAAATCCGGAGAAATGGCAGCCCTGTAAATGATAAGTTTGTATTGTTTCTGTTATTTGTGTGATATAGGTACATCACTGATTGAAAGACGTAGTTCTTTGCCGTATAATCATTAAACTTTCTAAACTCAACATGTAATAAAATATCGAAAATTATATCTTTTGAAACCATATATTTAATATTTTAATCTGCGTAGCAAACAGTTCTGATCTAGCCCCATACGGTTTGCAATAGACATTCAGTTGTTTAGTGCAAACGCGTTTATTGGGAAGTAAAGTACACTCGTGGTCGTAATAGAGAGATGTTACTGTACTAAACAGTGTCAGCATAAATAAGGCTTTGACGCCAATAAACATATCGTTCTCAACATCAACTCATCTAGAATATGTATCAGATTACAGATAAGTGTAAGATGAGGAAGTATTGGGTCTTTGGTAAACTTGGCTTCATTACTTTACATTATTTGTAGGCAGAAAATCTCAGCAGGTAATAAATCATTCAACCCTGGCGACGAAACCAACAGTGTGATTGTGAAGAGAATGCTTGTCCTATATACAAACAGTGTAGACTCAGATTAGAGGGATTCTAAAGGTGCACTCTGATCAGGGTCTATTCTGTTTGTAATGTTGCTATATACTGCAGAAAGCAATCGTATATAGTCCTAAAATGAACTTTAATTAATTGTATACTGAGATTGTCCATTCAGGGGTGAATGAGTAAATCTATTTATTATGGACAACACGGCGAACGAAAAACAAAGATATTACATGTACTGTCAAACCACTGTTAAGCGACCACCTATTGTTAAAGCATAGGTTTATATATCATATGCTTCTTCCTTCATAATACAGTAAAACCTCTCTATTACGACCACTAAATTGTGTTTATTAGCAGGAGTTTCAGACAGGTGACTGCTTAAAGCAATGTGACAGTAAAACAGAAAGCTCATTTAGGAGCTTTCTGTTCTACTGCCACATTGCTTTAAGATGCAACCTGTCTTATACAATCAATTAACCTTCGCTTTAGTGGTTGTAATAGAGAGGTTTTACTGTAGTTTTCAGACGAGTGACTGATTAAAGCAGACTGAATGTATGGACTTTTTGTTTACCTACAGCCTTCTTTAAGCAGTCAGCTGACATAGCGTAGGAGGAAATATGTCCTATGTCCTATGTTTCCTAGAGTAAAGAAGCCATAACCATGATGGAAAAATATATATTAGTGTTACTATATACAGTCTTTAGTCGATGTTTGACTGATCAGAGACAATATATTAGAAAAAAAAACCCAGTCCAAACCCTGATCAGAGGACTGCGCAAAGAGCCAATTTATCTGGGTGTACATTGTTTACATAGGACAAGTTACTCTTCACAGGTACATGGTTCGTAAAGAACGAGTAAACTCATCGATATGGCTCATTAGCAGTTAAAGACAAATGTCAGTTTATTCATACTACTACTGCTACTACTGATTCTGCTGCTGCTACCACCGCTACTATTAATTATAACGATATTGATAAAACTTGCTATAGATAATAATAAAAATAATAATAGTAATAATAATCTTTATGTAAAATGAAATGCAGAAAGCTACTGTAAACTCCGTAATCAGTACGTTTGCGCTCAGGGTGAGCTGTAAGGATCGCTTTTCATCCGGCGTCCGTCCGTCCACAATTGGTTCGTTAGCACTCTAATGGCTACACATCTTATTGTATCTTACATAAACTTGGTCTAAATGTTTGCCTCATTGAAATTTAGGCCACATTTAAATGTGGGTCAAAACCTAGGTCACAAGGTCAAATCATAGAAAAACCTTTTTAAAACTCTAGAGGCTACAAATCTCAATAGATCTTCATAATAAAACTTGGTAAAAAAGATTGCATTTTTAAAGTCTAGGTCAGTTTGAATGTGGGTTATGTTTTATCAAAAAGAATGTCACTAGGTCTGTTAACATTCTAGAGGCTACACATTTCTCTAGATCTAAATGAAACTTATTTATTAAAATCTAGGTCAGATTTGAATGTGGGTCAAATGCCGAAAATTGGGGTAAGTCACTAGGTCAAATCAAGAAAAAAAACATTGTTTGCACTTTAGAAACCACATTTTGTACTTAATCTTTAAATAAATTGATTAGTATGTTTCTATAAATGTAAACTAGGTCAAGTTCGTATATGGATCACCATCGGTGAAAAACAAGGTCACAAGGTCAAATTATAGAAATACACTGTAGTCCAGCGGATAGAGGATAATCGTGCACTTTGTGGTAAAAAGCATCAAACTTGGCACATAGGCTTATCATGCCATTCAAAAGAAATAAGTTATAGTGCCATCCTCGAGTTGACCCATGACCTCTTTGGCAGCCATTTTTAAAAATGACAAACAAAATCATTGTACCTTGTGATTTTCAAGAGTTCAAGTCCTAACCTTGGGTGATCTTGCATATTGCTTGTTTAATCAATAAAATACTTGCCTAATGAGTTTTAGTGATAACTGGAACAAATATTGCTTTAAATTTAACAATTCAACATGTTTAATTTAATTTTAATAAGAAAAGCAATAGATGTAACGTATTAAAGCTGCACAACTTTAATTCGACCCAAGTAAATCACATCAAAGAAATCAAGATATTGTTCTATGTATGTTGTTGATTTTAAAGATAACACATCTTCAAACAGGCTAATATTAGCTTGTTAATAACACTTCTTATCTATTTGGCGACTATTTATTATTGTTCGCCATGTTCACCGAATGGTGGTTTGTACATACGATCAATTCAATTCTATTCAATATTTTATTATGCAATTAGGCCTCCGGCCCATACTCAAATATATAATATAATACAAAGCTCAATACATACGCATGTGTGTGAGGTATATATAGTTGGCTCATATATCAATGCAAAACCAAGCAATGTTTTGATTTAACAACAATTGTACATAACTGACATCCTATTCAAAATCAATGTTGACAGAGATAAGTGCAACCTGTTACGATCCTACCTGTTCAATTTGCAAACATTGTCTGCTTTCGAAAGTGTTCATTTAAATAAGTAAATCTAGGGAGAAGATAAAAACTACACAGTCAGGTGAACAAAGTATTCCCAATTTGAAGAGGAAATAGAATTTATTAATGAAATATGAATTGTAGGGTGTTTTCATGGCTTATGAAAGCTAGCACATCTACTAAGATTGTGTCTCATATTACTCATGCCTGTTTTTCTTAGAATACAGTAGAAATATTATTCAAGCCTTTAGCATCAGTTTTACAAAACTTGAATGTATTTGTGTGGTTCATTTATGTTTTTACCAGAGAATTATAGTATTATTTCATAGAAATGCTGAGGTGGCATCTAAACTAGATATAAGTTCAAAATGAATATATCCTAATACAAAAGCATAGGTTTTTGAATTTATGAATCACAATAACTGTAAATGATCAAATTATTTGTAAATCGATGCTTAACCTTTTCCCCACTAACTAATTATCATGCAAAATGAACAAATTTAAAGATTCAATCAAGGGGACATATGATGTGCAAATACTGTTTATGTATCCTTTCAGTCAAAAACATTTGTAAGTCTAATAGGTTGGAAAGATTGTACAGGGGTATAATTCGCTTAAAAGATAAGGGAAATCCTTTGTTACTCATCCATTATTTAAAAGAGCAAATGTTATGCATGGTGTATAAGCTTAACAGAAAATTTGGTCAAATCATTACAAATGGCACTTGTTTTATTGCGTCTGGACAGAAGAAAAGGCAAAATACAAATACTGTTCAATTTACCACTTTTCTTTAAAGTTCCATTTCATCAAATTATAAATACAAAACACCGAAAGGTAAACTATTGACAGAAACTCGGTTGGTAAACTTATGGGAAAGACATAGTGCAAGAGACTGCTTGTAATGTGTAACCAAAAAGGCAGGAACGATCTGTTTTTAGAGAAGTCTGTTCATCAGAGAAATCCATTACATAAGACACTATCGTGAAATGTTTTATGAAAGAGTGCAAAAATAAGTGTATAACTACGGGTAGATAACTTCAAGTAAATCTTGACTAAACACAAGTACTGATGTAGGTCAAGTGTCACAGTTTAAACCATTGTTAAGAAAGCAGCTCAGTTTACAAGCTCGTTTAATTAATATGGATGCATTGTTCTTCAAGTGCAACTGTTTGTGATGGCATATCAGTATTCAGCTTGGATATGTAGATTTTAGTTGTACTGAGATGTGGTGGTTTCCCTTTTACCAGTACAATAAGTCGCGTGGGTTCCCTATTAGTATTCAAGATATAGGTAAACTTCACCACAGTCACCCATAAACTATCAGAGAAACCATGAGCGACCTTTTACTGTCAAAATAAGAAACCAATCAGTCTTGCAAACATTGCATTAGAGTCAGCAGATGAACAAAGATGAATTATGGGTTATTTGGTTGACAGAATCTCTATCTGGTTTATTAAGCGGGTTTGTAAGTTAGGCATGATTTGAACATTTAGTAAATAAATCTGAAAGAGTAGCTGATTTGACAATCACGAGGATGTGGAAAGTCCAGTAAAAACAACATTCACCTTGATGTTAAAGCCCTAAAAGAAGTTAAACATTGACTTTGACAGTCCGTTTTCAGATGCCTTAATACTGTTTCAGAAAAACCACTATTGATGCAGTGATACACATTCTTTATCAAATTAGACAAAAAGACAGGTGCAGTTTGAAACCTTCTCCAATGAATGACTTTTAGACATGATTTAGTGATGAATCTCTGTAAATGAACTTAATCTAACTTGTTGGTTCACTAAACACAATATTAGGTCTTTTAAAATGATATTTCTGCCAAAATATCATTTTCTCTGGACTGTATATTGCATGCCAGGTTCTTCCCTCTTCCATATTTGATAGGGTTAAGCTCAGGGAATGTACATTTGTAAAGACTAAGTTGTACATTTAGAAATTTGGAGTCGCTTAGTCCTTTAATATTAATTTGGGCAGCGAACGTTTATTAATTCAATGTATGTCGGAATAAGCAGTTAATAACATCACATAAATATGCACAAAACATATTCAAGTCGAATGTAGATGTCTAAAGCATAAAAACCAATGGGATACTATCAAAACTTGGTATCTGAAATACAAGGTGAGGCAAACGTGAGGTGAAAAAATTAAGATGCCACAATGATAAATGATAATACAGCCCTATCTTATTGATAGACATATCTTTTAAACTTAGAAATCAAAAGAGAACTTATCTTGTATTTCTTTAAAACAGATTTTGTTAGATTGCCTGCTAAAATATTTGATCAGCAAACTACCGCTATGTGCGAAAACAGTTAAGAAGTGCTAAAAATGCCCATCGAAGTTGACCGAACACTGGAGATAGAAATAAGTTGCATCAAGCTCCATGTCACGTTTTCAGCTCACCAGAGCACAAAGTGCTCAAGGTGAGCTATTGTGATACCGCTCTGTCCGGCGTCCGTCGACCGTCCGCGCCAACATTTTGGGTTTATGGCTCTAGGTGACGTAACACAGAACAAAAAAAAACAATAGAGCTGTTCATTCCGTTAGTCCATGTTGGCTCTATGTGGCTTGTTTTGGGTTTATGTGGCTTCTTTTTGTGGCTTTTCACACCTTTTTAACAATGGGAAAGTCACATAAACCTGAAATGTTAGAACGTCCGTCCGTCAACAATTGCAAACGACTTCTTCTCTGAAACCAATTGCCCGAGTGTAACCAAACTTCATCAGAATCACCAGTAGGGAGGGGGAATGAAAAGTTGTTAAAAAATTGTGGGTGGGGTAATTTGTTTGGTTGCCATGGCAACCGCGCACAATATCTAGAAAAATCGTCTTCTCCGAAACTACTGGTCCGATTTCAAGTTAGTTTTCACCAAAATGTTTTTCAATGGATAGACTTTAAAAGTTGTTCAAAGAAATTTGATCCGTCAAAAAACATGGCCGCCAGAGGGCGTGGTCAATTTCGGTGTTCGGAAATATCGAATTAAAGGTTAAAAACATTCTAGAAGTCATATTTTTGGTTATATCTTTATGAAATTTTGTCAGTGTCATGACCTTAATAGAATATAGGTCGTACATGCATGTATGTCATGCCAGATCATAAAGTAGGTCAGTAGGTCAAATCACAGAAAAAGCTTTTTGACACTCAAGCTGCCATATGTTTAGCCCAATCTTCTTGAAACTTGCTTAGAATGGTTATCTTGACAAAAGCTAGGCACTGTATGAATATGGGTTGCATAACATTTAAAAGTAGGTCGATAGGTCAAAACATAGAAATAGCTTCTAAACACTGTAGGGGGGGCCTTATTTTTCGGCGGAGCTGTCTGGTTTCTATTTAGCCACACTTTCTATTTGGCCACACATTTCAACCAATTATATTTGATCAGAATTGAGAGCACCTGTTGAAACTGAATAGTCTGATTGGATAGTAGCCAGGGCTCCAGATAAGGGAACTATTTCAAAACTTAAAATCTTTATTTATGCATTAAACCCTGTAGTGTCACTATACATTTGAATTGTCTCTTCGAGACAATCAAAATAAGTGGTAACACCATAGGGTTTGGTGCTGAAAGGAGTGAATAAATCTGATTTGTTTAGTTTACTCCCTCTTATCTGGAGCCCCGTAGGCTGGTCTATGTCCAATTACAGTTTTACCAGATATGGACTGTGAGTGTAAAATTTAGAGACACAGACCAGACTGTTTACTACACTGGGCTGATGCAATTATGATTCTATTTTAAGATGACATCTGAAATCGTTTTATAGATATACAGAGGAAGCTAGGTGTTTTGTAATTGTTTACTACCAATTTGTTTTACTTGTTAACTATTTGTACACATTTAGCATACATTAAAAGCAATATTATATATAAATGGCCTCAAGTGAGTTAAAAACAATCGTGTGGTTTCATCATTATTTACAAGAGTGAAGTGCAGACTGTTGAATCTGTACATTTGTGTATGCTATAGTTTGTTTCAAGAATCTCTATGAATGAAGTTTGATATATAGAACAATAGATTAACGTGAGGATCTCCTACCAGTAGCTAGGATATGAGTTAATTATTGTTTTGTTTTGCATTTCTGTACATGATATTTTTGCATTTTAAATAAAAGTAACTGTTTCAATTGTATACTTTTATTTTTTGCTTTTCAATCCAAGATATTACATTTCTTTGAAAACCTCAATTTCATTCAATTTTGCACACCCATCTATATAGCCTTAGTTCAACCACTCATTCCGCCGAATATCTTTTTTAAAGATATTTCTTGTTAGCCATAATTTCACACAACTTGCTTAGAATTATCACCTTGATCAACTCTAGGCAATATATGAATATGAGTTGTGTCAGGTCAAAAAGTAGGTCACTAGGTCAAAGCCTAAAAAATGCTTATGAACCCTCTAGTTCATATACATGTATATGGAGAACACACAACATCATTATCCTGACACATTTGCTTCTTGTGAGAAGGCCCTATAGTGGGGGTATTAGTCACCTTTAGCGATAAGTCTAGTTAAATATGGGGACTGTGTACTCTGGTGAGCGCCTTAGAGCTCATTGGGCTATTGTTTCAACTACAGAAAGTGATGTTATATTGGCAGTTCTCTTCTTGTTTTGTCAATACTTTTAAAATTATATGGAATGGATTAAAAAAAGGGTTTGTGTTCGAGTATCCATGATGTTTCTTTGAATAATTGTCATTAAATTACCCAACCTTTTCAATTTCAATCCCATGGCAGTCAGTGAAACAGTATACTTTAAATTGATAACAAGGGAATATTTAGTAGTGAGGTTCTTTTACTCAGAACAAAAGTTTTTTCCCTGTACCTTGGAATTATCGGAGCTATCAGCCCCCCCCCCCCCCCCCACCCCCCCCCCCCCCCTTCATCGACAAGACTGCATGACCGGTCATGTGACCCAAGCCAGTGCAGTCTTGCCTATGAAGAGAATGTGGTATCTCCGAAAATTTCAAGGTAAAGAAAAAACCTTTTGCTCTAAGTAAAATAACTATTATTCATGCCTGATCCAGAGCAGAGAACTCTCTTTGGGTGTTAGAGAATATTAGTACAAATCCTGATATCAGAACAGATGTTTTATTTGACTTAAGCATACAAGCTCATCATCATAACACATATACATAATAACATAAAACTGTACTATACGAGGGTTGTTATTTAAGTTCGTAGACTTTTGTCCTTATTTTTCTACGTCATCAATTATGTAGCATCTAATGGTATATAATTTATATATAACGTCTTCTTGTTCCGAAGATACTCTATTTTTTCAAAATAGATTCTAAATATTGATTAGGTTTATAATCAAAGTTTATTTTCCGAAATACAGCAGCTCTGTCCGATCTCTTAAGTAGCCCTTCCGGCCGTTTGTATACATACAGAAGCAGGGCCCCTGATAGTGTCATATAATGGACTCGTCCATAAAGATTATATATAATTATTAGATAAGGGACCTCATCATACTTATCATGTGACCAAAATTAACCAACCACAATCAATTCTGACCGAAGCTGGATGCTGCAGAGGGGGCGTCTTTGTGTGCGGTCAGTTCTTTGTGGGCAGTCAGTTAAGACAGTATTATTATTAATTCATCTTTACTTACTTCAACTTAACACGGATTTACTGTTTTTCACGTTAAAACATTTTACAAGTGGTTTTGACATTTATTTGGACTTACTGTTTGATAGAAAATCTGCGAACTATATCAAGTGAATTCGAAGGAATCGTTATTTCTGTACGGAATTTCACGGAACGAGTGCCGTCAGCTTCCATTCGGAGGTCGATCAAAATTTGTCATTGTTTGGCCAGTTTCGAAGTGATATCGTTCACCGAACTTTAATAACATTAGTAAAAATGCCACGAGTGCCTCGAAGATCTCAAAGAACTCGCGCAAATAGTTCAAATACTGATAATGAACACTTTCAAGAAAGTGCGAGACACCGCAGTAGCTCGCCACGTAGCTCGCAAGACGCCGGCGTCGAGAATGCCGAGAGAAGTTTAAACACGCGCAGTGATTGGGACAGAGCAAATCCACTGAACTGGACTACGTCGCAATTAAAGGAAAAATTGTGCGATCTAGGTATTTCTGTGCCAAAAGGGTTCAATGCGACAGCGCTAAGACAGCTGTACAAGGAAAACGTGGATAAACAAAGGAGTCACGTGACTAGCTCTCGGGACGAATCTACACACAGGAGTCACGTGACAAACTTTCAGTACGAAGCGACACCTTTAGGCGGAAGTGGCTCAACCAATAACAACAATGGCGGCCAAAACAACGAAGGACTGCTGTCAACGTTGCAATTAATGGCAGAATCGTGCTCAGCGTTGCAACAAACAGTGAAAACGTTTATAGCAAAGGATCATAAGACCGAGGATATTAATCCTTTACAAAAGTTGGCGACTGACATGGGCCTGAGTGCTGCCAGTGGGCGATCGGCACCCTATATTCAAGGAGGATCGATCGAAACACTCGCTCGCACAGGTACGGCTCTTTCTTGTAATATCGGGGTCTCGGCAAAAGAAATAGGCCACATAGATCTTGTTTCCCCTGAATTGAGGAAGAAGATCTTGAAGGGCGATGACATCAACCTCTGTGCACTGCTTATTCCGGCGTACGAAACGCAGATGCAGAGCTCTGACAAGTCTGATAAGCGCCTGTCGAGAAATCTCAGCATTAGCGAGTTTGTCACAGCTTTTGGTCGTTATAAGCGTATAATGTGTGAGCAGAACGCCTATCTATGGAGACAAGCCGAACTGGATGGGTATCTTGCTCACATTATTGAAATATACAATTGTAGCAGTTTGGCATCCTTTAGCATGGCGAATTGGCCATTTAACATTTATAATCCCAAATCTCCTCTCAGCCTATCCAAACTATGTGAAATGAAATCTAAAGAACACACCAGTGATGATCCTTCCATACCCACTCCGGACGCAGAAAATACAGACGCATTATCTGATCTAGAGATTTCAACTGCAGGGATACTTAAATTACTGAAAAACCTAAAACCTGACAAAGCAGCCGGCCCGGACAAGATTAAGCCACTCGTCCTCAAGGAGCTTCGTGAGCAGATAGCACCAGTCTTGCAGGTAATTTACACAACTTCCCTACACACAGGCGAAGTACCTGCAGACTGGACTACTGCGAACGTAGCACCGCTGTACAAGAAGGGAGACAAGTCTGCTGCGGCAAATTACCGCCCAATATCCCTTACTTGCATAGCATGCAAGCTTCTTGAGCACATAGTGGCCTCTAATCTTGTGAAATTTCTTGATGCAAACAGCCTGCTTTACGACCTACAACACGGATTCAGAGAAAAACGTTCGACTGAGACACAGCTAGTCATGCTCGTGGAGGACCTGGTCCGAAACGCCAGCAAAGGTAAACAGACCGACCTCGTCTTACTTGACTTTAGTAAAGCCTTTGACATGGTGTCCCACGAGAAGTTGCTCTACAAGCTGCATTCATACGGAGTCCGTGGTAAGTGCCTATCCTGGATACGAGCATTCCTAGGCGGTAGGACACAGACAGTGGTGCTGGAAGGTGAAAGCTCCGATAGTATACCAGTGACGTCCGGAGTCCCCCAAGGGTCTGTCCTGGGGCCGATACTGTTCCTGGTTTACATTAACGACCTGCCTGAAAGCATTGACTCGCAAGTAAGGCTGTTTGCAGATGACACGGCAGTTTACTTGACAATCAACGACGAACAGAAAGACGGTTCGACTCTACAAGAAGACCTTGACAAACTACAAGTATGGTCACAACAGTGGGACATGAGCTTCAACCCCTCCAAGTGCCAAGTTATTCATGCCACTAAGGCTAGGGTACCAATTCCCACAACTTATACACTACATGGACAAACTTTGGAGGCCGTCAGTAGTGCTCGCTATCTAGGTGTGGACATCTCGAGCAACTTGTCGTGGAACACTCATGTCAACCGCATGACAACAACAGCAAATCGCACACTGGGATTTCTCAAGAGGAACATAAAATGTAAATCTAAAAAGATCCGAGAATGTTCCTTCAAAACCCTTGTCCGCCCGCAACTTGAGTACGCAAGTAGTGTCTGGGATCCTCACACAAAGTCCAACATTGACAAAATTGAGATGGTGCAACGTCGAGCCGCTCGCTGGACTTTGGGTGAGTACTCCAGATACTCGAGTGTCTCTACCATGCTGGAGACACTAGGATGGCGTACTCTGGAGCAGCGGCGGGCAGATGCACGACTGTGTCTTTTCTATAAGATAATTCATGGCTTGGTGGCTGTACCAGTGCCAGCGTACATGCAGAGTAATACAAGGGTGTCTCGTCACTGCCACTCTGCGGGCTATACACAGATCCACACTGGTGCAGACTACTATAAGTTCTCCTTCTTCCCCCTTACCATTGTTCAGTGGAATGCTCTGCCATCAGATGTTGTGCTGACTGGTGACTTGAACCAGTTCAAGTCATCAGTCAGCAACATTTGTCATTTTAAACCATGAGTCCTGCAGTTGTGTTTTTATCCTGATTTTTATCTTTTCACCCTAGTATTTTAACCCCTATCACCTTTACACCCTTATTTCCTTAACTTTTATCTGTTCCTATTTCTACTAATAGGCACTTGGCGCGCAAACTGCTCGAAATTACCCGTGAGGGTGTGCAGCAGAAATATCGAGATAGATAGATAAAGATTATAGTGTACTGAAACATCTCATGATATCGCATGCTTTTCATCTGCATTTTGTGGCAATTGAAGTTAGATTAGTTCTATGTTTTTTACTTGTAGAAAAACAACTTTAGTTATAGAAATCGGCGAATCAGTCCAGTTTAGCAGACGGTCACATGGTTCTATCTGCCTATATAATGAGACACTGACCACTGCTCTGTCTCTCTGACTTGCAACTGGTTGATTACTGGTAACTGAGCTATGAGCACTTACGACCGATAGGTTGTAAACTGAAACCAACGGTGGTCATACTGTAATGTTTCAGACTTAGTAAGTTTAGGGCATTTCTGTATCAGGATAAACCTGTACTTCTCCGGACGTAAGTCTGGGCAACCCAACGGGTGACATCCTGCTCTACAGAAATAAATAACATGTAACTCGGGATTCCGTTATTGTAACAGAAATAGAAAAGGATTTGGGGTTACACATCGACAACAGACTATCATTCCACCAGCATGTGGGTCAAGCAGTGAATAAAGGAAACAGAACCCTGGGCTTGATCAAACGCACGTTCGCTAGTAGAGACAGTAAGGTTATCAAAATACTATTTACATCCATGGTAAGGCCCATATTGGAATATGGTAATGCCCCACGGATACATCAATTTGCAGGGGACATTGATAAATTGGAAAAGGTTCAGCGACGAGCAACGAAACTGTGCAGAGACATCTACGATCTACCATATGAAACAAGACTGAAGAAACTGAAATTACCATCACTCTACTTTAGAAGACAGCGAGGAGACATGATCCAGGTGTTCAAAATCTTAACAGGAAAAGACAAGATTGATCATGAAAAGCTGCTGCCATTGTCTCAAACAACAAGAACAAGGGGTCACAAACTGAAGCTGGGGAAACAACACGGAAGACTTAACATCCGAAAGCATTCCTTCTGCCTGAGGGTGGTAAATGAATGGAACTCCTTACCTGACTGGGTGATTGGTTCAAGTAACCTGAATCAGTTTAAGAGTAATCTTGATCTATTCTGGAAGGACCAACAGTATGTCACCCGTCCCATGCATGCACAAAGTATTTTAAGGAGAAGACCAGAGCGGGAGTCACAGGCGACAGCCTTTTTCCTGTAGAAGAGGTATCAAGGTATCAAGGTAAATAGTCATATTTTATGTTCAAATAAAAGTAGTAAATTGATTTCTGTGTTTTAGTTATATTCCCCGTCCCACCAGGCTATACCCAGAGTACGGACTTGAGGAGCGTAGCGCTCCTGGGGTGGATCCAGATCACTGGGTCCCCTCGTCCTGCTACATTTTTGGCGCTGCGAGCAGGGTATAGTCTTGGTGTTGGATAGAGAGTATGGCTGGAGCCAGAGTCAATTTAATTTAGGGATTTAATGTTCAGTTTAGGGTATGTAATTTAGTTTTGTTTTTATGCATATATACTACACAACGCTGTAGTCATGTCATTTGCCCCGCGTACGAGTACACCTTTGCCCGATAGCGAGCACGTGGCAGCACGTGACTCGCATGTAGAAAGTAACCCTTTCAACACACCGAAAAGAGTCGGTTTCGATTTACATGAAACAACGCCGTTGTATTCTGAGTGTACCAACGTAAAATCGCAGGTTTCTGAAACAGAGGATGATTTGATTGATCTAAGTGAAAATTATACAAATTGGGATTTATTTAGTACGACTGCTGTTAATCAAACAGTTCCGCAGGTTAATCCGTTTTTATACGGTACTGAATCACTCCACATCCCACAAAACACCATGTCTTCACATCCTTTCTATGGTATTGATACAAATCAAGCCAGCTACATTCAGAATAACAACCCCTTTAATGCTAGTTTAATGGGGAATGTGTCGCAGCCAACTAATACTGGTTTACTTAGTTTGACTACCCCACCACCCCCTTATTCGTATGCACAGACAAAGCCGCTAGGTAATAGCGAGTCCCATTACAACCCTTATGTTAAGAAAGAGCAAACACCGCCTCTCTATGATGGGTTAGGCAAATGGGAACAATTTATCTCATGTTTTGAGAAAGTAGCCGATTACAATGGATGGGATTGCGATACAAAGGCTAAGAGACTGTTGATTTCATTAAGGGGCGAGGCAGTAGAGTTTGTCGATAACTTAACGTTAAAGCAGACTCGTGACTTCTCGCAGATGAAACAAGCTTTAGGTCAGCGGTACGGCGAGTTAGTAAGTCCGCAACTTCATGAGTCAAAATTCTACTCCCGCCGTAGACAAGAAAACGAAAGCGTAGGACAATACTTAAGAGAGTTACAGTCTCTAGCCAGTAAAGCATTCCCCCATGAAAATGGTAGGCTGTACTATAGGATAGTTTGTCACCAATTCATTCAAGGATTAGCTCACCCTGACTTGAAGAACAAACTGTTATGGGAGCTAAATAAATCAAAATCTAGTGGATTAGAACTTATGTCAGAAATATTTGTCATTAGCACAGAGCTATGAGACAATATTCGGTCCAATAGATAAAGTAAGAAAACCTAGTGTGGATCCGGGTTGGCAGCCGCCGCGCGTCGATCGAACGAGACCAGCTAATGGTAATGCGCATGCGTATCGTGATGCAGGCGCGGATACAGCACCGCGGGGACAGGGTCAATATCAAGATCGCATAATCTGTTTTAATTGCCAAAAAAGGGGACATATAGCGGCCCGATGCCCCGAGAAACAGGGAAACTAAATGTTGCTGCTTTAGAGGCCGATAGGGCAGCTGGCTGTTTGGAAAGGTCAGTAGTGGGTGCGACGGAGAGGTCATTGAGTACAGAATTAGGTAAATTAGATCGGATTCGTTTGTCTCAGAAGAAAACTGAGTCGAGTTGGTTAAGTAATGAAAATTTGGATGGTGCATGTAGGCTGGCCCCTGCTGAAAGTAAAGCAGAGGATGTAGGTTTGAATCCCTTCTTGAGCTCAAGAGAGTTACTAGTAGAAGATAAGTGTGTTGTCTCAAAAGAGAATGAGACGTGTAGGGTAAATGAATGGATTAGTGCTGAGGGTAGGAAAAATTCTTTGGATCCATTTATTTTGTTGGCGAATAGTCGATGGGGTACTGAAAAGAGTCAAGAGGGAGGTCAAAGGAGTTGTATTAAGGTAGAGAAACGTAGTAGACCGAAGTTGGAGGGATCAAGGGTTAACAGTGCTACCAAAAAGGTTAGGTTTAATGATCGAGTAATTCAGATTTTGGAAAGTTGTAGTGTTAAGGAAAAAGAGTCCGATCTAGCTTCTGTAGGAAATCAGGGATCTGGGGTCGATCAAAGTACAAGGGATACTATTGATCCAGATCAGGAATCTCCGTCCGACCCAGTGCGGGTAGTTAACGCTAGTTGGTATTTGCATGTTAAAGTTCAGGGCATAGCGGTTCCACTGTTATTTGATACTGGGTCCCCAATTAGTATTATTTCAAAGAAAGTTTATGAGAAAATGGGTTTACACAAACCCGTGCTGAGAACCGTGGGGACCAATGTACGCACTGTCAGTGGATCCAAGCTGAATATTTTAGGTCAAGGTGTTTTCAGTCTCCAAACGGATGTTAAGACTTACTCATGGCATTTATTAGTAGCGGATTTACCAAGCGAAGAAGGAATTTTGGGCTTGGACTTCATTAATTCCCAAGGTAGAAGTTTAAAGTGTCATAGTTTGCGGTGGAAAACAAAGGCTGGAATGGTACAGTTGTACAGTAATAAGTCTAACCAAGTTGCTAAGGTTCAGATAAGTGAAACTACAATTGTTCCCCCCGAGTCGGAAATTTTCGTTAACGCCGAATTTGACAGACCGTTGTATTCCGAGCACAATATGATTGAACCGTTAACGTCGTTACAGAAGCGCGGTTTATTCGTTGCTAAGTCTATGCTGAATCAAAATCGAAGATCAACAGTTTCGGTCTTAAACTTGTCAGAAAAACCAATTAAGCTGAAAGCAGGTGAAGTTGTAGGGTCAGCGTGTCAGGTAGAATTGTGTGAGCATGAGGAGAAACGCAGGACAATAGAAGCTCAGGTCCCTAGTCATTTACAATTTTTAGTCGATCAACTATCTAATGAATTGAAAGCAGAAGAAAAACGGCAGTTCTCTGAATTCTTGATAGAATATCAAGATGTTTTTGTAGGGCCAGATAAAAAGTTCGGGCAAACTGATTTAATTACCCATACGATCGATACTGGTAATGCGAAACCAATTAAAGTGCCCACGCGTAAATATCCTTTTCATCAAAGGGAGGTAATTGATACAGAAGTTGAAAAGATGTTAGAAAACGAAATTATCGAACCTAGCGATAGCCCTTGGTCTGCGCCTATATGCTTGGTCCGTAAAAAGGACCGATCCTATCGTTTCGCCATTGATTTTAGGAAGATAAATGAAGTTACGGTCAAAGATGCGTACCCCTTGCCTAATATTCGTCAGATTTTCGATAGTTTGGGGGGGGGGGGGGGTAATCAATGGTTCAATACTTTAGATTTAGCGTCAGGATACTGGCAGGTCAAAATGGATGAGAAGGACAAGAAAAAGACAGCATTCTCGACCCCTTCCCAAGGGTTATTCCATTTTTTGGTCATGCCATTTGGCTTATGTAATAGCGGGAGTTCATTTGTGCGCTTAATGGAAAAAGTGCTACAGAATTTGCAATGGAAAAAATGCATCTGCTATATCGATGACGTAATAGTGTTTGGGTGTACATTTGCGGAAACTATGGATAATTTAAGAGTAGTGTTTGACAGGTTAAGATCCGCTAACCTTAAACTTAAACCATCAAAGTGCCATTTTTTCCAGAAACAAGTGTCGTTTCTTGGCCATGTTGCCACGGCAACTGGGGTAGAATGTGACCCAGAAAAGATTGAAGTGATAAAGAATTGGCCAGTGCCGGTGACTAAGTCTGAGATTAAAAGTTTTATGGGCTTGATCAATTTTTACAGAATGTTCATTCAGAATTGCGCAGAGATTTCAGAGCCGTTGACTCATCTCACCAAGAAAAAAGTAAAGTATAAATGGGATACAGAATGTCAGTCCGCGTTCGACGCGTTAAAGCAGTGTCTTATTTCGCCCCCAGTGTTAACGTACCCTTCGCGTGACGGAAAGTTTATCCTACAAACGGACGCTTCGGGCTGTGCGATAGGAGCTATACTAAGCCAGGAACAGGGTGAACACGAAAGGGTCATTTCGTATGCTAGCAAAACATTGAGTAAATCTCAAAGAAATTATTGCACTACAATGCGCGAGTTGTTTGCTGTAGTAAATTTTGTGCGTCATTACAGACATTATCTCTTAGGTAGGCCGTTTGAGGTCCGTACCGACCACTCAAGTTTGACCTGGTTAAAGAATTTTAAAGACGTAGATGGGATGCTATGTAGATGGCTCACGTTTTTAGAAGCATACGATTACAAGATTTGTTATAGGAAAGGTTCGCAGATGCAGCATGTAGATGCTTTGTCGCGTTTGCCTCACCGCGCATGTAAAAATTCGTCTTGTGTAGACTGCGGTCGTACAAGTCTCGAATGTAAGGAGAGCCCGTGTTTGCCTATACAGAGACTTAGCCCCTTGAGCGAGTTAAAATGTAAATCTGAGTCTACACAGAATGAGGGCATTGCGCTCGAAGTCAACGCGGTTGACAATTCGCGAGCCGAGGGGCACCAGCTCTCATTCGACCAGCCGCGGCCGCCTGAGGCAAGTAACGAGTTCGAGTCAGATACCGAGCGTGGTAATGTAGGCTGCCAATCCGCGTCCCACAGCCCCCGGAACGAGTCTCGGGGGATATTAACGACATACCGTATGAACCGAATTGGGTCGATTCATATACCACAGACCAAATGAGACATATGCAGTTGCAAGATCCCGATATAGAGCCTATAATTTTAGGCAAAGAAACCGGAGAAAAACCGGGTAAGGCTGCACTGCTCTCCTACAGCAATAATACTAGAGTGTTATTAGGACACTGGGATTTATTAGAGGTTAGAGACCGCGTTCTGTATAAAAATTATTGGCGCGAAGATAAAGTCTATAGGGCTCTTGTTGTCCCAGCTTGTATAAGGAAAGAATTGTTTAAACAAATTCACATAAATAGGATTTCAGGGCATTTCGGGAGAGACAGGACTTTAAAGGCAATCAAATGTAGGTTTTACTGGCCGGGATACTGCGAGTCAATCAGAAGATGGTGCGAAAGCTGCGATTTGTGCGCGCAATGTAAACCCGGTCCGGGACAAGGGAAAGCCCCTCTTAAACAAGTTAGCGTAACCCGTAGGTTCCAGGTTATTGCCCTTGATATCTTCGGGCCGCTGCCAGTAACAGAACAGGGGAATGAATACATTGTTGTCATAGGAGACTATTTTACTAAATGGGTAGAAGCGTTCCCTTTAATTAATCATACAGCTTTAACTGTGGCAGATAAACTTGTTACAGAAGTAATTTGTCGGTACGGATGTCCCGAACAAATCCATAGTGATCAGGGAAGGGAATTTGAGTCTGCACTGTTCGCACAAATGTGTTCGTTGCTCGGAGTAGTTAAATCTAGGACTAACCCGTATCATCCACAGAGTGATGGATTGATTGAGCGGTTTAATAGAACCCTTAAACAAATGCTTTCAATATTCGTCTCCGATAATCATAATGATTGGGACGACCATTTGCCTTACTTGATGTTTGCGTATCGAGCAACTGTCCACCAAAGTACAAAATGCACACCTAATCTCATGATGTTTGGTCAAGAAATTCGTTGCCCGATTGATTTAATGTTCGGAACGCCCCCGCTTACACCGGAGATTAGTTGTCCCACGGTGTACACTGAATGGCTTCAGTCTGCTATGAGAGAAGCGTTTCAGTCTACATATGGACAACTACAAATTGCCGCTCGGCGTCAAAAAGAGTATTATGACCGGAACGCCAGAGAAAATGTGTTTAGGGTTGGATCTTTTGTGTGGCGATATTATCCTCCCCGAGCAAACCTTAAATTGGGTTTGGGTTGGAAGGGTCCATTCTTAGTCACTAATAAGTTATCTGACATAACGTATACGCTACAGAAGGGTCCACAAAGTAAGCCGTTCAATGTAAATATGAACCAGTTAAAAGCATATCTAGGAGACAGCCCACCGGAAGTGTGGCTCGATCTCACCGAAGGAAGTAATTCGTTAGGGCAGGATACGGGAGATAGCCCACCGGAAGTAGAGCTCGATCTCACCGAAAGAGATGATACCATAGGACAAAATGAGACAGAGAGTAATTCCCCTCAGACTCCTCGGGTGCGTACTAGAGCCGGTAGGGTAGTTCGCCCCAAAGTAATATTTTCTCCTTAACTACAAGTACTGCAAATGCAGTATTGTATTGGTATTTTTCCGTTTTTCAGAATATGGAATCCGGCGAGATAGAGATCCATGCGGATCCCATAGAGATGGAAGAATTCCTACAGAGTAATGAGAATATCAGGTTCCCGGACTATGGCATGACTTGTAAAGTCATGTCATGTCCGGACACCACCCATTTCACACGTTATGTGAAGTATGTTGACCATTGTGTGGCCATTCACAGGTCATATACGTATATGTTTAAGTGCAGTGAATGTAAGAAAAAATTCAAATGTAAAAAGAATGGCAGGACACATCCCAAAATTCACCTTCCTAAAATAGTCGTTCTCAAAAAAATCAGAATAGTTAATCCAAGTTATATCGACCCTGGGGGGGAGCACATGTTGGCCCCACCCCTACATCCTGTGAAGAAGCCTGAAGAAGATTCTTCGTTTAGGGCAATAATGAGAATGGAACAGCAGCACAAACGTAGAACCTTTAGCCAATATATGTCAAATAATGACAGACCCAATTTGCTAGTAGGAAGGGAGTGGGATGTGTAAACTAATAATACATGTATTATTATTTTGCCATATATACATACCATTGTGAAGGACAGGACGTAGATTGTGTTTGAAGGTGTGTAAATAGAAGCGTTAACAGCACGGTAATCCTATTGGGATTAGTGTTAAATGGTCGTAACTGTTCGTTGATTTCCGTCTTTCTTCGGAGACGACGGAAATGAACGAAGTGTTCCGCTAGAAATTGTGCAGTTAGTACATAGGATACACAGTAGATCTAGTTTTGTTTTGTTCATTTGTTTTTAAGAGGAACCGAGGAAGCACTATATTTTTTGTGGGTATATTTTAGTGCAGGTAATAGTGTGCATTTATGATCAGGTTTAGATGTACATGTTAATTTGAAGGAGAGTAAACACGAACAAAGGTAGCATTTTTTTATATAATTAAGTACAAGACATTTGGGTTCATTATGTCGTATTGGTGTTTACTTATTGTTACAATAGCTTAAGAGTTTACGGGTAGCCTTATTTGACAGAGATCAGGAATAACGCTATAAAATACTTTAGTAAGGAATTTTGATAAGCTGATGAATTTGATTTGTTTGGCCAATGTGCGAGGTAAATTTGCAGACTTGGCTAAATAAATAAATTCTGCTCATTTCATCTGAATTTGGATACGTCAGCGTTTAATCGATGAATTTCAGTCAAGTTTGTAAGCATGGTACATAATTACTAGGAGTTCAATCGCTGTTTACCATAGTTTAGAAAACTCTTATTATAAGTGATTGATTAGAATTGAATCTGTTAACTGAGCTCAGTTGTTTTTCTGTATTTTGATTTAGAATGTGAACTAGTTGTTATTTGAAGGAAATGCGTCAGGATAATCATTATGTATGATTTCGTGTTTGATACGTAAAATTTGTTATTCTGTTGTCATAACGTGCAGACAAATTATTTAGATAAAGCCACTTCTGTGTTTTTAAAAAAAAAAGTAACAACAGCAAAATATTGATGTTGTTCTTTTTTTTTCTGAAATAGGAAGGAGGAATGTAGCAGTTTGGCATCCTTTAGCATGGCGAATTGGTCATTTAACATTTATAATAGCAAGCTAAAGATTATAGTGTACTGAAACATCTCATGATATCGCATGCTTTTCATCTGCATTTTGTGGCAATTGAAGTTAGATTAGTTCTATGTTTTTTACTTGTAGAAAAACAACTTTAGTTATAGAAATCGGCGAATCAGTCCAGTTTAGCAGACGGTCACATGGTTCTATCTGCCTATATAATGAGACACTGACCACTGCTCTGTCTCTCTGACTTGCAACTGGTTGATTACTGGTAACTGAGCTATGAGCACTTACGACCGATAGGTTGTAAACTGAAACCAACGGTGGTCATACTGTAATGTTTCAGACTTAGTAAGTTTAGGGCATTTCTGTATCAGGATAAACCTGTACTTCTCCGGACGTAAGTCTGGGCAACCCAACGGGTGACATCCTGCTCTACAGAAATAAATAACATGTAACTCGGGATTCCGTTATTGTAAATATTCATATTTTATGTTCAAATAAAAGTAGTAAATTGATTTCTGTGTTTTAGTTATATTCCCCGTCCCACCAGGCTATACCCAGAGTACGGACTTGAGGAGCGTAGCGCTCCTGGGGTGGATCCAGATCACTGGGTCCCCTCGTCCTGCCACACAATGTTTGGCCGTCAAAGTTTTATGAATATCACAAGCTCTTCTCTTCCAAATGTGCCATTGCCCTGAAGCAAAACAATGTTCTTATTGACTGGAGTAGGGGAGATGATGACTTGCTTAAAAGAGTAGTAGCAGGGGCTGATGTCAACAAATGTCAAGTCTGTCAGTCAACCACCCATTCGACTGTAATGTGCCTACAAACAAGCCACACTGAACCCAGAGAAAATGGATATGTCAGACAATCCAAACAAATGCAATCTAAGGATAGATATGACCGGCAAGTTGTGTTTGTAGATGGCCAGCCCATTTGCAACAACTTCAATTTCAACAGATGCTCGGTGCCATACTGTAAAAGAGCTCATGTGTGTAGCGTGTGCATGTCGTCTAGCCATGGCAAATTTAAATGCCCAAAACAACAAATGGAAAAATCATCTTTTGAAAACAAATCACAAAAGCAAAGGCCATCAGTTTGACTACATGCACATACAAACCAAATTCAATTTGAGGCTACTACACCCATCAATATAGGAAGACTGAAACTGGAACTACAAAGTCACCCCGACAAGCACTTCGTCTCCTACCTTCTTAATGGATTACAATCAGGTTTCGACATATTCTTTGGAGACGAAATTAATATGGTCAGTTCATTCGAATGTAATAATTTAAAATCAGCCAAAGATGATCCCACAGCTGTGGACGAACTGTTAAACATTGAAGTGCAAAAAGGTTTTCTCAAAGGTCCGTTTGACAAACTACCATTTCCAACTTACCGGGTAAGTCCTTTGGGACTAGCGACAGGGAAATATTCAGATAAAAAACGACTTATTGTAGACCTATCTTCTCCTCATGAAAAGGATGGTGTAGACAGCATTAACGATTTAATAGACAAAGACAAGTGTTCTCTGAAATACGTAAAAATTGATGACGCCATTAATAAAATTAAAGAGCTTGGTAGATTTTCAGTTCTATGCAAAACTGACATTAGTGATGCTTTCAAACTCATTCCGGTAGCGCCAAAAATGTGGCACTTGCTGTGTATAAAATGGAAACACAAATATTACTTTTTTGTCCGATTGCCATTTGGTAGCCGAAGCTCACCAAAAATTTTTGATAACCTATCCCAGGCTGTAGTGTGGATTGCTAAGAACAATTATGGAATTAGCAACATTCTACATCTGTTAGATGACTTTTTGACAATTGACAAACCGGGATATGTAGGTGAAAGAACTATGGCCTTATTGAGTACTTTGTTTAACAGGCTTAATATCCCATTATCTGTTAAAAAGACGGAAGGTCCTACTTTCTGCTTAGAATACTTGGGTATAATTTTGGACACGGAAAAAATGGAGGCTAGACTCCCATTCGAAAAAATTGACCGAATTAGATTTTTCATTTCAGACTTCTTGGAAAAATCCTCTGTAACTAAAAGACAACTGCTACAATTGTTAGGGCACTTTAATTTTGCAGCTAAAGTCGTTAGGCCTGGTAGAGCTTTCACCTCTTATCTCATTGCTTTGTCAACCACTGTTAAAAAGCTACACCATTATGTCAAGTTTGCCAAACAAAGTAAAGAAGACCTACACATGTGGTCATGTTTCCTGGAAAAATGGAATGGGGTTAAACCGGTTTCAGTGTTTTATGAAACCAGACTAACAAGTAGTGCTGATCTGGAACTTTACACGGATGCATCTTCAACACTAGGTTTTGGGGGATATTTCCGGGGCAGCTGGTACGCTGAGCCTTGGCCACAGTAACTCGCTACAATAGTACAGGCTTCCGTTTCAATGACTTTCCGTGAAATGTATCCCATAGTGGTGGCAACAATTTTATGGGGTAGACAGTGGTCGAAGAAAAGAATTCTTTTTCATTGTGACAATTCTGCAGTAGTGGAGATAATAAACAAACGAAGGTCTTCAGACCTTCCTATTTCCAGTTTGATGAGAACTCTCAGTTATAATGCAGCAATGCACAATTTTGACATATACAGTGAACATGTGCCAGGAAAACAGAATATCATTGCAGACTCTCTTTCTCGGTTTCAGTTCGACCGGTTCCGAGCAGCTGCGCCACAAGCAGAAAAGCACCCGACACCAGTTCCACCAATCTCGCAGATCATGTGGAGCTTCAGCAAGTAGTGAACACTTTGTGGCAAACTGCTATCACAGACAAAACTAGAAATGTGTATCAGCAAGGTTTTAAAACTTACAAACATTTCTTGGCAGTATATAATGTTGAATTTCAGGAGAACTTTCCACCAATTTCTCAAGATATTCTTATGTACTTCGTCGCTTACTGTCAAAACACATTATCTCTGAAATATGCTACCATAAAGTTGTATTTGTGTGGTATAAGATTTATGTATTTAGAAAAGGGGATACCAAACCCTTTTGAATCCAAATGTCAATCCATGGATCGTTTAAATATGATTTTGAATGGTATAAGGAAAGCGCAAGCTAATTCATGTACTCCTCAAACACGGCTACCAATCACAGCTCAGATTTTGAAAAGTATATGCATTGCCTTGAGAGAATGTGTTTTCGACAAATATACAAATATCTTATTAGAAGCCATGTATACAACTGCTTTCTACGGTTTTTTCAGATGTGGAGAACTGACTATTCAAAATACTTTTGACCCAGCTTGTCATTTAACATGTGCAGATATATCGGTAACAACTCAATGTGTAAAAATATTTTTAAAAAATTCAAAGACTGATCTATTTCATAAAGGTACCACTGTGATTTTGCATAGGAATGAGACAGACATATGTCCAGTCAAATCTTTGTGTAAATACATGCAGTTTCGAAACTTTTCTAAGGCTTTACCAAAAGAGCCTTTCTTTATTACAAGTTACCATATGCCTGTAACTAGAAGTTACTTTATTCAGTATCTAAAGGACATTTTACAGCGTATAGGCTATGATCCATGCAAATACAATGGCCACTCTTTCCGTATCGGTGCTGCAACATCGGCAGCATCGGCACGCATTGAGGATCATTTGATAAAGACTTTGGGAAGATGGTCGTCAGATTGCTATACTCGTTATATAAGAACACCACAGACAGTGTTAAAAGACGCTCAATGCAGTTTGGCCACATGTACTGCCACGAAGGACAAGAAATGATCAAATAGAATAAACCTATTTTATATATAAGTTATAACACCTATTCAGCTTTCATCAAGACATTATTTCTTCTTCAATATTGCAGACCTGTGGCCAAGGTGCATCAAAACAATATAATGTATACAATGTGATGTGTGCAAGTTATACTTATAGCATGTCGTACAATAGCAGAGAATTTCACAAAGGTATTAGCTATTTATTAAACTCCTAAACCTCTATTAATTCATCTACCATTTTAATCTCTCCCAAGTATGAGACAGTTGCTGGTTGTTGCCTGGCAGTGTTCTGTGGTGCTCGTGCTATGATGCACTGGTGACTAATTCTCTCCTCTCCTAGGCAAGCATTTCTTGCCCGATTAGGAAGGTGGGATTGCAGGTGATCGATACTTTCCTAGGTAAACGTAATTGCCCGAATAGGAAGGTGTCTCTCCTAGGCAAGCATTTCTTGCCCGATTAGGAAGACGGAAATCGCACTTCAGTCGGAATTACAGTTACTTTGCGATGTGCTCAGGTATTAGTGGACCGGACTCATATAGGCAAGCATTACTTGACCTCAGCCTGCACATACAGAGTGATTTGATTCTAAAAATTGGTCATAGCTCGGGTATCGTGGATCAGTGTTGGGGGATAAGACAGCAAACATTTATGTAATGATAGTTTATATGCCAACATATTCAGCTGCATGAGCCCTAAAGGCAAATAAATGATTAGTAGTTACATATTAAATTATAAAACTAAAACCTCGTTGTTGTGTTGTGTTTTGGGAGAGTAAAATATTGATTAGGTTTATAATCAAAGTTTATTTTCCGAAATACAGCAGCTCTGTCTGATCTCTTAAGTAGCCCTTCCGGCCGTTTGTATACATACAGAAGCAGGGCCCCTGATAGTGTCATATAATGGACTCGTCCATAAAGATTATATATAATTATTAGATAAGGGACCTCATCATACTTATCATGTGACCAAAATTAACCAACCACAATCAATTCTGACCGAAGCTGGATGCTGCAGAGGGGGCGTCTTTGTGTGCGGTCAGTTCTTTGTGGGCAGTCAGTTAAGACAGTACCTCCTCCTCCCCAACCACCAACCTTTGCTATTGTACGACATGAAAAAGGGTTCATGTAAATTTAAATATATTCTCTCGTTTTATACATTCATGTTTTTATGCATATTTATCATTATTATTCAACCATTTTAATCTCTCCCAAGTATGAGACAGTTGCTGGTTGTTGCCTGGCAGTGTTCTGTGGTGCTCGTGCTATGATGCACTGGTGACTAATTCTCTCCTCTCCTAGGCAAGCATTTCTTGCCCGATTAGGAAGGTGGGATTGCAAGTGATCGATACTTTCCTAGGTAAACGTAATTGCCCGAATAGGAAGGTGTCTCTCCTAGGCAAGCATTTCTTGCCCGATTAGGAAGACGGAAATCGCACTTCAGTCGGAATTACAGTTACTTTGCGATGTGCTCAGGTATTAGTGGACCGGACTCATATAGGCAAGCATTACTTGACCTCAGCCTGCACATACAGAGTGATTTGATTCTAAAAATTGGTCATAGATCGTGGATCAGTGTTGGGGGATAAGACAGCAAACATTTATGTAATGATAGTTTATATGCCAACATATTCAGCTGCATGAGCCCTAAAGGCAAATAATTATTTGCAAGTGGTAATAAAATGTCCACATAGCAACCCATGTAACGCTTCCCGGGGCACGCCATTTTCAAATTTTGTTTCATCTTAAAAGCATTCACATAAGTTTGTCATTTGACGTTAAAATTCAGTGCAAAAGCTGACACAAAAACGATGTTATGACGTAATGTCCTTGAAATTTGAAAATAATACGTCGTTGCATCTCGTTTTGACAAGACTTTAATCTATCGCAGTAAACATATTGTTAAATGAAAATGACGTTAACAGGTGACGTCAAAACAAGAGTGGTGATACAAAGTTTGCGTTCAATTAAGGAAATCACCTACAGAGAGACTTTGAATACGATTCGGAAAACTAATATGAAATTTAATTGTTGTCTGGCACTTGTTTTCAAACGGCATGGACGGTTTAAAAAAGGCCGAAAATCAATTAAAGAGAATGAAATATGCCGACGTTTTGAAACTGTAAGGCAAACATCCATTACATTTGACTAATTGAACGAATTAGTGAACAGATTAAAAATTATTGTGTCGATCTTAAACGAACAATTATTGTCAATAACACTTGACGTCATATTGACGTCGCTTTTTTGCTCAACCGTGCCCGGGTCTGCTTAGGTGCCTTTATTTAAATCCCTATAACTTTACCATGACTCTATGTACGGAAATGAAAGTACATCTTATAATCAGAAAAAGAACAACCTTTCCAGTGGTGTTTGATTTATTTTTCAGCTACGATAACTAAAGCTTTTGTGAAAAAAGTCTACGAACTTAAATAACAATCCTCGTACGTGATACAAGACATGTTTAACATCTAACGATCAACATGGACCATGTATCGCGAGAGTGCTCATCATTAGCACAGGGCTGCTAGAAATGTATTTTGGAAATTCCTAAGATTTTCAAATGATATCAAGAGTTTCCTAAGATATCAAACCAGAATTTCAACATCCGTTGTGGATGACTGAACGGCAATGTTTTAGATAATAAGTTATTCCTATATGTTACATGATTTGTCCAATTAAATTCAAGGATTGAACTGTTTGCGCTTAAAAGTAGAAATTAAAGCAGAATATATTCATTTTACTGAGCAATGGTCCATCAATGGTACAACAGCCAAATACTAAGCCCGCCATTCTCTTTTGCCACCCATGTTACAACAGGGATGAACACTGAGTGTCTTAAACTTACTCTAAGTGTATGAATAGCTAGATGCGCAAACATGTGTATTTATGGGTTTGTTGGTTTCGTTTGTAACTCTTTTTTAACCCTTGAAACTTCAAATGGAAATTTTCAATTTCTAATCAAAACTAATCCATGTTTCACTATTTAGGGCTGCTTTTACAATATATTTTAGTATGACATGCACTGATAATCCATTGTTTGCATAGGACAAAAATGATACAATCTGCAATGGAGGCATTTCGTATACCTCGAAATGTTCCGACTGGAGCCGAACTTGGACTCTTTCGCTTTTCATTCCGACGTTCAACCACTACGTCTGACCAGACTCCAACCCGTTTGCCACTCAGATTTAAAAGAATCGTCAAATTATTTCTACGTATTGCCATCTCCTGTATTTAATAACATTAAGTTTGCGTTTAGTTTTAACGGGAAAATATAACGTCTTCTCCTCTGACAATGGTTTTAATATCAAATGAAATACTCAAACTTATCGTTCACAATAAGCAAATGACAGGAAATAGCGGCGTTTCACACCGTTTACATGTATTCTGGTCAATTAAAACATACATATAGTCCACGTGTAGAAATTAAACCACCAGAGTCTGCATTGTTTGTTATCTTATAAAAATGCAGTGTTCTCAGATCATTCTTTTATAATATAAAAAATCCGGAGATTTAGGAAAAATCCGGAGAAATGGCAGCCCTGATATATTTCTGCTTTATTTCCAAAATGTATAGATTTAGACAGTAAATGTGTATACACATTTGCACAATTATATATTTTGTTATATCCTTAACCTTGATAAAAACAAGTTACCAATTTGTCATCATTAGGCTGGTTGTCAGTTTCTGCTATATCAATGTAAATTAACCAATGTATGCATGGGTTTTGCAGTGAACTCTCTCTATATCTGTGCCAGAAGATTTCATTATAGATATACAATGATGTTTGAAAGGCACTGCGGTGTTTGTACATACAGCAGAACACATCGTATAAAATAGCAAACAGTGTTATCCCTCAACCGACGTGACGCCGCGTTACATGGCGTCTAATCAGGGTCTACACTGTTTGCCACTGTCCTCTTTAGCAGACACACAACTTAAATGGGTTACAAGGATGTGGGGGAAACCTGGTTTCCTGGGATCTATCATCGTATAGTTTTTCGAAGTCAAGACATTAAAATGAAATATAAGAACCCTAGGTGTTGACTGTTTATTCTTAGAATCTCAGTACATAACGAACTTGATTGGTCTATCGAGACTCCCACATCCTGTTTTCTACATTTCCTGTTTTTAAATCTTATCACGCTAAGCGTTACTTTTTTAAACATTTACAAGCAGTACATGTGTATCGGTACGATCAAACGCCGAGTTACTTGGAATCCGATCTTGATTCAAACAATTTGGCATTGCTTCTGATGTTTTTCCAGTCCACGATTTGTATAAAGCTGAGTTTAAACTTGTTTTTTAAAGTATACTATTACCTTTGCGGTTATAATCATAACAATTTCACCGCATTCGTGTCGTCTTCTAAAGTCTGATGTTTACATTATATGCTTTTAAATCATCCGGAATACATGCGGATCAACTGACGTAACCTTTTCGGCACCAAATTAATCTTTTGACCCTTTTATCGCTTTATTGTCGTCTGCTTTAATTTTATTGTTTGCAAGATCGTTTCAAAGTAAGATTCAATGTAGTATGACTTAAGAAATCTCGATACGATTGTCAAACAGTTTGGATCCTGATCAGACGCCGCGTTACGCGGCGTCTGATCAGGATTCAAACTGTTTGCAAAGTCGATGTTATGCGACTACGCCGCCGAAAGGTTTACAATCCGATACGTCTGTCATACATTATGGACCCTGCTCTACCGCAGTGTAACTTGGCGCCTGGTTATTGTCGAAACAGAAATGTCAGTGTTGTCGCCTGCGGCAAACAATGCGGGGGATAACGTCTAGTTTTACCATATTAACCCCTTCACTGCCACGACGTCATCATTTGTTTTTAAATGGTCGTCTGCTTTTATTTCTTAAATTTAATTTAAGGTATTTTGACTGAAGAAATATTGAAACGAGTATCAAACAGTTCAGATACTGATCAGACGCCGCGTTACGCGGTGTCTGATCAGGTTCCAAACTGTTTGCAAATAATTATTGTTATCTGAATTAGACAGTTGAGGGATTAACATCTTATTTTGAACAAACATTTTGACACTTATACGTGAGAAATGTTTACTGTTTTCTTCACAATTGCGCTCGCAGCGTGCAGAGGGTTACGGAAGATGTATCCGTTTTCCGCTGTGATTCGGGACCGTTTGCCTCATGTCATTTGTGTGTATATGTCTTGCGTATATTATAATGTTGAGATGTAGTTACGTAAGGGATATCGTTTAGTTACTTATATATCGGAGCCCAAGAGGCTCCGATATATAAGTAACTAAAAGATATCCCTGTTGTCACCATCTGTCACCATCTGACCCCTTAGAATCATAATCTAGTAACAAATTACATGCTCTAGCGAAAATCCGCTACAACTATAGATAACGTCAACCAGTGCCTTAATGAGCATTGTCAGTTCTTAGATAAGATGAAACAATGTGTTGAAATTTACACAATGAGTTAATAATCATGTAGTGGGGTGTATCCAGATCTATAGCTTCTACATGTAGCATTTGTTCTGGTGTCAAACAGAACCTATATTGGTTCATAATTGATTGTGTTTGATTGTGATTGTTTCTTTTAGCTTGTAATATAAGGTAGCAGACTGCAAGTTCAAGCAAAATATTCACACCATGTAACCACAGGGCCCTGACACGATTGATTTTTGTGGAAAAAATCGTCAGAAGGTATATATAGAGACAAGGGGTACAACTAATTGTCAGTATATTCTCACCTTATCTCGACAAAACAGGGCATATCATGAATAAATATTAAGGAACTGACACTTTTGTTACATTTCTGTCTAGCTTATATAATATCCTTCCATAAAAACATAACATAAAACCAACTGTAAGCATGCACTTTCAACTATAACTGCGTCTATTCACTGAAATCACCGATTTTCGGAAAACGGGACAGGTGTTCGTTCACAGCCGACACAGCATTGACCACTACTGTACGCTCGTTTAGGCGGTATTATCGAGCATTACAGTCATTGACCACTTTTGTATGCCTGTTTAGGCGGTAATATCGAGCACGAATGTCATACAGTTCCATAGATAGACATTTTTGGCACCGATCAAAGCTGATTTCTTCTCAAATCATTGCCGTTCCAAAAAAGTTTACATGTACAAGAATAGCTTAACTGCGGATGAAAACATGCGAATTTGCTGTTGGTATTGCAATGATTTGAGTATAAATCAGCTTTGATCGGTGTCAGAAATGTATATCTATGGCACTGTATGACTGTCATGCTCGATAATACCACCTAAACAAGCGTACAGTAGTGGTCAATGCAGTGTCGGCTGTGAACGAACACCTGTCCCGTTTTCCAAAAATCGGCGATTTCAGTGAGCAGACGCAGTTACTGTTGATTGTGCATGCTTACAGTTGGCTTTATGTTATGTTTTTATTGAAGGGTATTACATTATGTAGACGGATATGCAAAAAGGGTGTCGTTTCATCAATATTTATTCATGATATGCCTGGTTTTGTCGAGATAGGGTGAGAATATACTGACAATCAGTTGTATCCCTTGTCTCTATATATACCTACTGACGATTTTTTTCTCTCAAAAAGCATTCGTGACGGGGCCCTGTGCATGTAACCCGATATACTGTCTTTCTGTAGCTATCCAATGATGTAATAGCAACCAACCGAAAAATTAATTGTTTCTGCTGTCAGTCTAATCTTTTTACAATTAGAAATTTATTAAGAGGTCAGATAAACATGTGCTTGAGCAGTATGGAAATTTAGCAGTTCACCACATTATCGCTCACTGTACTGAATATTGCATAAATGTTGACAATTGCTGATATATCCCGTTATACGGGACTTTGCGGTTGTTATCAATAAAACTTGGAAACTTTGAAACTTTAGTGCTAAGCACCTTTACTAACTCCCGAGGAGTGGTTCTGAAACTATGGATACAAAATCGTCTGCTTCAAGAGTATCGTCTGCTTGAACTTAAAAGTAACCGATTATTCTTATAAAGAAACAACCTGCTCAGACCCGGGACCGAGCCCGGTCGCCAGGTTCGCAGTCATGCACCCTACCACGTCGCTATAAAAACGCGCTTTTATGGTGACGTGGTTGTTTGCATGACTGCGAACTTGGCGACCGGGTTCGATCCCGGGTCTGAGCGGATTTTATATTGAAAAAGTATTTTAGCTCCTGTGACCTAGATATGCAATGAACTTTGAAAGAACACCATATAAGGATCATTTCTGCCAAGTTTGGTAAAACTCCATCAAGTAGTTTAGGATGAGATGTCGTTTAAAGAAATTGTTGATGACGGACGAACGAACGAACGAACAACGGACGACAACGGATACACCATGATCGAAACAGCTCACCCTGGCACTTTGTGCCAGGTGAGCCAAAAAGGTATGTCAATCGTCTAAAGATACTTAATAAGAAAATTCAAGCAGTTTGGATCCTACTCAGACGTTTAGTTATTTCTGATCATACTTACAGATACTTACAGATCCTCTTCTTAGAGCTGGCATTAATATACCACTAGTCTAAGCTCCACATCTTGATTATCTTCGTTATTTAGTTCGGTTTCGGTTCGGGTTGTTAATTTTGATTCAAAATTAAATTTTACTTCTTGGTGTTTCCAATATTGATCAAGCCTATGTTCGAATATGTGTACGTTTTTAGAAGAGATCACTATTTCTGGTAAATCATACCATATTTGTACAGTTCTGTTAGTGAAGAAATTTTTTCGGATATCTTTATTTGATCTCTGTTGGTACAGTTTTATTTTACTATGTCCCCTTGTATTATCAGAGCGAGCAAAAGTTAGTAATGGGGGTAATGCCGTATCATATATTCCTGTTAGTATTTTAAATGTTTCGATCATGTCTCCTCTTTTCCTACGGTATTCAAGGGTTGGTAGTTTCAGTTTACGTAATCTTTGTTCATAGGTTAGATCTGTCATACCTGGTAGTAATCTGGTTGCAGAATTTCACGGTCTTGTAGAGATGCTTTTTCTTTAAATACGTTTGTGTCATCCGCGAACATGTAACTTTCTGATTTTAGGGAATCTGGAAGGTCGTTAATGTAGATGATAAAAAGGATAGAGCCGAGTATTCTTCCCTGCGGTATGCCAGTTACAGAGGCCCAGTCTGAGAAACTGCTCATTACTTTAACGCACTGTTTTCTATTGCTTAGGAAAGACTTGACCCAGCTCACTATATTTTCTGATATTCCATAGTGATCAAGTTTGTATATAAGGCAACCATGGGTAACAGTATCAAATGCTTTCATGAAATCAAGGTATATGCAATCCAAACCCCCGCCTTTGTCTAGGATCTTTGTACAGTTTTCTAGAACGTGTAATAATTGAAGTGACGTTGAGCGTCCAGAAATGAAACCAAACTGTTTAGGTGAGAATAAGTTGCTATTCTTCATATGGTTAACAATATGATCACGTACAAAAGCCTCAATATGTTTGCAGAGAATGCATGTTAAGCTGATAGGTCTGTAATTAGATGCTAACTTTCTGTTCCATTTTTTATATAGATTACAGTTATACAGCCTTCACGCCATTCCTCTGGAATTGTCATATTTTCAATTGAAGTTTTGAATATGATTGTTACTGGTTTTGATATCACATCGTGTAAGTCATGTAGGAATCTGGGATGTAATCCGTCTGGACCTGGGGATTTGCTAATGTTGAGATCGCTTAATCTTTTCTTCACATTTTCTTCCTCTATCACAAGTTTACTCATTTTGATATTGGTTTTATTTTCATTAAGACTTGGAAAGTTATCCGTGTCGGTTTCTTTTGTGAATACGCTTGAGAAGAATTCTGATAATGTGTTTGCTTTTTCTTTGTCGTTGCTAGTAAGGATTTCACTTTCAGAGTCGTTATTCATCACCAGGTCAGAGATTCCTGTTCTAGTTTTAGTCTTCCCTTTTTGTATACTGCCAGAACTTTTGGGGGGTTTTCTTAATGTCTTTAGCAATTTTCAACTCTTTGTTTTTAACCGCTTTAGGCATTAGTGTTTTTACGTTGTTTATTTGTTTACAGTACTCCCTGTATTTATCAGGATTTCTCGACTCTATGTATCTGGTCAATAACCTATGCTTCTTACAAATTGCTTCTAATGTTTCTTTGTCAACATTCGCTTTACCGCTTCTGCCTTGAATTGGTCTACACTTCCTGTGTGGTACATATTTATCTTGCGCTGTGAGCAATTTGTCTTTGAACAAAGCCCATTGATCATTTACTGTTCGTCCTATTAACATGCCATTCCAATTAACTGATGATAGTTCTTGTTTCATTCCCTCTAAGTCTGCCTTGTCATAATAGTATTTAATCTTGTCAGTACTATCCTGTTGAATGTAGCAACTAAAAGTAAAGTTTATTAAACAGTGATCCATTTTACCGATTGGACTTCAGTATTCAATATTAGGTAACATACTTCCTCGTTTGACATTATCAAATCTAGTATGTGTGGTTCATTGCTGATACGCGCTCTTGTTGGCTTAATCACATGTTGAAACGAATAACAGTCTCTCATAGTTTCTATAAACCTGGGTGCCGTTTCATAAAACTTCGTACGACAAAAACGATCGTAAGTCTAAACTTTGAAATACATTTAATTTCTGATTACTCCATCTAATTCTGTCTTGTGACATCTCTTTGGAATCGTCTTTTCAAAGTTTATTAAACAGTGATCCATTTCACCGATTGGACTGCAGTATTCAATATTAGGTAACATACTTCCTCGTTTGACATTATCAAATCTAGTATGTGTGGTTCATTGCTGATACGCGCTCTGGTTGGCTTAATCACATGTTGAAACAAATAACAGTCTCTCATAGTTTCTATAAACCTGGGTGCCGTTTCAAAAAAATTCGTACGACAAAAACGATCGTAAGTCTAAACTTTGAAATACATTTAATTTCTGATTACTCCATCTAATTCTGTCTTGTGACATCTCTTTGGAATCGTCTTTTCAAGAGATGTCACTAGACAGGATTAGAAGGAGAAATGAAACATAATTGAGACTTTTATAATCTGACTTATGACAACATTTGTCGTACGAAGTTTTATGAAACGGGCCCCTGAAATCTATGCTATCTTCAGCGGATGAAGTACTCCATGTTTCCCAGTTAATTTTTTCAAAATTAAAATCACCCAATATAAGAATGTGACTATATTTTGTATCATTTATCTCTCTGAAAAGCTTCAGTAGATTTTCATTATTAGTGTCTGTCCCATTACTACTTCTGTAAATGCATCCAACTAAAAGTTTTTCACCACTGACTAATTTAATACTTGTCCATACAGATTCCTGAAATTCAGTTTTAAATTCTACTGGGTTTGCTTGTACGACGTATCATGTCCTTTACATATAGTGCTACTCCACGGCCTGTGTTATTTTGTAGGTTGGTACTAAATAGTTCATAACCATCCAATGCTATTTCACAAGGAGATAAAACATAACGAAAGCTTTTTGGTTTAAGTTTTAACCTCAGTAAATTTTCATTATTAATGATAGAATCACTAATCTCTGCTTGATCTCCAATTACATAGTCTTTTACCTGTGTGTTTGTTTTGAGTTGAGCCCCTTTAAGGTCCTATATGTGTAATGCTCACCGAAACAAATCCGCAAAAGCTATACAAAATCTCATTCAGTATCCAATTCTACATTATTTTCTAGAGTTAAAAGACTTTTCACCATCTATAACTGAAATTATGAGTATTTTTGTCTTGTTACCCTACTTTTCAAAAAACGTCCTAAAATGACTACCCCTCTTTTTTCTTTCCGAGGATAAAACATTACAAATATTCATAAAAATATCAAAATTTATTTATGCATTTATACCTAAGACATTGTTGTATACAAATACAAGCAGAAAAATTAAATATTTTGCATAATACATTAAAAAAAATCTTATATTTCGGAAAAAATAATTTATTCGTTTTAGCAAAACTGAGATTTTTACAAAAATTAGGCAGGGGCATTCATAGTGACCAAACTTAAAATTATCTACCATGTCTCTAGAACAAAATAGAAAAAATAGGAGGGTTGACCTCATGTAACTTGAGAAAAATGAACTTGTGTTTGAGAGGGGTCAACATTTTTTGGAAAGTAAAATCAAGGAAAATTGAAGTTTTTTGGTATAACATGCACTGTCATTTGCAAATATTTGTGGAATTCACAAAGAATTGTCAATTTAATAGCTATTGTCTGTTTTACAAATTCTATTCTGCAAGAAAAACAATATTCTCCAGCAAGAAATGTGAAAAATACAGTCAATCTTGTATAAAGCAACCACCTTGCGAATCAGTCTGCATATCTCTTCATTATGACACTAGACTAATTAACTCAGGGTAGAAATAGTGAAGAAAACTCCTACTGAAGCATTCTGCATTAGTTTTATCCTGCATTAAACAGGCAGCCCCATACAAGACAAAATATGGGTCTTCAATAGAGTGATCGCTTAATACAAGATTAACTTAAAAGTTGACAATGATTACAAAGTTTCATAATGAATGGCTGGTATGTTGCAATCCAATACTTGCAATAGATATTTAACCCTTTACTCCATAGCTTATTTTAAGTATTGAAGACAGATGGTTGCTTAAAGCAGGCTGAAATTAAAGCAAGATCCATTCTGCTTTACTTCCAGTCTGCTTAAACTATAGTTTGTATCGTGCATATTCATGACTGTATAAAGTTAAACGATTTACTTAGTTTTAGTTTAAACATATTTTATTTCCAAAGTAGTTTACAAACATTCATTCTTCACTTAACATAAATATAAAGGAAAAAGGGTTAGGTCACAAGTTCTAACAACATTAAATAAGACCTTCCCCCAGTAAAGAAAAGTTTCATATGCTAGATGGTAGTAGACAATTTAGTATTTTTAAGATATGGAAATAGGTTAAGAAAGTAAGCAGCAAATGATTGTGATATTGGTAAGTACCCATTTTTGAGTAAGTTGTGCATTGCTTCCTTTGATAATTTGTTCGAATTATATACCGTTGTATCTATGTCATATTCCTGAGACTAACAGTGCTGATCCAGGGCAGAAGGTTCCTATATGAGCTCTCTGACTAGAATCAACACTGTTAGTCAGTAAACTGTAATGTAAACTTTCTCCAAATGGGTTAAGAATGATATGGCAAGATTAAGAAATTCTTTCGACCCTTTGATGCACAGCTTAAGTAATTAATTAACCAACTTTTAAGTAGAATCTGTCATAATTAGACCCATATGAAATTTCGATTACCAAAGTCCTTGAAAGTACAGACATTACCACCCAGTATTAATAACGGAGATAAAGATAACTTGATTCATAACTTAATCCAAGTTTTCAAATCTACGACTTTTTAGTAGACAACTTTTTGATGTGCGTCAAAGGGCTATACAAAATCAACATTCATCACTTGCTTTGGCCACTTAATACATATATAAAAAGAAAACAGAAATAGTAAACAGGCGAAAGTAAAAATCAAAAAACAAAAAACAACAAAAAAAGTTCTTATAAATGTAAACATTCAGTTAAATGGGAAAAAAGATAAATGAAATGATTAATGACTGATGTCTTGTCCAGAGTACCTTATTTTTGTTATATATATATGCTTATATAGAAGTGTTGAGGTCTTTGTGAATACATTAAGCAAATCTTTTTGTCGCTTTTATATAGTCTTGTATCGCGGAAACAATCTGAATATTTTCGTCAAACGTTAATGTCGGGTTGCCGTAAAGAAGTACTTGACAATTATAAGCGGATGAAAAGTGCGAATAAATACGAAAGTCTCAAGCAGGAAACGTAACACAAACAATACACCCACCTCTCAAGCAGAACACACACACACAGTCATACCACAACAAACACACACACACACACACACACACGCGCGCAATACCATTCCTTCATCTACACACTAAATAGTTTGCGGAACAGGTCAAGTCGTTGAACAGTAAATGAAGGACATTCAAAGAAGTAATGATCTACACTTTCAACTTGATATCCGCATGAACAGCTTTCTGTGATGGATAAATGGTTTCTAAATAGGTGCGAATTCAAGTTGCTGCATTTGTTTCGCAACCGAGCATGCAAGATTGACATTTTCCTATCACCAGTCAATAACTATTTAGGAACATGGTTTGTATTCGATAATAAATTATGTATTGCTAGTTTAAAACCACACAGGGTATTACTATTACGAATCTCCAGTGGTAGATCATTCCACAAACTAGTAGCAGAAGGAATAAAAGATTGTGCATATACATGTATATTTGGGTTCTTCTAGTAGAAATAACATAATCATCTGAGTTCCTCAGATTATAGTTTGTATTTGAGCCAACAATATTAGGCATTAAGTTTTGTAAGTAATCAGGACAGTCGCCGTTATGTATTCTATACATATTAACGAGCTTCAAATAACGACGGTCTGATAACGATAATCAATCAACTTCACAATATAGGTCATAAAGAGAAACAGATCTTGTTAGGCTGGACACTATTCTTGCTGCTTCATGTTGAATCTTATCGAGAGTCATTTTTTCACCTAATGTACAACCATCCCAGACAACAGATGCATATTCCATAATAGTTCTTAATTATGAAACATAAATTTGATTAAGTGTTTGTAGTTTAACTGAAAATTTTAATTTCCTCATGATACCTAGTAACCTAGCTGCAGATTTAGTTATGTTTTCAATGTGTTCGTGCCATTTGCCGTCTGAGCTCAGAGTTAACCCAAGATGCTTATGGTATCTTACAAAATTAACAGGATTATTATCAAAGAAAATATTGGGATTTACAATACTTGAGTTGGACGTGAAAAGTATAGCCTCTGTCTTGTTTGGGTTGAAATCTACTAACCACTTCCTAGACCAGGAATGACTAAGTGCAAGGTCATGATTGAGTATCCCTTCCAAATCATTAATATTTGACGTTTTGTGCAAGATAAAGAAGTATCATCTGCAAATAATCGCATAATACTCAAGAGTTGATTAACAATATCGTTAACATAAACTAGAAAGAATAGTGGACCAAGAAGAACCCACAAAACTTTCTGTGTTCTGTTTCCTAGATAACTTTGAATCCAATCCAGTAATTTTCCGTCAAAACCGTTCTGTTTTAGTTTAAAAAAGCCCTTTATGCCAAACGCGGTCAAACGCCTTAGATATATCACAAAATACAATACATGTAAAGTTTTTATTGTCAAACGACTTGGCTACTTGATCATATATGTCAATCAGCTGAGAAACCATCGAGTGACCCCTTAGAAACCCAGACTGTTTAGCATAAATTAAGTTGTTGAAAATTAAGTGGTTATAATTTTTTTTATAAACAATCCTTTCCATAACTTTGCCGATACAACTTAAGAGTAATATTGGGCGATAATTAGAGGAAAGACAGCCCCACGTTCAAGATCATCGAGCGGAAACCTAGCGGAAAGCTAGCGCTCACTGTCCGCTCGCTATCGTTCAACAAGCACAGCCCCAGAGTCTACTTTAACACAACTTTTACGTACTGATACCTTCCGCTCGCTTAGCGCTCGCCGAGCAAGTTCGTTCAAGAGCGAGCGACCGTCCGCTCGGTAAGCGGAAACTTAGTTGAACAAGCCTCGGGTGTCACCCTTTTTAAAATGGGGCATTACAATGGCTGACTTCCAACTTTTTGGAAATGTAGATTCATGTAAAGACTTATTAAAGAGTGCAGTAAGAGGTTTCGATATAGTGTTGCATGTCTTTTTAAGAACAATGTGACTAGTAAGTCCTCCCCTACAGCCTTATTTGTAATTAAGTTACTTATAATATCTATTGTCTCTAATTCGGTAATGTGAATATGATCAATTCTAGTATGTGTCAGTGAAAGAAAGTTTGGAAGGTTGAGTGAACTACCATTCACTTTCGATACAGAAGCAAAGTATTTATTAAGACAGTTAGCTTTTTCTACATCAGTTATATGGAAAGTTTCATTGTTGTCGTGGTCGACCGTTTTCAAAGGGGGTATAACTTCAGAAAATGATTTAGTTTTAAGAAGTTGCTTTAATAATTTCCAATATTGTTTTTGGTTGTTACTATGTAAACTCTGAATATTATGTTCTAAGTTTCCATAGAACTGTTCCTTAGCTTGTTTTTTCATATTGTTAACTTTATTTCTGAGGCTTTTGTATTTATTCCAATGATTTAAGGATTTGGAGTTCATTGCAATAGATTTTTTACGGTCTCGCTTTCGGGAAAAACTTCTAATAGCAGAATCGTACCATGGTTTATCATAGGGTCTAATAGTAACTTGTTTATGAGGAATACATAATTTCATTAAATCAAACATTTTTTTTCGTGAACTCCGTAGCAGCCCCATGAACGTTACGATTTTCAATAAAATTCCAATTTTCTTGCTCTATCATATTATTTAGTTTTTCAAAATCCCCTTGTTTATATAGCCAAACATGTCTTTTGCTATTATTTCCATAGAATAATGGTATTTTCATGGTTACACTTGTAGAACAATGATCACTGATGTTTGCCGGAACAGTGTCTATATCAGCATGTAAGGTTATCATTGAGTCAGATACAATAATAGGGTCGATTAGTGTTGAAGAGTACTGTGTATTCTTGTAGGTTTAGTTATAATATTTTTCAAATTGTATAATAGTAAAGTTTGCTTCGAGTGAGTGTTATGTTGGAGTTGGTCTTCATTTATATCGCCTACAATTACAATGTTTGGGTTTATGTCTAAGGCTCTATCTATCATATATTCAAAGTCCTCCCAAAAAGAAATTAGAGTGTTATGTGGCCTATAAATACAACATGATAAAAATTTCATTTTCCCTGTGTATATTTCAGCCCATATTGCGTGAATAGTATTATTTTCAAGCTCAACGATTCGACGTGACACTAAGTTATTAGAGACGTACATTAATAAACCACTAGAGTGTGCAGTAAAATCTATACGGTACATAGAATTTTCATAGCCTAAGATTAGTTCTTTGTCACCAATAACATTTGTCAAGTGTGTTCCTGTAAAACCAATAAAAAAAAAAGGTAAAACCAAAAAAAAAAAAAGTGTGTTCCTGTAAAACAGATAATATCAAAATCTAAGCAAGTGTCTTTCACATAATCAAGTTTAGGGCGAATAGATCGCATATTAAGATGAAAAAGAGATAGATAATCAGTATCAGAAGGACCTGGGTTCGTTTCCACGTCACCAGCTAAAATCAAAAGAGCGCATGAAAAATGGCAAAAGTGTAAGTTACAAAATGTAGACAATACCATGAGTGTCAGAAACTTGATTATACCAGATATGTGTTTAACAAAACTTAAAACAAGGTTGGCGACATTGAATTCAAAATAATGATAATATTTGCATTTCAAGCGACAGAAATTTGTTTTAGTATAGAATAAGCCCACTGCCGCTCGATATGCAACTATGGCATTACCTATTTGGGAAAAGTACTACAGCCATTAATACAGTATAGGGCAGTGGGCAGACGTAATAGTATTCACAAGGCCATTGTGTTGGTGTAACTCTGGACAAGACAATCGAACAAGATGAAAGAAATTGTGAGAACAAAAAACAATAGGTAGAAATAGAATGAAATAAATCATAGAAACATGATAATAGGGTTTTACTACGATAAACGTTGTTAACTGATAATATATGCACTTCAAACATGTTAATGGTAATAGCTACACTTTACGATTCAATCGTATATATATACGACCATGTACTGGACAAGTAATCCAAACCGGTGTTATGTCTCTCATGTAGTTCATGTTCGACATTCATGTGAAAAAGGCTTAGTCTTGATTGGGAGAACAATGTAAAACTTGAGAAATTACTTAATTGTAATGACTAGAGCACATAGATTGTATACAACAAGTGTACGTATTACTTACGTGGTTGGATACCTATACTAATGTAACAGTACTACATGTGCAATTGAAGAAGTTTAGTAAAATATAAAAATCCAAAGTAATAACCAATATAAAATTAGGACTAATTAATTGATATTTAAGTGACCTCTAGTTGTCCTTGACCTTGTTAGACATTAGCCTGGTAGGTTAAGTATACACAAGTGTTCTCCATGTGCCAATCCAGAAGAAGATACAGGTAAATATTTGATTTGAACAAAAATCACTTAAAAAGTTATCAGATGATGCCATAAACTTACATACATGTTTCCGAATAGACAAGGTTAACAAACTGCCTTTTATATTATATGGTAAAATAAGTTGAGTGAAGGAATAAATTAAATGTGTTAACATGAGTATCTATGGAGTAAAGGGTTGATGTAGGAAAACATTTTTGGCATGTTCCACAGGTTTGATTTACAGTCAGACCTGTATTTAATAGGCAGTCTGTTCCTCTACCTTTGTTGTGCTTCTAGGGCTTATTTGTCATAGAGAATATTTTCTGTTTATTAGACCGAGATGATCCCCTCTGCTAAGAGCTAAACAGAAGGCGGATTGGTGGTTTTAATCCCAACAGGCTGCTTTGCAACAAATGAGATTAGCCGAAATCATCTTCTTGAAATCATCATCATGTCATCTCATCATCCCTCATCATTTATGGGCGCTATATAACCTATTTTGTGTGACAGTGCCGTAAAACCAAACTCATCCATAGACAGTCTGTTTTACTATTTTATAAATGCAGGATGAAAAGAATGTTGAAAGCTCCCCCAGGAGTTGTCTGTATTTTTTATCCTGCATTTAGGAGTCGTCCAGCTTTCTCGCCGCCATTTTGGTAAATAACAAATGCCGTCAGAGGTCGGGAAAGACCTAGTTTTCGGAAAATCGGACAATCCCGAAACGTGTCGGATCAGAATACCGATAAAGAACGTATGACGTCGAAATAACACAGAAACGCAGCGAAGACCTTAATCAGTTCCTTTACCGTGTCAACAGTCACTAAAGAACTAGCCTTAGTTTCAAGACTTATTAGTCTTTGTTCATATGTTTCTAAGAAGGCTTTACATTTTTCCTCAATTTGCTAAGTCTGCTTTCAGATTTTTTTCAACTTTTTCATTGCATAATGGGCAGAACCACTTTATATCCTCCCTTGTGCTCAACTGGGTTTAAGTTTTTGCGGGCATGTCTAGGCATTGAATACAGTAATGGTTTACACAGTAATCACATTCAATCACCTTATCCGTTTTCTTAGCGAATTTGTTATTGCACATGTGACATGGCCAACCTTCATTTTCACAGACTGATTTCCGCGAATTTTGTACACTTCCCGATTTTCTCGTGCTCATTTGTAATCCGCCATCTTTCTTCCGGTCACCTTTCCACGCTTCATTTGTATCACTGTCACCATTTGACTAATTGTGTGTACCTGATTTGCAGGCTGTGTGTTTACTTAAAATGTTAAAGTCCTTTGTCTATATTGGCTACCTAAATAGATCTACCTGAACTTTTGTAAATTTATTTAAAACATTGTCACTCAAAGAGATTTATGTTATATGCCAATTTTAACAGCCAGACATTATTAAGTTGCTTCCTTGGATGCACCCCGTCTTTGTAAAGTGCCCAATTTGTGTAATTTGCCGTCCTTGACCTTTTTCTTCTAGTGTTCCCTGTGTCGATATTGAAATTGGGTGCCAAAACAGAATTTTCTAAATTAATCTCTCTTATTTTCTGGTTTAGGTTATCGATTTGATTTCTAAGCAGATTATCTTCTTCTTCATATATGTCAGAATTTGTTTTGATTTTGTTCCAGTATTTAATGGAATGATAGGTCGTCTCTAATATAATGACTTTACAATTGTTTTGTTTGATTAGTGTTACGAGTTCACGGTATTTCTCTGTCATATATTCTACAGCCCGATTGTCTCTGTATTTCAATCTAATTTGACCTTTTCCTGCCTTTTCTGTAATATCGCAGGTTCCTAGCCATATGTAAACAAGTGTTTTGTTGTGCTTCCACATTCTGAGTCATTATGCTCTAAACTGTACATGTACATCGTACCATGTAAATTTGATCTCTTTGTTTGGGAGATTTGTAAACGCTATTAATTAAAAATCTATAGAATGGTAATACGTTTTCACTCTCCCAACAAAGACAAATAGCAAGGTATGTATACAGTATGCGTATTGGTACAGGTTTGAATTTATAAGCTTATTGATTAATGTTATACGGTGTCCTTGAATTGCATTTTACAAACATGCCGAAGTATCCTGTGTACAAGTCAGATTAAACTATTGTTCTGTTCTGCTAATAAAATTAAATTAACCCTTTGCACGCAATTTTGATTTTCCCATTATGACCCAGTTTTTAAAAATAAGACTTTGCAAGTTATAATTTTCGAACAGTAGCATGACATTTGCTGTAGACATCAATATTATCACCTAGAATTCAAATATTTGGCCTTTTAACCACCATAAGCGACGCGACTACTGTCGTATTGCAGTCAGTTTGAATCTATATTAGACGCAAAGTAACTTTACATATTTATGGCCAGAATAAAAACTTGTTTGATACGTGTGCCGATATTTCTAATGTCAAATTGTCTTTAAATTGTGTTAAACAACAGCTCACGCAGCTGAATATTTGGGTGGTAAAAAGCTTTAAGTAGACGATTGTTTTTGGTGGTTACATGTAATACTAACATGCACAAACAAATACTGCACTGTTTGCCCTTTAATTACATGAACTTTGTATCAAGCCATGGGATTCTTAAGCAGAAAGCTTACCATGAATAAAATTGTTTGATTTGTACTATTGGACGTCGCAATAAAACGTACGATTTAACCTGTATCCAAACAGACGACACTTTGAGTGCTGACGACAGTTGTCTTCGTTGACAGGTTAATAAACGGTTGCCCTACATTCTTAACCCTTCGCTGCCATAACGTCATCAATTTTAAACATTTATCGTATTTTAGTTTTCAAATTTTAATTTAGGTATTTTGACTTAAGAAATATTCGCATGAGTGTCAAACAGTTTGGATCATGACCACACGCCGCGTTACGCGATGTCTGATCAGGAACCAAACTGTTTGCAAATAAGACCGTGTACGCTTGTATCTACACACAGACGTACGTTTGAAAACGCAAACGAAACGCAATGCAATAAATGTACAAATGACAACTTTTTGAATTTATTATCTTTTTAATCTGAGTGGCAAACAGTTTGGAGCCTAATCAGGCGCCGGGTAACCCGGCGTCTGATCTGGCTCCAAGCTGTTTGAAATGGAATTTATCACTTTTAGCGTAAACGCGTTTATTGGGAAAGAATAACTTCTTATCCACTGTACTCCGCTTCTGAGCAGTACCCAAATTGTTTGATGCTCATGTACATTGTTTCTATAAAACAAGCATAAATTCTAATTTTGACAAACAAAAGCAGACGACACACTTTTAAACAGACGGTGATACGCAGTGACGGGATGTACAATGCGTGATGACGTACAGCATTTTTTCATGTTACCGTAATTACTGACACGTAACGTAAACATCCGTCACTGTCCTTTAGTCCACTTAATATGCCGTCTGCTTCAACAATGCATATCTGCTTTAAACAAAGAAAGAATATGTACATGTAAAATCCCCTTCATGTGACTGTATTGTCATAGCAAAAAGCTTATTTTGTCTGGTTGGAACCTGATTATATTACCGGGGTTAAGTTCGTATTGCGAAATTTTTTCAAGTTGTTATTTTGATTGCGTAATTTCTTTAACAGGATGTACGATTTATTAGTGCCACGGTTGGTTAAAGAGTGAATATACAGTGATGTATATATATAAATCTGGCGCAGAAGGCGTCAGTTTACAATTTCAGCTGATGAAGAGTGGATTATGGATAAATTTAAGTGTAAGTTATTTTCACTCATTTTCTCATGAAAAGTGAAATGACCCGTGTCATGAGAAAACCATAACGCGGCGACTGGTCTTGATCTACACTGTTTGCAATGCGATAAATCTAGTTTTCTCATTGTATGGCTGCAATTCATAGATCTGCGAGCAAACTTCTCTGTATACTGAATACCAAGAATTAGTCAGTATCGGCGGTTAAGACAGATGGCAGCTAAAGTACAAACCACCTTAATGTAGAAACCTTCCTTGGAGAACTTTCCGTATAAATTTTATCCTTGATGGACTATTTCCATTGTACCATTTGTTTTAAATTAAAACTTGTAATCTAATGTAGAATGTAAATTTGTATTAACTTACATGTATTACCTAAATAGCTTGTAAGTGCCTAGTTTTGACGTTGGATGCTCAGCTAAAGCAAGTTTAAAGTTGAACAAAATTAGCTTTAAGGCGCATTCTACTTTACTTACAGCCGGTTTTTAGCTGCTTTCTGTCAGGATGTAAAAAGTATTTCTTATGATGCATGTTCCATGACAGTAAAACGTGATTTTTTTTATTCAATGTGGGAATAAGAGGCAAAAAACGCGTATTTGTGGAGTAATGGGTTAAAATTGTTCCCGCCATAGTTGACTTCAGTCCCATTGCAGTCATATTGCAGTCACATTGCAGCCAGTGTGGTACAGTACTAAACTATTTGGCATCGATACTCCCTCGATATGATACAACTTTTCGCTTGCTGCAATTCCGTCTGCTTCAAAGCTGGCGTCTGCATACAATCGTTTTTAACTCTTTGCTTTCTGGGTATTTTTTTTCGTTTGCTACAATTGTCGTCTGCTTCTGTTTCAAAGTTAGGATTTTCAAAATTTCTTTTCAAAACAGGGTCAGGGTGTCAAACATTTTGGATCCTGATGAGACGCCGCATTACGCGGCGTCTCATCAGAATCCAAACTGTTTGCAAAGGTTATCATGATTTCAACGCTAGCATAATAAAAAATAGTATGGATTTTCAAATCCTTTTTGATGTAAAAAATCAGTGTGTATCAGTTTGGTTAATGAACAGGCACCGCATTTCGTGGAGTTTGGTGCAAACTGTGTGCAAATTCTACTACAGTAGCGACCAGTAGACGACGGGTTAAATGTTACCAAACGCTTCCTTCGCCGCAAGTTATACGAGGGTAGTTTAAAAAGTTTTGATACTGGATTAATAACTTCATTATAATAAGTGCAAAATGCATGTGTGATATATCGTTTTAAAGAACAGTTCTTTGCCGATACGATGGTATAAGATCGCATTACTTGATCAGCCCCAACATGAACCTAAATGACCCCTCCTCAAGGATACTGGACCTTTTTGTGTATCATTGAGTTAATTTTCTGAATACAATTTGATACTATAATGATTATTACGGCTTTATTATTTTGAATAAGTTTATGAAAATTTCTGTCAAATAAATTCAGACAATTAGACACATACTACACAGTTTCAAATGTTATTATTACATGTATATAAAATATTAAAAATAGAACTAATACTAAACGCGTACTGAAAATATAATAAAAAGTATGTATAAAAATAGTTAATGAAATCACAAACTCATTTTTTATATCAAACCAGGCTATAATTGAAGCCATTGGTAAGGATTTTCATGTTTTAAAATCAAAATGTAGATATACTGATTTTTGGAAATTGTACCCTTTAAGAATTTATTACGTCAAACAATAATGTCAGAAAAGTGCTATGTTCCATCGTGTAGGCGAATTATTGTTCTTTAAAATGATATATAACACATGCATTTTGCACTTATTATATTGAAGTTATTGATCCAGTATCAAAACTATTTGAACAACCCTCGTATATAAATTATTTTGATAAAGGTACTGTGCCTTCAGTATGGAGAAATGTATTATTAAACCAATACTTACCACAGCCCCACTGGTTAAAGGAATGTTATTTTCTTGGAGATGTAGATCTTTATACATTACCTCAGCTATATATGTACTAAATCGCTAGGCTATTAAGCGCATTGTTACGTTTTCAGCGGTAGACTTAAACAATTTAAAAGTCCCTAATGAACAAAATGGCTTCAGAGAACGTAGAATTACGCGATTGATCAAATTTGTTCAATAACTTTGTATATGAAAAATAGAAATGAGAGTCTGCGCAAACAATTATCTACCGTGGAATAACCATTTCCCTATCAATGACGCCAAAATGCGCATTTGCAAAAAGTTTGGATTCTGATCAGACGCCGTGTACAGTGGAAAATCTGTTATTTTTTCCCGTTTAAACGCAAACGTACGCAAACGCATAGCACTAAAACGTAGAAAAGAACAACTTTTGGACAATTCTGACAATTCTTGTTTATCTTGGTGGCAAACAGTTTGGAGCCTGATCAGACGCCGGGTAACCCGGCGTCTGATCTGGCTCCAAACTGTTTGCACTGCAAATAATAGTTTTAGCGTAAACGCGTTTATTGGGTAGAAAGAATAACAGATTCTCCACTGTAACGCGGCGTCTGATCAGGATTCAAAATGTTTGACTTTCGTTTCGAAATTACGTCAATGATACTGACTTAAATCTAACTTTAAAACGATACTGCAGACAACAAATGTTGAAGCAGACGGCCATTTTGCGGCGAATGGGGGTAAATCCTCACCATACATTTTGCGACAAAAGGTTTAACCACCTATTGACTAGCTACTATACATAGAAATATACTATGGAATTGACTTAAGACCATTGACATATTTCGCAAAGTATTCACCGATATAAAAGTATTATATGATACAATATAATATACATCCTCATAATTCGTGGTTGTTTAACCCATTTGGTTCAATTGTCCTATGCAAATAGGGTAGACCCAGATCAGAGGGACCCTAAAAGGAGGTCCCTGATCAGAGTCTGTATTGTATGTCATTTTGCAAAGCATTGTGTATTAGGATAGGGCTTTACACTGTATCCATTATTATCACACCTGTCTAAAGGCTGTCCTATATTAACGATCTGTCATTGTTCAAGAACATTTTGATATAACTGCACCTATTTTGGTCAGAAAAAGTGTATTAATGAGATGTTTATTGTTTGTATATAGAATTCTGAAGTTCACCAATTATTATCCAATTCACAACTTGTTTGTCTACTTTTACCCTTCTATCGCAAAAGTATCGTCTACTTTAACCTGTTGTCTCAACTACAGTTTCAAATTAAGAGACAGTGTGACTGAAACAAAATCCATGTGGGTACAGTGGAGAAAACGTTATTCTTTCCCAATAAACGCATTTATGCTAAAACTATAATTTCAAATGCAAATAGTTGGGAACCAGATCAGACGCCGGGTATCCCGGCATCTGATCAGGCTCCAAACTGTTTGCCGTCAATGTTTAAATCAACATTAATAATTGTCGAAATATTTTGTGTTGATATAAACATAAAAAAGGCTACATTCAGAATAGGTTCATGTGCAACCAGATCAATATCTTTAGGTTATTCAATATAAATATTTGACAAGATGTACAGACTACATTTCATAGCGGATTTTATAATGGCGGTAGAAGGATTAACCACTTTACTGCGTAACGCGGTGTCTGACAAGGATCCAAACAGTTGACACTCATTATGGTGTCGATTAAGTCAATCTATCTCAAATTTTAATTTGAGAAATAAAAGCAGACGACAATTTGTTAGAGACGATGACGTCATTGCAGTGAGGTGGTTAACATACGTGTACATGTATATATTTTTTTCTTTCAGTTCAACATTTGTGCATGGCTCTGCTGGCGGCCTGTGTACATGCCAAAAAGTAAGTTACTGCATTTCAACATTTTAACTTTATGAAATTTAAGGTTTTAATAACGTGTGTATGTGTTTATGAAATGATTTGCTTAAAGAAAGCTGAAAGTAAAATAAACATGTCTTCAGGAATTTACCTGACTTATTGTCGATATCAATTTGAACCGATATCACTCTTTTTCATATCAACTTGAACTTGTTATATCTTCTTCAAGATCGATTTGAACTAACATCACATTCCTTGATATAAATTTGAACTTGTCCCACCCTCTTTGATATCGGTGTGAATCTGCAACACCTTCTTTGACATTGAACTTACCTCACCATTTGTGATATTCTTTTGAATCTGTATCATGCCGCGCCTTCCTTGCTATCAATTTGAACTTGTCTTACCCTACTTCAAATGATGTCTTTCTGTACCTGACTCATGCGCGTACCTCGTCATTATTCGATGTATATTTCAATCTGTCTTATCCTTCTTAAATATCCATTTGCACTCTTACTACTTTAGCGTCTAATTGAAAATGTCTTACCGTTTTAATGGAACCTTACTACCCATTCTGTCATGTCTATTTAAACCAACCTCAACATTCTTAAATGCCCATAATAACCGGCCTTACCAATTATTATGTCTACTTGAACCCGCTTCGGCCTTCTTTGATGACTGTTTTTCTAGGTGACAAAATGATAAACAACACACATGGATGACAAGCAAACAAGGAAATGTGTACGAAATTTGCCAAATATGCGAACTTCTCTTTCTAGTTATACTATTGGAAACTTTAGGAACATCCTCTTGTATATCTGTTGAATATATGTATGTAATGTTCGCTTACTTATTTTCTTTTCCGTTGCAGTTCCTTCCTGTTTACTTCACCAAAGGTTCTCCGGCCTGGAAGGGCATTTACGATAGAAGGTTCATTGCTTGACACCCCAGCAAACCCTGTTACACTGATTGCTAAATTAAGAGACGGTAGCAGAGAAATAACTTCAACTGAATTGGTGGTTGCTGGAACAGAAAGTAAGCAAGAAGTTATGATACAAAAATACCCTCTAGAACGGACACTATTTGGAAGCGAAGGTAGACAACAAAGTACAGATGGCAAATTCATGCATGATAAGTAAGACAGGAAGCACGCTGCCTTACTTTTGTCCTGCAATAAGCCACCACCTGCATAATACTAATTTATTACAGACTGAGAATGTCGTTTCAAAAGTGTCCGGTTTCGAGAGGTTTCATTGTACACACCATTCCACTTATAGTGAGTTGCCTTTTTAAATAAAAACTATCTTTAAAAAGAACGTCATCTTTTCTAAATATGCTGATTTTGCTAATTAAGTTGCGGTTGTTGCACTACCTGTAAACATGTGAATAAATGTTGTTTAATTATATTTCAGATGTACAGTTGGATTTAGTTGTAAGTATTCTATAAGAATAAAAAGTACTCAGTATTTTAAAATATACTAACCAATCAGAATCATTTCTTGCTACCACGTGACGATACAATAAGAAACAAGAAGTGTACTTATATTTATTTTGTATTGCACAAAATGTGTTATTTACCATAAAACAACATCACGTCTACAATTGCACAACTTGACGACAAAACTATGTCAAATAAAGAAAAATTGTATTTTTTAAAATTATGTGAATATTTTGTAAATTGTCCTTATTTTCTATGAGAATTGTAGGTTTTCCTTCAACGTGTAGTGTTAACATATTTTAAATTTCTTTACAAACAAAACAGATTCGTACAAAATGGATATATAAGCAATTGCAGTGTCAACTCGAGTTAAATCTAATCACCAGATGGCAGTGAAATGGTTGATGTTTATACTGTATTTATTTGAAGATTCCTACTGATTTGGCAAAGTCCTCGTCATACCGTGTTTCCGTTGAAGGAATCTCGACGGGTTTGAATTTTAAGAAAGAACACAGTGTTACGTATGAAGAGAAGAGTATATCAATTTACATCCAGACAGACAAGGCAGTGTATAAACCTGGACAAGCAGGTAAATATTACCATGATATATACATTTATATAGTAGTATATGAGTTGTGTAGTCTCTTACAACTCAGTTATCAATTACATAGTGTTTCTTATAACTAAGTTATGAATTATATGGAGATAATGCAAAAGTATTTAGAACAGTATTTAGCGACCACTTAAAGAGGGTAAATATGTAGTTTTGTAAATGACGTAAACTTAATACAGGAGAACGTTATCATACAGAAAACTCCTACATTTACTTTTTGTATTACTTTTTACCTTTATTGGACACTCTTATAAGTAGTGATTCTTTTATGCGTCTGTACAGCGTTTCCGCTTGAAACAACTTAGCATACATGCATTAACTAGCCTGTTTCTAGTTTCGAAGACATTTGACCTCTTAAACGTAGAAAGTAAAACAGAATGAATATTAAGGCGCATTCTGCTTAACATTCAGCCTGCTTTAAGCTACCATCTGCTAGGATTTAGAAACTATTTCTTATGGTGCATATTTATGTCTGTGTAAAATCAAACTATTTTCTTAAGTGGAGCAATAAATTAAAGGCATATAAATACGTATTTATGGAGTCACATGGGGCCAACTACGTATTACCATCAACATGTATTGCTACGACAACCTATATAGGTATTATAACAGATTTGTATTGCTACGAAGTCAGTGTATACAGTGAGAAATGTTTGTCTACGAAAACAAAGTTGCCTTCGTAGCAATACAAATCTGTTATATAATACCCATATAAGTTGTCGTAGCAAAACATTTCATCGTAATACCTAGTTGGCCCCCAGTGGGAGTAATGCGTTTAATACCGTGTGTATTGTTTCTGAATGATAAGAGAATGTCACAACTGCACGACATATGACGTTTGGTTGTTTTCAACGCCTCTTCGATAACGGCGTCACATTCTGACTTAACCGCGAAGCGGGGTTAGACATTAAGTAACATTTATGAAGTTCATATTCAAAATTCAAAATAAAGCAATAGATCTAGGTAGACACATTGAATGAAAAACTGACAGAAGAAACTTTATCCAAGAAACTAGTCATCCAAACTATTTATCTTTCTGGAAAAGAAACACGAGAATACTTCGTTTGATTGAATTTCAAACTATTTGACTCTATGACGAATACTGACTAGTCAATATGTTCAAGAATCTTTTATTTTCTTTAATTTTATATCAATTTTATTTGCAATGCATGAAAACTAGAAATGCTAACTGTTTATAGCTCTTGATTGGTTTTTGTATTGTAGTAAGATTCCGTGTGTTTGGTGTTACTCCAGAACTAGAAATCATCTTTGACAAGCTACGCGTAGAGCTCTTTGTAAGTATCTTTCACATTGTGTCATAAACTGAACTCTAGATGAGTTGATAATTCTTTATTTGTCTCTGCTTGTTGTTGTATATTTTGTTATTTCTGTACTCAGCGGTTTGATCTAAAGTTAAATCCTACACTGATGTTTACAAACACTGCAATAGTACAGCAGAGTACAGAAAGAAAGTTTCTAAATGAGTTTTCTGTTTTACTTTCATCCTTCTTCTATTTATAACCGACATTTAACCCTCTCATTTCCAATCCCGTCCCCACTGGCATTTGCAAACATATTTTATCCTGATCTGGACTTAATCTTTTGATGAGGTTGTTTATAGGGGTGCTCTTTGGGAGATTCCTGCTATACTTTATACCTTGTTTTTAACATTAGGTAAGGACATGTTTAAAATCAAAATGACCCTGCAGTCAATCGTGTGAATAGCGAACACAAAAAGAGCATGCTAATCATAAAACTGCTTTATGAAGGACAAAAGAAATACACAAAGCTCTTACAGGAGCTCTCTGCAATTACTTTGTCCCCCATAAAGCTGCTACCTAACCTATAGATAACTTAATATGTGCTTGAACTTTCGTTTGAATGATCGCTACATTAAGGTTTGACAGTATTTGTCTTTATTACAGGATTCCAAGGGAAATAAAATAAAGAAATGGGATGTAAGTGCATCGGAAATGAGAACTCTTGGGGGAGTCTTCATTCAGCGACAACAGTTGACCCAATACCCCCTCCTTGGAGCATGGAAACTGAGGGCCAAACTATTGTCACATGATGTACGTACAACTAACACGGGTAGATGGGAGTAGTAGCCTGTACGTTGTTACTGAGCTGACTAATTCCAGATATTTCTGTGTAAAAATCTGAACTAAAAACTACACACAGATACAATACAGGGATTTCAGGTTTTGTTAATATTGAAGATCTATTTTAGTAAGAGTTTCAAGCTAAAATGGTTTGGTGGCGCAACTGGTATAGACGAACGTTCAAATTTTGTAAATTTGGTTTTGCATTAGCAATATTCGTTCAATTCCAGACAATAGCAAATATTTTAACACCACTTACGTTATTAAACTAAAATGTATATGTTTATCTAGGCGGCTAATATCCGTGTACAACCAAAGCATATGATAGACCAAATCCGCTTGTCAGTCTCTTTAAGACCTATTTTTTTTCGAAAGATCATTTCATGGCCAGTTTTCCTTTCCACAGATTCAACTCCTCTATCCGTGTTGTGCAAAGAGTCAGTACACACTCAATATTTTTACAAAACAAAAGTGTTCATTTGAACATTCAGCAGTGCAAGGGTTAACCCTTTTTCCACTCATTAATTGAATATAAAACTCCGCCCAATTTGATGTCTATAATCTTAACTATTGTATTGGCTAATGAAATAAGTAATCTAATCCACAGAAAATAGTTCAGATTCATGTCAGATAGATCCTATAAGAAAACAATGCAAATCCTGATCAGACAGCTCCTCCAGGAATTGTCTGATCTGGTTCCTTGCTGTTTTCAAAATTCGTCAAAGTATGCTATTGTTAAGAGAAGGGTTAATATATGAATTTTGCATTCACAGGCCGTAGAGGAAGAGCAGGAATTTGAAATTAAAAAATATGGTAAGTGTTATAAATACTGATTATCGTTCAGAATCGAACATCAGGCGAGTTGAATATCTCGATAAGTCAATTGATGTTGATTTTGAGAAAAGAATGATTATATAGTTGGCGGCATAAAGTAGGAAATAAAGAATTTTACAATAGGGATTTTCTCTTTTATTTCCACTCAGATCTAAGTTAATACCTGACATTTACAGTACTTACGAGTCCTTCCTTTGAGAGATCGTTATAAGTTTAGCCTACAATTTATTAAACTGTAACCCAGCTTGCAGTAATGTACATGTACATAAGAGAGTGAAGAAAGTGTCTTTCCTTCGCAATAAATGTGTTTCTCCTCTGTAAATGTAAGCTATTGATTATTGTTCGATCTTCCCGTTTGACAGGGCTGTTCGATTATCGATATTTTTATTACCTTCATATATTCTTGTTACTAAAATCAACACTAACATCGCGCTAAATAGCTAGTGTTTTGACTGTTCAGACAATATCGACTCAGATATATAACTACAATAATTAAGGCGTCCTATGAGACAATAAGTACAATGGTAAACATAAATAAAGCCAAAGCATTTTCAGAATAGCAATAACTTACATTTTCAATGAACGATATTTATTCAGTGCTTGAAGAGTTCATTCATTAATGCCTATCGTACAAGAAAAAAGACATACTCAAGCAGTACAGTGGAGAAAACGTTATTCTTTCACACTTAAATGGAGAAAATGACAAAATTTTGATAATTCTAACTATTCATTTTAATCTGAGTGGCAAACAGTTTGGAGCCTGATCAGACGCCGGGTTAGCCGGCGTCTGATCTGGCTCCAAACTGTTTGCATTGGAAATACTAGTTTTAGCGTAAATGCGTTTATTGGGGAAGAATAACGTTTTCTCAACTGTATAACCTTGATGAGTTTGCACTGTTTGACATTTCATATGACATGACCTGCTGTATGGACAAACACCGCAGTTTCTTAAAATTACCCTTGTATATCTACATGTATAATGAAACTTTCCAGAAAGGACATAGGGAAAGTTCATTGAAATATCTAGTCATATATGAGTTAATGTTTACTTTGCAGTGCTACCAAGGTTTGAGGTTGAACTAGATCTGCCTTCATTTGGGAGAACTACAGACAAACAGTTTGAAGGCAAAGTAAAGGCGAAGTAAGTAGTAACTTTTATAGTTCTTGCTTATTTTGTTAACACTTTACGCATTCAATACATGTATTCAATTTGAAGATCAATATGTAGTCTTAATGTAAACTGTCAACAATTTCAAATCCACCATTCTGCTTAATAGTACATATAGTGGGACACGTATTTGTATGTCCCGATAAACACGGATTTGCTTAAAAAACAGATGCAAACGTCGTTTTAGATCACAGCCTCTTTCTCTGTTAAAATCCATTTCGTGTTTATACCCTGTTCTTATTGAAATAAAACCCCACCTGCATACCTACACGCTTCTAGATGGCAGCATTAAAGTAACAAAGAACTCTCTTTGAACGTATTTCCTTACGGACGAATTTTGATTTACGCTTAATTTGTTTACCCTTTTAAAACACCAAAATTCGTGGTCTACTTCAACCATTGCACTACCATAATATCGTTTACGTTATAATTGTGGTATGCGCTGTTGTGTCAAAACTGGACTTAAGGCAAACGACTGAACATAAACTCAACAAAATTTCTAATCGACCACCTTATATTTCATTAAAAAAAAAGAAATATGAAGAAATTATAAACCATTTAATTTATTTCCAACTAGAACACTGTATGTAAATGCGCTAGTATGAGCCGCTAGGAGGTTAACCAAATAATCGTTCACATCTGATTAACTCATTATCCCCTGAAACTGCCTATGGGCAATTTCAGTTTCCAATAAAGGCTGGTCCATTTTAGACTATTTAGGCGTTTTTTGTGTGTTTTTTTTAAATACATGTAATATTTTGCACAATGGCAAACAGTGAAGTCCCTGAATAGAGGGCTCCTTCAGGACCACTGTTTGCATTAGACAAGTGTACTCTTCACAGGTACACTTTAAGTAAAGGACGCATACATGCGTCACTAGGGCTCAATGAGTTAACTAAGCAATCATTCACATCTCTTTATGTTGTCAGGTATACATTTGGGAAGCCAGTGAAGGGTGACGTCGACCTCAGAATAACATCGGCCAATTCAAGATCAACTGTTCAAGCGATAGAACTGAAGTTTAAGGTATGTTAGTGCCTTAAGCCATCAGTATGCTTGAGTCCATCATATCGTCTGCTTAAAAGTGTATCTGTTTTAGTTTTCAAACTTTAATTTTCAACATTTCGACTATTTTTATAAGGGTTTGAGAGTTTGGTGCCTGACCAGACGCCGACTTACTCGCCATTTGATCTGGATCAGAAGTGTTTGCACATGTCAAGGTATTCGGACAGTGACTTGTTTTAACCTATTCCCCAATAAATACACATTTTTACCCCTTTAATTTATTCTTCCACTGAAGAAAATAGTCCCATTTTATAAGTCATAAATATGTTAAGAAGAAAATGTTTCTATACCCTAACATATGATACCCCTTCGCCGCCATATTGTCGTCTGATTCAATATTGTTGTCTGCAGTATCGTTTCAAAGTTAGATTTAAGGCAGGTTAACTGATGTAATAATCGGCAAACAGTTTTGACGCCACTAGACGCCATGTAACGCGGCGTCTGATCAGGATAAAAACTGTTTGCAAATGCGCTTTATGACGTCATTGATAGTGAAAGGGTTAACTGTACTGTGTTTGCGTTCCGTTTGCGTTTAAACAGGAAATAATAACACCTTCCCCAATGTATTTTAGTCTGTAACAATAGTGTTGCTTGCTTCCACTTTAGTACATGTAGTAAGTGTTTTTGTTTTTGTTTTAAAAAAAAAAAGAAAAAAGATATAACAATATGATTCTTCAATATATTGCCGGGCATGGTCTAGTTATAACACGCTAGATTGTTAACCCGTCGGTCGTGAGTTCCATGCATAATCTTCTTCTGAGTAACAAACAGTATAGAGCCTGGTCAGATACCAGGTTTCCCGGCGTCTAATCTGGCTCTTAACCCATTGCCTTATAAATACCTTTTTACGCCTTTTAATATTAATCTACTAAAAAAATTGTTCCAAATTATTATAAATTTATGAATATGTAGTAGATAAGAAATAGTTTCTATATTCTAGCAAATGGTAGCTTAAAGCAACTTGAAAGTAAAGCAGAATGCGCCTTAAGGCGCATTCTGCTTTACTTTCAACCTGCTTTTTGTGGTCAGCTATTTTCAAAACTAAAATCAGTCTATGAGTAATGGGTTAACTGTTTGAGTTGAAAATATGTTTTTTTAGCATAAACGCCTTTATATGGAAAGACTAACGTCTTCTCCACTGTAACACACAGGTCATATTTTTTTTCAACAAGTTAGCTTATTTTCTGTTGTGTAATAACGATCAGTCAGTGATGTATCTACAGTGATTGTGCCTAATTGTTGTCTATGTGAATTTCTTCACTGTCATCTGTTTAAAAATGATGTTTGTTAAAGTCTTATATCGTTCTGCTTTAGATTTTAGGCATTTTGACTTAAAAAAGCAATATGAGTGTCAAACACATTGGATCCTTATCAGACACCGAGTAACTCGGCGTCTGATCAGGATCCACACTGTTTGCAAATCCATTTGCACCTGTAAATCCGGTTTAAGGCAGTGTAAGGGAGACATATCTGTCTTAATGGATGTTTGACAAATGCGTTGTTTCATAAGTCCTACTTTTATGTTAACTTTCGACAATTAGGAAAGGAAGATTTAGATACCGGTATATATTTTACGCTTTGTGTTTGCTCATAGTTAAAAGTTTAGCTGAAAAGAATAAGTAGGACACATTTAGAATACTGACCAGACGTCTGACCAGGCTCCAAACTGTTTGCCACTCATATCAACATGCATTACCAGAATTGTCCAAAAGTTACACTTTTCTACATTTTAGTTCTTTGCGTTTGTGTTTCGTTTGCCTTTAAACGGGAAAGAATAACGGATTCTCCACTGTATAGAGTTCATTAGGCTTATGCAGATGAAGTAGACTCTGGTCAGAGGACTTTAACCCTTTACCCAACGGAAGCGACTTTTAGCGTATTTATTTTATTCATCCGCTGAAGAAAATAGTTCCAGTTTATAACCTCATGAACAATTACCATTACAAATATTTTATATAGCCTAGCAGATTTTAGCTTAAAGCAGGCTGAAAGTAAAGCAGAATGTGCCTTAAGGCACATTCTGCTTTACTTTCAACCTGCTTTAAGTGGTCACCTGTCTTCAAAACTAGAAACAGGCTATAAGTTAAAGGGTTAACAGGAACCTAGTGGACCTTTGTCATTTTGCAGTAGATATTTATTGTTAAAAAACAATCCTAAACATTTAAAAATGGACTAGACTTAATTCATAATTAGAATTGTCCTATCGAAGAACCAGGCTTTAACTCTATGAGCCCTAATGACGCATATATGCGTCCTTTACCAAAAGGGTACCTGTTAAGAATACACTGGTCTAATGTAATCAGTGAAGTCCCTGATTACAGGGCTCCTGCAGGAGCCCTCTAATCAGGGACTTCACTGTTTGTCATTTTGAAATATATTATAAAAAACAACCCTAAATAATCTAAAATTGACCAGCCTTTATTGTAAACTGGAATTTTCAGGGGATTATGAGTTAATGCGCTAAAAAGACAGTCAAAATAGCTTTAAATGCATACACGCGCCAAGTGAAACAGTCAAGTTTACTAGACCTTCCAAAATACAAGCAATCACAGACCATTGTAGAGTTTGACCCTTTTAACGCAAAATTTAGCCACCCCATTTGCTGCTAAACACGACTTGCTTTTCATTTAAAACAATATGAATCCAGATAGGACGCAAGTTTTCTAGGCTGTTGAAAATGCTGATACAACGAAACTCGATAGAGAAGAAAACGTCAATATCGGAATTAAAGCAGAAAACAATTTATCAAACGTTTGTTTAGTATTTAAATGGTTAACATGTTTAGAATCTAAAGTTAGATTACTAAATGCTTTTGATTCTGATCAGATACCGAGTTTCTCAAAGTCTGAATAGGGTCCAACTTATGATGCAAAGTATAGAAAATTTCCCCCGCGTATATGTATATAAGTTTAATAATAAAGTCTAAAGTATCTTAAACTATTGAACAGCAGAGTTACTCGGAGTCTGATCTGGTTCCAAACTGTTATCAACCTTTAGAAAAAACAAACCAGTTTCTGCATACTAATTTTTAAGAATAACGATTACACTGTCGTTGAATAGTTTATCATAGACTAACGTAGTAAAACATGCAAACCGAGTGACCCAGCAAAAACCAACTCTGTCGGTGCAAAGTGTAAGCTCATATCAAGAGATGTTTGATGCGCTATGTACATGTACAATAATTTGAGAAGCCTCATCTACATATACCAACGTCCCACGAACGTTACAGAACTCCCCCCTCCGAGTCTCGCCCCGAGACTTTGGCCCTGCATAGAGAACCATGGGTACAGTGGAGAAAACGTTATTCTTTGCCAATAAACGCGTTTACGCTAAATATATTATTTCCATTGCAAACAGTTTGGAGCCAGATCAGACGCCGGGTCACCCGGCGTCTGATCAGACTCCAAACTGTTTGCCTATCATATTAAAATGAATAGGTGGAAACTTCCAAAAGTTGCCTTTTTCTACATTTTAGGGCACTGCGTTTGCGTTTCGTTTGCGTTTGAACGGGAAAGAATAGCGTTTTCTCAACTGTAAGTCAGCTCCGGTCCGGTAGCTGTCTTTATTCCTCCGCTGCCACCATTTGTGACGTGAAAACCGAGTGACCCAGCAACAACAAACCCTGTCGGTGCACAGCTCAAACCCACACCAATAATTGATTGTTGCTCAATATATATTCACTAATTCCCAGCATATAATCATTTGGGAAGCCTCATTTGCATATACCAACGATCCACGAACGTTACAGTGGAGAAAACGTAATTCTTTCCCAATAACCGCGGTTACACTAAAACTATTTTTATCAGTACAAACGGTCTGGAGCCAGATCAGACGCCGGGTAACCCGGCGTCTGATCAGGCTCCAAACTGTTTGCCACTCAGCTTAATATCAAGAGTCATAATTGTCCAAAACTTGTTATTTGCTGCATTTTAATGTATTGCGTTTGCGTTTCGTTTGTGTTTAAACGGGAAAGAATAACGTTTTCTCAACTGTACAGTAGCGTCCGATCTGTGTGCAATAGGTCAAAGAAAATGTCCTTTTTACAATCTCTACCTTTGTTGAATTCTTTTTCCTAGATTGATGGTACTGCCAGCTTTGTAGTCCAAAAGTCCCAGCTCACAAACCTTGAGAGTAATCTAAATGAGAAAACCTTGACGTTTGAGGCCAATGTCACTGAGAAGCTCACTAGAGCCCGACAGCAAGACTCCCAAGGTGTGACCTTCTACTCAGTACCCCACAAAGTAGAGATCCCTAAATCTCTGCCAACGACGTTCAATCCAGGAATGGACTACATTGCAGTGGTGAGTTAAGCCTTTTCATGCTACATAATGTAAATATATCCTGATTTTCACCCTTCACCGAGATATTTTCGTCTGCTTCATTATTTTTGTCTGCAATATCGTTATAAAATTAGATTTAAGGCAGCATGGCCGACAAAATTTTGAAACGAATGTCTAGCAGTTTGGATCCTGATCAAATGCCGCGTTACACGGCGTCTGGTCAAGATCAAAACTGTTTGCAAAGGCGTCTTTTGGCGTCTTTGACAGTGAAAGGGTTAGTCATTACAATGCCTGAACCATGATCTCATTTTGCCTGGATGTTGCAATTACAGTGGAGAATATGTTATTCTTTCCCGTTTAAACGCAAACGTACGCAAACGCAAAGCACTAAAACGTAAAAAAGAACAAGTTTTGGACAAATCTGATAATTCTTGTTTATCTTGGTGGCAAACAGTTTGGAGCCATATCAGACGCCGGGTTACCCGGCGTCTGATCTGGCCCCAAACTGTTTGCACTGCAAATAATAGTTTTAGCGTAAACGCGTTTATTGGGAAAGAATAACAGATTCTCCACTGTAGTTCGTTATATGTGCATTTTCTTTAGATCTAAAAAACAGTGTTTCCTCTATACAACGGCCCTCCCAACAACGGTTCCCTCCTTATAACGACGACTGCCACTGTTCCCAAAACAATATAATTACTTCCAACCTTTTCACGGCTGCAATATAGTCTACTTAAAATTGTCGTCTGCTGTTTTTCTCACAATTGCATATGGGACATTTTGACAGAAAAAAAACATAATGACGAATGGCAAACAGCTTGAATCCAGATCAGACGCCGCATCACGCGAATATAAGCCAATACCCTTCCGAACAACGACTCCTTCCGAACAACGTACATATTTGTTATCTCCCATTGTGTGTCGTTGTAGAGAGGGAGCAAGTGTAGCAGCTCTTTCCAGATCAAATAACGTAGATGACACACCGGAAATATGGCGTCTCATTCCCGTCTATACTGTTTGTTAATGTCTACCTTTGTGGACGATAGGCAATTATTAACAAGTTACCCATTACAATGGCGAAGTCTTCAATATTCTTTTCCTCTTTCTCATTAATTTTGACTCTGACTCTCAACAAGTTTGTTCCTTACATATTTAGAATAAAAAATGACAGAGCATACCCTGATTAAAGAACTTGTGAATACTTTTTATCTGGGTATACATCATTTTCGGAGGATGTACATTGTCTGTTCTAAATTGTGAGATATTATTTTGAATTTCCAGTTGAATGAAATACATTAAATGCATTAGTTAACTTTGAATTTTATTTAAATATATTTATACGTTTGATTTTATAGTGAAAAGCATTGCAAATATTACAGCGAAAACAAACGTTTCAATGATCGGTAAAGTGCAGAATCAGGTGAATATTTTTTTCAAGTTTCAGTTCAGTGTATCAGTTACAGTGGAGAATCTGTTATTCTTTCCCAATTAACGCGTTTACGCTAAAACTATTGTTTGCAGTGCAAACAGTTTGGAGCCAGATCAGACGCCGGGTAACCCGGCGTCTGATCAGGCTCCAAACTGTTTGCCACCAAGATAAATAAGAATTATCAGAATTGTCCAAAAGTTGTTTTTTCCTACGTTTTAGTGCTTTGCGTTTGCGTACGTTTGCGTTTAAACGGGAAAGAATAACAGATTCTCCACTGTAGTTGGAGTTAATTAAATAGAAACATTTGCTGTATTCTTATTCTGTTTTAACCTTTTCAAATACTGAAAAAAAATCTTAAAAACGTATCAATTGAGGAATGAAAACCCATGTAATACACGGTACCGTGTTTCCTCTCTACAACGACCCTCCCAATAACGGTTCCCTCCTTATAACGACGATTGCCGCTGTTCCCAAAACAATATAACTATGTCCAACCTTTTCACGGCTGCAATATAGTCTACTTAAAATTGTCGTCTGCTGTTTTTCTCAAATTAACATATGATACATTTTAATAGAAAAAAACAATAATGACGAATGGCAAACAGCTTGAATCCAGATCAGACGTCGCGTAACGCGGCGTCTGATCTGTATTTAAGCTGCTTGCAAATATAAGCCAATGTCCCTCCCTACAACAAATCCCTCCGAACAACGCACATATATTTTGTCTCACATTGGGTGTCGTTGTCGAGAGGGAGCGCTGTATTTTTATCATAATATTTTTTTCTTAATTTCAGGTGAAAGTCGTTAAACGAGATAATACGCCGCTTGACCATACAACCAAACGACTTGAAGTGACGATAACAGAACATACTCGTTCTAAACCCTTCACGCCCCGCTTCGCAAGCAGACGATTCTGGTGGCGACCTCCTCCAGTTCCTAAAGAACGCACCAAAGTATTGCCGAAAACATTCCATAACATTCCTGCCGACGGCATTGTAACAATACCAATTAAGACTGTTAGCAAAGCTTTCAAGTTATCACTGAGGGTAGGTATTACACATGGGTTCAAGGTTATGAAGAGTTTGAGTTGAGTTTTAGATCGTTCTTTAGCGTTTGATTTGTCAGAGTTAAATTTATGCTCTAATCTGACCGATCAAATGCTTGAGAACGATCACAGACTCAACTCGAACACTTTATAGTAGCGGGACCTGAAGTAGTGGGGTGCATTATTCTTGCCAAAAAGAGTGTTTGCACTGTAAAAACAAATGTTCATTGCACCAGTTTGGACTGCTTTAAAAGATCAGTCGACTGATGAATGACTTTATTCAAAATATGCGTAAAATAAAAATAATATTTTAAAGAAATATATAGCATTTTGTTTAGTTAATTCTGTGAATATAGGAACCTTCCTTAACAAAGTGCTAAATATTTTTTTTATATTTTTTCTAAATGTTTTGGCTATATAGGATTTCCAATAAATGTTGCCAATGCAAAATATTTACAATCGCCCCATTCAATTCCATTGACAAAAAGTGTGTTCATTTCATATAAACACCAATTTTCGAGAGGGCGGAACTTGTGGAAAAGTTTCGAAGGGGGGCGGGGCATATGCAGTTTTCATTCTCGAATTAATCTTTGGAACTTGGGGCAGCAAACATTTGGCGGATTTTTTCAAAATTTGTTCTCAACCGATCTTTGCCTTCCTACTAGTGGAAGCCATGATTCCCGACTAATATTCTTCTTTATAAATGAGATAAATTGCAAGAAAATTGACATAAGAATCTACCTTATAAACAGCGGCCTATATCTGCGTTTCTTTATGACAATAAAACCCCGATATATTATTGCGTCAATTCTAATGACGTCATAAATCGGCATTTTTCGCGCCAAACTGTCAAGTTGTTGACAATGGAACTTATTTTTTCTGCTTTCGAATGTACACAGATTCAGTAAATCGGTCATGGCTGTTCCTTATAGGGTACACATTATTCGTGTTATCGACTTCTAATATGGATTAAACATACATGCGTACTGCCAAAATGTTTATTTAATGTTAGAAATTACAGCAAATATAATGTAAATATAAGAAATGAACTGATTTTTTTCGGCGTTCAAGCGAAATGAACGACAGAAAATTATCGGCAAATTTACCATGAATCGCTAGCGCGATTCATGGTATTTGCCGAAATTTTTTGTCGTTCATTTCGCTTGAACGCCGAAAAAAATCAGTTCATTTCTTAAATAAAATTTGAATAATTCATACACAAGTAAATTTCAAGCAGCTAGTGTATATTTGAAAATAATGTTTTTGTATACATCTATTTAAAATGTGTATTTCAAATAAATTGTATACATGTATAACGACCAAATGAAATATGTAAATCTCAAATAAAAATAGTCCATCATTTCTGAGTTGTCAATTTTTTTTTTTATATATAACATGCGCTTTCTGAAAGAAATTTAAAAAACCCCAACCATTTAGTCATTATTGATAGTGTTCGTGTGATACATAACACTTACGTACAGTATACAGTGGAGAACACGTTCTTCTTTCCCAATAAACGCGTTTATGTTCAAACTTTAATTTCCAGTACAAACAGTTTGGAGCCCGATCAGACGCCGGGTAACCCGGCGTCTGATCGGGCTTCAAACTGTTTGCCACTCAGCTTACAATCAATAGTCAGAATCGTCAAAAATGTTATTTTCTACATTTTACTGTAATGCGTTTGCGTTTCGTTTGCGTTTAACGGGAAAGAATAACGTCTCCTCCACTGTAATTTAATATGCAAAATGCTGTTTCATTTAGATAGAAGGTTTTAATGTTGACATTAATTTTATTTTCAGGCTGAGTATGATGGAGCTTCAGCGACGCTTACCTTAAAGAAACGAAATTCTCCCAGTGATTCATTTTTGCAACTAACACAGACGACCACATCACCAAAGGTAATCATCTTATCCATGGCAACGTCTGATTTATAATTGTCGTCTGCATTTCTTTTCGAAATACATGTATAGAATCTACAAATTGGTGTTTTGACTTAATGTATAGCAAAATAAGTGTGAAATAGTTTTGCCCCTGATCAGGCACCGCGTTATGCGTTATCTGATCAGGATCAATTTGTTTTGCAATATAGTTGATTGTGCCTATGGAAGTGAAGTAAATTCTGTTCAAATAGGTGAATAGAAGCGAGACAAAGAGTTCTCGGTGCCTCATGAGGATCAAAACTGTTTACTCGAATAGTTGTGTTGAATGGGTTAATCATTTCGTCGTACCCCGTGTATAATGGTTATTTACGAATAGTTTCGATCTGGATATGCGTAAAGCGTGTCTGGCCGAAATCAAAACCGTTTGACACTCATTTTGATATAACTTTAGTCAGTTTACCAAGTCATGAAACTTAAGAAGTATTATCCGAGTGCAATGGTTTAAAGCTTTACACGAAAAACTTATCATGAGATTTCTCCTTTGCCACTGTCGTCTGCTTCAATATTGATGTCTGCAATATCGATTCAAAGTTAGATTAAGAGTTTAATCGATATTCAAACTGTTTGCAAAGGCACATTTTAGCGCCATTGACGGTGAAATGGTTAAACCAGATGAATTCATTACAGTGAAAGGGTCAATACATTTAGTATGTGTTTGTTGTTAACCCTTTCATGATCAAATTATTCGGGGGAGTTTTACCCCTTCACCGTTTTATTGTCGTCTGCTTCAGTAGTTTTGTCTGCAAGACATGTTTCAACGTTAGATTTAAGGTTGTAAGACTTCATAAATATCGACAAGAGTGTAAAACAGTTTGGGTCCTGATCAGACGCCGCGTTACCCGGCGTCTGATCTGGCTCCAAACTGTTTGCACTGCAAAAAATAGTTTTAGCGTAAACGCGTTTATTGGGAAAGAATAACAGATTATCCACTGTAATGCAATACGTCGTCTGGACTTCTTATGGTACCAACTCATATGGTTAAACTCATCAAACATATTATAACTGTTAAATTCTAAATGTTTTTTCAGGCTGGGCAAACGACAACATTTACAATACGAAGAACAAGCTATGTGAGAAGAGTCACCTACCAGGTACATTCACTGTATATTAGACTTACAATAACACCTCCCTATTACGACTACTAAAACGAAGGCTAACTGGTTGTATCAAATACAGTAAAGGAGCTTCCTGTTTTACTGTTACTTTGCCAAAAGTAACTTTCTGTTTTACTGTCACCTTGCTTAAAGGAGATTTCTGTTTTACCTTTGCTTTAAGGAGTCACCTGTCGTAACAGCTTACAATATACATATAGTCGACTTCGATATCTCGAACTCGCTTAATTCGAACTATCCGATTTGTCAACACATGAATTGCATTATTTCATGCTCGGTTAAGTCAAACATACCCGTATTTCTAAGTTAAAACGTGGCTAAGCCACGTTTTAACTTTGAAATACGGATATGTTCGCCCCAACCAAGTTCGAGATATCGAAGTTCAACTGTAGTTAAATAGTCGTAATATAGAGGTTTGAATTTATAACTAAATAGACACGGTTAGACTACAGTAGGACTTCAGAAAACCACACTCTTTCAGATAAAAAAAATATTGAAGCGGGTTCCGGTTTAAGATAATCAACACTTGCGACGAATATACTCGTCTTTAACAGAAGTGTACCTGTAAGATTCCACTTGTCAAATACAAACAGTGTAGACTCTGATCAGAGGGATTCAGTAGGAGACGTTTAATCGGGGTCTTCACTGTTTGTCATTTTGTAATATTGTGTATTTTGAAACATTAAACCAGAATAATCAAACAGGACTAAATTTAATTGAACAGTTTAAATGTTATTGGGGTGATTGGGCTAAACAGGGTTAGCTGCGATACTCAAGAAATAGAATTCGAATTCATTTATAGAGTCTGACAACTTAATAAGTCACAAATAATACCGAAAGCTAATTTAGTAGTTTTCTGTATTATCGTTTTCTGCATTTAGTTGCCATCTGCCGAAGATATGTATGCCTACATGTGCGTGTCCTGGTTGAGTGTTTTATGAGCAAATAGTTTGGGTGCGAGAAAAGTGAAGAATATGCATACATGTAGGAAGACTGCTTTTTAAGGTTACGCTGCATTGTGTTTCGTCGTAGTGAAAATAGTATGTCATATTAATTTTCAATTCAGCCTAGAATTCATATGACGCCCATTTTATTAAAACCTCTTATGTCAACTTATATCTTCTCCCGCTGAAAATATCAAATATCCAATTCCGTTCACTGTAAACATCTATCATCTAAACATTACAATTACAGTGATTTCCAACAACGCTTGTCGCTGTTCCCCAAACAAGACAATTATGTCTAACAGTTTCCCTGTTGCAATATCGTCTGCTCAAAATGTTCGTCTCCTGATTTTTCTTAAAGTTACATATTAGTGGACATTTTGACAGAAGAAAAATATTATGACGAGTGACAAACAGCTTGAATCTAGATCTGGCGCGTCCAATCTGTTTTCAAATGTAAGCCAATTCTTTTTCTATAACAACTCTCTTCGAACAACACACGCACTCTTTGTTTTCCATTGCGTGTTGTTGTAGAGAGGGAGTATGACGTCCATTATACAATGTAATCAGGCCTAAGGGGGTACTCGTTTTCCCAAAGATACTCATTTTTACACACCTATAATTTATTTCTCCACTGAAGAAAGTAGTTCCATTTTTGTACAGGCAACTCTTTCTATGTGGAAAAAGGTTACGACAGGAAAACATTCATCAAGTGTGAGCTTCTATATTATGAAGGGTCTTGACAATGTATTACTTTTAACATAGATTAAGATAAAACCTTATACATGTAGAAGACTTTGAGGCCACTGTATAGAGACGTACTCTGCAATGAAATGCACTAATGTGTTATATTTTCATTTCAGATATTTTCAAAGGGGAAAATAGTGGATACAGGTGCCATAACTCTGACAGGAACATCTACAACATGGCAGCTGATGATGACACCAGCAATGGCACCCAAGTCTCGAGTACTCATCTTCTATGTCAGGAACGATGGAGAAGTAGTAGCCGATGCTTTGAGCATTAACGTAGAAGGGGTTTTTGCTAACAAGGTAAACTTTAAATTAATGATGATTCCGATCCGGCCTCAATTGTCATAGGGATGGTTTCTGTGTATTTGACCGAGATTATCCCCTCTGCCAAGAACTAAATGGAAGGCAGTTCGATGGTTTTGATCCCATGCGCTGTTTTGCAATGAATGAGATTAGCCGAAATCACAATCATCTGTCATCATTGACTGGCGCTATATTACATATTGTGTGTCGCAATGCCGTAAAACACAAATCATCTATCCAGTCATTCATCCATACATCTGAGTTTGTCACTCAGACAAAAAAAAAATAGTCAGAATTGTCAATAACTTGTCATCTTCCTCATTTTATTTTCGGTGAACCCTTTACCCTATAGCCTTTTTATAGGTTTGAAGACAAGTGATCATTTAAATCATATTGAAAGTAAAGCAGAATGCTCCTGAAGGCACCTTCTGTTTTATTTTCACCCTGCTTTAAGCTACCATCTGCAATGTTATTTGAAATATATTCTATGGGACATGTTTATGACTACATTAAATGGAACTATTTTCTTCAATGGAGCAATAGATCAAATGCCCTAAAAGACGCTTCTTGTGGGGGAAGAGGGCTTACCGGGAATTCCATTTTCCCCACTGTAAACAATTAACACTTTCAACGGTATAATCGCCTAAATGAGACTTTGCAAACTATAAATCCTGAACAGACGTCGCGTTACACTTTGTAAGACCAGGATCCAAATTATTTGACAGTCGTTTCGATATTTATTTCTTCAGTAGAAAAGCAATAACTCAAAACTTGGAATACACTGCAGACAACAGTGGCTGACAATGAACGCAGGTGTTATAACAATTATGGTGGTTACAGTGGAGAATCTGTTATTCTTTCCCGTTTAAACGCAAACGTACGCAAACGCAAAGTACTAAAACGTAGAAAAGAACAACTTTTAGACAATTCTGATAATTCTTGTTTATCTTGGTGGCAAACAGTTTGGAGCCTGATCAGACGCCGGGTTACCCGGCGTCTGATCTGGCTCCAAACTGTTTGCACTGCAAATAATAGTTTTAGCGTAAACGCGTTTATTGGGAAAGAATAACAGATTATCCACTGTACAAGGGTTAACACAGACGTTAATATTTGATGATGAAAAAGTGTATGGTTTTTATATGACACTTATTATTTCAGGTATCTGTCAGTTTCAACATTACCAATGCTCGGCCAGCAGCCGGAGTGACACTGGATGTTAGAGCTGACGCTGGTTCCCATGTCAGTCTTCTTGGTGTCGACAAAAGTGTCCTCCTGATGGGCACTGGTAATGACGTCACGAAAGATGAGGTACCATTCCGTTCAATCAAATAGTACCGCCACTCCTATTATCTTATCTGCTTAAAACTCTAGGAAAATTATTATTGTTTAAGGACAGGTGGTAACTAAACTCAAAAAGAAACACAAGCACAAATCTTATAATTGAATATTCAATATTTTTATTAATTCTACTTTAAAGCAAATAAAACCAGATTTGGTATAAATAATATAAATGGATGTAGGGAGCTTATAGAAACACGTTAATATTGGTTTAGGCAATAGATCTAACTCTCGGCTATCGGACCATTAATATATAATAATCTGTTCTTTCCAATTTGTATTGTTGGCAAAATATTTTGAGCAAAATTTAAAAAAGGTCTTTGGACGGAGTAGAGAAAGCAATGGATAAAGTCTAAAATATTAAGATTCAATGGTGTTTTTTTCCAGTGGCATTTCACTGAGTACTGTCATTTTCTTTACAAATACAGTGTTCCCTCCCTACAACGGCCCTCCCAACAACGACTCCCTCCTTACAACGACTATTGCCTCTGTTCCCCAAACAAGACAATTTTATCCAACCTTTTCATGGCTGCAATGTCGTCTACTTAAATTTTTCGTCTGCTGTTTTTCTCAAATGTACATAAAAGTGGACATTTTGATAGATTAAATATAATGACGAGTGACAAACAGCTTGAATCCAGATCAGACGCCGCATTACGCGGCGTCTGATCTGGATTAAAGCTGTTTGCAAATGTAAAACTGTTTCCCTCTCTATAACGACTCCCTCCGATTAACGCAGACAATATGTGTCTCCCATTGGATGTCGTTGTAGAGAGGGAGCGCTGTACACCATTTAGTTTTCAGTCTCTTTAACCCTTATCGTGCTAAGCGTGACTTGGCTAATATTTGCAAACAACTTGGATCAAGATCAGACGCTGCGTAACGCAACGTCTGATCTAGATCCAAGCTGTTTGCCACTCACATTAATATTTTTTTCAAGTTTGAATAAGATCAAAATCTATTATTACTTTTTCGTAGATCATATATTTCAAGTAAGCAGACGATACTTCAGCATGAGAGGGGTTAAGCATCATTTTGCTTGACCCACAGAAAACATGACTTATATTAAGTGATCATGATAGAAGGGCTTTATTGTGTATGTTCTCATTTTCTAGATACAAATGTATGGAAATTAGGTCACTGATTACATGCTATTTTAATTGCGTTTCCTGTTACAAGAAAAAAACATTAACATTTACGTAAGAGCTTTTTATGTATATGTGTCGTTATACAGGTAAACGACCTTGCTAATTTGAACACGGGATTTCAGTCTTTCCTTCATCATCATCGGTTCTAATGATATATATCTTACTAATACATTAGGTTATAACACTGTTACTTACTATTAGAAGTCAACCTATTTAAGTTGTCTTGACGGTGCTTACACACATACAGTCCATGTAATGGCAGTCTTTTAGATATATAACTGCTTAACCCTTTACCCAATAACCCGTTTATAACATTAAATACAGGTGGTCACTTAAAGCAGGTTGAAAGTAAAGCAGAATGTGCCTTAAGGCACATTCTGCTTTACTTTCAGCCTGCTTTAAACTGTCATCTACTAGGCTATATTAAAATATTTGTTATGGTAATTGTTCATGAAGGTATAAACTGGAACTATTTTCTTCAGCGGAGGAAAGAATTTAATACGCTAAAAGTCGCTTCTATGGGGGAAAGGGTTAATACAAGGCAAAAGTAATACAGAACGCTCTCCCAAAGGAGATTTATGCATTTCTTTTCCACTGGACTTAGCAGTCACATGTTGACAGAGATCCTGTATGCTTCATAAACTATCACTCAATAATGTGCAATCTTATACAATTTTATATAGTTTTTACTCCACATATATGATTGGAAAGTTTATTAAAATGGTTATTGCTGGTCCACTACCACTGTCCTTCACTTTATTCAGGTTATTCAAGAGTTACAATCCTTTGATACCAAACCATCTCGCAAACACGGAAGTCGTGGTCGCCCAGTGTGTGATTGGTTTTGCTGGTGGTGGCCTATACCTGTTGGAGGAGAAGATGTAAAAGACGTTTTTGATGTAAGCAGTTACCGTTGTAAATGCAAGAATTGAACATTATGATGTTCAACCAATCAATGAAAAATGGTTTTAAATCGAAGACTTCATTGTGGGTGATTATTCAAAATAAAGGCAATACATGACAGTCACATACGCGTATTTGAATACTTCCTATACAAGCATTGTTGAACCTGATTAGTGACAACAGAGATCAATTGAAGGCCCGTAAGTGTAACTTCTATAGGCAATATTAGTTCAGTTTGTATTGTCAATCAGCATACATCGATGCCTATGGTATCTCATCCGATATGACTAAGACAGTCTCATCAAAGTGAGACTTTCCACATACAGCATTTGCTTGATATTATTAATACATGTATCAAACACTTTATCAAATAACAGTATTTGTTTTCACCTGATAAATGATATATGTATATGATTATACAGTCATTTTTTTTTATATAGCAATGATTTGTTTTCAATAGAATATTAATATAAGAGTGTAAATAATTATACACTGTATCATGTAAAAATTATTCTGTATTCACGAGCTTATTGATAATTATACACTTGACCATATAACTTTATTATTCTGTTTTCACTAGATTATTAAAAACTTTATATAATTATAAACCTTATCAAATAACCATGTTAGAACGTTATATAATGTGTAGCCAAATCATCTGGTATATATATGCAGAAATAGTTTTAAACTTCCCACGTTTTATTTTAGATTTAGATACATCTACTGTCTAATTTATCTACATTATCTCAATGAATTTGTGTTATTAGAGATGTATTTAATTATACTCAGATGAGACACCACTACATGCTGCATCTCATGAGGATATACAAGTGCGTGCCGTAGATCCAATGTTACTGCAAATAATGCCCGAAGAAAACGGACCCCTTGCTATAACCAGCATAACCTTTTTATGATCAAATTTATCGGGAGGTGGTTACCCATTCACCGCCATATTGTCATCTGCTTCAATATTGTTGTCTGCAATATCGTTTCAAAATTAAGTTAAAGGCAGTATGACTAAAGAAATTTCAAAACGTGTGTCAAACAGTTTGGGTCCTGATCAGACGCCGCGTTACGCGGCGTCTGATCAGGACCCAAACTGTTTGCAAACGCTCTTTCAGGCGTCATTGAGAGTGAAAAGGTTAAAGAAGAGTCAGTGACGGAAAGTAGTTGTTTGACATTATGAGAACCTACATACATGTACTTATGTTTCAGGATTCTGGAGTGTTAGTTTTTACTGATGCTAAAGTGTATGAACATCGAGAACCAGTTCAACGTAAGCTTTTTTCTTATGTTATTCATTTCTGTTTTCACCGGTGACCATGCTTCATTTACGAACGAGTTTTCAAATTAGCTAATTAACCCCTTCACTGCCTTACTACCCTGAGTACACTAGTAATTTGTAAACAGTTTGGATCCTGATCAGTAACGCGACATCGGATCAGGATTCAAATTGTTTTACACTCATTTCAATATTTCATAAGTCAAAATAACTAAATATCTAATTTGAGAAATTAAAGCAGACGACAATTGTTTAAAATTGATGACGTCATGGCAGTGAAGGGGTTAATAACGACTGTTTTATGATGTTGCCCTAAAATATAACAAAAAGTGCAACCGCCCATAGAGGACTCTTTGTAGTTCTCTGATGTGATTAACGTTTGTTTTCATTTACGTTGTTTTATTTCAATTGTATCACATGAACAAGGTGAAGTTTGATTGTTCTTGTCTGTTGTACTGACAGCGTATATACATGTACACAAGTTCAAAGCAACTTTAAATGTTTGGTCGAGACTTTGCTTGGTAGTGTAATAAGTGTGTGTGGTAGCAGTGTCATTGCAGCTAAACATTAAACAACGCATGGTCTTTTAGTGATAGTTTAAAGTTTTAAACATCTTTAAATGCTGGTACAATATACCCCGACTAGTTTTACGTGATCTTTCACAAGAAATCTTTTTTTAAGGAGTTTTATTTTTTTTTTTGCTTTATTCGGCAAATGTTTTGTAGTACTCTGCAAGTTTTCAAACCCAATGCACTTAAATGTAGAAAATATGTATTGAAAATACATGTAGAAGAAAAAATTGGATCCTGATCAAACGGCTTGATCCATTTTCCCCTCTGTTATCCTGATGTATGCTTTAAACCGTATATGCTGTGAAACGTCTTAGACAAACCATGCATTTAACTTCAAAGTAGCACTCTTTGCACTATGTGCATGTTAATCTTTTATAGTTTGATTTATCATGTACAGAGTTTTCCCTTTTAGCGATTACTTTTAGGAAAAACACTAGTGTATGTATATTTTGCAAAAAGGGTAGACCCTAACTAGAGGGTTTCTGATGCAGCCCTCTGATTAGGGTCAACACGGTTTCACTTTTTAACTCACCTCCACGAAGTAAAGGGGGCTTATTCTATACCCTCGGCGTCGGCGCCTGTGACTTGGATATCATAAACTGAGCAAACGACTGCACCTACGGTCACGAAACTTCATATGCTGATACACCTAAATGAGTAGCTAGACTATGATGCATCGTCGTTGGTGGCCTTGACCCTTGACCTTGATCTCTAGGGTCAACGCTAAGGTTTTGCGCTAAAGTCTTTTCTGAGCAAACGACTGTACCTACCGTCAAGAAAATAGACCACGAAGCACCGCAGGTTGGTGGCTTTGACCTCTTGGTTCAACGTTAAGGTATTGCGTTAAGGTCTGTTCTGAGCAAACGACGGCACCTACGGTCACTTAACTTCATATGCTGATGCGCCTAAATGAGTAGACCACGGTGTACCGAAGTTTGATAGCATTGATCTGTGACCTTGACCTCTAGTCTCAACGATAAGTTTTTGCGCTATAGTCTGTTCAGAGTTTACGACTGCTCCTATGGACATGGAACTTCATATGCTGATAAGCCTTATTAAATAGACCACGATGCACCGCAGTTGTGTGGCATTGACCTTTGACCTTCACCTATACGGTCTACGTTTAGGGTTTGCGTTAAAGTCTGTTTGTAGCAATCAACTTCACATACGATCAAGAAACTTTATCTGATGATGCGCCTCAATAAGTAGACCACGAAACACCGCATTTTGGTGGCTTTGGCCTTTGACATTGACCTCTAGGGTAAAGCTAGTGACCTTGACATTTAACCTCTTATGTCACTTTAAGGTTTTGCTTTAAAGTCTGTTTTGAGTATATGACTGTACCTACAGTCACGAAACTTCATATGCTGATGCGCCTCAATGAGTTGATCAAAATGCAACGCAGTTTGGTGACCTGCAACTTAATATCCTGATGCGCCCCAAAGAGTAAAACCATGTTGCACCGCAATTTGGTGACCTTGACCTTTGACCTTGACCTCTAGGGTCAACATTAAGGTTTTGCATTTAAGTCTGTGCTGAGCGAACAACTGTACCTTCGGTCACGAACTTCATATGCTAATGCGCCCAAATAAGAAGACCACAATGCACTGCAGTTTTGTGGCCTTGACTTATGACCTTAACCTCTATGGTCAACGTTTAGGTTTTGCGTTAAAGGATGTTCCTTGCGGAAGGTGAGCTTCGTAATATGTGATTACCCGTTCGGGTTGATATAATCTTGCATATAAATCTTTGCATGAGTAGAGGTATATATAGGTGATTTTCAAAAATGGAATATTTCTTTTAAATAAAACCGGCATTGTAAGGACTGATTTGAACTTTAGCCTTTTGGGAGCCTTTTCCACCACCTATGTTTGGAGGACCACCTATGTTTGCACTTGGAGGACCGGTCTTAGAAAGAGCACGTGGTATGGATTTCATGATGGCAGCACCGGCAATGAATGCAGCTGTAATGATGGACTCTGCTCCAATGTTTTCTGCTGGTTCAGCAATGGGAGCTATGGCAGCACCTGGTATCTTACCATCTGCTCCCGTGCTAAGGGACATAGACATGCCTTCTCTACAAGATCTTGCTCCAGTGCAGAGGAAACGTCAGCTGTTTCCGGAAACCTGGCTCTGGACCGATACAACCATTCCGTAGGTCAATTAAGTGGTTTTAATGCCAGTTTATAGAAAGTGGTGAGCGGATATTTACAAACCAAATTAATTCAAATTTATTTGGATAAAGTACAAGTTTTTTTTAAACCAGTCACTTTTAACCCTCTTAAAAGCAATGGTCTTAGTTCCCCACAACTGTGAAGATCAAAAGGATTCGCAACAACCTCGAAAATTATCCTCTGCTAAACGTGTCGTCTGCAACGTATGGAATATTCAACGTTTTCAAGATCGGACTATCGAAACATCGATAAATAGGAAAACCTGACAGTTTAGATCCAGACGGGCGGCGTCTGATCTGGATCCAAACTGTTTACAAGTCGCCACAAGTCACCTATGCAATTCAGCATAGATAATCGCTCATGACAGTGTTTGTGAACGACCCCTTCACCACTTTCAATTTTCTGGCGATTTATTTAATGTGTTATTTTGTGCATGGTAAATATGTGTGTTTCTCTTCAGCTATGCCAAGACGAAGACGTCCAGTTAGAGGAAGAGTATTTTGGGGTGGTATGGCATTTCGCCGAGGAGGTTCTTCTCCTGTCAGAAGAGTTATGCGTAAAAACGTGAGGCCACAAGCTACACCAGCTGTCAAACTGAACTCTAAAGCCACTGTCAGTGTTCCAGAAAAGAGTGAACTCGAACCAGTGACCAGAGTCAGAAAGCTTTTCCCTGAGACATGGCTTTGGGCTGATTTTGAAGTTCCGTAGGTGTTGGGAATCTTTCACTTGCATAACTCACAACTAAAGTAATTTAAACAATCGTGTATCAAGTGGCCATGCATTTGATTTATCGTCACAGCAAAATATGTATTACATGCAACTAATAATTGAAAGAGGATGATGATATTTATTAACAGTTGGTTACTCTATGCCAGACAAAAGTAATGCAGAATGTCCTCCTTTGGAGCCGTTCCGTGCACTACTTTTGCCTGTATTACGTAGCCCCCCGTCTAACAGACTGTCAATGCTTCTTATTTTAAATGACCGCTTATACACAGGTTCCACGTATCAAATGAAACATGTACATGTGTTTGCTGGAGAAATCGAATCAGTTTGATTAGATAACATTGGTTGACACGTAGCCACGTGTCCATTGAAGATGCGTGTCCAGTCTTTAATACTGGAGGATGTGTAATGTAGGTTGCATTATTTTATCCTTCAATATGTAGTAACACGTCTTAAGGGATGTCTGAGATATTTTCCAAGAATGACCGCTTAACACAAGATTGACCGTACTTCTATTACAAACATTTAAAAGAAGGCTTAGTGCTGTAAAAACTCTCTATAACGACCTAAAATATAAGGCTTATTGGTTGTACGAAATACAAATGACGGCTTAAAGCATTGTATTTTAACTTTGAATCGATTTTGTAGATAGCAATATTAAATTAGACGACAGTATGGGGATGAAGGGTAAAACCCTGAAGATAAAGTTGAAGATGAAAAGGTAAAACTGTTGCCTGTTGATCTAAATGTGTAAGAAAAGAGTTTTGTTATCTACTACTCTATAAAGTCGATCTTGTAGTATTTAGTAAGCGACCAATAAATAGAACAAATTATTTAGTCTTAGGGACAGGTGACTGGTTAATATAGGATTATAGATATTTTTATGCCCCCGGCATCTATAGATGCGGAGGCATATAGTAATAGTCCTGTCCATCCGTCCGTCCGTGCATCCGTCCGTCCGTCCTTCCGTCCGTAACAGGTTAAGTAGATTTTACCGTTTCGTCTAGCATCAACACCGCTTACTCAAATGCTTGGATACTTATACAGTTGTTGCCTTGGACAATTCTCTATCCACCAATACCATCCAACCTTGATTTTGACCTTCCCCTTGACCTACTTTGGACTTAGAACGTTTTAAATGGGCTATTTCTTGGTTAACTAGATTTTACTTTTTCGTCTAGCATCAATATAACTGACTACATTGCTTTGATACTTATAAAGTTGTTACCTTGGATCACTACTAATCCACCCATGCCTTGGACCATTACCAATTGACCTATATTACCCAAGCTCAGTTTGACCTTGACCCAATTTGTCAAGGATGCCACCGGGGGCATAAGCGTTTATTGAACGCGCAGTCTTGTTTTTAGTTATGCTTTTCCTGTATTAAACAGTAACCTGTCTTAAGTGATCTCATTGCTACTTCAGGTGTGCTCACTTAATGCAGTGTTGTCATGATGGATATAACCTTATACTATTATATGTTTACAGGTCATCTGGAGTGGCTACTGTAGAAGAGATTGTTCCGGATACTGTGACGTCATGGATTGCTACAGCATTTGCCATTCATCCAACCAGTGGCCTTGGCATTTCTGAACAGTCAGCCAATGTAAGTGTGTGTTTAACACATTCAAGCCTAGCGACGAGTATACTCGTCATTTACAAACAGTGTACCTGTGAGAATTACACATGTCCTATACAAACAGTGTAGACCCTGATCAGAGGGCTCCTTAAGGAGCCATCTGATCAGGGTCTACACTGTTTGTAATTTTGGAATATATTGATAAATCAACCCTTAATGGTCACAAATGGACTAGATTTATTTTTAAATTGGAATTGGCCATTAAAAGTTTCAGGGGTGAATGAGTTAACATTTTTTTTATCAAAGTTACATATAAGTGGACATTTTGACAGAATATATATAATGACGAGTGCAGACAGTTTAAATCTAGATTAGACGCCGCGTTACGTGGCGTCTGATCTCGATTAAAGCTGTTTGCAAATGTAGGCCAATTCCCTCTCTTTAACAAATACCTCCGAACAACACATACAATCTTTGTCTCCCATTGGGTGTTGTTGTAGAGAGGGAGCACTGTATATGCGTTTTGTATGTTTCAGTTGAAGGTCACCCTACCGTTCTTTGTGTCTGCAAGACTACCATATTCCGTAATAAGAGGGGAGGAAGTTGTCATCCAGGTCAATATTCACAACTACAGCCCAGAAGAACTGTCTGTAAGTACATGTTTCTGTATACAATCTCTATATATTTGTTGATACCGAAACATTACAATTTCCACAGCATTGACCAATGAATGCATATCGTGCGTAAAAGAGGACCTTAGCAATCAGTAAATACCCTGGGGCCCGTTTTACTAAACAATTTACGCAAAATTTTTGCGTAAGTCAAAATCGTTTTACTCTTATTTTTCGATCATAAACGTTTGCAAACAGCAAATAGCCAGATCAGAGGACGCGCTAAAAGCGCGACTCTGATATGGCTATTTGCTGTTTGTAGCAAGTGATAATAAAAATATAAATTAAAATTTAAAATTTTGACTTACGCAAAATTTTTGCGTAAGTTGTTTAGTAAAACGGGCCCCTGATGAGACGACGAAACTTGATGAGACTAATTTGGGTGTGCAATGTTTGCTATTTTGTATGAAATGATGTGCCGTATGACAAAACACTGCAGTACATTTGGATCATCCTTGTAAACTTATAATGAAATCTTCTAGCAGGCATATAAGGAGAGGCCATTGCAATATTGAGCGCCTACGATTGTTTTCTTTATTCTTTTTGACCTGCTTTTAGATATCTTTTTTTAAAAATCATCTACGCTATTTCAACGAATGATCGTTAACCCTTTCGGCGCCGAAGTCGCATAACGTCGACATTGCAAACAGTTTGGATCCTGATCAGACGCCGCGAAACCGGCGTCAGTAAGGATCAAAACAGTTTGACACAATTTAGCGTTGAAGGGGGAGAGCGCCGAAAGGGTTAACAAAACGCAAGCTTAACTGATATATTTTCATTTTCGCGTTGGCCAGCACTTCTACCCTGTTCTGGCGAATCGAAGCAAAGGAAAACGTGTTGCTATATCCTGACAGTTAAAAATTTCAAACAGTCCGGACAAAACACGGAAAAACTCGGAATCTGACTTTGATCCAAACTGTTCTAAGATATTAAATTTAGTGTGCTTATGTTTGCAGGTATACGTGGAGCTAACTAAGAGCGCAGAGTTTGACAACATTAAAATCTCAGAGACAGGCATAAAGAGCACCTCATCATTTAACGATGTTCGAACAATAAAGGTAAGCAAATGTCTGTTTTCTAGACATATAGATCATCTAAATTGACAATCGAATCATAGCTTGATGAAAATAGATCATCCTTAATCATAAAAAATTGATTTAAATGAATGGTTGACTGACATGTAATTAGTGTTTGATTCATGAAGAAGTTGAATAAAAACTATATGTATTATGTCTTAACTCATTATCCCCTGAAACTTTTCAATGGACAATTCCAGTTTAGAATAAAGACTGGTCCTTTAAGGAATATTTAGGGTAGTATATTTTAAAATATATTACAAAATGACAAACAGCGAAGTCCCTGATTAGAGGGCTCCTGCAGGAGCCCTCTAATCAGGGACTTCACTGTTTGCATAAGACCAGTATACTCTTAACAGGTGCACTTTTGGTAACGGGCGCATATATGCGTCACTAGGGCTCAATCATTTAATGTTTGCGCGTCACTGAAGAGAGGTTCTATCTATTTTAATTATGTCTCTTAGTCTTTAACACCTTGGGTTTCTATTTACTATGTGTTATTAAACTTTTTCATATGCTTTCAACTATAGTTTGTTCTTTTAACCGTGTCTTGGTATTTTAACACTATATCTTGCTATTTTAAAATCGTCTTGCTCTTTTTACAATGTGTAATTCGTTTAATCGCGCCTTGTTCTTTAAACTGTATCTTGCGTTTTAAACAATGTCTTGCTATTTTAACGATGTCTTGTTATTTCGAGTATATCTTATTCCTTTAACTATGCATTTCCAGGTGAAGGCAGACAGTGTGGGAGCTGTGCATTATCCAATTATACCAAGAAAGCTTGGCCGAGTTGATCTCAGTATAAAAGCCCAAACAAAGCTGATATCTGACGCCATTAAAAAACAATTACTAGTAGAAGTAAGTATCATTATCTAAAAATGTGATTTTCACGTTTTATATAACCCAAGTTTAACCCATTTGTGCCCACGGTCCCATATATTGGACATAGACAAACAGTGTAGACTCTGATCAGACGCCGCATTATGTGGCGTCTGATCAGAGTCTACACTGTTTGCTGATAGGAATTTCAATATAAAACAAAATGAAATTGAACTTTTTGACCAGGCATGCCTTTGATAAAAAATGGACAAATCCAATATATAAACATTAAAGAATCAACTGAGTATAAATGAGTTAATATATTCCCCAATAACTATTTGTACAGATGTCCTTATATCCATATGTGTTTAGCGTGGTTGCTTAAAGTCAAATCTTTGTTTGATATTGCTCTACGCAAAAATTGAATCAAACAAAGTGTCTGTTTTTATCTAAATTTCAGAATTTAGTTGTTTTGATTTGAAATCATTTGTTTGAGAGTCAAACAGTTTGGATCCTTACCTGACACGACAAATGCCAGCGCAGGCAGGTTGGGCTGTGATGGTGTAAAATTTATAAGTTTGTTTATTCTACCTGCCGATCGATTTTGAAATTGTTATCAAAGCAGCAAACAATTTAGAAAAAAAGATTTACTCAACATTGCGTCTGAAGTAAATATATTTTCAAATTCTTAATTCGATATCTTTTGATTATAGTCAAACTTGTTTAATACAAGAATTTTAAGGAAATACATTGGTTGTTTAAATAACAAATGGTTGCTATGCTAAATTGCATGACAAAGGTAATACAAAAAAGCTTCTACATTACCTTTCTATATTAATTTTGTCTTGCAAAAAGCAGTCAGTTGCCTTGGAATTCGGGACACCTCTCCATTCAGCTACCCAATATACTTACAATATATAATACTGTTTTAAAGAGGGAAACCTTTGCTCTATTATAGCCACCAGGAGCCAAACGAGATTACAACCTACCAGTTGTTATAGACTTACGGAAGCGGGGAACGTTCACACAAACCTTGAAGGTAGACTTTCCAAAAAGCACCGTCATTGGATCACAGAGAGTGAAAGCAACCGTCATTGGTAAGTCAGGGAAAACATCAAATAGTCAGACTAGTGTTAAGTAGCCACTCAGAGAAATAAACATGGATATACATGTATATAAACACAAGGGCGCTAAACCCTTTTATGTTCAAATGATTCGTGAGATTTTTACCCGTACACCGCTTTATTGTCGTCTGCGTCATTACTGCCGTCTGCAATACACGTTTCAATGTTAGATTTAAGGTTGTGTGACTTAATACAGTAGAGAATCTGTTATTCTTTCCCGTTTAAACGCAAACGTACGCAAACGCAAAGCACTAAAACGTAGAAAAGAACAACTTTTGGACAATTCTGATAATTCTTGTTTATCTTGGTGGCAAACAGTTTGGAGCCTGATCAGACGCCGGGTAACCCGGCGTCTGATCTGGCTCCAAACTGTTTGCACTGCAAATAATAGTTTTAGCGTAAAGGCGTTTATTGGGAAAGAATAACAGATTCTCCACTGTAAATATCGATAAGAGTATCAAACACTTTGGGTCCTGGTCAGACGCCGCGTTACGCGGTGTCTGACCAGGACCCAAACTGTTTGCAAACGTGCTTTATTTTAAATTAAAGAGCCATTGGGAGTGAAAGGTTTAACCCTTAGCCTGCCATTCACGACTATTTCCATATGCAAACAGCTTGGATCCGGATGAGACGCCGAGTAACTCGGCGTATCATCCGGATCCAAGCTGTTTGACACTTGGACAACATTTTCAGCAATTTTGAGCAACTTTGAAGCACTTTGAAACTTGAAGCAGACGAGAAATATAGCAGATGACAATTTATTTGGCGGGCTAAGGGTTAAAGAGTCATTGGGAGTGAAAGGTTTAATACAGGACAACGAGTATTAATAAATCCCTTAACTAGTTTCCTGCATTAAACTTACACTACTCGTAAGACACGTACATTTCTCCTTTTCTGAGTTTTCTATAACTCCTTCAGTGCCAAGCCTGACAACCCTGTTTTTTGCAAACAGTTCGAATCCCGATCAAACTTCGCGTTACGCAGCATCTGATTAGGAGCCAAACTGTTAAAACCACTATCAATGTTTAGGAATTTAAAACTGTATAGAATCCCAAATCTTATAAATAAAAGCAGCCGAGAATCTAAGTTAACGCTAGTAGGCTGCGATGGTGTTAGGTCATACTATATAGTAGTGACAGCGTTTAATCAAGTCCTTAACACTGAAAATAATATGAGAAGGAAAATTTAAAGCGGTTTTATCCGTATATTAAATGTCAAATACATGTCACACAACACCACGTAGGTAAACAATGAGTTTAAACAAAGGGGATGAAACGCACATGTAGTGACATTTAGATTGTAAGAATGTTTTAGAAAAAGTAAATTTCTTTGCAAATTTTCATTGCCCTTACCATTATAGAGGTGCCTGTTTAGATACTTTTGTATCTACTACCGTATTAACTCTTTCCTCCCTGAAACCTCAAATGAATAATAATTTTCAATTTAGTCTAGTCCATTTTTGACTTTTAAGGGTTGTTCTTACAATATATGTCAACATTACAAACAGTGTAGACCCTAATCAGAGGGCTCCTTAAGGAGCCCTCTGATCAGGGTCTACACTGTTTGCATAGGAAAAGTGTACTCCTCATATGTGCGCTGTTTGCAAATGACGCATTTATGCGTGACTAGGGTTCAAAGAGTTAAATCATTACCCGATAGGACGCCTTTCAATGTCTTAATTCATTAATGCATAGAAGAAAACATTTTCACTTGAAAAAGTCATTAGTGATACCGTTAGAAACATTTTCTATGTGCTAGCAAATGGTAGCTTTGAGCAGGCTAAAAAACAGAATGCGCAGCAAGGCGCCTTCTGCTTAACTTTCAACCTGTTTTTTAATTAATACTAGAAAAGGCTATGGTACTGGATTCAACCGAGTGCCGAGCAGTTTCGATTTTGAGGGTTTTTTTTCTTCAATTTAGTTGCCTGGGACAGCGAAAACGTTAAAATAGTAAAATACAGAGACTATTCATTGACATTCCAAATGTGTAATTTTGCATTCTTTTTAGGTGATATAATGGGCCCAAGCATTAACGGATTGGATAAACTTTTGACAATGCCATACGGATGTGGGGAACAAAATATGCTGAAGTTTTCACCAAACATTTTTATAATGAAATACTTAGAGGCTACGAAGAATTTGGATAAGGAGACACAGGAAAAAGCAAAGAATTTCTTGGAATCAGGTAAGTCAACTTTTAGCATTCTTCTTTTCTCATTGTTTATGATGAACTGGGTGCTATTCAACTCTTCATACTTATCATTTAACTCATTGACCCCTTGCTCCAAGGTTATAAAGCTCTTGAGTTGAGTCTGAATTCGTTCTATAGCATTTGATTGGTCAGATTTGAACGTAGGATCAAATATGACCAATCTAATGCTTGAGAACGTTCTAAGACTCAACTTAAAGCTTTAACCTTCGACTGATACTTCAAATGTACAAATCAGTCCCAGTATTTAGAGTTGATTTTTTATTAGATATTACATAATGACAAGCAGTGCGAACCCTGACCAAAGGTGTTTTTTTAGGAATCTTCATTGTCTGTGTAAGACATCTTAATAATGAGTGTTCTTACCATAGGTTCAAAGTGCTGAACATAAGTTGAATATAATGATTCCATTGTCTCTATGACGGATATACACATCTAACACGATCACTTCCGTATTATATCGTCTGCTCATACTTTACGCCTGGTTTTACTTTAGAATTTTATGCGGGTTTTACTGAGGAAATATTGATATAAGTGTCAAACAGTTAGAATCTTGGCGACTTTTGATCAGGATCCAAGCTATTTTCAAATGTCAGTGTTGTCGGCATGGGCAGTGAAAGGGTTAATTTGCAAACAATATAGACTCAACACCAGCGATTTTGACTTTCGATTGGGATGTAAATATTTAAAATTTTGTGGCAATGTGTCTTCAGTTCAAACAATTACCAGAATTAAATTTGATATTTACAGATATTAATTATCTTTGTGGACTAAATGTTAATACTGTAGTTAAACCACACTCCAAAGAAAGTCAATATGAGTAATATTTCAACAAGAGGAATCTGAATACATGACAAACGTTATGCAGAAAACAATCTGTTGAGTATCTTGGTATAAAACTTAATTTTTTACGATATAAGAGGTTATCAAAGTCGATGTCACACATATGGTTAGTATAATTGTTTTCCGAATCGGAAGTAAAATTGCCTATTAGATATAAAAGTAAAGGTGACTTATTGTGAAGCTATACCTTATCAAGTACATGTATTATGATACGAAACAGTCCCTGGAGGGAAAAAAGATTATGAAAATTTAGTCTGTATCAGACATGAGATATAAACAGTATAGTTAAAGGCGCATTGACCTTTTCGTAGATAACTATTAGAAGAAACTAGGAACGTATATTGTCAAGCATGATATCTTACTGAGGAAATAGGCCATACATTTTCTTTAAATCGTGTCTAGCGTGGGTTATTATTTCTTGTAACATTTCTTTGGTTTTGTTTATGTGTTTTTTGTTGTTGTTTTTCCTCTGCAATTCTTTAACTATTACAGCTATTTCTGAATTGTGGAACTGCATGAAGAATTATTGCCCTACTCAGGATAGATATTTTTCAGAAAGCTCATTTAGGAGGTTTATGTGTTCTATCTGACCTTTTCCGCGCATCTTTGTGTAAGAAAGGCTAATTATGTGTACATTGTATCATATCTGATATTTGTACATATATAAAATACAAGCGGTTAGGCAGACAACTAATTCAAAAGTTTTCTTTGTTTTCTAACCTGCACTGTGCGTTGAGTAGTGGTGCAAAGGTTTATCTTCATTTACCGATGAGCAGACAATTAGGTGTGTATTCCTACCTTTTTATACACCCATAGCTTATGTGACAATTGTGAATATTATTTAGTATGTATCATTAACGAGATACTGTATGTATAAGTAAAATAGAATATGTTCCATTAAGTTTAACTCTATTGCATTAACAGACCTATTTAGTTACTCTCCTTCTCATATATTATTTGCTTGTAACGCCCAAAAAGTAAGAGATCTGCGAGTTGTGTAATAGAATGACAAATGTAAGTTGATCAGACACTTTGATAATCTTATTTTTTCCAGCTCAAATTGAAACTATGTAAGTCTTTTGGACGAACGAACGTTCCACGAGACTTTATATCATGTTAATTCCTTGAAGATACACGGGCATTCATCCCTTTAGACATATTGATTCTAAATGTTTTACTTTACTTGCACACAATGTATATGAGTATGGATATTCTTAGATAATTTAAAATGTTGGTGGAATCGCGTATCATGTACTGTCCGCAGCACTCTTGTTAAAAATGTCTCAGAAAATATAGTCTGACTATTTCCGTTCTGGGTTCGACGGTTCGCAGTTGTTATTGAAGTCGTAACTGGCAGTGACAGAATTAAACATATTTCATACATTCAAACAGGCTACCAGAGAGAATTGACGTACGCCCACCCTGATGGATCCTTTAGTGCATTTGGTGATCGTGATCCAAGCGGCAGCCTTTGGCTCACAGCTTTTGTCCTCAAATCGTTTGTTCAAGCCAAGCCCTTTATTCTCATCGATGATGACGTTCTAAACAAGGCAGTTAATTGGCTAGTCAACCAACAGAATACCGACGGAACATTTAAAGAACCTGGAAGAGTAATTCATAAGGCAATGCAGGTAAGACTACACAGTGAAAAACGTTTATAACAAATTACACACTTGATAACTTATGTCTGCGGACGATAATTATAGACTGTTTTATTCTGTTGTTATCAATTGAGAGAACATTGTGATTTTGGCTATGTACACAGTGCTTCAGACTTATAATTGTTTTAAAACACGTATATAAATTTTCTCTTTAATTTATAGCTAGATGGCATCTTGAAACATGCTTAAAGTAAAGCAAATGCTCTCTTTTACTTGACGGTAGCCTGCTTTTTCAATCGTCACATTTAAAGAATTTTGACATTTTACCCATGCCTATAATCAGGACAGTTTAATCATGAAAATACATTTCTACGTAGAATAACAAATATCAAGAAGACTTTTGTATGAGGGGAACTGTTATACAGTCTCCTGCTCATTACTTTCTCCACAGACACATTTTACCCCTAATCAAGCTAAGCGCGACTTGTCTAACATTTACAAACAGTTGTGATCTGGTTTTCTGCTTAGATTTATTATCATAGCTATCAACCATTTGCAAACAGCGTAGATCCAAATCAGATTGCTTCTCATGTAACCTTCTAATTAGAGGTTAAATTGCTTGCGGTGCAAATCCATTGCTAGTCAATGTAAACTACAGGCGAACGTCGATATATCGAACTCAATTAACTCGAACTATCCGATATGTCGACAAGTAAACTTCATTTTTTCATGCTCGGTTTAGTCGAACATACACATATGTAAAGGTTAAAACGTGACTAAGCCACGTTTTAACTTTGAAATACGGGTACCACGTTCAACATAACCAAATGCGAGATATCGAAGTTCGACTGTAGTACTTTATCAGAAAGTGGGTAAGTCCATTTGAAAATTAACACTGAAATGATTAAAACAGGATTATCATACATGTACATGCATTATCAGTAGAGTATTGTTGATTTGCACTGAAAGTTTTTCAGGAAAAGCTGTAACACTGAAGAAGCCTTAATTTAAAAGCTCACAATTATAGGGTTCAGTAATGCAGAACGGAAGACGTTATTATTTCATAATAAACGCGTTTCCCGTAGAACATCATTTCCATTGCAAACAATTCGGAACCAAATCAGGCTCTATATTCTTTGCAGTAGAATAGACAACACTGAACAAAATTTCTACTTTTGTATTTGATTGTTATCATTAAACCAGTTTCGTAAAACGGAAAAATAATATCGTCCTTTACATTGTTTACCTGCACCATGTGTTGTCTGTTATCTTTACAGGGTGGTTCAACCTCCGGCAAAGTGTCACTCACTGCCTATGTACTAATATCAATGCTAGAAGCCAGTTCTATTCCTGGTGTAAGTATTTCATTTCAAGTTTTCACCAACGTTTCTTCTAAAGTTAAATCGCAATGATTGTCATCTAGAGGAACTCTGAATAATATTTCCTTTGGAGTTAGGCAGTGAACAGGCTTAATTATAGGTTAAAATGGATTCATGTAAATTTCAATATAATAAAACAATAATCTGACTTGAGTGTGAAATTGTGCATCAAATAATAACTGCGCAGTTGTGATAGTAATAGATAAGCAATCATCGTCTGCTACTGTTCTAGAATTATAACTTACTTCAAATAAGATTTAAATAGGGATAAATGACAATCACATAGGATCCTGATGAGACGCCGAGTTATATACGTTGCTCATCTGGATCCCCTTTTACTAAACAACTGACGCAAAAATTTTGCGTAAGTCAAAATCGTTAAACTCTTATTTTTCGATCATAAACGTTTGCAAACAGCAAATAGCCAGATCAGAGGACGCGCTAAAAGCGCGTCCTCTGATCTGGCTATTTGCTGTTTGTAGCAAGTGATAATGAAAAATATAAAACAAAATTCAAAATTTTGAAATACGCAAAAATTTTGCGTAAGTACAGGCTGTAGTTTAGCAAAACGGGCCCCTGGACCGCGCGCCTATTAACTAAGTTAATTACAGTTTCGCCGTTCGCGTGTCAATCTATTAAATACATTTACTGAATGCCAGAACCTGTTAAAATAGCATTGGTAGTGTTCATACAGAAAATACTGTGTACATTGGTCACACAACAATAATATATATTTGTATTTCTTTATAACGATGTTATCCTTATTTAGGAAAATTAGTTGTCTACATTTATTTTTCCCTCTCATAAGAGCTATCTGCATTTATATTTATTAAGCAGTTACCTATAGAAATGTCATCTTTAATTTGTATCTGCTAAATAAAGGGATGCCAAACTGATTTATGGACTGAATCATATTTTAATTGGTAAAAAAAGAAAAACGAATCAATAAATATACAAAACACATCTTTGTTAAAGGCGCTGTAAAACTAAGCAATATTTTGAGAAAATCTGTATGTATATCTTGATGGTTATTATACTAAACCATTAGCTACTTACGTTTATAAGAGGATGACGTTTTTTGATCTGGGATGAGTAAAGTATCCACCCGCAAAAAATGGTATTTTTGTATAAATATTTTGCCATAAACATAAGTTATAACAAACAAAAATCACATAGGGACATCTCAATTTATATAAGGCAATACTGTGTTAATGGAATGCCATTTAAAAAAGAATAATTATGTTCCATTTCTCCTTTTACATACCTCCAAACTTAGTTAGGTGGGTGTTTACAAATATACCGGAGTCAAAATGTTTGTATGTATGTCTATCTGTCGTACTCATGTCATAGATTTTGATGTAACTTCGAGTTTCTTGTATCTTTGCGAACGGTATAATGTTTCGTCTATCATTGGCTTCATTAAATGCAACATTCGCATAATGGCTTATTATTATAGAAATTGCTGCTATTGTGTTCACATATGTACATTAGCCTCATGAATGCGATGTAAGTGTCTTCTGCATTAGTCACTCGTCTTCTGATCTGGACTGAAGCTGTTTGCTTATTTAAGCAAATGTCCCTCCCTATAACAACTCCCTCTGAACAACACACACAAAATTTGTCTGCAATTTAGTGTTGTTGTAGAGAGGGAGTACTGTATTGATTATTTATAATGACATTTAAATGTTAACACTCTTGTTTTCCAGTTTCTGGAAAGCATAGTAGTATCATGCTATCAAACACAGTTCCATGGAGTGTACATAAATCATTGGCTTATGCATTTTCAAATAGAGATGTCTAATTAAGTCTGATCCATTTTTACCATTTAGTGATATATTTTACCATAATTATATTACAAAATTACAAACAGTGAATATTCTAATAAGTGACGACTTATCATAATAAGAAGTTCAACACGTTTAATTTTTAACATAAAACAAACTATTTCGCTATTGAAAAACGGCAAATTCGAATAACTTTTGAACTCCGTTTTTGAAATAATGGCAAAATCTAATAACTTTTATGGGTTTTTTTTAAATAAAGAAAAACAAATAGTGTTGATCCTGATGACAGGGCTTCTTTAGAAGCACTCTGATCAAGGTATACACACACTATTGTCAAACTATACTGGTTCCATCAGAAAAAGACTACTTATGAAAACACTTTTATGTTATTTTTACAAGAAAATGCTATATTCAAACAGTTAGGAACGAAATCATAAACCGGTCAAAATTGTGTCTGGCCAGGCTTCAAACAGTTTGTTGACACATCAGCATTGTCCAGAAAATGTAATTTTCTACATTCTGCTGTATTGCATTTTTGTTTCTTTTGTGTTGGAAAGAATAACGGGGTTTTAATGTTATTGTTTATGATAATATATAGGTAGCGACAAAGATTTCCAACAGCCAACAGAAAGCCCTGACGTACCTCGAGAGTCAAGTCGCAGGACTAACTGACGTGTACGATCTTGCAATAGTGTTCTATGCCCTGTCTCTAGCTGGTAGTTCACAAGCAGCAATAGCCTTAACCGCACTGGAATCAAAGGCCATTGTACAAGGTTTGTAAACAGGCCAATCACACGCATTAACCCTTTCTCTGGTATCGTTAGAGCAAATTACCTGTATCCAACGGATGTAGCATTAATAATATACACGTACAATAAACTGTTACTACTATGATCTTTAAAAGAAAGCTTGATTTTATGTTTTTGCGGATGTGTGCTGAAAGCAAGAGTAATTACAATTTATAGTCTGATTTCATTGTCATGCTATTCAGGAATAACGCATAGGTCAAAGGGATGCGTTATTTTTAGTCTGCGTTGATTAGATTTAGTGTCCGTTATATAGTTAGTCCTACCACACTACGTTTGTTTTAACCCTTTCACCACCGGAGTCGCCTAAGGTCGAATTTGCAAACAGTTTTGATCCTGATCAGACGCCGCGTGACGCGGCGTCTGATCAGAATTAAAACTATTTGACACTCGTTTCGATAATTCGTATGTCATACTCTCTGAAATCTAGCTTTGAAATGATATTGCAGACAACAATATTGAAGCAGACGACACAATAACGGTGTAGGGGTAAAAAACACAAAAACAAGTTGGCGTCGAAGGGGTTAATGACTGACAAGTCAACAAAATAGGAGTATAACATTAGAGACTAAACTATCAAAACCCACACAGTGAAGCCTATCAACCTTCTCAGTACAATTAGTCTCGAGGCACATTTGAAATTCAGCGCGACTGGTCGTGTCACGTGGCATATCGCAGCGGCTTATTTTTTATATACATGTAAGCATTTTCACTTTTGGTTTGTTTTGTTTTTGAATTACCCGTTTTAGTGGTATGTGTCTTTTTACAACAGTTACAAAGATTGGTGTAGCCAATATTTATGTTTAAACAAGATTACAACGCTGGTAATATTTCAGATATGTTAAAACTAGTCTGATGGACACTGAAGACTTGTGTTGAAGATATTTGCAAACAGATGGAATACATGTTTGCCCCCCCCCCCCCCCCCCCCCCTACAAAAAAGGGTTATGATATTAACTGTTTGTCTCACGAATCTTTGTAAATATAAAACAAATGTGTCAACAACAATTCAAATAATACATTATACAATTTCAACTAGATATACTTTTTGTCATTTCATTAAAGATGGAAAGAAACACTGGGAGAGGACTACTAAACCAACCAGCACTAACAGTTGGGAGAAACAGAAAGGAAAGGCAGTTGACATAGAACTGACTGCCTACGCTCTGCTAGCCATTGCCTATAAGAAAGACACTCTTGAAGGAGCAAAAGTCCTGAAATGGCTCACAGAGCAGAGAAACCAACACGGCGGCTTTGCTTCTACTCAGGTAAATGTTCAACAGTTGTCCGTGTGGATAGTTTTTATTTGATTGCCTTCTGCATGCTATAATATTTTTGTCTGCAATAGTTCTCAAATTAAATCAAAAGACATTTCTTGTCAGAAAATTGAATGAAAGGCCATAGATTGTACAAGGTTAGTTAACGCATTACCCCATAGCCTGTTTCTATTTTTGAAAATAGTTGACTACTTAAAACAGGTTGAAAGTAAAGCAGAATGCGCCTTAAGGTACAATCTGCTCTACTCTCAGCCTGCTTTAAGCTATTATCTGCTAGAATATAGTAATATTTTTTTATGATTCTTATTTGTTACAGTATAAATTGGAACTATTTTCTTCAGTGGAGGAATAAAGTAAATGCGTAAATGGGCGTATTTATGGGGGAATGGGTTACGGGGCCAATCACACATGCTAAGCCTTTCTCGATTGTCGTTAGAGAAAATAACCTGTTTTCAACTAATGCAGCATCAATGATATACATCTACAATAAACTGTTACTACTATGACCATTTAAAACAAGGCTTAATTTTATTGTTTGCAAGTTGGTGCTTAAAGTGCTTCAAACAGTTTGGATCCTGATGAAGTACTGATTTATGTAGCGTTTTATCCGAATCAAAACTGTTATCAATGTTTGCAGTATGTTTAGGCTGCCCTTGTACATCCATAATGAAACCTCCACGCATATCTAGACTCTATTAACCCATTTACGCCCAGTGAATTCTTCCATGTTTATATATTGGATAAGTCCATTTTATTTTATCAAAGGGATGCCTGGTCAAAATGTTCATTTTCATTTTGTTTTATATTGAAATTCCTATCAGCAAAAAGTGTAGACTCTGATCAGACGCCACATAATGCGGCGTCTGATCAGAGTCTACCCTGTTTGCCTATGTCCCATGTATGGGATCATTGGCACAAATGAGTTAATGGATTAACATTACCTGCGTGTTTGTGTTCCAGGATACAGTCCTCGCCCTGCAGGCTTTGTCAGAGATGGCTAGTCAGTTGCACTCTAAGCTGTATGATCTAAATGTTTACATCACAGGCACAGGAGTGTCTGAGAACTTCAAAATAACCAACATAAATGCCGGGGTGCTTCAGAGCAGAAAGGTATATTTATACTCAGTCATCTTATGTTAACCAATGTTCTTGTCGTCTGTAAAGATTGTCGTCTAAAAGATTTTTAACGGATAAAACTATTTTCACAGTGTCAATCAGTTTAAGAATGTTTTTTCCTACCATTAACTATTATTGCAACCTTAATTTTTCGCATATCTGCATTGTTTTCGTCTCCAACAATTGTCATCTGATACTGTTTAAAAAATGGAATTTTCAAAAAGAAAATCATACAGGGTGATAGTGTCAAAACATTTGGCTACTGATGAGTTGTCGCGTTACTTCGGTGTCACATCATGAACCAAACTGTTTTCACAGACCCCAAATGGGATGGGGAGGAAATAATACACTCACTGCCCGAACTGACAGAGTGGTAAGACTCCACCAAACAAAAAGTGATACCCATACATTCACACACAAGCATGTACATCGACGCATTGTAGTGTTGCAATGCCGTTAAACACCCAAATCAAACTGTTTGAACAGATAACCACGATTCCGCTCAGAGCGGTAATTACGCACAAAAATAACAGAGAAGCTCTCACAAATCTCTTTTACATTACTTTTATCTTGACATTTTCATATTCGTTGTCGACTCTTTTCATCATACCTTGTTATGGTATTTTAGATAGATAGATGGATTTATTTCAGCATAAAATGTAACAATACATGGTAAGACATTATTACAAACATTGTAAAATAGAAAAATAGTAATGAATGTATAATGGACCATGACAGTAACACCATACGCCAAGGATAACACAAAAAAGGGAAATCCCTTATTTCCATTGGGGTCCTTATACATGATGGTACTGACATAGAGTTGCAATGAGTTATGCTATCACAAGTAAGTTATGTATATTAAAAAATGTTAAAAGGAAATAATAAGCTATCACATGCAATATACGAGTTATCAGATAAAGGGGTACTGAAATAGATTAAAATGATTTTTATCAACATAATACTCAAGTTAAAAGAAGATGCTCTTTAACAGCTGTCTTTTAAAGCGTTGTTTAACTCTTATTTCCATAAACTATCTAGTTTTGAAGAAAGGCCACCACTTAAAGCAGCTTGACAGCAAAATAGAATGCGCCATAAGGCGCTTACTGCTTATTTCCGCCTGCTTTAAGCTACCATCTGCTAGGATAGAGAAACTGTTTCTTATGTGGCATATTCATTACTGTATAATCATTATTATTATTACTATACCAGATTTATATAGCGCTCTTATTACAGGAATTGTTTGTTAAAAAGCGCTTCACGTGAGTCAACGCCATTAATTAGATACGTAGTTGTTATTAGATAAGTAGTTGTTATAACAGGATTATAAAATCAATTACATTGGAATAGACAAATAGTACGCCATGCTAATGGGTGATTCAACAAATGGGTTTCTCTGTAAAGAAACGGGATGGTGTGTGAGTTTACAAAACAGGATAGAACAAAACATTTCATTTGGTTTAACTCTTTGTATGCTAGCGCCGATATGTCCCACAGTTATTACTATTTGTAAATAGTTTGAATCCAGATCAGACGCCGCATTACGGACATAACTGTTTGACACTCTGATTTTGTTTTAAAAAGAAATTTAGACATTTCTGTTATTAGAACAAAAGCAGAAGACTCTTGTGTGGACCAAAACACCAGCATGCAAAGAGTTGAACATAACAGCTTACCACTACACGATATAGAGACATAAGTCAGTACAAGCAATGTACATGTATATGTAATTGATTTTATATAACTAAGTACTAGCAGGCTTGATGGCATTAACATTATGGGGAAGTCCGAGTCTAATGTTGCAATAACTTGCAAAAACAAATTTTATGACATTTGTCTGAACAAGTAAATTAACTGGGCAATAACATTTTATTAAACTAAAAATTAACATTTTAAGAACCCAAGAAAGTTTCATGCCATATCTAAAACTCGATAAATGTTATGGCAGTTGTACATACAATGCATTACAACCATGAACAAATATATTTGTCATACACCAGTGGTTAGCCTTTCCCTTCTCCTTTCGGAACGTTCTGCATTACTTTTGTCGTACAACAATATTTTTTATTTGTTTTTCTCTCCCTCTCTGTCGTACCCTAAACCCTCCCATGTCTTACAGTTACTCGTGACTACAGACGATTCGCTTGAGTACAATTTGACCGTTGCCATAGTGGGTTATTTTTAACACGGGCTTGAATGTTTAATTCTTTCCCGTGTTACTAATAATCCTGTCAGAGAATTTTGTTAGATGTTTTACATGTATTTACTTACTGTGCTGGCGGTATTTTTGATTGTAAGGTTGTGGAACAGGGTTTATATTTTATGTACACTGTTCGTCGTTATAGGTGAATATAGGAGATAAGTGTGAGGTTGGGCGCCCCTAAACCCAGGTTTAACCCCCCAGTGGTTGTTAATAGTTAATTAATTTATAATTGATTATTGATTGCTACTGACCGTACCAAGGCGGGCTCCTATGTTCACTTAGCTTTATGTTTGTCTTGCGTGTTGTTTTCTATTTAGTGTGTAGATGAAGGAATGGTATTGCGTGCGTGTGTGTGTGTGTGTGTGTGCGTTGGTGACACTATCAAAGCGAGGTACGTCATAGGAGTACACAGCAACGAACCGAGGTACCTCCAACAAGCGAGGTAGTTTTTACTAATACCTCGGTAGGTATACCTCGCATTTAGCATGCTCAGTTCAAGATACAAACGCACACAAAATATCTCGAGTACCTCGGTTTGCTTTTCTACTACCTGTTTGTGTGTCGGTGTGTGTTTGCACACAGTCGATAACGATATTTGTAGGCGATGTGTGAGTGTACCTCGTTTTGTAGGTGATGTGTGTGTGTGTGTTTTTTACCTCGGTTTGAAACAGAGTTTTTGTCCATTACCTACCTCGTTTTGTCGGTCTAGTGTTGATCGGTAATTCTTTATAAATTCAATATTTTCTTCACATCATTTGAAACTGTGACTGTCCTGAAAACCTTTTCTCATATTTGCCTTAAGCGTTTTGGCTTATAAAGCGTACACCTCGGTATGAGGGTGTGAAACGTGTACCTCTGTCGGATAGTAAAACCAGTATGTGTGTGTGTGTGTGTGTTTGTTATGGTATGGCTGTGTGTGTGTTCTGCTTTAGAGATGGGTGTATTGTTTGTGTTGCGTTTCCTGCTTGAGTCTTCTTTCGTATTTATTTGTCTGAAAATCTCGTTTCTGCCATACTTCCGGGTTGCACAAGCAGTGGTGTGCTTTTGCAATGGGGAAGGCATTGTCATTTCCTAAAATAAGGGCGGTTTTGCTAATTTCCCTATGTCAAACCACTTCAAGCACCGGATGACCGGACTCTGATTAGGCTCCTAACTATTTGCCACTCATATGACATCAAGCCTGCCATAAATTGATTTTAAAAAATCCTAATTTTCAAATTTTATAGTTTTCAAACGCGATTACTGAACGCAGGTTGAAAGTAAAGCAGGATGGGTCTTAATGCGCATTCTGCTTTAATTTCAATTAGGTTTAAGCTACACTCCGCTAGGATAAAAATCCGAAGATTTCGGAAAAATCTGAAGAAATGGCAGCCTTGTAACATAGATCTTTAGAACTAATATAAAGCTATTTTTCAACATTTTATTACCAGTTTCTTGCGTTTAAGTGGAAAAATTAACGTAGTCTCGACTGTACACGAATCTCCCATCTTTTGTTTCAGATAAAATATGATGTTGGGACAGTGACAATAACAGCTAACGGAGAAGGTCTAGCTTTGGCCCAGGTAAAGTGGATTTTCTTCATAATGTCTAATTTCTTAGCAAATAATATCGTCTTGTTTAAACCATAACCCCATATCCTTTCTCGATTTGAAGACAAATGACCACTAAACGTCTTATACCAGGTCGAAATTAAAGCTTTATGCGACTGAAGGCACGTTCTGCTTAACTCTCAGCCTGCTTTAGGCTACAATCTGATAGGGTATGGAAAAAAATCTCTTATTGTACATATTTGTGACCGTATTAAATGGAACTACATTGTATCTTCTTCATTTGAGGAATAAAATAAAAGTTTAAAAGGCGTACTTATGGAAAAATTGGTTAACCAAATCATCGTCATAATGTGGTTTGGTGTAATATGGATGCCTAAAGTATTGTTCCAAGTTAATATTTAAAGCAGTATGACATAAGGAATATTGATATGAGTGTCAGTTTGGTTTGTACTGTAAACCCGGCTTTATTCGCGAGAATATAATTTACGCGTTAATTCGTGAGTGTCTTTAGTTTTGAAAATAGGCGACTTCTTAAAGCAGGCTGAACGTAAAGCAAGATGTGCCTTAAGGCACATTTTGCTTCACTTTCAGCCTGCGTAAGCTACCACCTGCTAGAAATATTGCATGATGTCGCGAGTTAATACATAATCGCAATACGCGAAATATTCATGACGCGAAAATTACCTGTTTTACAGTAATCAGAGGATGTGTTACACGGCGTCTGATCAGGTTACAAAATGTTTGTAAACTCATTGTAAGTAGCCTATGATCGTGAATGGATTAACGCTTTCTAGAGTGACGGTGAGCACCTAAACAAAGTTTAGAGTATATACTGGAATCACTCCGTCCGTCCTTCTGTCCGTCTGAAGACGGAATTTTGTTCGTAGCTTTACTCTGCCATCCTTCAACGGAGCCCTTTTAAATTGTGTGTTGCTGTTGATCCCAATGTGAAGTTGTGCATCTGCGATTGTGGGTTCGATTGTTATTCCTCTCTTAAATATTCTCCCGATTTGTAATTTTAACACGTTTATTGTTCAGTCGGCAGCTTAATTCTGTCATACCTCCACGATCTTTTTAGATTTTACAATATTGATCAATAACATCTGAAATTGTGCACCTGCGATTGCTTCGTTCTTGAAGTATCTCTCTTTTTGTAATGTTTTCATTTAAAAGTATCCTACAATGCCTCAACATAACTTTTATAGATTTTGCCACATTGTTGAGCACCTTCCAAAAGTGCACCTGCACACTTGTGGTGATATATTACGGTATCCCTTCACTTCTATGACATTTTCTACTTTAAATAATTGTCGTCTGCTTTTATTGATCAAATCTAAATTTGAGATATTTTGACGTAAGCAATGCTAAAATGAGAGGCAAACAGTTTGGATCCTGATCAGACGCCTCATTATGTGGCGTCTAATCACGATCCAAACTGTTTGTAAATAAACGTTGTACTCAGAGTAAGATAGTGAAGGGGATAATATATTTATTATCATCTTGCTACAGTGGAGAATATGTTATTCTTTCCCGTTTAAACTCAGACGTACGCAAACGCAAAGCACTAAAACGTAGAAAAGAACAACTTTTGGACAATTCTGATAATTCTTATTTATCTTGGTGGCAAACAGTTTGGAGCCTGATCAGACGCCGGGTTACCCGGCGTCTGATCTGGCTCCAAACTGTTTGCACTGCAAATAATAGTTTTAGCGTAAATGCGTTTATTGGGAAAGAATAACAGATTCTCCACTGTATCCATGGTTAATATTGCTGAACTGTACTATTTTTGTTATTAATATTCTTAAGCCAATAATGTACTTATTAAAAGGACAACTCATTGGAGCAACATGATGTTCTTTAGTCAATAATGTACTACTGTAAAACAGGTATCGCGTCATGAATATTTCGCGTAATGCGATTTTGTATTAATTCGCGACACATGCAATATTTTCTAGCAGGTGGTAGCTTAAAGCAGGTTGAAAGTAAAGCACATTCTGCTTTACTTTCAACCTGCTTTAAGAAGTCACCTATTTTCAAAACTATAGACATTCGCGAATTAACGCGTAAATTATATTCTCGCGAATAAAAGCGGTAATTGAAACGACAACTCATTGGATCAGCACGAGGTTCTCTAATGACATGCGACTGCTTAACTCTTTCCTCCCTGAAACCTCAAATGGACAAATCTTATTTTCAATTTAGTCTAGCCCATTTTTTACTTTTTTACGATAGATCTTTATAATATGCATGTGTATGTCAAAATGACAAACAGTGCAGACCCTGATCAGAGGGCTCCTTAAGGAGCCCTCTGATCAGGGTCTACACTGTTTGCATAGGACAAGTGTACTCTTCACATGTAGACTGTTTGCAAATGACGCATATATGCGTGACTAGGGTTCAAAGAGTTAATACAGGCTACACATGTGCAGACACTTCCTACTAGAACATTCTGTGTTAATAATATCCAAGTTTACCCTACAACCTGTGTTTGAGACTAACCTTAAGTATTTTATTGAATGGTTGCTTAGAACAATATTGTCTGTATTTGTGACGCAGACAATTTACAAATATAACCCACAGAGAAGGCATAGGCCTGGCGTTTAGAAAACGTGTTTTCCTCACTAACCCCACACCTGCTGTCGTAACGCCTGCTTTTAAATTGTCGTAAAGATGGGTAAATTCAACTTAAGTGGCTTTAAACTATGGAAGGTTCGACTGTTTTATCAAATACATGTACATGTACCTATGTTTATGTTATTATTTCAGCTGGAAGTGAATTACAACATACACGATGACTCAGTGAAGGACAGTTTCAGGCTTACAGTAGGACTGACAAGACAAACTATCAATGACTTTGACCTCAGAGTCTGTGCAAGGTACATAAGGCAACAGTGCAAAAAGACTTAACCCTTTCATCCCTGAAACTTCAAATGAACAATTCTAGTTTTAAATTTAGTCTAGTCCTTTTTTTACTTTTTAGGGTTGATTTTTACAATTTATGTCAAAATGACAAACAGTTAAGACCCTGAGCAGAGGGCTCCTTGAGGAGCCCTCTGATCAGGTTCTACATTGTTTGAAAATGACGCATATATGCGTGACTAGGGTTCAAAGAGTTAACATTTCTCCTGTTTTATACTTATATTGAGAAAACAGTGTTGATCCAGACCAGACAGCTCAGGAATGAGCTGTCTAGTCATGGTTAGTATTTACCCTATGAGGTTTATCTGTCTTGAGTCTGAATTCTGTCATAGTAATATTTTTTTTTATCATATTATCCAATGTAACGGTTCAGATAATAGAGGTGTTCATAGTTGGTGGAGATTTATATATGAATATTCAGCAGGAGTAGAATCAATAAGTGTATGACCTTATACAATGACAGTCCTGTTACCTCCTTATCAAACCCTTCATAACGGGGGGGGGGGGGGGTCATTATTGATTCCCGTTTAAAACGAAACGTAACACAAACACAATGCAATATAATCCTAGTTTCTTACACCGTGACTGTTTTTAATCTTAGTGTTAAACAGTTTCGAGTCTAATGAGATGCCGGGTATAAGTGTCTGATCAGGGGCCCGTTTTACTAAACTACTTACGCAAACTTTTTGCGTAAGTCAAAATTTTAAATTTTAATTTATATTTTTTATTATCACTTGCTACAAACAGCAAAAAGCCAGATCAGAGGATCTGGCTATTTGCAGTTTGCAAACGTTTATGATCGAAAAATAAGAGTTAAACGATTTTGACTTACGCAAAAAAAATTGCGTAAGTTGTTTAGTAAAACGGGTCCCAGGCTCTTAACTGTTTGCAATGACCTTAATTGTTTAAAACGCTTTTATTTGAGAATAAGAAATGTATTCTCACTGTATTCACTACCACTATTGTGTGACAATTTAAGCCATTACCCCACAGCCTGCTTCAAATTTGAAAATAGGTGACCACTTAAAGCAGGTTGAAAAGCAGAATGCATCTGAAGGCGCATTCTGTATTACCTTCAGTCTGCTTTAAGCGACCATCTGCTAGGATACAGATATATTTTTACGCTACATATTCATGACTGTATGAAGTGGTACTATTATCTTCAGTTGATGAATAAATCTAAGGCGTCAAAGGACGTATTTATGAGGTAATGGGTTAAAGAGGTATTTCGGTTATATTATCTCTTTTTTGTTCAGTACCTATGTTATTATGTAACAAAGCAGTTTCATCTTGTCAAAATCACAGGTACTTGACACATACCTTATTATCTATTAACCCCCCCCCCCCTCCCCTTTTTTTTTTTTTACTATACTTCTATTATAGATACAAGGTAAACAGCGCAATTCAACACCTAGTCTTTACTATCGACTTAAGCTGATGCTAAAATAAACTAGATCGCCGATATTCTCTTGTGGTACCCTCGGGAAATGATTAATTTATCAATATCTACTTTTTATTTCATCAAATTCCGTCAAATAACGCCACAGTATGTGAATTATAACGAAAATAAGCATCAAAAAGTTTTATGTTTTAAAAAAAGGGGGGGGGGTGTTAATAGATAATAAAGTATGTGTCAAGTACCTGTGGTCAAAATGTAATGTGAACTTGTCTATACGATATGTTATCATGTTAAACGCACGTGTTGTTATGTCAATATACAATTTTGACTTGTGTCTTATCATGTTCAATATATTTGGTATTAAGTTACAAAGCATGTCTCATCTTGTCAAAGAGTGGGATGAACTTGTCTATATGATATGTTATAATGTTAAATACATGTGCTGTTATGTTAAGATACAGTGTTGACTTTTCCAAACTCTATCTTACCATGTTCTACACCTATGTTATTATGTTACAAAGTAGTCTCATCTTGTCAAAGAGTAATGTTTATGATATGTTATCAGGTTAAATGCATGTGTTGTTACGTCACGATATAGTGTTGACTTGTTCAAACTCTGTCTTATCGTATTTCAACACTTTTTATTATATTACAAAGTAGTCTCATCTTGTCAAAGAGTTATGTGAACTTGTCTATATGATATGTTATCAGGTTCAATGCATGTGCCGTTATGTCAAGTAGTGTTGACTTGTCCAAATTCTGTCTTATTATGTTAAACAATGAAGTTATTATGTCATCAATTGTCAACATAGTAAGACATATCAGATGGATAGTGGAATTTGATTACATGTACGTATTTGAAAAATCGAATTCATTCGCCTTTTTCAGTGGATGGGTTAATTTACTTATCTCATCATTTTTTCTCTCACCTTTCTTAGTTGGTTAGAAAAAGGGACAAGTTCGATGGCTCTTTTGGAGATAGGGTCTCCTTCCGGGTTCTATCCAGACACTGACAATTTAGTAACAGAACCTAAACACAGCAGGGATGAGGTGGAATCTCAAAAGCTGGTGCTCTACTTTGATGAGGTAATTTATCTTAACTTTCAGTTTCAGTGGAGAAGACATTTTACGTTTAATTGAAACTAGATCTACGCGCAAACGCAATACAGTAATATGCAGAACGTTACTGTTTTCTTAGTTTTGGCGGTTTATTTCGTACCTGAGCGACAAACATTTTGGGTTGGTTTTTGATTTGCTATTATTTTATATCGTTTTGACAGTATTTCAGTCATATCGCGACGTTCATCTCTTTTTGGATCACCAAGCGTCTGATCATGCTCCAAACTGTTCGCAATTGGTGGTATTATTTTAGCACAAACGGGTTTATTTCGGAAACTGTGAAATTCCTTTCGAAATAAGAAGCAATCAAATTCTAGTGGTTGCAAATAATTTGACCAATAACAAAACTGTTCGTAATTCAAACGTTTTATCTGCCGGTAAAGAGAAGAAATAAACACTGTCTAGCTTACTCAATAGTTAGATATCGTACATTAGACCGTATTGGACTCTGGATTGGTCCATTTGAAATGTCTGGTTCTAAAGAGTTAATCCAGATTAGATACCCTTGTTAGTGGTGTGTCGCAAAAAGGTCTTATGATAAAAAGCAGTAAACGTTTAATTTAAGACGACATGCAATGTAGTTAAGGATAAATGTGTATTTTACCAGTAGAAAGCGCCGAGTTAACGCCTTCGCGGCCATTGTGACGTAAATAAAAAAAAAAGTCTAACACGGTGGATGACATATATCGTCAGCTTCAATTTGCCTTCGGTTTTTATTTATAAAATTTGAAATTTTAAGCGTTTGTAACTAAAGAAACATTGATATGAGAGTCAAACAGTTATTTTTATGCCCCCATACTACTTAGTCGGGAGCATATTGTTTTTGTCTTTTTGTCTGTATGTCTGTCTGTCTGTTTGTTTGTTTGTTTGTCTGTTTGTTTGTCCGTCTGTTCACAACTTTACCTTGTCCATAACTCTCGAACTACATAGGATACAGACTTTATATTTGGTTATGCACTCAACTCAAGGTGCTCTTGAGCTCAGTACACATTTGGTCATGTCCGACAAATGTCAAGGTCATTTAGAGGTAAAATCTTACGAATTAAACATTAGCCATAACTTTCGAGCTGCATGTGGTATATACATGTACTTTATATTTGGATTATGTACTAGACTCAAAAAGCTCTTGAACTCAGTACAACTTGGGTCATGTCGGACAAATGTCAAGGTCATTTAGAGGTAAAATCGGGTGAATTAAACATTGGCCATACCTTAGGAGCTGCATGTGATACATACTTTATATTTGGAATGTGTTCTCAACCCAAGAAGCTTTTGAGCTTGGTACAACTAAGGTTGTGACCAACAAAGGTCAAGATAATAAAGAGGTCAAATATGGTTAATTTAACTTTTGCCGTATCTCTAGAAATGCACGTGATACAGACTTTATATTTGGAATGTGTACTTAACTCAAGAAACTCTTTAACTTAGTACAACTTAGGCTTGTGATCAACAAAGGTCAAAGATAATTAAGAGGTCAAATATGGTTAATTTAACTTTTGTCGTATCTCTAGAACTACATGTGATGGAGACTTCATATTTGGCATGTGTACTCAACTTAAGAAACCCTTAAGCTCAGTAGAGTTGGGTTATGTCAAAGGTCAATGTCATTTAGAGGTCAAATAGAGTTAATTCAATATTAGTCTAAACTCTAGAAAAGGCGTGTATCTTACAGAATATGTCTTAACTCTTATATATAGGCCTAATGTACACTTTTCAAGTATCATACTTGAGTTCACATCAGAAGAGAACGGAACATATTTTATTTTGACTTAAACAAACAGTATATGCCTGGTTTAAATCGGACCGTTTTATTTTATATTTAATCGCTGTTGATCACTGTTGTAACCAAATAATTTTAGTCTCCGTAACAGTCCATACTTTGGACGAGTGGCGTGTTTGAACAAATAAAAATTGTATGTAACAGTATCTTTTTTAACCATCTATTTATATCACAATTGGTGATTATATGAATGTTATACGACATTATTTTTCGAACTCTAAATTACCTTGACTTTTGACATGACCCAACTCTACTGGGCTAAAGAGTTTCTTAAATTGAGTAAACATGTCAACTATGAAGTCTCTATCACATGTAGTTCCAGAGTTATAGCAAATGTTAAATTAACCATATTTGAACTCTAAATGAGCCTGACCTTTGTTAGGCATAACACAACTTGTTCCAAGCTCAAGAGCTTCTTGAGTTGAGTACATTTTTCAAATATAAAGTCTGTATCACATGCGGTTCCAAAGTTATGGCCAATACTTAGTGCACCCCATTTTACCTCTAAATGACCTTGACATATGTTCAACACTGATCTCAAGGACTTCTTTAGTTGAGTGCAAATTTCAAATATAAAGTATGTACCACATGCAACTCGAAAGTTATGGCCAATATTAAATTCATCCGATTTTACCTCTAAATGACCTTGACATTTGTCGGACATGACCAAAGGTGTACCGAGTTCCAGAGCTTTATGAGTTGAGTACACACACTAAATATAAAGTCTCTATCTTATGTAGTTTCAGAGTTATGGACAATGTAAAGTAGTGGACAGACGGTCAAACAAACAGACAAACAAACCAACAGACAGACTGACAAAAAGAATATGCTCCAGACTAAGTAGTATGGGGGCATAACAATACCGCCACATCGTTACTTTTCATTAAAATCTCTAAGGAAACGTATATCGTCTGCAAGCACGGTCGCGAAAATATGTGACTTTAAGCTTTAAAACACAAAATACACAATGTCACTACTAATCATTGTCATATTTAATCCTATCTTAATGGTATGAACCATATGTTAAGACATTAAGCGCCTGCCATCAAAACTTTAAGTTGTTCCTTCTTGTTTTAACTCACCTGGTCTTCTCCATGGGTGCCGCCATTTTTCTTATTTGCCTGACCTAATAACCGAAGTTATATTAGGCAGGGAACCAGACTATAACTATTCTAACATGTTCTATGCTGGAAGCCGGTATATGTACATTTAAATAACAGTGCAGAAACTGGTAAAATGATTTCTTAATGCGTTTTTTATCCGGATCTACTTTATTGGCAAAATATACACTAGATATATACTAGTTTTTAGCACAGGAAAGGTTAAATGGATTTTCTGACAATCTCAAGAAAGGAACAGTTCAAAGGCGTTTTCAAAATGATTAAAAAATAATTGACTGTAAATGTGAAATAATGTTGGTGTGTTTTGCAGATGGGGAAGACGGACACATGTGCATATGTAACCATGAAGAGGCATGGAATGGTGAGCGGTAGCCAGTCTGTACCTGTCAGAGTCTTGGACTACTATGAACCTAGTAAGTACTACTATCGAGAATTACACACGATAATATAATCTCGACGATTCAAATGGACAATACCAGTTTCCAATTAACCTTTTCACTCTCAATGGCGTCGTAAAGCGCATTTGCAAACAGTTTTGATCCGAATCAAACGCCGTTACAGGATCAAAACTGTTTGCCACTTGTTCTGAAGTTACGTCAGTTATACTGCCTTAAAACTAACTTTGAAAACGATACTGCAGACAACATTATTGAAGCAAACGACAAGATTGCGATCAAGGGGTAAAAACCTCACGATAAATTTGTCCATGAAATGGTTAAGTTAAGTTCATTTTTACGCTTTATTATTAACTGTGCAATATTTTACAAATAACTATTAATATTGATAGACAGTCAGACCCTTATAAGAGGGATCATTAAAGAACCTCTGATCTTGGTCTTCAATGTTTGCACATGAAAGGTGTACACTTCACAGATACACTGTCTGTAAATGCTGCATATAGGCCTCGTTACGGATGCTTGAGTAACGCAGGCACTCAAAGACGAGCAGTGAATATGTTATGGAAAAATTACATCCTAAAACTTTCTTTGGGTTCACTTCAAAAGAACAAGGTACAAACACGAAAGGGCGTTAGTATTAGGAAACAGGAAAAGTTAAAAAATGCATTTAACTCTCCCCCCCAATAACCTGTTATAAGTACTGAAGACAGATAGTTGCTTAAAGCATGCTGAACCTTAAGCAGAGTTCGCCTGATGGCGCATTCTGCTTTAGTTAAGTCTTCTTTAAACTACTATCTGTTCCAGGATATACAAATATTTATTTCGGTACATAATTATTCATCGACTCTAAATGGCCATTTATGTTGATAGGCCGAATAACATCACTCATTCATTCATTTATTATTTTCTTATTATACATATTCATACTGTATAAACTGGAACTATGTTCTTCAGTGGCGGAATGTTATAAATGCGTAGAAAATGAAAATGTATATATTTGGTAATGAGTCAAATTAAGGTAATAATAAAGAAACAGTTTACAGTCAACTTATGTTAATCGGCCATCCAAGAAAGCTGTGGGTTTTTTAAAATCCAACTGACAGCTTAATGGCATATGTATTCTGAAACATTACAGTTGGGCAGTCTATACTGTTGTTAACCTTTTACCGCAAAATCGACACGATTATGTCAGCTGCTGGTGTACTATAAGTAAATATCATCATGAATCATAGAGGTTGGTCTGGGTGATCACTGTTTGTAATTTCAATACTGTTCACTGATTCTGTTTTTATTTTTCTCCAGGTAAAGCAACCACAGAATTCTATCTTCCAACAAAACTTAGAGACTCTCAGCCATGTGATGTGTGTGTGGACTGTGAATTTTGTGTCAAAACAAAACCGGTTGTGCAATAATAAATAATTTAACTTGATATCTAGGAGATATTTAACACAGCATTCTACCGCCACAGCAAAATGAAAGTCATTTTCACACAGAAGACAGCTTTTTGCATGCAGAAAAGTCGTTCAAGGGATGAATGAACTTGTTTTGTTTCGGGATTTTTAAACAAAAAGGACAAAAAGTATTAACTCTTTGAACGCTATATAGCGATGAAACCATGATAAGCTTTGCAAACAGTTATGATTCTGATGAGACGCCGTGTCATCTCATCAGGATCTAAACTGTTTGACATTCTGACCCTGTTTTGAAAACATATAAAAATTCTGTTTTAAGAACAGTAGCAGACGACAATAAATTGTTGCAGAAGATTAACCGGCGTGCAACATTTTATGCATTAAAAAAGTTATATCATTTGTTTACTCATTTATGTCTTTATATTGCAACGCATTCTGCCTATATGCTTGCTGGAAGATTTCATCATAGATATAAAAAGGTGATCCAAAGACACTTCAGTGTTGTCCATACAGCTGATCAGTTCGTATAAAATAATAAACATTACCGTTTGCCCTAGATTGCCAGCCAATGAAAGGGCTCCATTTCAGCGAGAAATGAAAAAATATATCCCATATTCGTTCAATTTTGTACTTGGGTATGGCAGAGAAATAAACAAGTCATGAACCGGTCAAGGACACCGCGTGCTAAGGAGGAGCATAGTGCATCATTACGTCATACAACAACCGCTCAGCTGCAAATTACAGTATAACCTATGTACTGCGGCCTTTCAATGAAGAGGCCCGAATAAATCAAATATTTCTGTAGACAGGAGACTATAGTTAGTGCATAATGAAATTAATATGAAACGCATTAATCCTGTCCTGTATTAACCTATTGAACCCTAGGTGACGAGTACACTCGTCATTTATATACCCGTTACACTTGTCCACAGCAAACATTGTAGAACCACATCGTAGATCTCCTATTCCAAAAATGGCCTAGACTCGAATTGTTCATTGTATAAGTGTTGGGTTGAAAGGGTTAAGTACTAAGCAGTCGACCTGAGGGTATTGTCTTCTCTTGTGTAATCGTTTAATTTGTTTGAAAATTATACAACATAACCTGTTCGCTCCCTACGGTCGCTCCAGGTTATATTGCATAATTTTCAAAAAATGAACTATAAATAATACATGCAGACCCCGTGGAGACGTCGCAAATTGCAGCATCTCAAACAGTGTTTGCTTATGTCGTCTCTTGTGGATGGTATACATTAACAGGTTGAATATTTCACATTCATATGACCCATTAAGCCCTATAGTCATTGAAAGTATGAAAGAATCTATATACTTCGAAAAGATGAAAGTTATGTAGAAAACTCCTTCGGGTACTTTCAGCATTACTTCCATCTGGTGTCAACCTTTTTTCCACCCATCTCACTTGTATCATGTCCCGATAAATGCACTCAGAAGAAGACTCTCTCAATGTGTTCTATACAGGGGACAATAGCTCATCCACGGAATAAACTTAAAGCAATGACCTGTAAAGTTGGCTGATAGTAAAGCGGAATGCGCCTGAAGACGCATTCTGCTTTACTTTCAACCTTCTTTAATTTCAATTATCAATTCAGTCTAGTCAGTTTATAAAAAACTTAGGGTTGTTTCAGAGCACCAGATAAGGGTATTTTTTCAAAATATAAAATCTTTATTTCTGAATTAAACCCTATGGTGTCACTACTCATTAGAATCGTCTCTTCGTCTCTTCAAATGAGTAGTAACCAATGAGTTGTAACACCATAGGATTTGGTGCTAAAAAGAGTGAGAAAATGTGGGATTTGTTGAAATAACTATCTTATCTGGAGCCTTGTTGTTTTTCAATATATGTTGCAAATGGCAAAAGTTAAGCGAGAAGGAATATGTCTTCTCCACTGTTAGTATATGATTTGTCACCTGTCTTTATAAGAGCAGGACACCATTGAATTAGATTATAAAAATTGACAATGCTGTTTAGAGATGTTTTAAGATGTAAAATAAATATATAAATACCGTTACTGTAAATTTCATTTTCCTTTCATCAATATATTTATCCCCGGATTCCATGTAACCCAGGGAAAATCGTATCCAAAACGTTTAAATATTTTGAACAACCTAGGATTGCGTAATCGCAGTAAAGTCAAGTTCATTATGTTCCTAAATGAGGACTGCTAGGCTAAGTGGTAGAGCGTCCGCTTGAAGTGCGGGAGGTTGCCTGTTCAATCCCTGGCCGGACCAAACCAAAGACTTAAAAATTGGTAACCATAGCTTCCCGAATTGGCGCTCAGGATTGCGGGTTAGCATTACGACTGGTTCGTCGATGTCAGGATAAAGTGACCGGCCGGGTACCGTCCCTGATGCACTTCATAAGTGCCCCTATTTGTAATACTTGAAAGTGATGTAAATCAGTATATAGAAACAAAAAACAACAAAGGGTTTTTTTTGGATTTTTGTTGTTGTTGTTTTTAGCTCACCTGGCACGTAGTGCCAAGGTGAGCTATTTTGATCGTCCTCTGTCCGTCGTCCGTCGTCGTTCGTCCGTCGTTCGTCCGTTCGTCGTCAACAATTTCTTTAAACGACATCTCCTCCGAAACTACTGGATAGATTTTTACCAAACTTGGCCTGAATGATCCTTATATGATCCTCTTTCAAAATTGTTCAAACATTTCCGGTCCGTTGCATATCTAGGTCACAGGAGCTAAAAATAGTTTTTTTCAATGAAAACTTAAAAAATCTTCTTCTCTGGAACCACAGTACCCTGAGCTTAGATATTTGACACAAAGCATCGTCTTCAGGTCCTCTATCAAGATTGTTCAAATTATGTCCCTGGGGTCAAAAAATGACCCCGCCCCGGGGGTCATAAATTTACATAGATTTATATAGTGAAATCTTCAAACATCTTTTTCTCTTAAACTAATATGGCCAGAGCTTTGATATTTGGCATGATGACTTTTCTAGAAGCCCTTAACCAATATTGTAAATATGGTTCTGGTCAGTTGCATATCTAGGTCACAGGAGCTAAAAATAGATTTTTTCAATGAAAACTTAAAAAATCTTCTTCTCTGAAACCACAGTACCTTGAGCTTACATTTTTGGCACAAAGCATCATCTACAGGTCCTCTATCAAGATTGTTCAAATTATGTCCCTTGGGTAAAAAATGACCCCGCCCTGGGAGTCGTAATTTTACATAGAGTTATGTAGTGAAATCTAAACATCTTTATCTCTATAACTAATATGGTCAGAGCTTTGATATTTGGCATGATGACTCTTCTAGAAGCCCTTAACCAATATTGTAAATATGGTGCTGGTCAGTTGCATATCTAGGTCACAGGAGCTAAAAATAGGTTTTTTCAATGAAATCTTAAAAATCTTCTTGTCTGAAACCACAGTACCCTGAGCTTACATTTTTGGCACAAAGCATCATCTTTAGGTCCTCTATCAAGATTGTTCAAATTATGCCCCTGGGGTTAAAACAGCCAAGGCCCTAGGGGTCGCAGTTTTACATAGTTATGTAGTGAAATATTCTTCTCTGAAACTACTATGGCAAGAACTTTGATATTTAGCATAGTGACACTTATAGATGTTCTTTACCAATATTGCTGAAATGGTTCGGGTATGTTGCATATCTGGGTCGTATTAGCTAAAAATAGATTTTTTTCAATGAAAAGTCTTCCTGTCTGAAACCATCCATGTACAAAATATTTTTTCAAGTTCATCAGCAAGATTTTTGGAATTATCTCTCTGGGGTGAAAAGTGATCCCACCCCAGGGGTCACGTGACCCTTGTGTTGGTATTCCAGGTGAGCGATATTTAGGCCCGCATGGGCCTCTTGTTTTATTATTGAAGATAACCATTAGAAAGTCACTAAGAAGAGCTAATACTGCTAAAATACCTAGACGTTTAAATTATCTGTTTTTGTAAGATTACAGTGGAGAATCTGTTATTCTTTCCCGTTTAAACGCAAACGAACGCAAACGCATTGCACTAAAACATAGAAAAGGACAACTTTTCGACAATATTGACTATTCATGTTGATCTGAGTGGCAAACAGTTTGGAGCCTGATCAGACGCCGGGTAACCCGGCGTCTGATCTGGCTCCAAACTGTTTGCACTGCAAATAATAGTTTAGCGTAAACGCGTTTATTGGGAAAGAATAACAGATTCTCCACTGTAATCATTCATATGCGGCGTTGAGTGTTTACAATGGTAAAGAAAATACAGTTCATCTTTACTTTCTAATGAGCTATAATTATGTCAAGTACGTTATTATTGGTCAAAAGACAGACATCCTTTAATCAGAAGATGTTGACTGAAAGGAACAAATTTACCTAATTTGCCAAGGACATACATGTATATATAACTCGACTTTCCTTTCAATCCTTAAAATGCTGAAAATTATTTTTCAAGGAAAAGATACGCCAAGAAAAGTAATGTCCTTGGTCATGAGACTTTCCCATAAGGCTATTTCAGTTTACGCGACTTGTTTCATATGAAAACCATTCCTTGAAACATCAGCTTATTTTAAATAGTGGAACGCAACCTTTTGCACATTGATTTGATTTTTTAATTAAGATTCACATTTAACCCTTTCGGCGCCAACGTCGCATAAGTGCGACTTTTTAAACAGTTTTAATCATGATCAGACGCCACGTAACGCGGCGTCTGATCAGGATCCAACCTGTTTTACACCCGTATTAATATTTCAAAAGTCTTTCTACCTTAAATCTTACTTTGAAATGTTACTACAGACGACATTTTTGAAGCAGACGACAAAAAACGGTGAAGGGGTAAAGTTCACCAGATTAATTTAGTGCCGAAAGGGTTAATGTAAATTTACAAAAACAATACAGTGAGAAGCAGACAATGTTGTGCCAGGCGTAGGACTAATGTCAACTGAGCAGGAATACAGTGGAGAATCTGTTATTCTTTCCCAATAAACGCGTTTACGCTAAAACTATTATTTGCAGTGCAAACAGTTTGGAGCCAGATCAGACGCCGGGTAACCCGGCGTCTGATCAGGCTCCAAACTGTTTGCCACCAAGATAAACAAGAATTATCAGAATTGTCCAAAAGTTGTAATTTTCTACGTTTTAGTGTTTTGCGTTTGCGTACGTTTGCGTTTAAACGGGAAAGAATAACAGATTCTCCACTGTAACGGCATGCCTGCTTAATGTTATTTGCAGTTTTAATATTATATGAATATTAATAAAGACGATGGCGACAGTTTCAAATACCACTCGTTGGGAAGTTGTTAACTCTTAGCATGCTAGCGACGAAACCATGATAACCTTTGCAAACAGTTTCCATCCTGAATTGTTGCATATGTGATTATTATTGTTTCATTTCTAAGTAATGCCTCTGATCGCATAGACTTTGATAAATTGCATTTAGGCCTACTGTCTTCATTTTATCATCCATATCAAATTAAAAAAACAACGTTAAACAACATTGGACAAGTTGCTTTTGAGAATATGTTTCTAGATAATAAGTGTGGTTGCCATGGTAACAATACAAATGGCCCACCCACTATCTTTGAAGAATATTTTATGCTAAACCCAACAGTATGTAAGTAAGCTTAATTTCATTTTCCAAATTTATTTCAAAGAAGAGACCGTTAGCAATTGTTGACATACAGACAGCCAGACAGATAAACGACAGGAGTATCACAAAAGCTTACATTGAGCACTTTGTGCTCAGGTAAATTAAAAACATGTGATGTAGGGAGAATTGCGCAGTTTCTTATAAGCCTTTTTACTGCTATATCATCCGAATCAGCTGCTCCAAGATGTTTGCAATAATCTTTCTAACAAACATACCATCAACCAGTATGTCAATGCAGCGCGGCTGTAAAAAGTCACCCCGTACTTCATTCTCAGTGTTGTTATACTTTCTGGTCCTTTGGAATCATTGATTTCGGCGCATTTACAGTTGAAAGTTGAATTCCGCTTAAGCTGGTGCTAGGGGGCGTGAGCACTGTTGCATATGTCAGTATTGCTCATGAACAGACTCAATTAAACCGAGTCTACAATGTTCAGTATTTGCTTTGTTTTCTGTGCTTTCAAAGGATCTCCCCTTATTCAGATTTTTAACTACTTCACTGCCATGATACCATCAATCTAAACAATTACTGTCTGCTTTTATTTCTCAAATTTAACATTTAGATAGTTTGATTGAATATATAATCGAGTATCAAACAGTTTTGGATTCTGATCCGACGCCGTTCTACGCGGATCCAAACTGTTTGCAAATGACCATTGCACTCAGAGTAAGCCAATGAAGGGGCTAAGCAAATAAATACATAAGATTTTCTATTTCTATTTATTACTTCTACGCCATCAATAATGATGATTATGAGAAGGGGCACTTTTTAGGTGCACCATTGGGACTGTACCCGGCCGGTCACTTTATCCTGACACCGACGAACCAGTCGTAATGCTAACCCGAAATCCTGAGCACCAAGGAGGAAAGCCATTACTACCAATTTTTAAGTCTTTGATTTGACCCGGCCGGGGATTGAACCCGCAACCTCCCGCACTGCAAGCGGACGCTCTACCACTGAGCTATACAGGCTAAGCATTTTGTAGATAAGCCCATTTTGGCATTGTTTTCTTCCGAATGTTTCAAGAAATGTGTTTTGTATCACTGGGTTTTTTATTGCAAATATAGCTGGCCAGTAGTTATAATACAAAATTGGAAACTTTTTTACATTCCAACCAGTTTTGTAATAAATTTATTACGAAATTGTTCTTATTGAAAAACACACCTCGGTTGAGAAGGAATTATCAAACAAACCAAAAGTGTGCGGCCTACGAACAACATGTCTACTTTACCAATGTGTTTAGCTTTGACAATGAACTTAATAAGTCTGGTATAAAACATAATACAGTAAAACCTCTCTATTACGACCACTAACAAAAAACAAAAAAATAAATGATTGTATAAAAGACAGGTGACAGCTTAAAGTAATGTCAGTAAAATAGAAAGCTCTTAAATGAGATTTCTGTTTTTGTTTTACTGTCATTTTGCTTTAAGGAGTTACTTGTCTTAAACACCTAATACTTAACAATATTTAGTGGTCGTTTTAGAGAGATTTTACTGTATTCTCGACCTAGATAAACTTATGAAGGCCGTATTTCTGAAATACTCTTTATACAAATTAGTTTTGGATATTCGGTTAAGCCTTTATTATGTATATATGTAGTTTATAGCTAAAATAGAAGAACAAAGGATTTCAATTATTGTAAAATCACAAATCAAAATAATGGAGAAGACGTCATCCTTTCCCTGTACGCGCAGTTTTGGCTTAACCCCTTATTCGCAATGCAAACAATATGGCGCATGATGAGACACCGGGTAACTACTCTATATCGATATCAGGATTATTCAGCCGATTACAATCTTTTTGAAAATATTTACACGAAAAATTTGTATTAAAGTAAATGAGTATTAAAACACCCCGGTTGTGCCACCGAGTACTATTTTAGCAAAAACTACTATATTTTCTACTTTAGTATGCTATGACACTGTCTTGTATATATCTAGGGAAAGGGCCAATGATAATCGTGTAATAACTTGTAGCCCAATGCCTTTGCATATGTTATTATTAAAAATAATAAATATGTTTAAACTATTAAACACCAAAATAAAAATTCAGAATTTTCTCTTTTTCACTGCAGTGCGTATGTCATAATGTGTTCAGTTTCGTTTATACGGGAAAGTTTGGTTTATCCACTGTACAGTGGAGAATCTGTTATTCTTTCCCGTTTAAACGCAAACGTACGCAAACGCAAAGTACTAAAACGTAGAAAAGAACAACTTTTGGACAATTCTGATAATTATTGTTTATATAGGTGGCAAACAGTTTGGAGCCTGATCAGACGCCGGGTTACCCGGCGTCTGATCTGGCTCCAAACTGTTTGCACTGCAAATAATAGTTTTAGCGTAAACGCGTTTATTGGGAAAGAACAACGTTTTCTCCACTGTAACTGGTTGTTTTTATCAGTGTAAGATCGAAACATCAGACGTTATGTTTTCACGAGTGGCCAAGCCACGAGTAAAAACATTTCAATCTTATGTTCACGAAATGGATTAAATCTTACACACTGAAAATATACAGTTATTCTATTTATTTATTCTATCAAGCCACTTTTTAAAGGAACGTATTCGACAATTGAAAGCGGGAGTACATTATTTATCCCGTGTTGAGCCCCAAGTCTATATCGAACATATTTTCAAACAGTTTTTCCAGTATGATGACGTCCCTGATTTATTGGACGCCATTTGAATTACGTCGTTACTTCCGATCTCGGATTTGTGTTCTTCGGTTGAGTGGTTCGCGACTAATCGGACTGCCGGAATTGAACGGTTGGCACTGTTGACTATGACTATTGGGCAGCCCTACGGGGAAAATTCATAAAAGAAGCACGCGCGACGATAACCCCACTGCTTGAAGCAGTGGGCTTGAAACAGTGGGGTTATCAAGTGATAATCCACTGCTTTTTCCCGGTAATCCACAGAAAAGCATAAATATTGATGGTTCTACCACTGCTACAAACAACAAGAGTGTATTTGCCAACGGTTTAGATCCTGGACTATGTCTGATCAGGATAAACATATCATTGGACATTTGTTTCTATTTTTCTATAGTCAAAATGTTAAACAAAAACATATAATCCAGACGACAGTTTGAACTTCTTCACTGCCTTACCCCGTGTACAATGTTAATTTTCACACCGTTTATCTCCTGGGGCTTCGTACGACAAATGTTGTCGAAAGTCAGATTATAAAAGTCTTAAATTATTTTTATTTCTCCATCTTATCCTGTCTTGTGACATATCTTTTTTGTCGTACGAAGTTTTATGAAACGGACCCAAGATTAGAAGCAGAGTCGTTCGATGTCAGATTAGGTTCTACACTGTTCGATTTTACTTAAATCAAATTGTCCCAGATTTAAATCTCAGAATTAAAAGCAGACGACAGTTATTGAAACCTACGGAAGCCGGATAGTGCCACTTTTAAAAAAAATATTATTTTTTTTATCTTGAAAATTCAAGTTATTATCTTGAAAATTCAAGATACTATCTTGAAAATTCAAGATAGTATCTTGAATTTTCAACATACTATCTTGAATATTCAAGATAATAACTTGAAAATTCAACATACTATCTTGAATTTTCAACATACTAACTTGAAAATTCAAGATACTACCTTGAAAATTCAACATACTATCTTGAATTTTCAAGTTAGTATGTTGACAATTCAAGATTTTATCTTGAATTTTCAAGATAGTATGTTGAATTTTCAAGATAGTATCTTGAATATTCAAGATAATATCTTGAATTTTCAAGATAATAACTTGAATTTTCAAGATACTTATCTTGAAAATTCAACATATACTATCTTGAAAATTCAAGATAGTAACTTGAATTTTCAACATAATAGAGATGGGATAAATCTGTTTTATGGAAGGTGGATAGTGTCACTTTAAGAATTCATAGAAGGCTGAGTCTCGTAAAAATATTCAAAGAAGAAATTATTAAAGGCGTTTATATAAGGTCAAAGGGTTAAAATACAGATTAAAGAGAGAAAGTTTAATTTATTTCTAACTCAGCTGATCACAGCTCAGGGTGAGGTTTTGTGATCCCTGGAATGTCCTTTGTGCTTCGTGCATCTTTCGTCAATATTCTTAGCTCACCTGAGCTTATGTTCCGTGTGAGTTATTGTGATCGCATTTCGTCCGACGTCCGTCTGTCTGTCCGTCCATCAACCACTTTCTTTAAACGAATTCTTAGCTGAAAACCAGTTGACCAGCTTTTATGAAACTTGATCCTTACAAAAAGTATTCAAAGAAATTGAATCCACTCAAAACTGTGGTTGACATGGCAATTTTTTAAAGTGTTCTTCTCTATAACCACAAGGTCTAGGGCATTGATAATTGGTAACTGGTATGTAGCTGATTCGCCTGTATGAGTTGACCATGATGCACCGCAGTTTGGTGACCTTGACATGTGGCCTTTACCTCTAGGCTCAACGTTAAGGTTTTGCGTTAAAGTCTGTTCTGTGCAGGATGTGAGCTTCGTAATATTTGATTAGAAAGACAGACGCTGGACAAAAGGTGATCATAAAAGCTCACCCGGAGCATAACCTCAGGTGAGCTAAACTGTTTACGCAAGATGCACAAAGCTGTGATCAGATGAGCTAGAAATAAATGCAACTATTTCTCTTTGATCTGGATTTTAACCCTTTGACCTTTAAAAAGGCCTTTTCCCTTGAATATTTATTCGAGACTCAGCCTACTATGCATTCTTAAAGTGGCACTATCCACCTTCCGTACAACAGATTTATTCCAGCTCTATTATGTTGAAAATTCAAGTTACTATCTTGAATTTTCAAGATAGTATGTTGAATTTTCAAGATAAGTATCTTGAAAATTCAAGATATTATGATGAAAATTCAAGATATTATCTTGAATATTCAAGATAGTATGTTGAATTTTCAAGATAGTATGTGGAATTTTCAAGTTAGTATGTTGAAAATTCAACATACTATCTTGAATTTTCAAGTTATTATCTTGAATATTCAAGATAGTATGTTGAAAATTCAAGATACTATCTTGAATTTTCAAGATAATAACTTGATTTTTCAAGATAATTTTTTTTTTAAAAATTGTAAAAGTGGCACTATCCGGCTTCCGTAGAAACCAGATGACATCATGGCGGTTAAATTGTTATTGAGACGGTATCATGCCAATGAAGGCAGTAAGTAGGTAGTAAACCCTTTCCCCCACAGAAGCGCCTTTTAGCGAATATGATTTATTCCTCCGCTGAAGAAAATAATTTCAAATTAATCAGTCATGAATATATATTAAAGGAAATATTTTGTTACATTCTAGCAGATGATAGCTTAAAGCAGGCTGAAAGTAAAGCAGAATGCGCCCTTAGGCGCATTCTGCTTTACTTTCAACCTGCTTTAAGGAGTCACCTATCTTCAATACTAGAAATAGACTATCAGGCAAAGGGTTAACCAGGTACTTTGATGTCTAATAAAGGTGAATTATTATTTTAAGACATGAAATGTTCCTGTCTGGTACGATCTAACCCTTCTCCGGCCGTAATACGACGTATCATTTTCCTCGAATTGTCGTCTGCAAGGTTTGTCAAATAAATATATGTTGCGTTTTTATTAACGAAACCTATAGACGAAATGTGGATTTGAGTGCCAAACAGTTTAGTTCCAGATCAGACGCTGCGTAACGCGGCGTCTGTTCTGGATTCAAACTGTTTAAAAATGTTAGCCAAGACGAGTGTCAGACATTTTTTATCCAAAACGGTTTGCAAATACATTTGGAGAATATGATATTATTTTCCATTAAACCTTCTTCTTCTTCCTAATGTTGTAAAGGGTCCACTCATTGGGCATTTTTGTACAAAGTGTGTATGTACAAGGTGGGATGAGGCGCGAGTGCAAATAAAAAACAGTAAGGCAGTTGATCTAGTGGCTCAGCAGATCCAAACCGGACCTAAACGCGAATGCAATTCAATAAATAAATGTAGATTTTTGGTAGATGTAGCCTTAACAGAGGCTTGGTTATTCGGCATCTGTTCTGACTCTTAGCAAACAGTTTGCAAGGAACGTAACTGAATTGACGCCAACGCGTTATAACTCATTATCCCCTGATACTTTCAATGGACAATTCCAGTTTACAATAAAGTCTGGTCCATTTCAGACTATTTAGGGTTGTGTTTTGATAATATATCACAAAATTACAAACAGTGAAGTCCCTGATTAGAGGGCTCCTGCAGGAGCCCTCTAATCAGGAACTTCACTGTTTGCATTTCACAAGCGTACTCTTAACAGGTACACTTTTGTTAGAGGACGCATATATGCGTCACTAGGGCTTAATGAGTTAAATGGTTGAAAATAGCATCCTTCCCTTTGAACCCGTAATGTCGTAATCAGCAGACAAAGGATTAACTTTATATATTTACTGCATCATGCAACGTACTGTAGTCCAAATTTATCTTAAGGTTGAGGATTCCTAATGAGATTGGACAAATGTCGTTTAATATCGGAACTCTGTGGAGAGCGATCGGCCTTTCTCGTCAATTGTCGACCTGTTCCGTAGAGTACCGATTTTGGTCTGATCTCATTAGGGGTCCTCAACCTTATGTTTTCTCCTGGCATGATATAGTCCGGTTTGGTTTCTCAAATGTAAGGTTGACAAAACCATCAACGACATTGAGTGTCAATCTGCTTTGGTGCTCGTCAGACACCGAGTTGATGGACGTCAGTTAATACTGTTTGGATGGCAAAACTCAATGTCAAGGCAGTTTGACAGGAGTGTCTAGTCTGATACTGTAACTCTCTCTATTAAGATATTAAATTAGGTACATTACAAGGTGCTTACGACAGGTGACTGCTTTAAGCAAGGTGATGGTAAAACAGAAAGCTCCTTATTAAGGAGCTTTCTGTTTTACTGTCATCTTGCATTAAGCTGTCATCTGTCTTTTATATGATGAATAAACCTTCGATTTAGTGGTCCTAATTGACAGGCTTTACTGTAATTGTTCAAACGAGCGTTGATGTAGTTATAAATGGAGTTATATACATATGGCAAATTAAATTCTTCTTATAGCATCGGTTTAGATTAACTATGACCTAATTAAGAATGACTATGATCCATAAAATGTTATTATCTATAATGAAATGTTCCATAAAGCAATGACTGTGGGTTTCATTGCAATATCCAGACATATATGGGTTAATCAGTCAATGATGGCAAATACATGTAGGTTTGAATGGACTGGATCGTAATTTAGAATGCTTTGAAGAATTAACCTATTTGTTTAAAGTTGATGTAGTTGCCTTCTATACATTTTAAAGACTTTGCATTGACCTTCACTCAATATTAAAAAAAGGTCAAAAGATTAAAGCTTCAACAAATTGCAACTTCATGACAGACATCAAAAGTTAAAAGTTACAGCAATTTGCTTGCCATTTCATGACGAATGTCACTTTTATTCCACAATTTATTTCCATGCTCCATTGTTGACAACCAAAAAGATAGAGGAAACAAACCTATTTGATACGAATCTATGTCTCAAAGCTTAAAATTGTTCGTGTGTCCGACTGTCCGTCCATCCGTCCTCCTCTGTCATTTTACCCGGGCGTATTTTCTGTACCGAATCAGTTAGGAATACCAAATTTGGTATGTAGGTATTTCAGAATGTCCCGTTACGTGTTACATTGACATTTGACCGCGATTATAGCAAAATCGTTTCCGGCTCATATGCCCTACACCTCCTCAGCTAGGGGTACCAAAGTTGGTGTACAAGTAGATCTTGTTATAGCGCATTGTCACTATAAATTTACTGTGAACCTGAAGAATTGTCCATAACGCGGTTCCAATACTGTATCAACAAAGGCGCAGGTACTAGACACATTTTGAAAAACACACACTTTTTTTTACTATCTATCATATAATAGAGTAAAAGTATACTACGGGAATCGAACAGGTAGTTTAAACTGTCAACTAGAACTGCTGCTTAAATCGACTAGAACACTGAAATTTGTTTGCGATGCCAAGGTTAAATGATTAAATTTTTAAGAATTACCATGTCCAACTTTGGCCAACTTATATGCACATTTTCGTTATAAATTCACGTACTGTGGTGTCATTTCACGGAATTTCATAAAATAAAAAGTAGATTTGAAAAAAAAGCTTTGCACGAGGGCAATAAAAAGGTGTGGTTGATTAATCCTTTCACTATCTGTAGATCATCTGTTTAACTATACTGTCTGTTCTTGTTTTTGTCGTATCAGATGTGTACCTTGTGTCTGATCTGGCTCCTAATGGTTTACAATGGGCACCATTGATTTGGCACAAATGCGAATATTCAGAAAGAATAATGAGTTACAGCATATACAAGTGCACTCTGTGTATGGCAGTGAACAGTTTAGTATCGGTCACAAATTCAAAACCGGTCGTCTGTGGGGTTTTTGCCATATGCGATAATCGAAAATATCGCATAAAGTACACAATAAGCCTGCTCTTTATACTATATGTTTGCAATTTTAATAAACGCAACTCGGCTAACATTTGCAAATATTATTCAATCTAGATCAGATGCTGCGTAACGCGGCTTCTGATCTGTACCCAAACAGTTCAATAGAAAAAAGAGTGTAAATGTGTCGGTCGTACTTCATAAGTGCGTACATCTTGCAATCGATGTTGTTTTGTAATTTACGATTGTAACACGGCTGCGGCATTTTTCTATAGAAAAGTACCCCAGTTTAAGTTGGATACCGCACACTTTGTAGTGGGCGGAGTTTCCCCGCCCATGCAATAACTGGTAGAAAACCATGCAGTTAACTAGTTAACCGCACAGTAATGGCGGACATCTAGTTAACCGCACAGTCTGGCGCACATCCGGTGTGGCAGATATAAAGCCCCAGATAAGAGCGAGTAAATGGAACACATCCAAATTTTCTCACTCATTTCAACATTTAATCCTATGGTGTTACTATTCATTAGAATCGTCTCGAAGAGACGATTCTAGTGAGTAGTAACACCATAGGGTTTAATGCAGAAATAAAGATTTTAGTTCTTGAAATACTCCTCTTATCTGGAGCCTTGGCATAGTAAAAGCAGCACAAGTCACAATGGAGAAATTACACGATTTGTTTTGAACAATAAACGATTTTGTGCAAAATTGATAATTCCTTTTCAACCAGTTTGGATCCAGACCAGACGCCTTGTACAAAGCGTCTTATCTGGGTCCAAATATTGTGCAAAGGAAAAATTGCTAAATATTTGATTGAGAAATGCAAACGTGTTCTCTCCTGCAAATCGTCCCGTCATCACTGTGCCGATATCCATATTAATCATTTTAAGTAAACACGCGCGTAAGCTAGTGACGAAAATACAGGGCTGCCATAAGTTGACAAAAAAATCCGAAGGTTTCCAAATTTGCATTTTTCAAGTGCGATTTTACGAATCGTACCTTTTCCTGTTTATAGTTTTGTTGACACGTGACTGCTTAAAGCAGGCTGAAAGTAAAGCAAAATGCGCCTAAAGGCGCATTCTGCTTTACGTTCAGCCTGCTTTAAGCTACCATGTACTAGAAAAAAAAATCCGAAGATTTAGGAAAAATCCGGAGAAATGGCAACCCTGCAAATATTCCCAGAAACTAGAACATTCGTCTTTACAGCAAAACTTTAACACACTGCCCGCGAAAGCGATCTATGCTGGAAGTTGTCGGATTGGTTAACGAGTATACGTTCCAGTCTTTGATTGGTCTCTTTTATGGGGTTTACACTACCTTTGATTAGCAAAGCGCTCAACATTTGGTATAACTTGCGCAGATAGCGATGTTGTTCCTGTCACTGATTGGTCGTTCAAATGGGGATTCTAATGGATTTCAAAAGCGCTCAATAGTTGATGTAAATTGCACAGAGCCCAACCTCTTGGTCTATATTTAGCCATATTACAAGCAATATATTGCAGTATCTCCCACTCGTTATCTAATTAAACACGCCCACGTACACTCGTGCGCATGCGCGCACTCATGTACAGTGTGCGCGTTTAATTGAGATAACTCGTGGGAGCTATGCAATATATATAACTTCTCTTCCTACAACAAATTAAACAAGCACGTCTGACTTGTGATTTCCTTGTCCGTCTCATGTGTGGAACGAAGTCACACGTTTGTCATTAGCCTTCGTTTCTTGAGGGTGGTTTTTGGGTTTGAATGAAGAGGCACGTGTAATGCCCGTGAGTACATTGGCGTCTTTGTTGTTGTTATGTATGTTGCCGGTAGAGTTCGTCGTACGACAAGTTGTGACCTAGGCTTAAACTTGTCTAAGAAATACTCTACCATTATATCGTCGGTTTTTATTTTTATCTTTGTTTTTTAATTTTTTACGTTTGTTTTACTTAAAAGTTCGAGATTATCTGGATTCAGATCAGACGGCGCCTATACACGACGTCCGACCATGATCCAGACATTTTGCAAGTGTTAGTGTTGTTTGGCTAGGGGTGACAGGGTTGATGGTTTAAATCAATACGTCTGGTTTGTTAGTTAAGCTCGATAAATCAAGCCAATATACGGAAATGGCTGATCATTAAACATCCAAGAAGACCATTTAGTCATTACATGCATATGCCACGGGAAAGTTGAATCCTTCACTTCCATGACGCACAGTAATCAATTTTAAACAAATGGCGTATGCTTTTATTTCTCATTTAAATTTTAGGTATTTTGACTTATGAAATCAGTTTTGCGGTATCCAATCAATGTCCAAACTGTTTGCAAAAATAATCCTGGTATATATTTAAGAAATAATCTATGCTCTACCGTTGTGAAACGGTATTTTACAACGGTTGGGAGTGGCGATGCGCAGGAATTGGCCACGAAGGCCCAGCCGTTGTAAAATACCGTTTCACAACGGTAGAACATAGATTATTTCGATTATAATATGACCTTGTTTAAAGAAATTAATTAGAAAGGAAATCAAATGTTCCATACTTATTTCCTCAGCGGATGCAGTTTTTCGACCGAATAACTTTCCACGCGGTTTTTACAAGAATCTAACACCCAACAGCAAATGTACGTACAGCAGAGAATTCGCACACACAATACCCATATACCGATCCACCTTTTGGCATAGAACAAACATAACATGAAACTAGACCGAAACATGGGGGAATTACAGTAACATAACTGGTTAAAAGTATATGGTCTTTACGTAACACGTCACATCATTCAACCGCGGGGGGTCAATTCAGGCTTCCATAGGGAAGAGCGTTGTAAAACGTCTCAGGTATACCACGATGAGCTTGTTCTATTTCTATAGTGAACAAGACGCGTGTCTTGTTAGAATTAAGGGTATATACATTTGTACGTCGTATCTTGTTTTGCCTTCTCAACATGGATTCGCCTACCGACCGATATTTTGTTTCTTTGTCATGGGTTTTTATTTTATGGACATCCAACACATTCACTGCAATAATACCGTCTGCTAACAAATATGTCGCCTGTTTTTATTTATAAAGTTTAGGATTTTATGTAGTCTTATTTACTTACTTACTGGCGTTCACCGTCTACAACGCCAGTCCAGATTATGCCATGAACGATGTGGTCCTCCTCAAATCCTCTATCAGTCCATATAGCTTGCTCTGTTCATGTATCGGCTCTGGCAACATATGCTTCCTTTACTCGTCCATATGTGGGCACCTCTGCAGTATATGCTCCGTCGTCTGTTGTTCAAGGCCACACGTACACAAGGGGTGGGGGCTATCTCCACCTTGGTAAAGATATGTGAATTAAGCCTGCTGTGCCCAGTGCGGAGCATTAAAATAGCCATTTGTTCCCTTCTGTAAAGCAGATAGTAGTCATATCCTCTTGTCTATCGCTTCATAAGGGTCTTAATCACTGTTCTTCTCCTCGTGTGTGACCAAGTTCAGTGGTTGGTTTCTAGTGGTGGCCCCAAGCTTCGCCAATCTTCTGCCTTCTCGTTCCTGGTACACCACATTGAGCCGGTATCCAGTGGAGGCATATCACTCTGTTCTGACTGAATTTGTGTAGTGACCTAGACATGGCTGGCAGTCTGCCGCATCCAAAGGCCTGGCGAACTGACATTGCATCCGTCAAGATGTCCACTTTTGAACAATTCTTTTCTGATTCCTAAATCGAGTTTTCTGCCTGTAAAATGGTTTCTGCTCTATAGTTGGTATAGTGTTTTCCCCAGCGATGTGAGAGATGTAAATACCAGCTCCTCCATAGCTGAGGCTAATCCATTTGTTAGGTAGTCTTACTTAAAAAGTATTTGCATCATTATTATTATTATTAGTAGTAGTATTAGTAGTAGTACTATAATCACAATAGTAATGATAATAATTATAAAAATAGTAGTAACAATTATAATAAGATCTATAGCCAATTAGTTTGTACTTGTTACTTGTTACTCCCGCACTGACAGGGCTAAAAGAAAACGTTATTGCTGGCAATATAATTTCAAAAATACTATTTCTATACAAAGTTTTTTTCTAATTTAACTATTTGCTACTAGTAAAACCTCTCCGTTACGACCGCTGGGTACAATACTAGTTGATGGTATTAAAGGCAAGTGATCGCTCAACCCATCCGCAATAAATACGCCTTTTATGCCTATAATTTATTCCTACACTGAAGAAAACAGTTCCCTTTTAAACAGTCATGAATATGTATCATAAGAAATATTTTCTATATCCTAGCAGATAATAGCTTAAAGCAGGTTGAAACTAAAACAGAATGCGCGTAAAGGCACATTCTCCTTTACTTTCAGCATGCTTTAAGTGACCATCTGTCTTACAAACTAGAAACAGACTATGGGGCAATGGGTTAAAGCAGTATAAAAATTAAGGCATAAAACTCTTAAAATAGCTTTCTTTTTACTGCCATAGTGCTTTAATTGGTCACAATAGAGGCGTTTAACTATATCTATAGTTTTGATTGGCAAATTAAATAACCGGTAGAAACATACATACATCGTATAGTTTTATAACAAAATGTAAGTCAAATATCACGTGCTTAACGCAATAAACGCACGTTTGTCTTTACGCATAATCATGTTATGTGATATGTACATTGTAACTGACATTAGCTAACAGCGGCGTCTGATTTAGACCCAAACTGTTTGTCATTCATATTCAAATTTTCTTTTGTTTTAAAAGCATGAAAACTGATACATGTATTTAGGTTTGTAGCAGACGATATATTTCAAGCAGACGACAATTTATTAGAATAAGAGTTAACAGCAGAACATGTATACATACAGTGGAGAAAACGTTATTCTTTCCCAATAAACGCGTTTACGCTAAAACTATTCTTTGCAGTGCAAACAGTTTGGAGCAAACTCAGACGCCGGGTAACCCGGCGTCTGATCAGGCTCCAAACTGTTTGCCACCAAGACAAACATGAATTATCAGAATTGTCCAAAAGTTGTACTTTTCTACGTTTTAGTGTTTAGTGTTTGCGTACGTTTTGCGTTTAAACGGGAAAGAGTAACAGATTCTCCACTGTATATAAAAGCGATGGATGAATGAGTTGGGATTTACAGCAATGCGACACAAAATAGGTCATAAGGCGACGATGAATGATTAGGGATGATGAGATGAGATGATGATGATGATTTCAGGAAGATTATGGCGGCTAATCTCTTTCCCCGCAAAGCATCGCATGCGATCAAAAACATTGATCTGCATTCCTTTAATTTCTTAGCAGAGGGGATACTATCGACCTAATATTCAGAAACCTCCTCTATGACAATTCAACCCAAGAACCACGATAATGTAGTAAGGTCTCTGTGGTAAAGAAGGGCATTTGCTGATACCGGTATATGTCCCTCTGTGATTGTGTATCCGCGCGTCTGAAACAAGATTAAGAAAGACGAAGTGTGCTACTTGTGTCTTTACTGTTTAGTTCTTCAATCAAAATTGCTAGTAAGCAACATTGAGGAATTAAACCAGACGGTAAATCAATTGTTTGAGACAACGTTATTTCCAGAAAATAATTGACCTCATGGCTGGCTACATATTTAGCATTGCGTAATTACAATAAAATTATTCCTGACATTTTATGAGTTCCTGTAGATCTATGTCCTCGCATACATCATTAATACCTTCAAAACCCATCCTTTATACAGTGGAGAAAACAATATTCTTTCCAAATAAGGGCGTTTACGTTAAACCTATTTTCCCAGTCAAAACATTTTTTAACTAAATCAGACGCCGGGTAACCCGGTGTCTGATCAGGTTCCAAACCTTTTGCCACTCAAATTAAAATGATTAGGTGGAAATATAAAAAAAATCCATTTTTTCTACATTTTAATACACTGCGTTTGCGTTTCGTTTGCGTTTAAACGGGAAAAAATAACGTTTTCTCCGCTGTAACTTATCATGTAAAGGGAAAATTGATTTACATTTGAAAACAATTTGATCCAGATCAGAGGCCGTCTAACTCAGTATCAATTGAGAATAAGAAATACTTGACAATCTCGTTGATGTTCTTTAATTCAAAACGGAATATACATACGATGTTGTAAAATTGCCGACAATGGCAAATGACGCAGGCAAATTAATAGCACAATAAAGGCGAATTACATAGTCTGATACCCTGATCAATTTCCTTAACAACACTGAACGACAAACTTGAATATCAAAATGTTATCTCTTTTAACCCATTACTCCACAGCCTGTTCCTGGTGTTGAAGGAAGATTGCTCCTTCAAACAGATTGAAAGTAAAGCAGGGATGCCTCAATTCTGTTCAAATACCATCTGCTACGATGACGAAAGTATTACATATTCATGACTTTAAAAAATAGAGCTGTTTTCTGCAATGCAGGCATAAATGAGAGTGGTATTGGGGTTTTGGAATTATCTGCTGAATTCTTAAAATCATTTCATTGTTTTGCTGTACAGTAATACAACGGCTGAGATTTAGATCAGGTGTCGGGTGACATGACGTGTAATCAGGATCAACACTACAGCGCTCCCTCTCTACAACGACACTCAACGGGAGACAACAATTATGTGCGTTGTTCGGAGGGAGTCGTTATAGAGAGTGAATTTTAATTTGCAAACAGCTTTGATCCAGATCAGACGCCGCGTAACGCGGCGTCTGATCTGGATTCAAGCTGTTTGTACTTGTCTTTTTTTCTGTGAAAATGTCCATTATGTAACTTTGAGAGACAGCAGACGACAGTTTTAAGCAGACGACATTGCAGTTGTGAATAGGTTGGCAATAAATCGTCATGTTTAAAGAACTGCAACAAGGGTCGTTGTAAGGAGTGAGTCTTTGTTGGGAGGGCCGTTGTAAAGAGGGAGCACTGTATTTTCAAATCTAAATTATTTTGGCACTAGCTGCTTTGATAGCTAATGGACAACTTATTGGAACAAATGTTCCAACTACTGAATATCAAGTTTGTTTTTATATTTTATTCCGAACAAGGGTCTTGCTTTACAATGGTCAACGAGTACAGTGGAGAATACGTTAAGCTTTCCCGTTAGCAAACACATTGTAATAAAATGAACAATTTTTCGACAATTCTGACTGTTGATTTAAACCGCGACGGCAAACAGTTTGGAGCCGGATCAGACGCCGGGTTCTGATCTCGCTCCTAACTGTTTGCAATTGAAATCATTGTTTTGGCGTAGACGTGGTATTTTTGGAAAGAATAACGTGTGTTCCACTCTAACACAGAAAAGCTGCTGAGTTAACTTTTAACATGTCTGCTGTTCAGTAATAAACTGCCAGCTTAACTCTTTCGGCGCCAAAGTATTCGGGTGAGTTTTACCCTTTTATCGCCTTATTGTCGTCTGTTCCAGTATTGTTGTCTGTGATAACTTTTCAAAGGTAGATTTAAGGTTGTATGACTTACGAAATATCGATAAGAGTGTCAAAAAGTTTGGATCCTGATCAGACGCCGCGTAAAGCGCCGTTTGATCTGGATCCAAACTGTTGCAAAGTCGACTTTATTCGACTTAGGCGCCGAAAGAGTTAAAGACAAACAGTGATCTTTACTTTGCTCGGAAGAAACATTATAGTACAACGGGGAAGACAGTATCATTTACATAAATGTACTAAATCAGCTACATGTACATTACTCCCTCCCTACAACAGCCCTCTGAAAAACAAGTCCCTTCTTTCAACAACGCTTGCCGCTATTCTCAAAACAAGAAAATATGCCCAACCTTTTCACGGCTGCATTATCGTCTGCTTAAAATTGTCGTATGCTGCCTTTTTTCAAAGTCACATAACGGACATTTTGACCAAGAAAACATAATGACGAGTGACAAACAGCTTGAATCCAGATCAGATGCCGCGTTTCGCGTAGTCTGGTCTTGATTCAACTGTTTGAAAATGTATTCCAATGTCCCTCCCTATCATAACTCCCTCCGAACAACACATATAACCTTTATTTCTCAACGGGTAGAGAAGGAACACTGTATATATCAATTGCATAAACATATAGTTTGACGTCAGAGTTTTAAAAATTTCCTATTTTACATTCAAAACTCAAAATGGTAGCATACTGCATCTTCACAGCATAATATATTTTTGTTGTCATATTAACATTTTAATTCTGCTCAGAGACCTTCTTCGAAAACTGTTTCCAAACTTGCACAGGTTGTTTATGTCGTAAACCTTCACTATCCTTGATATGATTTATTTTCAAGTCGTCGTTGTTTTATATGTAATTAAAGACCGGATACAGGGCACGGGTCACCAATTCGGTTCTTCTATATAACTCATAAGAAATGCGTAATTTCCAAGGTAAACAAGAGCGTGTCCCAGTTACACGAATGCCCCCGATGATACAGGGAGGGGAATCCAGACTATCAAACGTAAAAGTTAGAGAGCTGAAACTGTAGTGGAGCGCCATTTTGAGGACTTCAAGGGTCATTACTCCAAAGGGCCTAGCATAAATTGGTGCCGCTGGTTATCCAAATTGGTCTCCATTTTATGTCAACAAACATTTTCAGAAAGTTTGGTGATGATCAGATGAAAAGCAATGTGTTTGTGAAACACAAATGCCCCCAGCCAGCATCATGTTCTGTAATGTAATGCTTATTTGCAAAAGTAGGTCAAAAGTCATGGTCGTAGGGTAAATGAAACATTGGCATGGTTGGAGAAGTCTTAACACAAGAAACATATAAAGTATGGAAGCTCTAGGCCTACTGGTTCAAATGTTATAGGCGTATAAAGATTTATACAAATAAAGGTCAAAGGTCAAGGTCACAAGGGCAAAAACGTAGGTATGGTTGGAAAGGTCTTGACACAAGAAATATATAAACAAAATATGAAAGCCGTAGGCCTACTGGTGCAAATGTTATAGCCATTTAAAGATTTCAACAAAAGTAGGTCAAATGTCAAGGTCACAAGGTCAAAAAGTTTTGTATGGTTAGAAAGGGAAAACACATGTCAAGTAAAAAAGGCCAAGGTGCAAAAATGCAAAAGTTATATCCAAGGTTAAGGTTTTTGGTTAAAGTTTGATTAAATAGGTCAAAGATCGAGGTCCAGGTCACATGGTCAAAGATGTTGATATGGTTGGAAAGGTCTTGACCCAAGAAATATACATACAAAATATTAAAGCCCTGGGCCAACTGGTGGAAATGTTATAGCCATTTAAAAAAAATTACAAAAGTAGGTCAAATGTCAAGGTCACAAGGTCAAAAAGTTTTGTATGAATAAAAGGTCTTGCCATGAAGAATACACATGCCAAGTATAAAAGGCCCAGGTTCAAAAATGCAAAAGTTATAGCCAATGTTAAGGTTTTTGGTAAACGTTTGATTAAATAGGTCAAAGGTGAAGGTCAAGGTCACATGGTCAAAGATATTGGTATGGTAGGAAAGGTCTTGGCACAAAACATATACATACAAAATATTAAAGCCCTATGCATACTGGTGCGAATGTTATAGCAATTTAAAGATTTTTACAAAAGAAGGTCAAATGTCAAGGTCAAGGTCAAAAAGTTTTGTATGGTTGGAAAGGTCTTGCCATGAGAAATACACATGCCAAGTATAAAATGCCCAGGTGCAAAAATGCAAAAGTTATAGCCAAGGTTAAGGTTTTTGGTTAAAGTTTGATTAAATAGGTCAAAGGTAAAGGTGAAGGTCGCAAGGTCAAAGATGTTGGTATGGTTGGAAAAGTCTTGACACAAGAAATATACATACAAAATATGAAAGCCCTGGGCCAACTGGTGCAAATGTTAAAGCCATTTAAAGATATTTACAAAAGTAGGTCAAATGTCAAGGTCAAGGTCACAACGTCAAAACGTTTTATATGGTTGGCAAGGTCTTGCCATGAGGAATACACATGACAAGTGTAAAAGGCCGAGGTTCAAAAATGCAAAAGTTATAGCCAAGGTTAAGGTTTTTGGTAAACTTTTGATTAAATAGGTCAACGGTGAAGGTCAAGGTCACATGGTCAAAGATGTTGGTATGGTTGGAAAGGTCTTGACACAAGAAATATACATACAAAATATGAAAGCCCTGGGCCAACTGGTGCAAATGTTATAGCCATTTTAAGATTTTTCAAAAGTAGGTCAAATGTCAAGGTCAAGGTCACAAGATCAAACAGTTTTGTATGGTTGGAAAGGTCTTAATACAGGGAAGACACATGCCAAGTATAAAAGGCCTAGGTACAAAAATGCAAGAGTTATAGCCAAGGTTAAGGTTTTTGGCACAGACAGACGGACGGACGGACGGACAGACGGACGGACAAACCAACAGACATGACAAAAACTATATGCCCCCGAATCGTAGATTCTGGGGGCATAAATTCCTACAATAGGTGTTACCCTAATTTTAACTCAAAGATAAAGCCTTGCACAAAAAAAGTGGATCATCTGGCATATAAGAAAATATCTTGGCTTCAGTGACATGACTGGTCTTCTGCTACCTTTTGAAATAGGCACCGGCTAAAACAGGGACATGTCACTGCAGCTTACATAATTTCCCCAAAACCCATCTATCATGACAGAAAGTCTTTGTATCCATGTATTACCTAAAAAGTACAAAACAAAACATATATCTTGACAAAAAGCTATTCTGAGGCCAACAAGTTTATAAATACCATTCATTTTGTCGACGGACATTTTTCGACGACAGCATAAAACACTTCCGGTCTATTTGGAGGCCCTGTATCTATACTGACACGAAAAAGAAACTGTGCACTTTTATATTAAGTGTAACTTTTTCGTTACTAAGTTTAGAATGATAAATTTTAGCATAATGAGTGATAAAATAATTCTACACACATTGCACTAATTTATCCAATATTAAAGCACCTGGATGTCATGCAAACGTACCAACGGCTATTATGCAATATTATGCACGTGCTGCCTGTGCAACATGTTTACAAGTACAGAGATTCACTGACCGATATCTTTACTGATTATGCAATAATAAAATCACAGTGCAAATGAATTAAACTCTTTACAAGCTTCCACGGCTTCAAGAAAACGAACGAATTCAGACACTTTAGCACCTTTAATCCGACGTCAGCGTCTTTGACGTCACTGGGCAGTTTGATTGCCACCGAAATACTATTATGACCCTTCGACATCCTAACGGTCAAAATGGAAGCGTTAGAGATAAGTCAGGAGTCAGCAAGCCATCACGTCAGGGAATATACATGACGTTGACGAATTTACGTCACAAGACGTTACGTCAGGTCAATGCGTTCGAGATGTATTGCATTGGTCAGTAAAAGATGAGGACATTACACATACGGATTAAAATCCATTTTCTTTTTCAAAACTTTAGGAAACAATACCGATTTGCAACTTTTATGTTTAACCTCCTCTTCATTCAAGCGTTAACAGTGCATTTATACTGACACGAATTTGGTTAAAAGATAAAGCATCATGTACAATAAATATTTACGAACATTTTGATACCACACTTGCCTATATTTCTTTAACAAAAGATGGAAATTTTAATTCCTAAACAAGTTCACAGTTTCTTTTTCTTGTCAGTATACATATATTTTATCAAGATGATAATAAAATGCATATTTCAATGATCTTTGCAAAATTACAAATTATTCACTGCGTTTACATATTTACTTTTGGTTTCAATACACTCTGCATCAAACCAGTCTTGGTTTAAACCTTTCGGCGCCAAATGTATCGTGAAGCTTATTGTCGTCTGCTTCAATATTGTTGTCTGTTACATCGTTTCAAAGTACGATTAAATGTAGTATGGCTTAAAAGATATAGATACGAGTGTCAAACAGTTTTTGACCCTGATCAGACGCCGCGTTACGCTGTGTCTGATCAGGAGTCAAACTGTTTGCAAAGTCGACTCCATGCGACTTTTATAATGATGTACTGAGAATACTGTTCACACTTTACCCGGTTGAAGGTCAAAACGCCCCAACTCAAAACGCCCCGTAGTCAAAACGCCACAATTTTGGTCAAAACGCCCCACAATTTGTCAAAAGACTCAAAACGCCCCCATCCCCTAGTCAAAACGCCCCCATTTTTATAAACATATATACCATATAACCTTTTCCATATACATATATACTCATATGCTATATGAATACATGTATAAAATAATTATTTTTTATCCGCTTTTTATATGAATTTTAATCTAATTGTCATTATCACTTTTTCAGGTGATTTCAATTTGCAAACGGAGGACTGACACCACGGGTGTCAGTCCTCCGTGATTTGCCGGACATTGTTTGCTGTTAATAAATAGATGTGTATTTACTGCAATAAAATTAGATAGATGTGTATTTACAGCAATACACTTAGAGAAAATGCATAACGCAGTCTCTTGATCTTAAAATATAGAAACAAGTAAATGACTAAATTCCATCTCCATTTTTTATAAGTTCATTTTTAACAACCATATACTTTATGTTTGCTGCTAATTATCGGCACGTGTTTCCTGAATTAATTGCCTACGGTGCGAAGTTTGATACCAGTACCTGACTGGATTGTTTATCATTTAGTATAACTATGGGATTTGGGGATTTTGTCTGCAAATTATACAATACATGTACAATACAATATATTTTATTGGCATTAAGTACAATTGCTACTTCTAGCCATCCAGTGTCACTGGAGTGAACATGAAATATTAATATATTTATCTAACGGCGATATGCAAGTGTATGCAATAGTAAACTCCTCATGTTTTCATGTAAATCATGAACTGAGAGTAATAAAGGAAATTTTGATTTGATTTTTGACCTTTAAGCGTGCTTTTAAGCAGCTTAAAGCACACAGAAAGGTCGGCTTAGAATGTGCTATTAGCGGCACGTGTGCAAGATTATTATGTGATTACAAAAGGTGTGACATCTAGGTGATAAGCAGTTTCTATAGTTATTACGAATTGCATTTCTTTATATTTAGTAACTGTTAATCAGTACGCAAGGATGTCCGAAATTATATCAACTAGAAACAAACATAATTATTATTAATTAATTATAAAACCTATTCTGAGCAGACAATCTACTCTTCGCAGTAAATGTATTGCCTACTCCGGATAAAAAAATTAGTCAACTTCCACACTCAATGCTCTTTCCTTAAAACATACACACTGACTGGAATTTGTTCCTGTTTCATTTTATGTTAAAAAAATATATGTATACAACTCCTCATGTTGTACCTAGTGTATCTGAGATGAGAAATAAAGATAGTGCCTGTCTGTCTGTTAAAATAGCTGTGCCTACTAGAATATTTGGGAATAAATGATAAAATATACATGAATACTATAAATTGGAAATAAATGCCTATATGTAGAAGTTTCAACTTATTTTGGGTTGAAGGCCACATATTATCTTCTTTTGGTTGATCTTTAGATGAGTTATGTTAAGGTAAAATTATCACTTGTAAAAATGTCAATATCTTCGAAAACATTTTGAATTTAATGGTAATTATTTTAATAAGGTCATACACTTTGATTAGATATTAGATTCAACTCGTATTTGGATAAGGGCCACATAACACATGTTTTGGGTGATTTCAAGATGTGTTACGTTCGGGTTATGACTGGTATTTATAAAATTATATATGTTCGATTGTTTGGGAATAAATGATAAAAATACTTCAATATGGCCATAAACGTTGATTACAATACTATAAAACATATATAAAATGCCTAAAGTGGAGAAAACGTTATTCTTTCCCAATAAACGCGTTTACGCTAAAACTATTATTTGCAGTGCAAACAGTTTGGAGCCAGATCAGACGCCGGGTTACCCGGCGTCTGATCAGGTTCCAAACTGTTTGCCACCAAGACAAACAAGAATTATCAGAATTGTCCAACAGTTGTTCTTTTCTACGTTTTAGTGTTTTGCGTTTGCGTACGTTTGAACGGGAAAGAATAACAGATTATCCACTGTAGATTCAACTCATTTTTTGTTTGGGGACGTTCTGAAAAAAAAGATGGAGGCGTTTTGACTAGCATATGGGGGGCGTTTTGACCAAAATGGGGGTGTTATGAATGTGGGGCGTTTTGACTATAAATCCTTTAACCCCTTCCATGTCTTTGTGTCAACAGCTTTAAACAAGTTTCGCCTGCTCAAATGCTCGGACTTAAGAAATATAAAACTGAGTGTCAAACAGTCCGGACCCTTATCAGACACCGCGTTATGTGGCGTTTGATCAGGAACCAAACTGTTAACGGGACAAATTCACTTAACCGGTAATGCATACAAATGGTTAATGTACTTTTGTTTGATAAACATTATTTATTAAGACAAAGCGAATCGATTTCAGCTTCAATTTGTTTGGATGCTTTTTTGTACTACAGAATGCAAAATCGCTACTATCTCATAATGTTCATACTTTTCTTCTGCTGATGAAATTTTATATCCCTGGTTTAGTACCCTTGACTATTTGTTATAAGTCATATACATACTTATATGTTAAATATGGCTATGAAAATTGTATATGTTGAATGCCAATAAAATTAAATTGAATTTTTACCCAGTAAAGCTCATTTGGGACTACCGCCCCAAATCCCTTGCTGATTCCAATTTTAATACAATAATTCCAAAGAATTAATCACACCAAGGTGAAATTCATAAAACATATATTTATATATTTAATGGTTCCCCATTTATGCGCTATCGTAGTATCGTTGCCTATAACTTCCGTACCGGTAAAGTGCATTCTGGTCCATTGTTCTCGGATTAAGGCGGTGAAGGGGTTAATTAATCATGGTTCTGTTCTAGTGAAGATGTCAGTGATCTCTAAAGCTGTACTAACACCATTTCTAACAGTTACAATCAATATTTTGTAAAAAAGAGTACTTAACTCTGTGCTTGCTAGTGGTGACTTTCACAGAGTTTTCAAACAGTTTAGATCCTGTTCAGACGCCGCAAAACACGTCGTCTGATCAGCGCACATACTATTTGACCCATTTATAGATGCGTTCGTTTGCTATAGTGATTATAAAATCAACTTTTAACCCCTTCACTGACATGATGTCATCGATTTTAAACAATTATCGTCTGATTGCATTTCTCAAATTCACTGTTCAAGTTTTTTGAGTTAGGAAATATTGAAATGAGTGTCAAACAATTTGAATCCTGATTAGACACCGCGTAAACGCAGCGTCTAATCAGGATTCAAACTGTTTGCAAATAACCGTTGCACTCGGGATAAGGCAGTGAAGGGGTTAAGCCAACGGTAAGACAGACGATATGATCACAGACAAAGGGTTAACAAATGTGTGTAGTTTATGAATGGTACAATGTACTGTAATATACCCCGCATTTCACAATTGGCCAATTAGAAAAAACTTGCTATTAAGTATTATATAGGTTTTCTTCTTTATTATTTATTATAGTCTCATCATGGTTACAGCATAGTATTTTTTTATTTTTTTTACACCTCGCTTTGAGTTACAATGTTAAATTCCCATAGACCTACAGTTAACATTTTGCATGTCTTTTACATCTATTCAAAATATACTGTCACTCTTTATGATATTCTTTTTGTGACGTCACTCTAAAGGACATTACTTTTTTACTCCGTCCGAAAACGTACTGTCAGCATTGACATGACTTTCGCTATTGGCTACATTGGAACGATTTAAAGAGTGGTAACTTCTAATCAACTTTTGGCATTTTCTGTACAAGTTGCTTCCTCTTGTCCATTCCTTAACGATTTGCCACCATTTCGGAAGAGGATATTTGCCACCTAGACAATGTAAAGACGCTGTTTCTTCAATTTACTTATCATAACGTTCTTCTTTGTTTCTTGTAATATATATTATAAACAATGTGACGTCGTAAGACGGCGACGTCATTTCCCGCGTTATGTACATGTCCGCGCTAAATTTGTATTCACAACACATTTTATAAAAGACGAATAAAACGATTCCAAAGCCAGGGTTGATAAGCTCGGTGTAATAAAATAAATATTAGATGTCAGTTTGCGTGACATTCAAATTGTCAACCCTCGAAAACAAGAATGTCACCCTCGGCTACGCCTCGGGGTGACATGCTGTTTCTCGGGTTGACAATTTGAATGTCAGGCAAACTGCCATCTAATATTTATATATTATTACACCTCGCTTTGAGTTACAATGTTAAATTCCCATAGACCTACAGTTAACATTTTGCATGTCTTTTACATTTATTCAAAATATACTGTCACTCTTTATGATATTCTTTTTGTGACGTCACTCTATAGGACATTACTTTTTTACTCCGTCCGAAAACAAACGTACTGTCAGCATTGACATGACTTTCGCTATTGGATACATTGGAACGTTTTAAAAAGTGGTAACTTCTAATCAACTTTTGGCCTTTTCTGTACAAGTTGCTTCCTCTTGTCCATTCCTTAACGATTTGTCACCATTTCGGAAGAGGATTTTTGCCACCTAGTCAATGTAAAGACGCTGTTTCTTCAATTTACTTATCATAACGTTCTTCTTTGTTTCTTGTAATATAATGATAAACAATGTGACGTCGTAAGACGGCGACGTCATTTCCCGCGTTATGTACATGTCCGCGCTAAATTGGTGTTCACAACACATTTTATAAAAGACGAATAAAACGATTCCAAAGCAAGGGTTGATAAGCTCGGTGTAATAAAATAAATATTAGATGTCAGTTTGGTGACATTCAAATTGTCAACCCTCGAAAACAAGAATGTCACCCTCGGCTACGCCTCGGGGTGACATGCTGTTTCTCGGGTTGACAATTTGAATGTCACGCAAACTGCCATCTAATATTTATATAATATCAAAGTCTAGAGATCATTACGTGCAGAAGAGGCTCAATATATGTCTTCCACCCTACCCATCATCACACAAATCTTAATCGTTTCATGATGTGCGCTTTTCAAGGCACAACTCTTGTGTGAAAAGAGCGCTCTATAATTCTGGTATAATAGTATTAGTAATGCATGCTCCCTCTCTACAACGACACCCAATGGAACAAACATATTGTGTGTGTGTGTGTGTTTGTGTTGTTCGGAGGGAGTTGTTATAGGGAGGGGAAATTAAGACTTGGCTTACAATTTCAAAACCTTGGCGTCTGATCTGGATTCAAGCTGTTTGCCACTCGTGATTTTGTTGTTTTGTTCAAAATATCCATTTTGTGACTTTTTGCTTAGGGAATTGCGGAAACCGTTGTTAAAGTAGGGGGTCGTTGTTGGGAGGGTCGTTGTAGAGAGGGAGCACTGTAACAAAATAATAACCTTAGTATCACCATGTTGTAAGACTCTTTAATTGCACACTTATTTCTATCAACATTCAACATAAGCAGTGTTCGTGTGTGCAGGTCATTCCGTTTAAGAACGAAGTGCTAAAATCTTTTTTAGTCTTCGATTACAACTAACAACGATAAAAGAACTGCGATAATGATGCTGTTCTTTATATTGCATGGGGCGAATGTACTCCGAGGTTAATAGAAAAACTTGTCTTTAGCGACCACATCTTAAAGCCACTATATTTCTCTCACATAAACAGAATCGAACAGTTTTCTAACATGATATTATGTCACTGTTCCATATAAAAAGAAGTAATGCGTGTAGGTGATATTTGAGGCAATATTGCTAACGAACAGTGAAATTTGTGGAAACAAGTAATCAAGTTTATTTATTTTTTAATAGCGACGAAAGTTTACGGACACCCTCGATAAGGCTCATTTGCATAATTCTATACAACAAGTCGAGCGCTTTTCAATCAAAGAGAGACAACTCCTATAAGTTTGGCCGCTAAATGTTACACAAACTGATGCAATGTATACAAATTGTCGCGGCCGAATCAATCACGTGACCTTTATGCAATCGTTCGAAAGTTCTCGGAACCAGCCCGTAGTCTTATATGTTAACAAACCCGCTTATAATGTAAAACAACACGATAAGAATTCGACACATTTAGGTAGGACTTTTTACGAAGTAGGTGCACATGTCAGGCTTCTTACACCCGATTTCACCTAGTTTTGATACATAGAAAATGCCCACATCTAAGAAATTGCGCGTTGTAAACATCAATTTGGGCGGTATTGATTGTTTCAACCCATTAATGTTTATCTACAACACTGGCAAACAGTGTTGAGACTCCGAGTTATGCAGCGGGTTTTTCAGGGTCTGTACTGTTCCTGATTTTATATAAAGTGTTCTGCTGTATGGACAATTTCCGCATTGATCATAGATCACTCTTGTACAGGGTTTAAAGCAGAAATGGGGATTTTAGGTTTTGAAATACTCCCCTTTTCTATCTGGAATCCTGATACCTATACAATCTTCCAGCAATACCGGTATCCAGACATAAACAGGTTAATGAATGTTTTACCTACATTTTGTTTCAAGAGTACATCATTAGTGTCAACCTGACAATTATAATCCATTTGAACTCATGTTTTGCGTAAATGGGTATTTACATGAGGCTTTCAAATAACTACTAAAATGGTCAATTAGACTTTAGCACGATAATGGAAAATCGACTATACTTGTTGCAAATAGTTTCGATCCTGATGAGACCCAAGGTGACTTGGTGGCTCATCAGAATCTATACTATTTACATTCTGATAAATTCTGACGTTTATACAAGAAATGGTATATGAACATTTCTGAGAATTCCTGTAGACGACAAAGTTTGAAGACTAACTTAGCTTAGCGTGCTATAAATATTAACTATAGTAAAACGTCTCTATTACGGACACTAAAAAGAATGTTAGTTAAGTGTATAAATGACAGGTTACAGCTTAACGCAAGGTGACAGTAAAACAGAAAGCTCCTACAGGAGCTTTCTGTTTGACTGTCATCTTGCTTTAAGCTGTCACCTGTCAGAAACACCTAATAATCAACACAGTTTAGTGGTCGTAATAGAGAGTTTTTACTGTACAGTGCTCTCTCTTTCCTTCTCTCTACAACAACACGCAATGGGAGACAAAGATAATGTGTGTTGTTCGGAGGGAGTTGTTATAAGGAGGGAAAAGTAATACCCTAGCTATGTTAAGCATGACTTGGTTCACATTTGCAAACAGTTTGAACGCAGATCAGACGCCGCGTAAAGTGCCGTCAAATCTGGATTCACACAGTGTATCACTCCTCGTTTTTTATGTTTCTACTGTCAAAATAACCAATACGTAGCTTAACTTACTGTGAAAAGCCACGTGATCTGTTAACATGCAAATTCATCCTAAATGCCCGGTAGCTGCTGAGGGTTATACTATGTGCACTGAGGATTACATGTGTATATATATTAAGAGCTATGTGGTTTGGATACGTCCAGCCTCAGGTATTACAGAATTATAGTGGTATTAGATATTCACCTATGTTTTCTAAGTCAGACAACAGAGTCCATATAATGATATTGTCATGTATACTATATAACTAATCCATTGTATCATGTTACAAGATTCATGTATATGTTTACATTACTTAAAAAATTGTTTTGAATCTTGAATCTTAAAAAAAACAGACCATTTTAAGCAGATGATTTTGCAATAGTGAAAGCGACAGACATTAATGTCTTGTTTAGGAAACAATGGCAAGAAATGTTGTAAGGAGTAAATCGTTGTTCGGAGGGTCGTTGTAGGGAGGGAACGAGCAGTGTATTGAGGTTAACTACTAGAATAGTGAACAAAAGCATTGAGCATCAAGATATATTCTCGGTCGTTGTCACTGATTCAATGCACTTGTTATTGATGGTTCCTGTCGCGTTGGCCAGTTTGGACAACTGGACATGTTATTCTGGTAGGTCTGGTTCTAGATGAAAGTTTCTAACACTGTCACGTTTCTTGGAACATGACATAATGGGTTCAAAAAGATAGGGCGAACAATATTTAGCGATAGACAGCGAACAATATTTTCTTTCAAAATAAACGCTTTATTACCTGGATGTCAATATGCAAACAATTTCTCTCTCTACAATGGCACCCAATGGGAGACCAAAAATGTGCGTTGTTCGGATGAGTCGTTATAGGGAGTGACATAAGCTTACATTTGCAAACAGCTTGAATCCAGATCAGACGCCGCGTAACGAGGCGTCTAATCTTGGTTCAAGCTGCTTGTCACTCGTCATTAATTTATTTCTGTCAAAATGTCCATTATTATTATTATTATTATTATACCAGATTTATGTAGCGCTCTTTTCACACAGGGATTGTGCGTTCAAAAGCGCTTTACGTGAAATAACATATATGTACCTACAAATCTAGAAAAGACAAAATAACTACAATTAGATCTGAAATAAAACATGAATAATCATATAAAAGACAGTCCCCCAAAACGGCGATCACATTACCCCCATCAATCAGCAATGAACCGACCGACTAAGTATTGCCGACTGGTATAAATAATGGTAGAGCGCCAAAAGCAGGCTATCGACAAAACACAAATAACTATAATTAGATCTAAAATAAACATGAATAAACATACACAAGACAGCCCCCAAATGGCGATCACACTACCCCCATCAATCAGCAATGAACAAACCGGCTAAAGATTGCCGACCAATAGAAATAATAGCAGAGCGCCCAATGCAGGCCATCTAATGTAAAATAACTAGGAAAAATAGCATGCGACCATAACTAAAAACTCTATAGAAGATCAATAACATGATTAAAAATGGTGAAAGTTGTCCAAGAATTGTACCACAGGCCCCGCCAGCTGGTTTCAAAAGAGATCAGAGTTGTATCCCTACCACCAAAGATCCACCAGACAGGCATTGGTCAACGGTACAACCCCAGAACTAAAAATTAGACCCATAACATATACAGAATGAACACAGCCCTAGGGTAGCAGTCATCTACCTTCTCCACCCCACATCCGAGGGATCTTCATGTTGCATGGCTGAAATTACACCCTTACTTTATAAAACATCAAGATAAGAAGCTTTCCCTGAATTATACCGCAAACCCCAAGCCAGTCGGTTTCAAAGAGATCAGGGGCAATCCCTACCATCAAGATCCACCAACGGTACAATTCCAAAACTCCCATTTAGACCCACAATATCTACAGCAAGAACATAGCCCGGAGGTAGCTGTCATCCATTTCCTGATGTGTTCTAATAATAAATATTAAAAAAGTGTGTTTTCAGACGTTTTTTGAAGACTGCAACTGAGCTCGCATCTCTGATGTCTGATGGTAGAGAGTTCCAGAGCTTTGGGGCTGCATGCATGAAACTTCTATCTCCAAACTTCACCGAACGACTTCTCGGCACAACCAGCGATACTGATTTACTCGCAGACCGCAACTCTATTTACTGCGACAAGCGTTGTTGTAGGGAGGGAGTCGGTGTTGGGAAGGCCGTTGTAAGGAGGGAACGCTGTATTGTGTTTGCGTTCATTTTAGTCCAAACGGAATTGAATAACGTCTTCTCAATGGTTGTACATAACAACATTACAACATTTCGGCATGTCAGTGTTTTAAATTTTCATTAAATTGTTACATTCAGTGAACTACCTTGCCGTGGTAGGCAGGTCTACGATTTTGATCCCATGTGCTTCTTGACAACGAATGAGATTAGTCGATATCATACGGAAGCTCATTGGGGACATTTTGTCTTAGCTCTAATGTCTTAGATCTTAGGTCTTAGGTATTACATCTTAGGTGTTAGGTATTAGGTCTTAGCTATTAGGTCTTAGGTATTACGTCTTAGGTGTTAGGTATTATGTATTACTATTAGGTGTTCAGAAACGCGGCAAGATAAGACGGGAATTTAGTTAGCGTCCATTTTGAACTGAACAGTAATATATATATACGGTATATTGGTATTTCCGACAAAAGGAACACAATGCAGGTGAGTGAGGCTTATTGAGTGGAATTGTAACCAAACTGGTTGAACAAGGTTAACTTGTTAACAGTTATGATCGTTGGATTCATTATTCTTACTGCATGGGCTACATATGTGCTAAATTTCAATGGTATAGGTCAACGAAAAATTATTTTATAAAGGTTTAAGGCCATAACTTCCAGAATTATTTTCAATATTTTACCATAATTTTCAAGAATCATGAATTTTTTTTATCTAGCATAAATTCGTGTCACAAAGTATATGTACATGATAAGTATCCATTCATCTACTCCGGACCCTCCGGACCCTCACATTAATTTTAACTAATGCCTAAGTCTACTTGGCATCATAACCCAGAACATTTCAGACGTAAACAACTTAAACCGCTTATAAAAGCAACGAAATGCAATCGACCCCTCGAGTCAGTAGCTAGGTACTTCAGAATACATAATCATTAAAGTTTCAGAGCTATATTAAGTTTCTGTGATGTTCTTGATTCCTTAAACAGCTTTTGACCTTGGACAAATGACCATTATGGTAGATCTGGTCGTTTTGTTACCTTGTCATTTCGTCCCAACATTGTCTTGAAATAAATATTTTAGTTTCTGAAATACTCTCATTATCTGGAGCTCTGCCTTTTTTTTGCTTTTCTTTTTTTTAAATAATTGCTTTCTTTACAATTTAAGTGAGGGTTTACCCTGGCATCACTTATTTAACTCTTTCAACACCATTGACCTGTTTGGAATATACTAATTACATTTTGAAATTACTCATTAAATTTGCAAACAGTGTAGACCCTGACCATAGGGCTCCTTTAGGAGCCATATGCTCAGGGTCTATATTGTTTAGTATTTATTAAACTACCCAGAATTCCAAGTAGACTGGCTCATGTTTTGGTAACTCAAATGATCCATAAGGGAACCTAATAACTACTTAGTGTTGAAAGAGTTAACTTGAACATTGGTTCACATTCACTTTGAAGCCAAAGAAGTTATGATAATTACCATATTCTATGTTTTCATCTTTTTCAGAGAGCATACCATGGGAATTTCTTTGGAATTTGTACAATCTCCGGCTGGATTACAATAGACCTTTGTGTGTTTTGAGTAATACATGTGATTAGATATTTTATCAACAGTACTATAATAAACTGATGTGAAAATATATTGCTTTAATTAACTATTCATGCATCCATTTCATACACTACACCAATACAATTGGTGATTTTCACTTTTCTCCACACTACCAGTTACTATCTGAAGGCGCATTCCGCTTTACATTCAGCCTGTTTTAAGCTAACATCTGATAGGTTATAGAAAATATTTCTTTTGGTACATGTTTATGAGTGCATAAATTCAATTAAATTGAAACTATTTTTCAGTGGTGGAATAAATTAAAGGCACTAAATGGCACTTCTAAGGGGGAGGGGGTTAAAACACTAAAACAGGTGGCAGCTTAAAACAAGATGAGAGGAAAACAGAAGGGAGATTTCTGGTTCATTTTCATCTGACTGTATGCATACCCTGTCTTAAACACAGAGTGGACAAATGGTGATCAAACATTACAGTAACTAGGTCTGTGAAATATTGCAAAAGTAATAGGCTAAATTTAATCAGTGTATAACTCTTAACATTGACAAAGTAAGAGAGTGTGCAGGCATTTTTATCTCGCCTGAGCAAAGCTCAGATAGAGCTTTTGTGATACTTGGATATCCGTTGACAACTGTTTTAGTGTTTACACTCTAGAGACCACAGTTTTATCCAATGACAGGAATAGTGCAGTGTTGTTTATGTTTTATAATAAGCGTATGAGTACAAGCTAAGCCTACTGATCAGATTATTACTATAATAATACGTAATACCTAATACGTAAGAACTAAGACCTAATACGTAAGATCTAAGACCTAATACGTAAGATCTAAGACGTAAGATCTAAGACGTAAGACCTAATATCTAAGACGTAACACCTAATATCTAAGACGTAAGACCTAATATCTAAGACCTAATACGTAAGACGTAAGACCTGATTTTCTAACTATTTGATAGCTGAAACATAAAAGCTGTTGTCAGGACTCGTATCTTGAATATCGGCGTAGTTAAATAAGTAGGGCTTGAGGAAAGCTCTAACACTGGCCATAACATTGAACCGCTACACTTAAAGCTTCGATCTCAGTTCGAAATATATCATTTTGCCGTTTATCAATATTGTTTTCTCTGGAATTTTCCATTGAAATATTTTCACAAAATGAAATTCGGACTTAAAAATGATAAGTATGAAATGATAAAATTGTTCTAGGTATTGTGTTAGATGTTTTGATTAGTATAGTTCCCGTTTGTAACTGTATGCGTCTCTCTGCGATTTTGTCTCCAACTGACTTTTTTTTTTTCGAAACCAATTTTTACCATTTCTGAACATAGTATGGTGTTAACTGTGTTCAGGAAAGGTGAAAAAACATTTTTGAAAAAGAAATTTGTCATTTGGAGGAAAAATTGCAGATAGTGAAATATATTGGATGACACAATTGCAGTTACTAACGTCCATTGGAGTATGTATTAGGATATCATCATCAGAACACTGGCCTGATATTGTAGAAATAGTAAAACTAAATGTACCAATGTGTATAATTATTTATTCATAATAATACAAACACGCATACATTCATTCGTATTCTAGTGATCTAATAACTGAGAATCTAAAGATTTTTGAGAACACATAAGGACGTTCGTTGCAGCAACAAATGTAATTACGGACACAAACGTTACAACTCTGCCACAAATGTTACAGTTTGAAAATGTTGGTCAAAAATAAATAAGCCACAAATGTTACACACCTGCCACAAATGTGGCCACATTTGTGTCAGGTATGTAACACCTTTGGCCTAGCATTATTATTAAATAAATTTTTCAGATTATAACATTTGTGGCAGAGTAACATTTGTGGCAGAGTAACAGTTGTGTCCGTAACGGAAGTTACTCAATAGGATTTTCAAGTTGATATACACTTTCATAACAAATGTTCTGACACACTTAATAGTTATTATTTCCTCAGGATCCAATACTTCAAATACCCTACCAATTCATAAAGCCGACACAAAGAATCATACTATTGTGGGTTGTTTTTGTTTCAGACCAAAATCAAGTAAGCATAGGACAGATATCAATGATCACTGATTTTTCACACATAGCTTAAACGTTTTCTTCATCGAGAACAATGAGTTCTCTGAATAATTGTAAAGCCCTCTGTTCATTTACAGGTTCTTGTAGATCTGGCTTGAGAAGCCTTGCAAGAGTTTCAAAGTCTTGGCTGCACCTTTGCCTTTGCGAGGCATACATTTCACAGCATAACTGCACATCTTCTCTGTTTACTTTGCTGCAAAAGTTATGACCACCAAATACTGCAGGAACAAAGTACATCAAATCTTGTTTGCCTGTTGGTGTTTTGGCATTCCTGTGCCGGCGGATTGAATGAAGATTCCAGTGAACTGCTACACTGTCTAGCTCCGCCTGAATTAAAGATGTGAAACAAAACTTTAAACATTAACATTAATTGGATTCATTTCGTCATGTTCACCGCTGTCCTTTAGATCTTTAAAATAGGAGATCCACCAATCCAGTCCCTCGCGTCTTAATGTTCCCCACCAAGCTTCTATTCGTTGATTAGATACACTTCTTCCATATACAAAACTTTTAGGCCAGTCATTCTGTCGTTGTCGTTGTACCGGAAAACGGCTGAAGGAGTGCTACAGTTGAGTTTTCAGTGCATCTGTCGCAACGGATTATTCTAGGGACAATTCTTAAGGTTGTCAATGCTTCAAGATAATACATAGCACTGGCGGAAGGGTCATTATTACTCTGTGAAACCTCTAACCATATAATTCACCTACTGTACACATTTATTGCTCCATGGATACAAAAGCCGTAGGGTTTAAGTTTATCGTAACCATCCATATGCCACAACTAATTTTAGACCCTTTACGGCGTACCTTCTCCTCTTCAGACGATGTGTTTTTCTAAGGGCGATGCCCTCTTGGTCAAGTTGTCTCATAATTGATAGTACTTTCCTACATGGTACTCGTAACTTATGGTCATTCACCGGACGTTTCCACCTGTTTCGATAACCAACACTCTTGCCGCCGTTTTCATTTCTTGTAATACGTAATTTGCCACAGTATTGCCAGGTGTGTACACGCAACGTCGTCTCAGGTTGTTACGTTTCAATACTCACTTTAGCTGACGGAGCGATATTCTTATATTGTTCACCACGAATAACAGAGTCAGGGTATGTAAATCCACGAAAGAAATATTTAACGATCAGATCAAGCCTAGTACTAGTTCCCGTTTGTAGTATATTAGATGGCACAGCTGCTGTTGCTCGGGACCATTGGAATATGAACAAGGATATCATCATCACAGCATTTGCCTGAAAATGTACAAAATTAAAAAAAATATGAATATATTTTTAATTAACGTTCAATCAAACATACACATACATTATACACTGCTCTCCAAAAGTTTCTTCACACTAAACACCTGATCCCTATAGTAATACTGCTTTATGGTCGTGGATAACCTATAGGTTCATTTTTTCGATGCGTTTCTCTGCAAGAAATGTCACCAAGAGCCTCAAATGAATCATATTAGGTAAAATTCAGTATATTTTTTCTCAATTATTATGGTAAACAAAAGAAAAAATGGTAACAGTCAGGCTCGAACCACGGACCCTTGGGTTACGAACACTGCACTCTTCCATTACGCCAAGGGACCGATATAAAAGCAAGATAACAAAAGGCATTGACTTGACCAGTGTTTCAGTCTTCATTTAGCGGTTTTTAATACGATTTCAAATCGTCATTTTTTTTCTCGAACCATGGCCTTAAACCTTTATCAAATAACTTGTCGTTGACCTACACCTTTGTTTAGCACATGTGTAGCCCATACAGTAAGAATAATGAATCCAACGATCATAATTGTTAAGAAGTTAACCTTGTTCAACCAGTTTGGTTACAATTCCACTCAATAAGCCTCACTCACCTGCATTGTGGTCTTTTTTTTGTCGGAAATACCAATATACCGTTCAGTTCAAAATGGACGCTAGCTGAATTCCCGCCTTTTCTTGCTGCGTTTCTGAACACCTAATACGTAATACCTAACACCTAAGACGTAATACCTAAGACCTAATACCTAACACCTAATACCTAACACATAAGATGTAATACCTAATACCTAAGATCTAAGACATTAGAACTAAGACAAAATGTCCCCAATGAGCTTCCGTAATATCACCTTCCTCAAACCATCTCATCTCATCTCATGAGTCATCGGCGATATTTGACCTATTTTGTGGCGCAGTGCCGTGAACCCTAATTCATTCACCCATCCTTTTTTTTGGGGGGGGGGGGGTTATAAGCACACGTATGACTGAACACGGTAAAGAAGAAATCTTACAATGAGCGTTCTGTTTTACTCTCGTTTTGCTTTAACTCTTCCTTCCATAGAAGCTCCTTTAAGCGCATGTAATTTATTGCCCCACTGATTAAAACAGTTCCATTTTATACAGTCATGAATGAATATATTATAAGAAATATTTTCTGTATCCTTGAATTTAATAGCTTAAAGTAGGTTGAAAGTAAAGCAGAATGTGCCTTTTGTGGTCACCTGGCATCAAAACTAGAAACAGGGCATGGGGTAAAGGGTTAAGCTCCCACCTGTCGTTTATAAAGTCAATTAGTGTTAATTTTAGGAGTCGTATAAGAAAGGTTTTACGGTATAAGAAACGACAATACAACAAACTACTTAGTATCATAGAGTGGGGAAAAACCCGATATTCTGTCCAGTTGAGATGTTAAAGTGAACGTAAACACTATTCACTAAAATTAAGAAACAGACAAAAAAGTTTGATCGTACTCAGTCATGCCTGAGTGGCAAACAGTTAGAACAGTAGAGAAAACGTTATTCGTTCCCGTTTTAACGCAAATGAAACGCAAACGCAGTGCACGAAAATGTAGAATATAGCAACGTTTGAAAAGTTCCGCTTATTTATTTTAATCTGAGTGGCAAACAGTTTGGAGCCTGATCAAACGCCGGATTACCCGGCGTCTGATCTGGCTCCAAACTGTTTGTAATGGAAATATTAGATTAAGCGTAAACGCATTAATTGGGAAATAATAACATTTTGTCCACTGTAGCATGTCCAGATACAGACGTTGGGTTATGTTTGCAATGGAAATAAGTGTTATAGCCTAAACACGTTCAACGGCAAAGTAATGTAATAGCCATTGTTATGAAAACGCAATACTGCCAGAGCCGTTACATGTTGACGTTTACAGGAATTACGTCACACAACAGTAGTACGTACTACAAAGCATCGCAAACATATAAAACAATATAAGGCCGACGGGTACCAGACTATAAGGCGCGTTCAAGTACTGTATCGGAGAACGGCAACGTTAACCGATGCAAACAACCCGTATAGTACGACATCTAACGTTCTCCAATACTCTCCAATAATACGGTAACTCATTGTGCCCCATGTTTATTTAAATTTAGTGGTCGACTCGTAATAGAGAGGTTGCACTGTATGCAAGGGAAGACACCGAGGATGCAATTCTTGTTATTTGCTGTATGTATAATTTGATCTGTTTTACAGTTGAACCTGTATTTGGCGGCTGCCAATATGTTATAGACCAGTGCTTCCTTGGTGCAGGAATGCAGGAATGGTAATAATGCGGATAACCCCTACAGTGGCTTTCTGCATTGAATCTGTCGTGCATTTGGGGGGAGGGGGCACTGGCCACCAACTATCAACAAATCTCTAAATCTGATTAATTTCTTATTACGGGTTTAACTGTTTTCACAGTCAAATATTTGGTGGCGGATTAAACTGTGTAAATTTGTACTCGCATATAATTATCCACATTATGGTTATGGAGGCACCTGTACTTATACGCTCTCTCTCTCTCTCTCTCTCTCTCTCTCGCCTGCTCTCTCTCTCTCTCTCTCTCTCACCATATCTTTCTCTTTCTCTCTCTCTGGCTCACTAATGCCCGCTCTCTAAAAGAATTTGTATTTGTAAAACTGTAGGGGAAGGGCCGTCTCTAAGTTGGTAGAACGTGTGGCCCAACCCCATTTCATGTATATAATTGAAATAAAATATGTTTAAACTATGTTTATTTACTTTTCACGGGTACGGACGATTTATGTAGGAATAGGAATAACACAAACAAAAGTGTGCTAATCAACTGAAATGCACCAATATTACCTCATATAAAAATAAGATTTAGCTGCTTAGATGTAAGCTGCTTTGTTTGATACATTTAGTATTGGAAAATGTTGGTTTATTGATGAGAAATTAAATCGGGACTGTTCGGTGTTATTTGTAAACTCATTTGGTCGCCATTTTGTTTTTTTGTTAGCGTTGGCTCACTAACTCGGAGGTCGTTCGTGCCGTTTGCAATCAATATCGAGCAAACAGGTCGTTTTGGTTAAATTGTTACGTTTCTGGTGCAATCGATGGCCATGGCTACGGTAACTGAACGCACTAAAGATATATGTCAAGAAAACATTATTACATTACTACAGCAGGATATGAAGTTGCATGGCATGTAACGGTACTCGTCATCAGGTTTCAAGAAGAAGTCATTTCAGTTGCTATTCGTGCTACCGGTAAACAGCCGTGGGCAGACGCTTTAATTGTGTTTGCTTTATGTTTACTTTAGATCAAACAGTGCTCAGTTAATTATGTGCATTATTAATAATTATATTCGTAAATTATGTTCGTAAAGGAAAATAGCAGATTGGCCTTGCGGACGTTCATTTCCTGTTGTTGTATTTCTCATTTAACTCTCTGTTGAGATGGGTGCGTCCATGATTCGGTTCTAATGTGTGCAATAGACATATGGAAATAGGCGAAGTATTTCAAATGTTGAAACCACACATTGCTGTGACTACTCGTCTCAAAGAGACGATTGAAATGAGCAGTCATAATATAGTGATTCGTGACATTCATTTGTTAACTCTCCCTTTACCCTTTCAGTGACGTAGTCGCATAAATTCGACTTTGCAAACAGTTTGGAATCAGATCAAACGCCGCGTTACGCGCGTCTGATCATGATTCAAACTGTTTGATACTCGTATCGATAGTTCTTAAGTCATTATAGGATAAACAATGTGTTTTTGACGTTCATGACGGTATGATAAACTTACCCCCGAAGCTAATGTGTTCATACCGTCGTGAGAGGAAAAAAGATGTTGTTTATTCCTTATATTTATATTTTCTATTTTCTGTCTTGTCCATTCAATGTGTAGTTTGACCAGATTTGTTTTCATGTATATGAATATATCATATACCGGCCAAAAAGGGTTTGATAGATGTAATATCGATGTAACAATTATCGAACAGAGCTTGCAACTCTCATGCCGGCACTCCATTTCCGGTCTTCGCGCATGCGTGGAGACCCGTGCTTGCAGTTCTCATAGAGCTTGCAGATATCATAGGACACCGGAACGTTACGTTCCCAATCTAGTAAGTGAGAATGCATTATTTTGCTTTTTCGTCGAGCGACTTTCTTTGTAACTCGTTGAACAATTTCAAACCGCACCTTGTAAATAATTGTCTAATCTATAAATAGAACGCCACTACCCGGATTTTCAAAGGGAAAGAAAGCGTACATGTACAGCTTTAATGACGGAGCGTAATATGATAATCTCCCTTAAAAAAAGCATTTTAAAAAAAATGTCGCAATTTGATTTTAATTGAACTTTGTCCGACTTTAAATATACGGCCGTCATCCCGAAACTACGATAACAGAGGACAATACGATAACAGAGGTAAACAAACAGCACGCGCTAAGGGTAAGTTCCTCAGTTTTTTGCAACTTATGTTCTGTAGAGTAGCTTTTGAGATATGAAACCTATAGCGGTCGATAAATGGTATATCTTTTCATACTGTGAAGACAGAAATGCACGAAAAAAACGATAGCTATCTGGCAATGTTTGAGTAAGTTCTCTCGGAAAGCAGTAGCAAATGGATACTGATGACATATTCCGATAAATTAACAACGATAAAACATATAGTAATTCAATGTTACCTATTTAAGTAAAAGATGGATATGTCGATTAACGATAGAGCATGTAATAGTTTATCAGCGTAATTTAAGAAATTCAAAGGTACAAAGAATCAGATGCGTTATTATCACAGACACTTCTATAACCGAGCATCTCACTCGTAATGACACTTAGATTCCAGAGTATAAGACACTTTATAACAGATAAAAATATTCTTTTAGTGAACCAGAAATGAAGAATTCTCTCCAGAACACTGTTTAAAGAATAACAAAATAGTCGTTATCAAAAGAGGAGTAAATAGCAATTATTAGAAACAGTATTTTTACTACATTGCTTGTTGGAATTGCATGTGATTTCAAGTCAATACATCTACCTTACAACGCAGGTGTGTAGTTGCAGATTAAGATTTTATCCATTGTTTAGGCTGTTTTGAAAACTCAATTGGGAAATAAAGGGAACATAATGACATTTTAAAGCTGTGCAAAATAGAATAAAAATGGAATGTACCGCTTTTCTCTATATAATGATCACAGTCTATGTATCAAAAGCGACAATATGCACTGTTTCTCAGTTCTGTTTAAACAAAAATTGAACTGGGATTTTCTAGCTCCAACACAACCCCGGATCTGCGCATGGTACATGCGCTTCGTTAAATATAAACTACTTTCTTTGTTACCGAACAGTTGACCGGAAGTGTGTAATGTATTTCCAAATCAAGGCACTTAGCACTTTTACTAATACATACTTGAACATGACCTGAAACAGCAAGCTTTTGGTTCAGTTCGCTGCAAATCAAATTATTCCGAAAGGCATGTCGCCGGGGCGAATAAAAAGGTTAGAATTGTGGTGGACCGATTTTACTGAAAAAGAACTGAAAATGAAAGTAGCAAGCGAGGTATAGGCATACACGCGATTGATAATTAAACACAGCCTTGACGTATTTCACTCAGCCGTACATCGCACATAGCAGGCCCGTTGGAAGCAAACTTGGATGGGGGCACTCTTCATTAGCCCCTTTTCAGGGGGGGGGGGGGGGGGGGAGGAGGCCTTTGAGGCGGCATCCCCGATTTTTTGTTTTTTGACGTTGTTTTTTGTTCGTTTTGACTAGAGGGGGTTGTACTTTTTCGGTATTGTTCAAAGATTAATATACATATATATTGCATAGATCCCACGAGTGATCTCAATTAAACGCGCTCACTATACATGAGTGTGCGCACTAATGTATGTGGGTGTGTTGAATTACATAACAAGTGGAGCTACTGCAATATGTCGCTAGACCAAGAGGTTAGGTTCTGTGCAAATTACTCCAAATACTGAGCGCTTTTGACATCCATTAGAATCCCCATTTGACCGACCAATCAGTGACAGGAACATTACCGCTATAGGCGCACAAGTGAGCGCTTTGCTAATCAAAGGTAGTGTAAACCCCATTAAAGAGACCAATCAACGATTGGAACGTATAATCATTGACCAATTAGACAAATTCCAGCATAGATCGCTTTCTCGGGCAATGTGATACATGTAATGACTGTAAAGACGAATGTGCAATAAACTGAAAGTATCAAGCGAGGTAGGCCTATATTGACCTAATGTGTTGAATGTGTTAGAGAAAACTCTTATGTATTTGTAAAAAAAAAATTGTATAGACAAAACAAGAACCATCAACACATGATATCAACACACGTACCCTAGTATCAATATTTTAGTATTTTACCAACAGTGTACTTATACTTTGTAGCAACTCTCCATTCACTTCTACAGCATGCTACTTTTAGAACGTGTATGTTAATTTGGCTGTCGCTTTCCAATTAACTTAAGGTTCCCATGTGTCACCTTGGACTATTCAAATATATTCGTGCGTTACAATGCTTGGTAAGAGGCGTAATAATCCACAAAACACATGTTAATGATTTAGATAAAACTCTGATATCATAGTGCCCATTTCGTTAAAATCTCTGTTACATGAAGTGTCCTCACTCGGTAATCGTAGTGTCAATATAACCACACATACCAGCCACCAGAATACTCTCTATTTTCGTTCCTACATTAGTGTTTGATACCAAAATATTAGAGTTTGAAGCAAAATGATTACTCTACTGGATGGAAGAACAGCGATATATTTACTTTCATTTCAAATATTATTATTTGGTCAAAATAACACATCAGTACACAGTTGAGGCTGATTTTCGATGAAATTTTCTCAAAATTTGGCAGAAAGCCCCATTTCCCCGTGCATGTCTGTCTTCACAACATGAAATGAAATGCTATTTATCGATCCCGTTATGTTTCATGTCTCAAAATCTTCTCTACAGAACATAAGTTGCAAAACACTGAGGAACTTACCCTTAGCGCGTGCTCTCTGTTTACCTCTGTTATCGTATTTGTCCTCTGTTATCGTAGTTTCAGGATGACGGCCGTGAAATAGGGATTTCGAGATACCCAAACGGATAATCTAAAAGTAGATCTTAACTTGGTCGGTATCTCTTCGCCGTATGGACGATTTTTAAAACTAGTTAGAACCAGATCTGAAGTGAGGGTTCATTGAAAATTAACTAAACCATACCCTATGACTGAGGTGTTACAGACAATACTTGGTTAAACACCGAATTTCATAAAAAAAAAAAAAAAAGGCAGTGCTATATAAACCCATTAAACGATGTTGATGACCATGTGCGTCTTTTTACAAACAGTGAACTAGTGAAGAGAACATTTGTCCTATACAAACAGTGTAGATCTAGACCAGATGGCTAATTCAGGAGTCTTTTGATCAGGGTTTGCATTGTTTGTAAAATTGCAGTGATTGTAAAAAGCAAATCCTAAATAGCCATGATATGGACTACACTTAATTGGAAACTGGGTACTCGTGCTCGGCGGTCTTGCGAAACACAACTTACTGGCTTTTTTATATATAAATTAGCTAAATCAGAAGTGCGTGCGTCATATTCATGTGGATATTGCCATATTGGATTTCAGCAAGGCATTTGATATTGTCAATCATAACAGGGGGCTACTCCTTACACTTGACCACTACGGTATAAGAGGATCTATCCAAACATGGGTTATGGCTCTCCTGGGCCATCGTACCCAGCGAGTAAAAGTAGATGGGGCATAATATATTCTGGCTTCGGTTATTTCTGGCGTATCACAAGGGTTTGACAAGCGTCCTTAGTCCTCTTCTATATCTACTCTACATAAATGACCTCCGAGATTGTGTTTATTCTAACGTTCGTCACTTTGCGCTTGACTGTGTGATTTATAAAACTATTAACACACACAGTGATTCTAAACAGCTACAGAGATGCCTAGGGAGTTTGTTGTTGTTGGAGCAGAGATGGAAGATGGCCTTTATTGTGAAAAATGTAACATTATGCACATCCATAAATCAAGAAAATCCCAAGAAACAATGTATTCGCTTCACGGCGAGCCCTTAACGGCTGTTAATCAGGCCACGTAGTTAGACGTTGAGAGTGCGTCAAATCTTTCTTGGTCTGTCATGTGAATAAAATCACCACCAATGAAAGTCAGAATCTCGCTTTCCCTAAACGAAATATTCACTATTCCAAACCAACTACTTAGGCAGATACTAAGGCCTAACTTTGAATACTGCTCAAGTGACTGTAACCCTTACCATAAAAATGATATTGATAAAATTGAAAACGTACAACGCATGACATCCCGTTTCGTCGCTAACAATTATAGCATGACACCGGACACAGTTACAGACATTTTAAATGACCTAAAGTGGAACGCATTACATTCTAGAAGACATATTTGCAGACTCATACGTTTACAACTATAAGTAGATATATTTATCACATAAACGGGCAAAATATAGAGGGCCGTAAAAATCGTATGGCCCACTGGGCATATATTGTATACTAATTTTCGAATCACCAAATTAATGTACTACTACGCCGACTGTAAATCAGTTAAGAGAATCTAGACAAACATAGATCACCACTAGGTATTGAAACATTTCGAAGTGTCCTAGAAACATTATCCCTAGCAGTCTCGCAAACTCAGGCTGCAAATCAGGCTAAACTTAATACTACGTAGACTTTAGTATTAACAGTGACTCAGACTGTTTTTCAAATTTAGACGTTACAATGATAATGACGTCATGTTACGTCTTGACGTTATTTTGAAAACGAAACTAGATTCTTAATGTCAAATGATCATTTTTAGTCAATTAGAACAACTTTAATTTAAATATCAATTTAAAATTTGAATATGGTATCAGAGAAGTCTTTTCACAACGTAATGGTGTTGATTTTCTTTACGTTAATATGATTGGTGTTTTTATCTACGGATGAATAAAACCGAATAACACATATGACGAATCGTTTACCTAAGAGCCGAGGGCAAAAGTGAAAGTAAGACCGTTCGGATTTTCGTGTCATTTGGTGTTTATGTGATAAATAGGATATTAAATTCGTGTTGTTGTTTTTTCAGTAATAAATTTATTGAACTCGTTGGATAAAAATGATATGTTGCTCGTCAAGGCTCGCAAAATATCATTTTGATCCAACTCGTTCAATAAATTCATTACTGAGAAAACACTCATTCAATATCCTCTATATATTGATGTTACGACTTACACAAGACAGTCCAGACACTATCATCACATAGCTTACCAAATACAACAGTAGACTATTTAAAGTTTTCGGTTTTTTTCCCACGTACTTTCGTGCAGTGGAATGCTCTACCACCGAATGTAGTCAGTGCTGATTCCATCATTGTGTTCAAATCAGCATTGACTGCCTTAATGTATAACCCGTAGTAAACTTCAACGATGTATAACCCATGGTAAACTTCAACGATGTATAACCAATAGTAAACCTCAACGATGTATAACCCATAGTAAACTTCAACGATGTATAACCCATGGTAAACTTCAGCGATGTATAACCAATAGTAAACCTCAACGATGTATAACCCATAGTAAACTTCAACGACGTATAACCCATAGTAAATTTCAATTTCATTGAGCCTGTCTTTAACCATATTAACTTACTTGCACATTTATTTGCAAGCAGGGATATTTTTAATAATTTGCACTGCATTTTGTCTAGAGGTTTCGGAAGGATTGAGAAGTAGCTCGATCCTCTAGGTATAGTTGAGTTGACTATTGTCTTGATCTCCACTTATGTATTTTAGCGTGCCTTAAAAAAATGTTTTATGATATAGGAAATACGAGAAAATAATAAAACATCATAGTATGCCTTAGACAATCTTACAATTTCATTTCGGTAGGATCTTCACAAGGAAAAATTTCTCGTGATCGAAATGTGCCCTGCACACCCTTTCTTCCGACTACCGAATGTACCATTGTACATACCAAGCGAATTAGAATAGATGGAGTTTATTTAGACAGAGCATTGAGTTGCTATGGCTATATTTGCAATATATTGTATGTATATAAATGCTAAACTGCCTTATGTCTATTTTATTGTGTTGTTACATACATGTATATATCTTTTGAAGTGGAAGAAATAAAATTTTGAATTTGAATTTGAATTGATGCCATTATTGTAACAGAAGAAGAAGGAAAACTCGAAGTGTTCATTTTTAAGTGTCAGGATCAATTTGTTAGCTGCGAACTTATTATGCAACTTTACCTTCTCCGTCACAAATGTATATTTCTAAACATCTCTACTACTACGACCACTAAATTGTTATATTGTTAAGTGTTTAAGACAGGTTACTGCTTTAAGTAAGGTGAAAGGTTTATAATTGAATTTCGTTTAGGAACTTTCTGTTTTCCTTTTACCTTGCTTTAAGTTGTCATCTACCTTTTGTACGATCAATAAGCCTTCGTTTTGCAGGCCGTAATAGAGAATGTGTTACATGTAGTCACGTCCTGATTTCCGGCTTTTGTCGAATTTACCTCTATCACTATAGCTGATTTTTGATGATTCGAACTCGATTTGAAATACAGTGGAGAATCTGTTATTCTTTCCGTATAAACGCGTTTACGCTAAAACTATTGTTTTCTTTTACAAACAGTTTGGAGCCAGATCAGACGCCGGGTAACCCGGCGTCTGATCTGGCTCCAAACTGTTTGCCACCAAGATAAACATGAAATATCAGAATTGTCCAAAAGTTGTTCTTTTCTAAGTTTAGTGCTTTGCGTATGCGTACGTTTGCGTTTAAACGGGAAAAAAATAACAGATTCTCCACTGTACGTGTATTTTAAGTTATTGAATTATGACTGTATTCAGCAGACATCTTATCGAGCGTTGAGTTTAGACGTTCTTTGAAGTGGGAGGAACATCTCTAAAGACATGTAAATGCTTAACCATTCCTCTCTAAATGACGCATTTGTAAACAGTTTTGATCCTAATCAGACGCCGCGTAACTGTTTGCCACTTGTTTTGAAATTATATCAGCTATACTGCCTTAAATCTAAATTTAAAACGATATTGCAGACAACAATATTGAAGCAGACGACATGGCGGCGAAGGGGTAAAAACCTCACGATAACTTTGATCATGAAAGGGTAAAGGTAGATCGAGTTAAAGGAAAAGTCAAACATCCCTACAGGATCTTCCTGCTTCACTTTAGTCCTGCATTACAGTGGAGAATCTGTTATTCTTTCCCGTTTAAACGCAAACGTACGCAAACGCAAAGCACTAAAACGTAGAAAAGAACAACTTTTGGACAATTCTGATAATTCTTGTTTATCTTGGTGGCAAACAGTTTGGAGCCTGATCAGACGCCGGGTTACCCGGCGTCTGATCTGGCTCCAAACTGTTTGCACTGCAAATAATAGTTTTAGCGTAAACGCGTTTATTGGGAAAGAATAACAGATTCTCCACTGTAATCTGTATTCTCGTTAGTCCATGAGTGCTACTTCGTTCGTACAGTGGAGAAGGCGTTATATTTTTTCCCGTTTAAACGCAAACGAAACGCAAATACATTGCAATAAAATGTAGAAAATGCAATTCTTTTGACAGTTAGACAACCTTATAACTAGATCTATTTTTGTTAATGTAATTGGCAAACAGTGTGCAGCCTGATCAGACGCCGGATTACCCGGCGTCTGATCTGGCTCCAAACTTTTTGCAATGGAAGTATTAGTTTTAGCTATAACATTCTTATTGACAAAGATTGCCGTCTTCTCCTCTGTATACATGTATACTGAGTGGGCGCTTATCACAAGTCTTGCTGTCAACTGATTGGTAAAATGTCACGTTTATAATATATTCTACATTCTAACGTGTTAATAGACACAAATTACGCTGAAAGTAAATTTACTGGTAACTCAAAATTTCTTATTTCGAATTTACACCCATTTCTGCAGTCGAATTTCGCTAACTCGAGATCGATTAGGTCAAACATACCTATCAATGGTTAAGCCAGGTTTTCTTTTTCACATTTGACCGCTAGAAATTTTGACCTTATCGAGTCGAGTTCGTTTCGATTGTAATTTGGAAAATAAGAAGAAAAAAAAGAAAATGAATAATTTCAAACCACCTGATACAACGCATAAAGTTTGTATTTATAGCGAGCCGTTAATGTTTTTTATTAGTGCCTGCAGCTTGATTTCTTAACTGCCTTACTTCGAGCACAAAAGTTATTTGCATACAGTTTTGATCCTGATTAGAATCAGCATAACGTGGCGTCTGATCAGGATAAAAACTGTTTAAGACACATTTCAATATTTCTGAGGGCAATATACCTAAAATTTACATTTGAAAAATAAAAGCAGATGACAATTGTTTAAAATTGATAACATCATGGCAGTGAAGGGGTTAAGCGCAATTCAGGCGAAATTGTGATAATTGTTGCAAGCAGTTAAGATCTTGGTGACATTCCGAGTAACTCCGCGTCTCATCTGGATCCAACATATTTGGCACTCTAGGCGATATTTTCAGAAAGAAAATGGCCATAAATCAACCATGATAATTGCTTAAGACGGCAAATTTGCAGACGACAATGACATAGCATGCCGAAGGCTAACCATTTGCCTGCTGTTCGCGACTCTCCATGTTTTTATATATCAAAGTCACATTTCATAGCTGTAAACGAAAGCTACAAGATCAAACAAAACAGAAAAGCAAATGCAAACATCTTATACGCTCGTATAACCCTTTCTCGCTAATTTGTATACGAATTATGTGTGAATCAAAGTCAAAAAGACTTGTGATATATGTTCGTAATTCAGAAGAATCATAAAAACGTGCTATCCGCCAACGCCAAGAATGCAATCATCCGTATATTGAACGACTACTAAAAGTTGGGGGTTTAGTTAAGGCCAATATGATATGTGATATTTTAATGCAGGAGAAAATTATTATATGCAGAAACTCCTATAATCATACGTTTAGCGATCAACTGTTTTAACTCATTATCCCCTGAAACTTCTAATGGACAATTCCAGTTTGCAATAAAGGATGGTCCATTTCCGACCATTTATGGTTGTTTTTTAGAATATATTACAAAATGACAAACAGTGAAGACCTTGATCAGAGGGCTCCTAGAGGAGCCCTCTGATCAGGGACTTCACTGTTTGCATATATATGACAAGTGTACTCTTCACAAGTACACTTTTGTTAAAAGACGGATATACATGCGTCACTAGGGCTGAATGAGTTAAGATCAGCAGGCTACCATATTCATCAGTCGCCGTATACAGGTTGACTGTAAACATCGACTGGTTTTGACAGATGTGTTTGAATGACATCAAGGATACCATATGTGCTATGTTTAGCGGCGCCAAGCGTGATCCATTTTAACCAAGGAGTCAGCTTTGAGGACACCTATCGATTTGAAAAAAGCTAAAAAACATCGTTTGAGTTATCTTTTGTTGAAATGGTGTTTCAACAGACAAAAATTAATATTGAAATAAAAACAAGTACCTTTTCACAGTGTAACAGGAACACTGACCAAGTCAGAAAGGGTCCACCAAAGCAGTATCGAGGAGAAAGGCACAGCGATAAAACTGCACAAGTTCAGCACATAGTATTTCTGAGACAAACATTTGAGTAAAGTTAAATGAAATTCCTTCAAGGAGTAAATGAGATATGTAGTGATCACTTGTAACCATTAACAAACATGCAATTTAGCTGGCAATCAATGTTGGCCAAGATAATTCGCAGTAAGTTTGTTCAAGGTCGGATGAATATTACAAGATCGGAAAGCATACTTTTTTGAGTAATTCAATGGGCAAAATCCTGAAATGCCTTCTGCTATTTAGCTGATTATCAAATTTGGCCAAGATTATAATCCCAAAAATATTTTTAAAACATTTAATCAAGATAGGATGAATACTTTTGGACTTAAAGAGGCTCGCAAACGGATTTAGCATTAAAAATAGTAATTTGTAAATATATGTCAAATGCTTATATAAATGGGTAAGATTTAGTTTAGAACAATAAATTCTGTTAAAAAATGCATTTTAAAAAAAAAAGAAAAAGCTCTGGTGGGATTCGAACCCGTGACCCTCCATGCGGAGACAAACATGAAAAATAAGGAAACGCCTTTACCCCCTCGGCTACCAGCGCTCTCTTTATATATGGTAGCGAATTAACGTACTTCACTGGTAGCGATTGATAGTACTTTATTCGGCTCGGGTTTATGTCTGAGCCCGCGTAGAGAAGCAACAACAACAACTATACCGTCAGCTGACGATATAGAAAAACGATGGAAAATATCTAAAAAAACTAAGATTCGGTGACGATTCTTGAGACTTTTTTGGACTGATCATATTTTTTTAATGTCAGTAGCCAAATAATGCCACATATTTGCTTTTATTTGAGTATTTTACTTTATTTTGACAAGTACACCATCCGGTTGCGAGTCCCTTTAAAGAGCGGACAATGCTAAAATTGACAATTTTTAGTAATTCAAGGGAATATTCCTGACATGTCTTGTGCGATTTAGCTGATTATCAAACTAAGCCAATATTTTCAGAAAAAATTATGAAAAACTGGAAACTATTGGAGAGCGGAAAAGGCTTAAATTGACAATATTTAGTAATTCAACGGGGATAATCCTGAAATGTCTTACAAGTGCTATTTAGCTGAATTTCAAACTTGGCCAGATGACAATCTCACAAATATTTTCAAAAATAATTTGTGAATATTGAATAAAAAACTCATTGGAGTTAGAGGTTCTGGTAGCTCAAGGTGGATAATCCTGACATGACTTGTGCGATTTTGCTGATTATCAAACAGGGTCAAGATTGAATAACTAAAATCATTTTAGCAAACTTGTACAAGGTCGGGTAAAAACTATTTGAGTTAAAGAACGGACAAAGCTAAAACAGCCATTTGATAAGTTATAATTCAACGGCCATAACTCTGTTATGCTTTATGCGATTTCAGTAGTTATGACACTTGACCAAGTTTTAAACCAATAAACATTTTCAGCAAATTTGGTGAAGATCCAATGAAAACTAGAGAGCGGACAAACACTTGTGACATACTGACGTACTGTGACACACGGATTTTCTGTTTACTTTATAATTGCATTAAGTTGTTACCTGTATTAAAGAATGGTATTTTTTCTTCTTTTCTATGACTATTTAATACAAGTAAATCTACTGAAACCAGTTTCTTAGACATATCTAGCCATAGGAGAAACCCTGCTATTCTGAAAACTTAATAGAACGCTTGTTTTCTATGTTTAAGGCAAGTAATTGGGTAAAGCAAGATGAAGATAAAGCAGAAAGTACGTGAATGACATTGCTTAACTTTCATCTTACTGTAAGCTGCCACCTTTGATTACCATCAGTGGTAGTACATGGATTTTATATCTTTAGACATTATCTATTTTACAATTGAAACGGGTTCTAAGTACAGATTTTATAGTGAAGAAGACTGTAGTCTTTCCCAATAAACGCGTTTATGCTAAGAATTTGCAGACAGTTATGTTGTAAATACTTATTTGCCACATATCTCTTTGTATAATGCTATTTGCCATGTTTTTATTGATTATATTGTAATATTACACATACAGTGGAGAATCTGTTATTCTTTCCCGTTTAAACGCAAACGTACGCAAACGCAAAGCACTAAAACGTAGAAAAGTACATCTTTTGGACAATTCTAATAATTCTTGTTTATCTTGGTGGCAAACAGTTTGGAGCCTGATCAGACGCCGGGTTACCCGGCGTCTGATCTGGCTCCAAACTGTTTGCACTGCAAATAATAGTTTTAGCGTAAACGCGTTTATTGGGAAATAATAACAGATTCTCCACTGCATATCTCCTGTATGGAAGAAATTTAAACAATGAATTAAACCGAACTGAGATCAGACACCGGGTTACCCGGCTCAAGAAAGCAACACTCTGTTATATCGCTTAAAAACGTAAAATCGATTAATTTTGAAAACTGTATTAGAAGAAACAGTGAAACGATTTATAATAATAAACTGCAGGTGAATAAACATAACACTCTAAAGTAAATATAATTATCACAAATTTACGGCATAGGTTGTTTCGACATGGGTCGTTTCGGCCTATTATTAGAGGTAGGTCGTTTTGGTCCATTTGGTGGATCGTTTTCGGTCCAACATTTCCATAACTTATATTAATATCTAACGCACAAACTCGGTCCTGCATCAACATGCTGTACAAACAACGTAAAATTCAAATATATCAATTAATGAATGATATTATTATTGTAATAAATATTCATTTAAGTGGTAAAAGTCTGAGTTTAAATCAAGATCAAAACTGCAGAAATACGACATTAACAAGTAGTTGCATCCAGACAAGATGCTGGATGACACTGTCAGAGTTATTTAGCATCTGATCTACTTCTGATCTGAACTTGGAAACTGAGAGACGAAGTATAGAAAACACTCTATCATGGTTTTGTTTTGAAGAACTGTTTAAGATGAATAGATTAATAGAAAAATATCATATATTGGTGTACAATTTTTGGCTCTACGGCCATTTCTAAAAAGTGTGTCAGATTAGGATTTGATTTTTCTTAGTCTGTCCTTTTTAAAGAGGCCGCTTCAATCAAATCTATTTTAAATGAAAACAAACATTGTAATTTGATTTTGTGCTACATATTCCATGTCTGTGGTAGTATTTCCTCATAGAAAAACTAATTTAAGACAAAACAGGCAGCAAATGTGAAATTTAAGAAGCTCTAAATATCATTGATATGAAACTTTTTTGTATTTTTTTTTAAAGGGATATACATTTCTTTAATAACTCAAAATGTTCAACACTAACCTATCAATTTATTTTCATATTTTGAATATTTTACAATATAAGCAAAAGTTTGATTATAGAAACATGTTTTTTACTATTTTTCATAAAGACAAATTGTTAAAAAAAAATATATATATATACTACTGAGGAGCCGAAAGGCGAAACTAGTTTAGTAGAGGAGCGTAATGTTTTTATTAAATATTTTTTAAACAAAGGCATAATCTTTCTCTTTTTTTAATTCGATATATATATATATACCCATAAAAACCATGTTGCTGATTCAGAGATTCATATTTTTAAATCTGGTGCCTGTTTGGTCTTGATTTAGTTTCTTTATGTGAAAATATTTCCATGCACATAAAATACATAATGAAAAACAACATTAGTATGTTTATATTTTAGTTAAAATAGATTTTACTGAAGCTTATACTTTAAATTTGACAAAATTTGAGAAAATATCAGAATTTGACACATCTTTTCCAAATTACCGTAGTGCAAAACAATGCACACCAACATATGGTTTTTTTTTCTTTCTATTTTTTCATTTATCATAAACAGCTCTTCCAAAATAAACATGATTGAAAAAAAGTTATTTCACTTATGAGTTTGATACACCCTTAAGGCCAACTCCGGTTTTCCGTTTCTTTACAATATTGTTCAATGTTTCAAGAAATATTGTTCTCTCCGAATTTTTACTTTTTGTAAACTCCTGGTTTTAACTCCACAACCCATACCTCTGTAATTCAGTTTGAAACCATCAAGTGCTCCCAAGAATACATTTGATTATAATAGTCGGATATCAAAGCGATATAAATCGTATTACACATATCAACAGAAAGAAACAATAAACCTCTCCTGATCAACGAGCAATGAGGAAACACGTTGGCACCGTTAACCATTTCAGTGCCATAATGGAGGAAATATTTCTCTTACACAGTCGCTGCCATAAGTATTATCGTCTGCTTATATTGTTTGTCTAATTTTACTTACAAAATTTTGAATTTTATGCACATTTTACTTAAGGAACATTGATTTTGAGTGACAAGCAGTTTTGATCCTGATCAGACGACGAGTAAATCGGCGTCTGATCAGAACCCAAACTGTTTGAAAATGTTAGTGTTGTCGGCCTAAGAAGTGGAAGGGTTAAAGGCAAAACTAATGAAATACAGAAATATCCTAAAGGAAGTCACTCAATTTTCTTGTTGTTTCGCATTAAACGCATACCTGTCTTAAATCCTAAGAAATCGGTATAGAAAATGTGTCAAAGAACAGAGGATTTACTACGTGATCATAAACACAGCTTCAAACATGACGTGTGACCTTTCATACAAATAGATCTATATGGTAAATAAAGAGTATTAAAGATAGACGCATGCTAAATGCAGAAGGAGTTTAATTTTGCGCTTTTTGCACAAAACAGCGCTCCCTCTCTACAATGACACCCAATGGGAGACAACAACTATGTGCGTTGTTCGGAGGGAGTCGTTGTAGGGAGGAAAAGTGGCTTACATTTGCAAACAGCTTTTATCTAGATCAGACGCCGCATAACGCGGCGTCTGATCTGGATTGAAGCTGTTTGCCACTCGTCATTATGTTTTTTTCTGTAAAAAAAGTTATTAAGTAAAATTGAGAAAAACAGCAGACGACAATTTTAAGTACACTTTATTGCAGCCGTGAAAAGGTTGGACATAATTACATTGTTTAGGGAACAACGAAAATAGTCGTTGTAAGGAGGGAACCGTTGTTCGGAGGGCCGTTGTAGAGTGGGAGTACTGTATTTGCTTCTTTTATCGGCATATTTTCGGCCCATTCACTGACAATTTTTACCGTTAGCCTTAACCCTTTTCAAGCTATTTGAAATAAGATATGATTAAACTAAACACTTTAAGTGCCAACAGATCGTCTGCTCTTATTACCGATTTCTGTATGTTTGTTTCAAAGGTAGGTTTTAGGCAGCTTGACTGGAGAGATATTCAGGCGAGTTCCCAAAAGATTGATCTAACTCAGGGGTACATTTTCTACATTTTATTGTTTTGCGCTTGCATTTAGTTCTGTTTAACTCATTAACTGGCAAGGACGCCAAAAGGTTTCTTTGCAAACAGTTTGTATCCTGATCAGACGCCGCGTCGTCTGATCAGGATCCAAACTGATGACACGCATATCGACATTTCTACAGTCAAAACAACCCTAAAGCTGACTTTAAAAATATTGCAGACGACACTACCAATCAAGAATATATTTTGGCGGTAAGAGGGTTAAAGCAGACGATAACATTTGACAGGGAAAGAGTTAAACTAGAAATATTAACGTTTTCTCCACTATAACTCAGTGTCTCATCAGGATAACAAATTAATACAATTATTATCAAAATCTCGCCCGCGGCATGCTTAAGTAAATTGACCTATTTCTGTCGTATACTGGTGTTTCTATTACAACAGAAATTCTCTATTAACCCCTTCACTGCCATGACGTCATCAATTTTAAACAATTGTCATCTGCTTTTATTTCTTAAATCAAATATTTAGTTAGTTTGACTTATTTTGAAATATTGAAATAATTGTAAAACAGTTTGTATCCTGATCAGACGCCGCGTTACGCGGCGTCTTATATGGATCCAAACTATTTTCAAATTACAAGTGTACTCGGGGTAAGGCAGCGAAGGGGTAAAGCAGTTCAGTCACATCGCAGTATAATAATGAAACAATATATTAAATAAATATTGTCGTTACAATTGGGATGACGTCATAGTTTTTTGTTTTAACAATGCTAAACGCAAACACGTTTTCAAATTTAGCGCATTCCGAGAACATCTAAATCTTTATTTATATTCAAAAACTTGTTTATCCTAAATCTCTCCACAATCTTGTTTGTCATTTTAACAGCATTTGTCCAGTTTTTGTCATACGTATTAAGCATTTAGACAATATGTCATGTTCGAAATTCCTTTTGAGGAACTTTTGTTGGCGTCGGGATCTAAAGAGTTTGAGCTGCGTCTGAGATCGTTTTCAAGCATGTGATTGGTCAGATTTGAGATTTTGCAAGCAAAGTTCAAATCTGACTAATCAAATGCTTGAGAACGATATCAGACTCAACTCAAAGCGTTTATAAAAAAACCTTCTTGTACTTATTTACAATAGCGGCATTGAAATTAGTGTTATATCTCTACAGTTGTTTTTTCATGTCACTGTTTAGACTTGTTTTACTAATGAAGTTTTATAATTAACAGAACAGAACAGAACAAATATTTTATTTCCACAACTTGTACATAGTACCTCGTTGCATGTACAATAACAATAACATATATAATTCATACTAAGTCTTATGACGTGTTTTTGTACATTTAGATATTAATAAATAGTGTTTCAAGTTATAGATACAAATAATCTTAGACATCGTTAATTAAAGTATTACGGAAGATGAAAGCTTCGTGGATATACTTTGCCAAATTAAAAATCAATGTTTTATTATTGGTTTTCATTAATTCTATGAATTTTAACATACTTGGTCGAAAATAAAAGTATTTCTTAATGTATAACTTTCTTAGCTCTTTGGATTTAGAGCAAATTAAAACAAAATGATATTCGTCTTCAATATCAGCTGAATTACATAACAGACACAATCTAAGATTTCTTTCAAACCTATTTGGACCATATCGTCCCGTTTGAATTCTTAACGAATGCGATGACAAATTACAATTAACAAAAGATATAATGAAGTTGTGATTTCTCTTTCAGATAATGCATTGTATGATAAAGTACAGTGGAGAAAACGTTATTCTTTCCCAATAAACGCGTTTACGCTAAAACTATTTTTTCCATTGCAAACAGTTTGGAGCCAGATCAGACGCCGGGTTACCCGGCGTCTGATTAGGCTCCAAACTGTTTGCCACTCAGATAAAAAAAAATAGCGAGAAATGTCAAACACTTGTTATTTCTACGTTTTAGTGATTTGCGTGTGCGTACGTTTGCGTTTAAACGGGAAAGAATAACGTTTTCTCCACTGTAATATAGAAGTAACATATGAGTTGGGCAATGACGAAACCTGCCAATTTTCATTCGGCGCAAACGTTACACGATCGCTTTCAAACCAAAAATGGGGCAACACAACAACATTTATGTGCATAAAAGTGCAATGCACGAAATTATCATGCAAATAACGCAGATTTAAGATGAACACGAACACCCTTTACTGTTTGGTAGTCTTTATGTGCATCGGAACACGCAACGTTGGATATTATTTTCCAATATTTTCTAAGAGAGGTGCCTTGGAAGCTATGAGGTAAAAACAAATATGCCATATTTCAACAAAACCATCCAATTTGCTAACAATCAGACCTCTTTTTATCCGTTTCATTGCATTTAAAGTTTGAATTAAGATTATACAAAGCCGTGTTATTCCTTGGAACCTCACTTGGAATCATGACAGGTCATGGTTTCGATGAAATATGACAATTTTGACAATATCTGCCCTAAATCTGTTCAAAAGAAAACGATGCTCGGCTCTTATCATATCAGGCACATCATAACCTCCAAGGCACCTCTTTTAGATATCCAACGTTGGGTGTTCCGATGCACATTAAGTATGCCGATAAAGGAGCTGCCCGCATCACTTTTGTCCTATTTTAAATAATAACATGTCTTTAAATATTAACTTAACACCTAATTCACTAACTATTCGCTCAATACAGATTTGACTGTATATATTTAGTATTTTCAGTCCTTAAACGCAATTATATACAAATCATAAAAGAAGTCGCTAATGATGGATAGTATATCTTTATTATCTACATATATCTATAATTTTGAATCCTTTGAATCCTTGTTGAAGTCTTTGATATAACAGTAAAGGGTATAATTTTCGCCCACCAAATGAAGTCATTGGCTTCATTTGCGTAAATCAGTAACATCCTACATCGCAATAATTAGCGGTTTTGAATAATCCCTTGACCATTTGTTTTAGTATTAGGTTATGTTCGAATATTTTTAATACAAATCTATTCAATTATATTTTCAGTGAAATCTTACACTGTGAGAGTTTGATTTCATACATAGCAGTGTAATACAGACAATGATCTATATGCAAAGATAAATGAACACTACTACAGTGGAGAAAACGTTATTCTTTCCCAATAAACGCGTTTACGCTAAAACTATTATTTCCATTGCAAACAGTTTGCACTTTTCTACGTTTTAGTGATTTGCGTTTGCGTTTCGTTTTGTTTAAACGGGAAAGAATAACGTATTCTCCACTGTATACAATAAGCCTTAGCCTCAGACCACTAGATTCTATATTCCAGGTAAGTTTAACTCTTTCGCTGTCAAGTGTTACCGTCTGATTTAACCCTCTTACTGACAAAATATTGTCTGCATTGGTAGTGGTGTCTGCAATATTTTCAGGTCAGAAATGTGGAACTTTTTTGACTGACGAATTATCGATACGAGTGCCAGACAGTATGGAACCTGATTAGACTTTTCGTTAGGCGGCGCCTGATCAGGATCCATAATGTTTGCAAAGTCGTTTTAGGCGACGTAGGTAGTGAAAGGGATAATGCGCAAGGACCTATAGCGATAACTGTCGTATCCCATTCCCCCAAAGTATGCATAAAACAATTACCACTTTCAGCTGCGGTTATACATTGTAGAAATACCTTTTTCAGGACGTCCATGCTTCGAACCAGTTTTCTTAGTGTTTGAATATTAAGAAACGCCAAATGCGTATTTTCTGAAGAAAACAATGGGATATTGCAATATTCAAATAAAACGTTTTACATTTCAATTAGCACCTAAAAGTATACTCAATGCCCCCTCTCTACAACGACACCCAATGTGAGACACATATTGTGGATGTTGTTCGGAGGGAATCGTTAAAGGAATGGAAAATTAAGACTTGACTTACATTTGCAAACAGTTGTAGATCTCACTAGTGCATTTGTTACTTTTTATTTACAACATATTGCAAAAAATACAAACAGTAAAGACCGTGATCAGATGGCTCCTTCCTGTATAGGACAAGCGTACTTTTGAAAGGGACACTGTAGGTAAATCTCTCGTCGCTAGGGTTCACTGTGTTAAAGCAGTGTACATGTTATCTTTTGCTTTAACCTTTCTTGTCAAGGAAAAGGAGTATATACCACTGAATGAGCATTCTTATCAAGGTCTGCACTGTTTGTCATACACATAATTGACCTTTTAACCCTTTGCCTGCTGGTCGCGACTTTATTGATTTTTACAAACAGTTTAGATCCAGATCAGATAACGCGGCGTCTGATCTGGATCTAAACTGTTTGACACTCTTCTTAAGGTTTCTTTACTTAAAAAATGTATAAATCTAAATTTAACAAATTTTGCAGACGACTATTTCGAAGCAGACTATATCACCGCAGGATAAGGGTTAAAATAATCCATTGAGAGATCGCGCCAACTGGTCATTACTCAGAACTTGGAATAGACTACAGTGGAGAATCTGTTATTCTTTCCCGTTTAAACGCAAACGTACGCAAACGCAAAGCACTAAGACGTAGAAAAGAACAACTTTTGGACAATTCTGATCATTCTTGTTTATCTTGGTGGCAAACAGTTTGGAGCCTGATCAGACGCCGGGTTACCTGTTTGCACTGCAAATAATAGTTTTAGCGTAAACGCGTTTATTGGGAAAGAATAACAGATTCTCCACTGTATTTGGAAAGTCAGCATCGTTAGGGCCAACTTGCCACTTGTCTTTGACGGTTAAACGCTTTTACCCTTAATGACGCCTTTAAGCGCGTTTTCAAACAGTTTGGGTCCTGGTCAGACGCCACGTTACTTGGCGTCTGATCAGGACCCAAACTGTTTGACTTTTATTTCGATATTAATTAAGTCATACAACCTTAAGTCTTACTTTGAAACGTACAACCTTAAGTCTTACTTTGAAACGTGTCTGGCAAACAACACTACTGAAGTAGACGACAAAAAAGCGGTGAAGGGGTACAAATCTCCCAAATAATTTGATCATGAAAGGGTAAATACATTAAGCAGTTAAGGGATTAACTCTTTTGTCCAATGTCGCAACATTTGTCAATTGCAAACAGTTTGGATTAAGATCTGACGCCGAGTAAATCGTAGTCTTGGTCCAGACTGTTAGACACTCCTTTCAATATTTCTTAAGTCAAAAAACGAAAATTGAATATGACATACAGTGTTCCGTCTCTATAACGGCCCTCCCAACAACGGTTTCCTCCTAATCAAAGCGTTGTCACTGTTCCCCAAACAAGGCAATCATTTCTAACCCTTTTGACTAAAGCACCGGATAATTCTTACCAAGTATCGTTTTTTACCTTCTCTGCACGGCTTCATCCCAACAAAACAACGATTCCCTCCTTACAACAATATTAGGTGCTGTTCTCCAAATAAGACATTCATTTAACCTTTTCACTGTTGCAATAACGTCTGCTTAAAAGTGTCGTCTGCTGTTGTTTCTCAACTTTACAGAAGAAATTTAATGACGAGTCGCAAACAGATTTAATCCAGTTAAACTGCGTCTGGATTTAAGCTGTTTGCAAAAGTAAGTCAAGTATTAATTATCTCTCCCTATAAAAACTCCCTCTGAACAACGCACACTATTTTTGTCTCCCATTTGGTGTTGTTGTAGAGAGGGAGCCCTTTTCAATTACCAAAAAAAAAAACTCAGCAGAATGTTATATGGCTATGAAAGAGTTACTCGATTGGCATCAGTATCATATTACACTGGAGAATCTGTTATTCTCTCCCAATAAACGCGTTTACGCTAAAACTATTATTTGCACTGCAAACAGTTTGGAGCCAGATCAGACGCCGGGTAACCCGGCGTCTGATCAGGCTCCAAACTGTTTGCCACCAAGATAAACACGAATTATCAGAATTCTCCAAAAGTTGTTCTTTTCTACGTTTTTAGTGTTTTGCGTTTGCGTACGTTTGCGTTTAAACGGGAAAGAATAACAGATTCTCCACTGTACCCACCTTGATCAATTGAGAACACGGTACAATTCGAACAGGATCATCAGCTAATACCAGGGTTGACATAAGTTGACATGAAAAACTCTAAGAATTCCAAATTTGCATTTTTCAAGTGCGAATTTACTAATCATGCCTTTATCCTATAGCCTGTTTCTAGTTTTGTTGACACGTGACTTCTTAAAACAGGCTGGAAGTAAAAGCAGAATGCGCCTTATGGCGCATTCTGCTTTACGTTCAGCCTGCTTTAAGCTACCATGTTCTAGGAAAACAATCCGAAGATTTAGGAAAAATCCGGAGAAATGGCAGACCTATAATACTTTACTCATTTATGCCTGAAATTTGCACTAAACTCTTCATATGTGCTTGCTGGAAAATTTCATTTAGGTAAACAAAAGTGATCTAACGACACTGAAATGTTTCTTCCCAGACAGCAGAACTTTTCATAATTAAGCAATAGCAAACAGTGCAAATCCTGATAAGACGCCCGCAACGTGGCATCTCAACAGGGTTTACACTGTTTGTCAATGTCCTGTTGAATAGACACTGGCCCTAAATGGGTTAAAGTTTCAATTGGCATTGGCAATTCTCTAGTTTGTAACCTTTTTTGGCCATTGCAAGTTAGTGTCATGGTTTCGAAACGGATCATTCATATGTTTTTATTTTTTGTAACGCACAGCTCCAAGTCATGATAGATAACAATAAAACACAAAACCGCAACTCATGAAACCTGAATAACGTGTCATATGATAAAAATAACATGGAAATCTCAAAGGACACACACTAGTACTAGCAATTGGAAGGTGTTACAAAGAGCTACAAAAGTAGAGCATCCCCTTTGCTACCTTAGCTACTGTTTGTTTCAAAACAAATGTGTCTTTTGTTTGGCTTTTCTCTGATATATAGATTTTAAGTATGTTGAATAAAGAATTGCTAAGAGTCCCAAACATCTTTTAATTTTACTAGACACCGACTTCCTAGACGCCTCGTCAGAATCTAAGCATCACAACCAGTACCAAACAAAATACTGAGTATATATAAACTGAAACGCCTCTAACCCTTATCCTGTCCATCGCAACACAACTGATATTTGCAAACAGTGTGGACCCAGATCAGACTGATCTAGATTCGCAATTTTGATACTCGTCTTTAAGTTCATTTAATTAATAAACTGATGAATTTTAATTGAATACTTTTTGCAGACGACAATTTCAATTCAGACGTTATTACCGCGTGATAAGGGTTAATGATTGAAATCAGATATAGACTAATAGGAAGTTCAGTTTCTTTTTGTAACCGGGGACACTGGAATTTGATGTTAGACCAGTTCGATACGATGTCAAACAGCGCTGAGTCACACTGATCTTTTGAATCTAAACAAAGCAGTCGTGTTAAAACGTGACCTTATACATTGTACCTCATATTTAAAGAGTTGAGTTATGGTTAAAATTTACTATAGAACACGTTATTTGTTCCAACGTTATTTAATCACCTCTAATTACCTCTACTTACCATTCACTCTAAGAAATGAACTGACGTTAGGCGTTTAAGCGAAATAAACGCCGAACACATTCAGTACCCCTAAATGAGACTAATACAACAAGAGGACATAACTTCAAACTGTCAAAGAAGCGAAGCAGGCTTAACATCAGGAAGCATTCATTCGGGCTAAGAGTTGTTAACCACTGGAATGCATTACCAGACTGGGTAGTAAATGCAAAGAATGTGAATGAGTTCAAAAACAAACTTGATAAACACTGGGCATATAGGCAATACTTAGTCCGACCCACGCATGTGCTAGAACCAGTGACAAGAAGACCAGGCATGGAGCGGGAGTTACAGGCGTGAGCCTTTATCCCGAAGAAGAGGTATACAGGTATACAGGTATACAGAACATTTTTTTATATTAACATTCTATTTGCTGTAATTTCTAGAATTAGTTAACATTTTAATAGTATGCATGTATGTTTAGTTCATAATAGATCTTGTTAAAACGAATAATGTGTAACCTGAAAGGAACAATCATAACTAAAGTACTGTAGCTGTTGACTATTCGAGCACATTAAAATAATATAAGTTAAATTGTTAACATTTTAAAAGTCATCAATTTGTAAGTTTTGTGAAATGACGTCATTTTTAAGCTTGAATCAATATAATGATTATGTTTTGGATACATAAATACACATATCGTCACCTGAGCGCAACACGGTCTTAAGTCACATTTTTTCAGAAATGGACTTTTCATCATTTTCTAACACATTTCCCCATAATACATCTTATGAAAAAGCATTTCAGAAAAATTCTGAAAATTGTTGACAAAAAAGGTATAATTGTCCAAAGGTCTTAACTCAAACTGTCCAAGTCGTTTGGTGCAAAATGGTCTTAAGGAGACTTAAGACCAAATTGCACACAAAAAAAAGTTATTAAAAAGGGAAGTTACTCAAATTGCATTTGTCTTATGACATTATAAGTTGTCTTTATGACATCAAATGATGACATCATAATTATGAATTATTAATTTTACAATTTTGATAAGTTTATGATAAAAAAAAATGGAAATTGCAAAACGGTCTAAGTAGACTTAAGACCGCGTTGCACACAAAAAAAGGTTTTTAAAAAAGGAAGTGATTTTTATCTATTTCAAGAAGCCTAATTTTTGCCAAGTTTTCTGATGCTTTGAAGACTTAGAATAGGGTAAGTACAAAGGTTTTTCATGCATGATTTTGATTTAAGTCTGATGCAGAAAAATTAGCAATCTTTATGGAATTATTGATTGGATTTGTATCTATCTTCCTGATACTTAACAATAATCTTTACATTGTATGAAGCTGTATGGTTTGCTAGGTTTTAAAAATACAAAACTAAGTAATATTTTACTAGTATAGAGCTATGTTAGTTTGAACTGAGTGGCAAAATAGTCTCATTTTTGGATGGTGTGTAAAACTGTACAATTAACTTGGACATCTTACATTATTTAGTAAATAAGCATTCACTGTCATTCATCAGTGTAAATCGGGTATAGAATATATGATGATAAAACTTGTATGTTTGACTACATCATTATGCATGAATGGGTGTTCTTTAGTACATGTTTTCACAATTTAGCGAAACATTTTGTAAGCTTTTGGGCCACATAGTGATTCAATTTATTCTGAAACTTTCTGTGTAGTATTACCCTTTTAAAATTTAGTGCAACATATCTACAATTATGTTTTGGCTTTCTAGATTGACCATGTTGAGGGCGTCAAGCCACCAGGGTGATCCCAAATACAAAAGTAGTGGGCGACAGTGTATGACCATGTCACTTATGGCAATGATCAAGACAAAACAAATCAATCCAGAGGTCTGGACCAAAGAAACGTTTGATTCCATTCTTGAAGATGGTGATAAACTGTACCAGGATATTGCAAGAAATTCAGACTAACATTAGAGGACCTACCTAAAAAGTGAAATATTCCAGTGTGCAATATTCCACATGCATAAGTGGTTCACTTGATAGAGATCGCTCAGAGCCTGGGGAACTTTCTACAACATTTGGGATGCCATTGACAAAATGTGTACAGACAACTCTAAATGCATAATAACGATTGGGGACAAAACCCCAGCATATTCTACAAGCATCTTCAAGATACAAAAAACCTTTATCTTCGACAGGCACAGCCGAGACCCCAGTGGACTTCCGGTTCCATAGTAGAAGCACGTCTTTTGAATTAGCATTGAACTTAAATACCTTTTATCTTATTCTACTTTTTCAGTCATCAGTGTGGTGCTGATTGATCCATCTTGTTTCAAGAAAACTGAACTGCAATAATCTGTGTACACATACTTAACCCATTACCCAATAGCTTGATTCTATTTTGAAAACAGGTGACCACTTACAGCAGGTGAAAAGTAACGCAGAATGTGCCTAAGACACATTCTGCTTTACTTTCAGCTTGCTTTAAGCTACCATCTGCTAGAATATAAAAAATATTTCTTATAATATATATCCATGACTGCATAAACTGAGAGTATTTTCTTGAGTGAAGGAATAAATTAAAGGCGTAAAAAGGCGTATATCAATAGACATTTTGATATCTAGTTTAAGGTTCTAATCGTATATCCAAAAATAATTTTTTCACTAGCCATGGCAATTTCAGTTCACCAATGGTGGATTGAAATTTTCATGATAAGTGTAAGAATTATTATTGGATATGCAATTAGAACCTGTAACTTATATGGAAAATGCTATCCTGATGAATTTCTTTCATGAAGTGTAGCTTGTTAATTTGCAACAGTTTACTGTAATAAGAATCAAATTGAAATTATTTAGTGTAATATTGATTGTGGTTTATGCTTATTTTCTGTTTCTGATGTTTTATTGTCAAAACCTTTTCAGTTGAGACTTATTAATATTCTGGAACTACTAGAATTCCGTTCTGCTCTGCTGAATGAAAAAAAATAGTTGACCATAGATTACAGAATATGACTTGTAATGAGTCTTAACTCATATTACCCCTAAATACGCCTTTTTACGCCTATAATTTATTCCTCCACTGAAGAAAATTGTTCCATTTTATACAGTCATAAATATGTATCATAAGAAATATTTTTTTATATCCTAGCAGATAATAGCTTAAAGCAGGCTGAAAGAAAAGCAGAATGTGCCTTAAAGCGCATTCTACTTTACTTTCAACCTGCTTTAAGTAGTCACTTGTCCTCAAAGCTAGAAATAGGCCATGGGGTAATGGGTTAACTGAATTGGATAATACCTAACATTAGCTATGGATATAATTTATCACGTAACTTGCAGTTTGAGAGTGCATTGAAGGAGTGAGATAATGTACGAAGTAAGTGCTTTTATAACAGAAAACCAGCAGATGACGACGTCCAAATGATGCAACGCATTATAGATAATAGCATTGTAGTTAGGAAATCATGTTCAATGTCACACTCAATTTTAGCCAATTTTTTAGGAAAAACTGTTGTTTTCTAGTGTCAAAATCAACGTCTTTATGGGTTATGTGATCAATGTAATTTTAACACTTGTACCTATTACATCTTAATATTATGAAACTTGTTCACACAAATGAATATAATGATCGCTAAAGCTCGTATCTTATTACTTTGGTGAACTTGTGTCATAAAATTAAGATGTAATAGGCAATCATGTCAGATCCTCTATATTTCAATCATGATGACCATTGTGTTTTAGCATTCAAATTCTAGCATTGATAATCTATTAGTACTGTTTGCATGCTTTAACTGTGAATCAAATGTTGAAATTATTAGAATGCATTCATAACATCACAAGAAATAAAGAAAACTATAATCAATGGGAACTATAATCTATGACTCTGGACTTTATTATTAGGTCAAAATGTGTCAACTAAGTTTGTTGCCTTCTTCAGCATAATTGCCTAAAACTTAAAACTGCAAAAACTGAGTCTATCTGGTATTTTCTGTATTGGAAAATGAAAAATAATTTATGCTTAAAACATTGTGATCTGCCACATGATAAATAATGCTTTCTAAAATGATCTCTAAAACATGTCCTATTGGGCATGGGTTTATAATTATAGTATACTAAAATTATTAAATACATTTACTTGTTAATGGAATAATATAGCAGTTGCAAATTTTTATAGCAGATTGTTATTTTGTAATATTCTAAAAGTCTAATAAAGAAGTTGATTTTACGCTGTGCTTTTTGTTTGATAATGAACGTCATACCCTTACCTAGTACCTACCAAGCAAACATATGAATTCAGACTTGGAAAAACTGTAGAAGTTCTTAAACAATATTTAATTGAATAGTTGGTAAATTGCATTTTAAGGGTAAATGGATTGTTTAAGCATCATCCAAAGCAACAGGCAATACTCGTTCTATGAATTAAGTACTTAAAAACACTAAAACGTATTAAAACGTATTAAAACTTTTATTTCTAACTTTATAAATGAAACTGATTTACTCCTAATACAGAGTGTCAATACAGGTAATAATTATGCAAAAAATATCTGAAATATTCCACTAAACATTATCTCCAAAACCACAAAAAAAATCAAATAAGACCTTTTCTTCCTGAACAGAGCCAATTTTTGGCGCAACAAGGTCTTAAGTCAACAAATCATCAAAATACCTAAAATAATTAAACATTATTATTTTTGTTATATCCCATGTCAAACAAATGGATATAATAGAGATATAACTGAAAAACTGTCTGCACATCTCAAATGTTATGAAAATAAATAGTTTTTTGTCGTTCCTGTAAAATTTAAAAAATGTGACTTAAGACCGTGTTGCGCTCAGGTGACGATATTCTGTTTACAAAGTGTTTCATTTTTCTTGATATTCGTCTGATTAATAAAGAACAATTTTAGACGATAATCATGTTTCCGCTAATACGAAGGCATACGTCGTTTCGGAAGCGCATTTGAAATTACGCCTATCTGCTGTCCGACTTCGAATATTAATTCGCAGAGTAAAGATCCATTAGCTCCACCTCCTCTGCAATAGATATCCACAAGTACCGCCTCCTCAAGCAATTGCATAAATACGAATAGAATGTAAATATTTCCTTGAAACTGGATGTAGCGAATGTAATATATAATCGCCACATATGAATATTCTATTATAATAAAAACACAGATGTCGGCTTAAAAGAAAGATAAAAATAACGCATTACGCTTCTTATCATTCTTCTTGGTTTAAGAAGAATCGTGCTCTACTCATTGTTGTCAACGGGTTTAACATACATGTACGTGTGATATAATTCATGCTATTCCACAGTACATGTATAAATGTTTGCATGTCACAATTCGTTACAAGTATCTATACAAGTAATGCACATAAATGTTATCGACTATACACTTTGCATCATACTTTTAAGTATCACATTTTAACTGTTTAAATGTTTGTTGTGTCATTTTGGTGTAAATATTGGCATATGTATTGGTAAAATTATAGGTAACGCTTGTTAAAATACATTCCTAGAAGGGCTACATTTTACATTTCACGTGCCCATGGACAAAAAAAAACATTATTACCTATGGCTTTCTTTTTACCATGGCACTAAGATACAGTGGAGAACACGTTATTCTTTCCCAATAAACGCGTTTACGCTAAAACTATTTTTTCCATTGCAAACAGTTTGGAGCCAGATCAGACGCCGGGTAACCCGGCGTCTGATCAGGCTCCAAACTGTTTGCCACTCAGATAAAAAAAAATAGTGAGAAATGTCAAACACTTGTTATTTCTACGTTTTAGTGATTTGCGTTTGCGTACGCTTGCGTTTAAACGGGAAAGAATGACGTTTTCTCCACTGTACATGTATGTTTGAAGAACCAATACAGAAATCGGCTGGTCCTATCAAAATTTCATTTGGGTGCGTATGCCTTGAATGTCTCCCCCACTGTAATAATTCAGCGGTTTTCGAAACTCAATACAGTGGAGAACGTGTTATTCTTTCCCAATAAACGCGTTTACGCTAAAACTATTATTTGCACTGCAAACAGTTTGGAGCCAGGTCAGACTCCGGGTAACCCGGAGTCTGATCAGGCTCCAAACTGTTTGCCACCAAGATAAAAATGAAATATCAGAATTGTCCAAAAATTGTTCTTTTCTACGTTTTAGTGCTTTGCGTTTGCGTACGTTTGCGTTTAAACGGGAAAGAATAACAGATTCTCCACTGTATGCCTTGAATGTTTCCCCCACTGTAATAATTCAACGGTTTTCGAAACTCGATACTTCGAACTCGCGTAAGTTCGAACATTCCATATTTCAAAGTTAAAACGTGGCTAGGCCACATTTTAGCTTTGAATTACGGGTATGTTCGACTTGAGGTGTCTTATTATGGGAAAACCTTTAAAAAGGCAAAAAATGTGTTTTCGAAAATGCGTGATTTCTGGGTTTCACTATGTTGAAACACGGCGTCTGATCAGAACCCAAACTGTTTTGACACTCTTATCGTTAAGTCAGACAACCTTAAATCTAGTTTTGAAACGTGTCTTGCAGACATCAATACTGCAGCAGGCGACAATAAAGCGGTGAAGGGGTTAAACACTCCCGAATAATTGGAAAATGAAAGTGTTGATATTTACGTCTGCTGCTATTTTTCTTGTGTTAACATCTATAGTATATCTATACAGAAGAAACATCAATTCCAGAGGCCAATATTATAGATCCTGGCCAGAGGTTGGCATAGATTTAGACAATGGTAACACCCCTCTAGTGCAACCTGTATTTGGTGTTTAAGGTAGGTGACTTCTTAAAACAAGATGAAAGCAAAATGGAAGATTCCTGTTTCACTTTCACCTTGCTTTAAGCTGCCACCTGTCTTTCATACAATCAATTAGGCTTCGTTTTAGTTTCGTAATAGAGAACAGTTTCTGTATTCGCAAATTTTAGCCTCGGGTTCTACTGTGGATAGTTTAATAAATACTGCTGTAAATAAGCAACGGTGTAGACCCTGGTCAGAGGGCTCCTATATGAGCCCTCTGATCTGGGTCTACACTGTTTGCAAATGTAACGAGCAGATTTTAATCAGGTCCATGGTGTTACATGTATAAGAGTTAGTAGGTTTGATCAAAAGCTTGTTATGGACCATTCCATGATGTCTATTTTGAGTGACACTGTAGAGATTTAGCTATATTACCCAACAGTACTTTAGAATTAATTTCCGGGCCAGAAGTAGTTTCAATATCACTAGCATATTCGAAATTAAAAAGCTACAGTCGGACTCACTTAAGTCAAACATATCCGTATTCTAAAGTTAAAGTTGAAATACTGGGGCCCGTTTCATAAAACTTCTTTCGACAAATGTCGTCGTAAGTCAGATTATAAAAGTCTCCATTATTATTTATTTCTCCATCTCCGTCTTGTGACATCTTTTTGGAATCGTCTTGAAAAGAAATACGATATTTGATAATGATTGGTATGGGAAATAACATTTTAACAATCCATCAAATGACATTATTAGCAGAGACCATGTATACCGATAGTTAATATAAATCATTGTTATTAATTACAGTGAGAAAACGGTTCCCATTTAAATGAAACAAAGCGGAAACGAAATTCAATTAAAAACAATGGCAGCTCAATTAGGTGGACCGATTATGATAATCAAGATTTCCAAATAAGCGAAGTGATTCCTAAACAGCTAAGCAAGAAAAAATATGCTGAAATGTGGATTAAGGAAATGCATAGTTAACAAAAGTAAAGTTCATTCATAAATTCATCCCATGTTATATAATATATATTTTTATTATTTTAACCATTTATCCCATAGCATTTATGAGTAGTTAACAGAGTTAACCACTAAAAGGAGGTTGGATGCAAAGCAGAGTGCCCATAAAGGAGCATTCTGCTTCACTTTCAACTTACTGTAAGCTACAGTGGAGAAAACGTTATTCTTTCCCAATAAACGCGTTTACGCTAAATCTATTTTTTCCATTGCAAACAGTTTGGAGCCAGATCAGACGCCGGGTAACCCGGCGTCCGATCAGGCTCCAAACTGTTTGCCAGTCAGATCAACATGAATAGTCAAAATTGTCGAAAAGTTGTCCTTTTCTATGTTTTAGTGCAATGCGTTTGCGTGCGTTTGCGTTTAAACGGGAAAAAATAACAGATTCTCCACTGTACCAGCCTGACAGTTACTGGAAAAGCCTACTGTGTTTCATGTTCAAGACCTCCTAGGTAGGGACCATTGTCAGTGAAACGCTGCGCTTGATCAGGACCCAAAACTGTTTTACTTTCGTTAAGAAATCGTGATCCACTGGTGAAATATCGGTTTTTTTTACTCCGGCCAAACCTTTACGTCCACAAGCGCTGCATGTAGCTTCATGTAGCTGGATTCCAAATGACGTCATTTGCGATGTTGTTACTGTAAACAACGTCATGTTTTGGCGGAAAATCTATATAGCAGAAAGACTACATACTACGGCTTCGATTGATTTAATAGGTCGAGCACATTACTTAACATGTTTATAAAACCCGTTGACTAAAATTAATATTAAGCTCGCCAAGGCTCGCGTCATATTATTTTAGTCAACTCGTTTATCAAAATTGATATTAAAATCTTAATAATGAGCAAACAGGTAACCCGGCGTCTGATCTGGTTCCAAACTGTTTGCCACCAAACAAGAATGATCAGAATTGTCCAAAAGTTGTTCTTTTCTACGTTTTAGTGTTTTGCGTTTGCGTACGTTTGCGTTTAAACGGGAAAAAATAACAGATTCTCCACTGTAGCAGCACAAAATGTAATGGTCGAGTATACTCGTCGCTAGGGTTGGATGGGTTAACAATGTATGTGGTTGGTAATTATTTTCGCTATCAAGTTCCTCAACCGATGGGAAATAGCACCAATATATTTGCAACCTAGAAACCATTTCAATTTGTCATTTAATAACCTTTCAGCTCTTACAGCGATTATCATTGTTCTTACAAGATTTCCAAGTTATCAGGCGCGATTTCAGGAATCGTACGACCATTAACCCTTTCGCTGGCTTTATAACACTAATATGTGCAAAATATATACATACATACAGTGGGGAATCTGTTATTCTTTCCCGTTTAAACGCAAACGCACGCAAACGCAAAGCACTAAAACGTAGAAAAGAACAACTTTTGGACAATTCTGATCATTCTTGTTTATCTTGGTGGCAAACAGTTTGGAGCCTGATCAGACGCCGGATTACCCGGCGTCTCATCTGGCTCCAAACTGTTTGCACTGCAAATAATAGTTTTAGCGTAAACGCGTTTATTGGGAAAGAATAACAGATTCTCCACTGTAGTTTGTAAAGTGTTTTGCGTGACTGTTTCTCTTGGTAAACAAGTAGAACTTTCTGTCCTTCGGTTTTACATTACGCCCTGATTCGACAAGAGCTATTAACATGTAGATATTTCATGATTGTTAAAGAAGTGTTAATTTTGATGAAACCATAACAGTAACTAGAGTCGTGTTTTATGGCTTTAAGAAGCGTTTATCTTTGGTTCTTGACAGTGACTGTGACCTTTTAAACTATCATCGCCGTAGGTTTTCAAGCTTTTTGAATCCAGATCAGAGTATGCGTCTGATCAGGATCTAAACTGTTTAACACTGGTATCGCAATTTCGTCAGTATTACTGTCTGAAATCTAACTTTGAATAAATATTGCAGACAACAATATTTAAGCAGAAGACAACATGGTGGTGAAAGGTAAAAAAAAAATCACGATATAATATTGTGGTGTAATGTTTATCCTATTGAAGCCTTATTTTACAAAGCAGGTGTCAATTAAGCCGGGGAAAAATATCTATCCTGTTTAATCCATTTTCTGTCTTGGTGTCATGTACACGTCTCGAACCCTACGTAAAAGAGACAAAGAATACCGAGAAACGTATAAAACGCCGCGATAATGAAATACACGTGCGGCGTTTCCATCCGCTGTTGCATTTGCTCCATACGCGTAATACATAAATTTATAGTATTTTTATAATAAATGTCACGTTAGAATTAAAATAACAAATTCGTAGGTGTCCATTACCGTGCATTAGATCACAGTTAGTCGTTAAGATGTGGGTAATTAGATCATTCGGCCTAAAGCGACTCGCAACCAGATGGTGCATTAAAAATAGTAATTTGTAAATATGTGTCAAACGCTTATATAAATGGTAAAGAATTAGTTTAGGATAAGAAATTCTGTTTAAAAAAATGTATTTCAATAAAAAAAATATTGGTCTCTGGTGGGATTCGAACCCGGGGCCCGGCATTGGCGGACAGAAGGCAAAATAGGGGAAACCGCTTAGACCAATGGACCACGGAACTATCCGTTTATCTCGGATCGATTTAACGTATTTCAATGTGTAGCGATCGAAAGTGCATACAACTTCATAATTCGGCTCGGGTTTATGTCTGAGCCCGTGTAGAGAAGCAACAACAACAACTATACCGTCTACTAGTCGGTATAGAAAAACGATGGAAAATATCTAAAAATCTAAGATTCGGTGACGATTCTTGAGACTTTTTTTGTACTGATCATATTTGTTTAATGTCAGAAGCCAAATAATGCCACAAATTTGCTTTTATTTGAGTATTTTATTTTATTTTGACAAGTACACCATCCGGTTGCGAGTCCCTTTAAAATTAAGGCCTCGTGATCTAATGACTCAACATCTCAACTCCTAACTGTGATCTAATGATTATGCACGGTAATGAACCCCCTACGAATTTGTTATTTCTTAATTGTCGTCTATTTTAACCCCTAAAATTAATAGTTGAGGTTTACTAACTAAAGTAATATCAATATAAAAGTCAATAAGTTAGGACCCTAATCAGACGAAGAGGAATACGGCGTCTGTTCAAGTGGTAGACGGTTTGTAAATGCAATTAAAAGGTAAAGGTAAAAGGTAAGCTTTATTTAATGTTGCATTTGGTAAAAAATCATTATAAGCTCTGTATAGTTTTTATTGAAACAAACAATTTCACTTGGGTGTGGCAGCGACGGGTTAAAGATCAAAGAACTACATTGTGCATTTGACCAGTGCTTAACGCTTTACCTGATAGTCTATTTCTATATTGAATAAAGGTGACTTCTTAAAGCAGGTTGAAAGTAAAGCAGAATGCGCCTCAATGCGCATTCTGCTTTACTTTCAGCCTGCTTTAAGCTATCATATGCTAGAATATAAAACATATTCCCTATAATAGATATTCATGAATGATTAAATTGGAACTATCTATTTCAGCGGAGGAGTTAATCATATTCTCTAAAAAGCGCTTCTATTGGGGAAAGGGTTAATTACAGGTTCTGCATACTTAATCGCAAGCGTGCATGTAGTACTGTTTTATAAATGTGCTTACTGCATAAGGTCCAATTTCTTTCACAGAGAATATATTTTTTGTTTCTCAACATGCGAATGTGTGAGCCGGTGTGAAGGAGAGTGCATGAGGTCATGTGCAAGTCATCACCTACGAGAACAATATTATTGGAGGTCTAATTGGATGCAATGGAATCATTATTTATTGTAATATATTCCCATGACAAAGCTGATAGGAAATATAAAACAGTCAATACTATACAGACCTTTAGATAAGGTGTGGTGGAGAAGACCTTATTATTTCCCGTTTTCCTTATTTGTTTTAATCTGGGTTACCCGGCGTCTGATCTGGATCCGAACTGTTTGCACTGGAAATAATAGTTTTAGTGTAAACGCGTTTATTGGGAAAGTATAACGTCTTCTCCAAAGTATTTAAATACCCAATTCCTTTTATGCCTCCAAGAAACCCTAGACTTTGGCTACTCATTAAAGCCGCATTGTGTTTTTGAGAAATCTGCATAAAACGGTTGTTTGGGGTCCCCTTTGAACTACGTAGGACTTGATTCTTTCACAAAAACCGGTTTTTTCGAAGAAATTCGCTTTTTAATTTTTTTTATAATATTTTAGTGCTGCACAAATTAAAAACCTCCCTTGTGAATGGAAAGAAGGACAACTCTGTAAATACAGGGCTCCAGATAACGGAAGTATTTCGAAAACTAAAATCTTTATTTCTGCTTTTAAACCCAATGGTGTCATACTCATTAAAAGTGTCTCGAAGAGACGGTTTAATCAGTAGTAACACCATAGCATTCGGTGCTGAAATGAGTGAGAAAATGTTAGATTAGTTCAGATTACTCCCGATTACATGTTTAGCCGGAACACTGAAAATGACCCTGTTAACCCTTATTCTGCTGCACAGACGTCTGCTTCGACATTGTCGTCTGCAAAATGTGTTCAGTTTAGATTTATGCATTGTTTTAATTAAACAAACCTTAAGACGAGTGTCAAATAGTTTGGATCCAGATGAGACGCCGCGTTACGCGGCGTCTTTTTAGATTCAAATAGTTTGTAAACTCCGTAAAGTAGGCACAGGGTTAAACACTATGAGATTCAATTACAACGTGTACATATCTTTCACCGTGGGTAAACGGTTTAAATAAACTATGGAGAATCTATACCTTGAGCTTGCTGAAAATGACTGTTTCAGCCTTGTCCGCTCTCTAACTCAAACACTTCTTTTTGGATCTTCACCAAACTTGCTACAAATGTTTATTAGTATAGAATCTAGGTCAGGTTCAATAACTAGCAAAATCGCATAAGGCATGTCTGAGTTATTGCTGCAAAATGCTGAAACAGTCATTTTTAGTACATAAAGCGCAAAAACTCAGATATGCCACATGCGATTTTTGTAATAATCAAACTAGACCTAAATTTTATATAATTAAACATTTTCAGCAAGTTTAATGAATATCCGATAAAAACTGTATATGTTAGAGTGCAAAAAGTGACTGAAACCGTCATTTTTCATTAATAAACAGGCAATAACTCAGATATACCTTATGCGATTTTAGTAGTTATGAAACTGAACCGTGATTGTATATCAATAAACATTTTCAGCAAGTTTGTTGAAGATCCAACAAAACGTATTTGTGTTAGAGAGCAAACAAAACTTGCTGAAAACAGTCATTTTTTAATACATAAAGGGCAAAAACTCAGATATGCCACATGCGATTTTTGTAATAATCAAACTAGACCTAAATTTTATATGAATAAATATTGTCAGCATGTTTGGTGAATATCCGATAAAAGCTGTTTGTTTTAGAGTGCAAAAATGACTGAAACAGTCATTTTTTATAAATTAACAGGCAATAACTCAAAAATACCTTATGCGATTTTAGTAGTAATCCAACTAAACCTTGATTTATATCAATGAACATTTTCAGCAAGTTTGTGGAAGATCGGATAAAAAATAGTTGAGTTAGAGAGCGGACAAAAAAGTGTGATAGTCTAACTGACTGATGGATAGACGAGCGGAGATAGATACGGTTGCCCCTAGTGAAGTTGTATTCGGCTGTATCACGTGATACTAAGCCGTGTGGAAATGTTTATGTCAAACGTTCTATTTTCGGTTTTTTATGATTTTAAATCGCCCTTTTTGGTGATTTAGGTCCGTCTTCATCATTTCATAGATCAGTTTGGCCCATAAGAATGTTCAAACATTATTATTAACCGTTATCGTATTTCAGGCATTAAGAAAAGGTCTGAAAACACAATGGGACTTTAAAGGAAAATGGACAGCTGATTACAACTTTGTTTTAAAGGGACTCGCAACCGGGTGGTGTACTTGTCAAAATAAAATAAAATACTCAAATAAAAACAAATTTGTGGCATTATTTGGCTTCTGACATTAAAAAAATATCATCAGTCCAAAAAAAGTCTTAAGAATCGTCACCGAATCTTAGTTGTTTTAGATATTTTCCATCGTTTTTCTATAGCGTTAGCTAACGGTATAGTTGTTGTTGTTGCTTCTATACACCGGCTCAGACATAAACCCGAGCCGAATAAAGTATTATCGATCGCTACCAGTGAAGTACGTTAATTCGCTACCATATATATAGAGAGGGCTGGTAGCCGAGGTCGTAAAGGCGTTTCCTCATTTTCATGTTTATCTCCACGTGGAGGGTCACGGGTTCGAATCCCACCGGGGTTCTTCTCTTTTTTTTTTGAAATGCATTTGTTAACAGAATTTATTATCCTAAACTAAATCTTACCCATTTATATAAGCATTTGACATATATTTACAAATTACTATTTTTAATGCTAAATCCGGTTGCGAGCCTCTTTAAACCAAAGTTCATGAATTCAAAATTCAAGAATTGAATAAAAAAATCCCCCAAAATTTTCAAAATAATGCTTTTATAGCATTTTCTAGTTCGGATAACGATCTTTCATGTAGGCCGCCATTTTGATTACCTGTGTGACCTCATTTATCCCCTATCGGTATATTTTTACAACAAAGAAGACATGCTGTTATTAACTTAATCAGTAAAAACCTGTTAGACATTCATTTTTCATGTACGATTGATGTCTATGCGAAAACCCATGTTCTTCGAAAGCTCCTGGTATTTCGATTTTTTATTTATAAAATACATGTAACATTTTGATTCACAAAAATACTTTGAAATGTCCGAAACTGATCATAGTTTACATTCCGTTTCGCGGCTTAGTGCCTTTAATTTTCTAAAGAATACTTTTGAAATATTGACGCGAGTCATTAACAAAGTGATCAAGACATCATATGTTCCGACCTGTCACGCGGCAAGTCAATAAAGCAGTTGTTTTCACATATTTGCGATGTCGGCGAAATAACAGATGGTTTCTTGGTTTATGGGTTGATAACTCTAGTATCACTAATTGGATTAGTGGGGGTTATGACAAAAATTATCACGGGGGATTGACTAATTGCACTCATGGTTCATCATACCACTGTTAATGCACATAAATGCCTGATTGTGTGTGTTTAGTTGTGATACTCTTATCGTGTTAAAACAAAACGTGGAAAAAGGGGTTTGCTAAGTTTCTCGTCCATCATTAAGTCTAAGTGTATTTTTATCAACAGTTTAGCTAGTATATTTTCGAAAATCGGTTAAGAGTTCAAGGCTTTTTATCAGAGAAATAATTACTTAAGCTGTATGTACCCTGTACATCCAAAGTACCCGGCAACATGTGAGGGGAGAGACGACGTCACTAATAGCATAAATACAGAGGGGTTCCGCTAACGAATATGCAAAGATGGCGGCCTCCTATCTAATAAGGGAAGGCTCACCTGGATAGTGTAACATCTATTTTTTACTCTTATATACATACCAACGACAACAGGATTTGGACATATGTTGTTTTTAAGACAAAATCTATAATTTAAGACCGACTTTACCGGAGCTGTCAATATCCCTTTAAAGCGTCTCTTATTGGCTTTTCTAATTTCACAACATTGGGTCAATACGTCTCTTCGATACTCTTCGATACTATTGTCCGATTTTTCTGAACTGTCGGAGTTAATTTTAGAACAGAATAGTCTAATAAAGGTAAATATGTAAGCAATGTAACATCGAATATGTAATCGTACAATTTCCTACTTGAGCTAAGTATGATCCTCGTGCAGCACAAGACCGCTGCGCTAACTTTACTGCTATCTTTTCTTTCCCAATAAACGCAATTATTTACTTAAACTATTTTCCATTGCAAACAGGTTTGAGCCAGGTAAGACGCCGGGTAACCCGGCGTCTGATCAGGCTCAAACCTGTTTGCTACTCAGATTAAAAATATAGAAAAAATTCTAAAAGTAAATTTCCACAGTTTATTGCATTGCGTTTGCGATTAAACGGGAAAGAATAATATATCCTCTACTGTACATTACGCACAAAAATTACAGCTATCCGTATCTCTAACTGGATGTAGAGAAACTCATCCCTTTTAAAGTTTTAGAATGTTCCAATCTAAAAATAACTCCGACAGGTCAGAAGAAAACACTAATACAATACTCCCATCCTTTAGCGACCCTCACCACAACAATTACATCCTTACAACAATGCTCAGGGCTGTTCCCCAATCAAGACACTTTCTCACCTGCAATAGTGTCTGCTTAAAAATGTCGTCTGCTGTTTTCTTAAATTGACATATAAGTGGACATTTTGACAAAAAAAATATAATGGCAAGTGACAAACATCTTGAATCCAGATCAGATCTATGCAAATGTTAGACAAGTCTTGATTTCCCCTCCCTTCAACAACTCTCTATGACAACAAACCCGATATTTGTCTCCCATTGGGTGTTGTTGTAGAGAGGGAGCACTGTAATCTGCTACGTAGTCTAAACATATAGTTCTGTACAGACATAAAGGATAACATAAATGATGATGATAGATGCTATAGCATCCTGATCTGTCATAAAGGATAAGATATTTGAAAAATTCTGTTTACTCACGCTGGTCTTGAGTCTTGTCAGGTAAAAGAATCATCTGAGTGTCCAATAAACTGAGGTTAGTTTTGCAACGAATTGTGAGCTTTAACTGTACATGGTTACCTTTTAATCCATAAATGTGCCTTTTCACGCATTTAACTAACTCTTCCACTGAAGAAAATTATCCCATTTTATACATTGTAAATAAATTCAGGCTGAAAGTAAAGCAGAATACCCCTTATGACGCATTCTACTTTATTTTCCACTTGCTTCAAGTGGTCATCTGTCTTCAAAACTAGAAATAGACTATTGGAAATGGGATAAAGTATCAATGTTATAGAATATATTATATACCGCTCGACGAGTCTCAATTTGGTGATTTCCCCGTTTTTCTTGTGTCAGGAAACCAATATTTAGATACCCGTACTTTGTTTGTCATTGTACCATATGTACTACCAAACATATTGAAATATTGTAATCGGTGGCCATTTTGGACCTCATCATGGATATCGGACCCATAAGCATTCGGCCCGTTGGCTATGACACTACCCCTAGCTGCTATAACCCCCCTCCACCACCACCAAACGTGGATAAAATACCCTAAAATCTATCCATACATTCAATAATCATCATAAAAGAACATTTCCTGAAGTTTCGTGAAATTTAAAAAAAAATTTTTTTTTTGCTAATTTATAAGTAAAATAGTAAAGGCTGCCATGAAAAAGCGCCTCGCAGAAGCAACCCTCAAGTTCCCAACCCTGTCATTTTGTCAAATCTTGGACGATCTGGACAGATGATGGCTCATTGTTTACAGCAAACAGTTTTCTTTGACGATAATTGGTAAAAATTTCAAAGCAATCGGCGAACACGCGCATGGGGACTCGAAGGGTGGGGAGACCCCTTATTCGGAAACCATCTGTCACGCAAAATTTTCCCAAACAAACGACTGGTTGCCCAGTCAAACTATTATCATTCTAGCGAACCCGAGAACCAGCTTCAAAGCAGGAAATGACGCAAAAGTCAAGCGCCTCAATTGGTCGTATTCGAATCAGGACAACTTCATCGTTAGTTGGACGTGTTGTCAACAGGTTCTATTCGAATCACCACTTGAGGTTTTCCGTTGACAAAATGCTGTCATACCATCAAATCGTTGACCACAATTTCGATTCGAGTCGTGTCAAAAACGTTGTCATCAGTAAATCTTCGAGCATTTGCTCCGCCTAGTTTTCGTTGACAACGAATTGAATGATTCGAATACGACCAATGATATCATATCCGTTTGTCAACCGAAACTAAACGAAAGTTATCTAGAAATTTATTTCGTAACAGAAATGCTCATTTACCGATAATTCAAAAGGTATTTATAATATATTTCATTTTCTATTAATTACCCGTACCATGGTGTAATGCATGGTCGCAAATGCACTTGTTAATCGCTGAATCAGTGAATGACTGACGAACAAGTCCAAAAATTAAGGTGACAGAAGGATTCCGATATAAGGTGCCTATCGAACTTTTTATTTCTTCACTTGTGCTCGTGTCTTGCTTGGGCTGTGAGCTAACTTTCTTTGAACAGAACTGTTAAATGTAAATAATAAGCCATCATTTGTAAAAATCGGCCCAAAAATGACAAAATGACAAGGTTGGGAAGTTGATGGCCCTGAATACACATCCACCTTTTCATTGTATACATACATGATACGAAAAAAAATTTTTTTTTTTAAACTTCTTGAAACTTCTTGAAACATTTGTTAAGGTAGTTTGTTGAACATATGGATGTATTTTGACTCATTTTGAAAGATTTATGGGGGGTAGCAGCGAGGGGGGGGGGGGGGGGGTGTTCATAGCTTACGTGCCGAAAACCTGTGATCGGACCCTTACAATGAAAAGAAAAAAAATACCCTACTTTTTTTTAAATTCACTTAATGATATATTCTATCAAAATCAAGGGAGTTTTTGCTTGTACGAAAAGCGCCCGAATCTAATATTTATGAAAAGTAAGCACGCACTATTTTATATCTGAAATCTTAATAAACACAACAACTACCAATACATGTACTATTTATTTCACTCAGTTCAAATACCATGTATATAAGGCGTACAATCATACCATTATTAAGACGTTACTCTTTCCCAATGCAATAAACTCTTTTATACAATAAACGTAAAGACCATTGAAACAATTGAGTCAGATCAGGCGTCGTGTAAGCCGGCATCTGATCAGGCTACAAACTGTGTTGTTGTTTTTTATTTTAAAAAATTAATCATCTACATATTCAAATTACTTATACTTTTTGTTGTACTGTGTTTGCCTTTTCCATCTTAACCCTTTACCTCATAGCCTGCTTCTAGTTTTGAAGACAGGTGGCCACTTAAAGCAGGCTGCAAGTAAAGCAGAATGTGCCTTAAGGCACATTATGCTTTACTTTCAGCCTGCTTTAAGCTAAAATCTGCTAGGCTATATAAAATATTTGTAATGGTAAATGTTCATGAGGGTATAAACTGGAACTATTTTCTTCAGCGGAGGAATAAATTAAATACGCTAAAAGTCGCTTCTATGGGGGGAAAGGGTTAAAAGAAAGAGTAACGTCATACCCAATGTAAATAGCAATACAGCAAGTGGGTAAGTTAGGCTATTCAATACATGTATAATACAGCGCTACCTCTCCGCAACAACATCCAATGGGATACAAAGATTATGTTTGCTGTCCGTACGGACTAGTTATAGTGAGGGAAATTGGCTCACATTTGCAAACAACTTGAATCCGGATCAGACGCCGCGTATACCCTTCGCGAGCTGAGTATGACTTGGCTTACATTCACAAACAGTTTGAACCCAGATCAGGCGCGGCGTCTGATCTGGATTCAAACTGTTTGTCCACGACTTTATGCTTCAAAAAGTCCAATAAGTAATTTTCAAAAACAACAGCGAACGACAATTTTCAGCAGACGATTTTGCAGCAGTGGCAGAGTTAGGCTGGGAACAGCGGTAAGCACTGTTGTAAGGAGGGAATCGTTGTTAGGGCCGTTTTAGCGAGCGAGCAGTGCAAAATAAAAAGCAACAACAAAAACAAAACAAAACAAATTCCTGCAAAACAGCAAATAAAAGAGAAAAATGTAATCAACATGGTTATCATGAGGAAGTAATGTCGAATTTGAATAGGCAATTCGTCCTTTTACGAGTTTGTTATACATGTATGTCATTTTTAAAACAAGACGTTAATGCATTTCTGTTAGGAGCAAAGTATATAATTATGTGAAAGTTTGGGAGCCGTTTTCAATCATAACCAGCCATCGAAATAAATACATGTAGATAAAAAACGAAGTATCACCCAGAACATTAAGTATGTCCATTTTCGCCATGCATTATCTGAATGAAACATGCGAACATCTGAGGTATGTTAATTTATAAGAGCATATATCAATTTCCGATTAAAAAACAGAGTACTTGATCGGAAAAGTAAGCATGTAAATAAAATGCGAACCAATACAGTTTCCTGGTGTTTGGTTGTTTTTGTTTGTTTCGTTTCTTTGTTTATTTTCATTTGTAATAATCAAGTTTCAATGTTGCACAAAACACAGCATTCTTTCATTCTGTCAGATATTTCCTCCAATTCAACATGAGGATGCCATGCCCTTAAACTCGCTCACCCTTAAAACACCAAAATGTAAAGTTCCATTTTTCGAATAAGAACAACTCATTTTTAACTAAAGTGTATATAGGATTGTTAACAATATATATGTATTACAAACTGACAAACAGTATGGACCCTGATCAAATAGCTCCTTGTTTATCCCTCTGATCTGAGATTACACTGTTTGTATAGGACAAATGCACTATTCATAGCAGCACAAAATGTAATGGTCGAGTATACTCGTCGCTAGGGTGGGATGGGTTAACAATGTATGTGGTTGGTAATTATTTTCGCTATCAAGTTCCTCTGCCGATGGGAAATAACACCAATATATTTGCAACCTAGAAACCATTTCAATTTGTCATTTAATAACCTTTCAGCTCTTACAGCAATTATCATTGTTCTTACAAGATTTCCAAGTTTTCAGGCGCGATTTAAGGAATCGTACGACCATTAACCCTTTCGCTGGCTTTATGACACTACAGTGGAGAATCTGTTATTCTTTCCCAATAAACGCGTTTACGCTAAAACTATTATTTGCAGTGCAAACAGATTGGAGCCAGATCAGACGCCGGATTACCCGGCGTCTGATCAGGCTCCAAACTGTTTGCCACCAAGATAAACAAGAATTATCAGAATTGTCTAAAAGTTGTTCTTTTCTACGTTTTAGTGCACTGCGTTTGCGTACGTTTGCGTTTAAACGGGAAAGAATAACAGATTCTCCACTGTAATATGTGCAAAATATATACATACATATACACACAGGTTGTAGCATGCTCGGTGTTTATGCATGTGTGGTTGAGTATGTATTTTACTTGTGTGTGTGTAGAGCATGCGTGGGTGCACGTGTATGCGTGTGTATAGAAAAAACACCACCATGTCTATTTCATGACATAGGCGACTGGCCCTTAACATATAACATGTTCAATATACATTAAGTAAGAGTACATTCACATATATCAAAAATATCATATAGATCATTTGAGCAAAGTCAATAAATAACTACTCGCTCAAAAAACGTGTAACCTATATAGTGATTTTGGAAAGAGAAAAAATAGTCATAAACATGTTAAATTGAAAAAAATAAAATCAAAATTTGTTTGAATTTTTATCTTCACATCATGATATGATAAAATGTCACCTAAATGCTATTAATGCAAAACATTATTTAATGCTGGCAAGTATTTTCAGAAAAGTAACTGTTTCTAAAGATGTTCCTATATAACCCTATGTAAAACTGATCAGTCCATTTCTTTTACCGGGGATTCATAATGTGAACAACCTTGATAAAGGACCACACGACAAAGCTACATGCCAGAATAAAAGAGTTATAAAGGATTTTCTTAAGTAAGTATATGTAAAACTGATAACCCCGGTCCCGAGCCATATTCGACCCGAGGTCATAATTAGAACAATTAAGTTAGTCTATTGTAAGCTGATAAGACCCGGGCTTGGTAAAGTTTGACCCGTGGGTCATGATTTGAATACCTTTGGTAGAGTATCATCAGGTCGAATATTATAAATATATGCTTTACGGTTTGAGAGAAGAAAGTTTTGTAGTTTTTCGATGAAATCGGGGAGGTTTTTTGTGTGTTTTTTCACGCCTTGTCAGTAAGACCCTCATTTATTGTCCCTGTCATTGGTGTGTCGGGGTCGGAGAGCCACCCACCAACACATTACAAACATATACATGTACATGTATAATAACAAAATTGTAATATGACTTACAAAAGTCTAAAAGTTTATATTTTTAATACAAAAAGTACTTGAAGCCAGTTCTACTGATTAGTTTTCTATATGCTTTTCAAACAGAAAAATATTTTTCAATAAGAAATATATAAGATTATGCATATTACTAGTGTTCTCGTAGTATCCATATATGATCGTACACGCACATCTTCGTACATCCGAACATTCATTATACAATGCTTCAGTACTATTTGAAATGCGATAGACTTAAGTAAATTGTATTTAAAAGATAGAAAGTTCCTTAGACCTTGTTCTGTAGGTTGATATTGTTGTATTTGTATTTAAAAGTATACATTTTAAATAATATGAAAATTAGATTCTTTGCATTACCAGCGGTTTGTCTAAAACCAAAGAGCATTGTTTCCATATTAAGAGTATGAAATGCGTTATGAGTGGACATCAGTATACTTTTTATTAGTGCTTGGCTGATAGTGCACTTCCAAAGCAAACGATCGACTGTTTCAATGTCTTTGTTACAAAACGTACATAACGGGTTATCAGTATACTTCTATTAAATAGATAAGAGATTGTGCCCAAGATTCGTTGTATTACTCTAACCTGAAAAAATTGTATATCCTAATCATTTGTAACAAAAAAGCATATGAAATATTTGTTTCCAACCATCGTTGCAAATTTCCTCTCCGAATAGTTTACACCATGTTTAAATACAATTCGGGTTATCAGTGTTTGTATTGAAACACTCGTACATTACATTGGAACCTTTAGAATCTTTAAAAAGTATTTTTAAATAAGTCGGGAAAGCTGGTTTCTTTATTGATTTTAAATTTCTCTTTTGTGTTGTAACTTTTCAAGCCCTTTTTCAATTGCAAGTTTAATTCCATTATGGATTTAAGAGTTGGTTGCTATTTTATATTTATTATTTAACACGTCAAAGTTCATGATAAAACCATATTCATTTACTAAATCTCCAATACCGTGTAATCCTACCTTAAATCATGAATATTATAAGTCTGTGTCCTACAGTTTCAGAGAAGAAATTTTTAAAGGTTTGTCTATGAAATGCTGGTAAGCCAGTGGGCGGGGACATATTTGACCCGATGCCGTAATTTATACAATATTGGTAGAGGTCCACTATTGTGCGTCGGCTGGTCTTGAACCAAAATGAATTACTCGTTTTAAGGTTTCATAAAAAATTACTTTAATCTTAATTGTCAAAATCTTGAAGAAGCGGTTTTCCTCGGGAGACGGATTACATGTACATCCGAGAAGAACCCAGAAGACTATAATTACCCTGTTTACCAGCAAGCAGGAATATTAGTCATTAAAAAATAGATGATATATAGCTGTGCTGTAATGTTCATATTATCTTTCCTACTGTGAAATAATTTGTCAATCCAAGTTTGCCTTGTACAACAGAACCTCCGAAAACCCAAATCGATCCGGATTAGAGAGGTTTCCAGATAAGAGAAGTTTCCGTATTAGAGAGGTTTCCTGATTAAAGAGGTTTCCGGATAAGAGAGGTTTACGGATTTAGAGGTTTCATAAATAGAGGGGTTTCAAAATTAGAGAGGGGTGTTGAGCCGAATTCTTCACACTACGAATTCTTCACACCTGTGAAGAATTCGTAGACATTTCATACGAATATGTCACACATGTGTGAATAATTCGTACTGACTCTCAGCCCCCCCTGACACATGTCAATTTTTTTTTAAAAACGCATGTAAAAAATTTGTGCATACGAAAACCTCACACTTTCCAAAAAGCTTTAAGCCACCCAAATGGAATAGGGGACATATTAGGTTTGCTTTACTTTATAGAGGTCTTATATTTCACATAATGACAAAACATATGTACTAAATTGCCTGTTTAAATGATAAAAGGTCAAGGTCACATGTTGAGAAATGTCACATTTTTCAGCACTCGATATAATTAATTAAAGACACATCAAACTGAAAAATATCATGGTAATAATAGCACTTTGGTGACCATATAATTTACTCGATTCCGTCGTATTGGATATTATTCGGTCCGTCTGTACGATGCATTCTAAGAACTTTATAAACGTATGGACCGGTTTCTGTGTCACCAGTTGAAGGCAAAGATGACATGTCGGGGTCGGTCACTTTTCCGCAGTCTATCTGTCCGATCGTCCAACTGTTATGGTTTTGTTGTTTACTCTAACGCCTGTTCCACTGAAGTTTTTAAGCTGAAATTTCATTTAAAGAGTTTAGTGAGTAGACGTGTATTGCAAACAAAGTTCATAATTCTACGTGCAATACTGTGGGAGACCGAAAGAAAACCGGTGTTATCCGGTTGCCAGACGGGCGCCGGTGTAAAGACGAAATGTGTCCCCCTCTAAAGAGTGACACATGAGGACAATTTTTGATGTAGAAAACTGTCCTTGGGACTTGCTTTGGCATAATACGTGTAAAATGACACGGGAGGTTAGTTTTTTTAGTCAAAAAATGTCCCGGGGTCAAAATTCTGAGTGATGGGGACACTTTTCGTCATTACACCGGCCGTTATAGGATAGGCAAAAGCCGGATGGAGACGGCCTTGCCCGACCTCTGACACGCTTGTATACGTTTGTATATTTGGTCAAAAGCTTTCTCGGGTCCGATCAACGTGTAAGGCGCCCGAAATCGACCGATTTTAAATCGATGTCGTTTCGATGACCGTCGTTGAAACTAGCTTTTAACTCCACTTTAAAATCAAACCGAGGCCCAGAATTCTGAGTTCATGCTATGTTAACAGTATTTCAGTCATATCTCGACATAAAGCTAATCGCAGATGGGAGAAGAAACCGGATGCACGTCATAAATCAGGTAAAAATTTGCATCTGGGTAAAAGCACCAAATTTCCGATAGCCAGCTTGAAGGCTTCTCCAAATGAAAAAGCCCAAGTGTTCAGATTGGGATTCGAACCAACAGCAGTAAGACCCTACGTGAGTGTAGGTCATAGTCACTATGAGCACTGGACCACGGCCACGGGCTCATCCCTCCCTATCCCGTTAAGAAAACCAACAATCTACCAGCATTCAGCCGGCAATCTGTCGGTCGTTGGCCTATTATGCCTAAAAGAAAGCCAAGAACTAAGCATAAACTCAACGGAACATAAGTTTGATCATGGGATGAAAAGGGCTGCACTTATTCACAGATAATTCTTCGGATTTAGGTCGGCTGTTTAAGAGCTTTATTGATCAATTCGTAAAAACTGCATGTAAAAGGATGGATAAAACAGTTTTAGCGCACCCGCTTCTTAACAATGCATCCCGAGTTCGATCCCGGGTCGTGACAGTACGTGAGAGGGTCGCCTGTCCGAAGATGTTGGTTTTCCCTAGAACTCTAGTGTCATCCCACAATACGACGCAATACACCATCTTTTTTGCTATGGAAAGTGATTTGCCTAAGTTGTTAGAATTTGTTTCATAAAGAAATGTTAAACGGAAGGTGATGTGTGAAGAATCCGTAGGTACCAACAGGTCGTTAAAAAGGGGGGTACGGAAATCTCACACTGCCATTGTGTGACATATTCGTACGAAATCTTCACACATTGGTCACACGAGTGGAAGAATTCGTACGAATTCTTCACACGTCTGATTTCGGTGTGAAGAATTCGTAGTGTGAAGAATTCGGCTCAACAGAGGTTTCCAGATTAGAAAGGTTTCCGGATCAGAGATGTTTTCAGATAAGAGATGTTTTATATTAGAGAGGTTTCCGGATAAGAGAGGTTTCCAGATTAGAGAGGTCTCCCGATTATAGATTTCATGATTATAGAGGTTTCCAAAATAGAGAGGATTCAATAGAGAGATTTTCATATACTAGAGGTTTCTAGATTAGATAGGTTTCCGGATTAGAGAGATACTAAATTTGAGAAGTTTCAGCTTAGAAAGTTTTCTTGATAAAAGAGGTTTCCGGATTGAGAGGTTTCGAAAATAAAGAGGTCTCAAGATTCGGGAGGTTTCCAGATCAGATAGGCTTTAACATTAGAGAGGTTTCCGGATTACAGAGTTTGTAATGCAGGACAATAGAAGTGAAGAAAAGCCCATTTAGGAGCTTTCTGCATTAATATTGTCCTGCATTAAGCAGCAACCTGTCATGAATATTTAGATTTTGAAGAACTGGTTAGCATTTAGAATATGTGATCGGGACTTTACTGCAATGACGTCATCTGCTGTTATATAGTTTGATTTGAGAAATATTGAAATCAGTGCAAAACAGTTTTACTCTGTGTAGTCTGACCACAAAGAGATCTTACCAGTGCTTTCGGGGTACGACAATGAAAGGGTTAACCCTTTTACTCTCAATCGCGCTCCAAAGCGCGTTTGCAAACGGTTTGAATCCTGATCAGACGCCGCGTAACGCGGCGTCTGATCAGGACCCAAACTGTTCGACTCTCATTTTGAAATTCTTTGAGTCATATAGGTCGTTTGCAGTTCAAAAAAACACGATAAATCTTAGATAATTTTAAAACGAATGGACGTATTTAAATTAAATTTTGCATACACTTATGATGTGCCTATACCAACTCTGACAAGGAAATTCAGAATTTTTGATAGTCTGACTAAAAACTTTTCTTCTTTGTTTTATATAAAGTTTGTGTCGCTGAAAATGGTCAATTACGTGGGGTGTTATTGGCTATTACCTTGATCACGTTTGTTTATATTGGAGAATATCTGTCTGAAGGGTGAATCCCGTGCTGATATTGGTTGTTTAGTTGTACAAAATTAATTGTGAAGCCCCATAATCCATTACATTTTTACTGTGCCTAAATTCTTCACCAGGAATAAAGAGAATTGCAATTACTTTTCAAACCGAAGCTCTAACATTTCTACATAAATACAGAGCTCCAGATAAGAGAGAGAAAATGAACAAATCCAACATTTTCTCACCCATTTCGGTACCAAATCATATGGTGTGGCTACTCATTAGAATCGTCTCAAAGAGAGACAGTTCTAATGAGTAGTCACACCATAGGGCTTAATTCAGAAATAAAGATTTTAGTTTTGGAGATACTCCCCTTATCTGGAGCTTAGTATGTATCAATGTTCGAGATGTATTGAAGTACGTTTATGTTACGTTTCCTTTCAACGATAAAATAATAAAAGTTTTCGAACTGCTCTGGAAACATTCTGTTGAAAATGTGATAATGGTAAGTTGGTGTAGATCGTCTGGTATGAACATGTCTCTTCTGGTATTTATCACATTTAGTTAGTTTGCGTTTTATTGATAAAACTTCCGTATGAGTGGCACATGATTCGGATCCTTTTCAGATACGAAATGGCTACGGTGTCGGATGAGGATCTAACATGTTCGCAAATAACAGTATGGTCGGTTAATACGTTTAACGTACCCCAGTCAGGGCCTCGTTCGGTTAGTTGTAGACTGCTATGGTATGCGATGGCTTAACGGTGAGGCGTTACTGGGTCTTGAAAGATAGGCTGTTGAATAGCTTGAAATCACCCTTCGGAAAAGTGTCCCTTGGAAGTGTAAACTTTATATAGAAGTTATGAATAAAACTTCTTTATATCGAAGAGAAAAAAAATGTTCTTTTTTGTCAGAGTTGGTATAGGTATATCATAATTTTTTGCAAAATTCCATTTGTCTCCGTTGTCTTATTATGGAGATATTTGAAAATTATCGTGTTTTTTTTAACCGCAAACGACCTATACTTATTTTTTAAATTTGAATCGACATTGTAGACAAAGAGATGTCACAAGACGAGATTAGATGGAGAAATAAATAATAACAAAATTGAAGCAGAGGACAATGAAACGGTGAATGGGTAAAGCTCTCATGAAAGATTTGGGAGTCAAAGGGTTAATATAGGGGAGAAAGTAACGAAGAAAGCCCCGGAACGAAGTTAATGCACTTTTTTCCGGCATCAAGCTGTCATTTATCTTAAGAGATTTCCATTCGTCTTCGTTGATTGGTTGTTTAACCCTTTCGGTGCCAAATTAATCGTGCGGTTTTCACCTCTTCACCGCTTTATTGTCGTCAACTTCAATATTGTTGTTTGCAAAAACGTTTCAAAGTAAGATATAATGTAATGTGACCTACGAAATATCGATACGAATGTTAAACCATTTGGATCCTGATTAGACGCCGCGTTACGCGGCGTCAGGGACACGTTTCATAACACTTCATTCGCAAATGTTGTCGTAAGTCAGATTATAAAAGTCTCATTTATTAGTTATTTCTCCATCTAATTCTGTCTTGTGACATCTCTTTGGAATCGTCTTGAAATGAAGATTCCAAAGAGATGTCACAAGACAGGATTAGATAGAGAAATAAATGTATTTTAAAGTTTTGACTTACGATCGATTTTGTCGTACAAAGTTTTATGAAACGGGCCCCTGATCAAGATCCATTTACTGTTTGCAAAGTCGACTTCATGCGACTTCGGCGCCAAAAGGGTTAACGCAAATTCGACTATTGTAAACATTCGTTCTAACAACAAATTTTGTTTACGTCTGAACAAAGACCGTAAATGAAAATTGATTGTTTATACGTTCAAACAATTGAACCGTTAACATTGTAAATTTTTATTTTAATGGAAAAATACTGACTACAAATAATTTGGATACTGATTAGACGCCGCCTGACATTCGTGTCGATTAAGCAGATGATATAATACAGTGGAGAATCTGTTATTCTTTCCCGTTTAAACGCAAACGTACGCAAACGCAAAGCACTAAAACGTAGAAAAGAACAACTTTTGGACAATTCTGATAATTCTTGTTTATCTTGGTGGCAAACAGTTTGGAGCCTGATCAGACGCCGGGTTACCCGGCGTCTGATCTGGCTCCAATCTGTTTGCACTGCAAATAATAGTTTTAGTGTAAACGCGTTTATTGGGAAAGAATAACAGATTTTCCACTGTAGCAGCATAAAAGGTTAAAAGACGCAGACAGCAATAAACTACCCTGTAGTAATTAACGGCATTTATACCACACTGTTTCTATATTGATAATTACGACTAAAGTGACAATTACGGTATAATTGGCAACAAAAGTCGTACATCAGCTGCTATGACGTCATCTACTTAAAACAATTGTCGTCTGCTTTTATTTCTCAAATTTAGATTCTAGGTAAATTGGCTTCAAAAATATAGTAATAAGTGTCAAACAGTGTGGATTCTGATCAAACGCCGCGTTACGCGGCGTCTGATCAGGATCCAAACTGTTTGCAAATGACAAGTGTACTCTGGACAAGGCTATGGAAGGGCTAATCACTTCATGTACAGTGGAGAATCTGTTATTCTTTCCCGTTTAAACGCAAACGTACGCAAACGCAAAGCACTAAAACGAAGAAAAGAACAACTTTTGGACAATTCTGATAATTCTTGTTTATTTTAGTGGCAAACAGTTTGGAGCCTGATCAGACGCCGGGTTGCCCGGCGTCTGATCTGGCTCCAAACTGTTTGCACTGAAAATAATAGTTTTAGTGTAAACGCGTTTATTGGGTTCTCCACTGTAATCGTTATATGCACAAACTTGTCTGCAACAACACTACGAGTAGATTTATATGCATTTTCTTTGAGGAAATATCGCCACAGTATGTCATACAGTTGGTACTAAGCTAGCTACCGAGTAACTCGGCATCTCATACCAAGTTTTAAGTGGTCATAAATAGTATCAGTTTTACTGTCATGCAACACTATTAATCATAAAATACAGTACGAAACGGGCCTTCCAGTTATAAATGCTGCGAGTCAGGCAATATCGTAAATGGGAATTAAAACAATTTGCACAGTTGATCTAGTCGTTGAACAATTTTCATAATTCGACGTAACGGTTATTCTTTCCCAATAAACGCATTTATGCCAAATCTATAACTAGTATTTCTATTTCAAACAGTAAGAAGTAAAGATCAGACACTGGGTAACCCGGCGTCCGATAACTCTCCAAACGGGTTGCCATTCAAATACAGTGGAGAATCTGTTATTCTTTCCCGTTTAAACGCAAACGTACGCAAACGCAAAGCACTAAAACGTAGATAAGAACAACTTTTGGACAATTCTGATATTTCATGTTTATCTTGGTGGCAAACAGTTTGGAGCCTGATCAGACGCCGGGTAACCCGGCGTCTGATCTGGCTCCAAACTGTTTGCACTGCAAATAATAGTTTTAGCGTAAACGCGTTTATTGGGAAAGAATAACAGATTCTCCACTGTAAACCTAAACATTGAGAACTGTCAAAAGGTTGTCATTTTCTCCATTCTATTGCAATGTGTTTGTGTTTCGTTTGCGTTTGACCGCTCACAATGAGGTCCCTGAGTTCGGCGTTAACCCTTTCACTCTCAATGACGTCACTTATAAAGCTCATTTGCAAACAGTTTTGATCCTGATCAGACGCCGCTTTACAGGATCAAAACTGTGTGTCACTTGCTTTGAAATTAAGTCAGAATGAATGGTGTTTTACGGCCCATCGACACAAAAAGGTCATTTTGAGCCGAAGAGAATAGACTGCCTTAAATCTGACTTTCAAACGATATTGCAGACAGCACTTTTGAATTAGACGACAATTTGGCGTGAAAGTGGTAAAAACCTCATGACTATTTTGATCATGAAAGGGTTAACGGCAGGCTACAGCATGAATCAGAATGAAAAATGAAAGATAAAGTTATTATATGACTTTCTGCTTTGTTGTCACCCGATGTGAGACACAAATTGTGTGTGTGTTGTTCGGAGGGAGTCGTTATAGGGAGGGAAAACTAAGACTCGGCTCACATTTACAAGCAGTTTGAATCCAGATCAGACGCCGCGTGACGCGGCGTCTAATCTGTATTAAAACAAATGTGTCACTCGTCATTATATTCTATCAAAATGTCCATTTATACGCAACTTTGAGAAAAACAGCACACGACCATTTTAAGCAGACGATATTGTAGCAGTAAAAACGTTTGATAAAACTGTTCGTAAGGGTCGTTGTAAGGAGAGAGTCGTTGTTTGGAGGACCATTGTAAGGAGGGAGCACTGTACACTATTTTTAAAGTTTCTTTAGAGCGGTAATTATAGCGGGGTTTTACATGTACAGTGAAACCCCTCTAAACCGGACATGTGTGGGGACAACATAAATGTCCGGTTTAAAGGGGTTGTAACCCATTAGCCAATAGTATGTTTCTAGTATGGGAGATAGCTGACTACTTAAAGCTGGTTAAAAGTAAAGCAGAATGCGCCTTAAGGCGCATTCTGCTTTTTTTTCAACCTGCTTTAAGCTATCATCTGCCAAAATGTATAAAGTGGAACTATTTTAAACAAATATGTATAAATAAACCAAAGACGTGAAAAGGCATATTTATGGTGTAATGGTTTAAAATAAAGAAGAGTTTGAAACGGTTTAGAGAGAATTCCGGTATTTAGAGGTTCCGGTTTAGAGGGGTTACACTGTATCTATCTTGAGACAGGATGAAATGCGTAGTACGCAACAGGGACATGTCTTCTGAAACGTTGTACGACAAATACCGGTATTTTGGAACTCTAAATATCTCAATTATTATTTATTTCTTCATCTAATCCTTTCTTGTGACATCTCTTTGGAATCGTCTTGAAAATACGATTCCAAAGAGATGTAACAAAAAAGGATTTGATTGGGAAATAATAAAATATATGTATTTTAAAGTTTTGACTTACGAACGTTTTTTGTCGTACGACGTTTCGTAAGTCGGGTCCCAGGTCCATGATTTATAAATGCAATGAGTTCGGCAAGAGAGATGTGGTGGTTCGCATTCCAGTGACTCCTCTGTTTTTGGTAAATAGCTTCACGAGTTCTTGTCTAAATCTTGAGCCACTGACACAATACAGAACGAAGTTAGCTGTATTGTTCATGTACATCAGCATGTTCACTAAGGCCCACCATGGATCCTGCAGCTGTATATTCCTGGGCACCTCTTTCGGAACCCAGTAGGGCTCGCCTATGAAGTAAATACACACGGGCGCCGTACAGACAATAAACACAAAGTTTAGAGCTACAAGAAGCTTGGACATGGCGTAAGTCTTTCGTTCCGCCGTGTTGTCCACGTTAGAGGCTGTAGGTCCCACTTGACGTTTAGTCTTCCTGGTACTTTGTAACACCTTCCATATGATACAGACATTTCCAAGTGCTAAGATCGCAAACGGTATCAGAGAAAACTTGCAAAGGTCTATCCACGTCCAGACCTTGCCAAAGAAGTGCCCATAGGACTCCGTTAGAGGTGCACATGGTATAATAATTGTTTCGTTGTCAGCTTGGACTTCTAATCTTCCAAATCCATACAGCAAATGTGAGTTGATAGACAGTGCCGTGACCAGTACGATGAGAAGGACAAGTTTTGCCCTGTTGTTGGTGCAGATGATTTTGCTTTTTGTTGGGCACAGTGTAGAGATAAGTCTTTCCACTGTAATGGCGGGCAAGATCCATACGCATATGTCGGCGTTACTATACATCAGCCACCAGTGAATTTTACACATTGCCTCTGACGTAAACCGGATATCCTGGTCAAATAGGTACTTTACCCATTGTCGTAAAAGTCCAATATACAGAATACTCAGATCAGCCACGGCCAGTCCGACGAGGTATACCGACGAGGCATAACGGTTGAATCTGGCTTTCGTCAAAATAACTATTGACAACGCATTGCCAATGGTGCCGAAAATAATCAGAAATGGCGGGAAAACTTGCCACATCAATACTCCAGCACGAAGTTCAGACTTTGACCGAAAGTAAGAGAAGTCTTCCTCCTCGGACATTATCGTGAGTTGAATTAACTTAACTATGATAGTCCAGTAGTATTCATGAACATGAAAGTCACCGTGTCAATGACCAATCCATTACAGTCAGATTAGCGAACTAAACTTCAGTCTTCTAGATAGCTCCTGTATGTGTTCTGTCTTTTATTAACTCTTTCACCACCAAGGCCGCCAACACTGACATTTTCAAACAGTTTGGATCACTCATATCAATGTTTCCTAAGTCAAAAACGCGTAAAATTGCACATTTTAAAAATAAAAGCAGACTAAAGTTACAAGCAGACGATAATATGACAGCGACTGTGTTAGACGGGTATTTCCGTCATAGTGACAGTAAAAGGATTAATAAAAATCTATTTTCTACACGCTATGTAAATGTCGTCTGAAAAAAAAAATTGTCTGCAAGAATTCTCAATAGCATTTTCTTCTAGAAAATCAAATCAAAGTGTCAAACAGTTTGGATCCAGATGAGACGCCGAGTAACTCGGCGTCTCATCTGGGTCCAAACTGTTGGCATCAAATTTTACAAATTCTATTCTGCAGCATGTAGATGATTAAATTAATATTTCTAACCTAACCACTGCCCAGGATATCGCCTGTTGTTGTTGTTGTTTTTTTGGTGTTTTTTGTGTATTATTATTATTATTGTTATCATTATTTTAAAGCTTTTATTTTTCAAAATTATAAGTAATGTATTTTAACCAAAGAGAAAGTGATGATCGTGTCAAACAGTTTGACGCCGACATACTCAGTGCCTGATCCAAACTGTTTGCAAATGCAATGAAGGAACCATTTTTTAACACACCCAACATTTTCTGTATTGGAACCGCTTTACTGCCATAGTTATTTGCAAACAGTTTGGATTCTGCCCAGACGCCGCGTAAAGCGGCGTCTGATCAGGATCCTAATTGTTGAATACTCATTTTAATGTGTCTTATGTCAAAATCCCTTAAATTCAAATTTTAGGAAATAAAAGCAGGCGACAATTGTTTAGAATATATGACGTCATAGTAGCGAAATGGTTAAATTCCTCACATGATCCAGTAAGTTCTTTAATTATCCAGCGTCTTTATCATTTCAAGCTTTGGGAACAAATAACAATTGATATCATACTAATTCTCCGTGTCCATTCCTTCTCACACACTGTCGGCTTCTGTATAAACACCAATAACAGCAATAACACTACTGGGCGTTCTGGTTGTCTTGGCGACCATTTCTGTCTCACGGGAGAAAAAAATAAACTTTAACCCATCCACTACTTGTATTTTCAAAGAGTTTGTATCCAGATCACAGGCCCAGCAACTCGACACCTGTCGATATTTCTTTAGACTAAATGCCTAAATTTCATCTTTATATATTTCTGGAAGACGACAAACAATATGCAGACAATGTGACAATATGGGAGTGACTGGGTCAATCCATTACCCAGTAGATACACATTTGTACTTCTTTATGTATTCCTCCACTGAAGAAAATGGTTCCACCTTATACAGTAATGTATATGCACCATTAGAAATAGTTTCTATACCCTAGCAGATACAGCTTAAAACAGACTGAAAGTAACTTTAGCAGAAAGCTCCTTAAGGAGCATTATGTTTACGTGACCGTTTGTCTTCAATACTGCAGTGGAAACAAGCTCTGGTGGAAAGGGTTGGAAAGGGTATATTTGGTACCTGGGCAGACGCCTGATTACTCGGAATCTGGTCAGGATCTAAACTGCTTGACATTTGAATCAAACTGCTGTAAACCTTACTTTGCATAGCTGAGACAACATTATAATTCAGCGGTGACAGGGTTAAACGTTGAAAGATTCATTAAATGTTTCTCGTTAAAATTTAGCGCTTAGTTCACTTAGTTTAAAAGCAAGCCATGACTTTAAGTAATAAATTTGTTGAAGACTTTAACATGAAAATCGATGAGCGAAAATTATTGCCTAACCATTGTTAACCCTTTTAGCGTAGTAGACGACTAAAATCGGCTTTGCAGACAGTCTTGATCCAAATCAAACACCGCGGAACTCGATGTCTGATCAGGTTCGAAACCGTTTGGCACTCGTATCAATATTCCTTCAATCTACACTTCAAAGATTGAATTTGGCATTTATATAAGACTGCAAACGAAATTTTGTCTAAGAGAGCGTTGAATCAGACGGTGAAGTTGTTAACCATGTAAAGTAGGTTAACCCTTTACCGTATAGCCTGTTTCTAGATTTGTAAATATGTGACTATTTAAAACAGGTTGAAAGTAAAGCAGAATGCGCCCTAAGGCGCATTCTGCTTTACTTTCAGCCTGTTTTAAGTTACCACCTACTGGAATTAAGAAAATATTTCTTCTGATACATTTTCATGACTGTATAGACTGGAATTATTTTTTTCCGCGGAGGATTAAACGGAATGCGCTAAAAGGCGATTCTATGAGGTAAAGGGTTAATGTCTGTCACTAACTTTCAAACAAACACACAGCAATGGTGTTCCAGACGGCTGATAGCTTAAAGCAAGATGGATGTAAAAAAAAGAAAGCTTGTTGAGGAGCGTTTTGCTATACTTTCATTTATCTTTTATTTCATGTAAACGATATCTTGTTCTAAGAAAGGGATTGGACAACAAGCAGGGCCTACGCGAATCCTTTCCAAATACATGGTACAGTGCTCCCTCTCTACAACGACACCCAATGGGAGACAGAGGTTGTGTGCGTTGTTCGGAGGGTGTTGATACAGGGAGGGAAAATGAAGAATTGGTTTACATTTTCAAACAACTTCAATCCAGATCAGAAGCCGCGTGACGCGGTGTCTGATCTGAATTCAAGCTGTATGTCACTCGTCATTATGTTTTTTATGTTAAAAAGTCCACTATTTTGTAACTTTGAGAAAAGCAACAGACGATATTGCAGCAGTAAAACGTTTGACATAATTTACTTGTTTGGGAAACAGCGACGAGCATCGTTGTAAGGAGGGAATTCTTGTTAAGATGGTCGTTGTAGGGAGGGAACACTGTATTTACATGTCTAAAATATGAAATCACATATGACAGTCTGAGTCAAAATGATAAATCAATAAAATGCATGTACCCGGGTTACCCGGCGTCTGATCAGGCTCCAAACTGTGTGCCACAAAGATAAACAAGAATTATCAGAATTGTCCAAAAGTTGTTCTTTTCTACGTTTTAGTGCTTTACGTTTGCGTTTAAACGGGAAAGAATAACAGATTCTCCACTGTATACAGAGTAAAGAGCTGTGTCAAGTGATGAATGAATGCTATCTAATAATGTTCTTGGTTTTGTGTTTGGTATAATCATGGTGATTCCTGATGCAGTCACCTGTCTTTAACTTCGAAAACAAGGAAGTCTCTTTACCAATGCCACGGTTTTAAATATTTCCCGGCAAAGTTTTATCGTCTGCTTTAACCCTCTTACCTCCAAATTGCCGTCCGCATTAGTAGAGTCGTCTGCAATAGTTTTAAAGTCAGCTTTAGGACTGTTTTGACTGAAGACATTTCGATACGAGTGTCAAACTGTTTGGATCCTGATCAGACGCCGCGTTCGCTGCCTCTGATCAGGATCAAAACTGTTTGCAAATTCGCCTTTTGGCGCCATTGGCAGGGCAAGAATTAATACAATTGACGTCTGCAAAATACATCGCCTTCTTAGAATTGTTTAATTTGCATGTTTAAGAAAATAACATCAGAGTGTACGATATCTTTGATCCAGGTGAGACGCCGGGTTTCTCGGAGTATATTCAGAGTTGAGACTCTTTTCAACATGTGTGACAAAATCGCTCGCAGCATGCAAAGGTTAAGTGGTCCTAATAGTAGGACTTTGTTGTAATTACATGAGGTTCCTAGGGATCTTGGGTGATATAATGTTCTTGAATTTAACCACGTCATAAAATTTAAACAATCATCGTCTGTTTTTATTTCTCAAATTTAAAATTTAAGTATTTTGACATAATAAATATTGAAATGAGTATCAAACAGCATGGATTCTGATACGTCGTCGCGTTACGCGGCGTCTGATCAGAATACAAACTGTTGGCAAATAACCAATATATTTTGGGTAAGGCAGTGAAGGGGTTGAGTGCCTTAAGATGTATTTGTTTGATATGGACCATTGCAAATTGTTGTAACATTGGGCGGCAATGTTGTTGAAGTGAAATCGATAGACACTGCTGCAGTCCATGGTTTACATTGGAATCCGACTGATGTTTCAAAATGTCAGTGAAATGAGTACACCTTAACAGTGGAGAAGAAGTTAGTCTTTCCTTATAAATGCACTTTTGCTAAAAAAAAAAATTCATTACAGTGGAGAATCTGTTATTCTTTCCCGTTTAAACGCAAACGTACGCAAACTCAAAGCACTAAAACGTAGAAAAGTACAACTTTTGGACAATTCTGATAATTCATATTTATCTTGGTGGCAAACAGTTTGGAGCCTGATCAGACGCCGGGGAACCCGGCGTCTGATCTGGCTCCAAACTGTTTGCACTGCAAATAATAGTTTTAGCGTAAACGCGTTTATTGGGAAAGAATAACACATTCTCCACTGTATCCCAGCGTCTCATCAGGCACCAAACTATTTGCTATTCTTAATCTAACTACTTAGATTCAACAAATCGTTAGCAATTTCAGCAGAAATGTAATGTTTAAAGTTTATAGCATTGCGTTGGGTCTTGGTCCGTTCAAACAGGAATTTACAACGTTGTCTCTCTGATACATGTAGGTAAAAGAACGCGCAATATCTAGGGCTGCTACAGTTGCGTAGTCAAGATAAGGTTTTTCAAATATAGTCAAAGATTTTTGATTTTTTTCTTGAAAAAAACAACTACTTTCCGTCTTAATATTTGGACTGGTGGGGCACCAATGCTGAGCTCCTGGCTCACTCGAAGGGTGTTTTTAAAAAAGTAAAACATATTTATAACATAACAGACGGCGTGAGCGTTGAATAACACCCGTTGTTTAAATGTCATATATAACTAGTTATATAACTATGCAAATGAGGTACGCCACGACGTCATTTACTTGTGACGTCGTTAAAATGCGTTCTACTTATATCGCGCTTAGCATTCACTTGACCTCAAAGGCTGCGATAAATAACATTTCTAGGTTTTGTTATAAAAAGAATATAACATTCGTGTTCATAATTTATTGGATTTATTAAACGAGTCTTTTAGAAAACGATAAAAACTCGGCAAAGCCTCGTTTTTATCGTTTTCTAAAAGACTCGTTTAATAAATCCAATAATTATGAACACTCATGTAATATCCTATATCTATTACGACCACCACTAAATTGTGTTATTGTTATTAGGTGTTAACGAGATGGTGACTGCTTAAAGCAATGTGACAGTAAAAAGCTTCTGTTTTGCTGTCACCTTGCTTTAAGCTGTCACCTGTCTTTTAAAGAATAAATTATCCTTCGTTTCAGTAGTCGAAGAAGAGTTTTTAGCTCACCTGGCACAAACTACCATGGTGAGCTATAGTGAATCTAACACCACCGTGAGTGTCAGATAAGAATATCCCACCCGAGTTTTGAAGATATTGTTGGAACACGAGGCTTTGCCGAGTGTTCCAAAAACTTCAAACGAGGGTGGGATATTCATCCGATACTCAACTGTGGTGTTAGATTTATTTTATCACCTCGTCAACCCTAAAAACGCGTTTAACTTGCTATACAGTGGCGAGTTGTATTTTAAGGCGCTAATGCATGCATGACGACGTCAAAACAACGACAATAACAACCAATCATAAGATAGTTCCGTTAGTTCGGCTTGTCTGTCCGGACAGATTAATAGAATCAATCACGGCTTTTGGTAAAGACGGGGAATCCTATACCCGAGGTTTGTCTGTTCCCAGTCGGAAACGAGCTTTAGCGAGTTTCCGACAGGAACAGACAAACCGAGGGTATAGAATCCCCCGTCTTTACCAAAGCCGTGCTTGATTATTTTTCTCGCTTAAAATTACCGTTAAAACGAGTTAATTAAAGGAATTGTAAAGACCTACTTTTTATCCGAATCACACATTCCATATCCAATAGCAACAAACAGCTGTTTAAAAGCCGTGCTATTTCAGCTTGGCTTTAACATTTATTTGTACACACGTTTTAAGAAGAAAACATGTCCCATTTTAGATCACAACTCAGAAACGCTTTTCAGGGGTGCTAGACCACATTGTGTTACTATAAATAGCAGTGCGGCAAACCTTGTCTGGTACGGTATCCTTCCGCCCAATTGGACTTGATCTAAAATGGGACATGTAGATCTTTACAATTCCTTTAATTAACTCGTTTTAACGGTAATTTTAAGCGAGAAAAATAATCAAGCACGGCTTAAAGCGAGTTTCCGACAGGAACAGACAAACCGAGGGTAAAGAATCCCCCGTCTTTACCAAAAGCCGTGCTTGATTCTATTAATCTCACACCCCCTAGATTTCGGGATACCTCTGTCCGAGAGGTGAGAAATTTTGATCGCGCTGTGTCCGTCGTCAGTCGTCGTTCGTTCGTTCGTTCGTCCGCCCGCCCGACCGTCGTCAACAATTTCTTTAAATGACATATTCTCCTAAACCACTGGATGGATTTTTAACAAACTTGGCAGGAATTGTCCTTATATGTTCCTCTTTGAAAGTTGTTCAAATAGTTCCGGTTCGTTGCATATCTAAGTCCCAGAAGCTAAAATTAGATCGTTTCAATAAAATCTTAAAAAATCGTCTTGTTTGCAACCACAGTTCCCTGAGCTTAGATATTTGGCACAAAACATCATTTTTAGGCCCTCTATCAAGATTGTTCAAATCATGCCCCATGGAGTCAAAAATGACCCCACTTTGGCGGTTACAAAATTACATAGAGTTATATATAGAGCTTTTATGTTTGGTATGGTGACACATCTAGATGTACTTCACCAATATTGATCAAATGGTCTTGGTCCATTGGATATTTAGGTCACAGGAGCTAAAAATACATTTTTGCATTTAAAACTTCAAAAGTCGTATTGTCTGAAACCCCAGTACCCGGGGCTTAACTATTTGGCACAAAGCATCATATCTACAAGTCCTCTATCATGATTGTTTAAATTATGTCCCTGGGGTTAAAAACGACCCCGCCTCAGAGTCACAAAATTACATAGTTATACATGTATCCGGTCAGCTGCATATCTAGGTCACAGGAGCTAAATAAAGATCGCTTCAATAAAAACTTAATAAATCTTCTACGTGAAATCTTCAAAAATCTTCTTGTCAAATAGGCCAGCTTCTTGAGTCACAAATTTTACTGAAATATTTTCTTAAATGTTCTTCTGTCAATATTGTTCAAATCATTGCCCAGGCCATATACTCAACGATTGGTACAATCATATTGTCACAATTTCTCAGCTTTCCAAGACATTTTACATTTACATATCAGTTGTTCCATGTGAGCGATTGAGGGCCGTATACGGCTCTTGTCTATAATTGATATACAGTGAAACCCCTCTAAACCGGAACCTCTAAATACCGGAATTCTCTCTAAACCGGACAAAAACTTTGGTCCCGTTTTCAACCCTTCTTTAGTTTAACCCATTACACCATTAATGTGCCTTTTATGCCTTTGCTTTATTCCTTCAATATGTATCATCAGAACTATTTTTTATATTCTAGCTGATGATAGCTTAAAGCATGTTGAAAGTAAAGCAGAATGCGCCTTAAGGCGCATTCTGCTTTACTTTCAACCTGCTTTAAGTTATCAGCTATATTCCATACTAGACACATGCTATAGGTTAAAACCCCTCTAAACCGGAAACCCCTCTAAACCGGACATCTATGTTGTCCCCATACATATCCGATTTAGAGGGGTTTCACTGTATTTAAGTTTGTGAAAAATTAAGTGTAGTAAGTGAATTACTCTAAAATTGATTTCATTTCATTTTGAATAATGCGCATTTTGGCGTCAACAAATTTTCGAAAATGAAATATTGACATTATACATTTAAATATAAATACTTCAACGACCTTATACATATGTATGAATGATAAAATAAAAAATTATGTTTCCCATGCCCAGATAGCGAAGTGTAGATATTTTCTGTCATGAAAAAATATGAATTATTAAAATATCAGACATGTAGAGCTATGATGGCGTTTAGAACATTACATTATTGTGCGATAAGGCTTATAATAAACACAATCATTGTTTTAAATTATCAATTAAAAGTCGTGATCAATATGTGTAAAACTCGTTTACATATCGAATTGTATAATACATTTTTAATGGTTTAACCTTTCAATGAATAATCGTGATCACGCTGTCTCTAGATATCTCGTTTATATGTTGAATTGTGATTTTTATTATCTTTTCAATGGAGCAATAATGGTGCTCTGTAATTATGAACCATACTGATGTATTATTGCACTTATCATTTCGGCCAGGTGGTCACTGCTTATATATCTAGCTCGTTTATAATTTGAATTGTGATATTGCATTAACCTTTTCACCTCGATACTTTATCGTTTGTTTCCACTTTCATCGCTTTTGCGTGAAATATTATTTCAAAGTAAGATTTAAACCAGTTTTACCGAAGAAATATCTAACCGAGTTTGTGAAAATTTGGATGCTGATGAGACGCCGTGTAACCCAAATGTAAACTTTGGAAATAGCAGATACCCACGCATACAATATACGTGTCAACACGTTTTAGGATGAAAAACCACACAGCCTATATATGAACCATGCCATGACAAAACCTGACTTATTGCAAAATTATATGAGCGTGCCATGACAAAACCTGACTTATTGCAAAATTATATGAGCATGACAAAACCTGACTTATTGCAAAATTATATGTGCATGCCATGATAAAACCTGACTTATTGCAAAATTATACGAGCATGCTATGAGAAAACCTGACTTATTGCAAAATTATATGAGCATGCCATGACAAAACCTGACTTATTGCAAAATTATACGAGCATGCCATGAGAAAACCTGACTTATTGCAAAATTATATGAGCACGCCATGGCAAAACCTGACTTATTGCAAAATTATATGTGCATGCCATGATAAAACCTGACTTATTACAAAATAATATGAGTATGCCATGATAAAACATGACTTATTACAAAATTATATGAGCCGTTCCATGACAAAATCTGCCTTATTGCATTGCTACATTGTACAGACTAAGTGCCGTTGCCATCTCTGGCTCTGTATCTGAGTTTGATCTAGACTACCAAATGTCGTATGTGATACAACTACATGAAATGCTTTAGATGCATATGGGTGTCAAACAGTGTAGATCAATGCCAGCCGCCGCGTCAAAGTTTGAGACCCGCAATCATCTAAAGCATTTTATGTAGCAGTATAATATACAGTATTTGGCAGTGTATACCAAACTCCCATATAGAGCCTGGGATGACAACGGTGCTTGGTACAGTGGAGAATCTGTTATTCTTTCCCGTTTAAACGCAAACGTACGCAAACGCAAAGCACTAAAACGTAAAATAGAACAACTTTTGGACAAATCTGATAATTCTTGTTTATCTTGGTGGCAAACAGTTTGGAGCCTGATCAGACGCCGGGTTACCCGGCGTCTGATCTGGCTCCAAACTGTTTGCACTGCAAATAATAGTTTTAGCATAAACGCGTTTATTGGGAAAGAATAACAGATTCTCCACTGTATGTACAATGCTGCAATGCAATAAGGCAGGTTTTATAATGACACGGCTCATATTATTTAATCATACTTGTATTTCATATTTCTTTTTATGGTAAGAAGCTTAGATTTTTTAATAACGCAATTAGAAGATTAATAGTTCCTGTTTTATTGTTAATTAAATGTATTACACTTTTTGCAGGATATCTACAGAATTGTATCGCCAGTGCCATATTGCACGTATTTTATTGTTTGTAATTGACCAATGGCACATGTTGTTGCCAATAAATTTGAGTGAGTTTTTGTTGAGTTTTGAGATGCTGTATAACTTGACAAGGCGCCTTCTCGTGATATGTGAAACCTCTGCAGAGAAATAAATCTAATTTTTGCCGTCACTTCAAACACACCAAAATAAAGTCAATGTGTTGTTTTCAAGTTTAACTCTTTTATCGTAGTAATGATCCTCTCGCACTCATCTGATACCATTTTGATTGAACAGGCTCGTGCAAGTTGTTTTCTTTCTCACGCAGGCTTAACCCTTCACAGTCTTACTCCGTATACAGCAGTTGTTTGCAAACAGTTTGGATCCTGATCAGACGCCGCGTAGGGATCAGGATCCAAACTGTTTGACACCCATTACATTACGTCTTAAATGAAAAACTGTTTTAGAATTTAAGAAATGACAGCAGACGACAATTTATTAAAGCATATGCCGTGATGGCAGTAAATGGGTAAATTAATTACCATCTGTGCTTTGTAAGGTATTCGAATATCAAAAGAAGTCGAAATGTGAACAGTGTTCGCTCGTGATTTATGTTCTTACATTAACCCCTTCACTGTTATGACATCACCTGCATGCTTTGAACAATTAATGTCTGCTTTTTTCTCAAATTCAGATTTCAGGCAATTTGAAATATTGATACGAGTGTCAAAATAGTTGGATCCTCACGCGACTGTTTGCAAATATGCATTGAAATCGGCGAAAAGCAATGGATGGGGTTAAAATCTGTTGTGATTTAGAGAAATAATTCAGCTCACCCTATTAAAAAACCCTCTGTGCACGTAATCGGACCCCTGGGACGTCAGGCTCACGTCCTATCGCATGTATCCCTTTCCACGTCATTATGACGTCATATAACCCGTCTAACTTTTTCTCTTCTCGCAAACACATCTCTGCTTTATTTTCTAAACAAAACCCCCAGAAGTTTAGAGAATTGCGATGACTTGTTTGGATCCCGAACAGACGCTGCCTGAATAAAACCTTTCCATCAAACAAAACTATAAACTTCGTACACTCGAGTCAAATAATTCCTTCATTTTCGTGACGTCATCTGCTTTTAACATGTGTCGTCTGCTTAATATATTGCAGACTTCAGACTTTTTGACTACAAAAACATGAATACGAGTGTTAAACAGAAACAGAAAAATCTTTTATTTCCATGCCCGGTTACACTTGGTAACAACAGGGCTCTATATAGCCCAGTATTTACATTTCATGGGTATGAACATAATAAATATATAAATATCAATGTCATGCACAGTGTTTTTAAAGGTGATCAGTAATAATGGTCTATACATAGGTATACCGTTTTGAGTAGTGTACGATTGTGGGAAAGCTTGACAGTCTACCTACTAAACGTAGGAAAGGAAAGATATTGGATCCTGATCAGACACAGCGTTACGTGGCGTCTGATCAGGATTCAAACTGTTTGGAAATAACCATTGTACTGGGGATGGGTTAGCACCACGGTCATTTCAAAAAGTGAAAAGCAGGTGAAAACATGTCATCTAACCTGGGTGTACTATAAATGGTCTATAAGACTGAGTACTTAAAAGAAATAAAGAAAACTTTCAAATGCAGAGTTTAATTATCACGATTCAGTATATTACGAAGCTCGACCAATGATTCAATGACAGAATACAGTAAACACAGGGCTGCCATTTCTCCGGATTTTTCCTAAATCTTCGGATTTTTTTCTAGTAAATTATATATTAAAGCAGACTGAAAGTAAAGCAGAATGCGCCTTACGGCGCATTCTGCTTTACTTCCAGTCTTCTTTAAGCAGCCACGTGTCAAAACAACTAGAAACAGGCGATGGGGTAAAGGTACGGTTCGTAAAATCGCTCTTGAAAAATCTTAGGATATTTCACGTCAACTTATGGTAGCCCTGTAAACACTCTGTTTAATCAAAAAAGGCATCCCGTAAGCTTCCTGGCATAGGCGGCAGTCATAGTGTCCTTGTCCAGTCTGTTCTTGCAGCACTTAATCAGTTCAACTGGCTTCACTCATGTTGCACTCCAGCCGGCCAGTGCCGTGCAATGTAAGTTGTTGTGGTCCTGGGGATCGTTCTCCGTCAATCCTTCAAAACAACTTTTATTACAACCACTAAAACGAAATTTAACTATAGTATATAAAAGACGTGTGACAACTTAAAGTGTTTACTTCCATCTTTCTTAACCCTTTCCCAAATAGAAGCGACTTTTAGCGTATTCAATCTATTCCTCCGCTGAAGAAAATAGTTCCAGTTTATACACTCATGAACAATTAACATAACAAATATTTTATATAGCCTAGCAGATGGTAGTTTAAAACAGACTGGAAGTAAAGCAGAATGTGCCTTAAGGATTCTGCTTTACTTTCAACCTGCTTTAAGTGATCACCTGTATTTAATGTTATAAACGAGTTATTGGGTAAAGGGTTAAAACATACACCTTCCAACTTTCCAACTTTTATTCACATATGCTTAAGTCTCACGGATAGTGAGAAACATTAGCATTATAGTTATAACTCAAAGTAACATTGGACAACAAAAGTAAACAATATAAGGGTGAGCGGCTACACACAGTTTTATACCAGGGCTCCAGAAAAGAGGTAATAAACTGAACAAATCCAAGATTTCATACACATTTCAGCACCAAATCCCTTAATGTAACCACTCGCCCAAATCGTCTCGAAGAGACTATTCTAATGAATAGTGACACCACATGGTTTAATGCAGAAATAAAGACTTTATTCGTTTTGAGTTATTAGTTCAATTAATTTTCGTTTACTTGGTCTCGTTCTATTCTAGTTTGATAATCAATATATTTCAGTCTTAAGTTATTAAACGTTGGACAAACAAGTAAATAGTGATATTCATGTGAATCATCTCCGATATCTGTACAATATATACATGTCCGCTCATTGTAAGGTGTATTATGCCAGCGGTCTGTTTCAATAGGAAGTCGATTATTTAATAATATTTTAACCAAAATAATTAGGTAACTCGTCTAAATAACAACTGCGGCCACAGTTTTGTTTTATGTATTTATGAATACTGGAATCTGATGTTCGGTTAATGTCTGAGTGCCAGTTTTGTAAAAATATATCTTTAAGTTTTCGATTAGATGCTTTTATAAGTCATTTGGAACTAACAAAGCTTTGACTGTACCAGATTCCAGAAAAGCCAGTATTACAAAGATACTGTTTAGTATTTTCTAGCCACTGTAATTTAATTTTATTTTTGGAATGTAGTGTGTATATTGTGAGATATAGTTTTGATGCTAATTTTGTATTTTGATTTGTAGATAAATTTTCAATGAGTCGGGTCCCATATGCAATAACCCTGTTTTTTATATTAAGTATTAACGGGGACCTTACACGTGTAGTTAACAGAATTCCGTGGTGGTAAGAGGGGGTTTTCTTAACTGTTTAGTTCTCCAGTGGCGCTTACGAATGAACAAAAACAAATCAAACAAAACTTTTCTGTATCTATTGAATGTACATCGATGAGATGTAAATACAAATTATATCTATAGTTCCACCAATACAATTTGAAAATACAAAAGTGTATATATATTTCAGGGCTGCCATTTCTCCGGATTTTTCCTAAATCTTTGGATTTTTATTCTAGCAGATGGTAACTTAAAATAAGCTGAAAGTAGAGCAGAATGCGCCTTACGGCGCATTCTGCTTTACTTTAACCTTTTTTAAGAATGCATGTGTCTTCCAAACAAAAAACAGACTATGGGGTAAAGGTACGATTTGTAAAATTACGTCTGAAAAATTGAACATTTGAAATCTTAGGAATTTTATGATCAACTAGTGGCAGCCCTGACATTTTGCCAACAACTTGGACTCAAATTAAAGTTTTTGATTTTGATCACTGCGATCAGACGCCGCGCTATCAAACTGCTTACAAATATTAGTGTTGTTGAGCATGGCGGTGAAATTGGTTTATAATGCACAAATGAAAAGAAATGTCAGATCAATCTTCACTGTCGTCATCTGTAGTCATTTTAAAGTTTCACCATTTTAGTTCATCCTATCACTGCCATGGTGGAATCAATTTCAAACAGTTATCGTCTACTTTTATTTGTAAATAAGCAATGTCATGACGTGGAAAATATACAACCGCCAAAGCGAATTTTATTGTGACGTCTTTAGAATGCACCAACAACCTCCGTTGAAAAACGGGCTATCATTGGGATTAAGGAATAATGTTAATTATTACGAGGCATGAGTCGGCTCCAGATAAGAGAGAGTAAACTAAAAATAATCCAACATCATCATAAAAACTATGGTGTAACTACTTATCAGAATCATTTTGAAGAGACGATTCTAATGCGAAGCCTCGCCAAAGGATTTAATCCAGAAATAAATATTTGAATTTTTGATATAGATCTACTCACCTGGGGTCCGTTTCATAAAACTTCCTACGACAAGAACGATCGTAAGTCAAAACTTTGAAATATATTTGCTTTCTAATTTCTCTATCTAATCCTGTCTTGTAACATCTATTTAGAATCATCTTTTCAAGACGATTCCACAGAGATGTTACAAGACAGGATTAGACGGGTAAATAAATGTAAATGGGGATCTTTATAATCTGAGTGAAAAGAGTGAAGACTCTTACCAGAGGGCTCCTAGAAAAGTACCCCATGGCTTATATCCACACTGCTTGTCATTCAACCATTCAGCATGGTTGAATGACAAGCAATTTCTACGGTTTACAAATTGATACCACATTTGCCTATATTTCTGTATAAAAAGATGGAAATTTTAATTCCTAAACAAGTGCACAGTTTCTTTTTCGTGTCAGTATAGTATAATACTTTTTTATGTGCAGGGGATCCATGTGAATTATAAGATTCAAGATTTTATTCATATCAAACCAGACGGTCACATACCCATGTGGCAACATTTACATAATGATATGACAGACAAAGTCACAAATGCAAATATATAAATAAATAGGCATACAAAGCTTATTCTCAATCACAAAACCATATACATGTATGTCTTATGTAGACGAAGTGCGTGCAGTAATTATACAAGAACTCAGGGACAGTACTTATCCTTGAGGCACGTTACTAAAGACAACCTGTCTCAATGCGTTGTAAGACGATTTGTGAACTTCGTTAGACAAGAAACCCTCTTTAAAAGGCGACACTGCCACTGATTCATTTCAATTACTGCATACAAAATTACAAATACATAATGTGTAAATAACATAATAACTAATCAGTACCGTAAATCAAACCTAAACACCAGGTTTTAAGTTCGACAACATGTTCATATCGTACCTGCAATACAGTATTAGCAACGAGTGGTCGAAAATGAGTTTGGGTAATACAAGAATTCTTTAGTAAGCTTTGGAAATAGCAGATACCCACGCATACAATATACGTGTCAACACGTTTTAGGATGAAAAACCACACAGCCTATATATGAACCATGCCATGACAAAACCTGACTTATTGTAAAATTATATGAGCATGCCATGACAAACCGGACTTATTGCAAAATTATATGAGCATGCCATGACAAAACCTGACTTATTGCAAAATTATATGAGCATGACAAAACCTGACTTATTGCGCAATTATATGTGCATGCTATGATAAAACCTGACTTATTGCAAAATTATACGAGCATGCCATGAGAAAACCTGACTTATTGCAAAATAATATGAGCATGCCATGGCAAAACCTGACTTATTGCAAAATTATATGTGCATGCCATGATAAAACCTGACTTATTGCAAAATAATATGAGTATGCCATGGCAAAACCTGACTTATTGCAAAATAATATGAGTATGCCATGATAAACCCTGACTTATAACAAAATTATATGAGCCGTTCCATGACAAAATCTGCCTCATTGCATTGCTACATTGTACAGACTAAGTGCCGTTGCCATCTCTGGCTCTGTATCTGAGTTTGATCTAGACTACCAAATGTCGTATGTGATACAACTACATGAAATGCTTTAGATGCATATGGGTGTCAAACAGTGTAGATCAATGCCAGCCGCCGCGTCAAAGTTTGAGACCCGCAATCATCTAAAGCATTTTATGTAGCAGTATAATATACAGTATTTGGAAGTGTATACCAAACTCCCATATAGAGCCTGGGATGACAACGGTGCTTGGTACAGTGGAGAATCTGTTATTCTTTCCCGTTTAAACGCAAACGTACGCAGACGCAAAGCACTAAAACGTAAAAAAGAACAACTTTTGGACAAATCTGATAATTCTTGTTTATCTTGGTGGCAAACAGTTTGGAGCCTGATCAGACGCCGGGTTACCCGGCGTCTGATCAGGCTCCAAACTGTTTGCACTGCAAATAATAGTTTTAGCATAAACGCGTTTATTGGGAAAGAATAACAGATTCTCCACTGTATGTACAATGCTGCAATGCAATAAGGCAGGTTTTATAATGACACGGCTCATATTATTTAATCATACATGTATTTCATATTTCTTTTTATGCTAAGAAGCTTAGATTTTTTAATAACGTAATTAGAAGATTAATAGTTCCTGGTTTTTTTTGTAAATTAATTGTATTACACTTTTTGCAGGATATCTACAGAATTGTATCGCCAGTGCCATATTGCACGTATTTTATTGTTTGTAATTGACCAATGGCACATGTTGTTGCCAATAAATTTGAGTGAGTTATAGTTGAGTTTTGAGTTGCTGTATAACTTGACAAGGCGCCTTCTCGTGATATGTGAAACCTCTGCAGAGAAATAAATCTAATTTTTGCCGTCACTTCAAACACACCAAAATAAAGTCAATGTGTTGTTTTCAAGTTTAACTCTTTTATCGTAGTAATGATCCTCTCGCACTCATCTGATACCATTTTGATTGAACACGCTCGTGCAAGTTGTTTTCTTTCTCACGCAGGCTTAACCCTTCTCAGTCTTACTCCGTATACAGCAGTTGTTTGCAAACAGTTTGGATCCTGATCAGACGCCGCGTAGGGATCAGGATCCAAACTGTTTGACACCCATTACATTACGTCTTAAATGAAAAACTGTTTTAGAATTTAAGAAATGACAGCAGACGACAATTTATTAAAACATATGCCGTGATGGCAGTAAATGGGTAAATTAATTACCATCTGTGCTTTGTAAGGTATTCGAATATCAAAAGAAGTCGAAATGTGAACAGTGTTCGCTCGTGATTTATGTTCTTACATTAACCCCTTCACTGTTATGACATCACCTGCATGCTTTGAACAATTAATGTCTGCTTTTTTCTCAAATTCAGATTTCAGGCAATTTGAAATATTGATACGAGTGTCAAAATAGTTGGATCCTCACGCGACTGTTTGCAAATATGCATTGAAATCGGCGAAAAGCATTGGATGGGTTAAAATCTGTTGTGATTTAGAGAAATAATTCAGCTCACCCTATCAAAAACCACTCTGTGCACGTAATCGGACCCCTGGGACGTCAGGCTCACGTCCTATCGCATGTAACCCTTTCCACGTCATTATGACGTCATGTAACCCGTCTAACTTTTTCTCTTCTCGCAAACACATCTCTGCTTTATTTTCTAAACAAAACCCCAGAAGTTTAGAGAATTGCGATGACTTGTTTGGATCCCGATCAGACGCTGCCTGAATAAAACCTTTCCATCAAACAAAACTATAAACTTCGTACACTCGAGTCAAATAATTCCTTCACTTTCGTGACGTCATCTGCTTTTAACATGTGTCGTCTGCTTAATATATTGCAGACTTCAGACTTTTTGACTACAAAAACATGAATACGAGTGTTAAAGATATTGGATCCTGATCAGACACAGCGTTACGTGGCGTCTGATCAGGATTCAAACTGTTTGGAAATAACCATTGTACTGGGGATAGGTTAGCACCACGGTCATTTCAAAAAGTGAAGAGCAGGTGAAAACATGTCATCTAACCTGGGTGCCCCTACTATAAATGGAACACAATATAAGTCTATAAGACTGAGTACTTTAAAGAAATAAAGAAAACTTTCAAATGCAGAGTTTATCACGATTCAGTATATTACGAAGCTCGACCAATGATTCAATGACAGAATACAGTAAACACAGGGATGCCATTTCTCCAATTTTTTCCTAAATCTTCGGATTTTTTTCTAGTAAATTATAGCTTAAAGCAGACTGAAAGTAAACCAGAATGCGCCTTAAGGCACATTCTGCTTTACTTCCAGTCTTCTTTAAGCAGCCACGTGTCAAGAAAACTAGAAACAGGCGATGGGGTAAAGGTACGGTTCGTAAAATCGTTGTTAAACGTTGGACAAACAAGTAAATAGTGATATTCATGTGAATCATCTCCGATATCTGTACAATATATACATGTCCGCTCATTGTAAGGTTTATTATGCCAGCGGTCTGTTTCAATAGGAAGTCGATGATTTCGGGTGAAGTATTTAATAATATTTTTACCAAAATAATTAGGTAACTCGTCTAAATAACAACTGCGGCCACAGTTTTGTTTTATGTATTTATTAATACTGGAATCTGGTGTTCGGTTAATGTCTGAGTGCCAGTTTTGTAAAAATATATCTTTAAGTTTTCGATTAGATGCTTTTATAAGTCATTTGGAACTAACAAAGCGTTGACTGTACCAGATTCCAGAAAAACCAGTATTACAAAGATACTGTTTAGTATTTTCTAGCCACTGTAATTTAATTTTATTTTTGGAATGTAGTGTGTATATTGTGAGATATAGTTTTGATGCTAATTTTGTATTTTAATTTGTAGATAAATTTTCAATGAGTCGGGTCCCATATGCAATAACGCTGTTTTTTATATTAAGTATTAACGGGGACCTTACACGTGTAGTTAACAGAATTCAGTGGTGGTAAGAGGGAGTTTTCTTACATGTTACTGTTTAGTTCTCCAGTGACGCTTACGAATGAACAAAAACAAATCAAACAAAACTGTTCTGTATCTATTGAATGTGCATCGATGAGGTGTAAATACAAATTATATCTATAGTTCCACCAATACAATTTGAAAATACAAAATTGTATATATATTTCAGGGCTGCCATTTCTCCGGATTTTTCCTAAATCTTCGGATTTTTATCCTAGCAGATGGTAGCTTAAAACAGGCTGAAAGTAAGCAGAATGCGCCGTAACCTTTTTTAAGAATTCATGTGTCTTCCAAACAAGAAACAGACTATGGGGTAAAGGTACGATTTGTAAAATTACGTCTGAAAAATTGAACATTTGAAATCTTAGGAATTTTATGATCAACTAGCGGCAGCCCTGACATTTTGCCAACAACTTGGACTCAATTTAAAGTTTTTGATTTAGATCACTGAGATCAGACGCCGCGCTATCAAACTGCTTACAAATGTTAGTGTTGTTGAGCATGGCGGTGAAATTCATATATAATGCACAAATGAAAAGAAATGTCAGATCAATCTTCACTGTCGTCATCTGTAGTCATTTTAAAAGTTTCACCATTTTAGTTCAACCCTATCACTGCCATGATGGAATCAATTTCAAACAGTTATCGTCTACTCTTATTTGTAAATAAGCAATGTCATGACGTGGAAAATATACAACCGCCAAAGCGAATTTTATTGTGACGTCTTTAGAATGCACCAACAACCTCCGTTGAAAAACGGGCTATCATTGGGATTAAGGAATAATGTTAATTATTACGAGGCATGAGTCGGCTCAAGATAAGAGAGAGTAAACTAAAAATAATCCAACATCATCATAAAAAACTATGGTGTAACTACTTATCAGAATCATTTTGAAGAGACGATTCTAATGCGAAGCCTCACCAAAGGATTTAATCCAGAAATAAATATTTGAATTTTTGATATAGATCTACTCACCTGGGGCCCGTTTCATAAAACATCCTACGACAAAAACGATCGTAAGTCAAAACTTTGAAATATATTTGCTTTCTAATTTCTCTATCCAATCCTGTCTTGTAACATCTATTTAGAATCATCTTTTCAAGACGATTCCACAGAGATGTTACAAGACATGATTAGATGGGTAAATAAAATTTTATGTAAATGGGGATCTTTATAATCTGAGTGAAAAGACTGAAGACTCTTACCAGAGGGCTCCTAGAAAGGTACCACATGACTTATATTCACACTGCTTGTCATTCAACCATTCAGAATGGTTGAATGACGAGCAATTTCTACGGTTTAGAGTTAATTACATTGAACCCTAGTTGCCTAGTTCAAACAGTGAAGACCAATGCCAGAGAGCTCCTAGAATGCCCCCCCCCCCCCCCCACACACACACATACCTGGCGTGGATCTTCTCCGTCTGAAAATCATACATTATACATTTGCAATCAACTTATTGAATCCGATCTAATTCGTCCTATACAAAAATAAACATACGATAAACGAAATATTCATATTCGGACCTGCTCGTTTAATCATCGGGCCATTTTCGTGAGGGCATCTTCAGCCACCGTGTGACCTTCGGCTGAATTTCTCGGGCTTTTGCAGCAACTTCGTGAGCGATGTCAAAATCTTTTGTTGTCAAAAAATTGCCGAAGGACCTTGCGAAGGTTCATTTTCGTGTTGACTCCGTGTGTTCATTTTACCCTTCGTAGACCGTCGTGTGGGCATCTTGTCAAATCGTGACGCATTCATCTTTCTCTCCAGTAATCATCGGTGCCATCGGGAATTTTTCTCCTCACGAAGACAATACGTAGGTCTCACGAAGCTCTCCGACGGTCTTAGGAAGGCAACATGACATGATGTCGTGAAGCTATCGTATTATAGTACGATGGTATTGAGATGAGACTACGGGGTGATCGAAAACAACATAATGACGAGTGACAAACAGTTTGAACTAAGATCAGACGCCGCCGCGTTACAGACACTTTCCCTAACACATTACCCCATAAATACGTCTTTTTACGCCTCTATTTTTTACTCCATTGAAGAAAATAGTTTAACTCATTCACCCCTGAAACTTTTAATGGATAATTCCAATTTCAAAAATGTCTAGTTCTTTTGTGACTATTTAGAGTTGATTTTAAAATAACAATACTATTTCAAAATGACAAACAGTGTAGACCCTGATCATAGGGCTCCTTAAGGAGCCCTCTGACCAGGGTCTTCAGTGCTTGCATAGGGCATGTGTAATGCTCGTGTTCACTGCTTGTAAATGACGAGTATACTCGTCGCTAGGGTTGAATGTGTTAACTTTATACAGTCGTGAATTCATGTGACAGGGCCTCCATTTCTCCGGATTTTCCCGAAACCTTCGGATTTTTATCCTAGCAGGTGGTAGCTTTAAACAGGCTGAGGGTAAAGCAGAATTCGCATTTAGGCGCATCCTGCTTTACCTTCAACTTGCTTTTAGTGGCCACGTGTCTAGAAATTGACTTTGGGGTGAACGGTTAAATGTACCAATTGTAAAATTGCGTTTGATTTAAAGATGAAATTTGGGAATCTTAGGATTTTTCATGATCAACTTGTGGCAGCCCTGATGTGCACCATATCAACGGTTCTTTCAATCTCTATAGGATTTCTCTCTCAGTATGTGGCCGAGACTGAAAAGAGAAATCCGGGAGATAATCGATGGTACCGATATCTGTTGCTTGATCCGTAGACGGGTATGTTCTATTTGTATTGACTGGCTTTTTAGATCGTACGCGTTTTAGCTCTACCTTTTTCCAATTACTAATACATTTTAGAGCTATATTTTGTTTCAATAACCTCATTTTAAGTTCTTACATGTGATTATTTTCAAATTCATCAAAATGAACATAGCAGCCGACTGTTAGATGATTTTTGATGAACACGCAGTGCTATGAAAGCCATTCACGTTTGCATTTTATTTTTTTAATCAAGTGGAGCCAATATTGTTTACATTATTGCTAGGTGAGAGCGCTAATCCTTCTTTAATCGTTCTTTCTCAAGCTTAGGACTGACAGGTAACAGCATTTGAATGTTAAAACAATTTTTATTCATATAATGTACTTAAACAATCAATGAGTGAGGAAGCTCTGCGATCTTTATAAACAGGTGACAGTTAATTAACGAATGCCCAATCAAGATTCTAATTGCAGAGTAAATCTTCAGTTCAGTTTTATAAGGTCTATTCCACATTGACAAAAAAATGGATCAGTTAATGTTGTTGTTGTTTTTGTTTTTGTTTTTTTTAAAATCCAATTTTAGTAACTTTAGCAGTAACCGTATATTTAGTAGAGCTTAAAGACATTACTCTAGACCAAGCTTGTGTGGTAACACCTCGCATTGTAGAAAGTTTGAGTCAAAGCATGGAGCCCATGCACTTCTGGCTTAGAATCATTCAGGGGTCTCATTTGAGGCCCACATCTAATATTTGATAGCTTGGTTAGTAAAACCCATCGAAAAAACCTATTGAGATCTATTATGTAAGGGCCCCTATTCAAAGCTTCAGATGGCTGAGCCGTTGCCTGAACAATTTTCTCATGCTCTACCTGTATTTTCACACCAAGTGAGAACAATGGGGGTCAATGAATGGACTTGGGTAATGTCTTTAATCAGAGGAATACGGTCCAACTCTGCCAATTTCCAACTTGGCCCAGTCCATCTCGACTAATTCTAATTAATAGACCAGCTGGGTCAACAAATAAGATAAATGTTCACTTAAATGGTTGTTGTTGTCCTCATGCTTAGTCGGTTATAAAGCTTTGCAGCTAAGCTGCTTATGTTTATTGTTTTTTGTCTTGCCGACTTAAAATAAATTTGTTTTAATTTGATTTGAGTTCCATTTAGAGTTAGAAAAGACCAAAGCAGTATTGCCATAAGATACCAATTAAAGTAACTTGATAAGCATCTCGTTTTATCAGAACCCAAACAGTTTGTCACTCTGATGCCATTCTCAAAGATTTAGAATGCAGATTTAGACCAGTATATCATTGTAGATTGCAGGTTTAGATTTATAATATCATTCTATAAGCAAACAGAGAAGTTTACGGTGCTCATGAATTTATGATGGTATATAGGCTATATATATATATTGTGGAACTATTTCAGGGCGTTTTGCTACCTGGATTTTCACTACCCTAGCATGTTTGCTACCTTGTGGCTCTCACGGCTGGTCTTTTCACTACCTAGACTTTTTCGCTACTCAGTTTATTTTTCACACCTCTTATTTACAAATATGCAGGCGCCGTGCGCCCACATAATGGATTATGATTTATTGATCTGGGTCCGAACTAAAGTGAAGAAATGGGACAGGTTTTATTTACTTATCTGGATCCATACTAACGGACAGAAATAAAAAATAATTTTTACAAAATATTTGCACAGTCTTACTTTCCGAACCACTTGTTTGATTTTGATTTATTAATCTGTCTCCAAACCAATGGAATCATCATACTTAAAAGTGATTTTTATTTATCTGGATCAAAACTATAACGGACAGAAATCATTTCAATTTTGACAAAATATTTGCATAGACTCCATGCGTTCACATTAGACATTTCTATTCCTTAATTTGGATCCAAACCAATGGAATCACCATATAAGTGATTAAAGTTAATAATCTGGATCTACCTACGGACACAAATAATTACAATTTTGACGAAATTTTGCTCAGGCGCCACGCGTCCACACCAAAGAATTTTATTTACTAATCTGGATCCAAATCAATGCTAGCTTAGTATAAGAGGTTTTTATTGAATAATCTGGACCAATACTAACATAACGTAAGGGGTTAATTATTAATCTGGATCCCAAGAATGGAAATAAATAGAAAATATTTTTATATACTAATCTGCATCCAAACTAACCATGATTATTATAATTTTGACAAAATATTTGTGCAGACCCAATGCGTCAACATGAGCCATTTTTAGCTCACCTGAGCCGAAGGCTCAAGGTGAGCTATTGTGACCGCTCATTGTCCGTAGTCCGTCTGTCCGTCTGTCCGTTCACTTTTACTTCAAACGACATCTCCTCTGAACCCGGGGATTGTAGGGCGGATTCAAACTGCTCATGATGTTCCTTGGATGCTTCTCTACAGAAGTTGTCTAAATGAAAGAGAAAAAGCAAAAACTCTGCTTGAAAAAGCAAAAAAGCAAAAATTTTTAAAAAATCTTCTTGCTAAAAACTACTAGGCCCTAAGCTTTGATATTTTTACAGTAGAATCTCCTGGTCGATCCCTCTATAGTTTGTTAAAATGAAATCCCTAGGGTCACACTTGACGCCACCCTGCACAGTTTAAGTGCTGCTCTAGGCAGGTTTTACAGTATTTTTGATGAAGCAAAAGCAGAACTGTATTTTACCTGAGTTACTCTTAATATACTAAGGGCAAATAGCCAATATTTGCAAACATTTTGGATCCAGATCAGATGCAACATAATGCTGCATCTAATTTGGATCCAAACTATTGGTACTCATTTACCAACTGAACATGTTCTAAATTCTTTTTTTTGTCACTTTTCGCATACAGTAGGTTTTAAGCAGATATCATTTCAGTCTGGTAAGGGTAAGCCTTCAGAGCAGTTGCTAATTCTACCATACTACCCAGTATTTGACCTCAGCCACTGAACTGATGGTCTTAGCTGAACATGTTGTCTGCTAAAGTTTATAAATGGTTTAGTCTGCTTCATACTTAGAGAAACAGGGTCTGGAAGTGATCCACTGACAGTTATGTAATTATGTCTTTTGCCATATTTATACATATGTTTAATATTCAAAATATGTATAGCAGACAGCAATTCAGCATAATAAGAGTTAGACCCTAGCCAAATTTCCTACTGGCAGAGTTACATAACTGAACTCTGGTCAGCTGATGAGGTTGCATATGGTGGTGTCTGCTATATATTTATGCCCTGCAGTTGGGGGCATATTGTTTTTGTCTGTCTGCTTTTTTGTCTGTTTGTCCATTTGTTTGTCTGTCAGTCCACAACTTTAATCTTAGCCATAACTTTGTTAAAGTTAGAAACTTTATAACTTTGGTCATGTCGTACAAAGGTCAATGTCAATTTTGAGATATTTCCCAGTGTCATATTTTCTTGTCTTTGAGATAACTCCAGTTCTACTGATGTTAACCCATTACCCCATACATATGCCTTTTTACGCCTTTAATTTATTCCTCCTCTAAAGAAAATAATTCCACTTTATATAGTCATAAACATGTAAGATATAAGAAATAGTATCTATATCTTAGTAGATGATAACTTAAAGCAGGTTGAAAGTAAAGCAGAGTGCGCAATAAATAATCATATGGAAATACATGTAGCTTGATAAGAAGAAGTGTCATGGATAAGGGCTATAACTCTGCCAACAATATTTTTTTAAGTTATTCCAATTTGTCATGTTTTTTTTGTCTGGAAGATAATTCCATTTACAGCTATATTAAAATGTTGTCTTGCCTATTAAGCTAAGGCACAATGACCTCAGGTGAGCGAATTAAGGGCCATGGCCCTCTTGTTATTTATTAATCTGGTTCCAAACCATTGGAATCTAAATCATAAAAGAGAATTTTATTTATTTACTCTTCTTAATGCGGAAAATGATTTACTGGTGGAATTTTTGCGAAAGCTGATCTGCATCACACAAAGAAATGTAATGGCATAAAATTAAAATTTCAGAAACGCCTTTAAAAATTGACAACTGCTAATTTCATTTTCAACTGCATTTTCAGATCATTGAACTTTTTAATTTCAACATTTTAAATGCTTGTATATTACGCCAATTTAAAAGTACTAAGGGTAAAAGAAACTAAGAGAAGTAATTAACAAAAAAATAATATTTATAAGTTTGGTAACAAAAATGGGGGTAGCGAAAATATACGGGTAGCGAAACGTCCAGGGTAAAAACACCCTGGGTATCCAACTGACAGGTGCAAACGCATCAGGGTAATCAAATGTCCAGCAACCTAGTGGAACTATTTTCTTCAGTAGAGGAATGAATTAAAGGCGTAAAAAGGCATATTGATTGGGTTATGGGTCAAAGCAAAATAACTCTGCTTCACATTTTTTGCATCAAAGTTATCAGAAAAAACCACCTTCATAGATTTAGCTTAATCTTCTCATGTTTTATAGGGAAAACCATTTAGTAGAACTAACATTTTCTTTTCCCATTACAGCATTCAGTATCCACGACAATGTTTGGTTTTCAGGTAAGTACACAATAATAGCTAGATTTTCTTACTTTTTATAATGAGGCGTGAAATTCAGCTTAACCCATAACCTCATAGTCTGTTGCAGTTTTGAAGACGGTCAACTACTTAAAGCCGGTTTAAAGTTAAGCAGAGTGTGCTTTCTGGCACATTCTGCATTACTTTCAGCCTGCTTTAAGCAACCGGTTGGAACCCATTGACTTTGCCGGTTGCCAAAAAGTCCTAGAAATGACATATATAAAACGCCTGTGAGAGATAGGCTATCTTGGAAAAATCGGACTCTTCGTACCTTTTTTAACAGAATAATTGGGGGCTAGAGCCCCCGAAAAAAATCTTTTATAAATGTATTAGTGACCTTTAATTAGGAATTGTTAAATTCCCTGCATGTTGACAGGTGAGGTTGTTGCTGAAACGTGGCTTAAACAGGCTGAAAGTAAAGCAGAACACTTCTACACAAGCTTTCTGCTTTACTTTGATACTGATTATGGCTTTTGATGTTTAACTCTTTCCTCCCTGAAACTTTAAATGGACAATTCCAGTTTCCATTTTAGTCTAGTCCATTTCTGACTTTTAAGGGTTGTATTTGTCAATGTTTGGTATTATGACAAACAGTGAAGACCCTGATCAGAGGGCTCCTTTCGGAGCCCTCTGATCTGGGTCTTCACTGTTTGCATAGGACAAGTGTACTATCCACATGTGCACTGTTTGAAAAGGACGCCTATATGCGGGACTAGGGTTCAAAGGGTTAAGGCATTTTACGACTTCCAACATCCGGGACACAGTTTCTTTGATTTTATTTTTTATTTCTTTGTTAATGTTCTTCATGTTCTTGTACAGCTATAAATGTTTTGTAATATTTAATGCAGACACTGCACTGACATCATCTGCTTTTAATACGTTGTTGTCTGCTTTTCTCAAATTTGATTTATATACACATGTAGTTATTTTGACTGCAGAAATACTGATATGAGTGACAAAAAGTTTGGACCCTGATCAGACACCACATTACGTGGCATCTGATTAGGGTCCATACTGTTTGCAAGTATTCTTTATACTAGAGATAAGGTCAGGACTAAAAAAGTCTGCTCGTCCGCTCGTCCTGCATGCTTTTCCACTTCTTTGTCTAATGTGCAGGGCAAGTGCATTGCTTGGATTGCCTTCATTGTCTTTTAAGCAGGTCGAGTGACTAAGTTTAGAATTTTTGCCCCCTGAAGGTTAATGACTGGGTTTATAGTGAGCATATTTTCTAACCCTAAATTGCTTCATTTCTTCTATTCACAGAGTAACTACCCCTCCAACTATGGTGGTGCTAACATGGGTTACCCTCCTAGTTCTGGGCCCCCACCCCCAGGGATGGGTGGTTTTGGAGGGCATGGGGCATTTGGTCAGAGTGCATACAACAACCACACGGGCTACAGTGGAGGAATGAGCTATGGTGCTTCTTTTGGTGGTAAGATATTTGTCAAACAGTTACAGTAATCACTCTATTACGACCATTTAACCCTTTACCTCATAGCCTGTTTCTAGTTTTGAAGACAGGTGACTTCTTAAAGCAGGTTGAAACTTAACTTTCAACCTGCTTTAAGCTAACATCTGCCAGGCTATATAAAATGTTTGTAATGGTGATTGTTCATGAGGGTATAAACTGGAACTATTTTCTTCAGCGGAGAAATGAATTAAATGCGCTAAAAGTCGCTTCTATGGGGGAAAGGGTTAAGTACAGTAAAACCTCTCTATAACAACCACTAAAAAAGAAGGCTAATGGATATATAAAATACAGGTGACAGCTTAAAGCAAGGTGACAGTAAAACAGAAAGCTCCTACAGGAGCTTTCTGTTTTACTGTCACCTTGCTTTAAGCAGCCACCTGCCTTAAATGCCTAATAGATAACAGATTTTGATGGCCGTTATAGAGAGGTTGAAATGTAATGTCAATTGATGGTGTGAAAGACAGGAGGAAGCTTAAAGCAAGGTGAAGGTAAAACAGAAAGCTTCTATTGGAGCTTCTTTCACCTTGCCTTAAACATAAAATAATGAACTTAATTTAGTGGTTGTTATAGAGACGACTAAGAGGTTTTACTGTAGTTGTTTGAATTCTTAATAGTTTGGTCATATGCTAATTTTCTTGATATCTAGACTATTTTTATGTCCCCCAGCATCTATAGATGTAGAGGGCATATAGTGATTGTCCTGTCTATCCATCTGTGCGTATGAGGTTAACCAGATTTTACAATTTCTTCTAGCATCAACACCCCTTATTTAAATAACTGGACACCTATACAGTTGTTGCCTTAGACCATGCCTAATCCACTCCCAGCCACAATTTTATTTTGGCATCATTTGGAATTGGAATATTCTAAATGGGCTGTTGCTGCCGGTTAACTAGGTTTTACCCTTTTGTCAAGCATCAAAACTACAGGGTGTCTCAAAATTTCGGGGACCTACAGTAGTAAGTCATTATTCAATAGGATTTAGAAATAAACAAAGCACCATTAGCAGAACAGATACACAAATAAACAAATTTAAGATATCAGTGAGGAAAAAGACAACTATTTCATTTTTGCATGAATTGTCTCCCCTTTAATAAACTGTTGAATTTAGCCTTATTCAACTACATTTGGAACTTTTTTCAATGATTCAAGTGGATTTGTTCAAGTTAAATAGGTCTAACAGTGACATGAGGTTCAATCAATTGATAGAAATTATTTTTCAGAGGTTGTCAAGTTAAGAAATATCACTCATTTGTATGTGTGTTCTAAAAATCACCTTTTCTGGAGCTGTTCGAAAACTATATATGATAAAGTAATAGCTTTGTTGCCATTTTGTCCCTTAAAATGACCCTCATAGAATATTATTTTTACAATAACTTTAAATCTAAGCCGAATGGATGTATCATATTTGACACAAAGTTAATACATAACAATACCTTTCTTTCCATCTATTTTGTTTTGACCATTGACCTTGAAATTTGACCCATGACCTTATGAGATTACCCATGATTCATTTTGGCCTGACTATTTTTATGCTAAAATATGTCATTTTGAGATGATTTTTCACCCTGTTTATACTTTATTATCAGTTACTATAAGAACTGATATTTTCATTAGAACCTAAAATTATGAGCTTTAAACTGTTTATTTATTTTCAACTGAAGCCGTCTAGAAATTCTTGAATTGACAAAATCTGATGTTCAACTTTCTAAAATCACATACGTGTGGTCCTTTTCTCTATAGGAAATAAATATCTGCTTAAATTGTGTATTAGTACTCTATACCATGATGAAATATGAGCAAAAACTATCCATATGTAAAAAAGTTACGGGCCTTTACTTTAGGTCCCCGAAATTTTGGGACACCTTGTACTTACTACAATTCTTTGATACTTGGGCCTTTGATACTTGTTGCCTTGTACCTTTATCAATCCACCCATATCACCCAAACTTGTTTTGACATTGACCTTGACCTAATTTGAATTCAGAGTATTTTAAATGTGCTATTTTCCTGTTAACTAGATTTTTCTGCTTACTAGAACTGGATGCTTAAACAGTTGTTGTCTTGGACCATTACCAATTCACCCAAATTCGCCAACCTCACTTTGACCTTGACCTAATTTGAACTTTAAAAAAATCAGAATATATGTATATTGTCAAGGATGCCCCTTGGGGCATAAGCATTTATTGAATGTTGTCTTTTTTAAAAAAAATTCTTCTTATTCTCAAGATAATGACGAGAGAGTCAAATAGTTTTAATCCTGATAAGATGTCAAATGACTTTGTGTCTCATATGGGTCAAGACTCTTTGTAAGGAAAGTCACAAAGCCGTAGGTCCTTTATGCTTTACTTTTATCCCATTGATCCATTGAATAGAGTGGATAGGAGATTGGGGGTTAGACACTAGCCACATGCTGTCTACCCCAGCAACTGGGAGTCTGGGACACCTGCAGCAGTTGGAAACTAAACTCTGGTTTTAACTATCTATAACTAAACACGATCGTAAACAATTTGTTAATGCGATGGGAATAACAAGATTTTACAATACAGCACTCCCTCTCTACAGCGACATCCAATGGGAAACAAAGATTGTGTGCCTTGTTGTGTGCCATTAGGGAAATTGGTTTACATTTGAAAACAGCTTGTATCCAGATCAGACACCGCGTAATGCGGCGTCTGATCTGGATTCAAGTTTTTTATTTGTCATTATATTTATTCTATCAAGTATCAAATGCCCACTTACATTTACATTTGAAGAAAACAGCAGATGACAAATTTAAATAGACAACACGTAAAATAGCACATGAAAAGGTTGGATATAAAGGGGCAAGAGTGGTTGTAAGGAGATAGTCGTTGTTGGGAGGGCCGTTGTAGGGAGGGAACACTGTAGCTCCTTTTTTATTTTACTGTGACAAAGTAACAAATATGTTTTTACAGCAAGATGTGTAATTCCATGGAGTTCTTGTTTTATCTAAAGGTATGATGCAGATGGGCTGCCAGGCTGTTCAGAACATGCATAATCAGATGGCCATGATGGGCGGCATGGTAAATATAGTGCATTTAACTCTTTGCATGCTGGGTAATTTTTTTCCTCTGCTACAATTGTGGTCTGCTTCTGTTTTAAAAATAGAAATTTCAAAATTTCTTTTCAGAGCAGTGTAAGAGTGTCAAACAGTTAGGACCCTGATGAGACGTTGCGTTAAGCAGCGTCTCATCAGGATCCAAACTGTTTGCAACAGTACTCGTGGTTTCACTGCTAGCATTTTAAGAATTAACACTTTTTTCGTTGAACATACATATGAAATACCACGCAATATAAATATCAATCATCTGAACTATTACATTGGTTAATAGAACAGGAACTATTTCCCAGATCAGAATGCAGATCAGTCAAACAGATCCTATGAAGAAAACATTGCCGACCCTGATCAGACATCTCCTGTCTGATCAGGGTCTACCATGTTTTCGAATTACACTAAAAGTAGGTGAACGGTTAACAGTTTAATACTGAATTTATTATTTGCACTAACAATGGCCAGTTTATTAGCTCATCTCATTTTTCTAAGAAAAAACTAGCTATTTATTCATCAACAAGTCCTATCCAGACATACATGTACCAAAATATTTTACCAAATGACCTTGACCTTAACCTTTGACCTAACTTTACTGTGTTTTTCACTGATCTTCAAAAAAATAATTGTGTTGAATTTTAGGTCTGTTTCTAGTATTAAAGATATATAACCACTTAAAGCAGGTTGGAAGCAAAGCAGAATGCGCCTTAAGGCGCATTCTGCTTTACTTTCAACCTGTTTTAAGCTACAATCCGCTTAGGTCTAAGGTGCATATAATACTTCTTACTTTACATATTTATAACTATAAAATGGAACTTTTTTCCACAGTGAAGGAATAAATTAAAGGTGTAAAAAGGTACATTTATGGAGAAATGGATTAAAACAGACTATGTATGAATGTTAGTTATCTTGTTTTTTCAGCAACCACCACCACCGCCCCCGCCCATGCCACAATCTTATGCCAACTATGCCTCTCACAGACAACAGGATATGTATGAACTACAGATGCAGCAGCATATGTACAAGGTAAGCTATCCCCCTTGCCTGCATATGTACATGGTAAGCTATCCCCCTTGCCTGCATATGTACATAGTAAGCTATCCCCCTTGCCTGCATATGTACATGGTAAGCTATCCCCCTTGCCTGCATATGTACAAGGTAAGCTATCCTCCTTGCCTGCATATGTACATGGTAAGCTATCCCCCTTGCCTGCATATGTACAAGGTAAGCTATCCCCATGGCCTGCATATGTACAAGGTAAGCTATCCCCCTTGCCTGCATATGTACATGGTAAGCTATCCCCATGGCCTGCATATGTACATGGTAAGCTATCCCCCTTGCCTGCATATGTACAAGGTAAGTGTCATCGGCCTTCCCCGGCTTTAGGGACAATTACTTGTTTAAGGTGGTGGTGGGTTCAGTTGATGACTATAATTTATATATAAGGTTTTTGACGTTTTAATTCCAATTCTTGTATTATGCATATAAATATGTATGCATATCTGTATATATAATAAATATATACACTAAGAAAATATGCCAGAAAATGGCGACTGACTCCTTCAAGGACTATCGTACAAGTGAAAGTGCACGTGCAATTGCGGGAAAAGTTAAAATGTTAGTCATGCAGTTAAATTAGAATTACTTCCCCTGAAAATATAAATGATGTTAGCTTTAAATAGAGATGTTAACTAATTTGGACTAAAATATAAAACAAACAACATATCATCAAATTGGTTTATTTCTTAATTACACGATCACCCTATGACATACTTCCCTGCTTTGAAAAAAAGTCGTCCTCGACTTTTACAACATCGATCAATATAAACAAGAATTATAAATTCCTGTTATAACAATGAAATGACTGATTAAATGATACATAAAGCCTTTCCAGAAATACAATGACATTAACAAAATGTCAATCCTAAACAACATGGCATCAAACAGTATAAAGTAACACAAAAGAAAATGAATGTCATAAACATTCAACTGTTTGCAAAGTCAACTTATACTGACACCAAAATAATGCAAAAACAATGCATTGTAAATGCCAATTATCCTGGACATTAAATCAAAAATATCAAACTCAACATCTGAACTATAAACTGAAATAACAATATCAACCTGTCAATCTACAGAGAAAACAACACAATCTACCTCGATGATCTCTTCTGTAGAATGCGCTGACTGCGTCTTGGTTGGTTGGTATACTCTACATCACTGTCTGATGATTGACGACCTCGGCGTCTGGCAGGAATGACGTATCTTGGCGTCTTCGTCTTGTCTTCTTCTGTTGATAGAGTAATATCTCTTGAGACACGTATTGGAAGAAGCAAGTTCCTGTGAACCGTCTTGGTCTTCCGTGCATGTGAGACTGCTTTCTTCAGTTCAAATACTGGAATGTCCGAATTGGGTTGTCTCAGTACAACATATGGGTCTTCCTCCCATTTGTCGGCTAACTTGTGACGTCCCCGCAAACTGACGTTCCTCAATAAAACGTAGTCCCCTGGCTTTACAGCTGTAGCATGTGCCTTAGCATCATACCCAGTCTTCTGTCTGTTCGACGCCTTCTCTGCAGCTTCCTTTGCCTTCTGGTACGCCGATGCAAGTCTGTCTTGTAGTTTCCGGACGTACTCATGCTTGTCCTTAGAGTCTGTCTCATCGTTACTGAGGCCAAGAAACGCATCAACAGCTAATTTAGGATGTCTGCCGAACATTAAATAGTATGGTGAAAACTTTGTACTTGGGTGAGGTGTTACATTGTATGCATGTACAAGTGTATTTATGTGGCTTTTCCAATCTGATTTTTGGTTCTCTTCCAATGTGCCTAACATTTTTAAAAGTGTCTGATTGAATCTTTCAGTCATCCCGTTGCCCATGGCATGGTACGGTGTAGTGTTGGTTTTAGCAACTCCGGCAATTTGACACAACTCCTTTATCAGTGATGACATAAAGTTGGATCCCTGATCGCTGTGAAACCTGGACGGAAAACCATAATGGGTGATGAAATTGTCAAAAATCACACGAGCAGTTGTTTTTGCCGTCTGGTTCTTTGTTGGATATGCTTGGGCGTATCTGGTGAAATGATCCGTCACCACCAAGATATCCTCAAAGCCACCCTTGGAGCGATCAACTTTCAGAAAATCCATACATATCACTTCCATAGGAGCAGATGACGTTATGCTGACGAGTGGAGCAGTTGACGGAGTTGACTTCCTACGAATACACCTTGGGCAGTGTTTAACCTTGTCTTCAATCCATGCTTCCATACCTGGCCAATAGAAACGTTGTTTGAAGAGAGAAACAGTTCTGTCACGACCCTGGTGACCAAGATCATCGTGCAAAGAACAAAAGACATCGTCTCTCAAACAAGTTGGTAGTACCAGCTGTTTAATTGGCAGGTCAGCAGACACAGCTCGGCGGTAAAGAACCTGATCCCTGATTTCAAGTTTGTCCCACTCTCTTAAGAACTTCTTCACAGCAGGCAAGGCATGCGGAGCACTAGGCCTTGAACCTTCTAAGAGGTGGTTGATCACTGTTGAAATAACAGAGTCGTCTCGCTGAGCTTTCCTCCAGTCCTTTGATGACAAAGAACACTCCTGAATGAGTTTTTCTGGGGGTTCTTCACTTTGCTGACTTGATAGTTCTGGTATCGTCTGTGGTGAAGTTAGACTGAAAACCAAAGGTGCTGTATCCGATCTGGCTGTTGAAGATAAAGTCAACGCTCCAATAACCTTTGACTCAATTGTCTTGTCATAGTCCTCTTCTTTTCTAGACAAACCATCAGCATCTGCATTCTTTAGACCGCTTCTATACTTGATGTCAAAGTCATAGCAGGAAAGTGCGGCCATCCACCTTTGACATGTTGCGTCGAGCTTGGCTGTAGTCTGCACGTATGTCAAAGGGTTGTTATCTGTCCAAACTTGAAACCGACATCCATACAGGTAGTCATGGAACTTCTCAGACAATGCCCATTTAAGTGCAAGGAACTCAAGCTTATGAGCAGGATAATGCCTCTCTGACTGTTTCAAGCTTCGACTTGCATAGGCTATTACCCTCTTGACACCTCCTTGCTCTTGATACAAAACTGCACCAAGACCGGTTCCAGATGCGTCTGTATGGACTACGAATGGCAGCTTATAGTTTGCATAGGCCAAAACTGGTGGTTGAGTGAGCTTTTTCTTGATGTTTTCAAAAGCTGATTGTTGTTCTGTTCCCCATGAAAATGGAACTTTCTTGCTAGATCTTGATTTTTTCTTTGATGTTTGTCCAATTAGAAGGTCATTTAATGGTCTAACAATACTGGCATATCCTTTGATAAATTTCCTATAATAGCCAGTGAACCCAAGAAACTGTCGAACTTCCTTGACTGATTTCGGCGGTGACCAAGAACTAACGGCCTCAATTTTGTCTGGATCCGCTTGTATTCCTTCCTCCGAAACTATGTGGCCTAAATATCTGACTTTCCTCTTGAAAAATTCACACTTTGATGCTTTAAGTTTTAGATTCTGTTCAGATAATTTGGAAAATACTGCATCAAGACGATCTAAATGCTCCTCAAAAGTTTGCGAAAATACAATTATATCATCCAGATATATTAAGCATTCCTGAAGGTTGAGGTCACCCATGCACCGTTCCATCAATCGTTGGAAAGTTCCTGGGCTATTTGATAATCCCATTGGCATGCGGTTGCATTCAAAGAATCCTAATGGTCCTGCATTAAAAGCTGTTTTGTACTTGTCACTCTCTTTCATTGCCACTTGCCAATAACCAGATTTTAAATCGAGAGTTGAAAAATATTTTGATCCAGAAAGTAGATGTAGGGTATGCTCAATCTTTGGAACGGGGTATGCATCCTTGACGGTAAGTTTGTTCAGTTTACGGAAATCAAGACATACTCTCAGGGTTCCGTCTTTCTTCCTAATCAAAACCACATTTGAAGAATATGGACTTGATGAAGGTCTTATAGCATCACAGTCCAACATGTCCTGTATAGTTTCCTTCACTTCCTTCAACATTCCTGGCGGTATGTGTCTTGGCGGTTCCTTTATTGGCTTTTCATCTGTCAGGTGGATTTCGTGTTCTATTAAATTTGTAAATCCAAGATCTGTTGGTCCTTTTGAAAATACATGGTCCCATTTCCTAAATAGATTATTAGCTTGTTCTTTTTCTTGTTCTGATAAATCTGTTGCTTCAAAATTTGCTGAATACTTCTTCTTTGGTTCTGTTTCTGTTTTCACTTCTTGTTGTTGTACAGATGCTTTAGTACTATCATTCTCCTTTCTATCATCTATCAAAGGAGCGCCTCGTAAAACCTTAACATCAACCAGTTCACAAAGGTTGGCTTTGTGCAAAATCGAAACTGGTTTTGCTGACATGTTAAAGAGTTTCACAGGAATACGGGCTGTAGTTCCTGGACGATCTAGTGAAACAACACGAGGGCAAACAGCAACTCTGTTCGAACAAGATCCACTGGAACATGTTTCTGTTAACGCTGTGGCAACAGATTTTGTTTTCCTGAGGAAACCAGTTACAGTTCTTGCTTCAAAAGGCTGAAGAACAAATCTCTGTGTTGATCTCACAATACCAGCTTTGTCATTTGAGATCCCCTGGAAAGCTATGTTCCATTGCTGTGGTATCTTGGCGTCATCGTTAATGTCTTCACGACAGAGACGAATTAAATTTGTTCCTACAATGATTGGTACTTTTGCATTGTACTCCGTAGTTGGTACAACCAGAACAGGTATATCATAAGTCCTGTTATTAAAGTCTGGAACTGACATCCTTGCTTCAATATAACCTAAGAAAGGTAGTTGGTCTCCATTTGCAGCATTAACCTCTAAGTTAAATCCAGCAATCTGCAAAAGTTTGGGCTTCGGGCTCATAGTGTTGTAAAACACCTCTGAGACTGATGTAATCATGGATCCCGAGTCAATCAATGCCTTTGTTTGTATATTTTCGAAAGTAATCTCACTGACATTATCTTCTCCAATTATTCGATGTAAAAGGTTCATTTTAGGACTTGCTCTCTTGTCTCTTATTTGCCCTTCAATAGAGACATCTACATGTTTAAAGGCTTTCCACTTTGATTGGCATTGTCCTTCTTATTCTCATTCTGCTTGACTTCTTGGTTTCCGCTCCTCTGGTTATACTGTTCGTCATTTGATTGGGAGTCTGAATATCTTCCGCCATAGCCTCTTCCATTGCCTCTGTATCTATTTCTATTCCATCTGTTTCCATAGTATTGTCCTCGTCTATTGCTATCTCTCCAACTGTTCTGTTGTCCATCCCTGTCATCACGTTTCTCAACACTCTGTTTGGCTATATTCTCTTCTAATTTCTCCATACGCTGTACCAGATCCTTCATCAGAGTAATTTGCTCTTTACCATCTGAAAGCTGTTGTGATGTAGCAGCTTTATCCTTGGTGCTGTCATCATCCATTCGTGGTGCAATTTCATTTTCCTCTATCCTAACCTTCTTCCTCAAATCCTCAAAATCCTTTGAAGTTTCATAGAAGACTCTTGTAGCATTCCGCAACTGTTCACTTCTCAAATGTCTCCAAAATCTATTTCTCAGCATCTCATCAGCTTGGCTCCTCTTCACCTGTCCTTTCTTAATTGCTGTGTTCAAAATGCTCTCAACACGAACTCCCCATTCAGCAACACTTTCCTTTTCCTTCTGTTTCGATGTATAGAACTCTGCAACTACTGATTCTCCTGTTCTTATGTTTCCATATATATTCTCCAGTTTAGTAATGAGTTCTTTTGTTGTAGCATTACAATCTACATTTAACAAAATCTTCCTTGTTTTTCCACTCAAAGAGTTGCGAACTTCCTGTCTGATGATATCGTCATGGTAAAGACCTGACTTCAGTACAACTTCAACCTCAATTTTCCATTCCTCGAACGTTTCTTCTGTCAATTTCGGGATGGTAGGTTTCTTCAAAGACATTTTATTCCGTACTATCGGTGTGTCTGCATCTTTAATCTCTTTCGGAAAATTCCTCTTTATTTCTCTCTTTTCTTCTTCTTCATCTTCTTCCTCCGACATTTCAAGTGCGGTAAGCATACTTTCCTTCTTCATAAGACTGCTGATTAAAGCCTGCTCCTGTTCTTTCAATTTCTTAACTCTTTCTTCTTTCAGCTTCTTCATCCTTTCTTCTTTCATTAATGTTTTTTTCTTCACCTTCGATTCTTTCTCAAGTTGTATCTGATTAATTCTTTCTGCCAAGAATTGTTCTTTCATCTTTAATCTCTGTATCTTTTCCATCAGGACCCTCTCAGCCTCATCATCTTCAACTTTAGACGGGTTTAAGTTGCTAAATACATCCCCTGGTGTTGGTAAATCAGTCATCTTGCGTTTGAATGTGCTATATTTCCAGGTTTCTGTCTTTTTCTCAGCCATATGGTCTAAATCAGGTGATTTCTTTCTACTGCTTGTGTCAAATTCAGTTTCAAAGAAGTTCTGTACATCATGCAACTCCATAAGTCGTTTCTCCTCTTCAAGTAACTTCTGTTTCTCAAAACTGAACTCGTGTTTCCTTCTCTCTTTTTCCACTTTCCGCCTTTCCCTTTCTAACTCAACTTGTCTTTGAATTTCTTCTTTCTGTTTATCTATCTCCGACTGCCTATGTCTTTCAACTTGCTTTTGAAATTCTTCCTTCTGTTTATCTTTATCTAACTGCTTTTGTGATTCCTTTGGGGTTTGGTCAACTTGTATTTGACTTTCTTCTTTCCCTTTCTCTTTCTCTGACTGAACTGGTGTTTCCTTTGGGAATTTTTCAGCCATTATCAATGAATGTGTGCGCAATTGTGCTTAGCTTGTCAATAAACTATGTCTGTACTGTATATCTGTTCAAAGTGCCAATATATATGTGTAAAGTATTTATACTTGACAAATACCCATTAAAAGTGCAAGTATATATGTGTGTTAAGTATTTATCCTTGACAAACATCAACCAAACAAATCTCAAACCAAAACTCCAACCAAAATTCACAATGAAAATCTCAAACACAAAAAAAATATTTTGCCCCGACCAGGGATCGAACCTATGGCCCGCTATAGTCAAAAGCGCCTTGCGCTATACGCTAACTATGCGACCATCCAAACACGTGACTACAGATAAACCCGCTTATCTCCACGCCGCTGCAATACTAGCGCAAAAACGACACCAGCTACATTTTTTTCTCCAATAATGTTACCTGTAAATGTAAAATAACGCAGTTACCTGTAAACTCTCCAAGTTTATCACGTACTATCTCCCGATAAACCTCTGCTGCAAAATCGCGAACAAATAGCGTCCTTGAATAAACAAGTTATTCAAAGTTTACTATTTGCTAATAACTGTCTTCGACAAAAGTTTCATAAATAAATAAATTCAGATAAATTACTTTTTTATCACAGATAAACCGCAGTAAGTCTATGATAAAAACAAAACTGATAGATCTGTATCATAAGGGACTGTTGTAGACTAAGGGTACGTCGCAATGACTATCGAGCGACTACCTATACACACCCGCAAACACTATCGCACGTGCAAAATGATTTTTGCAAGTGAAATACTGTTATGCTTTCAAACTGCTTTCTGCTTTGCTTTCTACATAAATTTCACGAACAGTTAAGATCTACACACATGTAAACTCTATTCCACGTGCAAAATTATTTTGCCAGTGTAATACGGTTATACATAAAATTTACTTTCTGCTTGGCTTTCTACTTGGCTCTCTAATTTCATGGACGATTTAAAATCTACAAATACGCTAATACACAGTTAGTAACGATAACTCTTGGTTAATAATCAAGCATGCCCAGTGAAACAGAGTAGGTGGGGTGCCTTTACCTTTAACCTGCAAATAATCAACACTGACTGAACTCTCTATATAGTACCCTGATCATCAAAATAAATAACCCTACTGATACATATATATAGAATGATACACGGGTAACTGAATGGCAGATGTAAAATAATCGATCAGCGAGTAAACTGTAAGATAAGAGATGTAATGAACAGATGAGGAAAAACAAGATGAACATATGAGGAAAAACACGATCAGGTGAGAAAAACAAGATGAGCAAATGAGCAAAATACAATCGGATAAGCAAATACTATGATCAGGTCAAATCACATAGAAATAACGGCGTTCCTAGCACCAAACTAACTTATCAATAATAAGTATCTAAATAATCAAACTACCACTATGATTAACAAATACTCACGTTACATGTGTATAAGTCAAACCATTTGATTATCAAAATGAGCAAAATTATAGCCGATTTATAAATCACACGCACGTAAATATGCACGTTACATAATTATAAACAATCAATGGCAATATCAACAAAAGGCTCACTTATTGACAATCAAATTAAACAAATGTCAGGTAAGTTTTGCAAATACACAAGTTACATGTGTGTCAGCAAACAAAATGCATATAAACTAATAAAACTCACCAAAACTAATCCAAATCCAAAACACTATTAATCTAACACTATTATATAAATAACATCACTAGAATCACGATTGTCCACAGTGTCACATCACCAGTCTGTCACGGTTCCACTTGAATCCATCGATGATAGATTAACACACTGTTCAATCGTTCACTCAATCCTTCGTTACGCGATAATTCCGACACGAGAGCTCTCTAACACGTAAACACTACCGATCGGTTTTCTCCTTCTCCTTCACTCCTTCCCGGGATAATAACTATATAATTCCAGCGCTTTCCACACTCAAGTCCACTAAGGGTAATCCGTCGTAAACAACGACGAAAAAGTGCAGCATACAACTCTCTGAAGCATTTCAATGGAATGTCAAAACTCGTTGAGCGCCATTGTCATCGGCCTTCCCCGGCTTTAGGGACAATTACTTGTTTAAGGTGGTGGTGGGTTCAGTTGATGACTATAATTTATATATAAGGTTTTTGACATTTTAATTCCAATTCTTGTATTATGCATATAAATATGTATGCATATCTGTATATATAATAAATATATACACTAAGAAAATATGCCAGAAAATGGCGACTGACTCCTTCAAGGACTATCGTACAAGTGAAAGTGCACGTGCAATTGCGGGAAAAGTTAAAATGTTAGTCATGCAGTTAAATTAGAATTACTTCCCCTGAAAATATAAATGATGTTAGCTTTAAATAGAGATGTTAACTAATTTGGACTAAAATATAAAACAAACAACATATCATCAAATTGGTTTATTTCTTAATTACACGATCACCCTACGACATAAGCTACCCCCCTTGTCTGCATATGTACAAGGTAAGATATCCCCCTTGCCTGCATATGTACAAGGTAAGCTATCCACCTTGCCTGCATATGTTAAAGGTAAGCTATCCCCCTTGCCTGCATATGTACAATGTAAGTTATCCCCCTTGCCTGCATATGTACAAGGTAAGCTATCCCCCTTGCCTGCATATGTACATGGTAAGCTATCACCTTTGCTTGCATATGTACATGGTAAGTTATCCCCCTTGCCTGCATAATAATATACAATGTAAGTTATCACCCTTACCTGCAAATATATAATTTAAGTGACTGCCGATGATGACTTAAATGTTATTTGTAAACAGTTAAGATCAAGGTCAGATGCCAAGTAACTTGACTTCAAACTTTTTGACACTTGTATTAAGGTTTCATCGGATTGTGAAAATGTGAGCCACAAATTTATATGTGTACTGAGAAATTGCATGCTGTCTGTGAAATGTAATCTTATTTGTGTTTTGTCAGGTCAGGGAAATATGACATTGGTCTGGGAAAAATCAGGAAATAGACAGGGAACTTTGATCTGCAATTTCTGTGGGAGCCCTGCAAGACTGTTGCTGTAGAGGGGGTTGACTGTATAACCCATTGAAGTGCCATTCAGCGCATATAATGTATTCCTCCAATAAAGAAATTAGTTCCAATTTATATAGTCATGAATGTGCACCATAAGAAATATATACTATATCCTAGCAGATGGTAGCTTAAAGCAGGCTGAAAGTAAAGCAGAATGCACCTTAAGGCACATTCTGCTTTACTTTCAACCTGCTTTAAGTGGTCACCTATCTTAAAAACTAGAACCAGAATATAAGGTAAAGGGATAATTGTGATTATATTCCCTAATTTATTTTTTCTCTTTCTTATTTCAGCAAATGGGATTTAAGTCTCCATCAGTAAGTATCTGTTTTTGTTTTGTTTTTGATTTTTGTAAACAAAGAATTTTAGGAGATGAGAATTGAAAAAGAAAGTGTTTTTTAATCAATTATTAAACTGTTTATTAGTATACAGACTTAGTACAGTAAAAACTATGGGATAATGGGTTAAAGCAAGACGAAGGTAAAGCAGAGTGCTTCTGTTGGAGCTTTCCTACTTTCTTTCATCCTGCTTTAACCCTAACCTAGAAACATTTTTCCACACTATTACCAGTGGTTTAGCCCATACTTTACCATTTTGTAAATTAGCCACTTATAAAACCATAATATACATGTACCATTTGTCGTGTAAACCTGATGTTTTTGTTACAAAACTATTTGTTTAACCATGTTAACTCTTTGCTCTCTAGCGGCAGAATCATAACTACAGTTGAACTTCGATATCTCGAACTCGGTTAAATCGAATATACTCATATTTCAAAGTTAAAATGTGGCTTAGCCACATTTTAACTTTGAAATATGGGTATGTTCGACTTAACCGAGCATGTAATAATGCATGTGCAGTTCATGTGTCCAACTATCGGATAGTTTGAGTTAAGTGAGTTTGATATATCGAAGTTCGAATGTACATGTTTCTGTGAAAACAATTTTGATCCAGATAAGATGCAGCCTAATGCAACATCTCATCAGGATCAAAAGTATTTCTCTCACTGACCCTGTTTTTAAAAGAAATTTTGAAAATGTTATCCTTGAAACAATAGCAGACAACAATAGTTGCAGACGAAAATATTACTCAGCATGCAAAGAATTAAACTTCAAGAAAAAACTTTTCAAAGACCATTGCAATCAAGCTGGATGCAGGTCTAATGGCATGTTTGAGCATCTAATCAGGATTCAATATGTTTTCAACATGAACCATTTGTATGCAGAATTAGTGGGGGTAAAAATGAATTTCAGGAAAATAAGCAAGGGTGATATTTATTCAGCATTCAACAGGTTTTTGGTAATTTATGTTATTAATGTTGGTTAGAAAATGGTATAATAAAATCCTTTTTAAATGCCACTGAAAATAATTTTCATTTTGAATCTGTAAGACAGCTGGTAGCATAATGAAGAACAAAAGTAATGCAGAAAGCTCCTGTAATAGCTTACTGCATTACTTATGTCCAGCAGTAAGCAATTGAAGTTGTATTGTATGTCACCAGGCACCAATCATATGAATGCTCATGATTGGCCAATTAAATCACACCATAACAAAGTGTTAACCAATCAGAGCTGTAGTTTACCAATATTTGTCTTCTATAATCATACAGGCACCAGTGGCACCATCAGGAGATGGCGGGCAACAGGTAAGTCTTTTAACCCATTACTCCATAAACACACCTTTTATGCCTTTAATTTATTCCTCCACTGAAGAAATAATTCCACTTTATACAGTCATGAATATGCACCATAAGAAATATTTTCTATATCATATAAGATAGTACATTAAACACTCACACTCACTATCCTAATTTAGCGTCTGTGTTCCATTTGTCAGGGGTTCGACATTGTCTGGTACATTAAAGCAGAATGAAAGTACAGCAAAATAAATTCTAAGCTTTCTGCTTCACTTCCACCCAGCTTTTAACTAGCACATGGATTTACACCATCATTGTACATTCAACTGAGTGTCACAAATACAGGGTAGAGACCTATTATGGTTCTGAGCCCATTACCCCATAAAAACACCTTTTACGCCTTTAATTTATTCCTCAACTGAAGAAAGTAGTTCCAATTTATACAGTCATGAATATGTATCATAAGAATAATTTTCATTATTTTAGCAGATGATAACTTAAGCAGGCTGAAAGTAAAGCAGAATGCGCCTTAAGGCACATTCTGCTTTGCTTTAAACCTGCTTTAAGTAGTCACCTGTATTCAAAAATAGAAACAGGCTAATGGGGAAAGGGTTAAGTAGTCACTTGTCTTCAAAAATAGAAACAGGCAATGGGGTAAAGGGTTAAGCAGTCACTTGTATTCACAACTAGACACAGGCTATGGGGTAAAGGTTTGCTATAAGTTTGGCTGTATTTATCATATTACAGCAGCAACAGCAAGAAGAAGAAGACAACAGTGACAAGAAAGACATCGATGCCGAGGTGAAGAAACAGATGAAGAATATCTTCATGCAAGAGCTGGTACGCCGCTACCAAGTATCCTCAACGTATGAGATGGCCCAGGGCACTGTCGTTCCACTGATGAAGTACCCCAGTGATGATAAAGTGGTGGAATTTTACAAGGCTGAGCGTAGTGAGGACTTGACCGATAAACCCTGGGACCCAGAGGCTGACTGTGAATATCTCAGAAAGGCTATGAAAGGACTGGGTATGGGCTGATCTTCTTGTAAATGTTTCAACTTTCATAGTGTGGTGATTTTTTATGTTTTTCCATATTTGATCATGTTGTAATTTCCTTGGTTCTATTGTATCCATTACATATCAATGATATTTTCAGTGCCTGTTCCACCTCGATGAAAGGAGGGAAATATAGACTACTGTGCTCCCAAATAATATAAAGGGTAAAGGCTACACCAAATAAAATTGAAATACTAAACTCTCTCTCTGAAAGCTTATCTTCAGTGTTTAAGGCAGATGTCTGCTTATAGCACGCTGAAAGTAAAGCAAAATATTTCATCAGGAAATTTCTGCTTCACTTTGCAGTCGCTGGTCAGGAAACAGTTTGCTTAGAATTAACCCCATGAGCATTTGGAGCCAGAGCCAGACTGTGAATACCTTAAAAAACATACGAAAGGACTTGATATGGGTTGACCTAACTGACTTTGTCATTGTCTTGATTATGTTTTTGGGGTATCAAGAATCACACTTGCAAATACAGTCAAACTTCAATATCTCGAACTCGTTTAACTCAAACTATCTGATAGTTCGACATATGAACTGCATTATTTTATGCTCGGTTAAGTTGAACAAATCCATATTTCAAAGTTAAAACGTGGCTTAGCCACGTTTTAACTTTGAAATATGGGTATGTTCGACAAAATCAACTTTGAGATATCGAAGTTCGACTGTATTTTTCAATTTTTATTTGAAACTACAAACGTCATATCAGGTATTGGGAAACTAAGTGTGCTTTCTTAATCCAAACTGTTTGAAAATGCACATATAGCAGGTTAAGGGGTAAGACTTGGCAGGTTGTTGTTGTCATTTGGCATTTACAACCCTTTCACGGATAGACTGTGTTCATTGTTTAATTGAACCACTACCCCATAGATACTTCTTTGATTTATTCCTTCACTGAAGGAAATCGTAGTCATGATTATTAACCATAAGCAATTCTTTTATATCCTAGCTTTAAATGGTAGCTTTAAACAGGCTGAAAGTAAAGCAGAATGTGCCTTAAAGACATACTCGCCTATATTAAAAATGTTGAAAAATAAACTTCTTAAATACCTTGATGACTATATATTTTCTGATTTGCAATACATTTATTACCATAAAAATGAGTTTTGAAAAGTTCTCCTTGGTAAATTATGTAAAATACAGTCCTTTCCGTACAGGCACTGTTTCAAGATTTGAAAAAACTGTCCCGAGTAGCAGTTCTTGTAGAAATTATGTTTATGTTTTTATCAGCAGCACTGTAAATGCTTTAAGTAACTAAAGCTTTATTAAATGCTGTTGTATTTTCACATACACTCATATATTTACCAATTTAAGCAAATATTGGATGAATATTTCTCATTTTTAGGCCAACAGAGACCCAATTTGGCTCTTGGGGGAGGTATATTTTCTGCATAAAATATAAGGGGGTAGGGTTAGAATTTTGACCATATTTCATAAATGAACAACGCGACACCTAGGTTTCTTTACACCGTTTGATAAGAAATACTTTAACCTAGATGCCTAGAAAGTTTAAAGAATTTTATTCGGAATTATTTTACATAATTGATGTATTTGTGAGAAATTGGCAAGAAAAAATGTCTTATTTTTCCGGTTTTCAGCATTCATTTTAGCCCAAAAGCTCATTAAAAACACAAGAAAGAGCTTTAAAAAGTTTATTTCACACTTGCTTGTGATAAATGAATGCTAGAAAATTAAAAAGTGTACTAGAAATATGTTATTGTGTAGTAATATAAGTGCATTTGTCCCTTATGACGTTTTTTGCTCTGACAATGAGCAAATGAGGCAAACGTCACACTTTTCAAAGCCAGCTAGAGCTGAAAAAAGCTTTGCAACCCCCAATTTTTGTTTTAGCAATTGGCTTATATAGACCTTAATTAAACTTGTAGAACTTTTCATGAGATTCTGTCGAATTTTTCAAATACGCAAGTATCCCTTTAAGGCTCATTATGCTTTACTTTCTACCTGTTTCAAGTGGCCAAGTGTCTTCAAAGCTAGAAACAGGCTATTGGGTAAAATAATAAATTAGACCTTGGTCCAAGGTAACAAGAACGTTTCGTAACCTCTGACCCAGGCTTGTTTTTCATATACTGATTAGTCCATTATAGCACATGCAATAGCAAGACACATTGTATTTGTGGCATGGTTTGTGTCTATTTACTACCAGACTTTGGATGTAAATCACTTTATTGTAACTTCTTTTAAACCATTTCTCCCATAGCTTGTTTACAGAATTGAGGACAAATGGTTGCTTAAAGCAGGCTAAAAATAAAGCAGAATGCTCCTTAAGGAGCATTCTGCTTTACTCTCAGCCTGCTTTAAGCTACCATCTGATAGGATATAGAAAATAATTCTTGCGGTACAAATTCTTGGCTGTGTAAAATGGAATTATTTTCTTTAGTAGAGGAGTGAATTAAAGGTGTAATAAGGTATATCTATGGGGTAATGGTTTAACCCTTTACCTGATAGCTTATTTCTAGTATTGAAGATAGGTGAATACTTAAAGCAGGTTGAAAGTATAGCAGAATGCGCCTTAAGGCGCATTCTGCTTTACTTTTAGCCTGCTTTAAGCTATCATGTGCTAGAATATAGAAAATATTCTCTATAATACATAGTCATGACTGATTAAATTAGAACTATTTTCTATAGTGGAGGAATAAATTAAATGCGCTAAAAGGCGCTTCTATGGGAGAAAGGGTTAATGTATGATTGCAGGTACTGATGAGTCCATTATAACACTCATTGTTTCTGCCCGATGTAATAAGACATATCTATGGAGTAATGGGTTAATTTATGATTGCAGGTACTGATGAGTCTATTTTAACACACATTGTTTCTACCCAGTGTAATAAGGCATATCTATGGAGTAATGGGTTAATGTATGATTGCAGGTACTGATGAGTCCATTATAACATACATTGTTTCTACCCGGTGTAATAAGACATATCTATGGAGTAATGGGTTAATGTATGATTGCAGGTACTGATGAGTCCATTATAACACACATTGTTTCTACCCGGTGTAATAAGGCATATCTATGGAGTAATGGGTTAATGTATGATTGCAGGTACTGATGAGTCCATTATAACACACATTGTTTCTACCCAGTGTAATAAGGTATATCTATGGAGTAATGGGTTAATGTATGATTGCAGGTACTGATGAGTCCATTATAACACACATTGTTTTAACACGGTGTATTAAGACATATCTATGGAGTAATGGGTTAATGTATGATTGCAGGTACTGATGAGTCCATTATAACACACATTGTTTCTACCCAGTGTAATAAGGCATATCTATGGAGTAATGGGTTAATGTATGATTGCAGGTACTGATGAGTCCATTATAACACACATTGTTTCTACCCAGTGTAATAAGGCATATCTATGGAGTAATGGGTTAATGTATGATTGCAGGTACTGATGAGTCCATTATAACACACATAGTTTCTACCCAGTGTAATAAGGCATATCTATGGAGTAATGGGTTAATGTATGATTGCAGGTACTGATGAGTCCATTATAACACACATTGTTTCTACCCGATGTAATAAGGCATATCTATGGAGTAATGGGTTAATGTATGATTGCAGGTACTGATGAGTCCATTATATCACACATTGTTTCTACCCGGTGTAATAAGACATATCTATGGAGTAATGGGTTAATGTATGATTGCAGGTACTGATGAGTCCATTATAACACACATTGTTTCTACCCGGTGTAATAAGGCATATCTATGGAGTAATGGGTTAATGTATGATTGCAGGTACTGATGAGTCCATTATAACACACATTGTTTCTACCCGGTGTAATAAGACATATCTATGGAGTAATGGGTTAATGTATGCTTGCAGGTACTGATGAGTCCATTATAACACACATTGTTTCTACCCAGTGTAATAAGGTATATCTATGGAGTAATGGGTTAATGTATGATTGCAGGTACTGATGAGTCCATTATAACACACATTGTTTCTACCCGGTGTAATAAGGCATATCTATGGAGTAATGGGTTAATGTATGATTGCAGGTACTGATGAGTCCATTATAACACACATTGTTTCTACACGGTGTAATAAGACATATCTATGGAGTAATGGGTTAATGTATGATTGCAGGTACTGATGAGTCCATTATAACACACATTGTTTCAACACGGTGTAATAAGGCATATCTATTGAGTAATGGGTTAATGTATGATTGCAGGTACTGATGAGTCCATTATAACACACATTGTTTCTACACGGTGTAATAAGGCATATCTATGGAGTAATGGGTTAATGTATGATTGCAGGTACTGATGAGTCCATTATAACACACATTGTATCTACACGGTGTAATAAGACATATCTATGGAGTAATGGGTTAATGTATGATTGCAGGTACTGATGAGTCCATTATAGCACACATTGTATCTACACGGTGTAATAAGACATATCTATGGAGTAATGGGTTAATGTATGATTGCAGGTACTGATGAGTCCATTATAACACACATTGTATGTACACGGTGTAATAAGACATATCTATGGAGTAATGGGTTAATGTTTGATTGCAGGTACTGATGAGTCCATTATAACACACATTGTATCTACCCGGTGTAATAAGACATATCTATGGAGTAATGGGTTAATGTTTGATTGCAGGTACTGATGAGTCCATTATAACACACATTGTTTCTACCCGGTGTAATAAGACATATCTATGGAGTAATGGGTTAATGTATGATTGCAGGTACTGATGAGTCCATTATAACACACATTGTTTCTACCCAGTGTAATAAGACATATCTATGGAGTAATGGGTTAATGTATGATTGCAGGTACTGATGAGTCCATTATAACACACATTGTTTCAACACGGTGTAATAAGGCATATCTATGGAGTAATGGGTTAATGTATGATTGCAGGTACTGATGAGTCCATTATAACACACATTGTATGTACCCGGTGTAATGAGGCATATCTATGGAGTAATGGGTAAATGTATGATTGCAGGTACTGATGAGTCCATTATAACACACATTGTTTCTACCCAGTGTAATAAGGTATATCTATGGAGTAATGGGTTAATGTTTGATTGCAGGTACTGATGAGTCCATTATAACACACATTGTTTCTACCCAGTGTAATAAGGTATATCTATGGAGTAATGGGTTAATGTATGATTGCAGGTACTGATGAGTCCATTATAACACACATTGTTTCTACCCGGTGTAATAAGACATATCTATGGAGTAATGGGTTAATGTATGATTGCAGGTACTGATGAGTCCATTATAACACACATTGTTTCTACCCGGTGTAATAAGACATATCTATGGAGTAATGGGTTAATGTATGATTGCAGGTACTGATGAGTCCATTATAACACACATTGTTTCTACCCAGTGTAATAAGACATATCTATGGAGTAATGGGTTAATGTATGATTGCAGGTACTGATGAGTCCATTATAACACACATTGTTTCAACACGGTGTAATAAGGCATATCTATGGAGTAATGGGTTAATGTATGATTGCAGGTACTGATGAGTCCATTATAACACACATTGTATGTACCCGGTGTAATGAGGCATATCTATGGAGTAATGGGTAAATGTATGATTGCAGGTACTGATGAGTCCATTATAACACACATTGTTTCTACACGGTGTAATAAGGTATATCTATGGAGTAATGGGTTAATGTATGATTGCAGGTACTGATGAGTCCATTATAACACCCATTGTTTCTACCCGGTGTAATAAGGCATATCTATGGAGTAATGGGTTAATGTATGATTGCAGGTACTGATGAGTCCATTATAACACACATTGTTTCTCCCCGGTGTAATAAGACATATCTATGGAGTAATGGGTTAATGTATGATTGCAGGTACTGATGAGTCCATTATAACACACATTGTTTCTACCCGGTGTAATAAGACATATCTATGGAGTAATGGGTTAATGTATGATTGCAGGTACTGATGAGTCCATTATAACACACATTGTTTCTACCCGGTGTAATAAGACATATCTATGGAGTAATGGGTTAATGTATGATTGCAGGTACTGATGAGTCCATTATAACACACATTGTTTCTACCCGGTGTAATAAGGTATATCTATGGAGTAATGGGTTAATGATTCCAGTACTGATGAGTCCATTATAACACACATTGTTTCTACAGGGTGTAATAAGACATATCTATGGAGTAATGGGTTAATGTATGATTGCAGGTACTGATGAGTCCATTATAACACACATTGTTTCTACCCGGTGTAATAAGGTATATCTATGGGGGAAAGGGTTAATGTATGATTGCAGGTACTGATGAGTCCATTATAACACACATTGTATGTACCCGGTGTAATAAGACATATCTATGGAGTAATGGGTTAATGTATGATTGCAGGTACTGATGAGTCCATTATAACACACATTGTTTCTACCCGGTGTAATAAGACATATGTATGGAGTAATGTGTTAATGTATGATTGCAGGTACTGATGAGTCCATTATAACACACATTGTATGTACCCGGTGTAATAAGACATATCTATGGAGTAATGGGTTAATGTATGATTGCAGGTACTGATGAGTCCATTATAACACACATTGTTTCTACCCGATGTAATAAGGCATATCTATGGAGTAATGGGTTAATGTATGATTGCAGGTACTGATGAGTCCATTATAACACTCATTGTTTCTGCCCGATGTAATAAGACATATCTATGGAGTAATGGGTTAATGTATGATTGCAGGTACTGATGAGTCCATTATAACACACATTGTTTCTACCCAGTGTAATAAGACATATCTATGGAGTAATGGGTTAATGTATGATTGCAGGTACTGATGAGTCCATTATAACACACATTGTTTCTACCCGGTGTAATAAGGCATATCTATGGAGTAATGGGTTAATGTATGATTGCAGGTACTGATGAGTCCATTATAACGCACATTGTTTCTACCCAGTGTAATAAGACATATCTATGGAGTAATGGGTTAATGTATGATTGCAGGTACTGATGAGTCCATTATAACACACATTGTATGTACCCGGTGTAATAAGACATATCTATGGAGTAATGGGTTAATGTATGATTGCAGGTACTGATGAGTCCATTATAACACACATTGTTTCTACCCGATGTAATAAGGCATATCTATGGAGTAATGGGTTAATGTATGATTGCAGGTACTGATGAGTCCATTATAACACTCATTGTTTCTGCCCGATGTAATAAGACATATCTATGGAGTAATGGGTTAATGTATGATTGCAGGTACTGATGAGTCCATTATAACACACATTGTTTCTACCCAGTGTAATAAGACATATCTATGGAGTAATGGGTTAATGTATGATTGCAGGTACTGATGAGTCCATTATAACACACATTGTTTCTACCCGGTGTAATAAGGTATATCTATGGAGTAATGGGTTAATGTATGATTGCAGGTACTGATGAGTCCATTATAACACACATTGTTTTAACACGGTGTATTAAGACATATCTATGGAGTAATGGGTTAATGTATGATTGCAGGTACTGATGAGTCCATTATAACACACATTGTTTCTACCCAGTGTAATAAGGCATATCTATGGAGTAATGGGTTAATGTATGATTGCAGGTACTGATGAGTCCATTATAACACACATTGTTTCTACCCAGTGTAATAAGGCATATCTATGGAGTAATGGGTTAATGTATGATTGCAGGTACTGATGAGTCCATTATAACACACATAGTTTCTACCCAGTGTAATTAGGCATATCTATGGAGTAATGGGTTAATGTATGATTGCAGGTACTGATGAGTCCATTATAACACACATTGTTTCTACCCGATGTAATAAGGCATATCTATGGAGTAATGGGTTAATGTATGATTGCAGGTACTGATGAGTCCATTATATCACACATTGTTTCTACCCGGTGTAATAAGACATATCTATGGAGTAATGGGTTAATGTATGATTGCAGGTACTGATGAGTCCATTATAACACACATTGTTTCTACCCAGTGTAATAAGACATATCTATGGAGTAATGGGTTAATGTATGATTGCAGGTACTGATGAGTCCATTATGACACACATTGTATGTACACGGTGTAATAAGGCATATCTATGGAGAAATGGGCTAATGTATGATTGCAGGTACTGATGAGTCCATTATAACACACATTGTATGTACCCGGTGTAATAAGGTATATCTATGGAGTAATGGGTTAATGTATGATTGCAGGTACTGATGAGTCCATTATAACACACATTGTTTCTACCCGATGTAATAAGACATATCTATGGAGTAATGGGTTAATGTATGATTGCAGGTACTGATGAGTCCATTATAACACACATTGTTTCTACCCAGTGTAATAAGGTATATCTATGGAGTAATGGGTTAATGTATGATTGCAGGTACTGATGAGTCCATTATAACACACATTGTTTCTATCCAGTGTAATAAGACATATCTATGGAGTAATGGGTTAATGTATGATTGCAGGTACTGATGAGTCCATTATAACACACATTGTATATACCCGGTGTAATAAGACATATCTATGGAGTAATGGGTTAATGTATGATTGCAGGTACTGATGAGTCCATTATAACACACATTGTTTCTACCCGGTGTAATAAGACATATCTATGGAGTAATGGGTTAATGTATGATTGCAGGTACTGATGAGTCCATTATAACACACATTGTTTCTACCCAGTGTAATAAGGCATATCTATGGAGTAATGGGTTAATGTATGATTGCAGGTACTGATGAGTCCATTATAACACACATTGTATGTACCCGGTGTAATAAGACATATCTATGGAGTAATGGGTTAATGTATGATTGCAGGTACTGATGAGTCCATTATAACACACATTGTTTCTACCCGGTGTAATAAGACATATCTATGGGGGAAAGGGTTAATGTATGATTGCAGGTACTGATGAGTCCATTATAACACACATTGTATGTACCCGGTGTAATAAGACATATCTATGGAGTAATGGGTTAATGTATGATTGCAGGTACTGATGAGTCCATTATAACACACATTGTTTCTACCCGATGTAATAAGACATATCTATGGAGTAATGGGTTAATGTATGATTGCAGGTACTGATGAGTCCATTATAACACACATTGTATCTACATGGTGTAATAAGACATATCTATGGAGTAATTGGTTAATGTATGATTGCAGGTACTGATGAGTCCATTATAACACACATTGTATCTACACGGTGTAATGCTCAAAGGCAGAAGCTCAAAGAAATGTTCAAAACCATGTATGGAAGGGTAGGTTTGCAGCTACATTTGTTATTTAACCCCAAACAATAAAGTTATTAAACATTACCAAATGAACACTTTTATGTAGAGATCGTTTCAAAATATGACTTTTATTACATTTTAATTGCGCTGTTTTTGAGATTGAAACAAGAGTGAAGAATGTTTTTGAAACTTTAAGCCTTGTACACATGTAACTTTAGTCATGTGTAATGTGATATGAAATCTTTGCTAAACCCATGTTTTTAAATGTGTAAGACAGGTACTATTTGAAGCAGACTGAAAGTAAAGTAGAAATCTTTTTTGAGCATTAACTTTCAACCTGCTTTAAGCGTCTCCTCTTATTATTAACCAGAAAAACTCTATAGATTATAATTAGAACAGAGAAGAGTCATATTTTTTTATGAGGAATAAGGCATGAAACAGTTATATTTTGAAAGATCTGTGTCTATCATTTTGCATGATTTTATTTCAGGATCTGATCGAGGATATCAAGAGTGAGTTGAGTGGTGACTACAAGGACGCCATTATGGCCTGCTTTGTCTCCCCAGCATACTTTGATGCCAGGTGTATCAAGAAAGCCATCTATGTGAGTCCTACATACCTGCAATATTGCAAACCAGTGATATACAGCAAATGCTCTTTAACCGTTACCCAGTTATCTGTTTCTAGTTTTGAATACAGGTGACGACTTAACTCTTTGAACCCTAGTCACGCATATATGCGTCATTTGCAAACAGCGTACATGTGAGGAGTACACTTGTCCTATGCAAACAGTGTAGACCCTGATCAGAGGGATCCTTACGGAGCCCTCTGATCAGGGTCTACACTGTTTGTCATTTTGACATATATTGTAAAATTCAACCCTAAAAAGTAAAAAATGGACTAGACTAAATTGATAATTAGAATTGTCCATTTGAGGTTTCAGGGAGGAAAGGGTTAAAGCAGGTTATAAGTTAAGCAGAATGTTCCTTAACTCTTTGAACCCTAATCACGCATATATGCGTCATTTGCAAACAGCGTACATGTAAAGAGTACATTTGTCCTATGCAAACAGTGTATACCCTGATCAGGGTCTACACTGTTTGTCTTTTTGACATATATTGTGAAAATCAACCCTAAAAAGTCAAAATCGGACTAGACTAAATTGAAAATTAGAATTGCACACTTGAGGTTTCAGGGAAGAAAGTGTTAAGAAACATTCTGCTTTACTTTCAATCTTCTTTAAGCTATCATCAGGAATGATTCTGGAAATGGTTTCTGCTTTTCATGTTCAGGACTTCCTGGATGGAAACTGCTTTCTTTAGTGTAAGGATTACTAGATGCATAAAAAGTAGTATTTATGGAGTAGTGGGTTAAGGATTCCAAGGCCATATGATTACACATTGGTTTAGTTATTTAGTCTCTCACTGCTATGGATTAACTCTTTCCTCCCTAAAGCTTTAAATGAACAATCCCGGTTTCCATTTTAGTCTAGTCCATTTCTGACTTTTAAGGGTTGTTTTTGTCAATGTTTTGCATTTTGACAAACAGTGAAGACCCTGATCAGAGGGCTCCTTAACTCAACATGCTGTCTAGATCTAAACTGTTTAAAAATACAAGTAAATTCATGGCTAGCTTTCTTCAGACTTAACCCTGTAATTGCCATAATATCAATCTGCTTTAAACCGTTCACTGTCATAACATCTGCTCTGTCAACTGTTTTATGGAAGAAGAGTGATTATTTTTATCCTGATCAGTCGCTAGGTTACTCTGTATCTGATCTATTTCCAAACTGTTTGAAGTTTAGGTGTAATAGCCCATGACATTGACCTATTTTCAGGGTTTAGGCACTGATGAGCAGGCTCTCATTGAAATCCTGTTTACAAGGACCAATGCACAGATCAAAGAGACAAGGGCCGTCTATGGATCAGGTTTGTATATCATATCTCTAATACAGTAAACCCCCTCTAATACAACCATGAAAAAGAAGACTTATTTATTATATAACTTTTTATTATTTTACCTTGATCTTGACCTAATTTGGACTTAGAATATTTTAAATTGGCTATTTCTTGGTTAACTAGATTTTACCGTTTCTTCTAGCGTCAACACAACTGACTACAATGCTTATACACTTGTTGCCTTGGACAACTACTAGTCCACCCAAATTATATAACCTTGATTTTGATGTTGACCTTGACCTAATTTGGACTAAGAATATTTTTAATTGGCTATTTCTTGGTTAACTAGATTTTCCCATTTCGTCTAGCATCAACACTATTGACTACAAAGCTTTGATACTCATACAGTTGCTGCCTTTGATCATTACCAATTCACCCACATTTTACCCAACCTCAATTTGACCTTGACCTAATTTGGACTTAGAAAATGTTCAGAATATATTGTCAAGGATGCCACCGGGGGCATATGTGTTTATTGAACACAGTCTTGTTATATATCTGACAGATGACAGCAAAGTGACAGTTTTCTGTTTTACTTTCACCTTGCTTTAAGCAGCCACCTGCCCTAAACACCTAATAATAGATAAGGATTCACTGAAACAGGAGCATCATTTTTAGCTCGACTTTTTCAAAAAGTCGAGCTATTGTCGTCACCCTGTCGTCTGCGTCTGCGTCTGCGTCAGCGTCTGCGTCTGCGTCTGCGTCTGCGTCAGCGTCTGCGTCGGTTAAGTTTTTTGCTTAAGGTTTTTGTAAGAGTCCATTTCTCAATAACTATCAAAGGTATCCATTTGAAACTTGGAATAGTTGTTCAGTATTAAAAGGGCAACTCATTACAACAAGACAGGTAACCCTGGGATTTGTCATTTCAGAGTTATTGCCCTTGTTTTATTTACTTAAAAATTATAAATTAACATATCTCAATAACTATCAAAGGTATCCATTTGAAACTTTGAATAGTTGTTCAGTATCAAAAGGGCAACTCATTACAACAAGGCAGGTAACCCTGGGATTTGTCATTTCAGAGTTATTGCCCCTATTTTATTTACTTAAAAATTATAAATTAACATATCTCAATAACTATCAAAGGTATCCATTTGAAACTTGGAATACTTGTTCAGTATCAAAAGGGCAACTCATTTCAACAAGGCAGGTAACCCTGTGATTTGTCATTTCAGAGTTATTGCCCTTGTTTTATTTACTTAAATATTATAAATTAACATATCTCAATAACTATCAGGGGTATCCATTTGAAACTTTGAATAGTTTTTAAGTATCAAAAGAGCAACTCATTACAACAAGGCAGGTAACCCTAGGATTTGCCATTCCAGAGTTATTGCCCCTGTTTTATTTACTTAAAAATTATAAATTAACATATCTCAATAACAATCAAAGGTATCCATTTGAAACTTTGAATACTTGTTTAGTATCAAAAGGGCAACTCATTACAACAAGGCAGGTAATCCAGGGATTTGTCATTTCAGAGTTATTGCCCATGTTTTATTTACTTAAAAATTGTAAATTAACATATCTAAATAACTATGAAAGATATTAACTTGAAACTTTAAATACTTGTTAAGTATCAAAAGGACAACTCATTACAACAAGGTAGGTTACTCTGTGATTTGTGATTCCAGAGTAATTGCCCTTGATTTATTTACTTAAAACTTGTAAATTGAAATATCTTAATAACTGTCAAAGGTTTTAACTTGAAACTTTAAATACTTGTGTTATAACAAAAGGGCAACTCATTCAAACAAGAAAGGTGACCGGGGATTTGCCATTCCAGAGTTATTGCCCTTGTTTTTATTTACATAAAACTTGTAAATTGAAATTTCTCAATAATTACAATAGGTATTAACCTGAAACTTTTAATGCTTGTTCAGTTTCAAAAGGGCATCACCTTTCAAGACAGCAGATAACCATGAGATTTGTCATTGCAGAGTTATTGCCCTTGTTTGACTAAGAATTTGTATATGAAATTATTCAGTAACCGTAGACAGTTATTAATTTCAAACTTCCAATATATTTGAATACTTGTTTAGTTTCAAAAGGGCAACGCATTACAACAAGGCAGGTAAAGCAGGCAAAGATATTGTCCTTCTTTTGACTTATAGTTTACTTTAAGTGGAATGTAGACTGTCCAAGTATGTTTAAGTTGTTGTTGCTTACAAACTTCTATGATCAATAGGGCATTAAACACACATTCTTTAAGTTTGAAAAATATAGCCGTCTCAAGTATATGAAAGTCGAGCGTCCAGCACCCGTTTGCGGTGCTCTCGTTTCCTATATTATCTTAATAAAATTAATTATTTTAATAGGGTTTCTACGTTTTCTTTTACTTTTTAACCCCTTCCTTAAAATAGAATTGGTTTTGTTTTATAAAAATAATTGGGTAAATACCCCAAAAAGCAGCTTATCTGTTTGTATTCTAATAATAAATGTCATTTAGCATTCGTAATGGGGGGGGGGGGGGTACTATAGTTCTCTTTCATCGATTGACTACTTGACACATTTGACGCTGAATATACTCATCATTTACAAACAGAGTACATGTGACTTCAGAGTTCTTGTCCTATTCAAGCATTGTTGACTCTGATCAGAGGGCTTCTGTAGTCCTGAGCCCTCTGATCAGGGTTTGATCTGTTTATCATTTTGCAATATATTGTTAAAACTAACCCTAAATATGTATACATGGACTAGACTTAATTGTAAACTGGAATTGTTCATAAGGTAGTCTTGTATGGAAACAGTCAAATAGTTATTCAGGCAAACTAAAAAGCATGAAGATTTAAACCCTTTACCCCATAACCTGTTTCTAGTTTTGAAGACAGGTGATCTCTTAAAGCAGGTTGAAAGTAAAGTAGACTGCATCTTAAGACGCACTCTGCTTTACTTTCAGCCTGCTTTAAGCTATTGTTTGCTAGAATAATAGAAAATATTTCTTATGATTCTTATTTGTGATAGTATAAACTTTTTTCTTCAGTGGAGGAATAAATTAAAGGCATACAAAGGCATATTTATGGGGTATTTAATGGGTTATAACAAACAATTGTATGCAGGACAAAAGTAATCTTTTCAGCATTACTTTCATTCTGTACCAATCTTGCACCTAGGATGAACTCTTACTATACTGAAATTTCGAATGGGCTCTTCCATTTTCTGATAAACATACAGTTGAGAATCTGTTATTCTTTCCCGTTTAAACGCAAACGTACGCAAACGCAAAGCACTAAAACGTAGAAAAGAACAACTTTTTGACAATTCTGATAATTCTTGTTTATCTTGGTGGCAAACAGTTTGGAGCCTGATCAGACGCCGGGTTACCCGGCGTCTGATCTGGCTCCAAACTGTTTGCACTGCAAATAATAGTTTTAGCCTAAACGCGTTTATTGGGAAAGAATAACAGATTCTCCACTGTACAATGTACACAGAATCTTCAAAGCCTTCTCCCAAAAATGAAAATGAAGACCCTGGTCAGAGGGCTTTTTTAGGAACCCTCTGATCTGGGTCTATACTGTTTGCAAAGGATAAATATATTTGGTACCACATTTCAAGGGTTGAAGACAGTATGTAGTCAAAATAACATTGAACCATAGGGACAATTATACTTGTCATTAACAAACAGTGTAATTGTGAAAAGTAAACTTGTTCAATGCAAACAATGTAAATCCTGAGCAGAGGACTCCTGCAGAAACATTCAAATCAGGGTCTTCATTGTTGTTTATTTTGCAATATATTGTTAAAACAACAATAAAGTAAAAAATGAACTAGCATTATCTGCAAATTGGAGTTGCCCATTAAATTTTCAGGGGTGACTGAGTTAAATTTCTGCTTTTATTTTAATTTACAATGTATACAGAGTTCTAAGTGTTTTCAAGTATCTACACCAATTTATTATTCTACATGTATGTAAGAATATATGAAAGTGTTGCATTTTCCTAATTTCTTTTCCTTAATTAATTTATATATGATAATTGTCTTCTATTCTGGAACAGTTGCTCGACCGAACAAAACGACCAAAGACACTCTCATTGAGAAGGATATTAAAGATGACACAAGCGGTGACTTCAAAAAGCTTCTTATTGCAGCATCACAGGTCTCTTGTGCATATTTCTACTAATGCTTTAGTAGATATACAGTAAAACCTCTCTATTACAACCACTACATTGTGTTAATTATTATGTGTTAATGGCAGGTGACTGCTTAAAGCAAGGTGACAGTAAAACAGAAAGCTCCTTCAGGAGCTTTCTGTTTTACTGTCACATTGCTTTAAGCTGTTACCTGCCTTTTATGCAAATAAGTAGCCTTCTTTTTAGTGGTCGTAATAGAGGGGTTTTTACTGTACATTCAATCCAGTGGTCAGTTGCCATCCAGTAGTATAAGATTGCTTATTGCAGAATGGGGTGGATTTTGGCAGTAATGCAATTGGGTGCTTAGTGCAGAATTAAAGTATGTCAGAAAACTACTATTAACCCTTAGCCTGCCAGTCACGACTATAACTCGGCGTCTCATCCGGATCCAAGCTGTTTGACACTCGGACAACATTTTCAGCAATTTTGAGCAACTTTGAAGCACTTTGAAACTTGAGTCAGACGAGAAATATAGCAGACGACAATTTATTTGGCGGGCTAAGGATTAAAGAAACGTTCTGCATTATTTGTCATTCTGCATTAAGCAGTTATCTATCTTGACAAATACCCAGCAAACTTAGATGCAATAAAAACAGCAGGCTTCCATTCACCAATAAGTAACCATTTGTCAGCAATAATTTCTTAGGAAAGCAAGAATGCTTTAACCCTTTACCCAATAGCCTGTTTCTAAGTTTTGAAGACAGGTGACTACTTAAAGCCGGTTGAAAGTAAGGCAGAATGTGCCTTAAGGCACCTTCTGCTCTACTGTCATCCTGCTTTGAGCTACCATCTGCTAGGATTTAGAAGAAAATTCGTAAGGGACATACCGTACATGTATTTATGACAGTATAAATTGGAACTACTTTTACAGTGGAGGAATAAATTATAAAAGGTGCTTCTATTGGGGTAAGGGTTATGCTGCTATCTGCATTCCTTCTACTCATTATGTTTCTTTAGAATGGCTACTGGACACAGGTTTGTTTCTACTTTTAGTTGTAGTTGTAGAAAAGCCAGTACAGTGGAGACTTATTAATCTGGCCAATTAATATTTAAATTTTATTAACCCTTAGCCCGCCAAATTAATTGTCGTCTGCTATATTTCTCGTCTGCTTCAAGTGCTTCAAAATTGCTCAAAATTGCTCAAAATTGCTGAAAATGTTGTCCGAGTGTCAAACAGCTCTCATCCGGATCCAAGCTGTTTGCATATGGAGCTATAGTCATGAGTGGCAGGCTAAGGGTTAACATGCTAACAGGAGGACTGGGGCTTTGGAAGTATTAATGTTTCATCAAAGCAGTCTTGATTTTAACCTGTTACCCCATAGCCTGTTTTTAGTTTTGAAAAACAGGTTACTATTTAAAGCAGGTTGTAATTAAAGCAGAATGCTCCTAAAGGAGCATTCTGCTTTACTTTCAGCCTGCTTTAAGCTCTCAGCTAGAAAGGTACTGGAGATACCTTTTCTGTTTCATGTTCAGGACTTTCTAGCTGGGACTACTTTTCTGTGTGTATAAGTGATTAAAAGCATAAAAAGGTGTATTTATGGGGTAAAGGGTTAATATGGCTAGGTTTGGAGTGAGTTCCGATTTATAAGGCTCTACTGTGGTAGTATTATAAAATCATGGTTCTCATAAACCATCCATCATTTTTATCATTATATCCCATATACAGTAAAACTTAGCTCTCTAGAACAACCACTAAAACGGAAACTAATTAAATGTATACAAGAAAGGTGACAGCTTAAAGCAAGGTGACAGTAAAACAGAAAGCTCCAATGGAGCTTTCTGCTACCTTGCTTTAAGTAGTCACCTGTCATAAACACCAAATAGTTAATACAATTTTGTGGTTGTAATAGAGAGGTTTTACTGTAAATATGATCATCATTGAAACAGGTACTGTTGTTTCAAATAGTATTTAGAATTATCTCCCTTGATATAGTATTTGGAATTATCTCCCTTCAGTTTGTGTAAAATGTTTTTATCCAACAGTTGCACGACCCGATAAGGTGACTTATGAGAGCCTTATTGAGGATGACATTAGAGATGATGCTAGCGGTGACTTTAAACGTCTTCTGATTGCCGCTTCCCAGGTTGCCATCTTATCTTTACCCCTGGTGTCCTAATTCTGCACATGTCACTGTGTTTGTTGGATTTTCCCTTTTTATCACAATTGTTTTTTTCACCCCAAAAATATGAACCTTATTTAACCCTTTCCTCCACATATGCACTTCAGGATCCCTCTACCTCTACTGCTGCACATTAGGGCCACAAATGAATATTAATCTAGAGCACTGAATAAAGGCAACCCCATTAAAGCAAAATGATTGTAAAGCAAAAAGCTCCTTTTAGGCTTTTTCTACTTTATTTTCATTTTGGTTTAAGCAATAAGCTTGCTGAAACTCAGTTTAAAAAAGGTGTTTTTCAAAGCATACAGATTGCTATATATTTTGATTTCCTGTAAAAGTTCAGCTCGACCAAAGTAGTGTATCATCTAGGAAGACAAATGCCACATAAATGCTATTAGCATGAGAAATGTTAAGATATGTACAGTATAGAAAATCGGTAATTATGCAGGGGAAACTCGATAATTCCATCTCACTTTAGTTCGGATATACCCATATTTCAAAGTTAAAACGTAGCTTAGCCATGCTTTAACTTTGAAATATGGTTATGTTTGACTTAAGCTAGTTATCGAAATTAAACTTATAAAAGACTGGGAAGGTTCGAAATATCCAGTTTCCACTGTATTTCTATTATGTTTTGAGAACTAAAACAACATGAACATTACTTTAACCCATTACCTCTTATCCTATTTCTAGCTTTGAAAACAGGTGACCACTTAAAGCAGGTTGAAAGTAAAGCAGAATGTGCCTTAAGGCACATTCTGCTTTACTTTCAGCCTGCTTTAAGCTACCATCTGCTAGGATATAGAAAATATTTCTTCTGGTACATATTCTTGGCTGTATAAATTGGAACTATTTTCTTCAGTGGAGGAATAAATAGAGGCATAAAAAGGCGTTTTAAGGGGTAATGGGTTAAATACATCTAATATTCTTAAGCACTTAATGTTGAGTTATTATAGGTAAACAATTTCTGCTCATAGTAAGTAAACTTTATCCTTGGTGAGGTTGCTTTGTACTTGAAATAGTCTGAAAGTCTTCATTTGAGATATACATGTATAGTCTTGTTATACTCATTTGAGAGTGAATGTTATACTGACCATTTATTTTGCTTGCTTAACCATTTTCTTAGTAACACCATTCCATGCCTTTACCTTTCCCTTAAAGAAATTAACCAGTCCTAATAAAGAACCATAGGAGATTGTACTTTGTGTCAGGTAGTTTTTAAAGCAGATTGAGAGTAAAACAAAATGTTCCTATAGCATGTTTCTTCTTTACTGTCAGCCTATTTTGACTCTTTGAACCCTAATCCCGCATATAGGCGTGCTTTTCAAACATTGTACATGTGAATAGTACACATGTCCTATACAAACAGTGAAGACCCAGATCAGAGGGCTCCTTTCGGAGCCCTCTGATCAGGGTCTTCACTGTTTGTCACAATGCCAAACATTGACAAAAACAAACCTTTAAAGTCAGAAATGGACTAGACTTAGATGGAAACTGGAATTGTCCATTTAAAGTTTCAGGGAGGAAAGAGTTAAACAGCCTCCTGTCTTAACAATGGAACAAAAAAGCTATGAAGAAACGAGTTAATTACTTTGTAAATAAATCCAGATTGAAGAAGGGGCTAGTCACTGCATTGATAGGGTTTTTAACTTCTAGATAACATTTACTAGTTTTATCTTTGTTTGAACTCTTCTGAACATTGAACCCTAGTGATGTGTATAACTTATGAGCATCCTTTACAAACAAACTACCTGTGAAGAGTATATTTATCCATTGCAAACAGTGAATACTCAGATCACAGAGTTCCTAATGAGCCCTCTAATAGAGGTATACACAGTTTGTTGTTTTGCAATACATGTACAGTAAAACCTCGCTATTACGACCACTAAAACGAAGGCTAAATGAGTGTATAATAGACAGGTGAAAGCTTAAAGCAAGGTGACAGTGAAACAGAAAGCTCCTATAGGAGCTTTCTGTTTCATTGTCACCTTGCTTTAAGCGGTCACCTACCGTAAACACCCTAATAATTTACATAATTTAGTGGTCGTAATAGAGAGGTTTTACTGTACTTAGTAAAAAAAATAAACAAAAAAAAAACCCTATAAAGTCAAAAGTGGGCTAGACTTAATTGTCAATGTTCAGGTGTTAATTAGTGTATAAAAGTTGATGTGAAATGATCCTCGAAATACAGTAAAACCTCTTTATTACGACCAATAAATCATGCAAATCATTAGGTGTTTTATGACAGGTGACTGCTTAAAGCAAGGGGGATATAAAACAGACAGCTGCTTGAGTTCTGTCTGTTTTACGTTCACCTTGTTTTAAGCTGTCACCTGATTCTATTGCAGTCAATTAGCCTTCTTTTTAGTGGTCATAATAGAGAGGTTTTACTGTACAGTTAAACCTCTCTATTACGACCACTAATGCAAAGGCTAATTGAGTGTACACTCAGTACAAAAAGAAACAAGACTTACATTTAGATACATTTTATTTCACTTTTCTGTAGTTTATTGTAATAAAACACATTGTAAATTTAAAGTACATTTCATTGTGAGTAACTCTCACAAAAATCATACCAATACAATGAATACGAGCGACGTTTTGTTAATTTAATGAGCACCACCCTTGTTCTCAAAATGCACAGTTTAGAATCTGGTATAACTTCCCCTTAAGTTGATCAAAGCTCGGCATCACTGGTGCATCCAGTTCACTAGTCGTGTAACAAAATGCTGAGGAATGGCATTCCACCCATGTGTGGCAGCCATGTACAGTTCCTGAACCATCTGCGGTGCTGGGACTCGAGAATAAATCCGCCTCTTCAACTCATCCTAGAGATACTCAATCAGATGACCCGTAACTTCTTGGCTGAAAACTACCTCAACATGCTTGATTGGTCCTCCATGTCACCAGATATGGCCCCTAATTGTGAATTTTGAGAACAAGGGTGCAGTTCGTTAAATTACCAAAACGGTGTTCATATTCGTTGTATTGTTATGATTTTTCTGGGATTTTCGCACAATGATTTGTACTTTATATTTACAATGTGTTTTGTTGCAATATACTACATGAAGTGATATAAAATGGGCGGCTAAATGTAAGTCTCGTTTCTTTTTTAACTGAGTGTATAAAAGACAGGCCACAGCTTAAAGCAAGGAGACAGTAAAACTGAAAGCTAGTAAAGGATCTAGTTCCTAAAGGAGCTTTCTGTTTAACTGTCACCTTGCTTTAACTCTTTGAACCCTAGTCCCGCATATAGGCGTCCTTTTCAAACAGTGTACATGTGAAAAGTACACACTTGCTGTGCAAACAGTGAAGACCCAGATCAGAGGGCTCCGAAAGGAGCCCTCTGATCAGGGTCTTCACTGTTTGTCACAATGCCAAACATTGACAAAAACAACCATTAAAAGCCAGAAATGGACTAGACTAAAATAGAAACTGGAATTGTCCTTTTAAAGTTTTAGGGAGGAAAGAGTTAAGCTGAATCACCTGTCATAAACACCTAATAACTAACACAATTTAGTGGTTGTAATAGACAGGTTTTATTGTAGTTCTCATTGACACAATCATCTGTATTCGAATTTAGGGTAATAGATATGAGATCACCAATGAGAAGCTAGAAGAGGCCATTGAGGAGGTGGAGAATGACATGGGCCAGCCTACAGGCATGTTCAGAGTCAACTATTCCAAGTTATGTGACTCCGCCAAGGCTAAGAGGGAAGCTCAGCGTCTGTTTAAGGCTGGAGAGGACCGCTGGGGCACAGATGAAGAGACATTCATTCTTATTTTCTCTACCCGAGACTTCTACCAGATGAGGGAGGTGTTTCAGGAATATGTCAAGGTATTTGGGATTTTGATATGCATTGTACAGCGCTCCCTCTCTACGACACCCAATGGGAGACAAAAAGTATGTGTTGTTCAGAGGGAGTAATAATAGGGAGGGAAATTGACTTACATTTGCAAAAACTTGAATCCAGATCTGAATTCAAACTGTTTGTCACTCCTCATTAAGTTGTTTCCCCGTGAAAATGTCCATTATGTAACTTTGAGAAAAACAGCAGACGACAACATTAAGCAGATGACATTGCAAAAGTAAAAGCGTTAATCATAAATATCCTATTTAGGGAATTCACAAGGGCCGTTGTTGCACTGCTTGTCAGTTTGCAATATATTGTGAAAATAAAATCCAACCGTAAAATGTCAAAAATGGACTACAGTAAAACCTCTCTATAACGGCCACTAAAGTGTGCTAATTTATTAGTTGTTTTTGACAGGTGACTGCTTAAAGCATGGTGACAGTAAAACAGAAAGCTCCTGTAGGAGCTTTCTGTTTTACTGTCACCTTGCTTTAAGCTGTCACCTGTCATTTAAATAACCAATTAGTCCTCGTTTTAGTGGCCGTTATAGAGAGGTTTTACTGTAGACATTATTGGAAACTGGTATTCTCCTCTTGAAGCTTCAGTGGTGTATGAGTCAAACTACCATTTGACTTCTGGTATTCTCCTCTTGAAGCTTCAGTGGTGTATGAGTCAAACTACCATTTGACTTCTGGTATTCTCCTCTTGAAGCTTCAGTGGTGTATGAGTCAAACTACCATTTGACTTCTGGTATTCTCCTCTTGAAGCTTCAGTGGTGTATGAGTCAAACTACCATTTGACTTCTGGTATTCTCCTCTTGAAGCTTCAGTGGTGTATGAGTCAAACTACCATTTGACTTCTGGTATTTCTTTTTCCAATCAGTTTCTTCACACAGCTTTATCATTGTGTCATTTATTTTTCCCTCCACAGCTGACACAAGCGAATGTCCTCAATGCGATAGATTCCGAGACATCAGGCAGCTTCAAGAAAGGTCTTGCTGCCGTTGCCATGTCTGTGATGAACAGACCAAAGTTCTTTGCCAAGAGGCTCGTCAAAGCCATGAAGGGACTAGGCACTGATGAGGAAACTCTTATCAGGATCGTTGCCTCCAGATCTGAGGTATGAGTTTTAGTAGAACATATGACATCATAACTCCAGCTGGGTCCAAGGTTATAAAGCTTTTGAGTTGAGTCTGAAATCGTTTCGCAAGCATTTGATTGGTCAGATTTGAGCCTAAGCTCATATCTCACCAATCAAATGCTTGAGAATGAACTCAGACTCAACTCAAATGCTTTATAGCCTTGGACCCAGATAAAAGGAGATTTACAAATAACAAAATCGCTATGTCTGACCCAATTCTTTGAGACGATTCTAATGAGTTGTCACAACATAGAATTTGATGCAGATTTAATGGATAATATATTGGAAATTGATTGCTTACTGGTACTCTCTCTATCTGGATCTCTGCAATGTCTAGAGTGATTGTATAAACTTGCAGATATCTGTGAAATGTGAATGTATACCCTCTCTATTACGACTACTACAAAGAAGGCTAATTGATGCATAAAAGTCAGATGACAGTTTAACCCTTTGAACCCTGGTCCCGCATATAGGCATCCTTTTCAAACAGTGTACATGTGAATAGTTCACTTGTCATATGCAAACAGTGAAGACCCAGATCAGAGGGCTCTGAAAAGTCAGAAATGGACTAGACAAAAATGGAAACTGGAATTGTCCATTTAAAGTTTCAGGGAGGAAAGAGTTAAAGCAAGGTGACAGCAAAACAGAAAGCTCCTAAAGGAGCTTTCTGTTTTACTGTTACATTGCTTTAAGCAGTCACCTGTCTGCAACAGCATATAATAAACACAATAGAGAGGTTTTACTGTATATGGAGTGTGTTTGTGTGTAAAGCAAACATTCTGATTAGCATACATTGTGTAACATATCTTACAAGATACATCATACATGTAGGTAGAAATGTGGTATAACAACAATTTGTTTAGCTAATATAAACAGTAGCTTGATTTAGGATGAAAGTAAAGCAGAAAGCTTATTAAGGAGATATATGTGTTACTTTTATCTTGCTTTAAGCAGTATACCTTAACCAATTACCCCATAAATACTCCTTTTTATGTCTTTAATTTATTATTCCAATGAAGAAAATAGTTCCACATTAGACAGTCATGAATATGTAGCATAAGAAATATTTTCTATATTCTAGCAGATGGTAGCATAAAGCAGGCTGAAAGTAAAGCAGAATGTGCCATAAGGCACATTCTGCTTAACTTTCAACCTGCTTTAAGTGGTCAATTCTCTTAAAATCTAGAAACAGGCTATGGGGTAAAGGGTTAAACACAGTTGTAGATAGGTGCTTTGCACTTTTTGACTATAGTGGAATTGTAATGCTTTATTTCCCATTTCAGATTGACATGGTTCAAATAAAGCAAGCTTTCCTAGAGGAGACTGATAAGACCTTGTGGCGTTATATCAAAGAAGACACCAGCTTCCACTTTAAGAGTATCCTGCAAGCCTTAGTTGGACGAGACTAGAAAACATCCAAACGAGTTCTCAACAATTCAGTGGCAGACGTGTCATATGAAGTGATCAATAACTTGAAAACATTCTCTGGCTTTGAATAGCTTAATACTTCACATATAAAAGCATGTTAAGGATTCCTTTATCACAAAATCCTCAAATTAAGTGCTGCTGGTCTTGACAATAGAGGCTGTTGAATATGTGATGTCACATACCTCTGGGCATGTGTCTTTCATCCATGCTTGGCTAGACAGGTATGGAAGCATGATAGGATACGGCATAAAACATTTTCCATTTTATATCATTTAATAAAATTTGAAAAATGATTTTAAGCCTCTATTGTCATTGACTTGCATCTATTGAATTTACAAATATGTTTAGAAAAAAATAGTTACAAAAATACCTACTGGTAGATCTAGTCAATAGAAATCTAAACTAGTTTAGACATGTCTTCTCTATCTGCAAAAGTAGCAGTAAATACTGATTTAATTTTTAACCTTTAACTTGCAAAGTATGAACTGACTATTATTTACAAAGTTTGAATCCTGATCAGATGCTGAGTTTCAGACATAATTCAATCTGTTTAATGTTTAACCCTTTACTTTATAGATATACATTTTCTACGACTTTAATTTATTCCTCCGCAGAAAGAAAGAATTCAAATTTATACAGCATGAATATACATCATAAGAAATATTTTCTATATTCTAGCAGATGATGGCTTAAAGCAGGCTGAAAGTAAAGGGGCATTCTGCTTTACTTTCAACCTGTTTTATGTGGCCATCTGTCTTTAAAATTAGAAACAGGCTATGGAGTAAAGGGTTAACACCCTAATAATGGGTCTTCAGTTGAAAATTATAGATTTACTTATACGGTCAAACTGTTTTATCCACCTTTCTTTGATGAAAGATACAAGTAATCAAAAAGAGGTTACTGCTAAATGCAGAATATAAATAATGCAGAAAGCTCCAATAGGAGCTTTCTGCATTATTTATATTCTGCATTTAGCAACCATCTGTATAAAAGACTGTCCATGGTCATTGTATTAAATGATTGTTAATTACAGGTTTGGCTGTATGTGAATTTTTGACATTTTGTTTCAAAGCAGAGATGATACTGTGATAGGGTTTAGCTTATTTCACTGTTTGTTATCAGCCAATAATTGTGATCTGTACCATATCTGTGATTTTCCATGTGAGCAATATATTTTAAGTAAATAATGGTAAATTATTTTTAGTGATTGTACATAATTATAATACATAAAAAATCAGTCTTTATTGTAATGACAGTTGGTAGCTTAATTCAGGACAAAAACAATATGTTAAGCTCCTAAAGGAGCTAAATGCATTACTTATATCCTGTATAAAGCAGCAACCTGTTTTAAGAACTGATTTACTATGTTGGAGCTATGATCTGTCAATTCCAGTACGTTTGATGTCATCTATTTTGTTAATTACCTTTTCAAGGTGGATGTTTGAGAGTTGCAACAAGCATTTTGATTTGCATTTGCAAACAGTTTAGATCCAGATCAGATGTCAAGTTATTTTGAATCTGTCCAGGATTGAACTTTGACCCATTTGTTGATCTTTAATCAGTCAAAAAAGCATCAAAGTGTTTCTTGCTGTTCTTTTGTAGAGGACATTTTGTAAGCAGATGATGTAATGAATTTATTTTAAACAGGTCCATGGTGTTGGAAGAGTTATGTTGTGGAAACAACCAACCAGATATAGTTAGTTTTTAGAACAGTTGTAAGCCATCATTTGATTTGCTTTCTGATTTTATTTCTTGCCATTTTGGTTTGATAAAGTTAGCATTTGATGATGATTTCAATGAAGATGAATTTCCCATGTTTGGTCCATTTTATCGAATTGTTTTAGAAAAACAGCTTTTGATTGTTACTTCCTTTTTAAGAACGTTGTCAATAAAAGATTGTACACTTTACTCTGGTTATCTCATTGGTGCTTATACCAACGTTTTATGAACCTTGCATCAACCCATTGCTTAATAGATATGTCTTTTCATGCCTTCAATTTATTCCTACACTAGAGAAAATAGTTACACTTTATACAGTTATGAATATGCACCACAAATAGTAATACAGTAGAACCTCTCCGTTACGACCACTTAAGTGTGTTAATTATCAGGTGTGTAAGGCAGTTGACTACTTAAAGCAAGGTGACAGTAAAACAGAAAAAGCTCTCATAGGAGCTTTCTGTTTTACTGTCACATTGCATTAAGTTGTCACCTGTATTTTATACCATCAATTAGCCTTCGTTTGAGTGGTCGTAATAGAGAGGTTTAACTGTAGTTCCTATATCCTAGCAGATGGTCACATAAAGCAGGCTAAAAGTAAAGTAATTAACTTAAAGTAATACTTTACTTTCAGCTTGCTTTAAGGGGCCATCTGCCTTCAATACTGGAAACAAACTATTATGGAAAAAGGGTTAAGCGACTACTCAGTGCAGTAGGCTAGAGACATGTCTAGATAAGTCATTGCTTATTGCAGGATGGAAATAACTTCTTTTTTATTTTTATCCTGCACTAAGCAAGGAAATATATTAATTACTACCCATGCTTCTTCTATCAAGTGGTAGCTTAACTCATTATCCCCTGAAACTTCCAATGGACAATGAATATTTACGGTTGTTTATTATTATATATTACAAAATGACAAACAGTGAAGTCCCTGATTAAGAGGGCTCCTGAAGGAGCCCTCTAATCAGGGACTTCACTGTTTGCATTATACAAGTGTACTCTTCACAGGTACAATTTTGGTAAAGGATGCATATACATGTACATGCGTCACTAGAGCTCAATGTGTTAATACATGATACTGTTCAGGTTCTAAAGAGGTGGATAATAAAGCATTAAGGCTTAACCCTTTACCCCATAGCCTGATTCTAGTTTTGAAGACAAGTGATCGTTTAAAGCAGGTTGAAAGAAGAACAATGATTGCCTCCCCTGCAAATTACTAACTATGGGTCAGGCATGACTGCCTCCCATTAACCATACATAATTGCCTCCACTGCAAATTCCTGAGTGACTTAGTTCTGTGCATTAATGCCTCCCTTGCATATTCCTGTCTAAAAACCATGTAGGATTGTTTCCTGTGCATACTCCTCACTTAGTTCAATGCAGCATTGCCTCCCATGCTCGCCCCTGGCATAGTTCCATGTGTTATTGCATTACCTGCACATTCCTGACTTAGTGTAATGCAGGATTGTCTTCCCTGCACATCCCTGACTTAGTTCCATGGACTATTTCTTCCCCTGTATATCCCTGGCTTAGTTTCATGCAGTATTGCCGCTCCTGCACATTCCTGGCATAGTTCCATGTATTATTATCTCCCCTGTACATACCTGGCTTAGTTATATGCATAATTGCTGCTTCTGTACATCCCTGGCTTAGTTCCATGCATTATTGCTTCCCCTGCATACACCTGACTTAGTGTAATGCCGAATTGTCTCCCCTGCACACCCCTGACTTAGTTGTATGCATTATTGCCCACCTGCACATTCCTTTTTTAGAGTCATACAGGATTGTCTCCCATGCGCATTCCTGGCTAAGTTCCTTGCAGTATTGCCTCCCCTTCATATTTCTGATTTAGGACATTGCCCTCTGTACAATTCTAATTAAGAGCTATAGTATTCAGAGTTATCTTCCATATCTGAGTGTCATTTATTGTCTCCCCTGCACATTCCTTCCTTATTGGCATGCATTATTGCCCCCTCCTACATATTCCTGACTTGGGGTCATTCATTATTGCCTATCCTGCACATTCCTAATTTAGAGCAGGGTTATCTCCCATGACTGATTGTCATTTATTGTCTCCACTGCATATTCCTGCCTTTGGGACTCAACTCAAATTCTTTATTTCAACCTTGGGACCAGATATCTTGCTAACCTGTTAGCTCACCTCCACAAAATGTGTGTGTGTGTGGGGGGGGGGGGGGGGTTATATACGATACCCCGGCATCAGCGTCGGGACAAGATAATGTTACCATGGTAAAATACAAATTATAATGCAGACAATGCAGTGACTGTACTGGTCAGACTTTATCATTCAAGTTTCTCAATTCCTGTCAAAACATGTTCATTGCAATCTAGCCTGCATTGACACCTGTCATTGTCTCATAGAAACATGTAGGAACTTGTAAAAGGATTAACCGTCTCCTTGTCACTTTCTGTTTGTTAGGAAATAAACAGTTTGGGCTTACGTTTCGGACAGTCAACATGTAATTTGTTTTTAAGAAGAGGGTGGCATCCGCCACCCGATGAAATGCGTTTTGGACACTGTTTTTGTGGATGATCTCAACCATGGAGAAATGTAATTTCTCCATGTCTCAACATTACAAATTCTACTGAACACATCGTTATTACATATGTTATTTGGATTTCTACATTTGTTATAACAATTCATCTGATGTCCAGGACTTTAATAAAACTACTAGAAACTTCACACCACATTGTTTTCATTTCAACAACTCCAAACCGGAATCTAATTTAGGGATCGAAAAACCTTTCCCTACATCTTGGTGGAAAATCCGAAGTACAATTTACAAACATATATTTTGTTTGTGAACGATCTTGGACTTTTTAACAACAAGTGAGTGGAACTCTACAATTGTGAGCTAACATTCCCCAAATCGATATGCTTGGTCGCCATGTGGGCTACTGTTTCGGACGTATAAAATCAGAATGGTACAGATCTCTACAGATTGGCGCTAACTACATTCCCCAGAAGGTATCATCATGGACTTCTTGCAGAAAATAAATGTGAACTCTGTGACTTTCAGTCAGTTGAAACGTTTTAAATGGAATTGAACAATTTGGACTACTTTCTAACATTCAATTCACTGTGGGTTTGTTTTCGTTTTAAAAGTACAGAACACTTACTTAAAGTTAAATGTGACATTAATGTGCATGATGGTTATGTTAAGTTAATCAGAACTTAATTAATACTTAATTGTATATATATTCATTCTCCATCAAGTAGTTTTGCAGATTTCAAGGCTTCTTGTCGTTTTCATATTGATGCTTTTCATAGTTTAACTTTAAAATAGTTAACATATTGATATTGCCACATATTATGTTCATTTTTATTCGCATTTCTTGTTTTAATTCAGTTTGCCTTACTATTATATTAGTTTGAAAGGAATCGGTGCATTCTAACCATTCAAAAGATCATAGTTGGTTTTTCGCACCTACAAGAAGTGCGAATATTCAACGATTATGTGCATAGAATGATTTATAATAATGATGCTCTACATTTGTATCTTTCTTTATTGTCAATGCTAATATTGATAAGAAATTTAATGGTAACGTTTAGAGAGTTCATTGATCGTTATGTTTCTAAGTTATGCTTTCCAACTCAATAGATAACTATGCGTATTTGCAATTCCAGTTTAGTGCTGGGAAGGTATACCTGCTCCCAGACTATTTTCATTACGTCCAGTTACGGAACAATTCTTCCAGGGATATTATTTTGCATGGCCCATGTGCAGGCCAATTACTGTTAGGTGTTGGAAGTTGCAATACGGGTTAATTTGAAGGGAAAGCATGACTGGTTTACTTAGCGTTCATTTAGCATTAAGCGCGTTATTTCGCAGGTTTTAATACACAATTTTCTTAAAATGTATCCAGTTTTGTATTTATCAGATAATGCAGTATTCTTTTGGTATTTGCATCAAAGTTATATTTCAAATGCGGGACGCATTTTTTTTACTGGAGGGATATGTTACCATGGTAAAATACAAATTATAATGCAGAAAATGCAGTGACTGTACTGGTCAGACTTTATCATTCAAGTTTCTCAATTCCTGTCAAAACATGTTCATTGCAATCTATCCTGCATTGACACCTGTCATTGTCTCATAGAAACATGTATGAACTTGTAAAAGGATTAACCGTCTCCTTGTCACTTTCTGTTTGTTAGGAAATAAACAGTTTGGGCTTACGTTTCGGACAGTCAACATGTAATTTGTTTTTAAGAAGAGGGTGACATCCGCCACCCGATGAAATGCGTTTTGGACACTGTTTTTGTGGATGATCTCAACATTACAAATTCTACTGAACACATCGTTATTACATATGTTATTTGGATTTCTACATTTGTTATAACAATTCATCTGATGTCCAGGACTTTAATAAAACTACATGTACTAGAAACTTCACATCACATTGTTTTCATTTCAACAACTCCAAACCGGAATCTAATTTAGGGATCGTAAAACCTTTCCCTACAATACATGTAACATAAACTATAAGGGCTAGATCTATGAAACTTGAACCATAGATGCGCCTTAATGAGCACAGCACTTTAAAATGTAACTAAGTTTAGGTGACCTTGACCTTTGATCTTGACATCTGTAGCGTGTTCAGGTAACTGTATGGGAGTCCATCGTCCTGTAGCATGCAAACAACCCTTATAGTACGGCATCAATACTCTCCAATAATTTATTGCGCCCCCTTGTTTATTTACTTTTCAAAGGGTATGAAGGAATTATTTACGAATCAGAATAACACACCCAAAAGTGTAGTAATCAACTGTAATGCATCAATTTTACTGCATATAAAAATAAGAGTAGCTGCTTAGATGTAAGCTGCTTTGATTGATACATTAAGTATCCGAAAAGGTTGGTTTATTGAAGAGACTTTATTAATTCCGGACTGTTCACTGTTGCTTGTGTACACTCATTTTGATGCCATTTTGGAATTCCTGTTCGCCTAGGTACATTACCTCTGAGGCCGTTTGTGTAGATGGCCAACGATATCATGCAAACAGGTTGTTTTTGTGTAAAATGTTACGTTTGGAGGCAATCGCTGGGCATCGATAGGGTACCTGAACGCGCTACTGGGGTCAACGTTAAGGTTTTGGATTCATGTCTTTTCATGACATAAAGTCTATTTTGGCCTAAAAATTGCACCTACAGTCACAAAACTTAAAATGCTGATGTGCCTCAATGTGTAGACTATGGTGCATTGCAGTTTGAAGGCCTTGACATTGACATCTAGGGTCAAGGTTAAGGTTTTGCATTAAAGTCTGTTGTGGCATACTACTGCACCTACAATCAGGAAACTCATATGCTGATGCCCCTCAATGAGTAGACAATGATGCACTACTGTTTCTTGACCTTGACATCTAAGGTCAACATTAAGGTGTTGCATTAACGTATTTTATGGCATAAATACTGCACATAGGGTCACGAACTTCATATGAAGATAAGCCTCAATGAGTAGACCAGAATGCGTCACAGTTTGTGACCCTGATCTTTGACCTTGACCTCTAGGGTCAGTGTTATGGTTTTGCGTAAAAGTCTGTTCTGAGCAAACAACTGAACCTGCCGTCACAAAACTTCATATGCTGATGCGCCTCAATTAGAAGACCATGTTGCACCTCAGTTGGCTGACCTTGACCTTTCACCTTGACCACTAGAATAAACTTCAAGGTTTTGCGTTAAAGTCTATTCTGAGCAAATGTTCTGGCATAACTGATGCACATAGGATCAGGAAACTTTATATGCTTATCAGCCTAATGAGTACACCATGATGAATTGCAGTTTGGGTGACTTTGGCCTTTGACCTTGATCCCTAGAGTCAACATTAAGGTTTTTACGTTATATTCTATTTTGAACAAACAACTGCACCTACTGTCATGAAATTTCAAATACAAATGCCCTCAATGAGTAAACTAAGTTACACTTGCAGTTTGGTGACCTTTACATTTGACCTTGACCTCAAGGGGCAACATATGGATTTTGTGTTAAAATCTGTTCTGGGCAAAAATCTGCATCTATAGTCACGAAACTTCATATGCTGATGCATCTCAATTAGTAGACTACTTTGCATTGCAGTTTTGGTGACCTTGACCTTTGACCTTGACCACTAGGGTCAACTTTAAGGTTTTGCATCAAAGTCTGTTCTGGCATAACTGCTGTACTTCATATGCTGATGCACCCTTGGATGAGTAGGCCATGATAAATTGCAGTTTTGGTGACCTTAACATTTGACATTGACCAATAGGGTCAACATTAAGGTTTGTGTTTAAGTCTGTTCTGAGCAAACAACAGAACCTATGGTTATGTTACTTCAAATGCTGATGCACCTTAATAAGAAGACCATGTTGCACCTCAGTTAGCTGGCCTTGACCTTTTACCTTGACCTCAAGGGTCAACATTAATTTTAAGGTTTTGCCTTAAAGTCTATTCTTAGTATTTGATCTGGCATAACATAACTTCTGTACATAGGATCGAGAAATCTCATATGCTGATGCACCTTAATGAGTAGACCATGATGCATTGCAGTTTTGATGACCTTGAGATTTGACCTTAGTGTCAACGTTAAGGTTTTGGATTAAATCATGTTGTAAACGAACAACTATACCTAAAGTCATGAAACTTCACAAGCTAATGCCCTCAATGAGTAGACTAAGTTGCAAATCAGTTTGGTGACCTTTACATTTGACCTTGACCTCAAGGGTCAACATAAAGGTTATGGGTTAAAATCTGTTCTGAGCAAACAACTACATCCATAGTCACGAAACTTCATATGCTGATGCATCTCAATTAGTAGACCACTTTGCACTTCAATTTGGTGACCTTGACATTTGACCTTGACCCATATGGTCAACATCAAGGTTTTGATAAAATTCTATTCTAGCAAATGACTGCACCTACGGTCATGAAACTTCTTTTGCTGACGTGCCGAAATGAATTGGCTATGTTGCACTGCAGTTTGGCACAAATGAATAACAAAATTGAACATTATTCATTTGTGAGTTTGGTGACTTTGACTTATAGGGTTAGAGTTAAGGTTTTGTTAAAGTCTGTTCTTAAATAACAACTGCACATTTGGTAACAAAACTACATATGCTGAAGTGCCAATTAATCAATTAGTACACCGCATTGAACCATACCCATGACCGTGACCACGGGAATTATACACTTGTGTATAATTCCACACTCATGTATAATTCCCTGCCATTAGTTTTACGTATCATACATGCACCAGACGTGCATTTTACTTTTTTCATTAAACTGTTCTTAAGGGTGTATCCAACCCATAAGCGATTTTTTCAAAGTATCAAACTTTTTTTCTTTCATTGTTTTTTTGGAAGAGCTATTTATGATGAATGAAAAAATGGGGGAAAAAATATAACGGTGGTGTCCTTTTTTTTTAGCTACAGCGATTTGAAAAGGTATGTCAAATTTGGACTTTTTCTCTCAAATTTTACCCATTCAGAGTACAAGCTTCAGTAAAATCTATTTCAAAACAAAACAAAACAAACATTTCATTATTTATTTCATGTCTATGGTGGTATTTTCACATATAGAAACCAAATTTAGACAAAGCAGGCACTAGGTTTGAACAATATGGATCCTTGAATATCAAAAATATGTTTTTTATAGGGCATGATTTTATTAGATATTTTATTTTATGAAAAAAAAAGAAATACTACCATAGATAGGAACTAAATAACACAAAACCAAATTTTCATATTTGTTTTCATTTAAAATGGATTTTATTGAAGCGGGCTGTTTGAAAAGGACAAAATAAGAGAATGTGGGTGGGGTAAATTTTACATGGCCATGGAGCCAACTGTTGTTCACCAAAATGTAAACTTTTTCTATTTTTTCATTCATCTTAAATAGCTCTTCAATACAAAACCATCATAAAGTGTTTTCATATACTTTGAAAATTTCTTAAATTCATGACATTGATACACCCTTAAAACATGATTTCGCGGAATTGTATGTAAATCAGGTTGAATTACGTCTAGTATAATTATATAACTTTATACTGATATGCCACTAAAATAAAAGCATACCGGGTCAAAATGGGTCCCGAAGAATACAATGTTGACAAGTTCACTGGAGCTTGTTTGGAAAGAATATGTTCCGATACTGTAACATATTCCTATGAAATGAAAAGATACCAGTATATATCCCCGAATTATTAAATTACAAAATTCAGAATTGAATACTCAATTAATTTCAATTTGAAAACTTATCGATATTAAGTTGCTCTCTATGAAATCAATTTTGAATCTGGAATCATTGAGTTGCACTCTAGTTCAAAAGCAAGGTACTCGAACATTCCAAGTTCCCGCGAAGACAATGAAACCGAGAAAAAGAGAAAAGGAGAAAAATGTTAAGCCACGAAAGGAAGAAAACACAGAGGCCGATCTGGAGAAATTTATCCAGACCTTCGAAAGTATGATGACGTTTTAAATGTACATTTTCTGAAAGCTTGCTTCGTAGATGCTAATTATTCTCATTACATTTCAGTGGGTGGGGTTGTGATAATTGGTAATGCTTTTGTTTTTGTTTGTTTTTTGATACTGCTTTACACGCCGCGGTTATTACTATGGAATAAGAGGCCACACATTAAACTGGATCACAACTTTCCTAAGCGGTAGGCAACAACGAGTGATCATAGATGGAACAAACTCAGATGAGTCTAGTATAATTATCTTTCTTTTCTTTCTGAGCACACAAAACCAACCATGTATCATACTTGCGGGATATTAAGTTTCATTAGGGTGTTAGGTTTTGCACTCATTCACTGCACATGTTGGCGGCCCTTGGTGGATTGAGTAGCTATGGGTTGTCCAACATACTTTTTACTATTTTAACCCCCCACGCTTGGCCATTATAATCATGATTGATTGTTGGCCATTAACAAAGAAGAAGAAGAAGATGCACCAGTTGTCAGCGGTGTGCCACAAACGACTGTCCTGGGGCCACTTTTGCCTCTGCTTCATAAATGAAGTGTGTAGAATCCAATACCAGGCTGTTTGCGGATGATTGCACAATCTACAGAGAGATTGACTGAGGGAGATGCCATTAAGCTTCAAAAGGACTTTGATAACCTAGCGCTGTGGGGAATGTCTTTCCATCCTGACAAATGTAGCACCATGCACATCGCAAGAGCCCACACAAAGACAGCCTACACTATGAAGGGCCACATCTTACAAGAAGTCAGCTCAACGCGGTATTTGGGACTGGACATTAGGAACGATCTATCCTGGAGCTCACACATAGACAGGATAGTAAAGAAGGGGAATAATATGCTAGGATTCCTGCAAAGAAACCTGCGGATCAGCAATCAGGAGACAAAAGCATCCGCATCCAGGGGTGGCGAAATCTCTGAAAAATGCACCTGTCCACGGACAAGTGGTTTGAAAAAATCACTTGTCCGTATCCAATATCTACTTGTCCATAAAAATAAATGTTACCTGGTTAAATAGACAACATAAATGTTTCCTATAGCCTAGCAGATCGTAAAGCAGACTGTTCTTAAAAATTAAGAGAAGATTTTTGAAGTTTTCATTCTGCTTTACCTATCAGTTTCCCAGGGGCAGGCTCTTTCAGCGAACTCTGCTTGAATAACTTGACTCAGTTCAACAGTTAACTGTTTACAAAGTAGACCTTCTAGTACTAAGTCTTTATTAGCTCAAACGTCTCAAAGCATTACAGTTAACTGACCATTAATACAGTAGCACACCCTTCGAATTTTCATTTTCTCTGACTTAATTTATCAGAAATCTCTTATCAGAACGATAGAATTGTCAACATTATTCACGGCAGATTGAGAATTTAGCGAACGGGAATAGGATGCAGATGGCCATTTGGTGTTATGCCACAGGGGATTCGGGGCTTTCTTTTGCTAATTTATGGTCAGGAACAATCTCACCAGCTACATCGTTGTTAGTATCATCATTTGATTTCGTTTTTAGCTGTTGTTACAAAAAAGGAGCGAATATCGCTCGCCTGTTTTCGTTTTTCAGACATCACTGAGATTGGATACAGACGACAAGTTTAATCGGCGATAATATCAGAGAGTTTCCGAATACCGGAAAAGCCAAAAATTAGCATTCGTCCCGGTACCGAGAATTTTCGAACTTTCGCCGGATTTTTCGGGCGCGTCCCTCAACGCAGCACCGGCATTTTTATTGCGTCTTTTGTTATTTTTCCGCGCGAAAAATGCAAAAACGCAGCCTAGGCAGATCACAGAAACTGAATTTGCGTAATTGAACATTGGAATTTCTGCTTGTCCACGGACCATCAAGACGGGAAAATTCACTTGTCTGGATCCGAAAATGGCCACCTCGGACAACACGGACAGTTGATTTTGCCACCCGTGGCATACTATGTCCTCGTCAGGTCCAATCTCGAATATTGTGCAAGCGTATGGAACCCACACACAGCATCTGCAGTGCACAAGATTGAGATGGTACAACGCTGTGCAGCCAGGTATGCAACCAATTGATACCGCAACACGAGCAGTGTAACCAACATGCTTGACAAGCTGCAGTGGGAAAGCTTGCAGTCCAGACGCACTAAACAACAAATAACTATGCTTTATAAAATTGTAAATGAGCTGGTAGACATCAAGGCGGACAATCTTCTTACACCTACTTCACAGCGTACCAGAAGAAACCACTACCATTCCTACAGACTCCTACAAGTAAAGCTTTTTCCCACGCACTATCCCTGTTTGGAATTCTTTACCGGCAACCATAGCCGAGGCCCCTAACCTGGTATCCTTCAGGGAGGGGCTGTCATCACTGAAGTTCTAAAAATCTGCTAGGCTTCGACTGTGAGTACAGGTACCGAGGATGGGGAGAGCTGTGCCGGTTGGGTGAATTCCCAGTGGCCGCTTCGGTAGCCGGATTGGTCTTCCTTGAGGGACGGAAAGCAGTCCAAACAAATACTCTACTGTAATTCTCTGGCTTTGAACTGTCTGTTTCTATCTTTCCTTTTTCCCTTTCACTTTTTCTTCTTCACCACAAGCGCCGAAACAGTAATTGTCAATGTTGACAGCAGTTTCGTACGAAATAGACATAGGTGCACCAGGGACTGAAGCTGGCCTGTCACTTTATTCTGACACCGACTCATTTCATGCTGAGACCATTTGATCCGGCTCATCATGTGTAAATACTGTGAAGTCAGCAGAACCTCCATATCATATACTGAAGGACCCCAGTGTTCTGATATTGGAAGAAGAAAAACCTGCAACTTCCTGTACTGCAAGTGGACGCTCTACGTCCGAGCCATGCAGCTGGTCTTCAAGAATGTTGACAGTTTTAACAGATTTCTATAGGGCAGTATAGGAAGAATCCGAAACAAGCTGTTTTTACCATTTCAAGCCCTAAAAGGCCTTAATTCTAGCCTGTATGGCCCTAATACTCGATTCTATTTCTATTTGTTTCTTTTTTTCTCTATTTATTACTTCTACACCATCAATTCTGATGATTATGAGAAGGGGCACTTTTTAGGTGCACCATTGGACTGTACCCGGCCGGTCACTTTATCCTGACACCGACGAACCAGTCGTAATGTTAACCCGACATGACTGGTGTTCTGCTACCTTTTGACAGAGGGTCTGGCTAAAACGGACATGTCAATTCAGTCCACCTAATTCTATATAAACTCCTAGGATAATAGAAATGCCTTGTCTCTGTGGTTGTTGTTATACTGGGGGAGCTTCCATGCCTTGTTTCTATACTCCGACACCAATGTATATTGGCACCCATGTATTACATCAAAAGCACATAAAAGTGAATATGTAATGTCAAAATTTTGTTGCGAAAAACTGTGGCACTATATCTCTGGGGAATACTTTTCCGGTCTACCGTCTTTTGCCATGTACTGTGCGCACTTTTATCATAACATTTTTTTTTCTGCAATTTGGGGGTGCGTACAATACAAGGGAACAAGCACTCGATTGCGCAATACGCTGCAGGGCTTCAATTGACATCTTCCATAGTCGGGGATTAGGGCTGTTTATTGGAGATGACACGCTAGTGACCCCAATTATAATCAGTATTGATTGTTCGGGTGTAAACTGTTGATGTTGTGACACTTGGTTGCTTATAAGTTATTAAAATTAGTCCCCGATCTCAGAATGCAAGCCCTCATTATTCGAAGCTTCTTTTGAGGGAGCACATTAGTCGTTACGTACAGTATCTAATACAATCTAAATCGGTAAGGCATTTTGAACTGAGAGAGAAATAAAGTAAATTAACCAGTTGTTAGGCCTAAAAAAAAAATATGTGTGTTTCTGGTTTCACCCTCTCAAAACTTTAGGGTAGGTCGGTAGGAAAAAGTTTTTATTTTTTAAAAAGTTTTTATATAGGGCATATATGCGATTATTTTTACAATCAAAGGATGAGTTTATATGACAAATAATGACCTTGCTCTTGTTGTATTCAACATTGAAAGTGTCTGAAATGATTTATCTTGATTTGCAAGTTTAAATTGTAAGGTATTTCATAATATAATTATGTGAAATAGTTCTTGTTTCAATCTGAAAACCATTGCTTCAAATAAATACCGGTATTATATTTTAATAAAAAATGTGGTGTGTTTGCTTTTAACACAAGCCTTTTTTCCTTCTGTAACGGGTGCCGAATAATGGCCCCTTCCCCTCCAGTATCTTTTTTTCCCTCACCAAAAAAACTTTTCCCTAAAAAAAAAAAAATTTTTTTTTTTTTTAATTTTTCTTTAAAAACTTTAGGGTCGGGGGTAAAAAATAGGGTCGGTCGGGAAACCGGAAACACACATCTTTTTTTTTTAGGCCTTATTCATAATTATTGCGTGCAATCGCTCAATGGAAGTAAACTTAGCTCTGGTTGCATCGTAGAAACGAAACATCTCTGTATAAACACCCCCCATTTCCGGGCCCGAACTGCACATAATCAAATTTACGATTTCCGGATTATTCATTGGATTTGCGGCACTCGATTTTCTGAGCGAAACTTTTTGTAACTCTTTTGGAACATTCTTATTCTACCGTATAATTCAATAAATACCAGTGATGAAATAATTTGATACAATAAATGTTTAGTATTTGTATATTTTAATCCTAATAAATGCATCTACAAACTTACACAGAATAATGTGGGGATGATTCTATCAGGATCATGTTACGTTCCTGTTCTAATGTGACGCTAGAAATGATAATTAAGTATGCCCATATAAAAATGTCGGGTTTTGTTTCCAGTATTTGAAACACGGTCGCGCCTTCTTTTGGGGAACTTCGACGGGCAGATTTCACCCCTGACTATCAGAATACTTGTAATTATCACATATTTAACGGATTTTCATGGTCCAAAAACATGCCTACGGAACTCTCTTCATTTAAAAACATGTGTTCGGCAGGAGAAATCGTGCGTACGAGGACTGGACAGAACCTTGGGAAATAGTTTTTGTCCAGACATTTAACCCTGAAAATAAGGGTGCATACTATACACGGATGCGCACAATACGAGGCAAAAGACGGTATTTGGTGTTCCGAAACCAGAATTGTTGAACAAAATCTGAAATTGTGCAGCTGTGATTGTGTTTTTCATTTGTCACTGCATTTGAATTTTCTCTCTTTCTGTATTTGTTTTCAAATGAAATTTGGTCTGAACCTTACTTCTGTCATTCCTCAACAGAACTTTTTAACTATACAGCATTTCTAAGCACCATCTGAAATTATGCGCCTGAGATTCTGGTTATGAATCACCAATTTGTTCTTGAATTATCTCCCTTTTCTTAATTCTAGGGAATGTTAGAGCTCTACGTTCTTTAATTATTTTGTGTATTTGTGGTTTTTTTTTAAAGTATTGTAATAGACATCTGATTTTATACTATTAATCTCTCCTTTGAAGATGGTTATAGTTTGAACACTTTTTTTTTTCAGAGCCCACAAAGATTTACAGATATCTCAGGACCAGACATTTTGTATCGGTAAGTTTCTGTTTGTTCTCGAGTTTTACCCCTCCTGCTAAAAGCATATATTATTATTAGCACTTTTGAAAACCATGTATTCCTAGATCAAACAGCTTTGAAAGGAGTCGTCTGATTAGGGTTAATACTGTTTTCTTAGGATATGTCAGAAATAAGTCAATTGGTACTCTTTCTTTGAACGTTTTCCTTAGCTTATAACTTAAGCCAATGTAATAGTTAAGATTAACATCTATAGTTCAGATGATAGATAACCAGAGTTTTCTGTATATAATTCAGTGAAAGAAGGGTTTAAAAATATTTCTGGCAGTGATTTAGATTGGCATCAGCCATTTTGCGATCAAAATGTGTAAAAGGTTACATAGTCTAGAAAACCTTAGACTAGTGTAACTTCCATATTAATTATAGTGATTGACGTTAGACAAAATCCAGCATGGTTATGCAAATTCCTTACCTGAATCAAAACTCTCTCTTAAATGCAACATGATGCTTTTTAGTAGAACAATCTCAGGAATAGTGTCTTATGAACAACTTCAACTTTTTCAACTTGCTCAAAGTGGGATTTTTAATCCACTGAAGATCACAACTGTAACAAGATTCACGTAATTAATCCAACCTTATTTTCTTTTCAGCCAATTTTTCTACAAAGAACTCTACACTATATGAAACATAAAAGAACAGTTAGTAATGCCAAAAGGTAAGGAAGTAAGAATAATGAATGTCTGCCTTGATTTATAAATGAGTTTGTGAGACATTGTAGTAGTGATAAAGTCCGTGAGTCAAAAATTGAGTGCTTGAGTTCACCCTTAGCCCGCCAAATAAATTGTCGTCTGCTATATTTCTCGTCTGCTTCAAGTTTCAAAGTGCTTCAAAGTTGCTGAAAATGTTGTCCGAGTGTCAATCAGCTTGGATCCGGATGAGACGCCGAGTTACTCGGCGTCTCATCCGGATCCAAGCTGTTTGCATATGGAGCTATAGTCGTGAGTGGCAGGCTAAGGGTTAAGAATAAACGCATTACCCCACAGCCTAAATCTAGTTTTGAAGACACTTCAAGCAGGTTGAAAGTAAAGCAGTTCTAATGATTTATTCCTCCACTGTAGAGAATAGTTCTACTTTGCACAGACATGAATATGCATTATAAGAAATAGTTTAACTTTCTATATCCTAGTAAATCTAAGGTAGCTTAAACAAGGCTGAATGTGAAGCAAAATGGACATTAATTATCAAAGGTATTAACTCGGAATACCTCTCTAATGTCTAATATCAAAAGGGAAACCCATTACAAGGAAGGTAACTCTGGGATTTGTCATTCCAGAGTTATTGCTCCTTTTACATAGAATTTTTTAAATGAAATTTTAAAATAACGTACAAAGAAACAACTTGAAACTTTAAATACTCAAAATGTAGTCATTCAGTTTCAAAAGGGAAACTCATTAAAACAAGGCAGAGTTATTGCCCTTGTTTTGATTTAGAATATTTTTCAATCACTATCAACTTGAAACTTAGAATACTTGTTAAGTGTCGAAAGGGAAACGTCTTATATATATATAGAATAAAGAGTTAAAAAGAATAGAGAGAACACACAGAAACTGATCCTGGTCTCTAATGTTTGCAATATTTGATTTTCATCTTCATGACATGATTCAAATATAAACAAAAATAATGAACTATGTTCAGGGCTCCAGATAAGAGTGCTTAAACCATTTGTTGTCAATGCTTTCTACCGTATACCTCCTCTAGATCCTATGTTGTGATAACTCGTATGAATCATAGGGTTTAGTGGAGGAATAAGGATTTTAGTGTTTGAAATACGCGCCTTATTTGGATATTCAGCTTGTTTCAGAACTGATGTTTGTTATTTCATAATTTACAGTAAAATCCTCTCTTTTACGCCCACAAAAGAGTGTTTATTATTAGGTGTTTACGACAGGTGACTGTTTAAAGCTAGGTGGCAGTAAAACAGAAAGCTCCTTTAGGAGCTTTCTGTTTTACTGTCACCTTACTTTAAGCTGAAGCCTGTCTCTTATACAAGCAGTTAAACTTGTTTTAGTGGTTGTAATAGAGAGATTTGACTATATTTGCTATTGCACATGTGATTTGTTGTGTTTCTAGGAAACAGTTTCATGTTGACAGCTTGCTTCAAAGCAAAGCAGTGGAAAAACAGGAACAGAACAGCTTAAAGTAAGTTAGTTTGTGGTGCCAATACTGTACTAGTACCAAACTCAAGGGAAGTTAGGGAACCTTATCTCTTTCAACACAAAGTAACTCTTGTTGTGTTATAACATTCCCGTGTGGATATTTTTAATTACCAAAATATGAACGAGGCAACTTGAATTTGCGGGTAGTTGAATAAATACTCTAAATTAGAAAACAGTGTAGACCCTGATCAGAGGGCTCCTATAGGAGCCCTCTGATCTGGTCTACACTGTTTTCAAATGCATTGAGTATATCAATTTTTAAAAAAGGTCCATGGTGTTGAAAGAGTTATGTTGTTGTTGTTTGTCCTTCATTATGAAAGATTACCAAGACGTCTGTTCAATTTGTTGTTGGTCTACAATCTGTTTGTCTCTGGCCAATATGACCGATTCTGCCATGAAACCCACTTCCAAAGTTTGAACACAAATGTATGACTATGGGTGGGATACTGTAGACTGGTGACCCTGGCCTTGCATTGTTCCTGCTTGAGCCCAGCTGACCTCCTATGAACCTCTCCTACGCTGGTGCCTATTGCAATAGTGCTGTGCCATACAGGGCATATGGTCTCAAGGCACTGCCAAGATTCAGTTCTTTAGAGGAGATCTTACACTCACTCTTTGATGGTGTTGTTTACTTACATTAAGCTGGCACTTGTTCAACTCTTTCCTCCCTGAAACATTAAATGGACAATTCCATTTTCCATTTTAGACTAGTCCTTTTCTGACTTTTAAGGGTTGTTTTTGTCAATGTTTGGCTTTATGACAAACAGGGAAGACCCAGATCAGAGGGCTCCTTTCGGAGCCCTCTGATCTGGGTCATCACTGTTTGCACAGGACAAGTGTACTATTCACATGTACTCTGTTTGAAAATGACGCCTAGGTTCAAAGGGTTTAACAGACTAATGTAAAAGCTTTGTCGTATTAGCTTGAAAAGTAATGACAGTAAATGTAAAATACTTTCGTGTTTCAGGCTTGGAAAAAAATACCTGCGGTTGGAGTTTATTGGTTTCTATGACAACAGCTGTTCCCATGAATTGAGAGAAGTGGAAGTTGAGGCTGTGATTTCAAGAGTTCAGCCGAGCAGAAAGGTAGGAACTATTTGATTTCTGTAATTTAATAGACAGTGCAAACACTCTTTGGTCATGTTCAGTTACCATGTAAATCTGTTTTCTCTTGTATGAAGTCGGGATTTTTTCTAACGACGTAATGTTTTAACCCATTACCCCATAGCCTGTTTCCAGTATTGAAGCCAGGTGACTACTTAAAGCAGGTTGAAAGTAAAGCAGAATGTGCCTTAAGGCACATTCTGCTTTACTTTCAGCCTGCTTTAAGCTACCACCTACTAGAATATAGAAAATATTTGTATATATTGGAATTACTTTCTTCAGTGGATGAATAAATTAAAGGCGTAAAAAGGTGTATTTATGGGGTAATGGGTTAAGATAGTGAAATGGGCAATTTGCCTTTTATCCTTTAGGAAGCAGCCACATACCAGATAAGGTGTTAAAAGTCTTTTGTACGAGGAATAGGTTAAGGTATGAAAAAGCGTTGATATATACAAAATAATAGAAAAATATTGAAAAAGAAGTTTTTGTATAAATATATAGAGGGGCTTTTCATGCCCCACCTTTGAGATATTGAACTTTCAACATGTTACAGGATGATACCAGTCTCAAGCAGGTCAGTCTGGGAAAAATCATGATACCAGCCAACACAACTAACAACCAGGGTCGGACCCAGTCTAGTCTGGATGGTACCCAGGCTGACGTGTCCGAGTCATGTGGACCTGTGATTGTCTCTAGGGAAGGACTAGACTTTACCCACAAGGACAACATCAAGTCAACAGTGTTACAGCTGAGTATTAGCTGTCATCAGAATCGAGTATTGGCCAATGGGCTGTGCAATGGGGATCACAAAGAAATAGGTAGCTTCTTTGTATTCCATTTTACCTGTTGCACAATGTAAAGTCAAGTGTTTGTTTATAATACCAAAATGAATAAATCTGTTCAACACAGAATTATGAACTGATTGTTTAGAGCCCTTCACCTTATTGCTTGTTTCTAGATAGGCACATTCTGCTTTACTTTCAGTCTGCTTTAAGCTACCATTTGCTAGAATATAGAAAATATTTCTTATGATACATTTTCATGATTGAATGAAATAGAACTATTTTTTTCAGTGGAGGAATGAATTAAATGTGAAATTGCATATCTGTTTGACGGACATGAGCCCCCCCCCCCCCCCCCAGCCTGTTTTGCGCCGGCGGAGATAAACCCCCCCTGGTCGGACAAATAATTAACTAATGTTTTGTTAACATCTGTAGCCTAAAAGGAGTTTTCCTTCGGTTATAAATATTGCCTTGCTTGTTAGTAATAATTCGCCAATTATTAATTGTTTCATTTTAAATCATGATACCTCGTAGGAAAAAGATGATGATGATAGATCTAATCATTTATATTGTCACTTGATTACACAATAGTGACTAAATAAGATAATCGTTGCCTATTAGCGAATCGAACTGTCGGTAACACTTTGATGATACATGTAATTAATTGTTTAACTCTTTGAACCCTAGTCCCGCCTATAGGCGTCCTTTTCAAACAGTGTACATGTGAATAGTACACTTGTCCTATGCAAACAGTGAAGACCCAGATCAGAGGGCTCGGAAAGGAGCCCTCTGATCAGGGTCTTCACTGTTTGTCACAATGCCAAATATTGACAAAAACAACCCTTAAAAGTCAGAAATGGACTAGACTAAAGTAAAATGGAAACTGGAATTGTCCATTTAAAGTTTCAGGGAGGAAAGAGTTAATTGACTCTTTTTACTGAAGTAGCACCGCCAGTCAAATGTGTAAGTTTGATAGATTGTTTGAATCTATTGTCCTTATAATTGTAAGTTTAAGGTGTTGTTTGTGTTATATAATTCTCAAACATATCAAAGTTCTCAAACATTCGGGGTTAAAAAGGTAATATTTAAAGTGCAATTATGACAAAATAAGGCTTAAAACACGTTTAGAAGTTTTAAATCTACAATTATACACAATAAAACATGTATCTTATCATATGGTGTGTCGGGGGGCTCATGTCCGCAGGCACAAAACAGGCGGGGGCTCATGTCCGCCCAGCGCAAAATGGGCCGGAGGGGCTCATGTCCGCTTACCGCATATCTGTGTAGAAGTAAATAGTTAAAATAGATCTGTTTTGACTTAACAGATGAGCCACAGGCTAAGAGAAGAAAGAGTGTATTAAATGGCAAGTCTATCACTGTGGATGAAGACCTGGTAGTATACAGTACTCTACTGAGTCTGTATGGCAAGTATGATCAGTGTATGCTCAAGAACGGCCAGTATGACCTTCTCCTGCAGAAAGACTCCACCAGGCCACCATGTAGGAAAGATGTAGCATGGGAGTCAGCGTACTGCAAAAGGGTACTGTCTTAATTGTTTACCATTGAACCTTTATCTCTGTTACCATTGTATATTATGGTAGTTCCTTATTCAGGCAGGTGGCTGCATGAAGCAAGATGAAAGGAAAGCAGAAAGCTCCTATAGGAGCTTTCTGCTTTAGTTTCATATTACTTCAAACTCTCCCCTGTATCTATCACTATCTGATACTGTAGGTCATCAGTTAGTGCATTTAATGTCAAGACAGCGTAGAGGCTTCTTGACCCTTAACCCCATAGCCTGTTTCTAGTATTGAAAATAGGTGACTACTTAAAGCAGATTGAAAGTAAAGCAGAATGCGCCTTGAGGTCTTGAGGTGCATTCTGCTTTGCTTTAAGCTACCATCTGATAGGATTTAGAAAACATTGCTTATGGTACATGTACATGACTATGCAAATTGGAACTTTTTTCTTCAGTGGGGGAATAAATAAAATGCACTAAAATGCTCTTCTATGAGGTTAAGGGTTTAGGTGCTATTGCAAAGGGAGGGTTGATGAAAAGAAAGTTATTTAGCTTTGAATTATTAAGCGTTATTGTTAAAAGATCAGTCTTATTATTTTGGGGTTGTCAATTTGTCAGTCTGATCATGCTTTTAAATCCTTTCCTTAAACTAATTTTCACCTATTCCTCTTTGAGATACCATTGCATGCATCTATAACTTCCTTTCTTAGAATTGTCTCCTTGATGCAGGTTAAAGATAAAGCAGAAAGCTCCTGCAGAAGTTGTGTATATTCAAACTGCTTTAAGAAACCACCAGTCTTTAAAACTCAAAAATATTATGAAAAAAGCCAGCTGATAAAGAGAAAGGTCTAAAAGCAGAATGAATAAAATGGAAGAAAGCTCCCACAGGAGCTGTCTGCTCTACTCTCATTCTGGCTGAATTATCTATCTGCTCTAAGTTCAAAATTAGCATCATTTTATGTTGCAGTAATTTAATTGTAAAATCCCTTTACTCCATAAATACATGTTTACGCCTCGAATTATTTCAATACTAAGGAAATTGGTGTCCTTGTAAGAAGTCCTGAACATAAAACATTGAAGACATTTCCAGTACATTTTCTAGTTAGTATCTTAAAGCATGTTGAAAGTAAAGCAGAATGTTCATGAAGGAACATTCTGCTTTACTTTCAACCTGCTTTAATGGCCACCTACCTTCAAAACTAGAAACAGGCTATGGGGTAAAGGTTTAAGTTAAAAACTTCTGTTTTATTTCTGTCAGCCCATGGATTTCACAGATGTGCTTGACTCGTGTCCTTCATTGAAGTTCAAGCTGACATGGACAGATGATAGTGAGGGACAGATACCGTCCAAAGTTCCACCCACAGAGTTCCTTGTCAACAATCACTACTCAAGCCTTTATAACTACTCAGGTAAGACCGTCATTAAAATAGTTAGTTCTTGTTGTTTAATGTTACCTTTTTACATAGCAAGTAGGCTGGTGGCAGCTTCAACTCCTTCCTTCATCAAAAACCTTTTCACAGATTGAACAATTCGCGACAGCAATGTCTGCTCATGCTTTTAAGCTGTCCTGATATAGAGCCAAATGAATCTACCACAAGCCTGACAAGCAATTACCTTCCTTTAAATACAGAGTACTTGAATACTGGTATAATGTGGCTATTCAAAGGAAATTGAATTTGCACCCTTATTTAAAGTAGTAAAAGCTTCCACATATCCTGTATTTAGCAATAATATTTCTTTTAGCACCATGTTGCCTTATAAAGTGATCCTTGATGCAGGTTTTCCTATAATTTTAATACCTTCAGGATTAGATATGGAGTCACCATCATTTAAGATCAAAGAGGAAGGCCAGTTCACCCCGTTGAAGAAAATTCAGGTTATATACCAGTTCCTGTACAATGATAACACCCGGCAGCAAACAGACACACGGGACAATATGCACTGCCCTTGGTGCGCGCTCAACTGTGATCGTCTCTACAGCCTCCTCAAACATATACGCCTTTGTCATGCTAGGTTCAACATCATATATGTGGTAAGTAGATGCTATATTTACCCATTACTCCATAAATATGCCTTTCCATGCCTTTAGTTTATTCCTCCACTGTAGAAAATAGTTACACTTTATACAGTCATGGATTTGTATCATAAGAACTATTTTGTAAATTCTAGAAGATGGTAGTTTAAAGACTGTCTTCAAAACTGGAAATAGGCTAAGGAGTAATGGGTTAACTGTTAGATACTTGTGATGTGAGCTTGTAATGTTTAAATTTGTAGTGGGAAAACTGGAGATTTAACTCATTACCCCATAACCTGTTTCTAGTTTTGAAGATATGTGACCACTTATAGCAGGTTGAAAGTAAAGCAGAATGTGCCTTAATGCACATTCTGCTTTACTTTCAGCCTGCTTTAAGGGTGTATCAATATCATGAATTTAAGAATTTTTCAAAGTATATGAAAACACTTTATGATGGTTTTGTATTGAAGAGCTATTTTAGATGAATGAAAAAATAGAAAAAGTTTACATTTTGGTGAACAACAGTTGGCTCCATGGCCATGTAAAATTTACCCCACCCACTTTCTCTTATTTTGTCCTTTTCAAACAGCCCGCTTCAATAAAATCCATTTTAAATGAAAACAAATATGATAATTTGGTTTTGTGTTATTTATTTCCTATCTATGGTAGTATTTCTTCATACAAAAACTAATTTAAGAGAAAACAGGCACCAAATGTGAAATTTATAAAGCTCTAAATATCATCGATATGGTACTTTTTTGTAAATTTTGTAAGGGGAGATAACTCTTTTTACTTTAATAACTCAAACATTTCAACACTGACCTTTCAATTTCTTTTCATATTTTGAACTGCCTTAGCATTGGCTTTCATTTGGTAGACTATAAGAAAAAGTTTAATACTAGAACTATTTCATTTTCAAACTTTTTTACTTTTTTTTCATAAAATAAAAAATCTAATAAAATCATGCCCTATAAAAAGCATATTTTTGATATTAGAGGATCCATATCATTCAAAACTAGTGCCTGCTTTGTCTAAATTTGGTTTCTATATGTGAAAATACCACCATAGACATGAAATAAATAATGAAAACCCAAATTACCATGTTTGTTTTGTTTTGAAATAGATTTTACTGAAGCTTGTACTCTGAATGGGTAAAATTTGAGAGAAAAAGTCCAAATTTGACATACCTTTTTCAAATCGCTGTAGCTCAAAAAAAAGGGACACCACCATATATATTTTTTTCCATTTTTTCATGCATCATAAATAGCTCTTCCAAAAAAACAATGATAGAAAAAAAGTTTGATACTTTGAAGAAATCGCTTATGTGTTGGATACACCCTTAAGCTATTATCTGCTAGAATATAGCAAATATTTTGTATGATTTTTATTTGTGACGGTATAAATTGGAACTGTTTTCTTCAGTGTAGGAATTCATTAAAAGCGTAAAAAGGCATATTTATGGGGTAATGGGTTAAATGCAATGCCCATCAATAGGAATGGTGTGGCTCCAGGATAAATAAATAATTTAAGGACAGACGCTCTTCCTTTGGCTTAAAAGCTTGGGGAAGATAGGTGATACTATTGTGTGCCTGAAACATAGATAGGGCATCTGGGATATACCTCCGTCTGTAATTAGCTGGACGTCATAAGAAAATTCCCTGAATCAAATCTAATAATAGCTGTTGACCAGAAGGATGTGAAAGTTATCTGAAGCTGCTTTTGTATTATTATTCTGATAAACCCTTTGTTTAACCCCTTCACTGCCTTACCCTGAGTACAATAGTTATTTGCAAACAGTTTAGATCCTGATCAGACGTGGTGTAACGCGGCGTCTGATCAGGATCCAAACTGTTTGACACTCGTTTCAATATTTCTGAAGTCAAAATACCCCAAAAATTGTTTTTTAAAGATAAAAGCAGACGACAATTGTTTAAATTTGATGAGGTCATGGCAGTGAAGGGGTTAACATGTGTTGCTATTTCTTGTAGCCTCACCCTAAAGGAGCTAGGATAGATGTCTCATTGAATGACTGCTATGATGGGTCTTACAGTGGCAATCCTCAGGACCTTAACTCACATATAGGCTTTGCCTTCAGCAGACTCGGACCAGTCAGAAGAACCTCAGCCACTCATGTTATTGTATATAGGTAGGTGAATAAGGCCAGGCAAAATACAGTAAAACTTCTCCATTACAACCACTAAAAAGAAAGAAGGCTAATTGATTTTATAAAAGACAGGTGACGGCTTTACCAATTACCCCAGAGTATGTTTCAAGTATTAAATATAGGTCACCACTTAAAGCTGGTTGAAAGTAAAGCAGAATGTGCACCAAGGCACATTCTGCTTTACTTTCAGCCTGCTTTAAGCTACCAACAACTAGAATATAGAAAATATTTCTTATTATACATATTCATAGTTGTATAAATTGGAATTATTCTCTTCAGTGGAGGAATAAATGAAAGACGTAAAAAGTTGTACATGTATTAATGGGGTAATGGATTAAAGCAAGGTGACATTAGAACAGAAAGCTCCTATAGGAGCACCTTACTTTAAGCCGTCACCTAAGAGACCTGCCGCCTGTAGTCTAGACTGCCAATTCAGGGGTTGTGAGTTTGATCCCCGCCAAATAATGTTCTTGCGATGAGACTTTAAACCGAGGTCCCATGTATCAGTGCTATACACTAGGCATGTAATAGGACCACAGGGCTCTTGGGTAAATGAGAAGGGAATTGTCGAAGTTCCTCTGTATCCACTCTCTCTCAGTTAGTCCAAAATTCGCAGAAACGATCATTTAACAAATCAAAATAATCAATGTTGCTTCTAAGAGCCTATGATTTATTTTCAACTTTCTTTTAGCAACCAGTTAACTTTCGTGATTATTATGTCTTCCCATACTTAGTGGGGAGACATATTGTTTCTGTGCTGTCCGTCTGTCTGTCAGTCTATCTTTCCACTGAATTTTATAAACCGTTTACCTTCTTAACTCTTTATCCTGTTTCCGGTTTTGAAGAAGGGTGACCACTTAAAACAGTTTGAATGTAAAGCATTCTTATGGAGCATAAAATTTAGCTTTACTTTCACTTCTTTAAGCTACATTGTGGAAAGATACTGAAAGTGCCTACTATGTTCAGGACTATCCATTTAGTGGGGACTACTTTCTGTAATGTAGAAATAATACCCCTGGTAAGAGGCATATAAAAAGGTGTATTTATGAAGTAATAATTTAAACAAGTTGTACTGACAAAAAAAATGATGTTGTTTCTTCAGACCCAAACGACCAACAGAAACAGTGCTAGAGTTTTATGAGCCAGAAAAAGAGAACCAAGTGTCTCGCCAGATTATTCAGGGACATAACAGGTGAGTACATTCAAGTACTTTGTCAGAAAATTATGCTCAATTACTGTAAACCAGGTTTTTCAGGGCTCCAGATAAGAGGGAGTATTCTAAACAAATCCGACATTTCCTCACTCATTTGAACACCAAATCCTATTGTGTTACCACTCATTAGAATCGTCTCTTTGAGACGATTCTAATTGAGTTAGACACCATAGGGTTTAATGCAGAAATAAAGGTTTTAGTTTTTGAAATACTCCCCTTATCTGGAGCCCTGTTTGTGATGTCTGCTGAAAATATAGATTTACCTTATCTTGCTGTGATATAGTCTGCTTTGAAATTATCGTCTGCAAAATGTGTTAAATTTAGATATTGTTCAAGTAATTAAACATAAAGATAAGTGTCATGCAGTGTCCGATCTGGATCCAAACTGTTTGCAATGAGTGTACAATGTTGCAATGCAATAAGGCAGGTTTTGTCATGGCACAGCTCAAATCTGCAGTTAGTCTTATATAATAGCAACAGCTTTAAGCAGTCAATGAGTCTTTCAGTAGTATCTCCTGGTGGATCCCTCTATAGTTTGTTAAAATGAAATCCCTAGGGTCACACTTGACACCACCCTGCGCAGTTGAAGTTCTGCTCTAGGCAGTTTTCACAGTATTTTGATTTAAGCAGAACTGTATTTACCTGAGTTACCCTTAATATACTAAGCAAATAGTCAATATTTGCAAACATTTTGGATCCAGATCAGATGCAACATATTCATAATGCTGCATCTAATCTGGATCCAAACTATTTGCCACTCATTTACCAACTTAACATTTTCTAAATTGTTTTTTTGTACAGTTTTCACATACAGTAGGTTTTAAGCAGACATCATTTCAGTCTGGAAAGGGTAAGCCCTAGCAGGCTCTACCATACTCAACAACTGTTGCATAATATTTGACCTCAGTGATCACTGGTCGTGTCAGCTGAATATGTAGTCTGCTAAAGTTTAGAAATGGTTCAGTCTGCTTCATACTTAGAGAAACAAGATCTGGAAGTGATCCACTGACAGTTATGTAATTATGTCTTAGGCCATATTTATACTTATGTTTAATATTGGTTTTGTCAGAGTTATCTGTATGTCTTGTCATTTTTTCTTGTCCAGGATTCAACCCTTCCTCCATAAATACTGACGTTTGTTAACCCATTACCCCATAAATGTGCATTTTTAGGCTTTTGATTTATTCCTCTACTTAAGAAAATAATTCCACTTTAAACAGTCATGAAAATGTAAGATGCGAAAGTAAAGCAAAGCGTGCATTAAGACGCATTCTGCTTTACTTTCAACCTGCATTAGGTGGCCACCTATTTTCAAAACTAGAAACAGGCTATGGGGTAATGGGTAAAATGAAATTGCCTATTTGGAAAGAGCCTAATTAGAGGAAGTGCCATTTGCAAAGGCCATAACTCTGAGTTATTTCCCTTTGTGATATTTTCTTGTCAAGAAGACAACTTCAGTTCTACTGATGCTATTGTAATGAAATTTTATGTATGGAAAGAAACTGATGAGAGAAAATGCCATGCACAAGGGCAGCAATATTTTGTTTTTCCCCTTTGTCATATTTTATTGTCAGGAAAATAATTCCAGTTCTGCTGACGCTAGTGAAATAATTATCATTTATTGGAAATGGAAATAGCTTGATAAGAGGATGTGTCATGGATAAGGGTCATAAGCTTGGCAACAAAATTCACTTTTGTCATGTATTCTTGTCCGGAAGATAACTCCATTTATAGTTATATTAAAATGTTGTCTTGCCAGTCAACTTAGGTACAAACTTCAATGTCCTCAGGTGAGCGAATTTAGGGCCATGGCCCTCTTGTTACCCATAGCATAATTCTAAATTTGGAGACAGATGTCCACTTAAGGGTGTATCTAACCCATAAGCGATTTTTTCAAAGTACAGTAAAGTTCCGCTTAACGACCGGTCCGAAATTAAGACCGATCCGAAATTACGACCACTTTTTAAAAGAACGGAATATATCCCTTCATAGTTTAATGGTCGTATGGTCCGTTATTAAGACCGGTCCGCTATTCCGTATTACGACCACTAATCCCAGAACAAAAGACCGATTAGTGTTGTTTTAGGGTCCGATATTAAGGGCAGGCGTTCACACTTTGCCGGTCGCGACAAAAGCCAGTTTGACACTTTTACGACAAACACCGATTACTTTACGGCAGAGGTCAAGGCCGATTAAACAATAGGGATGCTTCAGCGAGGGAAATGTTTTGATAGCAGATAACTAAAAATAATGCGAAAGTATGATGAATACGGCACTTGTTTAATCTCTTGATTGCTCTATTGGTGCATGTATATTTCGTTTATCTCGCATTAGGCCAAATATAGTTACAGAAAAAACTGTTTGTAGCGCATACATCGGACTCGATGACAGAGGGAGAGATAATTGGGCTAATTAATAAAATACTTACAAGCGTGTGATTTGCTAATTAAAATGTTAATTTATCACTTTAGACTTTCATCTGATCCGCCCCAATCGAGTTTTATGTTTGATAAATTATTTTTTATTGGTTATCTCGAAAGATGATTTTTGTAAACAATGAAATAATTGGTTGAATTTTGGATAATTAATAATATTAAACCCGACGAATTTCTTCATAAACATGTCGTGCGACAGATTAGATCCAGATCAGATATCAAACAATTTGGAATCTGTTTAGGATCTAAACTGTCCAAAATGATATTTCTTTGTCACTGAAACTCATAGTAGCATCCCCGATAAACGCTGATATCGATTTCAGAATCACCTGTTTTCCCTGGGCAGTGTAGAATAAATCATGATAACTTTGCCATCATAACTTCGATTTGGATAAGAATTATTTCATTTAAAAGCTAATAAAGTGAGCTTTAACATGATATAAGTTTAAATAAAATTGGAGGGGTGAAAAGAGAGTTTATTGTCAATTAAAATCGAAATATCGGCTTTTTGTAAGAATCTGGGCTGATAACAGATTTCTGCAGGTGCCCTCTGGGGGTGACCTAATTAAATCAAGGACTCGAAAAAATTACATAAGGTGATGATAATGAGGTATTATTATCCAATCAGATTAGAGAATGACCTTTCTAATTGTTTTTGAATCCAGTTAATCCGACAATTTGTTCCCGAGTTACAGATCACCAAAGTCATCGTTCACCTACAAGAAAACTAACAGTTATAAAATTTGGATTCGGTGATATTCAAATTCATAATGCTTCAAAGTTTTTAAAAATGTATATTTCAATCAGTTTATGTGCTGTTCGATGCCCCGCATCGAGAGTCAAAGTTGAAAGGTCACAATTTTGACACGCTCGCGCGATAAACAAATGGGCCGCCATTTTGGATTTGTCCACATCGATAGATTATCGACGCACTGTCACACACTATTGATTTAGCTTTTGTTAATGTTTCTTCGCGATATAACATCCTATTATGTTAATTAATAAATACATTTACGATAAAAACATGCGTCCTTTCTTTGTTCAATATAAAGACCTGTAGATATGAAATCCCGTCGTAACAAAAAAAATCCGATTTGGCGACGCGAATTTCCCACCCACGGAAATGGATTATTTTACCAGTTAAACTTTTGCTTTGCGACTTAACCATCTTGAGCCAGTAAAGATTATGATAAGAAATGCAGCCCATTAAATATTATACAGAAAGAAATAAGAAATGTTTAAAAAGAAATCGATTTTCACCCGAGAGAGATTGCGTTTTTTCGGGAAAGTGTACATAAATTCGGACAGTTAAATTTTCGGATACGCAATTTTTTTTTTTTATGAATTTCTTTAACGATTTTCAAGATATAAGTCATTAACTAACTATTAATTTTTGCTTATGCTTATTTTCAGCTGAAAAAAGGTTTAGGTCACTTTTCAAACTTTAAATGGACAATTCTTACTTCCAATTAAGTCTAGTACAGTCTACTTGGACACATTAAAATATTTTGCACAATACTGACAAACAATGCAGACCCTGATCAGAGGGATCCTACTGTTTGCATTGGACAAGTGCACTCATCACATACACACTGCTTATGACAAGTATTCCTTTGTATGTTCATTTTCAGCTATAATATTCAATATTAATATTACTTATATTAACTTGTTGAAGTTGTTCACCACTGAAGTTTTAATAACTTTTATTGATTATTCTAGCTGTTGTTGGCATCCACACCCTGTAGATGTCACCCTGTTTTTAACCAGTTTTTATCCAACTGTACATAGAAAACTTTTAAATATACATAGTTAGTCAGCAGCTGTGCATGACCAGTTTTTAACAAAATCGCGAGTATACTCTTCGCAGAGTGAGGTGATTACTGAAGATGATGATGATGAATATCCAATCATAATTATGAACAACCCATTTATTAACTAGATCTGTATGTAAAAAACCTCAAGCAGTTTCAACCTTTAATTCAATCCCCCATAATAAATATGCCTTTGATTTATTCCTCCATCGAAGAAAATAGTTAAACTTTATACGGTCATGAATATGCAATATATAAGAAATAGTTTCCTTATTCTTGCAGATGGAAGCTAAAAGCAGGCTAAAAGTAAAGCAGAATATGCCTTAAGACACTTTCTGCTTTACATTCTGCTTGCTTTAAGTAGTTACCTGATTTAAAAGCTACAAATGGGCTATGGTGTAATGGGGAAACATACATGTCTTGTTTGGAATAAATATAATCCAGTTTGATTCGACTTTGTTGAAGTAAAACAAACAAATATGTTTTATCGAATGTCGAGATAATTTGTAGTTACCTCAAAACACTTTCAGAAAAATATAAAACATCTACATTTTGATCAGAATCCTTACATAAAATGATACCTTTATAAACAAATTAATGATTAGTGTGTATGGTTAGCTATGCATAGGAACATGTTTATATAAATGTAAAAATTCTGATCACAGTGTAAAAATATCAGTTGGAAAATCTATTAATGTACCTACAATGGTTGTTTTCATTTTGTTTTTGAACGACATATATTTTCTAAATGAATGTCATCAACTGCTCTTTACAATAATTTCCATACTTCTAAGAAGTTGTACTTTCATAATTTACTATTTACAGTAGATGCTATGTTGTTGAGAATCTTTTTTGAATATTGAAAAACATGATAAAGGTTTCATTTCAAAATTAATATTAAAATTTGTGTATTTTATACCTAGTTTTTGTTGAATTACTTGTTATCCTATAAGTATACAACAATTCTGATTGCAAAAATGGAATCAGCAGGAAAAAATACATTAGAGTACCAAATTTTACTTTAAAATCTTGAAAAATAAAAAAGTTACAGCAATTTTTAAAAAAATATCTCTAAATTCGGTTCCGTCGCGATGCGGATATAAGTACACGATAAAAGGGATTTTTTTTCCTAAAAAACACCAATTTTCGACAACTTCAAATTGCTGTAACTTTTTTTCTAGTAGAGATATCTCCATAATTCAAACTGTTTTGCACTTGTACCTATGTGCCCTTTCATTTCAAACTGCTTTCATTGATATTGGTGATAATTAAAAAAATGACTGGGGATGCTACTCATAGACTATGTGCTAAGGCCCATCTTTATATGCTAAGATTTTTTTATTGAAACATCGTTTTAATTCAGATCAGACATCAATTAATTTGGAGTCTGGTCAGGATCCAAACTGAAATGCCACTTCTTATAGATTATAGTCTATGTGTTACACTTCATAACATGTGTATGACAGTTTTTAGTTTCTGTGTATATGTGTATTTTCAAAAATTAAATTATGGTTGTTTGAAATAGGCTTTTTGTGCCGATCTATTCAAAATAGGTTCAATATACCTATCTATCTATATCTGACCAAAAAATCCTCATCGATATCAAGGGTCTCAATAATAAGACCGACTCGATATTAAGACCACTTTTTGTCAGTACCACAGGTGGTCTTAATAGCGGAACTTTACTGTATCAAACTTTTTTTCTATCATTGTTTTTTTGGAAGAACTATTTATGATGAATGAAAAAATGGAAAAAAAATATATGGTGGTGTCCTGTTTTTTGAGCTACAGCGATTTGAAAAAGGTATGTCAAATTTGGACTTTTTCTCTCAAATTTTACCCATTCAGAGTACAAGCTTCAGTAAAATCTATTTCAAAACAAAACAAACATGGTAATTTGGGTTTTCATTATTTATTTCATGTCTATGGTGGTATTTTCACATATAAAAACCAAATTTAGACAAAGCAGGCACTAGGTTTGAAAAATATGGATCCTCGAATATCAAAAATATGCTTTTTATAGGGCATGATTTTATTAGATTTTTTATTTTATGAAAACATTTAAGTAAAAAAGTTTGAAAATGAAATAGTTCTAGTATTAAACTTTTTCTTATATTCTACCAAATAAAAACCAATGCTAAGGCAGTTCAAAATATGAAAAGAAATTGAAAGGTCAGTGTTGAAAATTTTGAGTTATTAAAGTAAAAAGAGTTATCTCCCCTTACAAAATTTACAAAAAAGTACCATATCGATGATATTTAGAGCTTTATAAATTTCACATTTGGTGGCTGTTTTTTCTTAAATTAGTTTTTGTATGAAGAAATACTACCATAGATAGGAAATAAATAACACAAAACCAAATTATCATATTTGTTTTCATTTAAAATGGATTTTATTGAAGCGGGCTGTTTGAAAAGGACAAAATAAGAGAAAGTGGGTGGGGTAAATTTTACATGGCCATGGAGCCAACTGTTGTTCACCAAAATGTACACTTTTTCTATTTTTTCATTCATCTTAAATAGCTCTTCAATACAAAACCATCATAAAGTGTTTTCATATACTTTGAAAATTTCTTAAATTCATGACATTGATACACCCTTAAATCAGATTGAAAGTAAAACAGAATGCACCTAAATGCACATTCCGTCTTAATTTCAGCCTGCTTCAAGCTACAACCTGCAAGGATATAGAAAATATTTCATATCTTACATGATCACAACTGTATAACTTTGAGGAACTTTTTTCAGAAGTGAAGGAATAAATTAAAGGTGTTAAAATGTGTATCTCTGGAATAATAAAGTTTATCGCTTACGATAGACTGATTTATTACCGAGAGCAAAATTATTGTGTATTTGTTTACATTCTAAACTTAGTAGATTTCTACGAGTTCACCGCATGGCGTCTTCCGTTTTATATACACATGCACCGCTAGGTGCCTTCCGTTTTTATCTACACGCCGTGATAATCATTCAGTTGGCGCCAACCTCGTGGTCACACCACCATTTTGTCATATTCGAAGCCTATTGTATTAATGAAACTTGTCTCATTTTACTTTCTTTATTATTCAAATCTTCAAATAACAATAAGACTTTCAGTATTTTGGCTTTTTCAAAGTCGTAATGGCTAGAAATATGGTTAATTGTATAAGGAACTGGCTGATGGCTGATCCATTGAAGTGACCAGGTCCAGTGATTAATCTCTAACGCTGGTCCAACTCCATGTGTGGACAACTACCATGGAGGGAGGTCAATAATGATGCTAAGATATGAAAAGTTTTAACACCCGGCCCAGTGGTTGGATACTAACGCTGGTCCACCTCCATGTGAGGACAACATCCATGGAGGCAGGGAAGGGTGAGGAGTAAAGTTTGTAAGATAGCATCGGGGAGTCGCAGTCCAGTTCCTTGCATAAAAACTTTACGCATTCTTCTGGGGTTTTCCGCCGCAACTTGGACCTTTACCGCCACACATAAAGCGATCATATAGCAAAAGTTATTGTCAGATAGTTTTCGATGTATATATATATATGTACAGTGGGCATCACAGCTTAGTAGAAGCAGTGAGCTCTACTGTAATAAAATTGTAATACAAGCTTGTTTTATGTTATAATTTTAGCCATCATATAATAATGGGTTATTGTTTGTTACTGCAGATTGTATTACCGAACCAATACCTGCCTGCCCCTCAAACCTCAGGAAGTAGACCAAGACAGTGAAGATGAGAGCTCACCTCGCTGGCTGCAGAAGAAATCTGTCAATGTAAGTAGATACTCGGGCTAACTATTGTGTCCAAAATCACTATACCATAGTTATCAATAGTTGTATTCACTTTTGCAATACTATAGATAGTTTAGTACACATTATACTAATACAATGCATGGATATGAACCATAAGGAATATTTTCTCCACCCAGCAGATGGTAGCTTAAAGCAGACTGAAAGTAAAGCAGAATGCACCTTAAAGGCGCATTCTGCTTTACATTCAACCTGCTTTAAGCAGTCATCTGTTTTAAATATTGAAAACAAGCTAAATGATAAAGGTTAAAAGAGACTCTTAAACATACACTGGGAACAAAATTCAATGCACTATCTCAAAATTCTGGTACAACTTGTGGAAAGAGTTTTCTTACTATCAATATTTGCTCAAACTATGGTTGATAATATCGAAAGTTTGATTTTTGTAATCGAAAGTCGACTATCTACTTTTCAGCTATTGCGATACTATTGACTATTGTGCCACTCCTAGTAGACACACACAAGCATGGTGCAGTTGCCTGGTTGATACAGACAACTAATATTTAATTTGGACAACTATTGTTAGCCAGTTAGATTGTTCGATGGATGACGATTTACTAAACCAAACTACAAGACAGTTTTCCTACATCTTTACAGTAGGTTGCATAAAGCAGGCTGAGAGTTAAGCAGAAAGTGTTGTAAAGAGCTTTTTTGCCTTACTTTTAGCCTGCTTTAAGAAACCATCTGTTTTAAACAATGTAAAATGCTGTGCTGGCTATATATTTTGTTATTTAATAATGAATCTGCACATACAGGGTGTTTCATAATATCTGTCCTTATTCTAAACGGCAATATTTTCCAAATAGGTCTATAGACATAATTGTGAAAATAATCTGCTTAACAAGCACATAATAAATGTTCAGTTGATGTATGGTAACGAATGGTTACCTCTATACGTGTTAATTAACAGCAACTTCTTGTCTACAGCAGATGTTCGATATGACGTCAATTTTGTCTGATTATGATGTCAAGCCTTTGCTTGAAATTGTCAGTCACATTCCTGCACACATCTCTGGAAATTGTGCGCATTTCTCGACGAATTACAGCTTTTAGTTAATCCGTACTTCCTGGCCTAGGAGTGTAGACCCTTTATTTAAGATGCCCCCGCAAGAAAAGAAAAAGTCGAGGGAATTTAAAAACCAGTGAATTTGGTGGCCACTTACGCTCAGTCCTGAATGAGATAAATCTGTCACCAAATGTTTGTGAAAGCCAGTCAATCACATCACCAGCCGTTGAAACTTTATAAGGTGTAAGCTTCAAGTCAAATTGTATATACTAAATAGACGCATGTGGCATCTGTGCAGTTTGTAATATCACCTAACACTCTCCTTACTGACCGTTGTGGAGTTTCATCGATTGCAGTTGTCAGTTGCTCCAGGTTTTCTGAAGACCTGGCAAACCTTGGACTTCCACTGTCTGCATGCCTTCTGTCTTCTATTATACCCGAATCCTAAAATTGCTTAACACTTCGCTGGATATGCTTTGCATTGAATGATCCTAGCTCTGGGTGATTCTTTTTAGCTCACCTGAGCCATAGGCTCAAGGTGAGCTATTGGGATGGCCCTGTGTCCGGCGTCGTCCGTCGTCGTTAACAATTGCTTCAAATGACATCTCCTCATATACCGCTTTACAGATTTCAACCAAACTTTACAGAAATGTTCCTTGGGTCAAGCTCTTTCAAATTTGTTCAAAGAATTAAAAACAATGCAGAACTCTGGTTGCCATGGCAACCAAAGTGAAAAAATAAGGAAATCTTTAAAAATCTTCTTGTCAGAAACTGCAAGAGCCAGAGCTTAGATATTTGGCACACAGCATCATCTATAGGTCCTCTATCAAGTTTGTTCAAATTATGTCCCTAGGGTCAAAATTGGCCCCGCCCCGGGGGTCACAGTTTTACATAGAGTTATATAGTGAAATTTTCAAACGTCTTCTTCTCTGAAACTAATATGGCTAGAGCATTGATACTCAGCATGGTGACACTTCTAGATGTCCTTTACATATTTTGTTCAAATGGTTCCGGTCAGTTGTACAAGGGCCAGAGCTTAGATATTTGGCACATAGCATCATCTACTGGTCCTCTATCAAGTTTATTCAAATTATGTCCCTGGGGTCAAAATTGGCCCCGCCCGGGGGGGTCACAGTTTTACATAGAGTTATATAGTGAAATTTTCAAACGTCTTCTTCTCTGAAACTAATATGGCCAGAGCTTTGATATTCATCATGGTGACACTTCTAGATGTCCTTTACATATTTTCTTCAAATGGTTCCGGTCAGTTGCATAAGTAGGTCACAGGAGCTAAAAATAGATTTTTCCAATGAAAACTTTAAAATTCTTCTTGTCTGAAACTACAAGGGCCAGAGCTTAGATATTTGGCACATAGCATCATCTACTGGTCCTCTATCAAATTTATTCAAATTATGTCCCTGGGGTCACAGTTTTACATAGTTATATAGTGAAATTTTCAAACGTCTTCTTCTCTGAAACTAATATGGCCAGAGCTTTGATATTCATCATGGTGACACTTCTAGATGTCCTTTACATATTTTCTTCAAATGGTTCCGGTCGGTTGCATAAGTAGGTCACAGGAGCTATAAATAGTTTTTTTTCAATGAAAACATAAAAAATCTTCTTGTCTGAAACTATAACAAGGGCCAGAGCTTAGATATTTGGCACATAGCATCATCTACAGGTCCTCTATCAAGTTTGTTCAAATTATGTCCCTAGGGTCAAAATTGGCCCGCCCCAGGGGTCACAGTTTTACATAGAGTTATATAGTGAAATTTTCAAACGTTTTCTTCTCTGAAACTAATACGGCCAGAGCTTTGATATTCATCATGGTGACACTTCTAGATGTCCTTTACGTATTTTGTTCAAATGGTTCCAGTCTGTTGCATAAGTAGGTCACAGGAGCTAAAAAAAAAAAAATCAATGGAAACTTAAAAAAATCTTTTTGTCTCAAACCCTTGTACCCTGATCTTAGATATTTGGCACATAGCATCATCTACAGGTCCTCTTTCAAGATTGTTCAAATTATGCCAATCGAGTAAAAAATGACTCTGTCCTGGACATAAATCTTTTTCTCCATTTTGTCAGTTATTCTCAGGTGAGCGAAATATGCCCCATGGGGCTCTTGTTTATAGTTTTAACCACAGTTTTATGAGATTTACATTGATAGTAAAGCTTAATGACTTCACAACACTGTTCTTTTGACGGTGCCATCTTCAAATAACCACCGACAGGCAATGACGTCATCATGACGTCATAAATGTTCCCGTACTAATGTACAGATAAAATGTTATTCAAAGTACTTGAGAATGATGCATAATTAGTTCTGATATCTTATAAACTGATTGTGCTATTAACGTTTAGAATAAGAACAGATATTATGAAACACCCTGTATACCGCAGATTTGCATACCGTCAGGATTTTGATTTCCGTAAATTTTTCACAGAATTACAGGCGGTTGAACTTTATAATTTTCAAATATGGCAAGAGTAAATATGATCTATGCGGCAAGAGTGTATAATTTCTCATAGTTTGTATAGGAAAAGGTGTTTTAAGATTTGAAATTAACATTTATAAGGATTGGACATACTGGGCTCGTCATACTGTTGCTGATTATTACAAATAATTCTTTCTAAAATGCAGAAATATAAAACAGGGTATGGGTTAATTTTATTTCGTGGTTTTTTCGCAGTTAATTGATGAATTCACTGATGTAAATGAAGGAGAGAAAGAGCTCATGAAACTTTGGAATCTTCACTGTATGAAATATGCGTAAGTATTATGTGCTCCTTACTAGTGTGACCTGAGTTCAACCTGTTTACCCCATAATCAGTTTCTATAGTTTTGAAAAAAGGTTACCACTTAAAACAGATTAAAAGTGAAGCAGAACTCTACATATAAAGCATTCTGAACATTTATCATAAGAAATATTTTCTATATTCTAAGTATGGTAGCTTAAAGCAGGCTGAAAGTAAAGCAGATTCTGCTTTACTTTCAACCTGCTTTAAGTTGTCACCTATCTTCAAATCTAGAAACGGGCTATGGGCTAATGGGTTAAGCTCCCATCTGGAAAGGTACTTGAATTTCATGTATAGGACTTCTTAGTGTGACATCTTTTCTTTGTTTATAAATAAATAGAAGAGTTAAAAGGTGTATTTATGAGCGCTAAGTTCAGTACAATTCGTTGCAGATTGTGGAATTATTTTTCGCCAAAACATGACAGTCATTTGGTGACCCCACTTTGTGTTACTCTTGTGGATAAGTAGAGCTAGGTGGGAACCCAAAAATTAATGACACATGACATAGAGAATAGAGCTATTCCATATGGTACAAATCCCTATCCTATATAGGAGAAAACTTTGAAATACGGGTATGTTCGATTTAACCTAGTTTGAGATATCTATGTTCGACTGTATTTCTCATGTTCATTTTACAGGTACATATCAGACTGTCAGATGCCTCAGGCGTGTGAGAAGTTTGTAGAGGAGAATGGTCGCGCCCTGCTGGAGAAGGGCATCTTAAAGAACTTCACAGTACACCTAGTCAACATGTTTGACTTTAGCCTTGTCAACCCAGACATTGTACAGAGAACTATGTGGCAGTTACATATGTTAAAGGAAGAACTAGATCTCTGAACACTTCACTCTACAATCTCAATGTGGCTTCACTGTGCAATCTGAATATGGCTTCACTAACTAAAGGGGCATTAACTCTTTGCATAATTTTTTCGTCTGCAACAATTGTCGTCTGCTGATATTCTAAAAATAGAATCTTCTAATTTCATTTTCAAAACAGGGTCAGAGTGTCAAACAGTTTGGATCCTGGTGAGACGCAACGTTATGTGGCGTCTTATCAGGATCCAAACTGTTTGCAAAGGTAATCACTGTTGCACATGAATCCGCCGCTAGCATGCAAAGAGTTAATTGTACAGTCATCCTAATGTGACAACTCGAAATACGATATGTTTGTAGTCTTTGTGACAGATGGCAGCTTAACCCTTTACCCCATAGCCTGGTTCCAATATAACCTTTTGCATGGCAGGTTTAATTGTACAGTTAACGCTGCATGCTGGATCAAATTTTTCGTCTGTTAAAATTGTTGTCTGCATCTGTTCTAAAAAGAAGAACATTTAAATTTCTTTTCAAATTAAGGTCAGAGTGCCAAACAGTTTGGATACTGCTGAGATGCCTCTATATGGGATGTCTCATCAGGACCCAAACTGTTTGCAAATGTTAATATGGTTTGGCCGCTAGCGTGCTAAGAATTTAAGGTCTGAAAATTGAACCCTTCCAGACCAAGTATTAAATTCAACTTGGAGAGGTTTGCTGTTTAATACGAAGGTTAAAGCAGCCATTTAACCCTTTACCTGATAGCCTATTTCTAGAACTGAAGATAGGTGACTACTTAAAGCAGGTTGAAAGTAAAGCAGAATGCGCCTTGAGGCGCATTCTGCTTTACTTTCAGCCTGCTTTCAGCTATCATGTGTTAGAACATAGAAAATATTCCATATAATATATATTCATGACTGATTAAATTGGAACTATTTTCTTCAGCGGAGGAATAAATCATATTCGCTAAAAGGCGCTTCTATGGGGGGAAAGGGTTAAAACGTTGGATTGGCTTTCAATTGAGACTAGGTTTAGCTTGATACAGACAAAACAGTAATACAGAAAGCTGTGTAATTGGGCGTCTAATCTGGATTCAAGCTGTTTTTCACTCGTCATTATGGTTTTTTATGCCCCCGGCATCGACAGATGCGGGAGCATATAGTAATCGTCCTGTCCGTCCGTCCTTCCGTCCGTCCGTAACAGGTTAAGTAGATTTTACCGTTTCGTCTAGCATCAACACCGCTTACTCAAATGCTTTGATACTTATACAGTTGTTGCCTTGGACCATTCCCTATCCACCAATATCACCCAACCTTGATTTTGACCTTGACCTTGACCTAATTTGGACTTAGAATATTTTGAATGGGCTATTTCTTGGTTAACTAGATTTTACCGTTTCGTCTAGCATCAACACTACTTACTACAATGCTTCTATACTGATACAGTTATTGCCTTGGACCATTACCAACCCACCAGTAATACCCAAGCTCAATTTGACCTTGACCTTGACCTAATTTGGACTTAGAAAAGATTCAGAATATATTGTCAAGGATGCCACCGGGGGCATAAGCGTTTATTGAACGCAGTCTTGTTTTTCTATCAAAACGTCCCATTATGTGACTGAGAAAAACAGCAGACAACAATTTTAAGCAGACAGTATTGCATCTATAAAAATGTTGGACATAATTGTCTTATTTGGGGAACAGCGGCAAATGTGGTTTTAAGGAGGGAATCATTGTTCAGCAGGCTGTTGTGTGGAGGGAGCACTGTAGGTGTTCAGCTCTGAGAAACGACTTTCGCTTTAACCAATTTACCCCTGAAACTTCCATATTAACAGTTCACGTTGGTCTAGACCATTTTATGCCCCCGGCATCTAGAGATGCAGGAGGCATATAGTGATTGCCCTGTCTGTATGAGGTTAACTAGATTTTACCGATTCTTCTAGCATCAACACTGCTTACTCAAATACTTGGATACTTATACAGTCATTTCCTTTGACCATTACCAGTCTGCCAATATCGCCTTAAAACAATTTGACCTTGACCTTATTTAGAATTAGTAAAGCAGAGAGCTAATTTAGGAGCTTTCTGCTTGAGGCAGTCATCTGTGAGTATGCAGGAATAATTTCCTGGTTGTAATGACATTTAATGCACTTTGGGCAGTGAAAGAATTAAACTTGTTGAAATTTATCCAAAAAGGGGATAAAAAGCTAGTCAGTCTCTTCCAGCAATAAAATCCTTCCCTAAAAGGAGTAAAATCCAAGGATACTAGTAGGTAAATAAATTGTACATAGTTGTATATTTCTTTGTGCATAGTTGTTTGCTTTTGCTTTTTGTGTACATGTTGAGCTCTGTCTATATCCTCAATTGCTTTACTTTACTCATTTGTATGATCAACTTTTGATTAGTTGCCAATCTATCTGAGAAGAAACCCAGTGACTGCTTAACCCTAACTGGATAGCCTATTTCTAGTATTGAAGATAGGTGACCACTTAAAGCAGTTTGAAAGTAAAGCAGAATGCGCCTAAAGGCACAATTTACTTTACTTTCAGCCTGCTTTAAGCTTCCATGTGCTAGAATATAGAAAATATTCCCTGATTAAATTGGAACTATTTTATTCAGCAGAGGAATAAATCATATCCGCTAAGAGGCGCTTCTATGGGGAAAAGGTTTAATGGAGAACAAGAGTATAATTTTGTTCAGTATTAACCCATTAACCCATAAGCGATAAACAACTATCAATGCTCATCCCAATACAGGGTAGTTGATTAAAGTGTGTCAAAATGAGTTAGTATGAGGCTATTGCGCAATGAGTCAGTATGGCTTAATGGGTTAAGCTATCACTTGCTGTTTTTGAGGCAGTAATTCACCTTCTATTTAACCCTCTCCCCCATAGCCTATTCCTTGTTTTGAAGACTGGTGTCCAGTTCACCGTAAGGTGCATTCTGCTTTACTTTCAACCTGCTTTAAGCTACCATCTTCTAGGAAATATGAAATATTTCTTATGGTAAATGTTTATAACTACAGTGGAGAAAACGTTATTCTTTCCCAATAAACGCATTTACGCTAAAACTATTTTTTGCAGTGCAAACAGTTTGGAGCCAGATCAGACACAACCCGGCGTCTGATCAGGCTCCAAACTGTTTGCCACCAAGATAAACATGAATTATCAGAATTGTCCAAAAGTTGTACTTTTCTACGTTTTAGTGTTTTGTGTTTGCGTACGTTTGCGTTTAAACGGGAAAGAATCAACAGATTCTTAACTGTATCTGAATTAGAACTATTTTTCTTCAGTGGGGCAATAAAGTAAATGCGCTAAAAAGCGCTCTATGGGGGGAAAGGGTTAAGTAGATACTTAAGGTAGTATACCCCTAATGAGATCAGGTCCAAGCGCTCTATGGGGAAAAGGGTTAAGTAGATACTTAAGGTAGTATACCCCTAATGAGATCAGGTCCAAGCGCTCTATGGGGGAAAGGGTTAAGTAGATACTTAAGGTAGTATACCGCTAATTAGATCAGGTCCAAGCGCTCTATGGGGGAAAGGGTTAAGTAGATACTTAAGGTAGTATACCACTAATGAGATCAGGTCCAAGCGCTCTATGGGGAAAGGGTTAAGTAGATACTTAAGGTAGTATACCGCTAATGAGATCAGGTCCAAGCGCTCTATGGGGGAAAGGGTTAAGTAGATACTTAAGGTAGTATACCCCTAATGAGATCAGGTCCAGCGCTTTTAAAGCGTTTGAGCTGGGTCTGAGTTCGTTCTCAAGCATTTGATTGGTCAGGCTCAAATCTGACCAATCAAATGCTTGAGAATGATTTAAGACTCAACTCACTCTTTATAAGCATGGACCCAGGCCGTTGTTAGTCATAATGTAGAGTGGTCAGCCATTCTCATCAACAGACGATACTGCCAGCAGCCATACATGATGTCAGTTCTCGCGATTTTTTTTCAACTTTTTGATGCAAATCTTGTACTGAAAAAGAAACTGATGAATTAAAAGATGAATATGCATTACAACAGATTTTATAAGTTTAGTTATAAATATTGTCCCATTTTGATATTGTATTTGTAGAACATAAAGGTTTTATTGTGAAGCGAATGCAGCCCTTATCTTGAACTTACAAGTTTCGAATGTAATATTTTTTTACGAAATTTTACTGCCAATTTTTTTTATTTTATGCCACAAAAGTGAAACAAATCTCCAAGATTTCTGCCTATATTAACTATTAAAGAAAATTTGTACCCTGCAAGATGATGTCTGCCACCGTATCTATAAATACAACAGAATAGATCCTAATGAGATGCTGCAGAACATAGCATTTTGTCTGGATCTAAACTGTCTTCAAAAGCTATCATAAAACATAAAATTAATACTTGCCTTGTCATTTGAATTGTCAGTATTTTACATGAACAGTCAGCAAGATGTATATATATTGTGAGCATGAAAAATCAGTAAATAAAATATACTGTGAAATTATTTTTCATTTGATTGCTTTTTATTTTCTTTTATCCGAGACAAAATATGTATGAAATTTTAGCTCACCTGTCCAAAGAATAGGTTAACCCTTTACCCAATAAATACATATACATGTGCGTCTTTAATTTATCCCTCCACTGAAGAAAATTGTTCCACTTTACAGTCATGACGAGAAAAATATTTCTTCATGCACATCTGTAGATGGTACTCTATCAACCTGTGAAGTTTTGTTAAAATCGGATGAACAGTGTAGGAGTTGCACTTGTGAGGTTACAAAATGCATGAAACATTAAGTTAAATTATCTCCCCCTTGAAAATGACAAAGATATTTCTTCATGCGTATCTGTAGATGGTAGTCTATTAACCTGTATTAAGTTTTGTAAAAATCTAATGAAGATTGTAGAAGTTGCACTTACGAGGCACAAAGCTGTTACAGTAAAGTTTAATTATCTGCCCTTGGAAATGGAGGAACGGCAAGAAATTCCTTCATGCACATCTTTCCATGGTACTCTATCAATCGTTGAAGTTATTTTGTAAATCCGATGAACGGTGTAGGAGGAGTTGAGTTTTCGAGAATGGACAGACGGATGGATTGACCGATTCCTATATACCCCTCCAAACTAGTAAATTCTGCTTTACTTTCAACCTGCTTTAAGTGGTCACCTTTCTTCAAAACTAGAAACAGGTTAACCTTCTGCACACTACATGCATCACTGTTGTAAACAGTTTGTAACCAGATGAGACATCGAGTTACTCTGCATCATATCTGGATCCAAACTGTTTGACACTAATATTTTCTGAAAGAAACTGCCTTCAGATGATCTTTGAAAATTGTTGCAGACGACAAAAGGACACTTTTAGACAATTCTGACTATCCATGTTAAAGTGATTGGCAAACAGTTTGGAATGGAAATAATAGTTTAAGCATAAATGCGTTTAGTGGGAAGTCTTCTCCACTACAGTGGAGAATCTGTTATTCTTTCCCGTTTAAACGCAAACGCATTGCACTAAAAACGTAGAAAAGAACAACTTTTGGACAATTCTGATATTTCATGTTTATCTTGGTGGCAAACAGTTTGGAGCCTGATCAGACGCCGGGTTACCCGGCGTCTGATCTGGCTCCAAACTGTTTGCACTGCAAATAATAGTTTTAGCGTAAACGCGTTTATTGGGAAAGAATAACGTTTTCTCCATGACCTTCCTCAGATAGGATGTATTGTCATTGCAGTGTTTCCATTGTGACATAAAACACCATATAAGTGAAATATATAACACCACACGAATGAAGGCAAGCTTTTGGTAGAAAAGCTGAAGATAATGCAAACATCTCTTTCTGGAGCTTTCCACTTTATTTTGAGCCCTAGTCCCGCATATAGGCGTTCTTTTCAAACAGTGTATATGTGAATAGTACACTTGTCCTGTGCAAAAAGTGAAGACCCAGATCAGAGGGCTCCAAAAGGAGCCCTCTGATCAGGGTCTTCACTGTTTGTCATAATGCCAAACAATGATAAAAACAACCCTTAAAAGTCAGAAATGGACTAGACTAAATTGGAAACTGGAATTGTCCATTTAAAGTTTCAGGGAGGAAAGAGTTAACCCTGCTTAAAATGTCATGTCTTTTGGACTCTTTTCCCCAAAATGCACTTTAATATATTCAAATTTGTATTGAACAAAGTTTATCTAGGAAGCATACATATAATCTAAGATTAGTAAATACAGGACAAATACATTGCAGAAAGCTTTCTCCGTTAAGTTTATCCTACATTTAGCAGTCACCCGTCTCAATTAGTGTACAAGTCAATGATCCATGTTTACTGTAGCAACCAGTTGTATGTCAAATTGTAATTCCAGCTTATTTAGATTCAACAGTGTACAGTGCTGCTATGCCGTAGAGACATAGCATGATGCCAAACCCAGTCACATTTTAATCCGACAAGGGGCTGACTACCGTAGTCATACAGTAGTATTCACCTTTTAAAGCTGAGTGTTGAACCTTTTACCCCATAGCCTGTTTCTAGCTTTGAAGAAAGATGACCACTTAAAGCAGGTTGAAAGTAAAGCATAAAGTGCCTTAAGGCACATTCTACTTTACTTTCAGCCTGCTTTAAAGTGATCATCTGCTAGGATTTACATGACTACGAATTGGAAATATTTTCTTCAGTGGATGAATAAATTTAATGTACTAAAAGGCATTTGTATTGGAGAAAAGATAACTAGGGAGATACAATTTCCAAAGTTTATCAACTTTGGTGTCATAGCTGGGGTTTGAACCTATAACATCCATACCAAAACCAGCAACTCTACCTCCTGAGCTACCCGGGCCAGATCGGCCAGATGAGGTGAAAAAACTAAACACAAATACTAGCCTCAGTGCGTTATTTTTATTTCGGTGAAATAGAATTTGCTACATTGGGTTAGTAAGTACACAACTGTAAAACAATAATTTAGTGTGGACATTATGATAACCATAGGCACTTGTATTAAGAAGCCACACAATAGAAGATACACTGGTCATCTTTAAGACAGCTCAATGCAAGACTAAAGTAAAACATCTAAAACTCCTTTCTGCTTTTAGTTCTGCATTAAGCTGTCACCTGTCTAAAGAATGTGCTTCTTCTTTAAAATATGGCTGCTTATACTAGTACAGTAAAACCTCTCTATTACGACCACTCAATTATGCTAATTATTAGGGTGTTTACGATAGGTGACCGCTTAAAGCAAGGTGACAGTGAAACAGAAAGCTCCTTTAGGAGCTTTCTGTTTCACTGTCACCTTGCTTGAAGCTGCCACCTATCTATTATACAATCAATGAGCCTTCGTTTTAATGGTCGTAATAGCGAGGTTTTACTGTATATAAATATTTCAGGACCGAAATGTGTTAATAAATTGTTGACTTAACGAAGAAACCAATATCGACTATGAAATTACAGCAAACATATTACTAACACCATTTCTACTACAGCAGCATAGCTGTTCATTGTTCACATTTAAATAATACCTATACAGTTAAACGTCTCTATTACAAACACTCAAAGGTATATAAGTTAATGATTTTAGAGATAGGTGACATTTTAAAGCAAGAAGAAAGTAAAGCAGAAAGCTCCTAATGGTGAGCTCTGCTTTACTTTCATCTTGCTTTGGGCAGTCACAAACACCAAAACTTTTATCTCAAATAGTGGTCATAATACAGAAGTTTTACTGTAATGCTATATCAATTACAACATAGACTGAGCAGTGTCATGAGAAAAACTACTGATCACCGCAAACTGTGCAGGGCTGCCATTTCTCCGGATTTTTTCGAAATCTTTGGATTTTTATTCTCGCAGATTGTAGCTTAAAGCAGATTGAAGTAAAGCCAATGCCCCTTAAGGCGTATTCTGCTTTACTTTCAACCTGCTTTAAGTAATCACGCTTGAAAAATAGAAAATTTGAAAATCTTAGGATTTTTCAAAATCAACTAAGGCAGCCCTGACTGTATACCTAGATCTGCCACTGGTCTGGAAATGTGGTGCCTGATCAGGGTCTATACCTTTTATTACATCACAAGGAACACCGTAAAAATGTTTAAATTTGTATCTAATGAAGGCAATAATCACACCTCTATCCTCAGCCTACACTGTAAGCCATGTAAAAAGTCATTTTTCTCACGACAAAATTTTCATAACAACACTATAGAACAATTAATTAATATACTACTTTTAGTTCTTTATTGGTCTCAATTATTACTCTTATTGTTTAAGGTGTCATTTTACAATACTGATAAGCTATTAAATAATTTTGTAAAAAAATTATCTATAAAACATAAAATATGTTTAACAGCACCATAGTAATGACACCTATTGCTTTATCATTATCAGCAGTGTATCTGACTGGATAAGTTAACATTTTGCATTCAGTGAGCACATTTGTGAAAAGTGTTGCTAACAATTTGGATCTAGATAAGACACAAACTAAGTGTCTCATCTGGATCCAAACTCTTTGACACTCTGATACTAATTCTGAGAGAAAATAATATTGAAAACATAGGCTTCCCATCACAAACCATAGTCTATACTATAGTTTCAAATTCGATAATCATTGAACGTGATAATTAACTTGTAAATTTCATGTTCAACATACAGTTGAACTACGATATCTTGAACTTGGTTAGGTCGAACATACCCGTATTTCAAAGTTAAAACCTAGCTTAGATACGTTTTAACTTTGAAATACGGGTATGTACGACTTAACCGAGCATGAAATAATGCAATTGATGTGTCAACAAATAGTTCGAATTAAGCGAGTTCGAGATATAGAAGTTCGACTGTATATGTTTGAAACAGTTTTAATCTACAAGCTTTAAATTCAGTATTCTTTGCAATTGTTTATATATAAATTTCAAATTAGGCATTCATGTTTACCACAGTGTATCTATAAATGTTAAATTTGAATTGATATTCAAGTTTCTGATACTAGATTAGACATGTAAATTAGATTGGATTTCAGTGCTGGCAAGATGTGCTACATACATATGCATCACTTACATTTTACAGTAAAACCTCTATCTATTACGACCACTGAATTGCGTTTATTATAACCCGGCATTTGTTATTTACAACAGGTGACTGCTTAACGCAAGGTGACAGTAAAACACGAAGCTCCTTAAGCTGTCACCTGTCTTTTATACAATCAATTAGCCTTCGTTTCAGTGGTTCTAATAGGGAGGTGTAACTGTAATTAAAAAGGTCTCTACAGGGCTTTCCTGAATTATTGGATTTATGAACTCTCTCCCTCATAGAAAGCGTTCAGATTTATTTGTGTCATGTATTAAGCTGCCATCTGTACAGACTCATTCACCCCTGAAACTCTGAATGGACAAATCCAGTTTCATATGAAGTCTAGTCCATTTTTTAACTACCATATTTAGGGTTGTTCTTTAACCCATTACCCCACAAATACGCCTTATACCCCTTTCAGCACTGAAGAAAATAGTTCTATTTTAAACAGTCATGAATATGTATTATAAGAAATATTTTCCATATCCTAGCAGATAAGAGCGTAAAGCAGGCTGAAAGTAAAGCAGAATGCGCCTTAAGTCGCATTCTGCTTTACTTTCAATCTGATTTAAGTAGTCACCTGTTTGTCAACTATTTGGTAATGGGTTAAAATATATTGCTAAATAACAAACATTGTAGACTCTGATCAGAGGAGTCGTTGCATAGAACAGGTGTACTCTTCACATGTACACTGTTAATGATGATTATACTCTCCGCTAGGGTTGAAAGTGTTGAGACTTTTAAATTATCTTATTGTGAACAACTTCTATACGCATAATTTGACTACACACCTACTTATAGAACTGCATGTGTCTTACACATAAACCAATTAATACTAGATCAATCTTTGACAGTGATGTCTAGGATTTTTCAGCAGCTTGATGTTTTGATGTTTAAACATTTTGGCCCAACATGGAGCTAACTGAATCAATTCTACTGAATGTTCTGCAAATAAACAAAACAAATGTTTCAAAAGATAGCATACAGTAAGGCAGGAAATTGATCAGGATCTACACTGTTTGCAAAGTATACATATACATGGTTCCAGCGTAGAAAAGGTTAAATAAGCACAAAACAATACATACATGTGTAATGTTTTGAATCAATCTGATGGTGGTTAGTACTTTAACACATTCAACCCTAGAGACGAGTATAATCGTCATTTACAAATAGCGTACCTTTAAAGATTACACTTGTCCCATGTGACAACAGTGTACACCCTGATCAGAGGGCTCCTTCAGGAGCCCTCTGATAAGGAGATTCACTGTTTGTCATTTTGAAATATACATGTATTGTTAAAATCATCCCCAAATTGTCAAAAATGGAATAGACGTATTCTGCAATTGGAATTGTCCATCAAAAGTTTCAGGGGAGAATAAGTTTAAGTGTTGACTTTATATAATATAAACTATATTGATTACTGAAGTTTTAGTTAATCAGCAGTTTTCTTAAAAAAAACAAAAAAACAACAACCAAAAACACTCTTGCACACAAATCAACAGATAAAATCATCAACATTAGCAGTGGTCAGTGCTTGACACATGTGACAAACTTTTGTATCTTGGAACTCAAGTATGGCACAGATATTGGAAAACAGCACACTTGAAATTGTAATGCATGAATTTATTGCAGGGCTTCAGACAAGGAAGTAAACATTTTCTCTCTTTTATGTCTATTCCAAACTCTATATGTGACTACTAATAAGAATCATCTTTTTGAGACAATTCTAACGAGAAGTTTGGTGTAGAATTAGGATTTTAATTTTTAGATTACTCCCTTTACCCTAAGTCCTGCTATTGTAAAACCTGGTTGCTTCACATCAAGTTAACTATGTGATACATTACCCATAAATTTCTTATAAACACGATAGCTTTTACATCTCTTTCACACTGAATAACTGTTGTCTGCTTAAAATCTGAAATTCGTTAAATCTTTTTTCATAATAATCTTTTTTTCATAATCAGACTGTGAGACACAGCAACCATAGTGACAAACAATTAGGAGTCAAATCAGTCCCCACATTAACCCTTTCCTCCATAGAAGCACTTTTTAGGACATTTAATTTTTTAATCCACTGAAAAAAAACCAACTTCAAATTCATAGTATCATGAATATGCACCATAAGAAATATTTGCTATATTCTAGCAGCTGGTAGCTGAGAGTAAACTGCTTTAAGTGGTCAATTTTCTTCAATACTACAAACAGGCTATGGGGTAAAGGGTTAAGTGGCGCTATATTTGGATCCAAATTGTTTGCAAGGGTATTCTGTGTTGAAAGGTAAAAAAAATTAAAAAATTCTACAGTGATTATCAATAAACATCAACACAACAGAAAACATTCACAAAAGGTGGACTGGAATTCAGTTTAATAGACAAGAGAGAGCTTGCTGGTATGTGGTCCATATGTATTTGTTTTTGTTTTTTTAAAATACAATACATAATTCATCAACTAAAAGCCCAATTTGAATACAATTTTTTCTTTTGTCAACACTAAATTAAATTTTAAAGTGTTAAGCCTTTCCTCCACATAATTTTCATAGGCCCAGCTACTAGGTTACAGCTTAATGCAAGGTAACAGTAAAGCAGAAAGCTCCTGTAGGAGCTTTCTGCTTTACTTACATCCTGTTTTAAGCCACCATCTCCCTTAAACACATAAAGGTAATTTGTACAACTGGCTATGTGGGAAAGTATTTAATAATGGGAATATACTTGTACAATCAAAGACAGACATGTGTAGTATAGTTTGGATCATTGGGAACTTTTCTCAGAGAGAGACAGAGCAGTATGAGAACATCATGGAATTCAAGATCTGGTTGAACTGTATCCGACAATACATCCAGGAAGCATAGTTCTGTACTAGTTGTACTTCTGGATATTCGATTAGTATACAACACAAAAGATATAACACCTTAATTATAGACACAATTGCACTTCTCCTCATACTTTCCCCACCCACACTCAGTGTTTGATTCTTATTACTGTATTGTCTCATATATACATGTTATGTAGTGAGAAAAATAAAAAGTAATAGTTGTAGTTGTAGTTGTATAACAAAACTGCATCTTTACTAATACAATTTTGAAAGTTCTCCACACAGAAAATATGGTACAGCATTGAACCTTGAAACTGACATGGGTCAAATCACTGTTTACAAGGCAAGACTTGCTATTTATTTCAAAGCTATGTGGGTTTCAAAATACTCAAAACAAGTCACAATAAACAAATATCAATCTAAACATGATTACGGAACTTTATTCACTAAAGCAACATGATATATCTTCATTCTACAAATGTAAATATATGTCCATGTTACAGGTACATAAAACTGGTATCTAAGCAAGAATGGCATAATCAGAAATAACACATACATACAATCCTTGACCTTATATCTTCAAGATTTTCATTTTACAGCCAAACTCGTATTACCCAGTAAGCAATGGGTGTTTGCTTAATGCACGATAAAAAGGTCATGTTGAAAGCTCCAGTTGGAGCTTTTCTGCATGTCATTTTTATCGTGAATCAAGCTGTCACCTGTTATAAAGAATTTTCCATGAGTATTCTTTTGAATGGCTGTTAAACAGTTTTGTTTTGACTGTTTAAGACAAGTTTGGATGTAAAATGTAACCAAACAATATATTTAATTCTACAATTCAACATGGGTTAAAATAGTAATAAAATGTTTCAAACACAACAATAGGTGGTACATGTATACAATATGGAAAAAACTGATTACAATTTACGTTGATAATCCTAACTCTACTATATTAAAGAAACAAAGCCAACAAGATTACATATTCCACCAAACAGAAAAACGTATGACATACAAGTTAAAGTAAAAATATGCTACATGACACATGTTAAAAAAGTCACCATACATGTCAACTGAGACCGGTGGTTAAAATTTAAAAACTTATAAAAAATGAATGATTGTCAAAGAAAGGTCACAATTCCATTCCCACTGAGTGACCTTAATCCACTACTTTAACAGTACAGTATAGGCACTATTGGATCAACTCATAGCTCCAGATAAGGCAAGTATTTGAAATAGCATTATCCTCAAGATTCCAGGTAACCCGAAGATGTATCTACTAATAAGAATCGTCTCGTAGTAGTTACAACATAAGGTTTGCAGAGGACACAAAAATCACCAAAATGTAAAACATTAATCCGTTACCCCACAGCCTGTTTCTAGGTTTGAAGACAGATATTCACTTAAAGCAAGTTGAAAGTAACACAGAATGCCCCTTAAGACACATTCTGCTTCACTTTCAGCCTGCTTTAAGCTACCCTCATATAAAAGTTATTTCTTATTGTGAATATTCTTAACTGTATACATTGGAACTATTTTCTTCAGTGGAGGTATAAGAGGCATAAAAAGGTCGAATTATGGGGTATTAGATTAAGTAACTCCCTCTTATCTGGAGAGCTGTTATCTTTAATCTTCCTGTATCTACTGTTGTGTCTACTAATGTGCACTCCACATCTCCATCAAAACAAATACAATGGGATTTCAGAACATTTGAAAAGGCAAACATAATATTAATGATATAGATATAACTTGCATTTCTAGTACAGAAAACATTGTCTTCAAGAGTATAGAGTAAAACTATGATCAAAATAACAGGAACAAATACCAGAGCAAAATAAAATGTGCCACAACAATGGTAAAAAATAGTTTAACTCATTACACCATAGCCTGTTTTTGGTTTTGAAGACAAATTACCACTTAAAGCAGGCTGAAAGTAAAGCAGAATGCGCCTTAAGGCACATTCTGCTTTACTTTCAGCCTACTTTAAGCTGCAATTTGCTAAGATATTAAACGTTTTTCTTACAGTACATATTCATGACTGTATGAATTGGAACTATATTTTCTAATTAGGATTAATTTAAAGGCATAAAAAGGCATATTTATGGGGTAATGGGTTAAGGTATTGGAAGCCGTGTAGACACAACATTTGATCAGAATAAGTAGTTTTCATCACCAGTGGACATTATACTGATGAATGAAAGCTTACAGTTATCTGGGTCTACACAGTTTGAAATATCCTAGAAAACCATTTTTTGCATGTCATGGCTAAGAATAACCTATACATTTCAGATTTTCCCTCATACAAAAGTGTAGTCATATCTTGACCTAATATCTCATAGAAAACAGGCTTCTATGGCATCATGATAAATAACTATAGGATATTGTCCTATGCCTTGAAAGGTGGTTGCTTAAAGAAGGCTTCCCTATCTGGGATATTTTTAATTCATTTTCAGTCTACATTAAGAAGCCACCTGTCTTATAGCCATCTCTCTATAAAACCACAAACATGCTATGAGGGAAACATTTAAATTGAAGCAATATATACAGCAATGCTTACAAACAGTAGCAGTAACAGATTATTTATCTGACATAAAAATGAAGTGTGTTACAAGTTAACCACAATTGTTCACATGCTATTTATCAGGGCTGCCATTTCTCCGGATTTTTCCTAAATCTTCGGATTTTTTTCTAGTATATGGTAGCTTAAAGCAGGCTGAAAGTAAAGCAGAATGCGCCTTAAAGTGCATTCTGCTTTACTTCCAGCCTGCTTTAATCAGCCACATGTCTACAAAACTAGAAACAGGCTATGGGGTTAAGGTACGATTCGTAAAATCGCACATGAAAAAGGCAAATTTGGAAATCTTAGGATTTTTCATGTCAACTTATGGCAGCCCTGATTTATATACAGTAAAACCTTTCTCCAGTAGTAACCTTAATGAAAATGCACTCCTACCAAAAGATGACAACATCATGCGGAATATAATGACCAGTTTACATGGACTCTTGAGGGGTTTTGTGCCCAAATATTGAAAGTTATTGCAAACAGAGCACATCATGATGAGAATCCCTCTAATCTTGGACTATACTGTTTCTAAGAGATGGATATACTACAATTCCTGCACAGTAGGGTCAACTCATTCACCCCTGGAACTTTTCGTGGACAATTCCAATGTCCAATTAAATATAGTCCATGTTTTACTATTTAGGGTTGATTTAAACAATACATTTTATAATGAAAAACAGTGTACACCCTGATCAGAGGGCTCCTTAAGGAGCCCTCTGATCAGGGTCTACACTGTTTGCATATGACAAGTGTAATCCTCTCAGGTACACTGTTTGTAAATGACGAGTATACTCGTCACTAGGGTTGAACATGTTAAGAGATCTCAATTTCGTTTTAAGGCCACTGGACATAGGTTTTACTGTAAACATATACCTATCAATTATACATTCTATAGCTTCTATAAAAAATATTGTGGTATGTTTAATTGCTTTTCATTCACTTGTAAAGTAGTTAATATTGTCAAACATATTAACCTCATTTTTAGCCCTTTCTGTACAGACAAAACCTCAAGAATAAATTGACTTAGGGTCTGTATAGTTTTTAAATCTTGTTTTCTTGGTTAACTTTTACTGTAGATCTAAGTCCTACTCACAAATCTCAATTCTGCATGTTATTGAGATTATGCACATTTTCGGATTTCCAAAATAATATAATGCCTCAATTTGAAAAAAAAACACATTTCAATTTTAACCATAACTTAGTGTCAAAAAAAAATAAAAAAAATATAGTGATCAAAAGGTGACATCCGAAAAAGCTATGGATAAGATCAACTAACCCTTTCCTCTGTATAAACACCATAAAGAACTAATTTCACTTCATCCCCATATGTGCCATAGGACGCCAACACCCTGTACTTATAAATCCACTCATATAATAATCCAGATTGATTTAAATCCAGGTAGTAGGTTAAAGCAAGATGAAAAGTAAAGCAGAAAGCTCCTTAAGGAGCTTTCTGCTTTACTTTCATTTTGCTTTAACCTACTACCTGTTTAAAGCCCAGACATACTATATATACTAAATCAGTTTGATGAAGATTATTTGCCCCCATGGTTATGGAGAAAAGGGTTAACCTAATGACATTAACCTATAATTTGTAACCCTTTAACATCAAAATATTAATCACAGAGCAATGATACCCAAAATTCTAAAAATTAGAATCCATATTGTATGTGTCTTACCAAATAAACAACCAACGTGTTAAAGAGACAGTGCTGTAAGGAAATTTGCAGCTGTCACAAGCTTGTTATCCTGTTCATATTTATGCAGAAGTCTGTTCCACATCCCATCACATTGTAAAAGGGCTGGATTTCCTGTAAATATACAAGTACAAGTCTAATTTAGCCTGTTTGTCTTCTTAATAAATCAATTTAACCATAGTAATTTGTAAATTGCACTTATTTATCTCTACTGCAACACTGTATTTATCATTAAAACCGGTCAATTAGATTTATTGTCTAAGCTGTCCTCACTGACTGTTCCAATACTCATGTAGATTTACTGCGCCTTTGACACTATCCCTAACATAGACAACTTTCAAAGTCTTTATCTATGCCGTAATGCCTCACAGCAATGCCTTTTCATGTCAATGACAACAATTACCAGGAGCTTTCAGCTTTACTTTAACCTTTTACCCCATAGCCTGTTTCTAGTTTTGAAGACAGGAAATTACTATGAAAGTAAAGCATCATGTGCCTTACTCAATTTCAGCCTGCTTAAATCTACCACCTGCTAGAATATAGAAAATATTTATTTTCCACACTCATTACCTGATAAAAATGAACTTTTTATTTAATTTTTTATGAATTTCTTGCATTTCATATCACTGCTTAACATTTACAGTCTCTAAATTGGACAACATTTTGAAACTCAAAACCAGTCGGTAACAGGTGGCACCTTAATGAAGGATAAAAGTATGATAGAAAGCTTCATTTAAGAGCTATCTGTCTTACTTTAATCCTGCATTATGTAGTCATCTGACTTTTGTGGTCTACCTTCTTTTCCAAAGAGTATCGGGTTAAGAGAGGTTTTACTGTATATCAGGACGAACATGTCATGCTTGACTTACCAACTATTACCAGCCCTTTCCTAGCCCTTGTCAAGGCAACAGTAGTTATAGAAGTGTCTCTCAGTGACCCCAAATGTTTAGTCTTCCATGCCTGACTGGGATGAGGCTCAACACAAATGGCAGGAAGTGTTCTTACTGTTGTATAGATGACATAATCATATTCTCTACCTGAAAATAAAGTTATGTTGATTTTAAAGACTCTTCCTTTTAACCTTTTCCACTAGAAATGCGACACAGAGCTTACCTACTCCTTCATATGAGCACCACAAATAATTATTCATTGGAAGGGAATAAATCAAAGGCATCAAAAGAGCTTTGCATGCCACGCTTGTCTTTTTTGAAGATCCGTGAAAAATACAGTAAAATAGTAAAATAAAGTCAACGGTCAAAGTCAATTGATAAAAATATTATGGTATGTCTGCATAGGACTGGTCAAGATGAACATGCATACCAAAAATTAAGGTTGCATATGAAAAATTGAAGAAGTTATGGCCAACATTTAAGTTTGGACGAAGTGGGCGCTGGAGTGATGACAATAGGGTGGGGGGTTTTTTGCTTTAAAAAACGTGAATCTATAGAGTAATGGGGTGAGTGTAGGATAAAATACCCCTCGGACAAAATACCCTTCGCTCTATTTTGCCAACCTGGACAAAATACCCTTCACTATTTTGCCAACCCGGACAAAATACCCTTCATGGTTTTTGCAAGGGTGGACAAAATACCCTTCATATAAGATATTAGTCATAGAGAATACCGGAACTTTGCCCCTCCGGCCTTTTGCCCCTTCGTAAAAAATCGCAACACGGAACTTTGCCCCTTCCAACACAGACTTTTGCCCCTTCCAACACGGACTTTTGCCCCTTTCAGTTTTTTACAGGGGCGGACTTTTGCCCCTTCCCTATTTTCGCACGGACGGAAGTCTGCACTTTGGCAAGCAGAAATCTGCCCCTTCGTCAGCCTCCCTATTTTTTATCATCGAGTGTAGAAACGGAAACATATAAACTTATCAATACTTACAAATATTGATACATCCTCTTGTTATATTTAAATATTGAATAAAATATGTGTTCCGTTCTGTTCTTTCAGATTTTAACATTATCCGACGAAAGGCTAAGAATATGAAATTAACTATTCTTTTCATCTCGTCAATTTGGTCAAACAGACAGAGTAATTAGCAAACAACCTTATGAAAATCAGTATTATCAATCAACTTTAACTGAATTTGATTCACAACATCACCAGTCGCTGCTTTGATGTTAACTACATAGGTGTTAATTGCTATTAACTAAATAGTGATAACTACCTTTAAATGTCAACATATTTAACGAATACAGGAACTTTGTTCCTAGGTTGTGTCGGCGTCTTTTTAGTTTTAAATACATTTTTACGTTCACCTCAACACAGAACCGGGTAAATCTTAATTCAAATGTAAGAAATTTGAAAAATAAAAGACAATTAAACTATGTAAATGAACATATAGAAGGGCAATATTTCGATACGGAAGGGGCAAAATTCCGCTATGGAAGGGGCAAAGTTACGTGTATGAAAAAACAGGAAGGGGCAAAAGGCCGTGTACATAAAATGAAGAAGGGGCAAAGTTCCGTGTTGCTGTTTTTGAGGAAGGGGCAAAAGGCCGAAGGGGCAAAAGGCCGTTTACCGTCATAGACATTATGTCTGTGTTTATGGCTACGTCTTTTAAATAAGTCTGAGTTTATTAAAGGGCTTTATCATCCAATTCTCAGTTTGGGAGACTCCTCTTGTGTGGGTGATAAAAAGTATCAATGTTTATCAGTTTTAATAACCACTCTTAAGAAAAAATCTTTATCAGTTTGCATCATTATCAATGTAAGGTGGCAAAGTTTAACAATGATTGAGTAATTGAGCAAGAGCACAGGTTTTGATAATGAGTGAACTTTCTTGATTGATGCAACTTAAAGGGATATCTCTAAATTCAGAAAGTAATTAAACATATATTTATTATTTTTGATGTTTCATGTTGTTGAAGATTTTACTTAAGAATATAATAAGCACAATATCACAACACATTGCAAAATAACTGTTTTATTTTTTACCTGTTATAAAATGCTTAATAATAAATATTGCTATTTAGTAATCAATTTATTTATTTTCACTTGTTATTTATCATTTGATTTCTTTCCTCATCACATTATGGTAAGTTTAGTATGAAGGGTATTTTGTCCACCCTTGCAAAAAACATGAAGGGTATTTTGTCCGGGTTGACAAAAAGGTGAGGGGTATTTTGTCCGACCAGACAAAATTGAGCGAAGGGTATTTTGTCCGAGGGGTATTTTGTCCGGTTACCTAATGGGGTAATGGGGGAAGTGGACATACCTTGAGCCTCTTGTACTGTCATACTCTTAATAAAGGCTCCTAGCTGGGTCATCTGTTCCTGTACACACACTGCCTGAGCCTTAGTCGAGGACAACACCACAATACTTAAGCCTGATACACGGTATCTATTTACCATGGAAACTGCTACCCTCACCTATAAAACCAATTACTAATTATTAACTCATTCAGCCCTGAAACTTTTAATGGACAATTCCAACTTCAAAATATGTCAAGTCAATTTTTGACTATTTAGGGTTGATTTTAACAATATATTTCAAAATGACAAACAGTGTAGACCCTGATCAGAGGGCTCCTTAAGGAGCCCTCTGATCAGGCTCTACACTGTTTGCATGGGACAAGTGAAATCATCAAAGGTACAGTGTGTAAATGACGAGTATACTGGTCACTAGGGTTGAATGTGTTAACCCTTTACTCCATAGCCTGTTTTTGGTTTTGCAGAAGGCTGATGACTTAAAGCAGGTTGAAAGTAAAGCAGAATGCACCTTAACTCTTTCCTCCCTGAAACTTTAAATGGACAATTCCAGTTTCCATTTTAGTCTAGTCCATTTCTGACTTTTAAGGGTTGTTTTTGTCAATGTTTGGCATTGTGACAAACAGTGAAGACCCTGATCAGAGGGCTGGAGCCCTCTGATCTGGGTCTTCAATGTTTGCATAGGACAAGGGAACTATTCACATGTACACTGTTTGAAAAGGACGCCTATAGGGGGGACTAGGGCTCAAAGGGTTAAGGCACATTCTGCTTACTTTCAGCCTCCTTAATTTAAGCTACCATCTGCTAGGATATAGGAAATATTTATGTTGCACATTCGTTGCTGTATAAAATGAAACTTCATGTATTTACCTCAGTAGAGGAATGAATTGAATATGTGACAATGTGTATAACAAGAAATATCAAATTTCAACAGTTGTTATGCTACCATGATGTATTCAAGTAACAAGGGCCACTATGGCCCTAAATCGCTCACCTGGTACACCATGGCATACTTGACCTATAGTGACCTAGATTATGACTGGACATGACCCACAATCAACCTTTAGAGTGTAAACAAGATTTTCCTATGATTTGACCTAGTGACCTAGTTTTTGACCGGACATGATCCATAAATGAGACAAACATTCTGACCAAGTTTCATCAAGATACAATGAGATTTGTAGCCTCTAGAGTGTTAACAAGATTTTTCTATGATTTGACCTAGTGACCTAGTTTTTGACCGGACATGACCCATATTCAAACTTGACCAAGATATCAATGAGACAAACATTCTGACCAAGTTTCATCAAGATACAATGAGATTTGTAGCCTCTAGAGTGTTCACAAGGTTTTTCTATGATTTGACCTAGAGACCTAGTTTTTGACCGGACATGACCCATATTCGAACTTGACCTATATATAAATGAGACAAACATTCTGACCAATTTTCATCAAGATCCAATGAGATTTGTAGCCTCTAGAGTGTTAACAAGATTTTTCTATGATTTGACCTAGTGACCTAGTTTTTGACCGGACATAACCCATATCCGAACTTAACCTAGATATCAATATAACAAACATTCTGACCAAGTTTTATCAAGATCCAATGAGATTTGTAGCCTCTAGAGTGTTAACAAGATTTTTCTATGATTTGACCTAGTGACCTAGTTTTTGACCGGACATGACCCACATTCGAACTTGACCTAAATATCAATGAGACAAACATTCTGACCAAGTTTCATCAAGATCCAATGAGATTTGTAGCCTCTAGAGTGTTAACAAGGTTTTTCTATGATTTGACCTAGTGACCTAGTTTTTGACCTAACATGACCCTCATTCGAACTTGGCCTAGATTTCTACTAGACAAACATTGTGATCAAGTTTCATGAAGATCCAATGAGATTTGTAGCCGGTAGAGTGTTAACGAACAATTGTGAACAGACGGACGGACAGACGACGGACATCCAGCGATCCTAAAAGCTCACCTTGGCACTTCGTGCCAGGTGAGCTAAAAAGTGAATACAGTAACTTCATGTTATTGAGATCATTCCAAAGAATGCATGTTAAAGGTAGGTAACTGCTTAAAGCAAGATGGAAGACACCTCCTGCTTTATTTTTTTCTTTAAAATCATCAGAGGATCTAGCTCTGCGTTGTTGAAATATCATGATTTTTTCTCACAAAACTTCAACCAAATTTATTTTTGTAAAATCCTAAAACTTGAATCCTTGAGTTTTTGAAGTATCTGTAGACAATACAGATTTCTCAGTCCGATATAAATTTGTTGTATATGTTTACCAATCATTCAACAGAGATACATACAGAGATCACCGGGCAGGTGGGAGCTTAACCCTTTGAACCCTAGTCCCGCATATAGGCGTCCGTTTCAAACACTATACATGTGAAAAGTGCACTTGTCCTATGCAAACAGTGAAAACCCAGATCAGAGGGCTCCTTTCGGAGCCCTCTGATCTGGGTCTTCACTGTTTGTCATACTGCAAAACATTGACAAAACCAACCCTTAAAGTCAGAAATGGACTAGACTAAAATGGAAACTGGGATTGTTCATTTGAAGTTTTAGGGAGGAAAGAGTTAATGCAGGACATCAATAATGCAGAAAGTCAAGTTGAACCGTCCTCAAGTCTTTCCTGCATTCAGTTACCACCTGAACTAAACATCTGACCATTCAGATTTTTGAAAAGCAGCAAAACCTCTCTTAACATGAACAATTTCTAAATCAAACATTTCATACTGTCTGGAAGCGTTCAGTTTTCCCAATTCTACTGTACTTTATATCTATGAAATATGTCAAACATTCTTTGTTAAATATCTATAAACCTATATGAATGTTTGAAATTAATCAACTTATGTGTAATAACAGCAAAGACCTAAATTGCTAACATACTTAACAGAACTATTACTAAGGTTTCCAAACTCGTTGGGTGGACATTAAAAAGAGAAGAGTTCTAACAACCATTCATCATATGAAAATGTTTTGTTGAAACTTACAGCAAAATTAGCCTGATCCAGGTTTCTGATGGACTGTTCCCCTGTAAAATTCACTCCTAAAGCCACTGTTTCTTCCTGCCCCTCTAAATGACAGAATGTTGTTGGTTTAGCCCGGCCCCCTGGCCAATTCATAACAGATGGTTCTCTCTGCCCCATGCTGCCATATAACACTCTTCCCCCATAGCTGTACTCTGACGGAAAGTCAACGATGCCTTCATGCTGAAGAAAATATTGAGCATATTACTGTTACAACAATACTGATAATTTTTTAAAAGGCCTTCCATAGAAAAATCCTGAACAAACACGGGGTAACTTTGTGGCTGATATGATTCTAAATTGCGTGTAAATGACAGAGTAGCATTGACTTAATACTTTATAAAATATTTGGCATAAACATCACAATAATAGAATTGTCAATTTTCAATCTAGCAATAATTCCTGTCAACCTTCTCTCCCACAGCAGGTATGCTTAAAACAGGATGAAAGTAAAACTTGCAACCTGCTTTATGCTGCAACTTGCTTTAAACACAATCACAGAGTACACATATCCTAAGAGACCTTTGGGTGAGAATAAGTAAAGGCCTAAAAATACTCTTCTGAGTAAATTATGGATATAATATACCTTAATATCATATTATGATACATAACTAATATATCAATAATCCAAGGATAGAACAGCGACGATCCTTCACCAGTTAAACTGCCGCCATGACGTAAATACCACTGCTGCGCATGCGCGGGCCACATCTCATTTTTATCGACGACCAATAGCATTGTCGAAATAGAATTAACATACTTTAACATACTTAACTTTTTCAACACTGAGTAATTATGATGTGCTGAAAATGTTGTTGCTAAAATCCTGAAATTATTCTCTCTTATTCACATGGATCCGATTGAAAAACAGTGATTTTGGATCCAAACTGTTTGTAAAGATCTTATTCTAACACATTTCGCGCACGTCCCTATATAAACAAAGAACGAACATTTCAGTGTTTGAATTTTCAATAGACCACTCACGCGCTAAAACGTTCTAACGTGACGTCATATGGCTTCGAAAATGCGTACGCCAAGAAATGTAGCCCCGCTGATTCGGTGCAAATTAAGGTTAAAGTATGTGTTAGAATCAAAATAATAAATTAATACCAGTGTTTTATCTAACAATCGAACACGGGTAGTCGTTGAGATGCTTGTAATTAAACCACTTGGCCTAAAGGCCTCGTGATTAAATTACTACGCATATCAACTCCTACCAGTGTTCGATTGCACGATAAAACATTAGTATGAATTTATTATTTCTTAAATAACCAATTACATGCACTGTTTAGCTCTTCACAAAATTAAGCCCAGATTCTACCTACCATTCTATACTGTACGGTGATATTTACTGCCTCTTTCATATACACTTCCATTAGAGATGTCTGTAGACCTAGGGCTTTAGCTGTTTTATTCATCACTGATGGGCCAAACTGTTTCACATCTCCTAGCATGGTTACCTGCTGTGTGTCTTTATACAGAGACAGGGGAACCAGAAGCTCTGGCTCTGTGCATGCACTGGCATCATCTATAATTATCTGGAAAAGAGAAGGAAGATAAAAAATAGCAGCCAGTAGCAAACCAGATCAACACAGCAGTATAGACTTGGGAGTTATCTTAGGGTCCAACTTGACCTCATATGATGATTTGAAGCAAGTTTTAAACTAATAGCACAACCACAAATAAGATGCTGTCAATCTCTTTCGAGTGGCCATTTAAGGTTTGATATGTAGGGTCAGTGTTTAACCCTTTACTCCATGTACTGATTTCAGTTTTAACCCATTACCCAATAAATACGCCTTTTTACAATTTTTAAATAATTTCTCTACTGAAGAAAATAGTTCCAATTTATACTGTCACAAATTAAAATCACAAGAAATATTTTCTATATTTTAACAAATAATAGCTTAAAGCAGGCTGAAAGTAAAGCAGAATGCGCCTTAAGGCGCATTCTGCTTTACTTTCAAGCTGCTTTAAGTGGTCACATATCTTCAAAGCTAGAAACAGGCTATGGGGTAATGGGTTAAAGACAGATGTTTGCTTGAAGCAAACTTAAAGTAAAGTAAAAAGCTTGTGAAATAGCTTTCAGCATTATTTTAAGTCTGCTTTAAGCTACCACCTGGAAAGATGTAAAAATGTCTTCTGTATTTTATGTTCAGGTCTTCTTTCATCAGAGTACAAATAATTAGAGGCATGAACAAGAGTTGTCAAAGAGACAACAAAGCTCGCCAGCGGCACATTTTGAAACTTAAAAGCAGATTCTCAGGTCAAGGTCACAGGGGTCTAACTTTTTGCATGCATGGAAAGGTCTTCTTGTCCATATACATGTGCATACCATATAATATCATGAAAGCAATATGTCACGGGAAATTGAGTTACAATGCCAGAGGTATAGTATAAGCTTGTCTAATACTATGTACAGGGAACCTAAAATGTGTGTTTAAGGAGTAATGGGTTATGAGAGCAACCTGGATAAAGGGCAACTTTAAAGAGCCAAGAAGTATTCTGAATCTGTATCCTTGTACAATAAGACTGAAATTTGCTTGGCTGACTCAGACTGTTCATAAAATTACCCAACTTATGATTATAATATTATCCACAATCTTTGAATTTTCACTTTAAAGTTGTCATATAAGTAACACTTCTTAGTTCAAAGTATACAATGTATTTGACCAGAGAAGAGGGTCAAATATCATTGAAATAGTTCACGAGTTAGAGGGCTCCAGATAGGAGTGGATAAACTGAACATTTCAAATATTTTCTCCTCTATACCCCATGTTGTGACCATTCATTAGAATCGTCTTGAAGAGATGATTCTAATGAATAGTCACCACAAGGGGTTAGATTGTCACATAACGAAGATTGAAATACACACCATATTACGAGCTCTGAATTACTTACCTGTGCTATATTTGCAGTAGATACAATCTTAGGCAGTCCGCTGGTGGTACAAGTACACAGTATTATGTCGGCTTCTTTGATTACAGTGGCCTCCGCAGATATCAGTAGCTGTAGATACTCCTCAAACTGGTCATCAGAAATGTCATCAGGATACAACGAAAACAGCGTGTCAAACTCCTAAAACACAAAACAATAATTTATGACTTTTGCCTGCATTTTTATTTACAGTAAAACCCCGCTATTAAGACCACTAAAACCAAGGCTAATTATTGTATAAAAGACAGGTGACAGCTTAAAGCAAGGTGACAGTAAAACAGAAAGCTCCTACAGGAGCTTTCTGTTTTACTGTCACCTTGCTTTAAACAGTCACCTGTCGTAAACGAGCTAGTAATTAACATACTTTTGTGGTCGTAATAGAGAGGTTCAACTGTACATAACATGAATTTTAAGTAATCCATTACTCCATAAATATGCTATTTTACACCTCTAATTATTTCTACATTAAGCAAGGCAGTCCCCATTTCTGAAGTCCTACACATAAAACACGGAAAGAGTTTCCAGTATCATTCCAAATGGGATTTTAAAGTTTGTTAAAAGTAAAGCAGAATTTCTCCTTTAGGAGCATTCTGGTTTTCTTTCAACCTGCTATAAGTGGGCACCCATATTCAAAACTAGAAACAGGCTACAGGGGTAAACTTAAAAGGGTTACACATAAACGTTTACTGACTAGTTTACACAGTTTTTTGTGTAAGGAAATTAGAACTAAAATCTTTATTTCTGCATTAAATCCTATGGTATCACTTATCATCAGAATCGTCCCTTGGGAGACATTCTAAGGAGTAGTACAATCAGAGGATTTGGTGCTGAAATGAGTTAGAAAATGTTGGATTTGTTCAGTCTACTCCCTCTTATCTAGAGCCCTGAAGGAGATAGTTCACTCACCATTAAAGATCTACCAGCCATAGAGTCAGACCTCCTCACTGCTTCATATAATGAAAGTGAGGAGTAGTTGGTCTTGATTTGATCTATCACCTGGTTTTGCTGAAAGTGGGAGGGTCTTCTGACATCCCTAGGTAGTGGGTGAATTAACTGTTCAACATCACGGTTATAGATACGCACAACATTGGGACGAATTGACTGAGACAAAAAGAAATCTGGAAAAAAGAAATACTACAGTAAAACATGGACAATGGTTACCATGATAACCAAAAAAGCTGTTCCTTCTTGACTTTGATTCTGTTTAACTCTTTGCATGCTGGGTAACTTTTTTGTCTGCTATTGTGCTGAAAATAGGATTTCAAAAACAAATTTCAAATCAGGGTCAGAGTGTCAAACAGTTTGGATCCTGATGAGACAATAGGTAACACTGCCTCTCATCAGGATTACTGGATACAAACTGTTTGCAATGGTTATCAGATTTCACTGCTAGCATGTACCAGAGTTAAATTGGTTAACCTTATTATTACAAGATGCACACACATACCGACAGGTCAATAACTTTTGGCCTCCTGTATCAGTAGGTGTCGGGGGGGGGGGGGGGGGGGGGCATGGAACATGGAATCCTCATTATGTGATCCAGTACTGTTTCTCTGGGTGCATTTAACTTTTATTCTGTATTAATTTTTTCCCCATCATTGAAGCACCTTTTAGCGCATTTAATTTGTTCCTTAACTTGACCTATCACAGGTGGTTGAGGGGGTATAACTAGAGAAAATGGTTCCAATTTATACAATCAGGAACATGTACCATAAGCATTATTACATATATCAAAACTAGTGGTAGCTTAAAGCAGGCTGAAAGTAAAGCAGAATGCACCTTAAGGCGCATTCTGCTTTGATTTCAACCTGCTTTAAGTGGTCACCTGTCTCTAAATCTAGAAACAGGCTATGGGGTAATTGATTCAAACGGCAAAACCTTCCCATTTGATAGTTATCTACAACTAGAGAATTAGGCTACATAAATCTAGCACTCACCATTGAGTACATCTACAGCAGACTCTGATGAGGCACACACTAGCACCTGGCCCTTAGGTCCAGGCATGCTCTTATTACGCTGTGTGTACATAAAGGCCAGCTTCACTGCTAGAGATGACTTCCCTGTGGCCGCAGCACCATGGATCACAGTTAATGGCTGAGTTAGAGATGATGTAATGGCATCCTCCTGTTGCTGGTTGGGAACAAACAGTGTGTTCCTGAACACCTGCTTAAGGTTCTCTACATCATTAAACATCACTGGAAAACAAGAATGAACCACTCATGAAAAATTGCAATTTTTTACAGTATCTATAGTAAACCCCCTTTATAAGTAAACCCCCTCTATAGTAACCACTAAATCGTTTTGATTATAAGCTATTTTGAAGCAAGGAGACAGTAAAACAGAAAGCTTCTTTAGGAGCATTCTGTTTCAGTGTTGCACCCAGGATTTCAAAAACAGGGGAGAAGTTCCCCCCTACCTGTGAAATTGAGAGGGGAATTGAAAAAATTAGGGGGGGGGGGGGGGGGGGGGGGGGGGATCTGAAAACACATAGATATCTACTAAGGTTAAATTAGCTGTATTAAAACTATTCCAGGCTTCCAATCACGTCTACGAATTTAAAATCGCGTAGATCTACTTTCCTTTTGGTTGAGGGTTCACTATTAGAACGCTCAACAGTCCGATGAAATTTCAAGATTCTGCTTTTTCGGTACCAGACTGACTACTACTCGAAGGCTGATCATACTGTTATGATCTAGATGCTCCAAAAGAATCACTATATCTTCCCTTAGACATCTCAACATACCTAAAACTGCTTTAGCAGACGAAAACATTGATTGATTTAGTTACTACAGACACTGAATAATTTATGTTAATGAGGCTAATATAAAACATTAGATGAAGCCGGCGCCGCAAATATTGAGCTCTATTACTTATATAGCCGAGCCGGGGCATAACGGTCCACACTTTATACATAGTCTAAAACCAAAATGGTGTCACATAGATTGATCATTACTGAGAAGAATTGGCACCAACTTTGAAATATTTACGGAAGGAATTTGAGAAATATAATTTATGCGCGCGACCTTGCGCGCACTGTAGTAAGTTTTATGTCGGATTTTGCGAAAATATGCGTGAATCGCACAATCCCACATCCTAGGTGCAACACTGCTGTTTTACTTTCACTTTGCTCAAGGCTGTCACCGGTCTTTCATACAATCAGTTAGCCTCCTTTTTAGTAGTCGTAATAGAGAGGTTTTACTGTAGTTATGCAAAAGTGAGACAGTTACATTGTTGCAATGCCCTGTAGATAGTTATAACTTGCGCATGGATTTTGTCAAACAAATGCAGACAAAGGTTACACCCTGAAAATTACACAAGTAACAACTACTCTAAACCCATTTATGCCTGGATATTGCAAATAACTCTTCTGCTGGCTAGAAGATTTCATATGAAATAGCAAACAGTGCTGACTCTGATGAGACAGTGCAAAATACAGCATCCCATCAGAATCTACACTGTTTGCCAATGTCCTCTTTAGTTGGCACTAGGCTTAAATGGTTAAAGCAGCCAAATGAAACACAAATTTGACAATAATTCTGCACAAACAATTTAAATCTAATTCCTCTTTATTATAGGGTAAAAACTTTCTATTACGACCACTAAAGTGTGTAAATTATAAGATGTTTAAGAAAGGTGAATGCTTAAAGCAAGGTGACAGTAAAAAAGAAAGCTCCTTAACTCTTTCCTCCCTGAAACTTTAAATGGACAATTCCAGTTTCTATTTTAGTCTAGTCCATTTCTGACTTTTAGGGGTTGTTTTTGTCAATGTTTGGCATTATGACAAACAGTGAAGACCCAGATCAGAGGGCTCCTATCGGAGCCCTCTGATCTGGGTCTTCACTGTTTGCACAGGACAAGTGTACTATGCACATGTACACTGTTTGAAGAGGACGCCTATATGCGGAACTAGGGCTCAAAGGGTTAAGGAGCTTTCTGTTTTACTGTCACCTTGCTTCAAGTCGTCACCTGTCATTTAGACAATCAATTAGCCTTTGTTTAAGTGGTCGTATTATAGAGATTTTGCTGTATTAATAATGTAACATATGCATAGTTAAATGAGGAACTTACTATTATTTGACAGCTCTTGTCTTAGAACTATCTCCTTCATTAGTCTAGATCCATCAGCCATGGAAGCCAAAGCATATGCAATGTGCCTGTGAAAATATATCAGTTATTTTTAAGACCCTATTGAAAGCAATAAGATTGATACAACTTTCCATCATACCATGTACATGTAAAAAGTTACAAAGTCCCTTTAAACTGGATGCCTTTCTTAGACTAGGCTCAAAGACACGGTTGTCATTAAAAGTTGACATGGTGACTGAATAATGTTGTCATTATGTTGACAGTAAGTTTAAGATCTCATAAAATAGGAAAGGTCATTGTTGAAAACTTAACAACAACATAGACATGTTAGATACAGTGAAACCGCTCTAAACCGGAACCTCTAAATACTGGAATTCACTCTAAACCGGACAAAAACTTTGGTCCCGTTTCCAACCCTTCTTTATTCTAACCCATTACACCATAAATATGCATTTTACACCTTTGATTTATTCCTACACTGAAGAAAATACATTCATGAATATGTATCATCAGAAACATTTTCTATACTCTAGCAGATGATAGCTTAAAGCAAGTTGAAAGTAAAGCAAAATGCGCCTTAAGGCGCTTTCTGATTTACTTTCAACCTGCTTTAAGTGAACAGCTATCTAGAAACAAGCTATGGGTTAAAACCCCTCTAAACCGGAAACCCCTATAAACCGGACGTTTATGTTGTCCCCAAACGTGTCCGGTTTAGAGGGGTTTCACTGTATATGACTGTCATTCCATCTGTAACCCTTCCCTTCATGTAAACACTTTTATCTATTGCTTCTACATTTTCTTGATCAAGTGCAACAGTTCCAATACCTCTTTTAAATGTCAACCCTTTACTCCAAAACCTGTTTCTAGCATTGAAGACAAGTGACCACTTAAAGCAGAATGAAAGTAAAGCAGAATGCGCCTTAAGGAACATCCTGATTTACTTTCAGCCTACTTTCAGCTACCATCTGCCAGAATATTGAAAATATTTTTTATGATACATATTCATGACTGTATAAAATGGAAATATTTCTTCCAGGTATGAATAAATTAAATGTGTAAATATGTGTATGCATGGAGTAAAAAGTTACACCATAGCCTGTTTCTAGTATTGAAGATACATGACCTCTTAAAGCAGGTTGACAGTAATAAAGCAGAATGCGCCTTAAGGCACATTCTGCTTTACTTTTCAACCTGTTTTAAGCTATCATCTGCTATAATATAAAACATAAATTCTTACAATACATATTCATAGCTGTATAAATCTGATCTCTTTTCTTCAGAGAAAGAATTAATGAAAGACGTAAAAAGGCCAATTTATGGGGTAACGGGTTAAAGAATACTTACATATCTTCTTCCTTTCTTGTTATCAGCTCAACAGTAAAGTTCTGCCTCTGATATAGTCCTCGTGGCAGGGGCACGTTACTCTGTACCAGCTTCACCTGGAAGTTTAGGTGGTCTTTATCCAGTCTAACATCACTTATCATACCATGTCCCATCCACACTGTTGGTCCTTTATTATTTACCATCAAAGCCACTTCCTCGTGTAGATCTCTTTCTACTGGGAGGTTAACGCCTTTGTATCGAATACACACAAAGTCAGAGAAGTGGGCCTTACATAGCTTAGTGTTAGCTGGGTGGAACAACTCCTTTAGATGACTGTTAGACTCAATCTTAATGTGCCGTTCCTTCATAAACTGGATACTAAGCCTGAACTGGGCAGTGGGTGACATAGAACCAATGCCTTCACTCCAAGTCATAGGAACATTCTGTATTACCATGTTCTCACCACTAGTAACAGCCTTGCTCACAGCTTCTAAGTCAATGACTGGGGACCATAGCTTCTGATAAGTGTCTACATCAGGACTTATAGATATTGACTCGGTATTAACTGTATCATGGACACTGCCTACAAAACACTGCTGTGGTGTTCTCCTGTGTTGTAAACATACATCTAGACTGGGTGTAAGATTCACTAACTGCACACTTGGTGATAGAATTCCATTGACCGACTCTGCTGACAACTGAACCTGTAGGACCTGTGACTGGTGTAGATTAAGAGTAAACTCTGTGAAGTGTTTAATCTGTCCTAGTTTATAACCCTCTGATGTTACTTCCAGTATAAAGTTACTCTCTAACGCTGGATCACTAACTTGCTTGCGGGCTGTCTGCACTGCTGCATTTAACTTTTGATCTCTCAGCTGCTCATTTGGCTCTCTTATAGCTATTAGCAGTCTCTGCCACTGGAATGGGGAAATCTTGAAGATAAAACGGTCAGGATTCAGCTCCCCATAATTACTACCCACAGGTTTCTGGGTCTGAAGAAAATCTACATCATAAACCCTCTCTTGCCATTTAAGCAAAACACGGCCACCAGGTATAGCTACTGGGGATTCACATACACCCAGCTGATTTAGCCCAATCTGTCCCTCTGTAGATGGTATGACTGGTAAGTTAGGGAAACAAAGGGTTAGGAACTCCGGAGTGAGAGCCTGTATCATGGGCTGAATTACTATAGGATGGGATAAAATCACAGAGCTAAAATGTAGCCGTAGAACATCGTCTTCATACTTTTTCTGTCTCCTTACAGCAACAGTCATCTTAGAACAGATTGTCTGAATCTCTTCACAGGTGTAAGGACAGGGTAGAGAATCAAGTGCAGCCAGTAAGATCCTTTGTACGACTATATCAATGAAACAAGATAGGGGGTTAGTTACAGAAGTATACGGCTTGTGATTTACTGTGTAATGGAACTGCTCCTCTTTAGGAATATCAGAGCTGCATGCAAACTCTGGCATGGCCTGGATTTCTTGAAGTTTAGTAAGAGCTACAGCTAGCTGTGGGTGGTTTTCTGCAGCCACTATGATATTCTGCATGTAATTATGGTCTCGTAGGCCTACAGCCTCATTAAGGGCATCCCAAAGCTCTGCAAACACCTCAATATGCTCTCTTTTAGTCATACTATTCTGGACAACATGGTTCACAGTATGTGTACACGCCAAGCAGCATTTACATGTCTCCAGCTCTGCTACATTTAGGAAGGGCTTTGTAAGTGCCACAGAATTAATAGCGTCAGCAGCATGCTCCTTCTTCCATACACTCAGCTCAGTCACATGTGGAGGCCCTTGTATACACAGTGCAGTAAAAGGAAAACTACTCTTAATACGCTGTGCTACTTGAAACTGGGTTTGAATCACCATCTCTTGCACTAGCTGTTGTGTAAAAATCCCAATCTTTCCATTGATATCTTCCTGATATACAGATGCATTACCAAGCCTCTCCTTACGCCAAATACGCGAGATCTCATACAACACCAGAATACAGCTCTTCAAATAATCTTCATGAGCATTGGGATCATGTAGCACCTCTTCTGCCTCGGCATACGTGTACTGCTTCTTACAGTTAATAATACTCTTGTGGTGAGCTATCTGGGTGACATAGCCAGTGCTCTGTACAGTCATAAGTACAGATATGGCAAGCTTATCCTCATTAACCCTCAGATTACACAGCTCGCTAGTCAGTCTCTGTGGTAACATGTTCACAGTCTTGCCTACTATAGGGCTGAGAGATGTGCCATTCTTGAATGCCTGGCTGTCCATACCGGAGTTTTTCTTCACCAAGCTGGCTACATCTGTGATATGTACTCCAACCTGATAGCTCCCATCTCCATTCTCATCAATGCTGAAGGCTCGACCGACACCATCCGGCCCTGGTACATCTATAGTAAAACACCATCTGTCTCGCAGATCCATATGCTGCCCAGTAACCAGTGATGACACTTGAAAACCTCTAGGGTACATGAAATCCACTTCTTCGGCCATCTCTGTAGCGTTATCTTTCATTACACCATGTTCTAAATCTAACACATTCATGCCCGACATGATACTGTCTTCACTGTTAATCACACCAACTACCAAACACAAGGGCAGACTGAGGTGACTCTCCCACCTCAGAAACCTTGTTACAAATAGTTTACTTGTTAAATCTCCTGGGTGTATATGCTCACAGCTGCTAACCCCGAGCTGCTTTGTTTTAGAGACTCTGTAGACTGTTACACTTCCCTCGCCATTCTTCTCCATCTGTCTCTCTGTTACCAGATTGTACATTTGTGATAACCCAGAGTCTACTGGTACCATAACTCCAGCCCCTTCTGAAGCCTTACATACAATGTACTTGCTGGTTAGATCTACGGCTGGTTTAAGTACACCAATAACTTTACCACACAGAGAGTTGTTAATAAGTTCAACTACAACTTCATCCCCATTGTTACCTTGCCCACACATCCAGCGACTCCCTATATCAATACGAGCTCTCTGACCAATCAAAGTGTCTGCATATTGAGTTTTGGCATTTATGTGTAGTCTGCATTGGACATACTTTTTGGGATCAGACAAAAGGGTGGCAGCTAACTGCTGGAGTGGTAAATTGACTGGGGCAATATTTGTGTCTGTGTGTACTTGTTTCGTGTTGCAGTAAAGTACAGCATGTCCATTCTCCTCCCTAATTTGAACACTCCCACTGTTTACTGTGCTCTGATTTGATACCTGTTTAGCTAACTGTAATATCACATCGTCTAGACTCAATGAATATTCTTCCCCTATTTCAAATGCATCTTCCAGCTGTTTCGGTTGTGTTTGTTTTAAACTAAGAGGTGCTAGGGGCTGAGGGCGTTTCAAGCCCAGTCCTAGCGCTCCTCCTAATGGTGCTTTCTTCACACTACCATTTGTCTGTAGTGGCTGAGACAGTGTTGGTTGCTGGCCTATGTGATTGTACTGTTCAATGGTTGGTGGACTTGCCTCTGGTTCTCTCTGTGCAGCAACATTACTATAGCCCTGTAGTGGCTGACTAGTGGTGACAGCTGTCAGCGCTGGATGACTATTCTGAGACTGCTTCTCATTGGCGATCTCCAGTAACTTCTCCCTGGCTGGAGAGTTCAGTAAGTTCTGTACCTGTTGTCTAATGGACTCAAAGTTATGGTTCTGTGGGTACAGACTCTTCATGTTCTGGCAGTGTTTGAGGAAAGTACGCCAGACATTCACACACTCCCCGATAGCGCACAGGGCTACAGGATCACCTACAACTACGACGAGGGATTGGGCCCTGGTTAAGGCTGTGTTGAGGAGTTTTGGGTCAGACAGGAAGCCAAAGTCTCCAGTGTCTCCATCACACTCGGTCAGGGCTCCAGTCTGAACATGACTCGCTTCTATCAAGTGTCGAGTCCTAACAGTACTGATGAACATGGCTCGGAATTCTCTACCTGAAATAATCAATACATAACACATGAGTTTAACACTTTAACCATTTCCACCCTGAAACAGAATGGCAAACAGCGTATACCCTGATCAGAGGGCTCCTTTAGTGACAAGTGTACTCTTTACACATTTCAACCATTATATAAATAATAACATCTTCATCACATTTGGGGAATAAAATTCATTGAAACTGGAGACACATGACGACTATCATTTTGTTTTAAGCAACCCACTGCTTGAAATGCCAAAGTTTATCTGAAGTATCAAAGTTAATTCTTTCATTTCAATCCTTTTCCTATGTATTGTTAGTTTACATTAGCATGTATAATTGTAATCATATGTACTTCTTGAAATGAATATGTTTAAACTAAATGCCAAAAGTCTGATTCAGTGGTCGTAATTCAGGATTTTTACAGTATCATAAAAACAAGTAGTTACGCTTTCACCACTATACTAGTGTCTGCTTTAACCAGTTTACCACTATAATCATTTTGTTTTAAACATGTTTTATGCAATATAGTTCCACTAAAACATATTGGCTAAAGAAATATTGATATTTGGTGCCAAACTTTAAAGCCCCAATTCCTATACCGTTCGTCACAGCTTGCAAAATACATAAAATTAATCCTTTACGCCATAGATACACCTTTTACACTTTTAATTAATTCTTCCACTCAAGAAACTAGTTTCATATTATACAGTATTGAATGTGGAATATAAGATGTTTCCTATATTCTAGCAGATGGTAGCTTAACGCAGGCTTAACTCTTTCCTCCCTGAAACTTTAAATGGAAAATTCCAGTTTCCATTTTAGTCTGGTCCATTTCTGACTTTTAAGGGTTGTTTTTGCCAATGTTTTGAATTATGACAAACAGTGAAGACCCTGAGGGTCTTCACTGTTTGCACAGAACAAGTGTACTTTTCACATGTACACTGTTTGAAAACAACGCCAATATGCGGGACTAGGGTTCAAAGGGTTAAGACACATTCTGCTTTACCTTCAAGCTGCTTTAAGTGGTCACCAATCTTCAAAATTAGAAACAGGCTATGGAGTAAAGGGTTAAGACATGACATACCTTGAATACCCTGCACTCTTTCTACTATCACATCCTTCAGAGCTGGATTCTTCTTCTTCATGGCTTTCCTGATCAACTGTACCTGTAAGAAACAAGACATTGCATGAACAGACTACCATCTGAGACACGTTATTGTATGATCTATCACTGTGACAGTCAAATTCCACAATAAATATCAACAATGCAAAGACAATTAATTGATGAATATAATTCATGCTTTCTGCTTTAATTTCAACATACATTCTGCTTTACTTACAACCTGCTTTAAGCTACCAACTGCCAGAATATAGAAAATATTTCTTATGAAGTTATGACACATTTTCCTGACCTTTTGTTTGTTTGTTTATTAACACCAGTTTCTTCCATCTATGGGCATCTATTCTGTCATTTATTCCTGACTGTACAATTTTAACTATTTCATTCAGTAGAAGAATAAATTTAAGATATAAAAATGTGTATCTATGGAGCCAACTTACCTGGTCGAAGTATGGCGTGACCACACCAATTTCCTTTGCTACCTGTGGTCCCCATTCCTCTGGCCAGTTCTCATACAGGTCATCGACTCTCTCTACAATCTCCTGTACCTCAGACATGTTATAGTAGGTTATACTGTTTTCATCCTGCACTTCCCGGCCCTGTACAGTGTAAAATACAAGGGGAGTAATGGTCAGCACTGACTTGATGTTAGCCTCAGACTTGAGCTTATCTGGGCCACCATAAAACACAGCAGAAATTAGCCTCAATATCTCCATCTTGGTCCTGTAGTTGATGCTCAACAAGATGTTAAGTGGACTAGTTTGACTGATCAGACTTGCATGGGAGTCATAATAGTTGTACAGGCGTTCCAGCAGTGATTGGTGGAATTTCTGGTTCCTGGCTTCTTCACTATACACCTTTGGGCTTATCTGCATGTGGTCCCCAGCAAGCACTAAACAGGTCTTCTCTGTAGCAAGGGACAGAGGCATGAGGGCCTCACATTCCAGGGTCTGGGCAGCTTCATCAATGAAGATATGGGTAAAAGACCCATGTAGACCAAGACTGAAAAAATAAATCATTACAAAATGATTAGTCTCAGAATATGACCATAGACAAGACATCCTGTTACCGCATAATACACCTCTGTACGTCTTTAAATCATTCTTCCACTGAAAAAATAGTTCCATTTTGATTTTATCCAGTAATGAATATGCAAGATAAGAAATATTTCCTATATCCTAGTAGATGGCAACTTAGAGTAGACTGAAAGTAAAGCAGAATGCGCCTTAACCTGATTTGCCTTAACCTGCTTTAAGTGGTCACTTATCTTCAATACTAGTCACAAGCTATGGGATAATGGGTTAAATCTATATCATCACAAATGAAGTTCTCCGATGTTACATATCTCCCCCAACCACCCCCTCCCCCGGCCAACAAATTATTAAACGCATTCCCCAATAAATACCCATTTTTACGCCTTTTCTTGATTCCTCCACTGAAGAAAATATATATTTCCAATTTATACAGCCAAGAAAATGTACCATAAGAAATATTTTCTATGTCCTAGCATATGGTAGCTTAAAGCAGGCTGAAAGTAAAGCAGAATGCGCCTTAAAGTGCATTCCGCTTCATTTACTTTCAATCTGCTTTAAGTGGTCAACTACCTTCAATTCAGGAAACAAGCTTATGGGGGTAACGGGTTAACAAGCCAATCTGTGTGTACCTACCCTGTCAACAAGAGAGATGTGGTTACTGTGACTATCACAATACGATGACTCTCTATATCTTCTTTAGTTGGCATCTCGAAGGAGTCCTTATCTCTCGACAGTAGGCAGTACTTCTTCACCTCTGGGGACACGGTATACACTCGTCTCTCCTTAAAGTAGATCCTTCTCAGCTTGTCAATGCCGCCACTCTTCTTCAAGTATGTGTCAAAATGCTTCACTATGTACAAATCTGCTGCACTGTAAAACAGTAATTATAGCATGACAGTCACACTTCAATAACTCAAACTCGCTCAATTTAATTCAAAGCTAAAAAAACATTGCCTAGCTACCTTTTTAACTTTGGAAAATGCAGCCAGCTCGAGTTACCGAATTCAAAATAATGATTCACTGAAAGTGTTCAATGCAGGTGACACCTTAAAGCAAGATAAAAGGTAAAGCATAAAAAATTCTGAGGAATTTATCAGTTTTACTTTCATTTTACCTTTAATACGCAATCAAATGACTTATACACAAAGTTACCATAAAAGCAAAATCAGCAGGATACAGGTGATTTACACTAAGAAGCTATGGAAGAAAGGATTATCTCTTAGCATGCTAGCGGTGAAACCATGATAACCCAGGGCTCCAGATACGAGGGAGTAAACTGAACAAATCCAACATTTTCTCACTCATTTTAGCACCAAATCCTATGGTGTTACTACTCATTAGAATCGTCTCAAAGAGACGATTCTAATGAGTAGTTACACCATAGGGTTTAATCCAGAAATAAAGATATTAGCTTTTGAAATACTCCCCTTATCCGGAGCTCTGATAACCTTTGCAAAAACAGTTTGGATCCTGATGAGACGCCGTGTAAAGCGGCGTTTCATCAGGATCCAAACTGTTTGACACTCTGACCCTGTTTTGGAAAGAAAATTTTGAAAAATCTTCTTTTAAAGAACAGTAGCAGACCACAAATGTTATGGAATTATTTTTTTTCCAAGCATGCACAAACAAAATTGCTGAGCCAATCATCATGCCATCTACCTGTTAGACTGGGCACAGATGAGGATCCTTGTGTCTTTGGTTTCTTTCAGCAGTACCATGGTGGCCTGGGCTATGGTCTCTGTTTTACCAGTGCCAAATGGACCAAACATGATGAAAGGTGGAGTATAGCCGACTCTCTGAGCAACAATGTGACGCACTGCAGACAGCTGGTCCGGATTCAAAATTGTTGAGCTGTAAACAAAATCAAAATCAGTTACATGTATATAGAGTAATGGAAATCAAACCTGATACTCACTGTAAATAATTCAGCACCCTTGTCAACCGAAAATGAACTGATAATCAACATTTAATGTATGACACCATCCATGAGTTCAGTAAGGAAATTGATGGCCGTCGATGGCCATAGATTGTGAGTTGGCTACCGGTCTGAAATACAGTGGAGAAAATGTTATTCTTCCGTTCAAACGTAAATGCATTGCAAAGAAATTTAGAAAATGACAGCTTTTTAAAAATTCTGACTACCAGTTTTAATCTGAGTGAGCTAATTATAATTATTTATATTAATACACATGCCACACAGTTTGGAGACTTATCAAACTTTAAATTGTCTTGCATCCTATCTGCCTCCAAACTGTTTGCAATTGAAATAATAATAGCATGATTCTAGTTTTGAAGATGAGTAACCACTTGAAGCAGGTTGCAAGTAAAGCAGAATGTGCCTTAAGGCACATTCTGCTTTACTTTCGGACTGCTTTAAGCCAAAATATTCTATAATATAGAAAGTATTTCTGATAGAACAGTCACTTTATTTACCTTATCCTCAAATTGTGTCTTTCATTTCTCAGGGGATTTATCTTGGGCACATCTGGGAAGACAATATCCGACGTCTGTAGCCTATCCACAGCGTAGTGCATGCGACAGAAGAACAATCTGTCCATCTGGAACTGGATCTCCACCTTCAGAGTCTTGCCTGGCCTCAACTCCAGCTTTCTCACACACTCAGGAGATAAACACAGGTAGATATACTCCCGGCCTCGCCCATCATAGTTGAAGTTCTCTTCTCTCACAATGGACGCTTCAAATACAACTTTTTCAGTCTCACTCTGAGGGGCCAATAGAACTTTTCTGACACTGGTGAGGATCAACTTTCCAGCATCTGTGTCCTCAGTGAGATATTCTTGTAGAGGCACCTTAGCAAACAGCTCTCCATGTTTGGCATAAACATGCACCTCTTCCTGAATAGCACTGAGACAGTCAACAGTGGCACAAAGGTTGTAACTGTAAATAGCAAGACAAAAACATGTGACTGACGAAATATGACGGACAAAATGTCCGGTTTCATGGAAAGGACGAACACAGGGTCGTAGATTCAGGATAGCCTATAGGCACCCTCCTCCCGGTGGCTGCTTAAATCAAGGATGAAAGTTAAGCAGAAAGCTCATTCAGGAGCTTTCTGCTTTACTTTCATCTTGCTTTAACACATTTAACCCTAGCGACGACTCGTCATTTACAAACATTGTACCTGTGAGGATTACACTTGTACCATGCAAACAGTGTAGACCCTGATCAGAGGGCTCCTTAAGGAGCCTTCTGATCAGGGTCTACACTGTTTGTCATTTTGAAACATAATGTTAAAATTAACCCTAAATAGTAAACTATGGACTAGACTTATTTTGAAATTGAAATTGTCCATTAAAATTTTCAGGGGTGAATGAGATAAGATGTCACCAGTCTTTAATACCCTCATATAGTCTTGAGTGGCTGTTATAGCTGAGTTTTACAGTAGCCACCTGTATTGTGAACATACCTGGAGATAACCTGATGTCTTGTCATCTCTTCCAGCTCCAACATCTTGTGCATCTTGGGTACATAGTTATGTCTGTTCAGTTCATTAGTCACTGTTGTCTGTGTGACCACTGTCTCCGCTGATGATGGTTCTTTATATTTCGCTACTAACGACTCCTCCATCTCATCGCTGACTTCATGACGAACAATGTCTCTGTTAAGACCGGTCCAGCGGTCAAACTTGAGTTGCTTTCGCAAGTTTTTGACTTTTTCATGGGATGACTGGTTTCCAACCTCAACAGTGATCTTTCTGCACACTACTGGCTCTTTGCCGAAATCAAACAGGACCCATTGCTGGAAGGAGCCAAACATTCCTCCTGTGAACCTGAGGCGTACTCTGTAACACAGCTGACCACCGAGGCCAATGTTGGTGGTGAACATCTCACCCTGGTCTATCTGACATAACCTCTCCTTACCAACCACCAGTGAAAAGTGCAGTCTATCTCTGTTGTAGAACAAGGCTACCTTCTGCAGGGCACACTGTAATGACATGCAAATAAAACCAAGCTAGTTGTACTCATTGACTTGTTCAAACCATTTTCACTAAATCAGCAACACCTGTATGTATGAATCTGCTTCAGGTCTATCAGTTTTGAATAAGAGGACCCGAGAGGACCTTGAAAGCATTGAAAACACTGAACATGTACAAATTTTCAAACTTGGTTTAATCGAGTCTGTTCCAGGGCTGCCATTTGTTCGGATATTTCGGAAATATTTGGATTTTTATCCAAGCAGAAGGCGCATTCTGTTTTACTTTCAAACTGTTTTAAGTAATTGCGCTTGAAAAAAAGAAAATTTGGAAATCTTAGGATTTTTCAAGATCAAATTATGGCAGCCCTGTTGTTCATATTAAAGCAATACTGGAAAGTTATTACATGTATAATATTTTCCTCATAAAAACATCTGTTCATACCTTAACCTTAAATGCCTTTTCATGCTTCTAAATCATCCTGACTAACTGACTGGAAAACACATCCTGCATATTGACAGGTGGCTGCTTAAAGAAGGCCGAGTATAAACAGATATCTTCCTCAGAGGATTGCTGCTTTACTTTCTGCCTGCTTTAGCCTGTCTTTACCCTATCTCCCATAGCAGCACCTTTTAGCAATTTTTTTTCATAGGGGGTGCTTGTTCATGCTTCTTAGAAGCATGAAAAAGCACCCCTATGAAAAATAATGCTAAAAGGTCTACCATAACTTGTTAAGAGGGATTGGAAACCTTTCCTGCATCCTGACAGGTGAATGCTTAAATTATTTTTAAAGCAAGTCAGAAAGCCCATGAAAGAGATTTCTCCTTTATTTTCAGCCTGCTGTAAGCAACCACGTGACGATTTCAACTGTTTCATATACAACAACATACCATGGATTTAACATCAAATGTCCAAGTATAACTGGCGTTTTTCTCTTCTTTGTAGATATGGAGGTCTCCCTGGGTGGTGATCTCAACTCCCTCTAGCTCTTCTGATATCTGAAATACATTTCATCTTCTATCAAACAGAGTAGAGAGCAACTAGTCTCCATCTAACTTTTTACAGCTTTAAAACTAGTTATCATATTACTTTGATGTAAATAATTCTAGAAGAAAACTAAAAGTATCAGCTTAGTAGTGTAAATTATGTATAATGTAATGGGCATGCTGCCCATTGAGTAATGGCTCACTGATGGTCAGTCTCTTTGATGTGCTTCGACCAATCATATCACGAGGGACTGACCCTTAGTCCAACCCCTAGCTAATCTGGGCAGCGTATGTGAGAGAGTAAGAGAGTTCAGTAGTTTACAACCTTTAGACAAAACAACATCTAAAAGCATTCATTATTAAAGAAGATTAGAAACATTGATTAAAAGTGAAAAGGTGCATTCTTTTATTATTGAGTTATTCCCCAGATCTTAGAATCACTACATGGTGGAGAATCCAAACGATATTTTGGACTAACTATACTTTCAGATCAAAATGTCTGATCTAAATTCAAGACTTGCTATTAATAAATACAATGGATATACAAGTGAAGATGCACAGCAGTTTTTGGACGATTTTAATGCATATTGTTCATTTCAAAATATTAAGAATAACAATACAAGGAAAGTGGCGGCGTTTCAATTACACCTGAGTGGGCCTGCCAAAATCTGGTTTTCGTCGCAGCCAGATGATGTAAAAAGATCATGGGATAATGTGCAAACTGCGTTTCAGACACAGTATATGGTAAACAACACGGCAAAGTTATTATCATACACTGAAAACTTTCAGTCAGTGTGTCTTACTGTAACTGACAAACTGGAGACTCATTACAGTAAAATATGTGATTTCGGACGAAAGTTAGGCAAATCGGATATGGACATTATGTTGAAATTTATAGAGTGTCTACCAAGAGAACTGGCCTTTTATGTGCGAGCCGGCAATCCAACAACTTCTGCCGCAGCTTTAAATGCCGCAAAAATTGGTGAGGCCTATGGCTATAGGTCTCACTGTACACCACAGGCCATGCCTTCATTCGCATCGCCCATACCAGTGGGTTCGATCCTCGAGCAGAAAGTTGATGAACTTTCCCAACAAGTCCAAGCCATGAACACCACTGGTTCTAACCAAGGTTCCAGGTTCAATCCACGAGCCGCGTGTTTCCGCTGTGGCGGCTTGAACCACATACAGCGTCACTGCAACTCGACTGGGGGACCACACAATCCGGACACATTGTGCCAGCTCTGTGATCAGCAAGGGCACTCCGCCGTAGACTGTGCCACATTACGTGAAAGGACGTGCCAGATTTGCAGACGTACGGGACATTCCGCTTCAAATTGTTATCATCGCCAGGGAAACGAGAGAACCCCAAGTGGCAGAGGGCGCGGCCGCTTGGGAGGGTTCCAGTGAACAGACGTAAACGTAGCCCACCACCAACTCGAACAAAATCATGTGACAATCATTGCAGTGCAGGACAAACCGTAACAATACCAAATAATTTTATGTACTTACCAGTGCAGATAGGTGTAAATATAAATATTCAAGCTTTGCTTGACAGTGGTAGTGCCATTAATTTAATATCAAAGGACTTGTATGATGCAATCCCACGTAAGTACAAAAACTATTTGTGTAATGCTGAACAAGACATTGTTTTAGCAGATGACCAGAAAGTGAAGGTATATGGCATAGACACTGTTTCTGTTAAAATCAAGAATACGATACATACCATTGATGTGTATATTTTGCAACACACTTCACACCCATTTATATTAGGCTCTGCATTTATGAAAGAGTATGGGGTTGTCCTTGATTTTAAACAAATGCATATTGATATGACACACTGTAATATTATCTTACAGAAGAGAACTATATTTGAGCCTAATACAGAGATGCTGGTTTGGGGTCGTGTTGCAAATCATGTCCGTATTGGTACACAAGGGGTTTGCAGTGGCAATGATCATGTAGGCAAAAAGCAATTATTTGCAGCAAGGTCTGTATGCACAGTTTCTCATAATCATTTAGTACCTATCAAAATTTTAAACCCAACTGATAATACAGTTGTTATCTTCAAAAACAAACCAATTGGGGAATTTACTGTACTGGATAGTACCTGTGCCATTAATCCAGTGGGTCATTCCGGGTCATCTCCCGATGTATGCCAGACTAGGATTAATGGGCAATGTAGACTTGCTGCAAATACCGTATGTTCCAATGTTAATGTTAAACAATGCAACGATAGGCAATCTTGTTTCTTAGATAATTTTAACCTCACTTCTACAAACCTGTCATCTGCTGAAAAGGAGAGTGTTGAGAAATGTTTGTTTGACAATAGGGATTTGTTTGTTACTGATGATAATCCTGATTTAGGTTTCACTACTGTTGTAGAACATCAAATTCATTTGACGCCGAATGCTCAATCAAAACATCAGCGGCCGTATCGCTTGACACCTGAGAAAAGGGAAGTTTTAAGGCATCAATTAGACGAGCTTTTGCGTCAGGGAATTATCAGTACTGTTAATGAATGTGAAGATGTCCCAATAACAAGTCCTATTGTATTGGTGTCTAAAAGAAATAGACCAAGTTCAAAGAAAAACATTACCAAAAAGGAAAGCTTGTCTTGCTATCGTTTCTGCTTAGACTTCCGATTTCTTAATTCTCAGACACAGGAATTCCGATATGCAATACCTGATGTGACTGAGCTTACGGAATCGTTCACGCACAGAGTTCCAAATTACATTTCTTCCATAGACATGTCAAGCGGATTTTTTCAAATGAATCTGTCGCCTAGTTCTTCAAAGTACACCGCCTTTAATTCTTGTTTTGGGACTTTTAAATTCAATAGGTGTCCACAAGGGCTGAAAACGGCATCCAATACCTTTCAGCTTTTAATGGACAAAGTGCTAAGGGGATTAGCATTTAAGTCAATTTTATGTTATCTAGATGATGTGGTGGTAATATCAGAAACCTTTGAACAGCATATTAAAGATCTCGAAGAAGTTTTTGGTAGATTAAGATCAGCTGGTTTAAAACTTTCTCCAGCAAAATGTCAGTTTGCCCAAAATAAATGTGTATTTCTCGGGCATGAAATTTCAAAGTCTGGGATAAGACCCCCTGCAGACCGCTTAAAAGCAATTGAGATCTACCCTGTGCCAAAAACTGCAAAAGCATTGCAAAGGTATCTTGGACTGATGAATTGGTTCCGAAAATTCATAAGAAATTTCAGTGCGATATCTGGATGCCTGTACCAACTGTTAAAGAAGGGGACAGAATTTAAATGGACATCGCAACATCAGATTTCTTTTGAGAAGTTAAAATCAAGCTTGATGAGTTCTGAGGCACTTGCGTTTCCAAGATATGACATGCCGTTCTACTTGGCTGTGGATTCATCAAGTCTAGGAATCGGATATATGCTTTATCAAAAATATCCACAAGACGACAAGGGTACAGAAAATAAAGTAGTGCGTTTTGGATCCAAGACTTTATCAAAGTGGCAAAAATCATATGGACCCACAAAACTAGAGTTGTTAGGTGTAGTGACAAGCATTCTTGACTGTGCTAGTTATCTGAGAGGCCGAAAGTTTTATGTCGAGTGTGATCATCAAGCCTTAAAACCGGTGTTTCAAAAAAGTTTGAAGGGAGCTATTTACGAACGCTGGCTGGCAATTCTACAGGAGTTTGATGCCGAAATATCCTACAAACCTGTGGCTGAAATGGTTGTACCTGATTCTTTATCGCGCTGTTTTCCGAATCCCGCCGCGGATGACCCGGAATCTAGCCCGGATGAAGCAGATCCATTTTTTCCGTATGTGCCAGAAAATACAGGAGAGATATGTCTGTTAGATAAGGCCAGTGCTTGTCCCGAGGTGACCTCCCCACAGGTGAATGCTGTAAAGTCCCTCGTTCTGCCGCCAATGCCAGCTTTGTTTACACAATCATCAGACTATGATGGCGATACAGAGATTGACCAGGCCAAGTGCAGCAAGAATAGACTAGCCACAGAGGATCTGACGAAAATATGCAATTTTGATTCAAGACGTAAAGATAATGGCACAACAACTGACGTAATCAGCGCGTCTTCAACAGAAGAAAGTTCAGACAATAGACTTGATGACAAAATAAACAAAATGGATTTATTTTCAAAGTTTACCTTTAAGCAAGAGGAAGTGTCCAATTTTCAAAGAAATGATGCAACTTTTGGTGATATTTTTGCTTATTTGGAGTCACAGCAGTTACCAAAAAGTCAGAAAAAAGCTCGCAAAGTGTTATTACAAGCCAACGACTATGAGATAATGGATGGACTGCTATTTCACTCGCGTGTTTCAAAATCAAAACGAAAATTGTGTTTAAAAAATTATCAACTTGTTGTGCCTGATATTATGCTGCAGACAATTTTGGAACTGTATCATGATACGAAAATGAGTGGTCACGCTGAAATTAACGAAACATTAGATCGTATAAAGGAACATTATTTCTTCAATCAGATGGCACAGAAAGTTGCTGACTATGTACGGTCGTGTGATGAGTGTCAGAAGCGAAAAATGACAAAGCTGCACACAAAATCTGGAATAACTGCGTTTAAACAGCCCTCAGAACCATTCCAAGTTTGGCAAGTGGATTTATATGGACCCTTACCAGTTTCAGTTCAGGGTTATTCTTACGTGCTGACAGCCACGGACATGTTCAGTAAATACTTGGTTACCTTTCCTCTTGGTAATAAGGACACACTCTCTGTAGCTAATGGACTTGTGCTACTTTTTACAAAATTTGGTGTTTGTGACACTTTGATCAGTGATATGGGTACGGAATTTACATCCAAATGTATGGAGGAAATTTGTAGACAATTGGGAATAAAGCAGGAGTTTACACCCAGTTTTGTACACCATTGCCTGGGAGCTTGTGAACGAACCCATCGCACTATTGCCGAGAGATTGACCCCATACGTTCAGAAGAACAGCTGCACTTGGATAGATGCATTGCCATGCGTCACCTTTTCAATAAATCAGTCTGTAAATTCAGGATCCGGCTTTTCTCCTCATGAAATTATTTTCGGCCAGAGACCTAAATTTCCACTGACCCCACCACCGCCAGCAGATTTTGCGACGATTCCTGTCGACGCACGGACGTATGTACAGAAACATGCAGAGAAACTCAGACTTATTCGCTCAGAGGTGAAAAACAACATTGAGAAAACGCAGTCAAAAATGACAGAACATGCCAATTTAAAGGAAAATGCATTGAACCTGTCACCAGGGGACTATGTGTACTTACAGTGTGAAGCAAAAGGTGTTGGCCAAAAGCTACAATACAAGTACACAGGACCCTACACAGTGGATCGTATTTCGAGCCCGCATATGGTGTATCTCAGAAGTCCTGAAACTGGAACAATTCAGAAAAACGCCGTGCATATGGACAGGCTGAAAATGGCATTTGTTAGGACTCCAAAGCCTCAAGGATATTTTCATAAGAACGCTGAATCCTTTGAACCTGTTGGAACTCGGACAGTGATTGACAGGACTGAAAATGTTTCATCAATATCAGGCTGTGAAAACATTGGAGCCGTGAGAAGGTCTGGCCGAAACCGGAAACAGCCAAACAGGTTTGGTGTTTATGTTGACCCTAGGGATTTTTCTGATGATGGAGTATTGACAGATCGTGCCACTTATTACAAGATCAAACGGGTGCTGGGTCAGCGTGGTCAGGGAGATCTCACAGAGTATCTTGTGCAGTTTGCAGGGGAACCTGCCGAAAATGCCGTCTGGCTCCCATTTCCCAACCTAAACAACAGGTTACAGCAGTCAGTTCTAAGCAAACCACCACCTGTTATTGGGTAATTAAGTCAGGGGTCTTGATAGGTAAATAAATGAGGTGTTCTTATTAGAAGTCATTGAAAGGAGATAAAAGCTACCACATTTATGTACCAGTAGTCTTATCAAATCTTTACACGCAATGATCAGGTTCTATTAAATGGAATACCCCAATTGATAGGTTGGATGTTTTGCTTCTATGTAATGCAGAGTGACAAACAGTACAGATCCTGAATAGAGGGCTCTATAGAAACCCTCTGATCCTTGGTCTACACTGGTTGCATGGATACAAATTTATGATATAGTGTACAAATAATTGAAATATTCTGATTTATTTCATTATGACATGTACTGATAGTTCTGAGATATTTTTCATGAGATGTATTTTGACATATAATATGTAGTTCTGTTATCTGATAGATTTCAGGTCTTTAATGTTGAACACTTTACAATGGCTTATATGTCCAATCAGTGTTAAAGTGTATGTTCATTGAAATCACAATATGCTGAGTCAATGAAACTAGCCCGTGTCATTAATTTACAACTAAAGTGTGGATGTTCTCAGGCGCAGAGGTTATGGCATGCTGCCCCAGTCTAGATACTTGGCATCTGGGGGTAATTTTCTTTGATGTGGTCTGAGCCGCTGCCTTAGAATTAAGTTGAAATTTACATGCTTTAAAAATGAGACTTGCATTAGAAAAGTATGCATATACGGGGCTAGTTTCTCTGACATACTTCAGTAAGTGATCTATAAGCAGTTTTGTCTATGTTTTATCATGATTGATTTTGTGTAATGCTGTTTACGTTTGTTTGCATTTGCATTATATAATTAGCATTTGAATTACAAAATCACAATTGATGAATGAGTTGGAGATATGTATGATAGTTTTTATAGTGTGAATGTTTCTGCTAAGAATATGCTTTCTTGAAAATGCATGAAAACTAAACATGTATTAGATTAATGCATTTTCAGGATTTGAAGATACTTTGAATTGAACTAAATCAGTTTTTCTGCAGACACAAGTGTCTGGATTTTTAATTTGAGGGGCGGATGTAATGGGCATGCTGCCCATTGAGTAATGGCTCACTGATGGTCAGTCTCTTTGATGTGCTTCGACCAATCATATCACGAGGGACTGACCCTTAGTCCAACCCCTAGCTAATCTGGGCAGCGTATGTGAGAGAGTAAGAGAGTTCAGTAGTTTACAACCTTTAGACAAAACAACATCTAAAAGCATTCATTATTAAAGAAGATTAGAAACATTGATTAAAAGTGAAAAGGTGCATTCTTTTATTATTGAGTTATTCCCCAGATCTTAGAATCACTACAATAACGACGACGTCATGATACCTTAGATTTGCGTCTGATAATCTTATGAAACGTCACACATTGTTTATTGTAAATAAAACAGTTTTAAAAAATCTGATTTCATCATTTCATTTTTTTAAATCATACAACTAGATGTATACACTTTAAATCATTCTCTGCAACAAAAGCAGATGCTTGAAACTTGTCTACTTTGTTTCTCAAATTGAGATTCTGAAGGCAATTTGGCACTGCAATTAAGACACTACAATATGAGTGTTAAGAGTTCTGATCAGACAAAGAGTAACTCAGTAAAGGATCATGATCAAAACTGTTTGGAAATACTCATGTAGCTAAGCTTGGTAGGAAATTGTTAACACAAAATAAAGACATCAAATGACGTTAATATTATTTACAAGGACCCTAAAGAAACTTCCTACATGCAGTATACTGTTGTACTGAATAAATCTACCACTTGTCTCAATGTTCACTAATTCATTTCTCAGGGCTCCAGATAAGAGGGAGTAAACTACACAAATCCAACATTTTCTCACTTATTTTAGCATCAACTCCTATGGTGTTACTACTCATTAGAATCGTCTCTTTGAGACGCTTCTAATGAGTAGTGACACCATAGAATTTAAAGCAGAAATAAAGATTTTAGTTTTTGAAATACCCTCTTAATCTTGAGCTCTGATTTCTTTTTTTATGACTGCAAAACCTTCGTACTAGGGATGACAACCAAAACTCAATATTTAGCACAGTCCAAAAACTATTCAATTTTTAAAGAATTTATTATACACATACCACTTTAACTGATGACTGGGCGTTCTCGTATTTCTCCAGCAGCTGGTCCATATAGGAGAAGACCATGGCCTGCCTAGCCATCTCCCTCTTCATCTGTCTCCATACGTATCTCTCCTTCCACTCATCCAGCTCCTCCTGGGAGTGAGCATTGCGACATAGGTTGTACATCTCAGGTACATTAGAGTACTGACACTTGTGGCCATCAAGGTGTCTGAAAGAAACAACCAGTGTCCATGCTTATAAAGCGTTTGAGTTGAGTCGGAAATAGTTCTCAAGCATTTGATTGGTCAGATTTGAGCTTAGGCTCAAATCTGACCACCTAAATGCTTGAGAACAGAGCCAGCTCAAACGCTTTATAAGCACTGGGCCAGATGTATTTAGCTAACCTGATCTGCTAATGTCATTTTAGTTATATACTTGGTAATGAGTGGGTTTACCCTTTATTCCATAGACACTCATTTTTACGCATTTTATGTATTCCTTGTCTGAAGAAAATAGTCATGAATATGGTACATTAGAAATATTTTCTATATTCTGGCAGATGGTAGCTTAAAAGCAGGCTGAAAGTAAAGCAGAATGCGCCTTAAGGAGCATTCTGCTTTACTTTCAACCTGTTTAAGTGGTCACTTGTCTTCAAAACTAGAAACAGGCTATGGAGTGGTGTGTTAAACCAGTATTGCATGGAATTAAATGTTTCGCCTGTTCCTGTTTTGCATTGAAACCGAAAACTTCACATTGGAGCAAAGTCCAAATGTTTGAAACAATCACCAACAACATAACAGCAACATCTGTCAAGGCCGTGAATTTAACTTCAGTCTTAAAAACGTTTTGGGAGAAAAATCAATAAGAAAAGACTGTTATCCAAATTCAATTCCAGATCCGAAAAAATTTAATACTAAAATCATGACTATTTTGTTTTCTCACCTTGCACATAACTCATAGCTATGTCCTGTGGTCCAAGGAGGCTGTCTGTAGTTCCACTGGTGTTCCTTGTCGGAGTTCACATTGAAGGTGTGCTTCTCAGAGGCACAGTGTTCATCCCACTGTTTCTGGCTGTTACAGGATATACCACAGTAGTCACAGTAGTAGCTGTAGATATTGGCGACAGGCAGGGCAGGTCTGATAGCAGAGGCCATGCCCAGAGAGCCCTGGTGTACAGCCACCACTGACTGTCCACTGATCTTGGTCTTGGCAGACTCTGCACGAGTCTTCTGGGCAGCTTTACTCGCCTCGGACAGCTGTGACTGGGTCATGTCTGCAAAAGACAGCCATTAGCAGGACAAAAGATAAGAGGAGTAAACTGAATAAAATCCAACATTTTCTGACTCATTTAAGCACCAAATCCTATTGTGTTACTACTCATTAGAATCGTCTCTTCGAGACAATTCTAATGAGTAGTGACACCATAGGATTTAATGCAGAAATAAAAATTCTTATTTTTGAAATACCCACCTTATCTGGACCCCTGCATTAGTGTCTTCAGCTACTAGGTGTAGTAAGAAAACATAATAAAACTTTACAGTATACACAGTTAAACCTCAATAACTTCAGCTCATTCCAGTCTATCTAATCCCCCCTATTTCAAACTTAAAATGTGGCTTAGCCATGTTTAAACTTTGAAATAGGGTTATGTTTGATTTAAACAAGCTAGAGTTGTTACTGAATTTAACTCTTTCAACACCCTGGACCTGTTTAAAACATACTCATGGCATTTGCAAACAGTGAAGACCCTGATCAGAGGGCTCCTATCGTATGGAGATCTTGTAACAGAGATTTAAGTGTTATTGTAACCCATTACTCCATAGATATGCCTTTTTACACCTTTGATTTATTCTTCCACTGTAAAAATAATTCCAATTTATACAGGCATGAATATGTATCACATGACATTTTCTATAGTTCAGCAGAGTGTAGCTTAAAGCAGACTGAGTAAAACATTAAGGCACAATTCTGCTGTATTTTCAACCTACTTTAAGTAGTCACCAGTATTCAAAAATAGAAATAAGCTCTGGATTAGTGTTGACTAATCAATATAACAGATTTTTAACTGTGTTTTGGTTATGCTTGAACTTCTTACTAGAAAAGTAAGGCTTATGAAGTTCCCTTTTGAGTATTCCTATCAAAATTATAAACTAAAGAAAAGCCTCTTCCAATAAAATTCCAGAGTGTATATTGTATCATGCAAACAGTAAAGACCAAGATCAAGGAGTCCTCTGATCAGACAGTCTGCACTGCTTGTCATTTGTACATTGTAAAAACAATCCTAAACAGTAAACGTAAGTCGCCAGGACCATGCACTGATCATTTCTCCAAAGTTTCAACAAAATCTGTCCAGTAGAATTTGAGTACAAGTTTCATATTGTATAAGTTAACACATGACTGGCAAAGACAGATGGCAATATCTCACAATATATGATCATCAGGGCTCCAGATAAGAGGGAGTAAACTGCACAAACTTTTTCACACTTATTTTAGCATTGAATCCTATGATGTGACTACTCATTAGAATCGTCTCTTCGAGACGATTCTAATGAGTAGTTATACCATAGGGTTTAAAGTAAAAATAGAGATTTTAGTTTTTTAAATACCCCCTTATCTGGAGCCCTGATATTCATGTTAGCTTATAAGGACTTACATGGGGTTTGTGTACACATGTACTTCCATGCTTCCAGCTCTTCAGTACTATGGGCAAACTGACATGGCCCCGGACCTTTAAAGCCACACTTGTGTCCATCTCTTACATATTTACACACAATGAAGTTCAACCCTGACGGTATCTTCTTGGGCAAGGGACGTAACTCCTTATTGGATGGATGGAGAAGGTAGACAACATTACAGCTCCAGTTTGCATGGCCCCTTTGACACCGGTCCTTGCTAGGTTCTTGCTGGGTTTTCTGTCCCTTCTTCCAACAGGTTTCACACACTTCCATCACAACTAAGGGACACAGCCCATCACTCTCTAGGCTAATAGAGTCACTAACTACAATCTGAAAATGACAGATTATGTCAGCTTTGTTACCAGGAAATAGTGATATAGATAGACTAAAACCAGTCACTCATTGAAAGCTAAAATGTAGCCATTCAAAGGAAGGCCATTTAGCCATCTTATTAACAGATCTCACCTAATGAAGGACAATAGTCATGCAGAAAGCTTTCTGAAAAGCTATAGTCCTTCATAAAATTGTTGCCCGAATTCATATCACATTACTCTCTACATACACCTTTTTATCCCTTAAGTTTATTGTTCCATCGAAGAAAATCGTTCTATTTTATAATAATAGTCATTAATATTCAGCATTAGAAATATTTCATATTTCTAAGCAGTTGGCAACTTAGAGCAGACTGAAAGTAAAGCAGAATGCTCCTTAAAGGCGTTTCTGCTTTACTTCTGGCCTGCTTAAAGCAATCATCTGTCTTCAATACTGAAAACAAGCTAAGGGGGTAAAAACTCAATAACTTTCTGTTTACCCTTCTGAGTTTGTCTTTTTATCTTGTACAGGAATTATCAGGGCTGCCATAAGTTGAAATGAAAAATCCTAAGATTTCAAATTTGCATTTTTCATGTGCGATTTTCCGAATCGTACCTTTACCAAATCGCCTGTTTCTAATTTTGTTGGCACGTGACTAACTAAAGCAGGTTGGAAGTAAAGCAGAATGCGCCATAAGGCGCATTCTGCTTTTCTTTCAGTCTGCTTTAAGCTACCATGTGCTAGAAAAAAATCCGAAGATTTAGCAAAATATCCGGAGAAATGGCAGCCCTGAATTATTACGACGAAGTACAGTACAACCTCTCTATTATGATTAAAATGTATTAATTATTAGGTGTTTAAGACAGGTGACTGTAGGAGCTTTCTGTTTTACTGGCACCTTGCTTTATGCTGTTGCCTGTATTTTAAACAAGCAATTAGCCTACTGTTCAGTGGTCGTAATAGAGATGTTTTGCTGCATGAATGTATTTTATCTTAACATTCTGATGCCCCATGTGTTTTCATATTGATACATTCCATGTGTTCTATTGGGTAACTACAAGTTTTAGCATTATCATCACTACACCAGTGATAATTTTAGAAATCAGATGAATGAGTCCTCGGGATGCACATTCTAAAAACAATGAGTCTTTGAGACAAACATTGAGTCTTAACCTAATATCCCATAACTTATTTCTAGTTTTATAGACAGATGACCACTTAAAGCAGGTTGAAAGTAAAGCTGAATGTGCCTTAAGGCACATTCTGCTTTACTTTTAACCTGCTTTAAGCTACTATTTGCTAATGAGTAATAGGTTAATAAAGGCCAGAAAGGCTATGGGTCCATAGGACTCACAACTTTTTAAATAATGAGTCGCTGGCAAATTTAATGAGTATAGGACTCGGGATGCACAGATAAAATTATCACTGCTACACTAACCTTAGAAGAACTAGCAACAGCTGTGACGCCTGCCCAAGGCTTTACATCTGGCCGGGCTTCAATACTCTTAGGGACAGCATCCACTCTTCTCCTCTCTTTAGACTGTCGAACAAGACTTGGCCTATCTATTCCACAATCACGTTCCAACATCCATACATCTCGCTCAATCATACTGTGGGCAAAGCGACATTCAGCATTCACCTTGTTGCGACAGAACTTTAGCCATTTACATATCTTAAAGAAGGCAGTCTTGTGAAGAAAGCCACGAGGATTTATAATCACAACAGCTTCCGGACCAAAATGGGCCATGGTCTCGAAAGTTTTCCAGTCATGGGATGGACTTCCACTACAGGTAGAGGTACCTTGACCAAGAGAAATTTTAGGTGGAGAACCATAGTAGCATGACCTGCATATAAAATCAAAATGACCTCCATGCTTTGATAAGATTTCGTCTAGACTGAAGCCCTTAGTGCTTGTTTGCTTTCTATTCTGCATGATGAACTCTGTGATGTTGAAGTGACCATCCTTCTCCAAGGTCCACAAATACTGCTCTTCTTGACTATGGGCAAAGCTACAATTTTCCTCACCATATTTACAGAAAATGTTATTCTTATAGGTTATACTTCTACATAGGATATAATTTCCACGGAATTCTCGATGATTTTTACGTTCTCTAATCCTCAGCCAATGGGTGGGTCTCTCTATGGGCATCATGCCAAGATGGGTTTCCTCACACTTATGTGTTAATGTATGATACTTGTACACTCCAGGGTACTCATCAGGTTTAAAACACTGGGGACATGCTACTAGAACCTTGTGGGTAGCACCCAAAGGGTTCTCAAGCTTTACAACAGGCTCTAGATTCTGTGGTTCTTTCTCATAGTGAATCATGGTGGGAACTGGTCTACTCCATGATGCATGATCAGTATTTGGTAAAGGAGGAGGTGGGTGTGAGAAAGCTGAAATAGACAAACAGAACAAATCGCTGCTAATATCGTATTCTGCTGTAGGGCCAAAGGGTTAATCCATTACTCCATAAATACACCTTTTTACATCTCAAATTTACTCCTCCACTGAAGAAAATTGTTCCTATTTATACAGTAATGAATATGCACCATCAGAAAAATATTCTATATCCTAGCAGATGGTAGCTTAAAGTAGGCTGAAAGTAAAGCAGAGTGTGAATCTGTCTTACTTTCAACCTGTTTTTAAGAGGTCAAACGGCAGAAGCCAGGAGGTTATTCTTTCCTCTTGAAGACAGTATACAGTGGAGAATCTGTTATTCTTTCCCGTTTAAACGCAAACGTACGCAAACGCAAAGCACTAAAACGTAGAAAAGAACAACTTTTGGACAATTCTGATAATTCTTGTTTATCTTGGTGGCAAACAGTTTGGAGCCTGATCAGACGCCGGGTAACCCGGCGTCTGATCTGGCTCCAAACTGTTTGCACTGCAAATAATAGTTTTAGCGTAAACGCGTTTATTGGGAAAGAATAACAGATTCTCCACTGTAAATAGGGACTAGTTTCTGTAATGCAGGAATAATTCAAAGTGTATTTATGGGGTAATGGGTTAATGCAGAATTTCGATAACGCATAAAGCTTCAAAACACTTCCTAGCTACTTTAACCCTTTAACCCATAGCCTGTTTCTAGTAGTTAAGATATGTGACCTATTAAAGCAGGCTGAAAGTAAAGCAGAATGTGCCCTAGGGCACATTCTGCTGTACTTTCAGCCTACTTTAAGTTACTATCTGCTAGTATATAGAAACTATTTCTTATAGTACGTATTCATGACAGTTTAAAATGGAACTATTTTCTTTGGTGGATGAATAAAATGAATGCGCTAAAAGTCGCTTCTATAAGGGAAAGGGTTAAATAAAGGTTGCTTAATACAAAATGTATGTACTAAATTGCCATATCTGATGGGATTTTGATCTGTTTTCAGTTTGTATCTATTTATGTTAACTTAATCCTGTAGAATAATTCCCATTATACTAAATTCCTATATCCAAAGAAAACTTCCACTTACCATTAAGGAATGGATCTGCAGCATAATTAGCCTGGGGATAAGCGAAGGTTACAACCTGCTGCGACATTGGTGGCATGTGCGGAGACGTCTGGGTAGGGATGTACCTAGGAACAAGTAAATCAAAGGTATAGTCACACGACACTATTCCTATCTCAGTACATAAAACTCTACGCTTGGTAACTTACTCATTTCTCGCTGAAACTTTAAATGAAAACTTAATTCATTTAGAATATTTTAAGTTATCTTTAATGATGTATTGTAAAATGACAAACAGTGCAGACCCTGATCAGAGGGCTCCTAAAGGAGCCCTCTGATCAGGATCTTCACTGTTTGCATAAGACAAATGTCATCATCATCATTATCATAAGGGGCTAATGGGTTAATAAAGTTCCTTTGCAACGCTACTGTGCGACTCAAAAAGGTATTTTCTTGTGTTTTAGCAGTCCACTTGAAACAATTAAGTAATTTGAAATATCACTATAACAATTCAATGTCTGAAATGTTTGTTAAAGGTTTTATAATTGTTCAACAGGCTGTAAGAGTTAAACATATTTGCAATAATAGCCATTTCAGTAGGACTTACTTTGGTTTCAAATTATAAGCAATCGGGTGATGAAAAACAACCAACAGACCTATTTTGCTGCACTGGTGGTGGGTTCTGTGGCTGCCGTCCTATCTGGAAAGTTTTCGACACTGGGGCAGCTTGTTTAGGGATCTCCAGCTTCGCCTCATGTTGTGGACTTCTTTGAGGGGCCTTCTGAAAGGATGGTTTTGGGATTTCTTGCTTTATTTCACGCTGGGGACTGCCCTGGCTAATGGGCAAGGGAGGCGGCCTTTTCTTTACATCCTCCACATAGTTCAGACCAGGGATATACTGGGGCTTGGATTTCAATGATTCAAAACTACTGCTGTCATCTGAAATTGAAAACAGAGACTCACTACTGCTATCACTATGGTGACATACATCTTTTAACGTCTCTTGAATATTTCTACACCTATAAAGTCCTGAACATATAACACAGAAGGTATTTCCAGTATTTTTTTTCCAGATTTTAGATTACAGAAGGTTGAAAGTACAGCAAAATGCTCCTTAAGGGGCATTTTGCTTTACTTTCAACCTACTTTAACTGATCACCAGTCTTCAAAACCAGAAACAGGTTATGGGTTTATTGTTGTGGAGGTACAAGCTGAGTATCAAACAATTTGGAAGAGATGCAAAGTCACTTGACATATCATCTAGTTCCAATCTGTTTGTAAAACTCATCAAAATACACTATCAGCACAAGATGGGTTAACTCATTCACCCCTGAAACTTTTAACAGACAATTCCAATTTCAAAATAAGTCTAGCCCATTTTTTACTATTTAGGGTTAATTTTAACAATATTTTTCCAAATTACAAACAGTGAAGTCCCTGATTAGAGGGCTCCTTAAGGAGCCCTCTGATCAGGGTCTACACTGTTTCCATTGGACAAGTGTAATCGTCACAGCTATACTGTTTGTTTGTAAATAACAAGTATACTTGTTGCTAGGGTTGAATGTGTTAAGTTGATGTAAGAGGTAAGAATACTCACTGATACTATATGTCCTACATTTTGTTATAAAGTCTGTGACATTATAGGTACCATCCCTGTCCATGGTCCACATCTTCATCTCTGCCTGATGATGGGGAAAGGTACATTTCTCTTCACCAACTTTACACGGCTTTCCCTGAGAGAACTGCTGGCATATCTTGTATGCACCATAGTGAGTCTTCGTCTCTGGCCGGCCTCTTATTTTCAACCAATTCATTCCTGGCACACTTTTCTTTTTAACAATAAGAACATCTTTCTCACAGGAGTGAGGAGCAAAAACATAACGATAGCCCTTAGTGCCCTCGCCGATCTTAACAAAACACTGACCACAAGCAATCTTGAAATCAAACTCTGGAAGTGGGAAGTGGATAGGAGGTACTGGTTCATGAACTGGAGAAGGAGTAGCACTGGAGTGTTTAGGGGTTCCAAATGACCCTTTGGCAGGACTTTGGGATGCCCTGGATGTGCGGCCAGATGACAAGCTACTGGTACTATGGCTTCTCAAATCCATCTCTGTGAAATAATGTAAATGATTATTGAAATTTACAATAAGTACAGTAAAACCTGTGTTTACAACCACTCAAGAAACATGGCCACCTCTAAAGACAGAATACTGTTTAATGCTGGACCACATTAATACAGAAAGTTCCTATATAGAATATTTCTGCATTACTTTAGTCCTACATTAAGCTTTCATCTGAAAAGAAGGTAAGAAATTTATCACATTTTAGTAAATGCTGTTCACTGTATATAAAATATTCATCATTTTCAGCCTGCTTTGAGCAGCCACCTGTTTGAAACACTTGTTCACATTAATGAGGAAAAGTGATAAGGAGGTTTAAATTCTACCAATAGAGTGTCCAACTCTGAATGACAGTATGCATTATACTATGGTCAAAAATATAAAATTTAATCAAGTAAAAAATAGTTTGTATTCTATTTAAGAAGGAGAAATGTGGTTCTCTGAGACAGTTCCTACTTTAAAATATCTATTGAACCCTTTACTGCATAGATGCTCATATTTACGCATTTATTTTACTCATACCCTAGAGAAATTAGTAAGAATTTATACAGTCATGAATATGTATCACAAGAAATGTTTTCCATATTCAAGCAGATGGTAGTTTAAAGCAGGCTGAAAGTAACATAAATTTTCATTGCAAACAGTTTGATTACCTAGTCCTAGTGTCTAATCAGGCTCCAAACTGTTTGCCTAAGATGTAAAAGAAATCATCAACTTTATCACAAAAATGTGATTTTCTACATTTTTTGTACACAAAAAGACTAAAGTCTATACTGTATTAGCTGTTATAGTAATACCAGCTATTACAACCACTGAAAAGAAGCTGGTTTTGATGCTAAAGCCGAGTGACTGTTTTAACTCTTTGAACCCTAGTCCCGCATATAGGCGTGCTTTTCAAACAGTGTACATGTGAATAGTACACATGTCCTATGCAAACAGTGAAGACCCAGATCAGAGGGCTCCGAAAGGAGCCCTCTGATCAGGGTCTTCACTGTTTGTCATATTGCCAAACATTGACCAAAACAACCATTAAAAGTCAGAAATGGACTAGACTAAAATGGAAACTGGAATTGTCCATTTAAAGTTTCAGGGAGGAAAGAGTTAAGATGAAAGACCAGCAGACAGCTCTTGCCAGAGTTTTCTGTTTCATTATCATTCCACTTGTTTGTCTTAAACACTATCTACAAGTTACAGAAGAACTATCACATACCTGTAGGTATTATCTCTGGTGAGAAGGAATCCAGTCCCATATTCATTCCACTCTAAAACATTCAACAGAAATATATCCTGTAGTTTCAATCAAGCAATTCCATGAAAATCTAGATGTCTCTTCAACAAAGGGAAAGTAAAATTAAGATAACCGTAACAGAGCAAAATATGATGAGCACATCTTTACTATTAAAATTCCAACCAGCTACTTCAGATAGATATTTAGCCCCAACATGAAACTTAACCCAGTTTGACTTACCTCAGAAAAGCAACCCGTGTCACATGGAGACAAGGGAGCAAATGTTTGTTAATTTCAAACACTGAAATATTTGTATATAATTATTTTTTCAATATTACAGAGATTGTAATCAGATTGTATTGATGCAACAGAAGAAACAATCAATTACAGAATTAATTCATTCACCCCTGAAACTTCAAATGAACAAATCACATTTTCAATCAAGTCTAGTCTATTTCTTTACTCTGATTTCTAATCTATTATATTGCAACATAACAAACAGTGCAGACCCTGATCAGGAGGCTCCTTAAGGAGCCCCCTGATTTGGGTTTGTCACTGTTTGCATATCACAAGTTTACTCTTCACAGGCGCACTGTTTTTAATTAGCCCTTTTTATATCTGAGGTTCAATGGGTTAAACCAATGTTACCTTGAGCTCATACAGCAACAGTGTGTTAGGCAGCCACTCATTACAACAAATAAAATATAATTTCCTATAGAAAGGTGGCGTGTTAATGCGGAACAAAAATAAGCTCCTTTAGCATCAGGGTTCCCACAGGCTTTTCATTTTGAGGGTGCATGCACGTACTAGGGCTAATTTTTGAGGGTGCAGACTAATTTCAGAGGGTGCATATGAAACGTTTTTCTGTTTCTTCTGATGCGAGGGCGCCAGGGACAAAGTACGATGAGGCCGGGGCCGAAAGGCTTATGACGTATCTACGACGAGTGGTCCCATAACAAAGTAGCAATCCGTATACGCACCAGGAATGATCTTTGGAAATTTGTGGTTCCACCACTAAATTTTTATATCATTTGTTTGGATGTGTACTGTTCGTATCTCTCACATTATTTCTTAACCAGGCCGTCTATTGAGACTTAGCCGACATATTTGCAGACTACACGAATGCGTAGGGCCTATGCTAAGACTGTGTCTCGCTAAATGAGGCATTTCCGCAACATTGTTTATAGACGGGATAAAATACATCTGATAACCCGTCCAGTTATTCGACTGTGTCGTTTGGATTTCGCATAAAAAATGGCGTCGCTATTTTGAAATCAAAAGTGACCAGAATTAGACCTATGACCGGACTTTTTGTTTTAATAATTTGTCAGCATTTTTCAAACACGTAATTCTCTAAATACGTATTGAATTCTTATAAAAACAAAAATTGGCCGAAAAAATAGCGATTTTATTAGGCACAGAGACGGGAAATCCCACAATCTATTTTAAACCGCGTAATCGTCATATTCGCGATGCGGGTGAACCAGGCGCTTTACGTATTAAGAATAATAAGAATTGTCAAGCGCCTGGCAGACACTATAAGGAAAATGAAAACAAATCAAAACTGACGCGTCGGACTTTGACGTTTAACTTGTATTTTGTTGTTTGTTAATAAAACTGGTCTTCTTACATCCGATTTCGGCATTATCTGCAACATAAATCTGTACGTGCATGCACGTTCAGGGCATTGATTTTATGCGTGATTTTTTGAAATTATACGTGAATCACGTACATCTGTACGTGAATGGGAACTCTGAGCATCTTTCTGCTCTTCTTTAGTCCTGCTCCAAACAGTAACATATCCTAAGATATGTCATACTTTTTCACTAAACAACCATTAAACACAGGTTTACTCACTATATATCCCTTCCCCCATTAGAAATGTCTTTTAGCACATTTAATTATTCCTCCACTGAAGAAAAAAATTCCAATTTATACAGTCATAGACATACACAGAAAGATATATTTTCTATATCCTAGCAGATGGTAGCTTAAAGCAGGCAAAAGTAAAGCAGAAGTACCTTAAGGCGCATTCTGCTTTACTTTCAACCTGGTAGGTGGTCACCTATCTTCAATACTAGAAATGTGGTAATGGGTTAAAACAGGGCTGCCATTTCCCGGATTTTTCCTAAATATTCGGATTTTTTTCAGTACATAGTAGCTTAAAGCAGACTGAAAGTAAAGCAGACAGAATGCGCCTTAAGGCGCATTCTGCTTTACTTACAGCCTGCTTTAAGTAGTAGCATGTCCAGGCTATGGGATAAAGGTACAATTCGTAAAATCGCACTAGAAAAATGTAAATTTGGAAATCTTAGGATTTATCATGTCAACTTATGGCAGCCCTGTTAAAAGGTAAACCGACCTGTCTTGTTAAGCCTAGATCATCATCAGAGTCATGGGAGAATGTCCAGGCACTCTCATCCTCTACATTAGGGGCAATGATATCCAGACCGCCCATTACCGAGTTACCATTCAGTAGAGATGTAGCTGTAGTCTTGTTCTGTTGTACACCTGTGTCAGAAAAAACATTTGCACACTCAAACTACATGTATTCTGCTTTGTCAAACACAGATGAATGGGTACACTTAAGCATCAAGTCAATGAAGCAAGGAAAATATCTTTTACATAAGTGGCTGCTAACTGCAGGAAAATGAGCTTTCTGTATTACTTTTGTTTTTAATAAATTAAACTGACATCTGTCTTAAATAGATATGAAAGTCCAGTCTATTGTGTCAAGAAAAACTAAACCGGAAAAGCATAGAGATCTTCTCAGACAGTAAAAGTTAAATTGCCAGAAAAATGAATGCAGAAGGCTCATACAGGAGCTTTTTGCAGTACTTCTGTTCTGGAATAACCTGCCTCAAATATTCAAACAGATGGGTAATGCTGAAGATGGATGGACTGATTGACTAATTGACAAAACTTGTTGTCCTTACAGAAGGGGACAAGTAAGACTTACATCTATCTACCTCATTACAAGATGGAAAAGCATAAACATCACTAAACAAGTGGCAGCTTTATGCAAATAAAAAGAAATTTCAGAAACCTCCTAAATAAACTTTTAGTGTAGTACAAATCTCTCTATTACAACCACTACAATGGATTTCATAAATACAGGTGACAGCTTAAAGCAAGGTGGCAGTAAAACAGAAAGCTCCTTAAGGAGCTTTCTGTTTTACTGTCAGCTTGCTTTAAGCAGTCACCTGTCGTAATTACCTAATAAATGACACAATTGTGGGGTCGTAATAGAGAGGTCTAACTGTATGTCTACCCACCACTTAATAAGGTGGCAAACTCCCTGTCATCTTCTACACCAAGGCTGTTACTTGAGCCATCACTTTCACTATCCTCATCTCTCTGCATATCAGAAGACACCCTCAAAGAATTAGATATACCGTTCTTCTTTTTGTTCTTTTTTGCTGAAATAAAATAGTACCTTATTCAACTACTGGCATACAGGAGAAAAACATAATTAGAAAGAAACAGGTATATTCCAGATTACAAATAGTAACATAAAAGACAAACATCTGGATTCAACTTGAAATTTAAACCTCACTTCACCCTAGCCCATCCGTGGCTCTAGATATGGGAAAATAAAGTAATATTTCTGATATATTTTCCTTTATGTCACATCAAAACTGTATAATGTATACTTAATAGTAAATACTAATTTATAGAATCATCTCAAAGAGTCAAGGCTAATAATTAAGTAGATACAACAGAGAGTTTCATTGAGACATCTATCCATCTATATCGTTAAGTACTATTCCATTACATGGAGAGATGTTACCCTAAATCACTTAAGGGATTACACAAAAAGCATCAACATGGACAGTGTTTAACCCTTTACCCCATAGCCTGATTCTAGTTTTGAATATAGGTGACAACTTAAAGTAGGTTGAAAGTAAAGCAGAATGCGCCTCAAGGCGCATTCTGCTTTACTTTCAGCCTGCTTTAAGCTATAATCTGCTAGAAAATAGAAAATATTTCTTATGGTACATAGTCATGACTGTATAAATTGGAACTATTTCCTTCAAAGGAGGAATAAATTAAATGCGCTAAAAGGCGCTTCTATGGGGGAAAGGGTTAACCCTTTTCCCCGATATATATGCATTTTAGTACATTTACTTATGTCTCATGTAGATAACTTTTCATGCTTTGACCATGTCCCGTTACAGAGCCATGGAAATATTTTCCTTCACCCCGACAGGTTAACGATTAAACCAGGTTGAAAGTGAAGCAGCTGCTTTACTTTCAACCTGCTTTGAGTAACAACCTGTCATAAACAGTGAAAAAAGGTTTTGGGTGGGGGAAGTGTTAACTGAGTTCATATATAGAGAATATTTGGTGACTAGCTTTGAATGAGAAATGTTATCTGGCAAGGCGTATGAATATATCAGGTGAGCCGCAGGCGAACCTGATATTTTCAGAAGCCGAGCCAGATAACAGTTCTCATTCAAAGCTAGTCACCAAATATTCTATTTATCCTCGTCACAATAGCAAAATATATAGAGAATGTTTTTTTTAGCGCTAGAGTCATTTTTGCTCTAAGATTCTCGCTAAAGAACTAGAAATTTTATTGTAGGAAAGCGCGCTATTATATAGATGACGTCGGTGACGTCACACCCTAGTAACGTTGAAAAGAAATAAAAGAACCTTTAACAATCTAGTGTTTTTTACTCAGGACATCTAAAAGGTGGACGATTATAGAAGTATCGCAGCAAGCGACTTGTTGCGCGTACTCTCAAACATTTGATCGCAACGAATATTTCGAATAAGCGTCGTTACACGTCGGGATTCTGTTAGAATACTTATCTAACAGCGGGAAAAATTAGCGTCTCGGTGTAAAAATAGTTCCGGCTACAAGTCATGTGACCAACTGACATAATAACATCGGTCATGTGACCAACTAGCATAATAAAGCAAAGTTTATCTGTCACCCCTTTATCCGTAAGGAAAATAGGCACGTGACAGGATAAAACAGCTATCTGAGGTCAACATGCACACAAGTTTGTGGATTGGAAGTCAGAGATCTACCTAACCTCTCCATTGTTAATGTTGATTATTTAAAGAAACTATGACAGTCAAACAATTCATCATGATCAGACACCCAGTTAATCAGTGTCTGATATGAATCCAAACTGTTTGCAAACACTGATGTTGTTATTCTTAGCAGGGTACAAATTTAATCCTTTCCCCCATAGAAGCGCCTTTTAGCACATTGAATTATTCATCCAATGAAGAAAATAGTTCCAATTTTTACAACCATGAAAATGAATAGCAGATGATAGCTTAAAGCAGGCTGAAAGTAAAGCAGAATTAAGGTGCATTTTGCTTTACTTTCAGCCTGCTTTAAGTGGTCACCTATCTTCAAATCTAGAAATAGGCTATTGGGTAAAAGGTTAACAGAGCTAATCATATATTTAAAGTTGAATAACAGAACAGAACAGAACAGAACAGATGTTTTATTTTGACTTAAGCATACAAGCTCATCATCATAACATATATACATAATAACATAAACTGATGGTTATGAGATACAAGGCATGTTTAACAGAAATATCAACATGGACCATGTATCCCGAGAGTGCTCATCATTAGCACAGGGCTTCTACTAGTTGACTAGAAAATTCTAAGATTTTCAATTTTATTATTTATTTATTTATTTTTTTTATTTTTTTTAAACGCGATAACTTAAAGCAGGCTGAAAGTAAAGCAGAATACACCTTAAGGCGCATTCAGCTTCACCCTCAACCCGGTTTAAGCTACACTCTGCTTAGTCTGCTAGTATAAAAATCCGAAGAATTTTGGAAAAATCTTGACAATGGCAGCCCTGTTAGCAACATAAGAAAAGAAATTTTCATTCTCACATTTAACCCGAAGTCAGCGCAGCACCACCGCATCTGCGAGTAGCGTTACTCGAGGATACGGCAGTATTGCACTGAATAGATTTAAAACTATACTAGATCTAGTTAAACGCATTTAACACAATTAAGAAACTATTTGATATAGTAATGCACATCAACAAACAAATCACAAATATTTCACTAAGTTATTAAAATTTGACCTTGCTTATAAATTAAGATTTAGATAGATCTATATAAATCTTTAAACCCACAAACATTTTCCCCCACTACACATCACGTCATCGTATACGTAGCAATGATGACGTACATAGATGACGCCATAAGCCACGTGGGGAAAAGTGTGTACTATTTTTATACACTTGTAACTTCTTCGTAAAATACTTGTGACGTAATTACATTACGTCATAGCTACCTCATCAGAACACGTGATGGTAACTAACAACATTACACCATAGCGACACATATACTTATCAATAACAACAATATCTTTGCGGAGAGTACGCTTGTTTTATGCAAACAGTAAAGATTCCGATCAGAGGGCTCCTTAATGAACCATCTGACCAGGCCCTGTACTGCTTGTCATTATAATCGTTAAAATGGAATTGGCTTTTAAAATTGGAGATTGGAATTTTTCTTTTGAATTTTCAGGGGATGTCCACTAACTGCAGGCCGAAAGCAACGCAGAAAACTCCTTCAGGAGTTTTCTGAATCACCCCCTCCCCCACCTAAGTGTCTTAGGAGATTACACATTTTTACATCTATTAGACAAGGCTCAATCTATAATAATTCCTATGGAGAATAAACAACATAACTAACCGTACCAAACATACATCACCCTGGTCCAAGTCTACAGAGCCCTTAACAGACTATCTACATTTTGTATTAAAGTTTTATACCAACCTTTCTTAGTAGGCATCTTAGATTTCGACTCTAAATGCTGTAATGAAGAAATAAATCAATACATATGTGCTGATTCCTTTACACCCGAATATTAAGCACTGATGCAATCAGTCAGTGTATTAGTTATATTTAGTAACGATAACAATGAGTTTATAATGAAGGGAAACCAATGTTTCCTTTTATCACATACTAACAATACAGATTTAATCCTTACAGTTATGTCCATACTAAAGTTTCAAACATATTCTGAATTTTCTGATAAATCACCAAATTACATGGTCTCTTGAGGGATTTGTACCCAAAATATCTACAAGTGTGACAAACAGTACATACCCTGATCAGAAAGCTTCCTAAAGCAGGTTTTTTTTTTTAATCTGGGTCTACATTATTTGCAATAAATGGATTTCAGCACTATAAGGGTTAATCAGGATGTACATGTGTAGACTCATTATCACACATTACGATTTGATCACATTTTGTCAACACAATAATCGTTTTGTCAATAAACTACTACAGTCAACTCTGTATTAAACATTTTCCCCATAAATACATTTACAGTATTCAGGAAATATGGACTAATGCAGACAGAATGTAAATCAGAAATCTTCCTTAGGCTGATTCTTGATTCACTTTCAAAACATCACAAGCAACCCCATGTCTGAATGGGTGATTTCTAATGACAAATTTAAAGAGATATGCTAGAAAATGAAGAGACTTACAAAGGAATTTCTATGTACGCAGTGTTCAGGAAGTATTTAGAAAAGCATGGAAAGTTTTTAAACAAGTCATAAAGAAGTACTGAAGTTAAGCAAAATGCTCCATTGACCGCTTTCTGCATTGCTTTTATTCTGCACTAAACAGTCACATTCAGCGCATTCAATTTAATCCTCTACTGAAGAAAAAAGTTATAATTTATACAGTCGTGAATTCAGAATATGTATCAGAGAGAATATTTTCTTTTTATTCTAGCAGGTGGTAGCTTAAAGCAGACTGAAAGTAAAGCAGAATGTGCCATATGGCGCATTCTGCTTTACTTTCAACCTTCTTTAAGAAGTCACCTATTTTCAATACTAGAAACAGGCTATGGGGTAAAGGATTAATTAAAGTACACTAACACAAGCAGATTAACTGTGTAACATCATGTAATACATTAAACTATCAAGTGTACAGGAAACATCCAATGTAACCCTTACTATACAAAGGACAGCCAATATGCATATCATTTGCAAAACAGTGATGACCCTGATCAGAGGGCTGCTGCAGCAGCCCTCTGATCAGGGTCTCCACTGTTTGTTCCTGCAAGAGCCCTCTGATCAGGGTCTTCACTGTTTGTTTCATCTTAAAGATTATCAGGATATTATAGTCCTAAAACTTAGCATTAGACTTGGCGTTTTTTAATAGTGGAAAAGTCCATTAAAGAAAAGTTCTAGCATTGTTACTTAAAGACTTTTCCTCAGTCCATTGAGGGACCACCAGCCCATTGTTCTAGGTGTCAATGTGACTGTAAAGCACGGGCAACACAATCTCAGTTTACCTGGTTAGGTCCAGATTATACTCATGCTCTAGTGATTTTCAATGGTTATTTCTAACCAAACTATCAAATATAAAGGTCCGGTCTCACATAAGACGATTCAATGGTTCAATATGCACAAGACCCATGCTTTTTGCAAGGAAATTGACAGTAAATAATCTGGCAAGGCGTTATGACCAAAAGGTTGTCAGGAGATGTCTTTAAGGTTAATAGATCATTGTCAATATTGCTACCACTCAACATACCTTTTCAGTAACTCCAAAGTTTGTGCCAGCCAGCCAGTCTTGGTCTGGCCCTTGGCTGTTGTTGTTGTTCACCACCGGGGCACCTGCTTTAGCGGACACTTCCACATGGGTCTTGGAGGAGCAGCCCTTAACACAAGATTCTAGCTCTTCTATCAGCTCCTTAAGGGCCTGTTAATGATAGAATAAATAACTGTGTGAGAACAGGGTCCCTGGAAAACTGGGCGAGAAAAACAAGCAGCTTTGGATCCTGGAAAACAGGATATGTTTTGAAAACCAATTATGACCAAAGTTCAATTGGTGGACAGGCATCAGAATTTTTTAAGCCCATTACTCCATAGATACACCTTTTAACACATATAATTTATTCCTAAACTGAAGAAAATTGTTCCACTGTTGTAGCAAAATAACAATTCGGCACTAACTGAGCATATACATGAAGATCAGTACGTAGATAATTATGTATATCTGCTGGTCAAGCAAAGTACTTGCAGTTGGCTTTAACCTGCTATCCCTAAAACATAGAATAGAATGCACATTGTTTGGGAGATACCATCATTCCACGGTTATTATACCTGTAAGGTGTAGTCATGTGGACATGCTCGTGAGACTGTTTGATGTTAATACATAGGGATTTAACCAAGAGGAGAGAGATGAGAATGATTCAAGCTGAATGCTCAACACGCATCATGATATATATTTAACCCATTACCCAATAGTCTGTTTCTCGTTTTGAAAACAGATGACCAATTAAAGCAGGTTGAAAGTAAAGCAGAATGTGTCTTAAGGCACATGCTGTTTTACTTGCAACCTGCTTTAAGCAGCCGTTTGCTAGTATATTCAAATTTTGGTACATATCCATCTATTGAAACTATTTTCTTCAGTGGAGGAATAAATTAAAGGCATAAAAAGGTGTATTTATGGGAGAAAGGGTTAATCTGAAAGAGCCTAGCTTGTTGAATATTGTTGATCAAATATTTTATTCAGTTCCAATAAACCCACACTTAGTGTAACACTATAGAATATTCAGCATAAGAAGGATTTAATACCAGATGCAACATTTACTGATGTGTCAGAAAGTTTTGATAATTATGATAACTGGACATTGATCTAGTACATTACTGTTTCACGTAACAACTAATCTGTCAAATATAAGGCGGGCCTTGTTAACAATTTTCTTTCGGATAGTTACACTTGTGTTAAAACCAAAATATTCTAAAATCTCAGTTATCAGGATCATAAATTAGGTTGTTTAAACATTCTAACGGGCTGAAGTGTGTAAAGTTTGAAACAGATTTGGGAAAAAAACATGAGTTAAGACATATAGCTACATTAAGCATACCTATCCAATGTTACTTTGGATCAACTCATTACTCCATAAATAGTTAAATACATCTTTTCACACCTCTAGTTTATTTCTACCCTCTCACCCAGGAAGTAATGAACATGAAACACAGAAGGCATAAGCAGTATCTTTCCAAGCTGTAGTTTATAAACCTGAACTCTTTCCTCCCTGAAACTTCAAATGGACAATTCTAGTTTTTAATTTAGTCTAGTCCATTTTTTACATTTTAAGTTTGATTTTTACAATAAATGTAAAAATTACAAACAGTGTAGACCCTGATCAGAGGCTCTTTAAGGAGCCTTCTGATCAGGGTCTACACTGTTTGCACAGGACAAATAAACCCTTCATATACCTAAAACACCTTCAACCTGTTTAAAATGGTCACCCGTCTTAAAAAGACAACTATCTGATGATAGTGATCATAAGAACTGTTAAAGCTAACACAATTCAAATTCTTGCTTAAAGTTGCTTTATCAACTGACAAACAAAAGATCATTCATAACCCTTTCCCCCATAGCCTGTTTCTGGTTTTGAAGACAGCTGACCACTTAAAGCAAGTTGAAAGTAAAGCAGACCGTGCCTCTATGCACATTCTGTTTTACTTTCAGCCTACTTTAAGCTAGCATATTAAGGTGCATTCTGCTTTGCTTTCAGTCTGCTTTAAGCTACTTATAATCTATTAGGATATAAGAAATAATTATGATGTTGCATATTCATGACTGAATTATTTTCTATGGATATAAAAGCGTAAAAAGGTGTATCTTCGGGTAATGTGATAATAAAGCTGAATAGGCATATTTCTAAAAATAGATCAAGTTAATGACACAACTATGTAAACTTTAAATAACTTTAATTCATTTAATCTATTAAAATGCTATTTCTTTTGTTTGTCAAGTTTAACAACTAAACATAGTTAACATGATCCTTGTACTGAATAAATAATTAAGATATATAATCCTTTCAACAATTTACATAGACGTCCAAACAAACACATAAAAGCTTACTTTTTAAAATGCAAATCTCTGTATTGAAGTTTCACAATCACTGTCTTAAATGTTCTGTCTGAACACATCTGTTATGTCACATGAGTATGAATTACCAAATTAGAGTATTTATTTGAAAACCCAATTTACTAAAACTAACTCTTTTCTCCACGTAAACAATTGAAATGCTTTTCAAAGAAATAGATATGTGGTGAAATATGTCCTTAATTAACCCACAAACACAGCATATCAGCTGAAAGATATGCTACTTGGCAAAGTACACAGGGGCTTTATTGGGAATGGCTGTTGCCAAAGCTATATATAGAAATGGAATTTCCTTTTGTTACTTAAAATAGACCAAGACATTGTACAGTACAAAACAAAAGTATGTCACATTCCTATTAGTAAATATGGGCTGTTCTATTGATGACCATTCCTTTTAATATCATTTATGTTTAAAACAAATATATAGAGACATATTAATTACAACACTCATAGAAAATTAATTTGCCTTTTCATTAAGAAATGCCAAACTGTTTTGATCCAGATGAGATATCCAGTTACTTGGCATCTGAGTCCAAAGCAACTGAACAGCAGTTATCTCACTTTGACAATAGCTCTATATCATCCATGTTCAGCAATCAGTAAAACATGTACATGTATAGTTATTGTATACAGTAAAACCTCTCTATTACGACCACTAGAAGGTAATTGACTGCTTAAAAGACAGGTGACAGCTTAAAGCAATGTGAAGGTAAAACAAAAAGCTCTTACTGGAGCTATCTGTTTTACATTCAACTTGCTTTAAGCAGTCACCTGCCTTAGACACCAGATAAATATCACAATCTAGTGGTTGTAATAGAGAGATTGTACTGTATATATCAAGGAATTAATAGGGTTTTCTTTAAATGCATTTGAACATCTCTGTTATATACTCTACTTTAACAGAATATGATGCACTTTTCTGTGTCTATAACATTTGAATGACTGCTCAATATTGATAATTCATAGTTATTAATGACAAGGAGGGGTTTAACATAAACAATGACTTTTAAATAACGTATTTACCCATCCCTCTCATGCAGCATACACACCTTATGGCATGAACATATTTAGATAATTCAAATAACAAGAGGGCCTGAAGGCCCTGATATTGCTCACCTGTTGTACTGAAGTCTGATAGCTTTACCTTTCAGTTTCACCCGTTTTTATCTAAATCTATTCAAACTTGCAGTATAGCATGTAAACCATTTTGGAATACAACCTCATAATTCTAGTATAGTAGAGTACATCAAGGGATGATAACTAGACCCTAAACAATACTGAAATGAAGGCTTTTCTAGCATTTCAAAGTATATCAAGGGCAGATAACTATTGCCACAATGATAAGATTTAAACAATAATTGCACTCCTTTGAGAACCTATAGCTGTATACATTGTGTGCAAGTATTTTCAAAATCCATTCAAAACTGTAGTTGCAAGAGTGTAAACACTGTAAAATATGGCATTTTGCAGCAATTCAAAGGTAGATAACTCTTGATCTATTGGTCCGATTTCAACCATAATCACCCTTTTTTGAACTTGTATGGTCATATACAATCTGAGCAAGTTTAAGAAAGCTTGAGTAAATATTGTGGCCTCTAGAGTGTAAACACTGTTAAATATGTCATTTTCAGCAATTCAAAGGTAGATAACTCTTGACCTATTGATCTGATTACAACCATAATTAAACTCATCCGAAGTCTTACACCCATAATTAAACTCATCCGAAGTCTTATATGGTTATATACAATCTGAGCAAGCTTGAGAAAGAATGGATACAATGTGTGGCCTCTAGAGTGTAAACACCCTTAAATATGGCATTTTCAGCAATTCAAAGGTAGATAACTCCCCACCTATTGATCTGATTACAACCATAATCAAGCTAATTTGAACTCTTATAGTCATATACAATCTGAGATAGTTTGAGATACATTGGATAAATATTGTGGCCTCTAGAGTGTAAACACTGTTAAATATTGCATTTTCAGCAGTTCCAAGGTAGATAACTCTTGATCTATTGGTCCGATTTCAACCATAATCGAACTCATCTACACTCTTATGGTCATATACAATCTAGGCAAGTTTTAGAAAGATTGAATAAATATTGTGGCCTCTAGAGTGTAAACACTGTTAAATATGGCATTTTCAGCAATTCAAAGGTAGATAACTCTTGACCTATTAGTCCGATTTCACCCATAATCCAACTCATCTGAACTCTTATGGCAATATACCATCTGAGCAAGTTTGAGAAAGATTGGATAAATATTGTGGCCTCTAGAGTGTAAACACTAAAATTGTTGATGACGGACGCCGCACGACGAAAATCCAAGTATTGCAAAAGCTCACCCTGAGCTAGCTCAGGTGAGCTAAAAACAATAAATTTGTTTGATGACAGTACTTATGAATAATCTTTTAAATATCTGACACATTTTAAAATTGGTTTTATCAATTAGAATATAACCTACATGTTTAACCAATCAAACTGCTTTTTGTACCCCATTAAGTATGGCACTTAATCATTTAAGAATTTTGTTGTTTTTCGACATCGGGGGTGCCTGCAAGCAGTATAGATAACTCCTCGTAGCAACTACATGTAGTTGTAAATACTGCCATATTTGGCGATCTCACAACCAGAATAAGTGAGGTTTATTTAGAATAAACGTGGGAATATTCTATCCTCGGCTAATCAAAATATAGGTTATATTTCACTTAATATGTTCTAACTATAACATTATAATAACAATTCTCTTAATAATCATACTGAAAGAATTTCTCTTATTCAGGATTTACTTTCATGTAAATCAATAAGGTAGGATTTTATTTTTTTTACTTTATTGTAAATATAGCTATTTGTCTTTTATCACTTTGAAAGTACATATATTCATGTGAAATGTTTTTGTAAGGGCACTTTATAAATCTGGTATAATAATAATAATAACAACTATGGTCATACACATATTTTGGGTGGGGTTTTGTGGCATAAACATTTGTTTGATCAGTCTAGTCTACATTTCTTTGATAACCATTAAACACTAAGTAACTATTGTGGTTATTAGGTTCCCTTGTGGATCTATTTAGTTACCATAACATAAACCAGGCTACTTGGAATTCTGGGTAGTTTAATAAATACTGGTCTAAATTTGCAAACAGTGTAGACCCAGATCAGAGGGTTCCTATAGGGACCCTCTGATCTGGGTCTACACTGTTTGTAAATGTAATGAGTATATTTTAAACTCGGCAATGGCCTTGAAAGAAATCAAACTGCAGGCCAAACTGCAAACAGAATGGACTCAGATGAGGAATTCTAAGTCAACATTTAAATTTTAGTCTTGCTCCTTCGTCACAAGCAGCAAAAAGCCTTTATAGGATTCTATGACGTAAAGAGACATATACAGCTGATTAAATGTGAATCTTGGCTAGTAGGGTAGTAAAGACAAATAAATTCCAGCTTTCAAGACCTACACAAATACGAATGCTGATTGTATTCAATTATCCTGCTTTAAGATGCCAACTGTACTGAACACTTTCAAAAAGGTCACAGAAGGGCTTTATTGTAGTTTGATGCTGAATATCAAGACTGCATTCTATAAATTCTTATGCCCCTGATGGCATCTTTGACAATTCTGAATACTTTCCAAGTCTAAATTACATAAATGGTAAAGTAAAATCTACTAATCAATATTATTAGTCCAAAGTAAATCATGGTCAAATCAAGGTTCGGTTATATGGGTGGATTGGTAATGGTCCAAGTAGTGTTGATGCTAGAGTAAATGGTAAAATATGGTTAATTGAGAAATAGCCTATTTAAAACATGTCAAGGTCAAACAAAGGTTGGTTGATATGGGTGGATTGGGAATAATAAAAGGCAACAAGTGTTCAAGTATCTAAGTATTGTTTTTGTATAAGCGGTTTGAATGCTTGACAAATGATAAAATCTTGTTAACAATGAAAGAGCCTATCTTAAGTTAACCCATTAGTTTTGAAGTAAGGTTACTATGTAAAGCAGGTTGAAAGTAAGCAGAATGCCCCTGAAGACACATTCTGCTTTACTTTCAGCCTGCTTTAAGCTACCATCTGTTTGGATAAAGGAAATATTTCTTCTGGTGATTATTCATGACCGTATAATTTTGATCAATTTTCTTCAGTGGAGGAATTAATTAAAGGCATAAAATGGCGTGTTTATGGGGGTAATGGGACAAAATATTTCAAGTCCAAATTAGGTCACAGTCAAATCGAGAATGAGTGATATGGGCAGATTGGAAATAGTGCATCAAAACAAGTGTTAAGTATCCAAGCGATGTAGTGGGCAGTTTTGATGCTCAAGGAAATGGTGAAATCTGGTTAAACTCATACAGTAGTGCACACACAAACAGGACAATAATGTTATCACTACCTTATCAGCAACCGCTGGGGGAAATGAAAAAGACTGTTTTTGTTTTTAAGGTATAGTTCCAGGGCACAACAAATTTCATGAAAAACTGGTTGCCCACAGGGCAACCAAAATTATTTTCTGGTTGCCCTGAATTTATCGCACAAAAGATGTCCCAAATTAACCCGTTTAATTCAAACCTTCATAGATGTACCAGATTAACCTTTTTAATTAAAACCCTTAATTCACAGCTTTTAGAATACTCAATTTTAAGGAAATATGCAACACCTCTCCCTGGATCTCATCAGGCAGGTGAAATATATTATTAGCATTGGATAATACATAGACATAGATAATACAGATCATCATCTCCTGATACTGTCACATTTTTTTTGGTTAATATTATTCATGTTTTTTCATTCTTAAATTTGAAATTTAGTTACTATTTCTTAACATCTCTATATATCTCTCACACGTTTTCTTTCAACCTGTAGCAGTAGCATTGTAATTTTAAAAATCTATCTCAGTCTCACCCTTCAAATTTATTAATTGACAGTATCAGGGGATTTCATAGGAGAACTAAGATGTAAGTTTTCTGCGTTCTTACATCCCGCACGGGGGCAGGGGCTCATGGTTTATTCATATCCACATTTTCTGGAAGTGACTTTAAGTTTGACGGAAGTAACTAGATCTACACTTAAAAAACAAAATACGGTAAAAGTTCACGTTTTTCTGCCCATATTATTACACTCTCGAGTGATCGGGTCCGTTTTTTTATCATTATTATTTGCTTTCCGAAAATTCACCAAACAAGTTTTTTACTTTACAAACTTCGACGAAGACAACCCAAGTCCAACATTTCATTTGCGAACAAAACTATGTTAAAGTCCATAATTACTGCACCTACCTTTGAAAGTTATTATTAAGACTTGAAAATCGCTGGTAAAACATATTTATTGCCAGCACAATGTTTAATCTTATTTAACAGTGTTTCATTGTACTTTCATTTTTATAGGAAATCCTAAATTCATCTTTCATATCATTCGGAGCTCCCCAGGTGTTATCGCTGAATTTAATGACTGGTTCACAAAAAGTTAACTAAGTGTACCAGTCTGTGTTTATAAAATTCTTCTGCGATAAATTTAGAAGTATGCCGAATGTATCCACGAGATTGTTTACACAAAATGTCAAATTCAGCATGGTGTTTGATCAAGCGTGAACTGCTAATTGGGGTGTGTTATAGCTAAACCAAAAGAATCCTTTGTAACCGTTCTACCCTACAGACAAAGATAAGTGTCCACAGGGGTCTTAATTAATCGGCAAATTTGTTTTACACTTTCAATATTTATGGCTTGCTTTAGTCTGATACTTCAGTCCATGTAGATGCAGTACCGCGCTAGACAGTAGTAGACACAAGGTCTTACTGTTACGAAATCGCAACTAGTAGATGACTCGCACGGCATTATTCTGACATATTGAATTTTTCCAAAAGTGAAATAATCCGGGCATCTTAAAATGGAATTAAAGGGTTGCCCGCCGGGCAGCAGTTTGAAAAATATGGTTGCCCAAGCTAAACATTTGGTTGCCCGCCGGGCTCCGGGCACAGGATTTGTCGTGCCCTGATAGTTCGCTTATCCTACTAATAAAGCATGCACTATTTCTGTGTTTAAGGCAGGTGATTGCCTAAAGGTGGTTAAAAGTTAAGCAGAAAACTATTTTAGTTCTTAAACTATTCTTTCATCCTACTTTAAGGTGACACCTGTCTTTTACACAACCATCAATGTTTGCAACAGGGAGGTTACATTCTATGACTGAGCTGAGGAATGCGCTATCAGAACACCAGATAAGGAAAATATTTCAAATACATGTTGTAAAACCAGTGTTACCTCATTCACCCCTGAAACTTTAAATCTAGTCCATTTTGAATAATTAGGGTGAAATTTTACAAAGTGACAAAAAGTGAAGACCCTGATCAGAGGGCTCCTTAATGAGCCCTCTGATCAGGGTCTACACTGTTTGCATAGGCCAAGTGTACTCTTGATAGGTTTATGGTTTGTTCATGATGAGTATACTCGTCACTAGGGTTTGATGTGTTAAGCAGTCACTCAATGATAAGGTATAGAGATCTCAAAAGGCAAGTTAATGCTTAAGGCTGGGCAAAAATATTGCAGAAAGCTCTTTAAATAGCTTTCTGAATTACTTTTGTGCTAAATTAAGCTGTTACCTTAATACAAACTTGTCAATGAATCATATTTGAAGTGGCTGCTTAACCCTTTCTCCCATAGGTGCACCTTTTAGAGCATTCAGTATATTCCTCCACTGAAGAAAATAGTTCCAATTAAATTTATGCAGCTATGGACATCTACCATAAGAAATGTTTTTTATAGTCTAGCAGATGGCTGCTTAAAGCAGACTGAAAGTAAAGAAGAATGCGCCTTAAGGGGCTTTACTTTTAACCTGCTTTAACCCATTACCCCATAGCCTGTTTCTAGTATTGCGATATGTGACCACATAAAGCAGGTTGAAAGTAAAGCAGAATGTGCCTTAAGGCACATTCTGGCACATTCTGCTTTACTTTCAGCCTGCTTTAAGCTATCATCAGCTAGGATAAAGAAAAAATATTTGCTATGACTTATATTCATAACTGTATAAATTGGAACTATTTTCCTCAATGGAGCAATATATTAAAGGCGTCAAAAGGCTAATTTATGGAGTAATGGGTTAAGGTGTCACCCATCTTCAAGACTAGAAACAGGCTATGGGGTAAAGGGTTAACAAGACTGCAATCCTTCCGTCTCCACTAAATCCTAAGATGCCATTACTCCTTAGAGCCACTGCAGTTTGTTTTGAAAAATAATGAGAAGTCACAACATAAGGTTTGGTGGGGGCATAAAGGAGATATTTGAAATACAGTAAAACCTCGCTATTACGACCACTAAAACGAAGGCTAATTAATTGTTTAATAGACAGGTGACAGCTTAAAGCAAGGTGACAGTGAAACAGAAAGCTCCTACAGGAGCTTTCTGTTTCACTGTCACCTTGTTTTAAGCGGTCACCTACCGTAAACACCCTAATAATTAACATAATTTAGTGGTCGTTATAGAGAGGTTTTACTGTATGTGTTAGCAACTTAGCACCGTGCCTATCTAACATTTAAGTGAACTCACATTGCTGGGCTGTATTGCCTGTCCCTCACGAGCCGCCTTATAGGCCTCAGCATACTTCTCCAGGTGTTTGTAGGCTAGTGCCTGTCTATAGTAAGCCTTCAGGTTCTTAGGGTGGAAGCTTATAGCTGCAATAGGAGAGAGAAAATAATATCTTTTACCATTTTCCGGCTATAATCGTTACATAGTAACACTTTTTGAAAACAGTATTAATCCAGATCAGACAGCTCTCGGACAAGCCATAAATGACATGATGATGAGTCTGCATTCTTTCCAGGGGATTTCTTTTTTTTATTCTTATTAGCCATTGTAATAATTCAGATGATCAGTGTTTGTTCATGATCTGCAGAGGTTTATATGCGTATGAACATTCAGCAAAAGAAGGATTTGAATAAAGTGACTCTTGAGTTACTGAAATTCCTCGGTTGAAAAACATTTTATTTGAGCAGATTCCAGTTATCAAGACTATAGTTTATAAACTGTAGTTCCTATAACTATAATTTCATAGATATGCGTCATGCATATTTATCATAAGAAATATTTTCTATATCCTAGCAGATGGTAGCTTGAAGAAGGCTTAAAGTAAAGCAGAATGTGCCTTAAGGCGCATTCTGCTTTACTTTCAACCTGCTTTAAGTGGTCATCTGTCAATAAAACTAGAAACACGATATGGAGTAAAGAATTAACAAAACAAGTTGTTACCTGATTCACAATCTTTCACAGCTTCCTTGTACATATGCTGAAAATAAAATCAGTTCTCTTTATTGTTTGCATTTAAATTTAACCCCTACACTGCAAGGGCAAGTATATGCATCCTTTGCAAACAACATAGACCTAAATTCTATATATAGTAAATCTCTGATCAAACAGAGTTTACCCTGGTTGTCATACATTTTTTATTTTTGGATCAAAAACACTTCAGAGTCAAAGTATTGATTCATATATCAGGAAAAGGAAGTACATCTAAATGAAATTTTGGCATTATAAGGGTTAAGATAATGTCAAGCACCCCTAAACATTCCATCACCCATGAATTATTTACTTAACAATTCCAATAGGCTGTAACCATGGAAAGACATGTTTTCCCAATAAAGCCATTTATGCTGAAACCATTAAGTCCATTGCAAACCGTTTGGAGCCAGTTCAGACACTGAATAACCTGAGTGCATGGTTATGAAGCGTTAGAGTTGAGTTGGAAATCATTCTTAAGCTTTTGATTGGTCAGATTTGAGCCTAGGCTCAAATCTGACCAATCAAATGTTTGAGAACGAACTCAGACTCAACTCAAACACTTTATAAGCGCTGGGTCTGGTGTCTGTTCAGCTTCCAAACTGTTTGCTATTCTGATTTAAAAACAAGGGCCACCATGGCCCTAAATCGCTCACCTGGTACACCATGGTAAACTTGACCTATAGTGACCTAGATTATGACTGGACATGTATACCCACAATCAATATCTAGAGTGTAAACAAGATTTTCCAATGATTTGACCTAGTGACCTAGTTTTTGCGGACATGACCCATATTCAAACTCGACCTGGATATCAATGAGACAAACATTCTGACCAAATTTCATCAAGATCCAATGAGATTTGTAGCCTCTAGAGTGTTCACAAGGTTTTTCTATGATTTGACCTAGTGACCTAGTTTTTGACCAGACATGACCCATATTCAAACTCGACCTAGATATCAATGAGACAAACATTCTGACTAAGTTTCATCAAGATCCAATGACATTTGTAGCCTCAAGAGTGTTCACAAAGTTTTTGTATGATTTGATCTAGTGACCTAGTTTTTGACCTGACATGACCAATATTCAAACTTGACCTAGATATCAATGAGACAAACATTCTGACCAAGTTTCATCAAGATCCAATGAGATTTGTAGCCTCTAGAGTGTTCACAAAGTTTTTGTATGATTTGATCTAGTGACCTAGTTTTTGACCTGACATGACCAATATTCGAACTTGACCTAGATATCAATTAGACAAACATTCTGACCAAGTTTCATCAAGATCCAATGAGATTTGTAGACTCTAGAGTGTTCACAAGGTTTTTCTATGATTTGACCTAGTGACCTAGTTTTTGACCCGACATGACCCACATTCGAACTTGGCCTAGATCATTGTGATCAAGTTTCATGAAAATTGGATGATATTTGTAGCTGCTAGAGTGTTTACGAACCAATTGTGAACGGACAGACGACAGACATCCAGCGATCCTAAAAGCTCACCTTGTGCAGGTGAGCTAAAAACAGTAAATACTTTTCAATAAATTTTCTACATTTCTTCATTCTTTACATTTTATTGCACTGCATTTGGATTGTATTATCATTTAAATCATAAATGGGAAAGAATAACGTCTTCTCCTGTGTATAATTAGATTCTCAGTAATTTGAATCAGTCACAGAAATTCAGATACTTGGCTGTTATAATTTGCAACAAGTTGGCCCTTTAAACGCTGAAAACTTGAATTGTTCTTTGACACCATTTGCAAACTGTTAGAATCAAGATCAGAACCCACTTAATGTGATGCCTCATGAAGGACTCAAATGTATTTTACTTCAGATCCTGTTTCTGCAAATATCATTAAAGATACATGAACCAATTTCAGAACTTTAGCAGATGAGATTTAATGCTTTGCATACTAGCGGCAGATATATCCACCGCAGTGAGAGCCTTTGCAACAGTTTGGATCCAGATGAGACGCCGCATCATGCGGCGTCTCATCTGGATCCAAACTGTTTGCCATTCTGATCCTGAATTTAAAAGAAATTTTGAAAATGCTAATTTTAGAACAGTAGCAGACGACAAATGTTGCAGACGAAAAACTTTACCCAGCATGAAAGAGTTAAGCAGACGATAGTTACACAGTGTTGGAAGGTGTTAAGACATGGAATCAATACATGCAGCCAAGCCTTAATATAATACCATTTCTGCATGTTGCTTATAGCCTGTCTTCAGTGTCTAACCAATTCCCCCATAAATACAACTTTTTACCCCATTTATTTATTTCTCCACTGAAGAAAATAATTCAAATTTATAAAGTTATTCATATGTGAGATAAGAACTATTTTCTATATCCTAGCAGATGGTAGCTTAAAGCAGGCTGAAAGTAATGTATAATGTACCTTTCAATCTGCTTTAAGTGGTCATCTGTCTTTAAAACTAGAAACAGACCATGAAGTAATTGGTAAAGTATTTCTTTATTTAGTCAAAGAATCAAGATTTAAAGTATATAATGACAATGTGGGAACAAAATCTTTTCTGTTCCACTGAACATGTTCTTCCATTTTAATAAATATCAGTAGGTAATCATTTTTGCACAGGCATATCACAATGATCCACGTATGCCAGTCAGATCTTATCCTTTGTCAAAGACAACATGTACAGACTTCAGGGCTACAGATAAGAGTGTGTACAGTGGATAATCTGTTATTCTTTCCCGTTTAAACGCAAACGTACCCAAAGGCAAAGCACTAAAACGTAGAAAAGAACAACTTTAGGACAATTCTGATAATTCTTGTTTATCTTGGTGGCAAACAGTTTGGAGCCTGATCAGACGCCGGGTAACCCGGCGTCTGATCTGGCTCCAAACTGTTTGCACTGCAAATAATAGTTTTAGCGTAAACGCGTTTATTGGGAAAGAATAACAGATTCTCCACTGTACCTATTTCCAATATTAACTACATAAATGCCTCCACAATGTTCTATGTTGTGACTACTCATTAGCATCGTCGCAAAGTGACAGTTCCCATGAGTACTGGTAGTTGCATCTTTTTTCATAGGGTAAAGAATTAAAGAAGAGCAATGAAATTGCTTGAATTATATATATCCAAAAAACAAAGAAGTAAAAGTGAAACCACTTGGTAGTGAGACAACAGCCTTGATGGAAAAGCAATACCTTAGTTACACTGTCTCTCCTTTATTGTTGCAAGACAAAAACTGTAGTCACTCGAGAGGACAATGGCTACCTCTAAAGACAGACACCTGCCTAATACAGGACAAAAATAATGCAGAAACCTCTATACTTCTGTCCTGCATTAGACTGCAACCTATTATTATAAAGACTGAAAATTAATCTTAACCCTTTCCCCCCATGGAAGCGCCTTTTAGCGCATTCAATTTATTACTCCAATGAAGAAAATAGTTTCAATTCATATAGTCATGAACACATACCAGAAGAAATTTTTTCTATATCCTATTAGATGGTAGCTTAAAGCAGGCTGAAAGTAAAGCGGAATGCGCCTTAAGGCGCATTCTGCTTTACTTTCAACCAGCTTTAAGTGGTCACCTATCTTCAAAACTAGAAATAGGCTATGGGGTAAAGGATAAAGAGTGGTCCCTTACACAGATTTTACTGTTTTGCCGATGGAAATGATAGAAATAGAATAGTCCTGTAATGCCTTCCATACCTTCTTAAGACAGCAGAATGCCCTGTTTGAGAACAGTGATGATGTGAACTCTTTCTCCACACTGTGATAGAACCGGTTCTCAAGGATGCGCACCACAAAGATGGCATTACGATAGTGCATCCAGGCGATGTCATACTGAGCTTCCTTGAACAGGGTGTTGCCTTCCTCCTTCAAGTCTCGCATCAGACACAACAGGGCATCCTGTATATAGTACACAAAAACATATAATGTCACTAAATAATTTTAACCACTTAACCCATTGCCCCATAAATACGCCTTTTTACGCCTCTAATTATTTCATACACCGAAGAAAAAAATTCTAATTTGAACTATAATGAATATGCAACAAAAGAATATATATTCAATATTCTAATAGATGTAAGCTTAATGCAGGCTGAAAGTAAAGCAGAATGCGCTTTAAGGCGCATTCTGCTTTACTTTCAACCTGTTTTAAGTAGTCACCTATTTTCAAAATTAGAAACAGGCTATTGGGTAAAGGGTTAACTCCCATGATGTCAACTGTTTTAAACAAGAGGGCCATGGCCCTAAATTCGCTCACCTGAGGACATTGAAGTTTGTACCTAAGTTGACTGGGCAAGACAACATTTTAATATAGCTATAAATGGAGTTATCTTCCGGACAAGAAAACATGACAAAAGTGAATTTTGTTAACAAGCTTATGACCCTTATCCATGACACATCCTCTTATCAAGCTATTTCCATTTCCGGTAAATGATAATTATTTCACTAGCGTCAGCAGAACTGGAGTTATTTTCCTGACAATAAAATATGACAAAGGGGAAAAACAAAATATTGCTGCCCTTGTGCATGGCATTTTCTCTCATCAGTTTCTTTCCATACATAAAATTTCATTACAATAGCATCAGTAGAACTGGAGTTGACTTCTTGACAAGAAAATATGACAAAGGGAAATAACTAAACAAGAGGGCCATGGCCCTTAATTCGCTCACCTGAGGTCATTGTGCCTTAGCTTAATAGGCAAGACAACATTTTAATATAGCTGTAAATGGAATTATCTTCCAGACAAAAAAAACATGACAAATTGGAATAACTTAAAAAAATATTGTTGGCAGAGTTATGGCCCTTATCCATGACACTTCTTCTTATCAAGCTACATGTATTTCCATATGATTATTTATTGCGCACTCTGCTTTACTTTCAACCTGCTTTAAGTTATCATCTACTAAGATATAGATACTATTTCTTATATCTTACATGTTTATGACTATATAAAGTGGAATTATTTTCTTTAGAGGAGGAATAAATTAAAGGCGTAAAAAGGCATATGTATGGGGTAATGGGTTAACATCAGTAGAACTGGAGTTATCTCAAAGACAAGAAAATATGACACTGGGAAATATCTCAAAATTGACATTGACCTTTGTACGACATGACCCAAGTTATAAAGTTTCTAACTTTAACAAAGTTATGGCTAAGATTAAAGTTGTGGACTGACAGACAAACAAATGGACAAACAGACAAAAAAGCAGACAGACAAAAACAATATGCCCCCAACTGCAGGGCATAAATATATAGCAGACACCTCATCAGCTGACCAGCTGACCTGAGTTCAGTTATGTAACTCTGCCAGTAGGAAATTTGGCTAGGGTCTAACTCTTATTATGCTGAATTGCTGTCTGCTATACATATTTTGAATATTAAACATATGTATAAATATGGCAAAAGACATAATTACATAACTGTCAGTGGATCACTTCCAGACCCTGTTTCTCTAAGTATGAAACAGACTAAACCATTTATAAACTTTAGCAGACAACATGTTCAGCTAAGACCATCAGTTCAGTGGCTGAGGTCAAATACTGGGTAGTATGGTAGAATTAGCAACTACTCTGAAGGCTTACCCTTACCAGACTGAAATGATATCTGCTTAAAACCTACTGTATGCGAAAAGTGACAAAAAAAAGAATTTAGAGCATGTTCAGTTGGTAAATGAGTACCAATAGTTTGGATCCAAATTAGATGCAGCATTATGTTGCATCTGATCTGGATCCAAAATGTTTGCAAATATTGGCTATTTGCCCTTAGTATATTAAGAGTAACTCAGGTAAAATACAGTTCTGCTTTTGCTTCATCAAAAATACTGTAAAACCTGCCTAGAGCAGCACTTAAACTGCGCAGGGTGGCGTCAAGTGTGACCCTAGGGATTTCATTTTAACAAACTATAGAGTGATCGACCAGGAGATTCTACTGTAAAAATATCAAAGCTTAGGGCCTAGTAGTTTTTAGCAAGAAGATTTTTTAAAATTTTTTGCTTTTTTGCTTTTTCAAGCAGAGTTTTTGCTTTTTCTCTTTCATTTAGACAACTTCTGTAGAGAAGCATCCAAGGAACATCATGAGCAGTTTGAATCCGCCCTACAATCCCCGGGTTCAGAGGAGATGTCGTTTGAAGTAAAAGTGAACGGACAGACGTACTACGGACAATGAGCGGTCACAATAGCTCACCTTGAGCCTTCGGCTCAGGTGAGCTAAAAAACAATGATGTCAGAGTTATGGCCTTTGCAAATGGCACTTCCTCTCATTAGGCTCTTTCCAAATAGGCAATTTCATTTTACCCATTACCCCATAGCCTGTTTCTAGTTTTGAAAATAGGTGGCCACCTAAAGCAGATTGAAAGTAAAGCAGAATGGGTCTTAATGCACACTTTGCTTTACTTTCAAACTGCTTTAAGCTACCATCTACTAGGATATAGAAACTTATTTCGCATCTTACATTTTCATGACTGTTTAACCCTTTCCCCCATAGAAGCGCCTTTTAGCGCATTCAGTTTATTCTTGCTCTGAAGAAAATAGTTCCAATTTATACATTCATAAATATGTATAATACAATTTTTTTTTTCTATATTCTAGCAGATGATAGCTTAAAGCAGGCTGAAAGTAAAGCAGAATGCGCTTAAAGCGCATTCTGCTTTACTTTCAACCTGTTTTAAGTGGACACCTACATTCAATACTAGAGATATGCTATGGGGGAAAGGGTTAAAGGGGAATTATTTTCTTAAGTGGAGGAATAAATCAAAGGCCTAAAAATGCACATTTATGGGGTAATGGGTTAACAAACGTCAGTATTTATTCGGGGAAAGGGTTGAATCCTGGACAAGAAAAAATGACAAGACATGCAGATAACTGTGACAAAACCAATATTAAACATATGTATAAATATGGCATAAGACATAATTACATAACTGTCAGTGGATCACTTCCAGATCCTGTTTCTCTAAGTATGAAGCAGACTGAACCATTTCTAAACTTTAGCAGACAACATGTTCAGTTCTGTTAACCTGATCACTGAGGTCAAATATTATGCAAGAGTACCGTAGCATTAGCAGCACTGCTGCTGGGGGCTTACCCTTACCAGACTGAAATGATGTCTGCTAAATACCTTCTGTATGTGAAAAATGTACAAATTTTTTTTTTTAGAAAATGTTAAGTTGGTAAATGAGTGGCAAATAGTTTGGATCCAGATTAGATGCAGCATTATGTTGCATCTGATCTGGATCCAAACTGTTTGCAAATATTGGTTATTTGCCCATAGTATATTAAGGGTAACTCAGGTAAATACAGTTCTGCTTAAATCAAAAATACTGTCAAACCTGCCTAGAGCAGCACTTAAACTGTGCAGGGTGGTGTCAAATGTGACCCTCGGGATTTCATTTTAACAAACTATAAAGGGATCCACCAGGAGATTATACTGTACAAATATCAAAGCTTAGGGCCTAGTAGTTTTGGGCAAGAAGATTTTTTAAATTTTTTTGCTTTTTTGCTTTTTCAAGCAGAGTGTGCTTTTTTTCCTTTTTTTTTGAACAACTTCTGTAGAGAAGCATCCAAGGAACATCATGAGCAGTTTGAACTCTCCCTACAATCGGCGGGTTTCAGAGGAGATGTCGTTTGAAGTAAATGTGAACGGACAGACGTACTACGGACGGTGAGCGGTCACAATAGCTCACCTTGAGCCTTTGGCTCAGGTGAGCTAAAAAAGTGTTGCCTGCTTTATTTCTCTAATTTATATTTGAGTTGACTAAAGTAATATCATAATGAATGTCCTGATCAGATCCTGCAAGTGGCGTTTGATACGGATCCAAACTAATTCAAAACAACTATTGTTCTTTGGGTATCATGATGTACTTCATGTACTAAATACCGAGCTCAAGATTTAACCCTTTCCCCCATAGAAGTACCTTTTAGCACCTTTAATTAATTCTTCCACTAAAGAATATAGATTCAATTCCCTCAGTCATGAACATGTTCAATACGAAATATTTTCTATATCCTAGCAGATGGTAGCTTAAAGCAGGCACATTCTGCTTTACTTTCAACCTGCTTTCAATGGTCACCTGTCTTAAAATCTAGAAACAGGCTATGGAGTGATGGGTTAAAAATATTCTTCTTCATGTCTCAATCCAACTCTAAGGCTTGACTTCTCATTAGAGTTATTGTCTCAAAGAAACTATTCTAACAGGTTGTCATAACCTAGGGTTTACTGCTAACTTCAAGGTTCAAGTATAATATTAGAATATACGCCTCCCTTAACCCTTTCCCTAATAGAAGCACCTTTCACCGCATTTAATTTACTCCCCAACGGAAGAAAATGGTTCAAATTTATACAGCCATAAACGTATACCATAAGAAAATTTCAATATTGTCCATATCCTAGCAGGTGACAGCTTATAGCAGGCTGATAGTAAAGCAGAATGCGCCTTAAGGCGCATTCTGCTTTACTTTCAACCTGCTTTAAGTGATCACCTGACTTCATAATTAGAAACAGGCTATTAGGGTAAAGGGTTAAGTCATTCACCCCTCGATCTTCCAGTGGACAATTCCAGTTTCCAATTAGGTCTAGTCTAGTTTTAACTATAAAGGGTTTTTACTGTGTATTGCAAAATGACAAACAGTGCAGACCCATAACATAGGGCTCTTTTATGAGCCCTCTGATTAGGTTCTACACTGTTTGCGTAGGACAAGTGTAATGTTCACAGGTACACTTTTTGTAAAGATAAAGATAATACTTGTCAATAGGGCTGAATGAATTATTCTGGAGCTATGGTTTTAGTTTTCAGACATTTTTAGCTACATGTATATACATGTACAATATATTCTGCTAGGTAATAGATATGATTTCAGCAGTTGTTTAGAATAACTAATAATTTACAACAGACATAATTAGATGAATTATTGATCATCTGGCATTTCAGTCAATCAACTGGCCGACTTTCTGCCATCTAGCCTACAAAAATTAATCTGCTGGTAATCAGACCCTTTCAGTGTGTGAACCAAATTAACAGACATTTGCAAATATACTCAACAAAACAATTAAAGGGGCAAATATATTGGGTAGGCCCAATATATAAAAATATGTTCATACAATATATTTTTAACAGTTTCATGTAAATTTACATGTTAACTTCGTTGTAGAGTATAACTGTATATCGAAAAGTAGAAATATACATCGCAGTTCCCCTTCAAACACAACCACCCTAAAATTACCGTGTGCCAGACTAGGTGGGTGGGGTAACAAACAGCTTGACCAAGAGACCCATCTTTTAGGTTCTTCTCTTAAATTACAGCTAGTATCATATGTGTTCACCACGTGCATTAATCACTTCCTTGCATCTACATGGAAATCGGAGAATAAGCTTAAAGATGTATGCAATGGACATTATGCGCCATTCTTCAATAAACATGTCTGTTAGCCTCTAAGGTGACGATCTCGACCGGATATCCGGCGTTGCCGCATGTCCTAAGCATCCTCAATGTGACTGAAGTGTGTTGACCTTGCTGGCTAGTCCATCTGCCCTATGCCTTCGTGTTCCAAGTAATGGTCTACCATACGTGCTCGGTACGGACGAGCTTTGTCGTCTGTCGGGATGAAGCCTGAACCCAAAGCTCCAGCTTCAGCGCGCGCGATAGCGTCTAGGGTCTCGTCCCTGTACCCCAAACTAGTCAGAGTCCAGTTCCTAATGACGTAAAGGTCCGTGCAACCGTTGTAGAATATGCCCACCCATAGGAGCCCTGACCCCTTTCTGAGTCCGTCATGCTCTGCCACATAACAGTCGAAGAAACATTCGTTTCGCTGTCTTTACATTCGTCTGCAGTCGTCATTTAAATACAAAATGAAATTTGACACACTAGTCCACAATTCGTTGCGAAAACGTAAACGTTCAAATGGCATGATTACTGGCAAAACGCTAGATGACGTTTTCGGTGGTGTGGGGTCAAGGCCGGTCACACGACAGGTCTTCTAGCCCATAGGTTTGCAGCATAAAGTCTATTCCCGACGATCTGAACAGAAATTCTGTAACCACACGTCTGTTTATAAACACTATTAAGCGTAACGAGGGAATTGAGCCTTTGACGTCATGACATAAGTGACAACATCGGTCCTTTACTTCAAATATGACCTGCAAACGACCTTGACCTCATCTCCAATTAACCATCCCAGTGTCCAGGTACAACTACCACAACATGTCGACGACACCCTTACTAACGTTAAACTCCATCGCAACATGACGTTGGAAAAGGACACATGACGTCTTTAGGGGCATAGTTTTCAAATTGTGTACCAATATGCAATCTAATTATGCTTAAGATACAAATATGCACTCGATATAATGAAAACAGCTATAAACTAAACGTTGAAGAATAGGCAGACACATCGTGCAAAAATCCAGTGGACGTTAAAAACCGTGTTTTTGATACTTTACCGCTTCAATTCATTAAACCATGACCATTTTTGCACAAAGTGACGTTTGTTTCTTAATTTTTTTATTTTAAAGCATCTAAACACGCATTCACTCTTTTAACTTGAAAATGTTTCCATTTTTTAAAATGATATATGAACGTATACCTTTGCCCCTTTAATTAATTTGTTGAGTATAGTTTGAATCTGGGTCAGATGTTAAGTATCTCAGTGTTTGATCTGGATCCAAACTGTTCTTCCCAATCTTTTAAATATGCAAAGAATGATTGATAAGTAAGAGCCTATCTAAGAATAAAGATCAGTTTAAGGGATAAAGGAGGTGGCTGCCTTACCCATTACCCCATAAAGTTGCCTTTTTACGCCATTGATTTATTGCTTCACTGCAGAAAATAGTTCCAATTCATATAGTCATAAATATTTTTCAGGGTTACAGATGAGGTTCTGATGCAATGGGGTATTTACTCCTTGACATTTTACAAAATTGAGTATTTGCAATTTTGATTGGGTATTGGCGATTTTTGTAAATGGGTATTATTCATATGTTGATAAGGTTTTCAGATATTTCTTTGCTTTTTGCTACATTTCTTTGCTTTTTGTTACTCCTAATTGTGAAAAATAATTGCTTTTTCCACAATTTCAATTGGGTAAATACCCCAATATGCGCCTTATCTGTAAACCCTGTTTTTTCTATATTTTAGAAGATGCTAGGTTAAAGAAGGCTGAAAGTAAAACAGAATGCTTTCAAAGTTTACTTTCAACCTGCTTTAAGTGGTCACCTATTTTCAAAACTAGAAACAGGCTATGGAGTAATGGGTTTAATAATTTGAGTCCACCCACCATTATACTGCCATCACCATTTGGACAAAATTAAAAGGCAATCAAAAGCATTTCACCAACACGTAGTATACACACCAAAATTTAGGTTTTAGTTTTTATACCTATGTGGACATTGAACAAAGACAAAGATAAACATGGCATTGCAGACAATAGGAATACCCTCAGTTCTATCTATAATAAATATGACCTAGTTTTTTACCGCAAAGGGTCAAAACGCAACTCCTACAAGGAGGGCCCCAGATAAGGGGAGTATTGCAAAAACTAAAACCTTTATTTCTGCTTTTAACCCTATGGTGCTATATGAGTGAAAAAATGTTTGATTTTTTTTCTTCAGATTACTCCCTTTTATCTCGAGCCCTGCCTACAAGAGATGTCTGTGCTGTTTGTGAACAGGTGTGAAGGAGCGGTGAGGTAAACATACCTGTCAAGTTCCATTCATAATATCAACGACCTACTTTTTTATTGCAGAGGATCAAAATGAAAATAAGAAGTGATGTTTGTGTGTAATTTGATGACAATAAGATAAGATATAAAGTCTGTACAGCAGTGATGGCGTTGGGGATATAGAGGATCTTGTATGAGTGCTCATTATTTATCATTTTTAATAAACAAGTTGACTGAAATAATATGATGCGAGCCTTGGCGAACATCATATTCATTTAAGTCAACGAGTTTATTAAAATGATACATAATGAGCACGAATGTGAGATTATAGCACCTATTAAATTGATTGAAGCCGTAGTTTGTAGACACTCAGCTATATATGGATTTTCCACCCAAACGTTACGTTGTTTACGTTAAGGTTGTCGCAAATGACGTCATTTGGCGTCCCGCTACATGCAGCGCTTGTTGACGAACAGGCTCGGCCGGAGCCCAAAAAACGATATTCCACTAGTGGATTACTATATTTACATAATGGCTTTATGCAACTCCCAGACGACAGATTATGTGATAAATGCACATATTAAGGTACTTCGCAGGTGCGCTTAGTTTCCATACAAGGTGTTATGAAACTTTTCATGAAGAATGATAATAGCCTAAGAAACAATGTTTGAAAATATAGGCAAAATTTATCGTGTGGTTTGTCTTTAAGGTCTCTTTTTCTGATAAAACCTGGAATATTGATGCTTTTATTTTTCTCAAAGATGAATAAAGCTAATGACTATAAGTCTCACCCAATGAGTAGTCCACAACATTCATTACAAGGGCCACTATGGCCCTAAATCGCTCACCTGGTACACCATGGCAAACTTGACCCTATAGTGACCTAGATTATGACAGGCCATGACCCACAATCAACCTCTAGAATGTAAACAAGATTTTCCTATGATTTGACCTAGTTTTTTAACGGACACAATCCATATTTGATTTTGACCTAGATCTGATGTGGGCAAAAATTCTGACAATAGTTCATGCAGATCTAGTGAGATTTGTAGCTTCCAAAAGGTTAACACTGTTTTTCTTTGATTTGACCTAGTGACCTAGTTTTCAACCAGACATCATTCAAAATTAACTGAGCTAGATATCAATGTGGCAATCATGTTGAGCAAATTTCATTAAAATCCAATGAGAGTTGAAGCATCTAGAGTGTTAACAAGTTTCCCCTATGATTTGACCTAGTGACCTAGTTTTTTACTCTAAATGACCCATATTCAAACTTGACCTTGGTATCAATTTAGCAAACATTCTGACCAAAGTGCATAAAGATCAGATGAAATTTATAGCCTCAAGAGTGTTAACAAGGTTTTTCTATGATTTCACCTAGTGACCTACTTTTTGACCGGACATGACCCATATTCAAACTTGACCTAGATATCAATAAGACAAACATGCTGACCAAGTGTCATCAAGATCCAATGAGATTTGAAGCCTCTAGAGTGTTAACAAGGTTTTTCTATGATTTAACCTAGTGACCTAGTTTTTGACCGGACATAACATATATTCGAACTTGACCTTGGTATCAATTAAGCAAACATTCTGACCAAGTTTCATCAAGATCAAATGAGATTTGTAGCCTCTAGAGTGTTAACAAGGTTTTTCTATGATTTGACCTAGTGACCTAGTTTTTGACCGGACATGACCCATATTCGAACTTGACCTAGATATCAATGAGACAAACATTCTGACCAAGTTTCATCAAGATCCAATGAGATTTGTAGCCTCTAGAGTGTTAACAAGGTTTTTCTATGATTTGACCTAGTGACCTAGTTTTTGACCGGACATGACCCACATTCAAACTTGACCTAGATATCATTGAGATAAACATTCTGATCAAGTTTCATCAAGATCCAATGAGATTTGTAGCCTCTAGAGTGTTAACAAGGTTTTTCAATGATTTGACCTAGTGACCTAGTTTTGACCAGACATGACCTACATTCGAACTTGGCCTAGATTTCTACTAGACAAACATTGTGATCAAGTTTCATGAAGATTGGATGATATTTGTAGCTGCTAGAGTGTTAACGAACCAATTGTGGACGGACGGACGACGGACATCCAGCGATCCTAAAAGCTCACCTTGGCACTTCGTGCCAGGTGAGCTAACAAGAAAAGCTAAACACATTTTGAATAAAGGTGTTCAGAAAGATGTTATCAGCTATTTAAATTTTGCAAAATGCTAAAAAATTAAATTACAAACAAGAGCCCCATGGGGCATATGTCGCTCACCTGAGAATAGCTGTACATCAAAATGGAGATAATGATTTATGTCCAGGATGGGGTCATTTTTTACCCGAGGGGCATAATTTGAACAATCTTGATAGAGGACCTGTAGATGATGCTATGTTCCAAATATCTAAGATCAGGGTACTAGGGTTCTAGACAAGAAGATTTTTTTTAAGTTTCCATTGAAAAAATCTATTTTTAGCTCCTGTGACCTACATATGCAACAGACTGGAACCATTTGAACAAAATAGATAAAGGACATCTAGAAGTAACACCATGCTGAATATCAAAGCTCTGGCTATATTAGCTTCAGAAAAGAAGACGTTTGAAAACTGTGACCCCCGGAGTGGGGCTAATTTTGACCCCAGGGGCATAATTTGTACAAACTTGATAGAGGACCTGTAGATGATATGCAATCGACCAGAACCATTTGAACCTTATTGGTATAGGACATCTAAAAGTGTCACCATGCCAGATATCAAAGCTCTGGCCATATTAGTTTCAGAGGAGAAGACGTTTGAAAATTTCACTATATAACTCTATGTTAAACTGTGACCCCCCCGGGCGGGGCCAATTTTGACCCCATGGGGCATAGTTTGTAGTTTGATAGAGGACCTGTAGATGATGCTATGTGACAAATGTCTAAGATCTGGCCCTTGTAGTTTCAGACAAGAAGATTTTTTAAGATTTCCTTATTTTTTCACTTGGTTGCCATGGCAACCAGAGTTCTACATTGTTTTTAATTCTTTGAACAATTTTGAAAGAACTTGACCCAAGGAACATTCGTGTAAACTTTGGTTGAAATCTTTTCAGCGGTATATGAGGAGATGTCATTTGAAGCAATTGTTAAAGACAACAATGACTGTATAAAGTGAAATTATTTTCTTCTGTGGAAGAATACATTAAAGACATAAAAAGGAATATGTATGGGTTAATAGGTTAATAAATATCATTATTTACATTTTCTAAATATAAGAAACTATATGTCAATGAGTGGCAAATAGTTTGGATCCAGATTAGATGCAGCATTATGTGGCATCTGACCTGGATCCATACTGTTTATGGCCAAGAATTAATTGTGGACTGATAGACAGAAAGATAAACAAACAAACAAAACATAAACAAACAAACAGACAGACCAAAAGTAATATGCCTCGACTAAGTTGTGCTTGAGCATAAAATAGCAGACATCACTATCATTTCTGTTATGTATCTCAGTGACCTGAGTTCAGAGCTAGCTATGGGTCAGTTATGCAATAGGAGAAGGTCTCAGAGAGAAATGACTATTATCATGCTGAACTGTTGTCTGCTCCAAATGTTTGTATGTGAAATATGTAAAAAATAATAACTTATATTTTCTAAATATAAGAAAATATGTAAATGAGTGGCAAATAGTTTAGATCCAGATTAGATGCAGCAATTTTTTTATAAGGGTAGCTTCTTAGCCTGGAAGATACAATGGGTCTGTATAAAAACGGATCATTAGAGAGTTTTTACTGTCAGACCTGCATCAAAAAGCACTGATATGGCCAGGGTTGAGTCAAATTTGACCCTAGGGTTTTGATTTTTTACAATTTTGAAAGTGATTTAGTAGAAGATACTATTCATGCAATATCTAAGGTGTGGGAACAGTGGTTTTTTACAAAAAACTTGTTTAAAGTTTTTCACTTTTTTTAATAAATTTCAATAAGTAGTCCACCAATGAATTTTATTTTAACAATTTCTGTAGAGAAGCATCCAAGGAACACCGTCAGCAATTTAGTTTTTCCCTCAAACTCGCGGTTTCAGAGGAGATGTCGCTTGAAGTAAATTTGAACGGACGGACAGACGGACGTACGGACGGCGGGCGATCACAACAGCTCACCTTGAGCCTTCGGCTCAGGTGAGCTAAAAACTGACTCATTCAATGTATATATTTTTCATTTTATTCACAAATATATGGTTGACGCAATAGTTAGTCTGAAAAAATTAGAAAATATTAGTCAGGATTTTTTGTAATAACAGATTTTCGTATTAAAATGCATTATTATTTATTCATGGACTTGCATACAAGGTTAATTATATTGTTTAAATATAATAATAATGGGCAATATCGATAATACATATATACCGATTTTATTGACTCGTAAGTCATTAAACTAAAACGTACATGTAAGTGGACATATAATTGGACCGTATATAACATCAATAATTCTAATCAACGAAGACTACACATAACATGTCCCTTGATCACTGCGTTATGGATTGACAAGTCAATATATCGGACACTTAAAAAAATATTTGGATCGGATGGGTCTCGAACCTATGGCCTTTGAATTGCTAGTCAATCACTCTACTGACTGCGCTATGAAGGATTATACTAAATTGTATCAACATTTCCTTTACATAAATTTTCTAGTATAAGCATGTACGGAAAAGGTCTATGTCGTTAAGACACATATCCGCTCGCCCGCAAGACCGACTTCCGTATGCGAAAGACCTTAACATAATATATACAGGCAGATCCCTTTATACACCCAAGTTCTAGATAATATGCTATAAAATTATTCACCTTATTAACTTTTGGCTCTCTGTCATTCCTGAAAAAGACGCGAAAACATAAAAAAAATTAAAGCAAAAGAAGACAAAACCAAAACATGTATACAACTTTGGTACTGTTTAATATAGCATTCAGTTACAGTGGAGAAGATATTATTGTTTCCCCACTGAAAAGAAATTAAACGCAAACGCTATGTAATTTAACCCATTACCCCATAAATACACCTTTTTACACCTTTTATTTATTCCTCCACTGAAGAAAATAGTTCCACATTATACAGTCATGAATATGTAGCATAAGAAATATTTTCTTTATTGAAGCAGATGGTAGCTTAAATGTGCCTTAAAGGCAGTATGTAGCTGTCAAGAAGCCAAAATCACGCATTTTTTAAACCTGAAAATTCAGGCACATACATAATCTAAACATATAAAAAGAAGTACACCACAATGATTATGGAGGCAAGAAATTTTACAAACCCATGAATTTGGTGGAAAGATGTCGATTTTTAAATCGGTTTGTTGACATCCGATCAACAAAGGAGATTTTCCGAGTTTGTTTGGCTTGCGCCCGGTGTAGATGTTTTCATAGCTCAATATTAGTGTTTTCTTCTGACTTGACAGATTTATTTTTAGATTGGAACATTCTAAAACTTTAAAAGGAATGAGTATTCCCTACATCTAGCAAGAGACATTGATAGCTGTATTTATTGTGTGCAGTATACAGCAGAGAATACATTTTTCTTTCCCATTTAAACGCAAAAGCAATGCACTAAACTGTGGAAATTTACTTTCAGAAGTTTTAATTTTTATTTTTTAATCTGAGTAGCAAATAGGTTGGAGCCTGATCAAACGCCGGGTTACCCGGCGTCTGACCTGGCTCGAATCTGTTTGCAATGGAAATAATAGTTTTGCGTTTATTGGGAAAGAATAAAATATCATTTAAGTTAGCGCAGCGGTCTTGTGCTGCACGGGAACCATACTTATCTCAAGTAGGAAAGTGTACGATGATGTAGTCGATGTTACCTTGCTTACAGTGGAGAAAATGTTATTCTTTCCCAATAAACGCGTTGACGTTAAAACCATGATTTCAATTGCAAACAGTTTAGAGCAGATCAAACGCCGGGTAACCCGGCGTCTGATCAGGCACCAAATTGTTTGCCACTCAGACTAACATGAATGGTCAGAACTGTCTAAAGGTTGTCGTTTTATGCGTTTTATTGCGATGCATTTGCGCTTTGTTTGCGTCAAATGGGAAAGAATAACGTTTTCTCCACTGTTACCTTTTTACCATTATTAACTATTCTGTTCTAAAACTAACTCAGACAAGTCAGAAGAATCGGATCGATCATGTGACTCTTATTCGACCATGCGGAAATTCTTGGAAGCCGATACGAAGATTTGTTATGTAAACAAAGAGCTTATTTTTCCAACCATCTCGATAAGAAATCGGCACCTTTATGTATGATTCTTAAAGAAAGGGGGGCATATGTCAGGCATCTGACATCCGTTTTCGCTTAGTTTCAATACATAAAAAATGTACATATATAAGAAAGTGTGCTTTTTAAACATCCATTTGGGCGGTATTATCACTTTAAGGCACATTATGCTTTACTTTCAACCTGCTTTAGGTGGTCACATCTCTTCGAAACTGGAAACAGGCCATGGGATAATGGGTTAAGCTGCATTTGCATCAAAAACTGGCAAAAAATGTAGAAAATGACAGCTTAATGAAAGTTCTGACAATTTATATATTTATCTGAGTGGCAAACTGTTTGGAGCATGTTTGCAATGGAAAAATTTGTTTTAGCACAAACACAAAGACAGGTGGCAGAAGCATGCTGGATACATGTAATCCAAATACCCATGACCTGCATTTCTCTGTCATCTTAACCCTTTTACATACTCATTTTTACGCCTTTAATTTATCGTACCACAGAAGAAAAGATTCCTAATTTATGTAGTCATGAATTATACCATTAAAACTATTTTCCATATTCTAGCAGATGAAAGCTAAATATTTAATTTGTACTTTGGGCAATGAAAGAAAGGGTTAAATAATTGTGAAAACTTACACAAGAAGGTCCCAGTGTGGTTTAATCCTTTCTTTTCGGTCTTCTCTTTTCCGCATCTCATCAAAATCTGGAGGGACATCCCTAGCATAGACCTGTTCCCAGGGTGGATCCATGGTGTTACTGTAGTATCTGTAACAACAAAACAGTAACCAGAACGGGTAACCAAAGATTACAAAGCTCACCTCCTGCAAGGAACAGACTTTAACGCGAAACCTTAACGTTGACCCTAGAGGTCAGTGTTACCAAACTGCTGTGCATCATGGTCTACTCATTGAGGGGCATCAGCATATGAAGTTTCGTGACCATAGATGTAATCGTTTGCTCAGTAGACTTTAACGCACAACCTTAATGTTGACCCTAGAGGCTAGAAGTCAAGGTCAGTTAGGTCATAGGTCAACATCACTAATCTCACACAGTGATGCATCGTGGTCTACTTATAAAGGCCCATCAGCATATTAAGTTTCGTGACTGTAGGTGCAGTCATTTCCTCAGAACAGACTTTAAAGCAAAACCTTAAAGTTGACCCTCGAGGTCAAGGTCAAAAGTTAAGGTCACCAACGTGCATTGCATCCTAGTCTACTCATTAAGACACATCAGCATATTAAGTTTTATGAGTGACTGTAGGTGCAGTCATTTACTCAGATCAGACTTTAACCCAAAACCTTTACATTGACCCTAAAGGTCAAGGCCACCAAACTGCAGTGCATATTGGTCTACTCTTCGAGGCGCATCAGCATATGAAGTTTAGTGACAATAAGTGCAGTCGTTTGTTCAGTACAGACTTTAACCTAAAACTTAACATTGAGGCTAGCCGTCAATGTCAAAGTCACCAAACTGTGGTGCATTGTGGTCTACTCATTAAGGCACATCAGCTTATGAAGTTTCGTGACCGTAGGTGCAGTTGTTTGCTCATTTAATGATATCCAAGTCCTGGACGCCGATTATAGCATAAGCCCACTGAAGGTGCAGTCATTTGCTCAGAACAGACTTTTAACACAAAATCTGAATGTTGAAACTAGAGGTCAAAGTCAAAGGTCAAAGTCACCAAACTGCGGTGCATTGTGGTCTACTCATTGAGGCGCATTATCATATGAATGTTTGTGACTGTAGGTGAAGTGGTTTGCTCAGAACAGTCTTTGACGCAAAACCTTAAAGAGACTCGCAACCAGATATAGCATTAAAAATAGTAATTTGTAAATATGTGACAAACGCTTATATAAACGGGTAAGAATTAGTTTAGAATAAGAAATTCTGTTTAAACAAGAGACCCAGAGGGTCACATTTCGCTCACCTGAGGACACTGTACCATAGAATCTGACTGGGCAAGACAACATTTTGATATAGCTATGACCCAGGTGCCATAATTTGATCTTGGTAGAGGACCACAATGCGAAGCTACATGTCAGATATTAATGATCTGGGCCTTACGGTTAAAGAGAAGAAGATTTTTAAAGGTTTTCCTATAAAAACTGATAAGCCCCTGGGTGGGGCCAATTTTGGCCCGGGTGTCATAATTTGAGAACACACTTGGTAGAGAACCACAAGGCAAAGCTATATGTCAAATATTAAGAATCTGGGCCTTACAGTTTCAGAGTAGAAGATTTTTAAAGGTTTTCCTATATAAGTCTATGTAAAACTGATAAGCCCCGGGGCGGAGCCAAATTTGATCAAGGGGTCATAATTTGAACAATCTTGGTAGAGTACCATAGGGCAAAGCTACATGTAAAATATTAATGATCTTGGCCTTATGGTTTCAGAGAAGAATATTTTTAAAAGTTTTCCTATGAAAAACTAATAGGCCCGAGGGCGTGGCAATTTTTGGCCCGGGGGTCATAATTTGAACAATCTTGGTAGATGACCACAAGGCAAAGCTATATGTCAAATATTAAAGATCTAGGCCATACAGTTTAAGAGCAGAAGATTTTTAAAGGTTTTCCTATATTAGTCTATGTAAAACTGATAAGCCCCGGGGCGGGCCAATTTCGACCCAGGGGTCATAATTTGAACAACTTTGGTAGAGGACTATAAGGATAAGCTACATGTCAAATATAAATGATCTAGGCCTTACAGTTTCAGAGAAGAAGATTTTTAAAGGTTTTCCTATGAAAAACTAATAAGCCCGAGGGCAGGGCCATTTTTGGCCCGGGGGTCATAATTTGAACAATCTTGGTAGATGACCACAAGGCAAAGCTATATGTCAAATATTAAAGATCTGGGCCTTACAGTTTCAGAGAAAAAGATTTTTAAAGGTTTTCCTATATAAGTCTATGTAAAACTGATAAGCCCCGGGGCGGGGCCAATTTTGACCCGGGGGTCATAATTTGAACAACTTTGGTAGAGGACTATAAGGTAAAGATACGTGTCAAATATAAATGATCTGGGCCTAACGGTTTCAGAGAAGAAGATTTTTAAAGGTTTTCCTATGAAAAACTGACAAGCCCGAGGGTGTGGCAATTTTTCGGTCCGGGGTCATAATTTGAACAATCTTGGTAGAGGACCACAAGGCAAAGCTATATGTCAAATATTAAAGATCTGGGCCTTTCAGTTTCAGATAAGAAGATTTTTAAAGGTTTTCCTATATAAGTCTATGTAAAACTGATAAGCCCCGGGGCGGGGCCATTTTTGACCGGGGGTCATAATTTGAACAATCTTGGTAGAGGACCATGAGGCAAAGCTACATGTCAAATATTAATGATCTGGGCCTTACAGTTTCAGAGAAGAAGATTTTTTAAGGTTTTCCTATATAATTCAATGTAAAACTGCCATTTTGGCCCGGGGTCATAATTTGAACAATCTTGGAAGAATACCATGAGGCAAAGCTACATGTCAAATATTAATGATTTGGGCCTTACGGTTTCAGAGAAGAAGATTTTTAAAGGTTTTCCTAAGAAAAACTGATAAGTCCCAGGGCGGGGCCATTTTTGGCCCGGGGTCATAATTTGAACAATCTTGGTAGAATACCATTAGCGGGCCTTAGGTCATGATACATACCAAATATCAAAGGTCTGGGCCTTTCAGTTTTTTATCTTCCGGACAAGAAAACATGACAAAAGTGAATTTTGTTGCCAAGCTTATGACCCTTATCCATGACACATCCTCTTATCAAGCTATTTCCATTTCCGGTAAATGATAATTATTTCACTAGCGTCAGCAAAACTGGAGTTATTTTCCTGACAATAAAATATGACAAAGGGGAAAACAAAATATTGCTGCCCTTATTCATGGCATTTTCTCTCATCAGTTTCTTTCCATACATAAAATTTCATTACAATAGCATCAGTAGAACTGGAGTTGTCTTCTTGACAAGAAAATATGACAAAGGGAAATAACTAAAAAAACAATGATGTCAGAGTTATGGCCTTTGCAAATGGCACTTCCTCTCATTAGGCTCTTTCCAAATAGGCAATTTCATTTTACCCATTACCCCATAGCCTGTTTCTAGTTTTGAAAATAGGTGGCCACCTAAAGCAGGTTGAAAGTAAAGCAGAATGGGTCTTAATGCACACTTTGCTTTACTTTCAAACTGCTTTAAGCTACCATCTACTAGGATATAGAAACTTATTTCACATCTTACATTTTCATGACTGTTTAACCCTTTCCCCCATAGAAGCGCCTTTTAGCGCATTCAGTTTATTCTTGCTCTGAAGAAAATAGTTCCAATTTATACATTCATAAATATGTATAATACAAAATATTTTCTATATTCTAGCAGATGATAGCTTAAAGCAGACTGAAAGTAAAGCAGAATGCGCTTAAAGCGCATTCTGCTTTACTTTCAACCTGTTTTAAGTGGACACCTACATTCAATACTAGAGATATGCTATGGGGGAAAGGGTTAAAGGGGAATTATTTTCTTAAGTAGAGGAATAAATCAAAGGCCTAAAAATGCACATTTATGGGGTAATGGGTTAACAAACGTCAGTATTTATTGGGGGAAAGGGTTGAATCCTGGACAAGAAAAAATGGCAAAACATGCAGATAACTGTGACAAAACCAATATTAATAATATGTATAAATACAATTTAAATATGGCATAAGACATAATTACATAACTGTCAGTGGATCACTTCCAGATCCTGTTTCTCTAAGTATGAAGAAGACTGAACCATTTCTAAACTTTAGCAGACAACATGTTCAGTTCTGTTGGCCTGATCACTGAGGTCAACTATTATGCAAGAGTACTGTAGCATTAGCAGCACTGCTGCTGGTGGCTTACCCTTACCAGACTGAAATGATGTCTGCTAAATACCTTCTGTGTGTAAAAAATGTACTTTTTTTTTTTTAGAAAATGTTAAGTTGGTAAATGAGTGGCAAATAGTTTGGATCCAGATTAGATGCAGCATTATGTTGCATCTGATCTGGATCCAAACTGTTTGCAAATATTGGTTATTTGCCCATAGTATATTAAGGGTAACTCAGGTAAATACAGTTCTGCCTAAATCAACGAGAGCACCGCAAACGGGTGCTGGACGCTCGACTTTCATATACTTGAGACGGCTATATTTTTCAAACTTAAAGAATGTGTATGGGTGTTTAATGCCCTATTGATCATAGAAGTTTGTAAGCAACAACAACTTAAACATACTTGGACAGTCTACATTCCACTTAAAGTAAACTATAAGTCAAAAGAAGGACAATATCTTTGCCTGCTTTACCTGCCTTGTTGTAATGCGTTGCCCTTTTGAAACTAAACAAGTATTCAAATATATTGGAAGTTTGAAATTAATAACTTTCTACGGTTACTGAATAATTTCATATACAAATTCTTAGTCAAACAAGGGCAATAACTCTGCAATGACAAGCCCATGGTTATCTGCTGTGTTGAAAGGTGATGCCCTTTTAAAACTGAACAAGCATTAAAAGTTTCAAGTTAATACCTATGGTAATTATTGAGAAATTTCAATTTACAAGTTTTATGTAAATAAAAACAAGGGCAATTACTCTGGAAAGGCAAATCCCCGGTCACCTTTCTTGTTTGAATGAGTTGCCCTTTTGTTATAACACAAGTATTTAAAGTTTCAAGTTAAAACCTTTGACAGTTATTAAGATATTTCAATTTACAAGTTTTAAGTAAATAAATCAAGGGCAATTACTCTGGAATCACAAATCACAGAGTAACCTACCTTGTTGTAATGAGTTGTCCTTTTGATACTTACAAGGTATTTAAAGTTTCAAGTTAATATCTTTCATAGTTATTTAGATATGTTAATTTACAATTTTTAAGTAAAATAAAACATGGGCCATAACTCTGTAATGACAAATCCCTGGATTACCTGCCTTGTTGTAATGAGTTGCCCTTTTGATACTAAACAAGTATTCAAAATTTCAAATGGATACCTTTGATAGTTATTGAGATATGTTAATTTATATTTTTTAAGTAAATAAAACAGGGGCGATAACTCTGGAATGGCAAATCCTAGGGTTACCTGCCTTGTTGTAATGAGTTGCTCTTTTGATACTTAATAACTATTCAAAGTTTCAAATGGATACCCCTGATAGTTATTGAGATATGTTAATTTATAATATTTAAGTAAATAAAACAAGGGCAATAACTCTGAAATGACAAATCACAGGGTTACCTGCCTTGTTGTAATGAGTTGCCCTTTTGATACTTAACAACTATTCAAAGTTTCAAATGGATACCTTTGATAGTTATTGAGATATGTTAATTTATAATTTTTAAGTAAATAAAACAAGGGCAATAACTCTAAAATGACAAATCCCAGGGTTACCTGTCTTGTTGTAATGAGTTGCCCTTTTAATACTGAACAACTATTCCAAGTTTCAAATGGATACCTTTGATAGTTATTGAGAAATGGACTCTTACAAAAACCTTAAGCAAAAAACTTAACCGACGCAGACGCTGACGCTGACGCTGACGCAGACGCAGACGCAGACGACAGGGTGACGACAATAGCTCGACTTTTTGAAAAAGTCGAGCTAAAAATACTGTAAAACCTGCCTAGAGCAGCACTTAAACTGTGCAGGGTGGTGTCAAATGTGACCCTAGGGATTTCATTTTAACAAACTATAGAGGGATCCACCAGGAGATTCTACTGTACAAATATCAAAGCTTAGGGCCTAGTAGTTTTGGGCAAGAAGATTTTTTAAAGATTTTTGCTTTTGCAAGCAGAGTTTGTGCTTTTTTTCCTTTTTTTTGAACAACTTCTGTAGAGAAGCATCCAAGGAACATCATGAGCAGTTTGAACTCTCCCTACAATCGGCGGGTTTCAGAGGAGATGTCGTTTGAAGTAAATGTGAACGGACAGACGGACAGACGTACTACGGACGGTGAGCGGTCACAATAGCTCACCTTGAGCCTTTGGCTCAGGTGAGCTAAAAATGCATTTCAATAAAAAAAAAATTGAGCTCTGGTGGGAATCTAACCCATGACCCGGCATGGGCGTACATAAGTCAAAATGAGAACTCCGCTTGACCCACGGGCCACGGAACTTAATAATTCATACATCTGGGATCGATTTAATGTATTTCAATGGGAAGCGATGAAGAGTACCGGTACATACAACTGCATAATTCGGCCCGGGTTTATGTCTTAGCCCGTGATCAATTTCTATAGCAACTGTAGATGCTATGGATAAAACGATGAAAAATAGACTGGTCATATTTTTCCAATGCCAGATGCACAATAATGCTACCCTTTTGGTTATATTTGAGTATTTTCTTTTATTTTTGCAAATGCACCATCTGGTTGTGAGTCGCTTTAATGTTAACCCTAGAGGTCAAGCTCAAAGGTCAAGGTCACCAAACTGCGATGCATCTTGGTCTACTCATTTAGGCGCATCAGCAAATGAACTTTTATGACCGAAGGTGAAGAACAGATTTTAACGCGTAACTTTAACGTTGACCCTTAGCCTAGAGGTCAAGGTCACCAAACTGTGATGCATCATGGTCTAATCATTGAGGCACATCAGCATATAAAGTTTTGTGACCGTAGTTGCAGTTGTTTGCTCATTTAATGATATCCAAGTCCTGGACGCCGATTATAGCATAAGCCCCCCCCCCTCACTTCGCGGATTTGCGCAAAATATAGTTTTATAATCAGCTAAATTATTGTTATCAACTAATAATGATTATCAGTTTACGTAAACGAACACATGCACGTCTGAACACATGGAATGACAGGGGTAAAACAGTATGCCCACTACCCTGCTGACTTATCGTCACAGGACCGTCCTATACATGTTTATCACATCTTTCACAAAACTGATTGACCCCTCTTTTGGGGTGCTCCCCCAAGAAAATTTCAAAATTCAGGATTGAAAATAGTAAATTTTGAGGCCTCCAATTACAAAATTCTCTGACTTTTCCCTGACTTTCACTAAAACACCAATTTCCCTGACCACTTTCAAAAGTCCCTGACTTTCCCTGACCTTGAAAAAAAATCACTTTTCCCTGACCCATGGGAACCCTGTATGATACCCTCAATTTCAAAAACTTCTTCAATCATAGATAAAAAAAAGCTTTAAAAACCTATTCCTAATTGCTGACAGGTGACTGTCAAAAGCAGAAAGCTGCTTCAAGTAATTTCTGCTTTACTTTCAACCTGCTTTAAAAGCAGCTAGTACCTATCTAAAACACTAATTCAATAACACCTGCCTTAAACATTGCATTATATATCCCCTTTAAAAAGGCCCTGCAGCCATCCCTATACATGTTGAGAAAAGACACTTCCTGACCAAATCCATCATAACACCTGCCTTTAATTTGAGTTTACAAGAGAAACATACTCAGTGCCTACTTAAGCTCTCGCCATATATTATTTAACCCTCTGTCAACTACCGGTATATTGGAAAGGCTACAGGATTGACAGCAACTAATTAACCCGTTACTCCATAGATACCATAAATGTGATATTTTCTTGGACCCAAATAGGGAGATCTGTAAATTTTAACAGGGAGATTGCCTTTGGGGTGCCAAATAGGGAGCTTTTTTTTTTCGCAAAAAAACTGGACGCAGGCGATGAAAATGCAATACATAATTTATATATTTTCGTAAGTTAATCACTAGATCTAATTGCTTATTTTTTTAATAAGTGAGTAGATAAGTCTATAGATCACTAAGACAGGGACAATTTTCACCCAGAGATATAGTTCTTATGATTCTGACACTGACAGCGGCCTATTATTCAAGTATTTTAGTATTGCAGACAGATGGTTGTGTAAAGCAGGCTGAAAGTATTAAGCAGAATACTCTTCAAGAGCATTCTGCTTTTCTTAAAGTTTAAGCCTGCTTTAAGCAAGATCTACTAGGATATAAGAAATATTTCTTATGGTTCTTATCTTATTCATGACTAGTAAAGATAAAGTGGAACTAGATCTATATCTATTTTCTTGATTGAATGAATCATTGAATGAATTAGTTTTCTAAATGTGTTCAAATGGTCTAGATTTCTATCTATGGAGTAGACCTAGAAAGAGTTAGCAACTTAACAATCTGTGATTAAATTAATGTTTCAAACAGTATGGATCCAGATGAGAGACCGCATCTCTAGAAACAAACTGTTTAATACTGATAATTTCTGAAAGAAAATGCACAAAAATTAACTCAGAGAATTGTTGCAGACGACAAAACCTACAGACGACAATTACTTCCGTCATAAAGTCGGCATGGTTTTAACTTTTAACAAAGAAATAATGCGTCCAAATTTTCTACCGTGAAAACTGATTGAAAATCAACTTAACGAGCGTAATTCGTTGTAAAATCTAACTTAATACACATTTGCATAAAAAGTATGTAAAACAGAAGAATTTAGGTGTCCAATGTTTAGTTTAATTGATTGTTAGAAAATGACGCCGGGGAAAAGTTTTTTACTAGAAATGTCGTTCCCGTAAAAAATATTAAGGCACCCCACCATTTCGTCACGGTAATTTTGTATTTTTCTGTTCATGAATATTCAAAGTATTTTGTCCGAAAAATCAATTCATAAATGTTAAATTCTGATTAGCTTTTATCTAAAATGTTTGTTATTTGTTTGTCCAGCACTTTCGGAGAATTATCTGATTTTAATCAGATCTGTATGGGGGACATAAATTTATATATCGCTCGCACCACCGCTTTTAAAAAGGGTCGCTATTACAGGTCTCCAATTTGGGGCGATCCTGTCAATCACTTTTTTGATAACCAATTATATCTAAAACAATTAAAAGCAATGTGTCAAAACCCACTTGGCAGGTGTGGTCAAACTTTTACCCAAGATTGTTATCACATAGCCAGTCATACGTGCTACACAATCAACCTTATCAGTAGCACTTGGTGATAAGCGCGTGTAGGGATTGTACCAATTAGCCAGAGAAGCCAATTTTAAGATTTTCAGAGTCGACGAGCGAGGTAAATGATATATAAAAGTTCATATTGAAAAGAATGAACTTGGTAAAATGAAATATCAGGAGATTTCATCTCACAACCTGGAGATCAGGAGCAGAGGTCTAATTTCAGGAGCTGCCGACTAGATCTGGGATATCACATCACATGTATGATAGATACACATTTTTACCCCTTAAATTCATTCCACCACTGCGGAAAATAGCTCCAATTTATACAGTCACGAATATGTATGGACTTTGGTATCATTAGAAACATTTTCTATATCTAGCAAATGGTAGCTTAAAAAGCAGGTTGAATGTAGAACAGAATGTGCCTTAAGCCAGGCTTTCAACCTGCTTTAGGGGTCACTGGGCTTCAAAACAAGAAATAGGCTGCAGCTATGGAATAATGGGTTAGGCATATAAATTGGTCTCAATCCCCTCATTGACTTTTAACAGATCATTTCATCTGATTTATACTTAGCAGCAAGTTAGCTTGTGCTCGGACCGTCAGATTGGGACTTGATTTTTTGCAAAGAAGCATGCAATGTTTTTCTTTTAACAACAGTTTGCCTAGTCTTGGCTAATATAAATATAACCAAAATTAGCTTATTCCACCAATAATAAAACTACCTTCGAATCTGCCTAAATATTTATGCATTCATTAAATTTTATTTGGATTTCTGTATCTAATAAGTCATAACCAGAGTCATCGCAAGATGGCACGCTCGACTATTCCAGGTTTTTTCCGTTATTGGAAATGTGATAAGGGTATATAAATGTATTGGATGAGCATGTTTGATGGTAGTCATTTGAACACATGACTGCACATGATTGACTGCACTAGTGGCAAGGTTGTGGTGAAGTTATAATCCCATACAAGCAGCAGTTGCAGAGATTTAAGCTTATTTGTAGGTTGCACAAAAAACCTTAACCAAAATATCTAAGTCCATCAAGGGCCATAACTCACACTAAATGCAAACTTGAGTTACCTGCCTTGATTGACTGCACTAGTGGCAAGGTTGTGGTGAAGTTATAATCTCATACAAGCAGCAGTTGCAGAGATATAAGCTTATTTCTAGGTTGCACAAAAAACCTTAACCAAAATATCTAAGTCCATCAAGGGCCATAACTCACACTAAATGCAAACTTGAGTTACCTGCCTTGATTGACTGCACTAGTGGCAAGGTTGTGGTGAAATTATAATCCCATACAAGCAGCAGTTGCAGAGATATAAGCTTATTTCTAGGTTGCACAAACAACCTTAACCAAAATATCTAAGTCCATCAAGGGCCACAACTCACACTAAATGCAAACTTGAGTTACCTGCCTTGATTGACTGCACTAGTGGCAAGGTTGTGTTGAAGTTACAATCCCATACAAGCAGCAGTTGCAGAGATATAAGCTTATTTCTAGATTGCACAAAAAACCTTAACCAAAATTTCAAAGTCCATCAAGGGCCATAACTCACACTAAAGGCAAACTAGAGTTACCTGCCTTGATTGACTGCACTAGTGGCAAGGTTAATCCCATACAAGCAGCAGCTGCAGAGATATAAGCTTATTTCTAGGTTGCACAAAAAACCTTAACCAAAATATCCAAGTCCATCAAGGGCCACAACTCACACTAAATGCAAACTAGAGTTACCTGCCTTGATTGACTGCACTAGTGGCAAGGTTAATCCCATACAAGCAGCAGCTGCAGAGATATAAGCTTATTTCTAGGTTGCACAAAAAACCTTAACCAAAATTTCTAAGTCCATCAAGGGCCATAACTCACACAAAATCCAAACCAGAGTTACCAGCCATGATTTGCTGCAGTAGTGGGGAGGCTGTGGTGAAGTAATAATGCAATACAAGTATTGGTTGAAGAAATACAAGCTTATTTGTAGGTTGCACAAAAAACCTTAACCAGTGCAACGGCAAAACCAACGCGACTGTAATAGCCCTCCATATTCTTCGAATAGTCGAGCTAAAAATCCTATAAAAGACTCATAAACTATAATCTTGAAGAGCATCACCAATCTTGAAATGTAGCGCCGGTGTTGCAGGGTATCCCAGCTTAGGTCGTTCACCATCTTTGTTACACATCATGTTCCAGGTGTTCTGTCTGTGTAACCAAAGAATTATACAAGACGGAATGGCAACTCTGGGAAGTTTAATAGGCGAGCGTCTGAGCTCTCGCAACGGTTGAATTTTGCAAGATCATGTGTCACTTTACAACATTTTTACTTTTTGCCTCCTTGTCTGCCATTTCTGGGAGGACATTTCTATTTTTCTATTGCAATTTATTGAAATTTACAGACTCAGGGTATTTATTGACATTTGAGTGGATTTAACGAGTTGATGGACATTCCTTTCTTTCTTTCTATATATACTGCTACACACCCCTTTCGGGTATTACGAGCAGGGGCACTTTTTAGGTGCACCATTGGGACTGTACCCAGCCGGTCACTTTATTCTGACACCGACGAACCAGTTGTAATGCTAACTGGAAATCCTGAGCGCAAAGGACGGAAGCCATTACTACCAATTTTTAAGTCTTTAGTTTGACCTGGCTGGGGATCAAACCCACAACCTCCCGCAGTGCAAGTGGACGCTCTACCACTAAGCCACGCAGCCTATCAATTGACTGGAATATAATGCAGTGGCTATGTTTACGACGAGTCGTAAAGATAACCGAGATTCTATTTTTACGTAAAAAATAATTTCCGGTCGCATGCGCACAAAATATTTTTTTGCCGAAATTTAAACACTGACCTTAAAATAACAACAGTCGTAAAGATAATTACATGATCGTCGTAACTATAAGTAATCGTTGAGGGATAAAAATTAGGAAAAAAAAACACTGACGTAAAAATAACAACCATCGTAAAGATAACCACGCGCGTCGTAACGCACATATTACATATTTTATAATAATATACAGTCAAACCTGTGAACAACAGCCACCTGTGGGAACTAGCAAAACTGGCCGTTGTTCACAGGTGGCTGTTGTTCGCAGGTGTGCAAAATGGCTAAGTTTTCATCAACTACATGTACTGAATTTTATATCTACAAGGGACAGTACAACTCAAGTACGCAAGTAATGAAAGAGAAACATTTGATACCTTTACACTCTATGTTATTTATCTATTTAAATATTAAAAATATTTATTTGCTTAAGAATTCAGAGTCTTTGAAGTTTCAATAAATATAACGGCCATCATCTTTCTTTTGAACGGATATCCATGTTAAAAGTAAATGTCTCGGTAGATAGCAAACTCTGAAGGGTTTTGGTCACGTGATCGCATTTTCTCATTTTTATTGGTACATGTAGATATGGATATTTGAATAATGTTCCATCGCCGCTTTCGAGAAAATACAGAAAAGGGCGGGTAACTCAAAGGACGAATAGTTTCGAAATCATCTCGTTTAATAAGAACGAAGGACTTTTCAAAAGCCGATATTTTCATTATTTGCTTGTCTGAATGATTAATTTGTTGCTCTGATTCTTAAATGTACTGGGTTTTTCTTCATTTCAATGGAAACACTCACAATACACCGTGAATTTATTGCTGGTGTAAAGTTTATTTGGAAAGGACGCCATTTATGATAATGAGGTTATGACTAAAACACGGACATTGCCGAACATAAATGTTGACGTGATATGACGGCAGTTGTTGAATATTATAGAATCTATAGCACAGTCTGTTGGTTTTAGCACTTTTACTTGCTCAGCGACAGTAACTCGGAAACTTCATCGACTAGAGCAGACGGCATTGTTAATTTTCCAATTTATCTTTGACTTTGTAACGTGTACCGGGCCGGTCACCCATCCAGTTATTAACCGCGCAGAACGTTGCTTAACTTCGCCGGTCACCCATCCAGTTATTAACCGCGCAGAACGTTGCTTAACTTCGGAACTGAGACAACTTTTTAAAGCGTAATGATTAAACTAGAAATGACTTTTTTATTTCACGATTTCGTATCTGCCAAGGTTTCTTACATCAAAACAAAACAATTAATCACCAATGACTAATCTGGATAAGGCCATTTTAGAAATCGCCCAATCATTTGTTTAATCTGGACAACGTGATTATAAACAATCATACAAACATAAGCAGCAACGGACATCTTCAATATTAATTAGCCAACATACAAAAACAAACATTTTTTTTGAAATTCTTTCATCATAATGTGGCTTATTTTAAACCCAAAGGTCGGTTGCAAACTGTCATTAGCACCTTAGAATTTGCTTCCAATTATATAACCAAGCGCATCCATAACAAAGATGGCGGCCTACATTGGCGAAATTGCACCCATTCAATCGTGTTATTTGGCTGCTGTAAGAGGTGTTAAAAACAGCCGAATTAGTGACCGCCGGCCACGATCGGCAGGTGACACCTCTGTGTCTCAGCTTGGCCGCTGTTTGGGGTAAAAGGTGTCAAAAAGAGCCAGTTTAAGTGACCGTTGGCCGCGGTCGGCAGGAGACCGTTATTCAGAGGTCAATTAAGAAGGAAATTGGCCGGGAGGAATTCAGACTGACCGTTGTTGACAGGTGACCGTTGTTCGGAGGTGACCGTTCAGACAGGTTTGACTGTATACACCGTCGTAAAAATAACAATCGCGATCGTCGTAACAATAAGAATTTGCTTTGTTGTCAAAGAGTTTAAAGATTCGCAAATTATAACTTCCTTACAATTGTTGTGTTCTAACTAATCTAAGATCACTTCATTAAAAGAACTAACCAAGTAGAAATGCATTTCCAGGGTTCCCGCTGGACATCGCCAACGGCGCCATTTGCGCAAAAAAAATAATTCTGGCGACAGAAATTTCGAATCGGCGAAAGTGTCTGGCGCCGAGAAATTTCGGAATTGTCGCCGTATAATTTTACAGTTTATTTTCTCGCCGACTCTAAAAATCTTAAAATTGGCTTCAGAGTTCGGCTAATCCTTACACACGCTTAGCCTATCACCAAACGCTACTGATGCGTGTTAACACGTTACGCAATCGTCGATAACGGCATGTGTAATCAGTAGCAGGCTGCCAAACAATGTTTGACCACACGCGCCGAGATTGCTATCTAATTGGTTATCAAAAAAGTGATTGACAGGTTCGCCCCGAATCGGAGACCTTTTCAACGACAATTTTTAGAAGCGGTGATGCGAAGGATAAAGATCTATGTCGCTGATACGGGTCGGATTAAATCAGATAATTATCCGTAAGTTCTGGACAAACACACATTTTATATGAAAGCTGATCAGAATTTATCATTCATGAATTGATTTCCACCACAAAAAACTTTGTATATTTACGTAACAGAAAAATACTTCGAAAATGATACCGTTACAAAATGACGGGGCGCCGTAACATTTGCTACGAGAACTAAGAATATTTTGTTAGTCTAAAAAGTATTCCCCAGCGCCGTTTTCTAACAATCAATCAAAATAAAACATTGAACCTAAATTCTTCTGTTTGTTACATAAGATTTGTGCAAATGTATAATTATTAAGTTAGGTTTTACAACCAATTACGCTCGTAAAATTGAGTTGCAATCAGTTTTCGCGGTAGAAAATTAAGACGCGTTACCACACCCACTTTATGACGCTAGTAAATATCGTCTGCAGAATTTGTCATCTGCAACAATTCTCTGAGTTAATTTTTGTGCATTTTTTTTTCAGATAATATCAGTGTCAAACAGTTTGTATCTATATAAGACGATGCGCGTCTCATCTTGATCCATACTGTTTGCATAATTTAATGAATAACAGATTATTAAGTTGCTTACTCTTTCTAGATCTACTCCATAGATAGAAATCTAGACCATTTGAACTACTTCATTCATTCTCAGTCATGAATGAATAATATATATAAGAACCATAAGAAATAGTTCTTATATCCTAGCAGATGTTAGATCTAGCTTAATGCAGGCTTAAACTTTTACTAAAACAGAATGCTCCTGAAGAGTTTTCTGCTTAACTTTCAGCCTAGATGCTAGAATAATAGGTCCATGTAAGTATTAAAAAAAGTATATCTCTGGGTGAAAATTGTCTCTGTCTAAGTGTCTTACTCTTAGTGGTCTATAGACTTATCTATTCACTGATTACTATTTGGCACCCCAATCTCCCTATTAAAATTACCAAATCTCCCTATTTGGGTCCAAGAAAATATCACATGTATGTATAACATACATAAAAGAATGGCGAAAAATTTGGCTCCAAAAATATTATTTTGGCGCAAACTTTTTTTCATTTGGCGCAAGAAAATTTTAAGCCAGGGTGAACCCTGCATTTCACGCCATTGTTTACTGTGTAGGAGATAGAAACTTGTTCACAGAATGGTCTTGACAGTGGTGTAAAAATAACCAATTTTACCCCCAATTTAATTGTGATGTGGGTTTACGTTACCCATTTTGCATTGGTCAACATATCTTTTTTTCTGACATATTGGTGCATAAAGCAGTCGGATAGAGAACCAGAATGCTTCTGTAGCATTCTACCTAACCAGAGATACATGTATATAGATACACAAATGTCGGTGACTTTACTTCCGCCTATTTAATCACTGTAAAGAGATTAAAGCAAACTACCATGACATCGTTCTCAGTCGATGCTAGCATGCGATACCGTAACTTGAGACAAAGGTCTAAATAGACTAATATATTCGGCATTAATACAGTTAGTTTAAATACGATATCGCAAATAATTCGATGCCAATCACAACAGTCATATAAAATTAATTCATCCTAGACTGGCAGCGTTCGCTTATATGCTAATTATGATTATGGGAGGCATTTGTTTACAATCATCTGTAAATCAAGTCCGCATCACGGACACTTGTTACAACTTAAGATGCACATGGCGCCGCGATGATAAACTTTGAGGTGTGTATAAAGTTTTTTACCGAGGCTAATTAGATCAGCTGATTAATTATGAATTTGTTTCTTCACCATATAATATTTCTTTTAGACTAATAGATTATACATCGCTTTTCATATGTCTTGATTTAACTCAATTCCGTCTCGGAGTAATTATTATTATGCTCAGAGATGAGCAAGTTAGCCTTCTCCTACAAGTCAACAAATCAAAGGCATGTAATTTATGCGTTTCTAGTTGGTAAAGTTATAATAAAATAATCTAAGAACACTACATTCGTAAAGAAGTTATGAATCTTTAAACTTTTTCGTCAAAGTTAGTCAATACTTAAAGCACGGAATTATACAAGTGTATAATTCTGTGTTTAAAGTGCGGAGTACTTAGACCGGTTAGTATTCCGTGCTTGAAGTAACGACGATCTCGTTTATTTTTACGACGGTGTTTTTACTAAGTTAGAAAAACATTAACAAGTGCGCATGCGTGACCGGAAATATTTTTTGACGTAAACATAGAATTTGTGCTATTTTTACGACTCGTCGTAAACATAGCCACTGCGGGAATATAAACCCATGAATAATGCTTCAATACAGACATTAATCATATTGATTACCGATAGATATTATCTTATCAAGTATCGCGAAGTCTAGTTTACGCCGCACGAGATTTGCTATAAAGCGCGAGGTTGTGATTCTCTGTGTGTAACAATTGTTGACATACCTGGCTGCTTTCTGCTGAATGCGGGTCAAAACGGCCCAAAACCAAAACGGCCCAGGGTCAAAACGGCCCAGATCCAGAACGGCCCGGGTCAAAACGACCCAGGTCAAAACGGCCCAACTCGTAAATGAATTATTATACTGTATTATGATTATAATAAGATCATAGAAAATAATCTTTGAATTATTTACATATAACTTGAAAAAAATGAAACATAGAAGAACTTATAAATTACTATTGGATGGAGTAAGTATCTATCTTTTTTCATTGGATGGGTAACCCGATGTATAATTAGGCTCTAAACTAGTTGTCTCTCAGTTTAAAATGAGTATACAATATTGTCACAAAATTGTCATTTTAGCCATTTAAATGCTCAGATATTTTCTGTTCTTTTTTATTTAGTTAATACTAAATTAACACATTATAATAAATCATAAATTGTGAATTATATACATGTTTCACCTAAGTATGATTCATATTCGCATATACATGTAGTCTACTCGTATAAATTTCATACGATTGAATTGCTTCATATAAAATTTTGAAAAAGTGGCACGTGCACAGTGCCACAAAAAATAGGTCATATTGGATACTGATCAGACTCTGCGTATGTCCGTTTCTGATCACAACACAAACTGTTTGATACTATTTACTTTTGTCAAGATACTTAAAATTGAACGTTGAGAAATAAAAGCAGATGACATTTTTGTAAAAAGTATATTCTGCAACACTACTTTCTATGTTGGTTTAAAGAATACTTTGGGTAATGGTTGGAAACAGATCTATATGTTAAGTTAACCCCTTTAACTACCAAGATGTCATCTGCTTTAAACAAGTATCTGCTTCAATTTCTTTAGTTTATTTTATGTGTTTTGAAATCAGATTTTTTTTCGATCTTGATCAGAAGCTGCTCAGGTCTGATGAGAATCAAAACTGTTGGCATATACCCAGTGCGGTCCATCGATTCACCCCACAAAACCCAATAGACACCAATAGTAACCAACAGATACCAATAAAACCAAATATGAGTTAAATCTACTACATATAGGCATTTATATCAATTTATAAATATTATATTATGAGTTTATGGATATATTTAAGTTATATTTATCATTTGGAGTAAAAAAAAATCGACCAAATATACATTAATACCGATCATAACGGTTTATGGTGAATTCGCCTAGAGACGAACTCGCCTACAATTAGATATATAACCGAAATGGTGAATTCGCCTAGAAAGCAATTATATAGTGATTGTATTTCGCACCTATTGTAAGGTATCGATAACAAAACAAAACTTGTTTTCAGGTAGTGTTTACTAAGATTGGATGATAAGTGTAGCCCCTGATCATCATATGTAACTCAAAGCGGTGCAATAATATCGAATAATTTTTATGTAGGTGCAAGCGGCATTTTTACTTTCAATATGATAAATACGTTGGCATCACCCCTTTCAAACAGGTTGTCAAATCTAAGTGTAGTGATTAGGGGCTACACTGATCACGAATGAGTTATAATTAATTCGTGTACTGATCTTTCGTTTTGTTAAAAAAAATCTGGATAAGAAATCAACCAGATATGTTGATCCTCTACAAATATTTTTATTTTATCTACTTGTTAATGGTAGATATACCTGTACTACAAGGTGTGAAATACAATCACTATATAAATGTTTTCTAGGCGAATTCACCATTTAGGTTACTATATATCTAATTGTAGGCGAGTTCGTCTCTAGGCGAATTCACCAGCACCCATCATAACCATACCGCTCCAAATCGACTATTCACCCAACAAAACTTTTGAGATGTGGTCACGTCGCAAAACGAGTTGAATCTACTACATGTAGGCATTTATATCAATTTATAAGTATTATATTATGAGTTTATGGATATATTTAAGATATATTTATCATTTGGAGTAAAAAAATCGACCAAATATACATTAATACCGATCATAACCATACCGCTCCAAATCGACAATTCACCCAACAAAACTTTTGAGATGTGGTCACGTCGCAAAACGAGTTGAATCTACTACATGTAGGCATTTATATCAATTTATAAGTATTATATTATGAGTTTATGGATATATTTAAGATATATTTATCATTTGGAGTAAAAAAAATCGACCAAATATACATTAATACCGATCATAACCATACCGCTCCAAATCGACTATTCACCCAACAAAACTTTTGAGATGTGGTCACGTCGCGAAACGAGTTGAATCTACTACATGTCGGCATTTATATCGATAAATGAGTATTATAATCAAGGTGTATGGTCATATTAAAAGTTTATGTATCATTTAATTTTAAAAAATCGATCATTTTATGCATTTATGGCAGTTATAACCCTAACGCTCAAAATCTGGAATTCACCCAACAAAACTTTTGTGATGTGGCCATGGTCGCAAAATGAGTTGAAGCTACCACATATAGGCAATTATATCGATAAATTTATTAGAATCCAAGTTAGTTACTACATTAAACTATCAGGTACCTTATAATTTAAAAAACTCGACTATACATTCATTTATAACCGATATAGATCTACTGCTCCAATTATCACCCAATAAAAGCATTGCGATGCGGCGCGAAATATACATTTTAAAAAATCGGAAGCAATTTGTCAGGTCAGATATTAAATGCGCCTTTATTTTGAAATTGATTATTTGTCTGTTATGATTGAGTGGTCGATATACCCAAGATTTATATTCTGTTTTAATTACAGATCATGAAGAAAGAACCTGGAAAAAAGCATGGACACATTTAAGAAGAGATGACATATGAAATGAATACTAAATATACTATATAACTATATTTCTATAGATTTATTGAATATGATACAGTTAAGAAGGAATGACATATGAAATGAAGACTGAATATACGATATAACTATTGCTGTAGCTTTATTAAATATGTTACATGTATGCATTTTAAAAAACATAAAGAACTTGTTGCTTTCTACCCTGTTTAGAATAAGGATTACATTTAAGTACAGTTAAACTTCGATACCTCGAACTCGGTTCGGTCGAACATATGGCTAAGATAAATCCGGGTAGTTCGAATTACGCGAGTTCGAGATATAGATGTTAGACTGAACAAAATGAACAAACTAATTGCTATCTGCATTATTTCTATCCTGTTTTAGTTCAAGTACATTTTTTTTATTTAATTACACTGTACATCAAAATTAACATTCCCCTTTCGCCATTCTTTTTTAATTAATTAAAGGTACGATTCTTACAGTCACTCGTGAAACTACTACACATATCTCATCGGATCAGCATCCAAATTGTTTTTGGTAACCATTAAGATTCTACTAGATACAACTAATGATAAAATCATGCGACAATAATTATTTATAAATACCAAAACGGCCATGTCTACATAGCCACAATACTTTGGCTTGTAGTATGCATCTTGATCACACATGATCTTGGCGGTACATCAAAGGCACACTTCTATCAGCGGGTGGTGTTATTATTAATCCAATTATCAATAAAGCACAGCTCGTTAAAGGTGATAAACTGTGGCAGTTGGCTATTGATTTAGTGTGAAACACTGTTTGATCAATTTTTAAGTAACAGGAGGTACCCTGATTATCAATTTTTTTTGAATTTATGCATGTAAATTTACAAAATACTTAAACATTTAATTACAATACAATGAAATATAATTACATGGCTACATGTAGTAGCTTCAACTCTTTCAACGTCCAGGTCCACATAGCACAACTTTTGTCGGGTGAATTCCAGATTTGGAGCGTATAGTTATAGCTGATTTTAACCACGGAAATATACAGTGTATAATTCCATGTTTTAACTGAATAATTAATGATTGATTTTTAGCTAAATGATACATAAAATTTCAATATAGTAATAAACTTTGAAACTTATGGCCACAAACTCTAATTATAATATATATACATATGCCTAAATGTAGTACTTAGATTCAACTCGTTTTGCGACATGACCACATCTCAAAAGTTTTGTTGGGTGAATAGTCGATTTGGAGCGGTATGGTTATGATCGGTATTAATGTATATTTGGTCGATTTTTTTTACTCCAAATGATAAATATAACTTAAATATATCCATAAACTCATAATATAATACTTATAAATTGATATAAATGCCTACATGTAGTAGATTCAACTCGTTTTGCGACATGACCACATCTCAAAAGTTTTGTTGGGTGAATAGTCGATTTGGAGCGGTATGGTTATGATCGGTATTAATGTATATTTGGTCGATTTTTTTACTCCAAATGATAAATATAACTTAAATATATCCATAAAATCATAATATAATACTTATAAATTGATATAAATGCCTATATGTAGTAGATTTAACTCATATTTGGTTTTATTGGTATCTGTTGGTTACTATTGGTGTCTATTGGGTTTTGTGGGGTGAATCGACGGACCCTACCCAGTGTACCTGAGGTAAGACAGTGAAGTGTTAATGTAACAAACTGTCAAAACAACAGGTCAAAGAGCAATGATTAACACCTTTAATGCAATCAAACAATTACAGTAGTCGCGTGTCACTAGCGGCACACTTTGGTGGCACACTTTGCACGTTTGAGAAGAATCGATGTCTGCTTTCATTTCTTTAAGTTTTTGTTACGTATTTTGACATTTGATGTATTAAAATGAATACCCTTATATTTATACCATATAACGTTACTCGTTTCATCCAAATAAAGCCGGCTTTGCAAACAGTTTTGATCCAGCTAAAGTTAGATAGTTTACACATATGCAGATCAATATTTATGTATAATGCCTTAAGTATCCACCTACCTTAAGCACCCAATAGTTAATACAGTTTAGTAGTCATATCTGTAATTTGCAGAACTCTAATAACCATTACAAACAGTTTGGATCCAGATGAAGCGCCACCTCACTATGCATCTCACCATTTAGTACTTATACTTTCATTCGTAAACCTATCTATCAAGTAGATATTATCTATATTCCTTTCCATTATATTTTTTTGTGCACATCGTTTTCTCTATCAATTAACTCAATGTTCACCAATAATATAAGCGATTATTTAACTTGCCAATGTGGGTCAAAACGGGCCAAAAGTGGGCCGTTTTGACCCGGGCCGTTATGGATCTGGGCCGTTTTGACCCGTCACCCTTTCTGCTTGACCTGTTCCGTCGTGTAAAAGTCTTTATAGGAATTAGGATTAGGATTCTACAACGTACTATATTCAGATTCAGAGTGTGGGCCTCAGTCCTTAACAGTAGCACAGACTGCTCGAGTTATTGCTGTGGAAGAACTTCAAGAAGACAAAATGGATGCATGCCAGAAATGTACACCCCTGCACAAATTGATGCATTTCGCGAGTATACTCTATGCAGAGTGATGCGATTAATGAAGATGATGATGATTTCGTAACCGTTCTTTTACATGCTTAGTTAACTTAGCAGCTATTTTGTGTCTGTGTGGATTTGGTTGTTTTTCAAATCTCATCTAAATGTCTAGGGTTCTGTCTGTGGAAACAATGCACTGACATTTGTGCAACATGTGCCTGCTAGTCAGAAGAACTTTTAGAAGTTGACTCATCCGAAATTTCGTATTTTTGCAGGTGTTAATGACAGCGTAACATTTTAACTGACATTTCGGAATACATCTCACATATGAATGGAAGAATTCGACTTGTTGTCGACTACTTACGTTATTTTATTCCAATTAAACAGGCCATGGTAATATGTTCCTTATATTTTCACATTTTGTGCATCATGGCGGCAATTTCCTTGGTTCCCGGATCAGATTTAAACGAAATATTTTATTTTTTCTGCTAACGTAGAAACGGATTTATTTCACGATACCTATGAATTTCTGTATTTAAAATTTACTTTTATTTATTAAAACTTTAAAGATGTTGTTTAGGCTTTAAAAGAGTAAAACTTTGTTTTCTGTTTGGAAAAAATTTATTTAGAGAATTGATTATACTTATTGGTTGAACTTGAGATACAGTGTTGTACAAATGTCTCAGCCTATCGGGTGTGATGGGGTATAAAATGTGTGCGGTAGTGATAACGATACAGTATTGGTAATTTTACCACTATACGGAGTAGTATTGTTGATTATGTGTTATTATCCTCAGAATTATTGAGTCATGTTAATACCTTTGATGTCTGTGATTTTGACCCTTTATTCTTTTTCCATAAACTCCAATTGAAAATTTTATCCAGAATGATACAGAAGGTAAAAGGTAAAGGTAAGCTTTATTTAACGTCGCATATGGTAAACAATTAACATTAGCTCATGAGCTATTTTTGCGACAAACAAGGTATCCATTAACATGCATACTTACCTGGGCATTACTGTATACAGTCACCTTCCTAGCACTACCCTTATAATGCCGAGCGTCAGGCAAGGGAGCTACTAGTACCGTTTTTATTATGGTCTTTGGTATGACCCGGCTGGGGATCGAACCCACAACCTCCCGCCTCGAAAGCGGACGCTCTACCAACGAGCTATCGAGGCGGATACTGATAATAATTCTGATACAGATCCCAGTTTTATAGAGAAACCTACTTGGAATAATGCCGCAAAAGATAAATTTTTGAATTCCATTGATCAAGAGGCACTTCAAAATATTGTTGAAGAACTGAATTACCTATCAACTCACTGGCATGAAGATATTTCGGATAAAATTAACAACATCACCTCAACCATCTCAGATATTCTAGTAAATGCTGCTAAAGATGCTGACATGGTTAAGAAAACTCAACCAGTGCAAAAGAATAAAGTACATACTAGTAATAAGAAAGGGTCTGCTAAACCATGGTTTGATAATGAGTGTTATTCTAAAAGATCAGAGTATTTTAAAGCTAAACAGAAATATAGACAATGCAATTCAGAAGAGAACTTCGATCTTTTAAAGGATAAAAGTAAAACTTATAAAAAATAAATAAATAAAAAATTCCATAGATTCCATAAGGATTTAAATACAAAATTTAGAAACCTGAGAAGTTCAAACTCTAAAGATTACTGGTCACTTTTGAATAAGTACTCGAATGATAAACATAAGATTATGTCGGAAATAACAACCGAAGTATTCTTTGACCACTTTAGTAAGTTGAACGAGAAATCAAACCATGACGACCCAGAATTTGATATGAATATTGTGTCTGAATACAACTTTGAGTTAAACGCACCTATTTCAGAAATGGAAGTTCTGACTGCAATTAGAAATCTACATAATAATAAAGCTTCCTCAAAGTTTGACAATATATTAAATGAATATTTGAAAAAATTCTAAGGATGTTATGCTACCGGTACTTACAAAGTTGTTTAACATTATTTTAGATTCTAGTTGTATGCCAGATATATGGTGCAGAGGTATTATACTTCCTATTTACAAAAGGAAAGGAGAAATCAGTGACCCTGATAATTACAGGGGCATTACTAATTTTAAGTTGTCTTGGTAAACTTTTCACAAGTATATTGAACGACAGACTGAATAAATTTCTAGAAGATTCTGGAATCCTATGTGAAGAGCAAGCTGGCTTTAGAAAGAAGTATGGTACAACAGACCACATATTCACTCTTAAACAATTGATAGATCTATATAATTATTCAGGTAAAAAATTGTATTGTGCATTTGTTGACTATCAAAAGGCATTTGATTATATTAATAGAGTATTATTATGGAAAAAGCTTCTGCAAAATGATATAAATGGCAAAGTTTTTAAAATCATTTTTAATATCTATGACAAAGCCAAATCTTGTGTTCAAAGCAAAGATGGTATGTCAGATTTCTTCCCTAGCTCTTCAGGTGTTAGGCAAGGTGAGAATTTATCGCCTATATTATTTTCAATATTCTTAAATGATCCTGTAGCTCATATGTCACAATTTTACAGTGGGTTAGAAATCTTATCACAGTCCTTTAGTGCATTTTTAAGTGATGACACTGTAGAGGTTTACCTAAAACTTTTTCTACTGCTGTATGCAGATGATACCATTCTTTTGCCGAATCTAGCAATGATCTACAGTCTGCGTTAGATGCAATGAATGAATACTGTGAAAGGTGGAAATTACAAGTTAATACAGCTAAAACTAAAAGTGTGGTGTTTTCCAATGCCAAAAGCAAGAGTAAAGAAGAATTTTACCTTAACAATAATAAGTTAGAGGTTGTTGATGATTTTAGCTACCTTGGAATTAAGTTCAACTTTAATGGCAAATTTGACAAAGCTAAGAAACATCTCTGTGATCAAGCTCGAAAAGCTATGTTTTCCATTCTTAAAAAAGCGAGATCACTTTGTCTTGATATAGATATGCAACTGCATTTGTTTGAATCCATGGTTTCACCAATATTATTGTATGGCTCAGGGGTGTGGGGTATAAAACAAAATGATGTTGTCCTCAAGTTTCAATTATATTTTATTAAAAGGATACTTTCTCTTAAAAAGTCTACTACAAGTGTTATGGTGTTTGGGGAATTGGGATTACTCCCCTTGGACAGAACTATTCAGTATAGAGTGTTGAATTACTGGTGTAGGCTAATTAACAGTAAGCATGATAAAATTTCATACATGATATATAAACTATTATATGAGTTACATAATCATGATGTATATCACTCACCATGGGTTACATATGTTAAGAAATCTTTAGAACAATTAGGGTTTGCAAATTACTGGCAGTCTCAGTCTGTTGAATCAACCTCGTTATTTTGTACTGTAATTAAATAAAGAATTAAGGATCAGTATATTCAATTCTGGAATGAGAACTTGTTTTCCCTTAGCAAGTGCTCAACCTACAGAATTTTTAAATCTTCATTTAAATTCGAAAACTACTTCAAGTTGCTTCCTAAAAAATATGCTATAGCTCTCTGTCATTTTCGGTGTAGTAACCACACGCTGCCAATTGAAAGGGGTCGTTTCTTTAACATTGATCGCCACATGAGAAAATGTAATTCTGATGCTTTGGGCGACGAATTTCATTACATTTTTGAATGTAGCAAATTCAGAAATGAAAGAAGACGTTACTTACCAAGGATATTCTTGAGACCAAACACTTTTAATTTAGAGCAGATTTTTCAAAATGATTGCAGAGGCGACCTTTTAAAACTGGCAATTTTTGTAAGTAAGATTATGGATGAAGTTAAATAATTTAGTTGCCTTTCTCTACTTCTTATTAACCCTTTGAGCAAAGAATTATATTAACACTCAGTGTAGACCCGGAGGTGGGATATTTTTTAATAGGATCTTTCATGTCGGGGTTTGCATTATTTACCAAATACGCATAATAACTAACTTTGCTTTTAGGGTTGATGTTTAATATCATGTTTGTCTAGTAATTCATTTATGCTCATTCCATTCTAGACAATCGTGTTTGATGTATGCTGTTTTCTTGTTATTGATGTTAACGCTGATGCCCATATTGGGCCTAGTTGTAAATAAAAACTGAAAAAAAGTCCCCTTTGGAAATCACAGATCATGAAACAGCTTCAAATATGGTTTGCACCATGCTCTTACCGTCGGTAGTGGCCCAATGGTTACATCATTGGACTACGGTACCAGGGGTCGTGAGTTCGATTCCCCGCCGGACCAGCGGTCTGACTAGGTTTTTTTCTTCTAAATCCCCGATGATGTACAGGAATGTCCTTGAGCAAGACATGTACCGCGAATTGCTCATCTCTACCCAGGGGTTAAAATGGGTACCTATGAAGGGTCTGAGTCGGTACTGCGGCTGCATTTGACTGCGCCATATGTTAGCAGTGCTCAATAATTCCATGGCTCAATATTGTAGGCAAGATGGCTCAATGACCAGGGGAGTATATTTACAGTCGGCTGAGTGGTCATTCGGACTGAAAGTAGACTTTAACTTGGTATATTACTTTCTTTTCTTTTTTAAATCTGAATATAGTACGTCGTAGAATCATAATATGGAATAGGCAAAGCCTATTTATATATAAGCGAGCACTGCTAAAATTAAATTGTGCATTTGGCTTGTTTGTTTATTTGGGTTTTAAATGCAACGCAATTATGAGAATTCTGGTTAGGCCTAACCAGGATAATTTTATTTAAAGAACTTAAGAATTGTTGTGTTCATAATGAGAAAGTAAGGCATTTGACAAAGTAGACCATCATAAATTAATACATAAGCTAAAACACTATGGAATAGATAACAAGGTCACCACATGGATTCATTCTTTTCTAAGATAAGTAATAGGTCACAGCAGGTTCAGGTCGAGGGTGAGAAATCTGAGAAACTGCCAGTCTTGTCCGGAGTCCCTCAAGGCTCTGTCGTCGGCCCATGTTTATTTTTAGCTTACATTAACGATCTGCCTGAAAGCATAAAAAGCCGCTCTCGTCTTTTTGCAGATGACACAGTAGTATAACTTACTGTGAAATCTGAAAAAGATGCAGAAAGCCTCCAGAGCGACCTTCACTGTTTAGAAGACTGGATAAGAGAGTGGTCTATGAATTTTAATCCGGACAAATGTGAAGTACTAAGAATCTCTAGAAAGAGGCACCCTGTCATATACCCTTACAGCCTACACAGTAAACAACTCAACTCAACCGATACTGCCAAATACCTTGGAGTCACCCTCAACAAAAACTTGTCCTGGTCAAACCATATAAATAACATCACAGCAAAAGCAAATAACACCTTACGCTTTATCAAAAGAAATGTTAAAACAAACAATAAGAAAGTAAAAGAAGCGGCATATAAAACATATGTCCGCCCTCAAGTTGAATACTGTTCCACCATCTGGCATCCATGGCAACATTATCTCACTCATAAACTGGAAATGGTGCAAAGATCAGCAGCTCGCTACGTTTTTAACGACTATCAATATACAAGTAGCGTTTCAGATATTTTAACAGCCCTGAACTGGCAGACACTTGAACAAAGGAGAAACCACTCTGCATTGGTCATGTTCTACAAGATCAGGGGACATCTCATCTCAGTAGATCATCATCATCTTTTGACAACTAGAAATTTCAACTGTCTTATTGCTCAGTCTAAAATCCAATATCACCAAAATTCCTATTTCCCCCGGACTATTAGACTTTGGAACAGCCTACCACTGCATGTCCTGTCCAGTCCAGTCCAGTCCCTCTCTACAGTCTTTTGAGAGCGGACTGGCTGCATACAAACCATACACAGTTTTGCATTGTTTTTAACTATATTTTATCTTTTAACAATGATCTCTCTTATCTTTTAACCTTGCACTTGTAATATTTTTAACATACTGTATCCTGACAGCGCATGCCAGTTATAATCAAGCTTGATTGTTCGGCAGAACGAAGTTGAAGTTGAAGAAACGAAACCTACTTTGCGCTGGTGTTTGTGCATTTATTGCGATGTGCTATTCTTACATATGGCAGATATATGTTTAACTTACGACTGTTTGAACTCAGATAGGTACTTACTTAATTATCATTCTAAATAAGACTTCGATAAGCGATTTAGCGTTTGTCAGTATCAAGTTTGATAACATATTGCTATTTTCGAGGCACCAAATGCGATCGACATTGAATTTTAAACAGTGTTACACAACTGTAAATTACATGTATACGGACTTTGTTACACGTAAAGCTATGTGAATTGCCTCCCGAATGCGAAGAATATAGATAGAGATGGACTTTAAAGCTGGTATTGGATATTTATACATGTTTGTAAAAATTGTGTGAACGTTCTTTATTCATATAGGTATAGTTTGCGCTGCCTTGTTGTTGTTGTTGTCTTGTATTTTCCTCCGCTGTCGTCGGAGCACTCCTTTGCAGGATAGGTTGTGGTCCAATGTGGTGAATATTTACAACACAAGTTATTTACGATGTAGTTCACACGCGATATGCTTATAGTTGCCTTTTTAGTGCCCTATTCATATAATGATCATGTACCCAGCAAACATGGCTAAATGGGTCCCATATGGGCTATGTCCAGGCTAGCCCATATGGGCTTAACAATGTGGGGCCCATACAAGCCCAATATACCAAGCAAGCCTGGTTAAATGGGCCCATTGTAGGTTATATCTAGGTTAGCTCATATGGGCCTACAATGGGGGGCCCATATAGGCCCGATATACCCAGCAAACATGAGTAAATGGGCCAAATGAGGGCTACATCCTGGCTAGCCCATATGTGTTTACAATGTGGGGCCAATATACACCAGATATAGCAAGCAAACATTGATTAATGGGCTAAATGTGGGCTATGTACGGGCTAGCCCATATGGGCTTACAATGTGGGGCCCATACAAGCCCAATATACAAAGCAAGTCTGGTTAAAAGGGCCAAATGTGGGTTATATCTTGGCTAGCCCATATGGGTTTACAATGGGGGGGGGGGGGGCCATATAGGCCCAATATATCCAGCAAACATGAGTAAATGTACCCAATGAGGGATATACCCTGGCTAGCCCATATGGGCTTACAATGTGGGGCCCATATACATCCAAGATAGCAAGCATATATGGATTAATGGGCTAAATGTGGGCTATGTCCGGGCTAGCCCTTCAATGAGGGGCCCATACAAGCCCCATATACAAAGCAAGCCTGGTTGAATGGGCCCAATGTGGGTTATATCTAGGCTAGCCCATATGGGCTTACAATGGGGGGCCAATATAGGCCCGATATATCCAGCAAACATGGGTAAATGGGCCCAATTAGGGCTTTATTCTGGCTAGCCCATATGGGCTTGCAATGTGGGGCCCATATAGGCCCAATATATCCAGCAAACATGAGTAAATGTACCCAATGAGGGTTATACCCTGGCTAGCCCATATGGGCTAACAATGTGGGGCCCATATACACCCGATATATCAAGCAAATATGGATTAATGGGCTAAATGTGGGCTATGTCCGGGCTAGCCCATATGGGCTTACAATGTGGGGCCCATACTAGCCCAATATATCAAGCAAGCCTGGTTAAATTGGCCCAATGTGGGTTATATCTAGGCTAGCCCATATAGGCCCGATATATCCAGCAAATATGAGTAAATGGGTCAAATGAGGGCTATATCCTGGCTAGCCCATATGTGTTTACAATGTGGGGCCAATATACACCAGTTATAGCAAGCAAACATTGATTAATGGGCTAAATGTGGGCTATGTACGGGCTAGCCCATATTGGCTTACAATGTTGGGCCCATACAAGCCCAATATACCAATCAAGCCTGGTTAAATGGGCACATTGTGGGTTGTATCTAGGCTAGCCCATATGTGCTTACAATGGGGGGGCCCTTAAAGGCCCAATATACCAAGCAACCATGGGTAAATGGGCCCAATGAGGGCCATATCCTGGCTAGCCCACATGGGCTTATAATGTGGGGCCCATATAGGCGCAATTTATCCAGCAAACATGAGTAAATTGGCACAATGAGGGATATGGGCTTACAATGTGGGTCCCATATACATCCGATATAGCAAGCCAACAAGGATTAATGGGCCATATGTGGGGTATGTCCGGGCTAGCCCATACGGGCTTACAATGAGGGCCCATACAGGCCCAATATACCAAGCAAGCCTTTTCCTCTAAAATACATGAAATGCCAAAAAGACCCCACATTGGTTGAAATGTAAACATATTGTTGAAAAAAGATTCCCTAATGCATATTTATTTTATCTGTATCAGCGGATATTTCCTATTCCTGTCCATATGGGACCCGTGTTGGTCCTTTATGTCCGATTTATGTTCCATTATGTGCGCTATATCTGGGCTACCCCATATGGGCTTACAATATGGGCCCCATAAATGTGATTTAAATTCAGGTATTTTACTTCCTCTCAAAAATATATGAAACCGCAAAAACAGACACCACATAGATTGGAATATTAATATGTTGTTAAAAAAGGTTCCCCTAATGCATATTTAATTGATCTGTATCAGCGAATATTAGACCAATATTGAACATATCTGGGCTGCCCGTATAGGACCCAGCTTTTACCCGGTTGCACTTTTCCGTGTGGGTCCCATCTGGGCGGCCCATATGGGTCCTATATAGAAACCCACATGGAGCCATACTAGAAACCCACAATGGGCCCATATGGGTCCCATTTATAATGTTTTCTTGCTCATACTATGCCAGTATTGAACCCATATTAAACTGTCTTGGCTGCCCATATAGGACTCAGCTTTTACCCGGTTGTACTTTCCGTGTGGATCCTATCTGGACGGCCAATACGGGGCCCATATAGTAACCCACATTGGGCCTACAAATGTATATGGGTCCAATTTATAATGTTTGCTACCTATCTGGGCTGTCCATATGGGGCCACTCTTTCACCCGGTTGCACTTTCCCTGATGGTCCCATCTGGGAGGCCTATATAGAGCCAATATAAAAACTCATATTGGACCCATATGGGTCCCATTTATAATATTTTCTACCTATCTGGGCTGTCCATATGGGACCACTCTTTCACCCGGTTGCACTTTCCGTGATGGTCCCATCTGGGCGGCCCATATGGGGCCCTTATAGAAACCCAGATGGGACAAACTAGAAACCCACACTGGGCCCATATGGATCCCATTTATAATGTTTTCTTGCCCATATTTGGCCAGTATTGGACCCATATTGAACTATCTTGGCTGCCTATATAGGACCCAACTTTTATCCGGTTGCACTTTCCGTGTAGGTCCCATCTGGGCGGCCAATATGAGTCCTATATAGAAACCCAAAAGGAGCCATATATGAAAACCCACATTGGGCCCATATGGTCCCATTTATAATGTTTTCTTGCCCATATTGGGCCAGTATTGGACCCATATTGAACCATCTTGGCTGCCATATAGGACCCAACTTTTACCCGGTTGCACTTTCCGTGTAGGTCCCATCTGGGCGGCCCATATGAGGCCTATATAGAAACCCACATGGAGCCATATGTGAAAACCCACATTGGGCCCATATGGGTCCCATTTATAATGTTTTCTTGCCTATACTGGGCCAGTATTACACCCATATTGAACTATCTGGGCTGCCCATATAGGACCCAACTTTTACCCGGTTGCACTTTCCGTGTAGGTCCTATCTGGGCGGCCCATATGGGTCCAACGTAGAAACTTACATGGAGCCATACTAGAAACCCACATTGGGCCCATATGGGTCCCATTTGTAATGCTTTCTTGCCAATACTAGGCCGGTATTGGACCCATATTGAACTAACTTGGCTGCCCATATAGAACCCATTTTTTACCCGATTGCATTTTCCGTGTGGGTCCCATCTGGGCGGTCAATATGGGGCCCATATAGTGACCCACATTTGGCCTATATGGGTCCCATTTGTAATGTTTGCTGGGTATGAATTACCTCCCTTTAAAAGCAAAACTTTACCTTTTCGCATATTTGCATAAGAATCCTTTCTTTTAAAATTTTTTTTTAAAAATCTATGCATTTTAATAGTAATCAAGGTTCATATTCTTTTATTTAGATAGAAATTATATCACACATTTTAAATATTTAACTTTTCCAGAAACTAATAAAACAAACTCATATACAGATGGTTGAAAATAAAGGAAAATAACGATATGGAGGTTTGTCAAAGACCCAATATGGTTTATGTTGGGTTTTCTGGTGACCTCGAGTGACCAACAACGTGACGACTAGAATTTAGTAGGAGGTAAGATAAGAACTGGGCTACCCACATGGAACCCAGCGTTTACCCTGCTGCACGTTCCGTGTGGGTCCCATCTGGGCGGCCAATATGGGGCCTATATAGAAACCCGCATTGGGCCTATATGGGTCACATGTTTGCTACCTGACTGGGCTGTCCATATGGGGCCAGTCTTTCACCCGGTTGCACTTTCGGTGATGGTCCAATCTGGGCAGCCCATATCGGGCCAATACAGTAGCTCATATGGGATCCATATGGGTCTCATTTATAATGTTTTATACAAATATGGGCTGTCCATATGGGGCCACTCTTTCACCCGGTTGCACTTTCCGTGATGGTCCCATCTGGGCAGCCCATATAGGGCCAATATAGTAAATCATATGGGATCCATATGGGTCTCATTTATAATGTTTTATACAAATATGGGCTGTCCATATGGGGCCACTCTTTCACCCAGTTGCACTTTCCGTGATGGTCCCATCTGGGCAGCCCATATAGGGCCAATTTCGTAAATCATATGGGATCCATATGGGTCCCATTTATAATGTTTATGGGCTGTCCATATGGGGCCACTCTTTCATCCGGTTGCGCTTTCCGTGATGGTCCCATCTGGGCTGCCCATATGGGGCCAATATAGTAAATCATATGGGATCCATATGGGTCCCATTTATAATGTTTTATACAAATATGGGCTGTCCATATGGGGCCACTCTTTCACCCGGTTGCACTTTCCGTGATGGTCCCATCTGGGCAGCCCATATAGGGTCAATATCGTAAATCATATGGGATCCATATGGGTCCCATCTATAATGTTTATGGGCTGTCCATATGGGGCCACTCTTTCACCCGGTTGCACTTTCCGTGATGGTCCCATATAGGGCCAATATCGTAAATCATATGGGATCCATATGGGTCCCATTTATAATGTTTATGGGCTGTCCATATGGGGCCACTCTTTCACCCGGTTGCACTTTCCGCCATGGTCCCATCTGGGCAGCCCATATAGGGCCAATATAGTAAATCATATGGGATCCATATGGGCCCCATTTATAATGTTTATGGGCTGTCCATATGGGGCCACTCTTTCACCCGGTTGCACTTTCCGCCATGGTCCCATCTGGGCAGCCCATATAGGGCCAATATAGTAAATCATATGGGTCCCATTTATAATGTTTATGGGCTGTCCATATGGGGCCACTCTTTCACCCGGTTGCACTTTCCGCCATGGTCCCATATGGGCAGCCCATAAAGGGCCAATATAGGAGCTCATATTGGACCCATATGGGTCGCATTTATAATGTTTGCTGGGTATAACTAGGTCAACTTGTAATTTATTGATATATACGCATTCTAGAGGACCATTTTATCTACTATACTATCCAGTGATACTGCATAACAACCTGGTTCTCTCAGTGATCAGACCTTCACAATACGCCTGTGACCATCTCTCCTTGTAAAAAACAATGCCGATTGGACATAATTTTTGGATGAAGTTTCTTTGCTTTTTTGCGTTAAACAGTCAGAATAGAAGGTTGGAATGAGATATTATTAACATTATCATCGATATTAACGTATCTGCAGACACAATAAAGTGTTGCTATATAGTGTTATGGACTCACGTACCCCTAGTCAACCCTCATAGGGCTCGCTAGGGGTACGTGACCGTACCGCTAATTTCAAATATTAGAGGTACGGTCACGTACCCCTAGTCACTACCTAAAATTTAACAATAATTCAACTTCAACTTTAACTTTTTACTGTTTTACTGTCGTCAATCGATCACCGATTATTATTGACAGGCGCTGTCGGAAAACAGTGTGCTAGATTAAAAGAGATTATTAACAAAGTGCAAATTATAAAAATATAGATAAAAGTCACCAGAGCCAGTGAGTTTTAAAAACAGATGTAATTTCCTACGTAAGATATGCAGCCAGCCCATGAGTGAGTGACTCTAGGTCGGTGCTGGACTGCACTTGTTGAGGCAGACTGTTCCAAAGCCGGATTGTTCTGGGGAAGAAAGAATTTGAGTGATATTGAGATTTTGAAAATGGTATAAGATAGTTAAGATGTCTCGTCCTGGTGAGATGGTGGTTGTCAACAGCTACTAGGTTACCTCTGATCTTGAAAAACATGACCAAAGAAGAATGATTTCTTCTTTGCGCCAATGTTTTCCAGTTCAGAACTGTTAGCATTTCTGTTACGCTGCTATTGTATGAGTAGTCATTAACACATAACGTGCTGCCGATATTTGAACCATTTCAAGCTTGTGGATTAAATACTGCTGCCAAGGGTGCCAAATTGTTGAACAGTACTCTACTTGGGGACGTACTTATGTGTTAAATGCAGTTTCTTTGATTTTTTTATTTTCTGTTTTGACATTTCGTTTGATGAAGCGAAGAATGTTGTTTGCTTTGGAAGTGATGTTGTTTATATGTTTTGTCCAATTTAAATTTTGACTGAATTCTATTCCAAAATATTTAGCACTTTCAGTGGAGTTGAGCTGAGTACCATGTAATGTGTAAGGGTAGATAATTGGATGTCTTTTTCGGTGTATTCTGAGCACTTTACATTTGTCTGGGTTGAATTCCATTGCCCACGTTTTTTCCCAAATTTCTAAAGAATGAAGATCTTGTTGGAGTGATTCTGCTTGTGAGTCTGATTTGATGGTTAGATAAACAATAGTGTCGTCAGCAGAAAGTCTGGATTTACTTTTAATGGAAGTCGGCAGGTCATTAATGTAAGCTAAAAATAAGGAGGGGCCAAGCACAGATCCTTGGGGGACTCCAGACATAACTGGCAGTGATTCAGAGGTTTCGCCTTCTACAAGAACTTGCTGTGTTCTATTTCTTAAGAATGACTGAACCCATGTAGTGACCTTTTCATTTACGTTAAGACTTTTTAATTTGTGAACGAGTTTATGGTGATCTACCTTATCATAAGCTTTACTGAAATCCATTATGATGACATCTGTTTGTTGACCTTGTTCTAAATTATTCGCAAGTTCTTGGGTGAAACCAATGAGCTGCGTTTCGCAGCTATGTCCGGATCTAAAACCATGTTGCTGTGGGCTAAGGATGCGGTTTGAGTCAAAGAATTCATCATGTTGGAGACTATAATATGTTCCATAAGTTTGGAGGCTATGCATGTGAGGGAAATGGGTCGATAGTTGCTAGGTTTTGACTTTTGGCCTTTTTTGTAGATGGGTGCTATGATTGCATGTCTCCAATCATCAGAGACGATTCCAGTATCAAGTGACATTTGGAATATATGACAGAGGACTGGAGCGATTTCTGCATGCAGTTCTTTAAGTAACCTTGGGGAGATTTCATCCGGCCCAGAGGCCTTGTGGGGGTTAAGACCAAGAAGTAATTTATCTACACCTTCTACACTAATATTTATAGGGGCATAGGCGGGTGACGAGTTGGATTGGCTGCACTTTTAGCTAGTTGTTGGAGGGTGAGGGGTTTTGGGCGTGAAAAAATTCAGCTACATGTATTATGAAATAAGCAAGTGCAGCTGTACATTTTGGAGCAAATTAAGAATATGTTTGCACAAGAACCATTCCATTAATTGTTTGACCCTTTAGACTAACCTATGAACAGAATGACACTTACCCAAACCCTATTGCTACTGAATGAGTGTCAAAATCGCCCACATCCATTATTCCAAATGGCCAAGTCCATAACAGCCCGGTTCAAATCGGCCCAGTTTGTATAGACGCATATCATTTGCAGTTGTGTTAATTAGAGGGTTTGAATAATAGCACATGTATACACCATGTTTTAATCTCAGGGTAATTCTTCGAATTGATGACACAATATGATTGAATTTCTCAAAAATCTTATTGAATGAAATACCAAATTAAGTGTGAACATGTTGATCTAAACTTATTTACCACTGCTGCGTGATCGCTACTGCTAGTAGTCGAAGCCATTAAAACAATTATCAATTTTCTTAATAATTTGTATAGCTGCTTTCACTACTACTACTTCTCTGACTAGCTGAGCAATACGCACCACTACTACTACACTGGAATTCTAGTGCTGCCACAAGTATAGTCACGATCACCATTAGTAAAAGTAGTTATAGTAGTAGCATCATCATAAGCGAGAGGAATAATTATTAATTATATAGATTCTATTGGTTTAGTAATTTTTCTTTTAAATGTCAATTTTTGGCCGTTTTGGACTTTGTCCTTTTTGATGTCAGTCGTTTTGACCAGTCACCTTCCTACTAATGACAAGGTTAATGTCACAAGAAATAGCCTGCTTAATGTCACAAGAAATTGCTAGGTTAATGTCACGAAAATTTGCCCGGTTCATGTCACAAGATATGGCTAGTCAAATTCTACGAACATACCCAAAAGACCCCTCAGTGTCCTATCTCTTGCACAATGGCTGATTGTGATAATTTTTAGATCAGTATGAGTATTGGTCAGAAGTTGTGTCACTTGGCGCCTGGCCAAGATTCATTCTATCTGACAATCAGCAATATGTCTGAGTTAATATATTACACAGTTAGATTAAAACATGAGTCGATAGCGATTTGAAAGATAGACCATAAGAGGTGTGTCAAAAAGAGATTAAGTTGGTCAACCTTGCTATGTTATAGTTAGAACATATTAAGTGAAAAAGCAAACCGGCAAGCAGGAATGACTAAGTAATTCCTATATTGGACTGCATGAGCTACACTTACAATAAGGTACATTCCAACCTGACACAACTACCACAAAAGTCTTGAACTGGTTGAAGGACAGTTCCTGTCTCCCCTAAAGACTTATCAGGCAAATTATTCAACAGTCTACCTCTTGCATATCTAAAGGATTCATTGCAAACCGTACCAGGTTACAAGTTCTTACCAGCAGGATTTCACTTCTATTGTATGCCTAAAAGAAAATGAGTTATTTTTTATATTTACCAAATCATGAAAATAAAGAGGGCACTTTTTATAAATTACCTTAAACACCTCTATGGCCATATTTTTCATACATCTGATTCTAACGGATGGGAGTCTAGAATGGTCAGACAGACCCTGGTAGGTTCTTGTTTGATCGTCATAAATAAATCTAAGAACTCTTTCCTGAATTTTCAGTCAACTTTTCTCCATCTTAAACAAATTGGTTTGACCACATAAATGCTAGACTACTGGGCAGTACTGTATGGTGGGTAAGTTGGGTGCTAATTATGCCCCCGCACGACTAAGTCGGGGCATATATTGTTTTTGGTCTGTCTGTCTATCTGTCTGTCTGTGTGTCTGTACACAATTTTAACATTGGCCATAACTTTTGAACAACATGGGATAGAGACTTTATATTTGGAATGTGTACTCAACTGAAGAATATCTTGAGGTCAGTACAACTTTAGTCGTGTCTGACAAAAATCAAGGTCATTTAGAGGTCATTCCGAGGTAAAATCAGGTGAAGGGAGATAAGGCATTCTATATTATTTCAAGTAAATAGGAAGGGAGATAACTGATTCTTACTGGCCATTACTCTTTGATCATGTGATCAATTCTAAATTTAGAAATAAGTCCTCAATATAACATTGGGGGTTATAAATTACGAGAGGTATATGAGACTTTTTTCTACTTTACTTTACCATACCAATATGGAATATTTAAAAGTTGCCGAAAACGTCCCAAGCCGAAACGGCCAAGGGCCGAATCGACCTCCAGGTCGAAACGACTCAGGGTCGAAACGACCGGAAAAGTTTTTTAACCTGTTCAAATTTGACCGTTTATGTACACGGTAGTTTGCTAGCATTTAGCATGACCGTGAAACTCGTTTGTTTTATTTACAATGAGCAAACCGTGTTTTAGACCGGTCCGTGAATGAGTAGAAATTTGTAGACGGTGTCTCGATTGGTCTGTGCTTTTTATGAGGAGTATATGTTTTTACAGTATGTGAAATGTGCGTAAACCGGAAGCCGTGTTTTGGTCACTCGCGAATTAGACTATAGACTGTCTGCTCTTTCACGAGCATGAATATGTCTTTCAGAAGACAATAACTCAAATTCTTTTAACCAGTCTTTAAAAATAATGTAGCAATTAGATCCGCCGGATACGGAAGCGTTGTTTTGGTCACCCGAAAATCGATTCAACGTTCATACAGGTAAGAAACAAGTGAAATTAACTTGAAAATGGAACCCCTTACCATAAATGCTTCGCTTTTCGCGAAACTGGCCCTTCAGGCCAGTTTCGCGAGCATGCTCGCTATTAGAATAAAATGAAAAGCTGGCAAGCAGCATAGTTTTAACAATTTGGAAATATTACATAAGTCAGGCGCTAAGCCAAAAATATTACAAAGACAATGATGAAAAATATAACGTTTGTTGCTGCTGACCAGTGACCAATGATTTATATTAGATATGGTATACACTGTCTCTGTGCTGACATAGAGTGCCTGCATAGATGGTTTACATGGCGCGTGTCTTGCATGTGTCGATACCTTAATTGCTAAGCATGCCTAAAAGATAGCCATTGTGACTAGGTGTGACATTGCCTTTGAGGTTGACCTACTTTTGTAAAAATCTTTAAATTCCTTTATATTACAGCTGAATTAATAGTCTTAAGGCCTAAGCTAGGGCTTCAATAGTTGGTATGTATCTTTCTTGTATTAAGACCTTCTAACTATACCAATGTTTCTTACCATGTCACATTGACATTGCTCTTTGACCTATTTAATCAAACTTTAACCCAAAACCTCAACATTGGCTATCATTCTTGCACACTTTCTCATGGGCCTTTAATAATTGGCATGTGCCTTTTTTGTCGAGACCTTTCCGACCATGACAACATTTTGTCGTTGTTACTTCGTCCTTGACATTTGTCATACTTTTGTTAAACTCTTTAAATCCATATAACGTGTGTACCATTAGGCCCATGACATCCATACTTCATATGCATCTTTAGTGTGTTAAGACCTTTTCAACATATCAATGTTTTAACTATTTGGCATTGACCTTGACCTTTGATCTACTTAATCAAATCACGGAGTACTTAGACCTAAGTACTCCGTGATCAAATTTAAGCCAAAAACCATAACCTTGGTTATAACTCTTACTCTAGGTCTTATATACTTGACATGCGCCTTTTTGGTCAAATGTTTCTGACCACGCCAACATTTTCGCCTGTGTGATGTCCAGTGACCTTGACATTAAATTTGAACTTCAAATGCCTATAACATTGGATCCAATAGGTCTAGGACCGTCATGCTTTGTCCCATACTGATATATATCTTTATTGTCTAAAGACTTTTCAAACTACACGATCCCTTTTTACCATGTGAAATTAACCTTGACCTACATTTTCAAAAATCTTTAAAATGCCTATATAACATTGGCAGCAATAGGCATAGGACCCGCTGACTTTATATGGCCATGCCAACATTCTTGCCCTTTTTATCTTGACATTGGACCTACTTTTGCAATGTTAAAAATGCCTGTACTATTGGAACCAATAGGCATAGGGCTTCCATACTTGGTATGTAACTTTCTTGTCCGAACTGGAAGTCGTGAACCATTTCATGTACCTCTAGTCCATGTTCAGCAGCATATCTCACCCTATACATAGATATAGACTAGAGGGTTGGGACAGCATCATTCACATTGGTTGGCTTCACCACCAAAGTGTGGGAGAATTCCAAGCTCTCTGTCAAGACAGTGCCTGCGTCACCAATACACAACTCTACAGGAGCGGAACATGGACGACGGTACACCAATCTAGAACATACAGGGCTGCCATTTCTCTGGATTGTCCCCGAAATCATCTTATTTTTATCCCAGTTGATGGTAGTTTAAAGCAGGAAGAAAGTAAAGCAGAAAGCGCATTAACCCTTTCCCCCATAGAAGCGACTTTAGCGTATTTAATTTATTTCTCCGCTGAAGAAAGTAGTTCCAGTTTATACCCTCATGAACAATTGCCATAACAAATATTTTTATATAGCATAGCAAATGGTAGTTTAAAGCAGGCTGAAAGTAAAGCAGAATGTGCCTTAAGGCACATTCTGCTTTACTTTCAATCTGCTTTAAGTGATTACCTGTATTTAATGTTATTAATGGGTTAAGGCGCATTCTGCTTTACTTTCAACCTGCTTTAAGTAAAATGCTTGAAAAATAGAAAATTTGGCAATCTTAGGATTTTTCAGGATAGAGTTAAGGCAAACTCGCCGAACTGGAATATACATGTAGTCCTATTCAAAAGCTAAAGCGATATCGGTATATTGTGGGAGGACAACGTGCCCAAACACTAAACTTCTGTCTCGCACCAACTTAACAACCGTGCGTGCGAAGATTACAGTATGCTAGGCCATTGTCATCGTAAGGAGAAAGCAATAATTCCAAAAGCCATTATTTACGGAAAGTTTGCATCCTGGCAAGAGAGACACTGGCTGCGCTACATAGATGTCCAGAAGAGGGACTTGAAAGCTATTGGCATCAATAGTGAACTATAGGAGGACCTTGTTGCTGGATGGAAGAGAATCACCCTTGTTATCCTTGCTTTCACTACAAAATTATTCGAGAGATTTTTACTCCTTCACCATTGTTGTCTGCTTCAATTTTGTTGTCTACAATGTCGTTTCAAAATTAAAAAATAAGGCAGTATGTCTGAATAAATTTCAAAACGAGTGTCAAACAGTTTGGGTCCTGATCAGACGCCACGTAACGCGGCGTCTGATCAGGGTCCAAACTGTTTGCAAACGCGTTTTGAAGCACTATTGAGAGTGAAAGGGTTGAACAATCGGTGTAAGGAGCAGACAAACTGTCTGATAAGACGAGCGGACCAACAGAAACGAACGCCGCAGCCCATACAAATCACAGACCATCAATTTTGCGACTTGAGTGTCTGAGACTGCCACTCGCACATTGACCTGATCAGACACACGCGGCGATGATCCAACGGGACAGACCCGTAGGAAACATTTAAATCCATGGTCATCCGTGACCGACGGAGGCTAACAATTGTAAACCAGAAAACATCTAATGTACGAATTCCTGTATCTAATTAATTTAAGTTCATTTATAACTATTTAGGGCTGTTTGCACGATCTGTTACAAAATGTCAAACGCTGCAGATCCTGACATTGTTTGCACGAGACAAATGCACTCTCATACAGCAGATTCGTGGTCTAGCGGTGACACATGGACAGGTAAGTCAGGGATCGCTGGTTCGAGACCTGCTTCATCACTAATATGTCTTAATGGTCCTTAGGACGAGATCTTAAACCAACAAAAATTTGGATTCTTGCGAGTTTTCAAATGTCATAATTTATGTTGCGATATCGTCAGGGAAAGAATAAAAATATTACATTCAATTTCGAAATATTATTCAAAACCGAAGTCTTGGACAAATAGGTACCGAGTCTTTCATTTAACGTATCAATTTCCCACATAATCTATGCGCCCATTTGGCTCTTTGACATATTCCCCATCGAGCTTCTAATGCCTTTTTTAAAACAGTATTTATTTCAAAATTTCAGATATGACATTATACACATATCATACCATAATAAGCTATATAATCTAAATAAGGGGAGATTTAGATAGAAAAACACATTATTACCATATATACATGCCGTAACACTTTCAATACCGACTTTTATCGTCTGCTTTAACCCTTTCCTCCCTGAAATCTCAAATGGACAATTCTAGGTTTCAATTTAGTCTAGCCCATTTTTTACTTTTTAGAGTTAATTTTATGAATATATGTCAAAATGACAAACGGTGTAAACCCTGATCAGAGGGCTCCTTAAGGAGCCCTCTGATCAGGGTCTACACTGTTTGCATAGGACAAGTGTACGCCTCACATGTACACTGTTTGCAAATCACGCATATATGCGTGACTAGGGTTCAAAGAGTTAACCACGGAATTATACAACATGTGTTGTATAATTCCGTGCTTTAACCCTCTCACCTCCAAATCTAGGCTGCATTGATGCCTGCAATATTTTTTCAAGTCACATTTGGGGTTTTCGTTTGACTAAAGGAAATATTGATACAAGCGTCAACAAGTATGGACCCTATTCAGACACCGCGTTACGCGGCGTCTGATCAGGAGCTATGCTCTTTGCAAAGTCGCCATTTGGCACCATTGACAGTGAAAAGTTAATTGTTCCAGTATCCCGGCATGACTGTATAGACAAACCCTTACAGTGGAGAATCTGTTATTCTTTCCCAATAAACGCGTTTACGCTAAAACTATTATTTGCAGTGCAAACAGTTTGGAGCCAGATCAGACGCCGGGTAACCCGGCGTCTGATCAGGCTCCAAACTGTTTGCCACCAAGATAAACAAGAATTATCAGAATTGTCCAAAAGTTGTTCTTTTCTACGTTTTAGTGCTTTGCGTTTGCGTACGTTTCCGTTTAAACGGGAAAGAATAACAGATTCTCCACTGTACTTATTCTATTTAGGCATTTTTACGCATTTAATTTATACCTCCGGCGAAGGAAATAGTTTCATATAGTTATGAAAATTCCAGTCACGGTAGCAGCGGAACATCAAAACTGAGTTTCTCCTGAATGAAATGAACTCATGAAATTGCGTGTTGCGTGCAATTTCGAGCAGATTGCAAGCTGAACCCGTTGAACTCATTCACCCCTGAAACTTTTAATGGAAAATTCCAATTTCAAAATTAGTCTAGTACATTATTGACTATTTAGGGCTGATTTTAACAATGTATTTCAAAATATCAAACAGTGTAGGCCCTGATCAGAGGGCTCCTTAAGGAGCCCTCTGATCAAGGTCTACACTTTTACATAGGACAAGTGTAATCCTAAGAGGTTTACTGTTTGTAAATGACGAGTATACTAGTCGCTAGGGTTGAATGTGTTAAACAAGAAAACATGGTACAGTAAAACCTCGCTATTACGACCACTAAAACGAAGGCTATTTTAGTGTATAATAGACAGGTGACAGCTTAAAGCAAGGTTACAGTGAAACAGAAAGCTCCTATAGGAGCTTTCTGTTTCACTGTCACCTTGCTTTAAGCGGTCACCTATCGTAAACACCCTAATAATTAACATAATTTAGTGGTCGTAATAGCGAGGTTTTACTGTATTTGCATTTGCTTCAAAATTCTGTAAAACACAAAACAATTTCCAAAATTAAGACATACCTGATACACTTGTCAACGTACATGAATTTACATCTACTAGCAGATCGTCACGAAAATCCAGTCCTTCTAAATACACATGCTGTGCAAATACAGTTAAAATGTCCCAACGTTTCTTCCGACAGTGAGAAGACATCTTTCTCAAATTCCCCTTTTATACCACAAACAAATGTAAATGATGAAGACTGACAGGGTGCACCTCGATTAAACAGAGAGGTGGAAATACACACAGCCAGTTCAAACATTCATGGTTTTACCTCGATTACGTTGTCGGAAAACCCAGTCCGGACAACCAATGAAATACGGCAATCCAGACACAGGACACATGTCGTTGTCTCATTAAAATGCACACTACAATTCAAATTAGAATTATTTTATTACACTCAGTTCATGTTTGCATGTGATTAGCTGTGCTACGTTTCGGTTTCAGGTGGGTTTTTTCCCTATCATCCGTGCCATTAACATAATCATGTCTATAAACAGTATGTAAAAACTATGTATTACTGTAACCGAATTACGCCAGAAACGATTAAAAGGGTGCACACAGGCCAAACAAAATCACAAAAAACATAAACTTTGAAACAAATACTAAGTATTCCGAAATGTTGTTATAAATACATGTTAGTATTATTGTTTTAAAGAGATTTTGTGAACACCAAATAGATCTATTATAAACTAACATGACAAAAGAAAATAATGATATTATTGTGGTAAGGTCATAAAAATGTGAATATTCATATAAAACTTAGCCTGAGGAACATCACAGTGATGCATTTATTTTGACTTTTAAATCGCACATTCCTACTTTGTTTAAAACTTTAAATGCATCGTCTCGTTCTCGCCCATGTGCTCTTACTGGGCAGCGTATAGGTTTGTTAATTGGTTGTGCCTTCTACACACTGGTTTAAATCCCTACCGACAGTACCGAGTTCGTTAATCGTTTTCTTTAAAAAGTATTTTGAACATAGATCTAAACCATTTTCCTTAATCTTTTACCCATAGAAGCGCCTTTTAGCACATTTGGTAGTTTATGAGAAGAGATACTGTTTGGGATATACATGTTCCGAAAGAAATGTACACCTATACCGTGGAAGATTATATACAGTAAAACCTCGCTATTACGACCACTAAAACGAAGGCTAATTTAGTGTATAATAGACAGGTGACAGCTTAAAGCAAGGTTACAGTGAAACAGAAAGCTCCTATAGGAGCTTTCTGTTTCACTGTCACCTTGCTTTAAGCGGTCACCTATCGTAAACACCCTAATAATTAACATAATTTAGTGGTCGTAATAGCGAGGTTTTACTGTATATACAGTAAAACCTCGCTATTACGACCACTAAATTATGTTAATTATTAGGGTGTTTACGATAGGTGACCGCTTAAAGCAAGGTGGCAGTGAAACAGAAAGCTCCTTTAGGAGCTTTCTGTTTCACTGTCACCTTGCTTTTAGCTGTCACCTGTCTATTATACAATCAATTAGCCTTGGTTTTAGTGGTCGTAATAGCGAGGTTTTACTGTACATTGTTTGTTAGTGCCGACGAAAATAATTTAGGTTGCTTATAGGTATTCTGTCCATACAATACATAAGGGAAAAACAAACCCAAACCGTATGTATACACGTACACGTGTAAGGGTGTACACTATTTGACACCACAATATATCTTGTATAGCATTAAATTTACTAGAGATATGCGCTCTCAAACTACAGTAAAACCTCGCTATTACGACCACTAAAACGAAGGCTAATTTAGTGTATAATAGATAGGTGACAGCTTAAAGCAAGGTTACAGTGAAACAGAAAGCTCCTATAGGAGCTTTCTGTTTCACTGTCACCTTGCCTTAAGCGGTCACCTATCGTAAACACCCTAATAATTAACATAATTTAGTGGTCGTAATAGCGAGGTTTTACTGTATCACTCAATTGTTTGCACTTTGTGAGTTGATATAGTTCAGGATTTTCTTGAATACATACTATAGGAATGTTGCTGCTGATGTAATGATGATACAATGTTTTGATGACGTCTAGCTTTTAACATTTATTTATGTTTACACTAATACAACCGTTTTCCGGATATGTAATGATTTGTTAAGGTTGAGTAAAAGCAACAATGCAACGAAAATGGTATTCGTCTTCTATAATGTATATAGAGCAAACCTAGTGTGAGAGAAGTCGACTAGGAATATCACACCTGGAATGCAAATTTACCAATCCGCCTTCTGAAATAGATCAACGTATAGAGTCTATTGTACCGTGTAATGTTCTTATATCTTACTGCCGCCCGCCCCATATGGTATGATGTTCTAGAACGAACATGATAAAATCATGCGAATCTAAATTTCGCTATATTTATTAGTGTTTTCTTTTGACCTGTCAGAGTTATTTTTAGATTGGAACATTCTAAAATTTTAAAAGGGACGAGTTTTCTTTACATCCAGTTAGAGATACGGATAGCTGTAATTTTTATGTATTATGTACAGTAGAGGATCTACATTATTCTTTCCCGTTTAAACGCAAACGCAATACTCTAAACTGTGGAAATATACTTTTAGAAATTTTAACTATAATTTTAATCTGAGAAGCAAACATGTTGGAGCCTGACCAGACGCCGAGTTACGCCGGCGTCTGATCTGGCTTTAACCTGTTTGCAATGGAAATAATAGTTTTAGTATATATACATTGTATGTAAATGCGTTTATTGGGAAATAATAAGATATCAGTTAAGTTAGCGCAGCGGTCTCGTGCTGCACGAGGATCATACTTATCTGAAGTAGGAAAGGGTACATTTCTATATTCGATGTTACCTTGCTTACCCATTTACCATCATTAACTATTCTGTTCTAAAAATAACTCCGACAGGTCAGAAAAATCGTACAATAACACATTCAAATATGTTATGCCACCGGCAGCGATAGATGTGATGCATATATTGATTACCCCGTTTGTGTGTGCGTCAATTTGCCCATGCGTTTGTGCGAACGAGGATACTGTGACCGTTTTCTCTAGCATAAAAAACCCTTGGTTGTTGTTGAGCTGATAAGGATTCTGTGGTTGTCGAAATGGCTGTTTCTGACATCTCTCGATGGCTTCTAAAGGATTGGTTTCCGTTGTTGGGTTGAGATCGGCGCTGACAATTCCGTCCTATTTGCTGGATCCCCGTAGTGCAGGCTGAATAAAGAACAAAGCCATCCCTGAGGTTCCGTCTTCCAAAAACGTCTCTTTTTAGGGCCACACCCGCCGATGTTAGTCAGGGATCCAGCCATTGGCTAAGCCTGCCACGCTTAGCCATGGACCTGATCCCCGTGCCTCTCCCACGACGTGCACGTCTCGGCAGATCGAGAGAGTAAAAACCCTTATTAAAATGCTTAGGTACTTATACAGTTTGGGCATGGGATAATTCCATATCCACTCAACAAAACATTAAATTGTCATTAACCTCTTTTTGATTAATAATATTTACAATTGGCTATATCTAGGTTAATAAAAAAATACGAAAGACTCAAGCAGGAAACGTAACACAAATATAAATATATGTTACCGTTTCGCCTGACATCCACACCCAATACTAGAGTTTTTGAATTCTTATACAGTTGTTGCCTCGGACCATTTCCAATACATATGTACACCCATATCATCAAACCTTGATTTGATCCTTACCTTATATAATTTAGACTTAAAAAGATTCTGAATACATTGGCAAGGATGTCACTAGGGGCATAGTCGTTTATTGAATGCAGTCTTGCTCATATTGAAAGTGTTCGTTTTCTTCACTACATAACAAAGTATCGTAGATTAATTTGATTGATTATTGATTCATACCACTTTAAAGAAAAAAAACCCAAATCATATCTTTAAAAGTATTCTAAACTACTTTTTAAAATGTTTTTCACTGTTGCCACACTGGCTTTTTCCAATCCAGGGCTTCTCAGACGCCCTTTTTATGGAAGGTTCCCAATGCCCTGCACCATTGCAATCATCAAGTAATACCACGTTCTAACATTTTTGTAACTAAGCGAGTACCATGCATTGTAAGAATCTTTCACCAAAAGGTAATCTCTCACAAAGTACAAAATAGTTACAGGGATTTTGTTTAAAACATATAAGCACTGTACACACGTTATATTGAGAAGGTCATTGTGCTTCGAGCGTAGCTTTACATCATTTTACATGCGTTTATAAATAGTATCGTACATATAACAAACCAGATAGAGCTATAGTTATAAGGAGTTATAAGGTTCATTCACTCTACCAGCAAAAAATCGGAAACTTACATTTATTGTGGGCGAACTTTTGTATAAAAACTTTATAATTAATGATATTCTTTGAAAATTGATCATATTGATACAGGGACTTTAGAATTTATATACTAAATCTTTATTCTGTAAAAATAAATCACGAACCATTGAATTTAGTTGCATTGTAAATAGTCAGCCAACAATAACGTTTGCGTACTACTTCCATGATAATAGTTTTTATGTATATCTCCCATAGTTTGCTCACTTCCCGATTAAAAAAACCACAATAAGATACTACAGTGTAATAATATTTATATACACTTATTATGAAATAAATAAAACATTAAGAAGGTGACTAGATATCAAAATATCTCATTGACTCAAACAGCTACTTTGTACATGTAGAAACATTTAAATGTACAGTGGAGAATCTGTTATTCTTTCCCAATAAACGCGTTTACGCTAAAACTATTATTTGCAGTGCAAACAGTTTGGAGCCAGATCAGACGCCGGGTAACCCGGCGTCTGATCAGGCTCCAAACTGTTTGCCACCAAGATAAACAAGAATTATCAGAATTGTCCAAAAGTTGTTCTTTTCTACGTTTTAGTGCTTTGCCTTTGCGTACGTTTGCGTTTAAACGGGAAAGAATAACAGATTCTCCACTGTAATTATCTGATTGAACCCTAGCGACGAGTGTACTCTTCATTAATTTTACAAACAGTGCACCTGTGTAGAATTACACTTGTCCTATGCAAACAGTAAAGATAAAGATCATAGAGCTCGTGAAGGAGCCTTTTTATCAGGGTCTACACTTTTTTTTAATTTACAATATATTGTAAAAAACACCAAAATAGACCTGAATGGACTTGAATTAATTAAGATCGGGAATTGTCCTTTGAAAAATTCAAGAGTGAATGAGATAACAGCCTGTTAATCCTTTCATGATCAATTTCAATGTCAATTTTCTTTATTACACTCAGTTCATGATTTTACATGAAACATGAGGATAAAATTTATCGTGAGGATTTTTCATCATCATCGCCATATTGTCGTCTGCTTCATTATGGTTGTCTGCAATAACGGTTTTTTTTTCAACGTTAAATTTAAGGCCGTATACATGGCGTTATTTCAAAACAAGTGGCAAACTGTTTTGATCCTGATCAGACGCAGCGTTACGCGGCGTCTAATCGGGATCAAAACTGTTGGCAAATGCGCTTTATGACGTCATTACGAATGAGAGGGTTAGTGACAATAGGAGAATTGTATGCGGGCATAGCTTGACGGTTCACTGCACCGCCTACACTTAAATGGCGTAATTTAATTCTGTTTCAGTTTCACTCAAACTGAAACTGTATTATGAATTCAAGTTGTGGTTCTCCCATCATGTGTATTTTATTACAAACAGACATACGGAAAATGCTAAAACAACAGGTAAACACATTATTTATCCCTTTCATTGCCAAATTTATCGTGAGGTTTTTACCCTTTCAACGCCATATTGTTGTCTTCTACAATATACTCTTCTGCATTATCGTTTCAAAGTTAGTTTTAAGGTAGTATGACTGACGAAATTTCGAAACGAACGTCAAACAGTTTGGATCCTGTACAGACGCCGCGTTTCGCGGTTTTGCGGCGTCTAATCAAGATCCAAACTATTTGCAAATACGCAATTTTTTGGGTCATTGACAGTTAAAGAGTTAAACCATAGCAGTTTACTAGGTATATCTTGAAGGTTTACAAAAGCTTATTATGCATATTAACCTAGTTTGATAATTTTGCATTTTGCACGAGCTTAAAAGATCGTTAAACTTATGCACTGAATGTTAATTGCAGTACTGATTACTTAAACAATTACGAATTTCTCTGTAACAGAGACAAAGTTAAACAAAATGGTAGTCTGATTTGGTAACTTTCATGTTGCATTGTTATGGCGGAACTAGGGTTTCAGTGCTCCCTTGCTACAACAACACCAGAGGGGAGACATAGATTGTGAGTTTTGTGCGGAGGGAGTACAATACCCTTAGAGAACATTTGCAAACAGTTTGAACCCAGATTAGACACGCGGCGTCTGATCTGGGTCCAAACTGTTTGTAACTCGTCTTTATGTTTCGTCTGTCAAAATGTTCAATTCGTAACTTTGACCAAAAACCGCAGAAGACGATTTTAAGCAGATGATATTGAAGTAGTTTAAGTGTAAGATATAGTTGTCACTTGACGCATGGTCAATGTGGTCGTAATTGTACAAATTGCTTCAAAAGTCAAATGTAGATTTTCTACATCGTGTATATCATAACCGTTATGAAATCACCTGACCGAAAAACCGTAATTTAGAATTAGCATAATACAATTTTTAATTGCACCAAACAGCGCAATATTGTCCGACATATTTTCAAAATAAAGAGTTAAGTTCAAGCATAGCATTCATTTTTAAATGGTCTGTTGTTTATACAGTGGAGAATCTGTTATTCTTTCCCAATAAACGCGTTTACGCTAAAACTATTATTTGCCGTGCAAACAGTTTGGAGCCAGATCAGACGCCGGGTTACCCGGCGTCTGATCAGGCTACAAACTGTTTGCCACCAAGATAAACAAGAATTATCAGAATTGCCCAAAAGTTGTTCTTTTCTACGTTTTAGTGCTTTGCGTTTGCGTACGTTTGCGTTTAAACGGGAAAGAATAACAGATTCTCCACTGTATGTAACTTAATAATAAACCGTAAAAGCAACAATTATTAGTCTCAATTGGATTGGCCTTAAATAGTGCAATATTTCCGTCAACTGACGAGAGTGGACGATGGCTCTATGTAGAATACCGACATAAACAGACACATATCTGATCTCATTAGGAGTATTTTACCTTAAATTAAGAAGATCTAATGGCTAAACATTCTGCCACATCGAGCAAGTTGAACAGTTCTTAACTGAATAAATCTTTTTCGACGGCATGTCTTTGTTTTATCATTAAATACATGTATATTGGTTTTGATTTTCATTCTATATACAGCTATTTGGCGAAAGTTAACCATTTCATGCAGAGACGCACTCTATCATTTATATAAATTAATAGCCTGTTCACTGAGTTCTGATAGAGATCCCTCGGTCTTCATGTGATGGTCGACCTTTTTGTTACAAAATAAATGATATGAGCGACAATGTTGGGACAAACTCTTCACGAAATGAGCCTTATAGGATATTAAATCTTTGCACGATGGGGCGTTTTTCGTCTGCAACAATTGTCGTCAGCTGCTGTTCTAATTTAATTTTGAAAACTGTGTTTATATACAGGGTAAGAGTGTCAAACAGTTTGGATCCTGATGAGACACCGTGTTGCACGGCGGATCCAAAACTGTTCCACAGATGATCACGATTCCGCATAGCCTGCAACGAATAAACTCTTTCACTGCCAACTGCGCCAAAAGGCGACTTTGCAAAACATTTGGAATTTGATCAGACGCCGCGTAACGCCGCTTCTGATCATTATCCAAACTGTTTGAGACTCATATCGACATTTCTACAGTCAAAGCTGCTTTAAAGCTGACTTAAAGATATTGCAGACGACTCTTGAAATGCAGACGATATTTTTGCCGTAAGAGGGTTAGAATAGACAATAAAAATTGCGCAAAGCAGCCAAACCAAATGTTAAATTCTAATTAAAATGTGCACTATTCAAATAAAACATGACACACATTTCTCGCCTTGAATGAATGACAACGCAACTAGCATATATGCTAATTTTATGACAGCTTAAAAACCATTTCGGCGTTTGTTTTTAAAACATGGATGCTTTATCCGCTTGTAGTGGGCGATTTAGACATCGAATTTTATATTAACTGTTTTATCTACATGTACACATAACTGCAATTAAATTTCAAGTAGATCAATATAGCATATAATATTTCTTAGACACATGTACGATTTATTGTGTTTGCACGCATTTTAGAGTATGTTAATACACATACTATAATAAATCCATTATTTTACACAGCTAAAACGCCTCTTTGATTGTATTCAGCCAGCGTAACAATATATATATGAGAACGATTCTAATAAGCAACACTCTGTTTTACTTTCAGGTTTCAAAAGTCTTTTTACACCTAGATATTGCAGTGAACTCTCCATGTGTGCTTGCTGGAAGACTGTACAAATCGCGGCGTCTAATCAGGATCTACACAGTTCCCGCATGACTACTTGTGCACATGTGGACGATAGGCAATCCTAGCAACGAGTATACTAAGTATGTGAAACAGTGAACATGTGAAGTGAAAACTTGTCCTATGCTAACAGTGGAGACCCTGCTCAGAGGCAGGCGCTGTCTAACCAGGGTATTCACTGTTAGTCATTTTTGCAATATATTCTCAGAATCAACCTCAAATATGTAAACAATAGACTAGTTAGACAAAATTTGAAACTGAAGTAATCCATTTGAAGTCTTAGTGGGGATGAATGGCCAAACGTAATGAAAATAAAGGAGAACGATTGAAAGGAGCATTCTGTCTTACCCATACACTTACACATACATCAGTGATCTATTTTAGGCGTTCTTAACACACACCCTTGGAACTTTTAGGGGACAATTCCAATTTACAATATAATCTAGTCCATTTTTGAATGATAAGGGTGGATTTTAACAATATTTTACAAAATGACACACAGTGTAGACCCTGATTAGAGGACTCCTTAAGGAGGCCTCTGATCAGGGTACACACTGTTTGCATAGGACAAGTGTTCTCTTGACAAGTATATGATTTGTTAATGACGAGTATACTCGTCGTTAGATCTCAATGTGTTAACGAAGAAACAATGACATGAAAGTAAAAACAAAAATGGCACAAGCAAGTCTTTTCGTATGTTCAAAAATATTTTGGGGAGCGAAAGTCGCCATTTTGTCCTTCCGTTCGTGACTTCGTTCGAATTTCATGGCCAAGGACATACAGAAGTTTCAAAGGTCAGCAGAGGACTTTCTTTCCGCTATACATGTATATAGTTTGAACCTATGGAAGAACATTGATAAATTATTTTACTTTTTGTGTAATTGTCCAAGACATGTATTAATTACACAGCAAAATCCTTTCACCCAAGGCCAAGGTCACAGCCAGGGTTCAAAGTCAACAAGTTATATTATTTTCTGCTCTGTGTCTTTAATAATATATTGGTATTGTACGTACACTGAAAGACACTTCTAACGCAACACTTTTCAAAAAAGCTTTACACAAATACGGTTCAAGATATTTTACTCAAATTTCACCAGAACTGGTTTGACTACTTTCTGCACATAATTTCAATATAATCATTCAACCATGACGGATGATCAATGCCGCACGTGGAGTAGGTATGAATTTATATTTCTGCACGAGAAAAGTGATGTGGGCGAAATTATCGATTACAATTATGTATTAATTATAATATAGTACACCGTTAGCCACACTGAAAACACATAAATAGTTTGCATGGAATTCATGGAACGTCAAGAACGCGCACGCGCCATTGGCATGGTTCAGACAGACCCTTAAATCAGTCATGTAAGTTTGCGTTATTTCTTAATAAGATGATTCTATTACAATGTACTGTTGATATTGCTGAATGTAAGATTTACGTCGTAATAATTCTAGTCATTTCAACATGTGACACTTTTTTGTTTCATTTAGAATAAATCGTCTCTTTATTTTCCGGTGACTCGAGTTTTTGGCAGGTATTTGTCCGTCATAGGCTATTGTGTGGAAGTACAAACGAGTTCAACACGGACCACGTCAGTATCGTAGAAGTGACTTAACTTCGGTATATGATTAGATAGAGATGTACGAAGACCATTCGTATCCAGGGAGAACATATTGGATATTAAGTTATCATTAACTGTTGCATTCGAAACTTTTTCTGTGATAAGTGTTGTGAATAAAATTATCACTTCATGTCCTTATTACCTTTTCTTACGATATTTTGGAGTCGTGCTTTATTTCTGTAAGCTTTCGTGCTTTTTGTCAAATGATTACAATGAAATTTACAGGAAACATGAACAAGGTGTTATCTATACTGTCAATTTCAACAATAACGATTCTATAATAAGCCGAACACATCAAAATATCTAGGTGTTGCGTTAGAAGTGTCTTTCAGTGTAGAGGCTTGTGTATCTGGCGAAGAAAGTGTGTAGTGAACAACAATCAAGTCCCTAAACACAAAGTCAATATCAAAGGTTCGAAAGGCAACAGTAGGAAATCTCTCTCTGCCCGCTTAACCACTTTGATTTTACAGTAAAACCTCTCTATTAAGACCATTAAAAAGAAGGCTAATTGAGTGTATATAAGCAATCACCAGTGTTACAACGATTAAAATCAATATTTCTGGTAATCAGCTGTTCATTAAACACAATTGGTTGTTATTACTGCTACAACATGTTTTTATCAAATCAAGACTGGGAGGGCATGTGCTTTGCTTTTCTTTTCATCAGTTATAATGCAACTCACAGTTGGATGTAGATCTAATTACTGTCTCAATATGTAGAATATAAGATTTTATTGATAAACTTAAAGGCAGGTTTTAGTTTTGAGATTAGCACTAATTACATGGTTTTAGTTTTATGGTTTGCTTTGAATTACTGATACATGTACTTAAAATATGCGTTTCAGGAAAATAGTTTGTTGAGATAAGTATGAACCATGATGAGACTAAAATAAAGGTACATGTATAACATATCATCCATTTCCAATCAAGCATGGATTAAAATAATGACATTGCCTACTGAAACTCTCACATTTGTCTGCCTCACTACAGGAGATCAGGATCCACACTGCTAGGGCAACGTGCTACAAACGGGGGCGTGACTTCTTTAGAAGTAATAATGTCAGAATTCTGACAATATTACAGGAATTCCTCACGGAAAAGTTACAGAGTTAATTAATGTTATATGGTGTATAGGGAACTGTTTGTTACTACATATTGTAGAATACCACTATTGATTTCTTGGATATCCAGGACCATATTGAATATAAGAAACGAGATCAACATTGTTTTCAATTTAATATGTAAGAATCCCCTACAGTAATTGTTAACAACAGTTACATGAAGCGTTATTACACATGTCTTAAACACCTAATAATTTACACAGTATAGTGGTCGTAAAAGAGAGGTTTTTACTTGTATTTTACAGGTTGTGTATCTTACAGTGGAGACTCTGTTATTATTTCCCGTTTAAACGCAAACGTACGCAAACGCAAAATACTAAAACGTAGAAAAGAACAACTTTTGGACAATTCTGATAATTCTTGTTTATCTTGGTGGCAAACAGTTTGGAGCCTGATCAGACGCCGGGTTACCCGGCGTCTGATCTGGCTCCAAACTGTTTGCACTGCAAATAATAGTTTTAGCGTAAACGCGTTTATTGGGAAAGAATAACAGATTCTCCACTGTACCATGAACAATAACCAAGTCCCTACATCCAATATTAAGATCTTTAGTTTTACTGACGCCTTGTATATAGAACCTTTCTCCATAGAAGTGCGTTAGGGTACCATCAAAATCCTAAACATTGGGAATCCTGTATAGCTGCTGTGATCGTCCTAAAAGAAACTAATTGCTTTAATCACTCAGTAGTTTGTTAAAAAAGATGCAAACTGAAGGATAAATAATGTAGAATCTGATCATGGTCTACAGTGTTTGCACAGGCCTGTTTGTCCCAATACTTAAGGCCATTGTGGTAACCTTTTTTCTCCATACAAGTTCAGAAGGATGTCTTTACATGGTGATAGTGTTCATGTCCTACCATCCCACAGTGTCGCTGGTATATAGTGTTACCATTGTATGTACGTAACGCTGCATCTGACCAGAATACAAACTGTTTGACACGCTTGTTAATACATTTTTATCTATTTTGAATATTTTCAGACAAAACTTTATAAAAATTAAATTTAGCATAACATTGCAGATAACAAATATTAGCAGACAATAATTTGTCTGTGAAAGGGCTAAATATGACGGTTAAATTTGACAATTAAAGGTTTAAATAAATCAGCTGAAAATGTATTCAGTGATCGAACTGTTAACCCATTCGCTGCCCGTATGACCTAATAAAACGTCTTATAAGTCAATGACATAATATCGTCTGCTTAAATTTGTCGTCTGATTTTATTTATAACATTTGGATTTTAACCTTTTTCAGCTAAAAACTTTACAAGACTGTCAAACAATTTTGGATCCAGATCAGACGCCGCGTAACGCGGCGTCTGTACTGGATTCAAACTGTTTGCATATATTAGCATTATAGAACCAGAAAGGTTTAAACTTAGACATGATAGCGATTGTAATATCAATATCAAACACAGATAAATTATGTATAGGTTAATCGGTTATTACATCCAACAAAGTTTGACGAGCATGACGTTAGTTTTAATAATGTTTTTTTGACTCATTGAAAACATTAGTCGCTCGATACAACAATATTGTAACAATTTAAGTAACATTCTTTAATTCAATATGACGACTCCATTGGTACCTTCCCAGCAAAAACACTATTTAATAATGGTTGACACAATTTTGATTTATTAAACTTTAATTGAAAGATGATGATTGAAGTCAAAAGGCCTGAATTCAAATATCTTATTTAAAAATTGTGGGCCTTTAAGGGGATATTTCCTCTCTTTCCTCCATCACTAAAACTAGAAATCACTTTTATCCAACTGTAGGATATCCTATACTCCTATAAGAGCTTTCTGCTTTAGGTTCATCTTACTTGAACCCATTATCCCATAAATACGCCTTTTTACGCTTTTAATTGATTCCTGCACTGAGGAATATAGTTCCAAATTATACCTTCATAAATATATACCATAAATAATATTTTCTTTATCCTAGCAGATGTAAGTTTAAAGAAGGCTGAAAGTAAAGCAGAATGTGCCTTAAGGCACATTCTGCTTTACTTTCAACCTGCTTTAAGTGGTCACCTACCTTCAAAACTAGAAACAGGCTATAGGGTAATGGGTTAAGCAGCCGTCCTCATTCAACATCACTTTTAAATACATGTAATTACTATACACATTTGATGATTATGTCCGGAAGTCAGTAGAGACGTTCTAAGATGTTTAACTGGAAGGATGAAAATATTAATATTAAAATTCTTTGAAAACTATTTGTAAACTCAAACTAATATCACAGCATAGGTTCATGTAATACTTTTTCACATTTCCTATGTAGGAGAACGAACTATGGAATTTTGATTTATGCTGATAAATTCGACGATTGATTGATACTTATTTGGGTCATATAAAGTAATATAACATCAACATAACATACATACACATGCAAACATACAGCATGTTTAACTATTTCCGAGACAAAATAGGGCCTGCTAAATTCTATCATTTGTCATTTTATTAAATGCCTTACCCACAACTTCAAAGTTTGCACTTATTTATGTAGCACTGATTTGTCAAATTCTAAGTTTAGATTAACTGACCAAAGTAAATCGCACTGAGTGTCAAACAGTTTGGATCGTGATCAAACGCTGCGTTAAGCTAAGCTTGACCAGGATATTAACCGTTTTGCAATGTCGACTTAAGTCTATGTGAAACGGTTCAACAGAAAATAATGCTCGCTAGTAGGATAGAATCGCGAGCTTGTTTGGCTTGGCGACATCCTGAATTATTGGTTGATAAATCCATCTTCCGCTGAATACTACACCCACTATTTCATTTTCTTAATCGTCGATGGTACAGTAAAACCTCGCTATTACGACAATTTAAACGAAGACTAATTGATTGTATAATAGAAATGTGACAGCTTAAAGCAAGGTGACAGTGAAACAGAAAGCTCCTAAAGGAGCTTTCTGTTTGACTGCCACCTTGCTTTTAACGGCCACCTACCGTAAACACTCTAATAATTAACATAATTAAATGGTCGTAATAGAGAGAATGTCGTTATACTGTATTGTTACTACTCGAACCGGCGGTTCCGGTGTCCGATGTATAAACGGAGGTCAACAAAACACTCGACGTTGATTAGGTACGGTAGGGCGTTCCAGCAAAGTTTATATACACATTCATGAAGTATCAAAGCGAAGCTTCGATTTATACTCTTTTCCTGAAGTTTTGTCCTTGGCAGTGACATCTAGCTCGGTGCCACCATAAAGCATAGTGACGGTGATCTGTCTCTTACTACCTTCTGTTTTATCTGACATTTCAACTATGATTTCTCCAATTTTCTTGCAGTGGTCGTCTGTTGTGTATACAGTGCCCGTCATATGCTGTTCTTCAGACATATATATCAGGACTGGTACATGTGTTTGATCTTTCAATATAGGACAATATTTCAATGATGGTAAGTTCACCCCAAGTTTGACCGAAGTACCTTTTGTCACATGGATATCGAAAACGTCTTTGCAATATTCCTTTCGATTTTCATAATTTATCCATTTTTTATCGTGCCTGTGAACATTTGAATCAAAAGGTACGAGTGTATTGATACCATACGTGGCACGGCATATTCGACTGTGAAATATAAATGGATCATGTCCATATAGAACAGCTCCACTCAAAACTGCCGAAAGAGGGGATGTAGGAACAATCACATTTTTGCCTGCAAACTCTGTTTGAAGAAAGTCTTGAACCTTTTGAACAACAAACGGCGATTCAGAGAATCCCCCGACCAAGACAACGTTTTTTACTGAACGAACCTGTTTCTGCTGAAAAATCGTCTTTAGAAACTCCAACATTCGATGAATGGTTTCGTTGAACAGAGACTCCCGAATGAAGTCCGAACTGAAATACATCTTTCCATCTTGCAACGTAAATCGGTTTTTATTTTCACCTTCATCAATGATCTGAATGTCTCCATTATCAAGTTGACTTCTAAATGCTTCAGGCAACTGTAACTTCATGTTTTCATCTGAAGAACAATCCTGCCCAATTGTTACCTTCTTGTTTTCAAAGTCATTCTCCATTTCCAGCAGCTCAACAGCATGACTTTTGTTGGTCACCTTCGTCCAAATGTTGCCCTTGAAAGCATCCTTACACGCTTGGAAAAATGCATTGTTGATATCCTGACCACCTACAAGACCGCCGCTTCCTAGACTGATTTCTTCCAATTTCAATGTTCCATCGTCTCTTACAAGTAGTGCGAGAACGTCAGTAGTTCCACCTAAAACGATATGAGTCGTGCAATGAGAAAACCTGCCATATTGCATTTTAAACAGTGTAGATCAAGGCCAGCACCCGAGTCAAAGACGCGACAGCTGGTATTGATCTACACTGTTTGACACTAAAATGCGTCTAAATCATTTTATGTAGCTGTATCGTATACGATATTTGGTGTACTCACAAACAGAACCTGGGATAACAACAGTTCTTGGTCTGTACAATGTTGCAATGCAAAAAGGGAGGTTTTGTCATGGCACGGCTTTTATGGATTCGAGTAACCATTGTGAATATAATTCATGTTGTATTGACGAGATACTGTGTATGTATAAGTCAAAAATAAAATATGTTCTGTTCTGTTCAACCCCAAATCAATAGTGAGGATTTTAATTTGCAGATATATAGTCGTCTGCTTCAATATTGTCTGCAATGTCTTCTAATGGATTTAGATTTAAGGTAATGTGATTTAAAAATATCGATACGATTGTGAAAGAGTTTGGATCTTGATCCTGATTCGCAAAACGCGGCGTCTGATTCGGTTACAAACTGTTTGCAAAGTTGACCGTAGGCAGGAAAAGGGCTGTAGCCAATTTCGATTCTTTGGTATTGACAACAAGCACACTTTGACATCAAAGCGTAAGAAAAATATTGCCCAGGTAAGTTTTGATTTAATGAACTCATGTTAAGAATGGCCGAAGGTCACCTTAAGGATTGAAAAAAATTGGTTTTGTAGTAACGCAAAACTAATTGTGTGATTAAACTCAAACTATAATAGGATTCACATTTCCAAGTATGGATGCATATCGGAAGTCTCTTAACCTTTCACCCCATAGCCGCTTTCCAGTTTTGACGACATGCGACTTCTTAAAACAGATTGAAACTAAAGCAGAAGATGCCTTAACGCGCATTCTGCTCTACTTTCAGTTTGTCTTAAGCCATCATCTGCTAAGATATGGGAAATATATCTTATGTTGCAACTCATACAATACTGCAAAAAGGGCACTTTTTCAGTATAGGAATAAATCAAACGTGTAAAAAAGCGTATCTAAGGAGTCAATGACTAAATTGAGACACATCAAACATTGGTTGGTACACAAAAACTACCTCCAGCATCTACAGTCAGGAATGTTTCCCCTTTGTCACCAAAACTTCCAAGTGCTGCCATTTCTTCTTTAGGAAGGTGGATACAGTGAATGGCCGCCGCCTCAGGTTCATGTGCGATAAGCAAATTTCTCTTTTTAATTCCAGCCTGGAAATAAATAAATAAAAATAGTGTTGTCGACCTTAACCTTTGTGTACTTTAGCAAACTTTGTGATAACTTATGCGAACAATTTGGATCAAGATTTCTACGCCCATTGGCCCAATGTCTTATCTGGCTTCAAACTGTTTGACACTCGGGTGATATTGTCTGGAAGAAACTGTGGGTAATTCATGTTTGAGAATTGTTGCAGACGACAAAACACAGCATGCAGAAAGTTAATCACCTTCCTTGAAAAACGTACCAAATAATAGTCTATCTTCAGCCTGAATGTACGTTCAGCTGCCTGCAAATTTACTCTCCTTATCATCGAGTCATATTGCCTATAATATTGAGCGCTGTTAACATAATATAATAGCTCGTAGCCAGCCAAAATACCGGCTCAACCCCTTCACAGGTACCCATTTTAATCCCCTGGTGGGAGGGAAGAAATTCGCGGTACATATCTTGCTCAAGACGAACATTGCTGTAAATCATCGGAGATTCGAAAAACATCCCATTTAGGCGACTGGATTGGCGGGGAATCGAGCTCAGGACCGCTCTATTGAAGATCATGGGCGACACACGTTCGTACGCCCCATTGAGTTGATTTCATTTCTTATGAGATTGAAAGTCATGCAAATTATAAATCCACTGAGGTCGCTCACTAGGGTAGACAATTTCAATTACATGCAAAAAAACCTGTATATAGTTTGATATGATTTTGTAGTTTGGCGTTTAATCGAACAATTTGTTTTCACAACAAAACTCCTTATGCACGTATAAAAGGTAAATATATTAATATGAACGATGCATGATTAGCGCACCCGCTTTAGAATACCCGTTTCGCAACAATGCGCACCAGAGTTCGATCACAGGTCGGGGCAGTTTGTGAGAGGGTACAATGGTTGCCCGTCATGACACGCGTATTTCCTGCGTGCACATCGGTTTTCTCCCAACGAAATAACCAACTACGCAACTATTTGAGCCGACAAGAGTGATTTGTATATGTCATAGCTTGTTAGATATAATCGATGTAAAAGATATAAATTTAGCTTTAAATGAAATTTCCGATGTTAAACATCATATTATCTAGCTCGGATGGTGAATTTTCCTGGTACGATGAGGACGATGCTTTTAAAACAAGAGGACAATGGGGTTCTGAATCGCTCAACCGGTACCCATTGCTACGGTCATTGTGACATGACATTGGGCAAGTGGTTTCAGAAAAAGAAGATTTGTATTTAACTTTCACTTTAGCCATGTCAGGAAAACCTTAACCACCCACTGGCAGTCATGTTTAAAGCTAGCAAAATTATTTAGAAATAAAAACAGACGCCAATTGTTTAAAATTAATGGTAGTGAATGGGTTAACCTTTTTAGCCGCTTTTCTCATGAACTTCTTTGAAGCGTCTGACCATATTGCAGGAACTGTGACGACCCACAGTATTTTCTTCAGGTTCAAGTTTTGGGCTCGTATCTTGTTCAGGAAGCTTTCTTTCAGCGCCTGGAGGAACTTTGACATCACATCGCACAGAGGCATGTGCTGTCCATTATAGTCTTCCACTGTAAGTTTGTTTGGTGTCGTCTATTTGAAAATGAAACATTTATTTCTCTTAGATTCTAAAAAATTCAATGATATTAGTAGGTGACATATAAAACTACGTTTAGGGACTCGCAACCGGGTGGTGTACTTGTCAAAATAAAAGAAAATACTCAAATAAAAGCAAATTTGTGGCATTATTTGGCTTCTGACATTAAAAAAATATGATCAGTCCAAAAAAAGTCTCAAGGATCGTCAACGAATCTTAGTTTTTTTTTTAGATATTTTCCATCCTTTTTCTATAGCGTCTGTTGCTTCTCTACACGGGCTCAGACATAAACCCGAGCCGAATAAAGTACTATCAATCGCTACCAGTGAAGTACGTTAATTCGCTACCATATATATAGAGAGCTCCGGTAGCCGAGGCGGTAAAGGCGTTTCCTCATTTTTCATGTTTGTCTCCGCATGGTGGGTCACGGGTTCGAATCCCACCAGAGCTTCTTCTTTTCTTTTTTTTGAAATGCATTTTTTAACAGAATTGTTTATCCTAAAATAAATCTTACCCATTTATATAAGCATTTGACATATATTTACAAATTACTATTTTTAATTCTAAATCCGGTTGCGAGCCTCTTTAAGGCTCATTTTGCCTGACTTTCAGTCTGCTTTAAGCTACCATCTGCTAAAATGGAGAAAATATTTCTTATAATATATATATATATAACTGAATAAATTGGATCTATTTTTATCGGTGGTGAAATTAATTAAAGGTGTACTTATGGGGTAATGGGTAAAACAATTAAATAAATATCATGAAATGCCAATCTAAATTATATACATGTGTTCCGGTTTCTTACAGAATTATAGAGCAGCAGTTTGAAGCCCTTGAAGAAATACCATTTGCCTGTCAAAGACCTGCCATCTGCCACTGCTTTATCACACTTGTCACAAAATTTCTTCTCTGCTAATTGTCCAAAGGAATCAATCTCTTTGTCCTCATTCAGTAGTAAACACGTGGTTGTCTTTCTTAACTGAAAATAAAAAGTTTCTTTGAAAAATAACGAGAATATTATAAAAAACAAAAGACGTGGTTGTCTTGAAAGGGTTAAATACCGTAAAACTCCTAATACTGGGACACCCTGTGTACAGTGGAGAATCTGTTAATCTTTCCCGTTTAAACGCAAACGTACGCAAACGCAAAGCACTAAAACCTAGAAAAGTACAATTTTGGACAATTCTGATAATTCTTGTTTATCTTGGTGGCAAACAGTTTGGAGCCTGATCAGACGCCGGGTTACCCGGCGTCTGATCTGGCTCCAAACTGTTTGCACTGCAAATAATAGTTTTAGCGTAAACGCGTTTATTGGGAAAGAATAACATATTATCAACTGTAACTGCTGTGATTATCACAAACATTGGACAAATTAAACTGCTTGTATCACACAGTAAATTGACCAAACGGTGCAAACTGAAAGGCAAACAGTGTAGATCCTGATCAGACGGCCCCCTTAGAGCTGTCTGACCATGATCTACTATGTAGGATCAGGCCTGTCTGTCGGCAACTCTCACAGCATCTCATCTGGCTCCAAGGGCATGGTTATAAAGAGTTTAAGTTGAGTCTGATATCGGTATCAAGCATTTGATTGGTCAGATTTGAGCTTTTACTCAATTCTGACCAATCAACTGCTTGAGAACGATCTCAGACTCAAGTTAACAAGCTTTATAACCTTGGGGCCAAGCTGTTTGCCACAGCTATTACACATTAACAGGTAGCGTGCAAAAGGTTAACCCATTTATGCATAGCGTCACATAAAAGGGATATATTTAAATAGTGCAGACTAAGATCAGACGCCGCATATTAAGGCGTCCGATTTGAGTCTGCACGGTTTGCTTACGGGAAATTCTATCGAAAAAAAAATGAAATAAAAATTTGACCAGGCGCCTTTTAAATGAAAAGTGGACTCATCCAAAATATGAGCATATAAAAACCCACTTGACATTTATATAAACAGTTTAAGGCCTTAAGTAAAACACCACAGACCTACTATCTTACCTTTGGCGAACCTGTACCCCAGTTCTCATTGAATTCGATGTTACTTCGGCTATTCTCAAAGTGAGACCTCCATTGCCAGGCATACCCAGAGTACGTACTGCCTATGTCCAGAGCTACCACAAGCTCGGGATTTTTCAGCACGCTCTGAAAAGTACATTTGACCTTTTGGGGTTATATGTCATAATTAAGAAATAACAAATCCCTAGCTTTGCACTAGTTTACTGTTAAGAGTTGAGATGTGAAGCCATTAAAGGCCTCATGATCTAATTAATATTTTCCCCAGAGAATAGGAAGCGTTGTCAGCGGCTATGCCATTTTGGCTGTAACATTTTTACCAACCATATGTTTAACGAGTATAGGGCAAAAGCTCAACAGAAACAAAACATTTAAGTTAACTCATTGAGCCCTAGTGACGCATATATGCGTCCTAACCAAATGTGTACCTGTGAAGAGTACACTTGTCCTATGCAAACAGTGAAGTCCCTGATCAGAGGGCTCCTGCAGGAGCCCTCTGATCAGGGACTTCACTGTTTGTCATTTTGCAATTTATTACAGAAAACAACCCTAAATAGTCTAAAATGGATCAGCCTTTATTGCAAACTGGAATTGTCCATTGGAAGTTTCAGGGGATAATGAGTTAATGATGCTTCATCTTTCACAATGAAGCGAACAAAGATATAATACCTCTTACATCATGTCTTGACATCTTTATTCATAGCGATCATGTTTTCATACACTGTTTTTAGAAATATGGAATTACTTTGGACTGTCGACTGTCAGTGCAGACGAAACGTAGTGGGGTTTGATTTACTACATGTTTTCTATCACGTGATTTAAGGAATTTCATTCACAAATTACGCGTGTAGGGGAAATGGAACAGCTGATCGAATGCTGCGCGTGCAGTTCATTATCGCAAATTAGAGAACGTTTCTCGGTATTCGTTGTTTATATGCCGGTCGGTTGCGAGTATTGATATAATGGTAGCTTAAGGATTAATCACACCGTAATACATTACATACACAAAACAACAAGAAGGGCAATAAAAGTAAGACTGTCCAGGAGATGTTTCTTTATTTCTTTATTTATGTTTTATAAAATGCTCAAGAACGTAAGAAACCCTTATATTTCTCACCATTGTCTAATTCTAACAAAAATGTATTTAACATACTTCTTAGCTAAAGGAGCCAAATGAACAGGATCTGTATCGTTTGTCATGCTTGCAATATACATGTTTTGTAGGCACGATCCTTAGTGAACCTGAACTTTTAATCGGTTCGAACTCAGACTAGGCATTCAGTAATTCAATTTTATCTACTATTTATTTCGGTCAAATGAATCAGTATTAGCAAAAGATCTTTGGAAAGTCAGAACAATCGTTACAACTATTTTAAAGCAATTAATAAATAGAAGTGGAAATGTGTTAACACATACTCCACATACAACGAGTATTATTGGTAATCCAATTCAAATGTTTTATCGATATGATCAATCTTTAAACATTATAATTTTCTACGTCAGTCTTTAATTTTTATCATAATTAAGGGTAGGGACTGGTTTGGTAATTAACAAAATATACTCAGTATTATTTTTAATTTATTATTTAATCTTATTAGTTCATAGATCATGCCTCTCTATGTCAGACCATCAATATCAATAAGGACCACAATGGAAATAAGAGATGTCTTTTCTCTTTTTTGTGTAATCCCACGGGTGGTGAACAACATTGTTCCTCATTCGTGGTATTTATAATCCTTGATATTGATGTGACTGACATAGTTCATAACACAACATATATATAATCATTGCAATTTTTATAAATTGTGTTTTGTTTTAAGATGTATGTGTGTGTTGTTAGCTATTGTCATGTTACATGATATTGAAATAAATCTATCTATCTATCTATCTAATTGGGTCGATATTGGCCCTTATCACCATACATCCCATTACAATAGATCTAGTGTATGGGCAAGGTTACAAGGCGTGAAATCTTCAATTGCTATACTATACAGAAACACTTTTCTACAGCGACACTTATAGTAAACCAAATTCTTTATTCCTGTGTGGGTTTTCTGTATCAGTGTTATCTTAAGCAGTCTCTTGTCTGTTTACGTTCCATTTATGCCTTATATGTATGTCGTTCAAGTGATATAGGACGGTATCTTTTATTTCTTAAAGTAGCGAGGTACAAACAAACTGTATACCTTGGTCGTGAACATATTTCGTTTTGATAATCCACCGTGCTAGTGTCAGTGCTTGTACTGAATTAAACTTCCTCAATATTGTAAAAGTGTACTTAGCACATTCAACCACTACGACGAGTATTCCCGTCATTTACTAATACTGTGAATCGTAAGAGTAGTGCAAACAGTGAAGACCCTGACCAGAGGGCTCCCGAGGGAGCCCTCTGATCAGGGTCTGCTTTGTTAATTGTTTTGTAAAATATTGAACCCTATTTATAAAAAAATGACTGTACTTAATACTTAACCCCTTTATGCCAAGGTGATTCTTCCATGCTTATAAATTGGATTAGTCCTTTTTTATGTCAGGGGTGCTTTGTCTAAATTTTAAGTTTCGTTTTGTTTTATATTGAATTTCCTACCAGCAAACTGTGTAGACTCTGATTAGACGCCGCATTATGCGGCGTTTGCAAACAGTTTGGATCCTAATCAGACGGCGCGTAACGCGATGTCTGATCAGGATCCAAACTGTTTAACACTCGTATCGATATGCTTTAAGTCCTACTACATTAAATCTTACTTTGAAAAGATCTTGCATACAACAAAATTTAAGAAAACGGCATTATGGTGGTTAATGGGTAAAAACATATAACCATAAATTTGATCATGAAAGGGTTAACCACTGTGTATAGGTTATATTGTACCTTATTTCGTTATCACATTCTGTACCTACAGTGGATAATACGTTATTCTTTCCCGTTTAAACGAAACGACACGCAAACGCAAATCACTAAAACGTAGAAAAGTGCAACTTTTGGACAATTCTGAAAATTCATGTTTATCTTGGTGGCAAACAGTTTGAAGCCTGATCAGACACCGGGTTACCCGGCGTCTGATCTGGCTCCAAACTGTTTGCACTGCAAATAATAGTTTTAGCGTAAACGCGTTTGTTGGGGAAAGAATAACGTTTTCTCCACTGTAACTAACCCTGTATGCTTTGTAAATGTCCCCCGAAAATCTGATCGAATGCAAACAATTTCAAAGTACATGTAGTTATATTCGCATTTTCTCTAAGAAAATATAAACAGAACGTGAAATGATTTGGATCCAGACGAGACCTCGAGTAACTAGGGGTCTCACCTGGATCAAATTGTTTAAAACAATTATCATAATTGCACCCGCAGTGTGAAAAATGATAAAGAACACATGCACATTACGATAGTTTACTTAACACGCATCATTTCTAGAAACAAATACTTCTTACCAATTCCATTTCTCCTTTAGACCGTTTCCAATACACAAATTACAATGTAATCACGTGATGTAAACTATCACTACAACTATACTGTAGTATTTCCCTTTACCGTAGATATACATGTTGATTAGCCCCGATCGGTTACTTCCCTTACTCCATTGAAATTGATGAATCTTATGGTATTTATAGCTAACAAATACAAATGTACTATACGTTATCCTGCCTCTATCTATATGGTTATCTACTTATTTATGCGAATTATAGTAACATTTTAGGTTGTTTTTAGTATTGAAGACAGACTGTTGCTTAAAACAGGGCATTTGCTACTAGGATACAAATATATATTTGTTATGGCGCATATATTATTTACATCACTATAAAAAATTATAACTCTTTTCTTCAATGGAAAAATAGATTAAGGGTGTATCAATGTCATGAGCCATTTTTTCAAAGTATTAAACTTTTTTTCTATCATTGTTTTTTTGGAAGAGCTATTTATGATGAATGAAAAAATGTAAAAAAAAACCCATGGTGGTGTCCTTTTTTTTGAGCTACAGCGATTTGAAAAAGGTATGTCAAATCTGGAATTTTTTTCTCAAATTTTACCCATTCAGAGTACAAGCTTCAGTAAAATTTATTTCAAAACAAAACAAAAATGTTAATTTGGGTTTTCTTTATTTATTTCATGTCTATGGTGGTATGTTCACATATATAAACCAAATTTAGACAAAACAGGCACCAGGTTTGAACAATATGGATCCTTGAATATCAAAAATATGTTTTATATAGGGCATGATTTTATTAGATTTTTTATTTTATGAAAAAAAGTAAAAAAGTTTGAAAATGAAATAGTTCTAGTATTTAACTTTTTCTTATATTCTACCAGATGAAAGCCCATACTAAGGCAGTTCAAAATATGAAAAGAAATTGAAAGGTCAGTGTTGAAAATTTTGAGTTATTAAAGTAAAAAGAGCTATCGCCCCTTACAAAATTTACAAAAAAGTACCATATCGATGATATTTAGAGCTTTATAAATTTCACATTTGGTGCCTTTTTTTTCTTAAATTAGTTTTTGTATGAAGAAATACTACCATAGATAGGAAATAAATATCACAAAACCAAATTATCATATTTGTTTTCATTTAAAATGGGTTTTATTGAAGCGGGCTGTTTGAAAAGGACAAAATAAGAGGAAGTGGGTGGGGTAAATTTTACATGGCCGTAGAGCCAACTGTTGTTCACCAAAATGTACACTTTTTCTATTTTTTCATTCATCTTAAATAGCTCTTCAATACAAAACCATCATAGAGTTTTTTCATGTACTTTGAAATGTTCCCAAATTCATGACATTGATACACCCTTAAAGGCGTTAAAACGTTAATCTTTCCCATGAAACGCGTTTTCGCTAAATCTTTTATTTCAAATGCAAACAGTTTGGAGCAAGATCAGACGCCGGGTAACCCGGCGTCTGATCATGCTCTAAACTGTTTGTCATCAAGATGCAGAGTTCAGAAATTAAATGTATTTAAATGTTTTGACTAACGACCGTTTTTATCGCACGACGTTTCGTAAGAAGGATTCATGCACATTGACCCTGAGACTTCAAATAAACAAATCAACGCTTTAACTGCACACAATCGCTGCAATATTGTCGTCTGTTTAAATTGTTCGTATGTTTTACTTATGAAATTTGAAATTTTAGACGTTTTCTGACTGAATAAAGATTGATATTGAGTGTCTTACAGTTTGGTTCCTGATTAGACACTTACTTGTTGGTGGTTCAGATAAGAATGTTATGTATCGTAATTTAACCTTTTTGTCGCCATGAAGCTGACATTAAAAATAGTTTGGATCAATATCAGACGGTTCGCAAACGTTTTGGCAATAGTATCGGTACTTTAAATTCATCCTACCTTAAATCTAAATTTACTAAAGTAAGCAGATAAAACTTCTAAAGCACACGATAATCTGCCAATAAAAGGATTAAAGCAGACTTAAAATTTGGAGATAAAAGGGTGTAAATTAAGAACGATTAAGAACGGTCAAACACGACTTCATGCGGCGTCTGGTCAAGCTTAAAAGTGATTGAGACTCATTGCAAATCATCACTGTAGTTGAGTTAAATTTAAGATGTAAAAGCAGACGACAATTGTTTTAGGCAGATGACGTCATGGCAGTGAATGACTGCTTCTATACTGTTTCTATACAACTAACACGCGCGACTGGGCTAACTTTTTCACACAGTTTGGATCCGGATCAAAAAACGTGTAACTGATCTCGGTCCAAGACGATACACTTGAAGAAGACGACAAGGGTTAATTGGTATTCACAACATATTTTATAAAATACGAACGAGACGATTCCACAGCCAGGGTTGATAAGCTCGGTGTAATAAAATAATAGTCCGGTGGCAGAGACTGATAAGCGTGTTTTGCGGGCCGTACAAAGTTTTTTTGCTGTTTCTATACCTCTGATGTGTGCTCTTTAAGAATCTGAATGATGCCACTCTGGCATCATTGGGCAATCCGCACAATATGCAAATTAAGGCCGCCATTACTGAAAATCTTGTTTTCGTCAATATCTCAGAAACAATGCATGGTATCAACATAATTTTGGTGTTTATCCCAATATTTTGAGGGGTAAATAATCAGATAAAGCCATTTTAGTAAAGATCATAGCGATTTTTTGTGCTGAATAGGCATATTTAGGCAGCCATTACTGAAAATCTCGTTTTCGTCAATATCTCAGTACCTGTGCATGGTATCAAAATCATGTTGGTGTGTATCTCCATGTTTTGAGGGGTAAAGAATAAGATTAAACCATTTTAGTAAAGGTCACACCAATATTTTGTGCTGAATGGGCATATTTAGGCAGCCATTACTGAAAATCTCGTTTTCGTCAATATCTCAGTAACTACATATGGTTTCAGAATAATTTGGGTGTTTATCCCCATATTTTGAGGGGGTAGAAAAATCATATAAAACCATATTAGTATTGATCCCACAAATATATTTATAAGGTTGTGATGAATATCCATATTTCGGCAGCCATTACCGAAAATCTTGTTTTCGTCAACATCTCAGCATCTACGACATATTATATCAAAGTTATTCTGGCGTATAAACACATGTTTTAGGGGTAAATAATCAGTTGAAGCAATTTCACTAAAGATCACACAAATAGTTTTTCTGAATAGGCATATTTAGTCAGCCAGTACTGAACATCTCATTTTCGGCAATACCTCAGGAACTATGATACATGCATTAACATAATTATGGCGTCTGTACTCATGTTTGTAAAAGTAAACAAAGGTATTAATTTAAATTCTACTTTCAGTCCGAATGACCGCTCAGCCGACTGTACATTTACTCCCCTGATCATTGAGCCATATTGCCTACAATATTGAGCACTGCTAACATATGGCGCATAAGCAGCCGCAGTACCGGTTCAGACCCTTCGCAGGTACCTATTTTAACCCCTGGGTAGAGAGGAGCTATTCGCGGTACATATCTTGCTCAAGCATATCCCTGTACATCATCGGGGATTCGGAAAAAATCCCCTAGTCAGACCACTGGTCCGGCGGGGGATCGAACTCACGAACCCTGGTACCGTAGTCGAACGCGTTACCACTGGATTACTACCACCGGTAGGGAAAAGAAGCAGATTAAACCATTTCAGTATTGATCACTACAACATGTTTTGCAAAATCGACAACAATCCACTTCACTGTACATCCAAGTTATTTATAATGATGTAGATTGCCATTACTGAACTGACTCAGTCCTCAAACAAGTCATTTTTAATAACATTGTCACTGTCATCGACCCGTCGGACGTGTTTTTTCTGGCAGGGTGCTTCTCCGTGGCAGCCACAAAATATTGCGCATGGCAAGCGAGTCGTATATCATAGACACATTGCTGTCGGACAGAGTGTATACGTAGCACAACCACACCTTATCATTTCCAGCACCTCCTGTGGAGCAATAGTAACGTTTGCTTGCAATACAACTGGTATCAATTATCTTGTGCGTTCATCAAGTCTCCACCCAAACTCGACAAGATCTAATGATGCAGGTTCTGATTTGGGAGCTGATTTCCAAATGGCAGTCTGAATGTTTTACGTTCTCTTTGAATGCCTCTTTAGAATGTGAAAGTGACTTAAGCTGTGGGGCATTTGTAACATATTTTCTACCAATATTTTGCAACCAGACTTCTCCTCAAACTTCAGACATGTTCGATGTCACCAAGCGTGTGACCCTGTAACAGGCAGCCATGAATCCTGTCGCTTCTCAAACGATGTCGCCTATAGCATAAGATAATTCGCCCACTTTGTCCAGTACCACACCGATCTTTAGGACTTTGATGACAATGCCTTTTTCTACTCTGAAGCACTGACCTACAGTGACACAGACTGAGAGGACATGGGCGACTGGCAGATGTGAAAACAATTGTTCATGTTCACTTGCAGTTGCGGCAATGTCTATAGTAGTTTGTTAAGCATGTGGTCCTTCCAAGGTTAAACGACAGGCCAGATTCAACTTTGCGTAGAAGTGCAGCAGGAGGTCGAAAACGTCAATGTCCTCACAAACATGTTTGATTCTTTTTACGCAACTTTCAGCTGTCTTAACCATCTACTGTATGATAATTACACCCCTTCTTCATGGCGGGTCATGGTATCTTTCTTGCGGAAGACAATGTCATCCTGAAATACTAGTACAGTGTTAGTGGAGGTAATGGCCAGACTATGTCCATTCGGCTTTCTGGATCAAACTCTGACACATCAGAACTATGACATGTAGCTTATTCTCAGTTGCTGTAAGGAAACCTTCTGGAGCGGCATTGGAGTATGTAACTGCAGTTTTTGTCGTCGTATGGCCTCGTCACCAGCTCGAGCTGCCCACATTCAACTTTTAATCCTGAAGTTGAAGTAGCGATCGAGTGGGTCATAGCTTGCCACCCTCTTCATAACATCCATCATGAAGCCATTTACAGTTCCTTGATTAGACTCGTTTATAACTCAAATGATAGCACAGCCATCCAGTATTTCTATCATCTCTGAATTCTTAACCTGAGGAGTTGTGCAGCGTGTGTTCCTGCCTGTATGGATCAGGTATGGATCGTCGATCCCCTCACTTATCTACCAACGAGACCCTACAGCTGAGCCATAGGTGCCCAGCTACTGTAGTTGATGATATATACTCAAATAGCTCAGCTCTTATGACGATCAACGGCTGATCATCAACAATTTGATAATTGACTATTGATGGACTTTCCTGAGGGTATGATGCTCAGTGCCTTCTTTGCCTATAGTCCGGCAATTCAGAAGAGCACGGGCGATGTGTATGACCTACAAGCGCCCAGTCACGGTTTGGAGGTTTCACTTTTGGGACTCAGCTAAGCTACACTAACAGAACCATATATATTTCTGACTTTCACCTTGATACTCTGCACTACTTCAAAGTACAAACTAAACCAACCGCCTAAAATCTAGAGCTATATTTCTGTGTGCCACCTTTGACCGCAAAGCAACAACTGACCGAATTTTTGGTTATTTGTTTGTAAACATCCTTTTCTGCAATATATGGGCTAATTGGACATCCAAAAGAGAGGGCAGAGCATACAGAAACCTGGGCGCGATGTCTTACTCTTACTTTCGACAGGGTATATGCCTATTGTAAAGTCTCATCCGAAGGACTTGGTCCAGCGGGGGATCAAACTCACCACCCTTGGCATCGTAGTCGAGTGTGCTACTACTGGACCACGTCTGCCGCGGTGATTGTGCGTGTATCAGTCTTTTATTATGTTCGGTTAGGGATAAAGTACGACTTTACATTGTTGTCGGCTACCGTAAGGACTAATTAAATTCAAGAGTAAATATCACTGTCAGCATCATCCTAATTTTGCGGTCGTTACACTATTGAAAAGGAACTTAGAATGTATCTATATTGTCAAAGAAATGAACCTAAGAATTCTTAAGCTAGCTGAGGTATGACCATTCTTTTAATGCTCTTATATAAATGATGAACACACACCAGACAGACGACACAAAGAGAACGTAGACTCGACCGTCGCATCAATAATGGCGGCCCTTCTTTTGCATATTATGCAGAAAAGCTTCACCAATTTTGAGCGACTTTGAAGAAGTTTGAAAATTGAAGCAGACGAAAACTTTAGCAGACAACAATTTCTTTCATCAGTAAGGGGTTAATCTGATTCTTAACCTCTCGCAACATGGGGATTGAAACTAAAATCATTTTGAGATACTGACAAAAATTAAATTTTCAGTAATGGCTGCCTAAATATGCCTATTAAGCACAAATTGTTGGTGTGATCTTTATTAAAATGGCTTAATCTGATTCTTTATCCCTCAAAACATGGAGATAGACACCAACATTTGTTTGCTACCATGCACGGGCACTGAGATAATAACGAAAACGAGATTTTCAGTAATGGCTGCCTCAATATGCCCATTCAGCACAAAATATTGGTGTGATATTTACTAAAATGGCTTAATCTGATTCTTTACCCCTCAAAACATGGAGATAGACACTAATATTAGTTTGCTACCATGCACGGGCACTGAGATAATAACGAAAACGAGATTTTCAGTAATGGCTGCCAAATTATGCCTATTCGGCACAAAATATCGCAGTGATCGTTACTAAAATAGCTTTATCTGATTCTTTACCCCTAAAAACATTGGGATAGACACTATGTTGATAACATGCATAGTTTCTGAGATATTGACGAAAACAAGATTTTTAGTAATGGCGGCCTTAATTTGCATATTGTGCGGATTGCCCAAAGGTGCCAGAGTGGCATCATTCAGATTCTTAAAGAGCACACCTCAGAGGTATAGAAACAGCAAAAAAACTTTGTACGGCCCGCAAAACACGCTTATCGAAAAATCAGGGGTTTGGCAACCGGACTATAAATATCAATGGCAGTTTGCGTGACATTCAAATTGTCAACCCTCGAAAACAAAACTGTCAACCTCGGCTTTGCCTCGGGATGACATTCTGTTTCTCGGGTTGACAATTTGAATGTCACTCAAACTGCCATCTTATATTTATATAGTATTATTGAGAGAGAAAAACTATATGTTTAGTGCTCCCTCCCAACAACGGCCCTCCGAATACCATCCCAATACCCTCCATACAACAACGCTAACCACAGTTTCCTAACCATGCCAATAATATCTTACCCTTTCAGTGCAGCAATATCGTCTGCTCAAAATTGTCGTCTGCTGTTTTTCTCAAAGTTCCATATTAGACATTTTGAATTATAAGAAACATAAGACCGGTGGCAAAAAGTTTCAATCCAGACCAGATCAAATTGTTTGCAAATGTAAGCCAAGTCGTGCTCATCGCTCTAAGGGCATTATTTTCCCCTCCCTATAACAACTCCCTCCAAACAACACAACAACGCACACTGCTTGTCTCCCATTAGGTGTTGTTGTAGAGAAGGAACACTGTCTCACTGTTTTCATGCATTAAACAGTCCACTGATTGTAAAGACCACCAGACTAATAATCCAGTGGTCGATTAGGACAGGTTCGATTGTAATCGACAGGCGTGTTTCTTCATCCGCTACCCCACAACAGTTTTGTTTGCTTTAACCTCTTCACTGCCATGGCGTCATCAGCTTTAAACATTTATCGTTTGCTATTATTTCTCAACTTTTAATTTTAGGTATTTTTACTTAAAATTAAAGATTGAATGTTAAACAGTTGTATTCTGATCAGATGCCGAGTTGCGTGGCATCCGCTCAGGATCCAAACTGTTTTTTAAAATAACCATTGTTCTCAGGGTAAGGCAGTGAAGGGGTTAATATCGCCCATGAATGGGTCACCTTTTAAAAACTCAAGGAACCCTGAAATTTTAAATTGACATTTCCATTCTTTTTCCAAATACCGGTAGGTTAGTTCCATATTTAACCATTTTTGTTTTTTTGCAAACTATTTTAAAAAACGACAAACAGTACAGACCCTGATCAGATGTCTCCTATAGGAACCCCCTAATCTCGATGATCATGTACAATGTTTGCAAAGAATATTTGTACTCGTGACTGTATTTCCCACTAGAAAATGCAACCAAAGAAAAAACCGCCCCCACAAAAAAACACTAAAATAACCCACAATAAAATACCCACCAAAACAACCCTAACAATAATAACAACAAATAAAAACCCACCAAAAATATCATAAAAAAATGACCGCTGACGTTTGATTTTGTACCAAACAGAAATGCTAAAGCTTGAAAAAAAACCCGTTAAGAAGAAGGGTTAAACAGCATGATTATAAATTGCTATTTAAATAATAAATAATCTACTTAAATGTTTGTTCAGTGCCAAGATATTGTGACAGTTCTGTTTCTAATTAGCCCATTCACTGCCTTATCCCGATATACTTGTTATTTGCAAACAGCTTGGATCCCGATCAAACGTCGCGTAACGCGGCATCTGATTAGAATCCAAACTGTTTTACACTCATCCCAATATTTCTTAACCCTTTCCCCAATAGAAGCGCCTTTTAGCGGATATGATTTATTCCTCGGCTAAAGAAAATAGTTCCAATTTAATCAGCCATGAATATATAGTATATGGAATATTTTCTATATTTTAGCACATGGAAGCTTAAAGCTGGCTGAAAGTAAAGCAGAATGCGCCTTAAAGGCGCATTCTACTTTACTTTCAACCTGCTTTAAGTGGTCAACTATCTTCAATACTAGAAATAGGCTATCAGGTAAAGGGTTAAGTCAAAATACACGTACCTGTCGTATTCATTTGAGAAATATAAGCAGAAGACAATTGTTTAAAATTGATCATGGTCATGGCAGTGAATGCGAAGTGCCTAAGAGGCTTCTAAGTTAACCCCTGGGTGATTTACTGTGTACTTTGCGTTAACTCATTCAACTCTAGCGACGAGTATACTCGTCATTTATAAACATTGTACCTGTATAGAGGAGCCCTCTGAATAAAGTCTGCACTATTTGTAAGTTTGCAATTGATTGCAATATATTGCTGAAACAACCCCGAAAAACCTTCCTATTACCATCGATCTCCTCACAAAGATCATGAGAGAACTGCTATCTGTTTGCCATTCGAATTTTGAAGCCACTTTATTTTCGGCTGCTTTTTCGTTAACCTGTTTGGGGGTTTTACGAGTTGGTGAGTTCGTTGTTGATAGTATGATAAAACACAATGATGCTCTGCATATTACTAATGTTTATTTGATGGATTCAGAAAAGTTGTTGGAAGCTATTTTACCACACTCACAAGCAGACCAAATGGAGAAGGGTGCTGTTATTTTATCACCAGCACTAGATTCTCCTGTATGTTCTGTATTTCATGAAAGTGTACCTAACGATAAGACCAAGACTACCGGGGCTATTGTTTTTGCACTTCAGTGGCACATTCCATTTTCTTCTGTTCTAAAGACGGTATTACAATGATTTGGCATATACCCCACTCGCATCAAATCTCACAGTTTTCGCATTGCTGCTGCGACTTCAGCAGCATCGAAAGGTATCTCTGAGGAGGGCATAAAACAGTTTGGACGTTTGGAGTCTAGGGCTTTTGTTCATGCCAATCTGTCACCAGTGGAGGGAACCGGTTTGAGTCTTAAAAAGTCGGGCATCAACTTTTAGTGGCAAGGAAGGAGTGGTTTGAGAATTAAAGATGTCACAGGCTTTCTCGAAACTTGACTCAAATACGAAAACAAACCGTCTTCCTTACTCAATGATGGTGGCTATGCTATTGGCCAAATGCCTTTGAAGTAATTGCGTGAAAACATGAGTTGTCTTTTTAGTGCTATTGTAGAATTCTTACCAAATGCAGTAAAACCCCTCTAAATACCGGAATTCTCTCTAAAACGGACAAAAACGTTGGTCCCGTTTCCAACCCTTCTTTTTTTTTTAACCCATTACACCATAAATATGCATTTTTACGCCTTTGATTTATACCTTCATGAATATGCATCATCAGAAATATTTCCTTTATTCTAGAAGAGAATAGTTTAAAACAGTTAGAAAGTAAAGCAGAATGCGCCTTAAGGCGCATTCTGCTTTACTTTAAAGCTGCTTTAAGTGATCAGTTATCTTCCATACTAGAAACCAGCTATGGATTAAAACCCCTCTAAACAGGAAACCCCTCTAAACAGGAACCTTATGTCGTACCCAAACATGTCCGGTTTAGAGGGGTTTCACTGTACCATGAATGTATGGTCACAAGCGTTGTAACGCTTGCAGTTGAAGAATAAATATTCCTACACTGCACTTTAAAAATGTAGGCTTCGACTAAACAGCTTTGGTGCCACTCCGGTGCTCTTTCAGGGCGGTAGATATATTCGTCACCCAGACATTTTAGAAAAGGAAACCGGTTCAGTCTGCAATGGTATACATAATTCAGCAGGTTTTGCAAAAATGTGTTAACTACAGTTCCTGTTTTGCGTATCCGCCAGTTGTCCATGGCCATTGTTAATTTAAAGAATGCTGAAAGGAAATTGTAAAATAAGAAACAATTAAAATTACTGATTGGAAGTTTTTACAACAAAAGCAAATAAAAAAAGAATAAGCTAATTTAAAATTGAGTTTAAAATTTGTCAACAAGTATGTGACTATGTCAACGCTATTAATATTTCATTTTCGGACTGCCATCTACGCCTGATTTTCTGAGTTGGCGCCTTTTTCAATTTAAATATTTTAACAATCGTGGCATTCGCTATATGCATTCATGTAAATTTATCAAAACTATAACATTTGTACTTGTTTGAATTTAAGGCTGCCATCTACACCTGTGTCAAGACGTTCGGTTACCCTAACCCTAATGCTAGAGCCCAAAGCTTGATGTGTGTTTTATGGGCGTTCTATGAGGCGACAATGTCTTTAGCTGGACACTAGTTAAAGCATGAACACAATATACAGACTATATGAAATATATAATAATTTTCCTTGGGCTATCTTGGCCTGATGATTGAGCATGAAACTACATAAAAACTATATAAAATGAATGAAACTAACTAAAAGTGGATGAGCTACTTTGCCTACAAAACCAAAACCTAATAAACAATATCCCCGTACTCTCAGACTGTTTGAGCACGGTGCAGGCTGGACCGTTAACCGATGTATGCTCAGCGTTACTTCCGCTGAGCTACACTATGATGAACTGATGCTGAGCGCTATTGCTCAGCGTTGGTGTAGCTGATGATACACTGTGGCACAAGCACTAGTCTCAAGTAGACTGCTCGGCGTTGTTGAACGATATGATGAGATCTTGAACAGATTGCTCAGCGTTGTCTCTGCTGAACTACCAAACCTGGATTCCACTACAGTTCTATAACGTCAATGTTCCAGCTTGTCATGGAACCTCTATGGCGTATCGTCGATCTGTAGTTAACCTTCACTCTTCAATAATAACTGTTTTCTGTCCCAAACAAATCTCAATGATCTGAGAGCAACGTACTAACGAGCTATCATCAAAAGTAAGCTATCCCGTTAATAGCTTGTGGAGAGAGTTGTCGTGTGAACGAATTAGCAATCTCCCTGTGTTCAATATTTCTACAGGTTATATTCACCGACCGTCTAACATTGAACAGTTCTTTCAATATGCATAAATTAGTCTAAATAGATGATTATTCCTAATAATTAAGAAAATGCCAACTTTTACTTTTACACCAGCAAGTTATAAACTTTGGTTATGTTTAAAATGTCCAGTACAGAAAAATAATGACTTTAAAGCTTATTTGAGAGAAAATACACAAAATTCAGTTTTTGGTATACAGTCACCATAAAGTGTAGACAATTACATTAGGCAAAGAACAAAAACGTACGATGTGCGTTATCTTCGCACTGTCTCTATATAAATCAACTGGTAATATACACATATGTTTAAGAGGCTTAATAGCTACACAAAGATTATTTCTGACAACCTGCTTTTCTGGGTCGGCGCAATTTAACAATGTTTTAACACTAGTTGCACGTAGCAATTACTTGTATGTTTTTCGGGCGGCTATATTACACCTGATTTTCTAGTTCGGCGCCTATACATGTATGTTGCTTTTTTGTGGCGGTGCCTGGTCACTAAGTGACCATGGTGTGTTGCGATTTTCGGCTAAAAACACCATTCCAGACAGTTATTCAATTCATTTACCATTTTCAGTGTATCGTGCAAACCGAGTGAACCAGCAACAACAAACCCCGTAGTTGCAAAGGTTAAGCTCACAACATGAAATATTTGTTCCGCTATATATACTCACTCACTTCCCAACATACAACGATTTGGTAAGACCTATTTGCATATACCAACGTACCACGTACGTTTCATAACTCTTCCCTCCTAGGAGTCCCGTCCGGAGATCTGGAACCTGGGAGAATCGTAGGTAAGGCAACTCCGGTCCGGCAGTTGTCTTTATCCCACCTCTGCCACAATTGTAATATGCAAAGCTTACGCTCACACCAAGAGATGTTTGTTCCGCTATATATTCACTCACTTCTAAACATACAGCGATTTTGAAAGCCTCGTTTACATATACCAAGGTGACACATACGTTACATCAGCCACAAATGGGGTTCATCTCTGCACCCAGAGAACACCTACTTAAGTTGGTTAATTTTGGTATTTGACAATTTAAATGTGTAGTAAATTTTGAAATTAAAGTACCAGAAGCCGTGCATAAATTCCGCCAATAATAAAGAGTAAAATGTATTTTGGTATTTTGTTAATGCCCTAAATGATAATGGAAATGGATGTAATAACACATCAAAGTCTAGGTATCCTATGGGCTAGAGTTTATATTGATTTATCTTACATGGACGATAACGATATATCACGGTGTTAGCTATTCGAGCAGGGCATTAAATTTGTATCCTTTTTGGAAAATTTTCTCCATTATCACACAGTCATTTGTTTCAATTCATCAAAATCTTTGATCATCCTTGGTTTAATTTAAGATATAATTGAAAAATACCCACCCTCTCTCCCCTAGCTAAAACAATGATGTTTGCTATCTATTTGCTGTACATGTAGTTTGTTCTTTGCTTGCGCTCGTTTTTCTTTCTGGTTGCAGTTTGCAGTCCAGTGTTTGGTGCATTGAATTCTAGAGCTAGTTATTTCGTCATAGCTTCCAATGTGTGATTCGTGATTGAACTGGTGTTTTCAGGATTCTCATGGACGTTTATTTTTCAATTCATTAATCATTTTCAGTAACAAGTGTGGCTCATCTATGCGCCAAGGGAGCACTTGCGGTTTTTTGGCAAACAGCATAATTCCAGACTGTTTTTCATTTTCAATTCATTAACCATTTTCAGTAACAAATAGGGCTGATGATTTTTTTAAACTGAAAAAAACAACAACAGTTGTATGGAATGAAAAGAAACCCAGAAGATAAATAGTGAAAATTCTGAAAATTTCTTTTTAAATGTGTTTTATTGTAGGAGTTGAAATTGTTTATATTACAGCACTGCGAGACGAAATAGGTCACATAAGAAAAATTGAATAAAACTGTGAAGAGCCTGAAAAACGGATTTATTTTTATAAATTTCATTTCTCGATATACATACACAAACCAATGCAAATAACAAAATGACACATTTCTAAATAGTACCTATTGGTTTTGAATTAATGTATTATATGTCAGTTGATGTACAACAAGAAATAATTTTTATATAGTGAGAGAAGAAGAGTAGCGAAAGAGAGAAGATCAGAACGTTTGAGATAGAAGAAAGTTTCACTCTTTAGCCTGCCGTCGATTTCTTAATATTAAAGGTTCGACTGTAGTTTGTCCCATTTTCCTTTATGTTGTTCTACTTTATTTTTTGCTGTACATGTTTCAGATATTTTATTAAATTTTGGAAAAAAGGAATTGTTTTTACATATTTGCATATTTAAAAACGGATTTTGACCTAAACCCTACCATGAAACACTTGTGCATATAATTTCATACAGATTTGGAAATTAGCTATACATAGAAACCTTTTCATCAGCCACAGAATCGACAAACTTCGGTGCCGCATTTCAAAGCAGCAGGCCATTTCCCGGTCCTGAAATAATTGGTACACAAAACCAAGTGAAAGTAGATTCTACTGATTTTATTGTCATCATATTTACTTCAGAATGTAATGTTTATTCATTAGAATTGTATTATTTTAAATCATTCACTGCTTCATCTAATACAGTTCTCACAATGAAACGAATTTTGTTCGTTTTTGTGGAACTGATAATATTTAACGATAAATTGAGTGCTGCTTTTTTTTTAGCATATGAGTACTGAGTCAATGTTTTGGAAACTCGAAGCTGACTATAGATGGATCCAAATCAAAGATTTGAAACCATTAAAAATCAATAATTTTAAAATGAATGTTTGTTTGTGAAAAGTTTCTCTTCACCCCGAAAACTCAAGAATGACAATTTTCAGCTTCCGATTAGCCTATCGAATTTTAGACCATACAAGATTGAAAACTGACAATACGTGAAGAGCCTGACCAAGGGACTCCTCCGGGATCTAATGAACTGTGTCTACAGTTTGCATATGATATGTATAATTTACATAATTATAATAGGAAATAGGCACAGCCTACAAGCGAGCGAAGCTGTCAAAGAATGGAGCATTTTAACAAATTAACACATTACCCCATAGTCTGATTCTAGTTTTGAAAACAGGTGACAAGTTATTTAAAGCAAGTTGAAAGTAAAGCAGAATGCGCCTCACTGCGGTAAACGACTTTTCTTCCTGGACGATCTAGAACATCTTGTGGTTCAAGAACGTCTTGTAAATCACACAAGGTGGCCAATTGTTCGTACACAACTTTTTTTACATTTTTCGTTGTAGAAACATGCATCCAAACAATTATTCAAAGAAATTGGATATAAACGAAGTAGTCGTTTTTCTAGTGAAACACACGATGTCTTGTTCGGGACAAAATGTTGGTTTGCTGATGCTAAACATGTCCGTGCCAAAAGAACAAATATGCTTAAAAATTCAAATTACATTGCTTTACTGGAAATAATGGTACATTATCCTTATTGTTCAGACTCAATATCCTATATACAACACTGGTAAAAATCTTGCAATCTTGCACTACTCGGTGTCAGGTAAATGTTTTCCAATGTTAAGTTGTTTCTGCAGCCAGGTGTTCTCATAACACATTTATCAAGCAGTGCTTGCTTTTTGCATTGACGATTTATCATTGCTGCTTTAAAACCTTTATGAGAAGAATGAGATATATTACCATATATCTGTAACTAGATACATTACCATAATTTTTATTATATATGTCAGGAATTGCTTTTAACGGTTTTAACAGACACAATTTCTCGAGTGGCACTTAGCATGCATAATAAAAAAATGTGATTTGCTTTTTGTATATACGTTAAGGTAATCAGCAGAAAACCTATCACCAGGTTTTCAACTTTATCCTTTTTACAATGATTTTGAAACAATTTCTAATAACTTTCGATGGCGAGATATGGTGGCATACATGTATTTGATAATTTAGGTTGGAGGAAACCGGATTACGCGGGAAAACTCTGCGTGTTCGGACGAGGGAATAATGTACCCTCTATCATACTGTCCCAACCCGTAATGGAACTAAGGTCGCATTGGTGAGTGCAGGTGTGCTGAACATCCCTTACTGACACTCATTCTATAGCTCATAGGTCATGTATGGCTTTTGTATTTGCACTTTTGCAGTGCAGAAACTGTTATTTTTCCAATGCAAACAGTTTGAAGCCATATTGGTAACACGACGTCTGATCATACTCAAAACTGTTTTATGTTCCAAATAAAACTTATATCAAACATGTTAAAATCTTTTAAAATAGCAAAACATATTGTATGCCGTTTGCAATTAGATTAGTTTAAACGGAAAAGAATATCGCCTCCTCAACTCTATGTGAGTAAACATATCAGTTAATATAATGTTCTATCAGATACTGGGATGGCCATTTGAATAATTGCTCCGTCTGCTAATATCTTGTTATGAACACCGAAATGGATGCAAGACCCATTTAAAACCTCTTATATTCATTATATATAAATAGTATTACAAGCATCGGAAAGTATTCTTGAAAAAAAGTTGAGTGTTTAACCCTTGTCGACAAATTATGTCATAACTATACTTCATATCTTACAATTAGAAATCGTCTTAAGAAGCCTTATTTAAACATTAGATTAGATAACGGTCAAATGTACACACCCTTTATTTATTGTTTCATATTTACGTTAATTGTTTACTTTCAAATTGTTTTAGCTGACAACAAGTCGTTTAAAACAAATAAAATAAACTCTCTGTCGAGTGGTGTAAGAGTTGGAATGTAATGTATTACATCGTGCATTGTATATGTAACGCATAATGTCTCCGGTTGCTAACCTACTGCACATTGCTTTTGAAACGCATACTGTTTCCGCTTGCTAACCAACTGTACATTGTTTTTGAAACGCATACTGTTTCTGCTTGCTGACCTACTGTACACTGTAATTGAAACGTAAACAGTTGCCGCTTGCTAACCTACTGTACATTGTATATGAAACGCATACTGTTTCCGCTTGCTGATCAACTATACATTGTATATGAAACGCATACTGTTTTCGCTTGCTAACCTACTGTACATTGTATATGAAACGTATACTGTTTCCGCTTGATAACCTACTATACACTGTATATTAAACGCTTACTGTTTCCGCTTGCTGACCAACTAAACATTGTATATGAAACGTATACTGTTTCCGCTTGCTAACCTACTGTACACTGTATATGAAACGCATACTGTTTCCGCTTGCTGACCAACTATACATTGTATATGAAAAGTGTACTGTTTCCGCTTGCTAACCAACTGTACATTGTATATGAAACGTATACTGTTTCCGCTTGCTGACCAACTATACATTGTATATGAAAAGTGTACTGTTTCCGCTTGCTAACCAACTGTACATTGTATATGAAACGTATACTGTTTCCGCTTGCTGACCAACTATACATTGTATATGAAAAGTGTACTGTTTCCGCTTGCTAACCAACTGTACATTGTTTATGAAACGTATACTGTTTACACTTGCTGACCAACTATACATTGTATATGAAACACATACTGTTTCCGCATGCTAACCTACTGTACATTGTTTATGAAACGTATACTGTTTACACTTGCTGACCTACTATACATTGTATATGAAACGCATACTGTTTCCGCTTGCTGACCAACTGTACACTGATTATGAAACGTATACTGTTTCCGCTTGCTGACCAACTATACATTGTTTATAAAACGCATACTGTTTCCGCTTGCTGACCAACTGTACACTTTAAATGAAACGCATACCGTTTCCGCTTGCTGACCAACTGAAACATTGTTTATTAAACGTATATTGTTTCCGCTTAACCTACTGTACACTGTATATTAAACGCATACTGTTTCCGCTTGCTGACCAACTATACATTGTATATGAAACGTATACTGTTTCCGCTTGCTGACCAACTGTACATTGTATATGAAACGCATACTGTTTCCGCATGCTAACCTACTGTACAATGTTTATGAAACGCATACTGTTTCCGCTTGCTAACCTACTGTACATTGCATACTGTTTCCGCTTGCTAACCTACTGTACATTGTATATGAAACGCATACTTTTTTCGCTTACTAACCTTCAATACACTGTATATGAAACGCATACTTTTTCCGCTTGGTGACAAACTGTACATTGTATATGAAACGTATACGGTTTCCGCTTGCTGACCAACTGTACATTGTATATGAAACGTGTACTGTTTCCGCTTGCTGACCAACTGTACACTGTATATGAAACGCATACTGTTTCCGCTTGCTAACCTACTGTACATTGCATACTGTTTCCGCTTGCTAACCTACTGTACGTTGTATATGAAACGCATACCTTTTTCGCTTACTAACCTTCTATACACTTTATATGAAACGCATACTGTTTCCGCTTGCTGACCAACTGTACATTGTATATGAAACGTATACGGTTTCCGCTTGCTGACCAACTGTACATTGTATATGAAACGTGTACTGTTTCCGCTTGCTGACCAACTGTACATTGTATATGAAACGTATACTGTTTCCGCTTGCTGACCAACTAAACATTGTATATGAAACGCATACTGTTTGCGCTTGCTGACCAACTATACATTGTATATGAAACGTATACTGTTTCCGTTTGCTAACCTACTGTACACTGTATATTAAACGCATACCGTTTCCGCTTGCTGACCAACTATACGTTGTTTATGAAACGCATACTGTTTCCGCATGCTAACCTACTGTACACTGTTTATGAAACGTATACTGTTTCCGCTTGCTGACCTACTATACATTGTATATGAAACGCATACTGTTTCCGCATGCTAACCTACTGTACACTTTTTATGAAGCGTTTACTATTTCCGCTTGCTGACCAACAATACATTGTAAATGAAACGCATACTGTTTTCGCTTGCTGACCAACTGTACACTGTTTATGAAACGTATACTGTTTCCGCTTGCTGACCAACTATACATTGTATATGAAACGCATACTGTTTCCGCTTGCTGACCAACTGTACACTTTAAATGAAACGCATACTGTTTCCGCATGCTGACCAACTGAACATTGATAATTAAACGTATATTGTTTCCGCTTGCTGACCAACTGTACATTGTATATGAAACGTAAACAGTTTACGCTTACTGACCAACTGTACATTGTATATGAAACGCATACTGTTTCCGCTTGCTGACCAACTGTACATTGTATATGAAACGTATACTGTTTCCGCTTGCTGACCAATTGTACACTGTATATGAAACGCATACTGTTTCCGCTTGCTAACCTACTGTACATTGCATACTGTTTCCGCTTGCTAACCTACTGTACATTGTATATGAAACGCATACTTTTTTCGCTTACTAACCTATTATTCACTGTTTATGAAACGCATACTGTTTCCGCTTGCTGACCAACTGTACATTGTATATGAAACGTATACGGTTTCCGCTTGCTGACCAACTGTACATTGTATATGAAACGAATATTGTTTCCACTTGCTGACCAACTAAACATTGTATATGAAACGCATACTGTTTCCGCTTGCTGACCAACTGTACAATTTAAATGAAACGCATACTGTTTCCGCTTGCTTACCAACTAAACATTGTATATGAAACGCATACTGTTTCCGCTTGCTGACCTACTGTACACTGTATATGAAACGTATACTGTTTCCACTTGCTGACCAACTGTACATTGTATATGAAACGCACACTGTTTCCGCTTGCTGACCACTTGTACATTGTATATGAAACGCATACTGTTTCCGCTTGCTAACCTACTGTACACTGTATATGAAACGCATACTGTTTCCGCTTGCTGACCAACTGTACATTGTGTATGAAATGCATACTGTTTCCGCTTGCTGACCTACTATACATTTTATATGAAACGCATACTGTTTCCACTTGCTGACCAACTGTACATTGTATATGACACGTATAGTGTTTCCGCTTGCTGACCAACTGTACACTGTAAATGAAACGCATACTGTTTCCGCTTGCTGACCTACTGTACACTGTATATGAAACGCATACTGTTTCCGCATGCTGACCAACTGTACATTGTATATGAAACGTATACGGTTTCCGCTTGCTGACCAACTGTACACTGTAAATGAAACGTATATTGTTTCCGATTGCTAACCTACTGTACACTGTAAATGAAACGCATACTGTTTCCGCTTACGAACCTACTGTACACTGTATATGAAACGCATACTGTTTCCGCTTGCTGACCAACTATACATTGTATATGAAACGCATACTGTTTCTCCGATTGCTGACCTTCTGTAAACTAGTGACGCCTATACGCAACAGTTTAGCCCAAGGTAAGAGGGTTCTAATAGGAACTTATTGCACAGTTTGTCATTTTTTAATATTTTGTCAGAACAATTCTCAAAATACAAACATAAAAATATTATATGCATTTAATTGGAAATTGTTATTGTATGATGGAATGTTCAGGGGAAACGTCATGATATTAAAATTATAATTAACCCTTTAACCGCCGGGGTCGCCTAAAGTCGACTTCGCCTCACAAGGCGTCTGATCAGGATCCAAACTATTTGACACTCATTTTGACATTTCTTAAATCATACTAACTTAAATCTAACTTTGAAACGTTTTTGCAGACAACAATATTTAAGCAGACGACAATACGGCGGTGAAGGGATAAACATTCTAAATAATCTGGCATCGAGAGGGATAATATTGTTTATGAAACGGCCTCTAGACTCCTAATATTTTACATAATGATGGAAAAAAACCAACCCAAAACATCATTTCTTCACTTGATTTTGATTATTTGTTACATTTTATTCAAACGTGTTCCGTGTTAGTGGAACGGCTAGGGCGATTATGTCATTTCAATAACGAAAAGTGACTGTTATAAATTCTATTCTTAGCATTTTAAGTAAGTTTATATACTTTATGTTGAATAGTTTGAAGTTTAGGAAGATACTCCGCCAGATTTACTAATTACAGTCTCATGTAAGAAAGTACCCGAAATTAATGCGCGAACAATGTGTTGTCCATCGAGCAGCTCAACACATTTACTGCAATTAGGTTATCTGCTTTAAACCAATTACCACATAAATACGCATTATAACGCCTTTAATTTATTCCTCCATTGAATGAAATAGATCCAATTTATACAGTCACGAATATGCATTACACGGACTAGTTTCTCTATTCGAGCAGATGGTAGCTCAAAGCAGGCTGAAAGTAAAGCAGAATGCGCCTTAAGGCGCATTCTGCTTTACTTTCAACCTCCTTTAAGTAGCAACCTATCTTCCAAAATAGAAACAGACTATGGGGTAATGGGTTAAACAATTACCGTTTGCTTTTATTTTCAAATTTTGAATTTGAGATGAATTGACTTAATTTATACCGTAAGGAGGGTAACATAGTCTAAGTCAAGATCATGATCAGATGCAGCCTTTGCAAATTAACATTGTCCTCGCGGTAAGGGAATAAAGGGGATAACTTTTACACATTCGTCTGACTAGCGGTTACTTTTGGCATGGGTTGTGACCGGAACACGGATTACTTTTATATTTATGGTTTTGTACATTATACGGAAAAAAGACTTGCCTTTTTTCCGTTCTTAAGTAATGCATGATAAAATCAAAGGTATTCCAATTTTATTCAATCACTGACAGACTTTGAAAAGTGTTTGATTTGCGCGTGAATAATTTCCTCAAAACTAGGCAACTACAAAACATGGGGGCTGACATCGTGGATGATGACGTCACGGCTTTTACGAAGAGTTGTGCGTGACGTTTCGGAATTCCCGATTTCGGTGCTATTTTTAAACCATTTTAAGCATGAATAACCCCCAACACTCACTTGAAATGATTTTCTCCAAAGGACAAAGCTTCAAACAGTTCAATTCATACCCTTAAACGCTTAAATGAACGTTATTTACAAAAATCTACTTCTCAATCGAACCGATAAAAATAACGGATTACCAATACGCCATCAATATTAATAATGACGTCATTATTGGTGGTAATATGACTTCCAAAAATAGTTTCAGATTGCATTATAGGTGTACGGAGGAGTTTTAACTTTTAACATTGTATACACGGGTGCATATAAATCTATTTGATTATTTGGTTTAACAACATATAGATCTTGTCCCAAACAATTTAGGTATGAAATAAAAGTTCGAGTCGGTTGTGTAATCCAGATCTCAGTCACGAGAGGCGTAGCCTCGAGTGTGATCTGGAATACACAACGATCTGATACACACTGGTGATAGATTTATTCCGTTTTCATTAGTATAATTTTGCTTTTTTCCGTCCATAGGCAAAGCCTAAATACATATTAACATACACATGTAGCATGTCAAACCAATTACAGTTTGACTATCCTTGGCGTCAACAACGGTTACTCAAGTTATGAGTTATCTTAACTGTGTGAACGTTTATTCCAACTTAATTTAATCAATATATGCATGTATGTTGTATGTAGTCGTTCAAACTATTATATGGTATTTATTTACAGTGTCACTCTCTCAACAACAATACACAATGGGAGAAAAATATTGTGTGTGTTGTTTGGAGGGTGTGCTATAGGGAGGGAAAATTAAGACTTGGCTTACATTTGCAAACACCACGAATTTAGATCAGACGCCGCTTAATGCGGCGTCTGATCTGGATTCAAGCTGTTTGTCACTCGTCATTATATTTCGTCTGTCACAATGACCACTGATATGTAACTGTGAGAAAAAAAGCAAATGACATTTTTAAGCAGACGGCATTGCAGCAGAGATAGACATAAATACATTTTTGTCTTGTTTGTGGAACAATGGGAGGCATTACTGTTGGGAAGAAATCGTTGTTCGGAGGACCGTTGTAGGGATGGAGCACAGTAATCTAAAATATAATTGTGAAACCATCCAATTTTATATCACCATTATTGGTCGATTGAACCAATTCAGTATCTATTTGATATATTAACATTAAAATGCACGGCCCTTCGATGATTACAATACCATATTATACAATACCATCATTGTCTGATGCTCAAACATATACAAACAATTATTTGATATCTTAACATTTAAATACACGTTCCCTCAATGATTGCAATATCTTATTATGCAATATCACTATTGTCTGATGCTCAAACATATACATGTATAAATATTTATTTGATATCTGAACATTTAAATACACGGTCCCTCAATGATCGCAATATCGTCCAGGGCAATATCACTCTTGTAGGATGTTCCAACTTCACCTTCAAATATTACCTGAAATATAATAAAAGTATATCATATTGTTGAAGAAACTAAGGACAAGATGACATTGTTTTAAAACAAAATATTCAGAATAAATACACATTACCAGTTGAATGTGCGATACAGAGTGATGTATTTAGCTCGAGACGTTTTTGGCGGAAATAGCCGATCGGACGAGCGCATTGGCGCGAGTCTGATCGGTTGTTTCCGCCAAAAACGCCGAGAGCTAAATGCAACACTCTGTTGCGCACTGCCAACTGGTAATGTGTTTATTATATGCCTTGAATACAAACCAGAAACAACTTAATAGTTGTTTAAATCATTTCATATCTAAAAATTTATTAGTTATTTGAAGCAGAACGAGAAGTTTTGTATGCCACAAAGAATAACGCGGCACTCGTACATGTACGTAAATGACGTCACGTTACATCGAAAGCGACGTCAGAGTAAAATACAAAGTGGCTTATACAAGGTGGCTGATACAGACTCTTGTATTTTACTCTGCAGATCCACGCGGAAACGCTCGATATCATTCGAAGGCATATAATAAAAGAAAAAATTAGAAATCATTGTGCTAAAGATATTAAAACTCTATTGTTGCCATAAAATAGAAGAAGGAGTAAAGGACATACAGTGGATAATCTGTTATTTTTTCCCAATAAACGCGTTTACGCTAAAACTATTATTTGCAGTGCAAACAGTTTGGAGCCAGATCAGACGCCGGGTAACCCGGCGTCTGATCAGGCTCCAAACTGTTTGCCACCAAGATAAATACACATTACCAGTTGACAGCGCGATACAGAGTGATGTATTTAGCTCGAGACGTTTTTGCGGAAATAGCCGATCTGACGAGCGCCTTGGCGCGAGTCTGATCGGTTGTTTCCGCCTAAAACGCCGAGAGCTAAATGCAACACTCTGTTGCGCACTGCCAACTGGTGATGTGTTTAATATATGCATTGAATACAAACCAGAAACAACTAAATAGTTGTTTAAATCATTTTATATCCAAAATTTATTAGTTATTTGAAGCAGAACAAGATTTTTTGTATGTCACAAAGAATAACGCGGCACTCGTACATGTACGTAAATGACGTCACGTCAAATCGAAAGCGAGGTCAGAGTAAAATACAAAGTGGCTGATACAAGGTGGCTGATACACACTCTTGTATTTTACTCTGCAAATACACGCGGAAACGCTCGATATCACTCGAAGGCATATAATAAACATGAATTATCAGAATTGTCCAAAAGTTGTACTTTTCGACGTTTTAGTGCTTTGCGTTTGCGTACGTTTGCGTTTAAACGGGAAAGAATAACAGATTCTCCACTGTAACTGGGTTGAATTAGTTTTAAACCTTTCACTGCTATAATAGCGTAATGATTTTAGTTAAAACATGTTTAAGAGTCTCTAACAGTTTGGATCATGATCAGACTACGCGTGTCGCGGCGTCTGATAGGAATCCAAACTGTTTGCAAATAACAGTGTTGTCGGCATCTGCATTAGAAAGGTTAACTTGGTGGCATTTTTCGTTTCGTTTCTCTACGTTTTGCCCTTTCTATCTTTATTGAAATCACCATATATACACTACCATTTATAATCATACATATGGAAGTATTCTAACCAGTTGGGCCGGTGCAGGTTTTTTACAGACGCCGGATCAATTTTTGTAAATTTAGTTTTGTCTAAGTCGCAGGGTTCGACTCCCGACCATGAAACTTATACAGTAAAACCTCTCTATTACGACCACTTAATTGTAAAATTATCAGGTGTTTAATGCAGGTGACTACTTAAAAAGCAAGGTGACAGTAAAACTGAAAGCTCATATAGGAGCTTTCTGTTTTACTGTCACCTTGCTTTAAGTTGTCACCTGTATTTTATACATGTACCATCAATTAGCCTTCGTTTTAGTGGTCGTAATAGAGAGGTTTTACTGTATTTGTCTTATTGCATTGAATACATTAGAACCCCTCTAGTTTGTAACATCTTCTCTTGACCAAAACGGACCAGTTATCACTTGCCAGTCCCTTCATATGACAATGGATGTCCTACTCATTGAAACAGCATTCATCAACAGCTCTAGAATTTGAATGATAAGCATTTCGTTGTACAGTGCTTCCTCCCTACATCGGCCCTCTCAACAACGACCCCCTCCTTACAACGACCCTTGCTGCTGTTCCCCAAACAAGACAAATATGTCTAACGCTTTTCATGGCTGCAATACCGTCTGCTTAAATTTGTCGCCTGCTGTTTTTCTCAAAGTTAAATAATGAACATTTTGACAGATAAAACTTAATAACGAGTGACAAACAGCTTGAACCCAGATCAGACGCCGCGTTACGCGGCGTCTGATCTGGATTCAAGCTGTTTGCAAATGTAAGCCAATTTCCCTCCCATTAACGACTCCCTCCGAACAACGCACACATTTTTTGTCTCCCATTGGATGTCGTTGGAGAGAGGGAACGCTGTAACTGTAATGTACATTCTTGTCATACGGAGGCTATTCAAAAAGAGTATGCATGTATGGTCAACATACTTCGCGAACACTCCTTAAAGGCATTGACAAAACATTGTAGACCCTAATGAGATACATGTACAGTATAACCTCTGTCGATCGACACCTCTCTTGACCGGAAACCTCTGTTATCCGACCCTGCCGTTCGGTCCCGGCAGTAACCCTATATATTTTATGTAACCTAACTCTCTCTTGATCGGATCCTCTGTTAACCGTTATCCGACATACCTTGACGGACCCAAAAAGGTAAATAAGAGGTTTTTCACACCCCGTTATCCGACGGTATGCTGACCTTTGATCATTGACCGACTATACACGCCCAGGTGATAATGACACATATTGCTCGGATGGCCGTGTAAGACAAAATGTATTGTTTAAACAATGAGTGAATAATTAGAGGGTTAATAAGATAACTACAGCCAACACGTGTAAGCAACCCATTCAGGGTCACAGTGCCGAAAAGACCAACTCATCCATCTTTTCCAACATTAGATTACTATTATTTCGTGTTCAAATTACAGGTATATGCCAATCGTCCTCTCCGTCACGTTGTCAATATTAGAAGTACGAAATATATATCTAATGCGCCCTCCGCATAGGTCAAGTCTATAGTAATAATCGCAGGCGTAAAAATCTATGCTCAAGTTATATTGAGAGAAAATAAAAACATTCTCGCGTTTTGAAGTTTTTGTTAATTTCCCGCTTGTTCGACATGTGTAACGAGAGAAGATTGTACTTGTATATAAAATATAAATACCAATGTGCCGGTGTTTTAGTCGATCCCTTAATATCTACATGTATGCGTGTTTACTTCCGATTGTACACTGACTATACACGTCTATGCCTACTGTAGTAATAACAATGGAAAACCGTGTAGAACTGGAGCCGGGGACTCCTATTTTAAACTGGAAAAACCTGACAAGGATATGCTGCAGTCATGCTTGTTCAAGCATATTTAACAAGTCAATTGGCATCGGGAAATTTGCCTCGCAGTGACAATATTTGGGTGTGTAAACTTGTGAACTTAGGCCTAATTCCGTTAACCGACAACCTCTCTTAACCGACTTACAAACATGGAACCATGGGGTGTCGGATAACGGAGGTTATACTGTACAACAATGCGTGGCATCTTATCTGGTTCTGCAATGTTTGCATCCAAATACTCGGCTATATGGACACATAAGGAATTTCCTATAATGGATAATGACTATTTATAAATGAATAGCGAAGAGATTCAATACTATTTTCCAGGTAGAGTTTTGTTAACCTGATATGTATTTACTCATTCGTTGCCAAATTAATCGTAAGAGTGTTATCCCTTCACCGTTTCATTGTCGTCTGCTTCAATTTTGTTGTTCGAAAGATCGTTTCAAAGTAATATATAATGTAGTATGACTTAAAACATATCGATATCAGTGTCAAACAGATTGCAACATTAGTCTAACGATAATAAGATATATAACATACCTATATATGCATGCATATATATTTATATACATGTTACACCTGTAACAGACGTGTATATACATGAGTGTAAATATATATACTTCTATACATTTTACAACCTACATCAATTGGAACTTCTTTTTTTCCAACCTAGTTATTACTATGGTGTATAAATATCTACTATAAAAAAAAATCCATGTAACTGTTTGTAATAAATCAGAATTTCTGTGTTTTTGCCTAAGGAACAACTTCGTTCCTTTACTCCGCACTGTATTACACTATATTATACTTTGTGTATATTATGTACTGAATGTTTTTGTGTATGGGCCGGAGGCCTTATAGCAAATAAAGAACTGAACTGAAAAAAAACAAAAAAAACAGATTGGATCCTGATCAGACGCTGCGTTATAGAGCGGCGTCTGATCAGGATCAAAACTGTTTGCAAAGTCGCCTTTTGGGGCAGCTGGCAGTGAAATAGTAAATTAATATTATTAATTAAGATATTGACCTGAAGGGAAAATGTGAAGCGTTTCACTGTAACACTAGCTTTTAGCCACAATTGGCCATGGTCTCCGTGTTTGGACCAAGCAACCTCCTTTGACCCATCGTCACGCCTGTAATTATAAACATCCACTATTAATTATCAACATCGTTTGATTCGATCTAACCCATAGTATCACTCGTTGGTCATTTCTTGATAAGTCATGTACATGACTTTTTGTGTCTGTTGGTAGAAATATGTGTGATAAATTAAACTAACTTAAACAAAGTGCATGCGTCTCGGTGCTTCCTTCCTTCAACTGCTCTCCCAACAACGATTCTCTCCTTACAACGACACTCGCCGCTGTTCCAAAAACAAGACATAAACTTCTAACCCTTTCACTGATTCAATAACGTCTGCTTAAAATCGTCGTCTGCTGTCGTCAAAGTTTCATCTCAGTGGAAAATTTGACCAAAGAATTTAAATGACGAGTGACAAAAATCTTGAATCCAGATCAGACACCGCGTAACATGGAGTCTGATCTGGATTCAAGATGTTTGCAAATGTTAAGCATGTCTTAATTCCCCCCATATATCAACTCCCTCCGAACAACGTACACACTCTTTGTCTCCCCTTGAGTGTAGAGAGGAAGAACTGTAACTATTTCAAGAGACTTTCTATGGCTACGGTTTACAGACTTTTCCATAAGAAGGTAAATGCGAATAATCGCAAACCACTTATTAGGAACCTTTGTTTCGGTCATTGAACTATTTGTCTGTATTGCAAAAATGTAGAATCTAGTTTAATATTTTCAAAACCTGATTTAGGCTTCCATTATTTCTAGTATGTTTTCACTGGGTACGTTCAATAACAAGTGTACCAACAAATACCAGTACATAAATATTCATAACGATTAACACGTTTTAGATTAAACATTTATTTCCAAAGCAAACAGCTTGACGCCATAACAGACGACGGGTAACAAGGAGTCTGATGAGGTTCCAAAATGTGACTTTTATGACCTGTTATTCTGGTTGACGCATACTTTAACTTTAATTACAAATCAAACAAACAGACGTTAAGCCCCTCCCTCCCGAACCGAAAACCCGCCTATCAATTGCAAACAATTTGGAGTCATATTTAACGATAAACTCGTCATCTTATCATGCTCCAAATTATTTCCATGACTGATTAATAACTTTCTACCAGTTTAGTTATATCTGTATGGCTTTTTAAATGAGTTTAGTTCTGTTTCGTTCAAACGGGAACGAATACAGGAAAACACTCTCTGTTACGACCACAAAATTGTGTTGATAATGGGTGATTAATGCGGGTGACTGTTTAAAGCAAGGTGACAACCTTGTTTTGGGCTGTCAGTTGTATTGTATACAATCAATAAACCTTCGTTTAAATGATCGTAATAGAAAGAATATAGTAGTGTGACACATTTCCCCCGCATTTGTTCTACCTTAAGATCAGTCTAAGCGTTGCCACATCCTGCCCATACATGTAATACCAGAATGACACACAGTAGCCGAAGTCATTGGCCGGTAGATATGGAGTCAACAGTCTGGCTATGTCGCCTTTGGAACGAGGACTCGATGACTCAATGTACACAAAATTTCCTGTATAAAAGAAATAGGTTGACAGGTTTTATTTGTTAGTTTAAATAAATAGCATGCTTAGTAACCAACTCAATTTGGTGTTCATATCCAGTAGAAATAAATACGAAAGACTCAAGCAGGAAACGCAACACAAACAATACACCCACCTCTCAAGCAGAACACACACAGTTATACCATAACAAACACACACATATACACACACACGCGCGCAATACCAATCTTTCATCTACACACTAAATAGAAAACAACACACAAGACAAACATAAAGCAAAGTGAACATAGGAGCCCACCTTGGTACGGTCAGTAGCAATCAATAATTAATTAGAAATCAATTATTAATAACCACTGGGGGTTAAACCTGGGTTTAGGAGCGCCCAACATAACTCTTATCTCCTATATTTACCTATAAAGACGAACAGTGTACATGCAATATAAACCCTGTTCCACAACCTTACAATCAAAAAGACCGCCAACACAGTAAGTAAATACATGTAAAACATCTAACAAAAATTCTATGAGAAGAAGATTATTAGTAACACGGGAAAGAATTAAACATTCAAGCCCGTGTTAAAAATAACCCACTATGGCAACGGTCAAATTGTACTCAAGCGACTAGTCCGTAGTCACGAGTAACTGTAAGACATGGGTGGGTTCAGGGTACGACAGAGAGGGAGAGAAAAAACAAAGCACGAAAATCCGACATAACTCTCCCGGTTAAGGACGGCTTCAGAGATACATCATCATGTAGTGCTAAGCCCTGTCTGTCGTCGCACAACCAAAGAGGAAAGCATAGTTATCAATTGTAGATTGATCGATAACCAAACGTGAAGTGCGCAGCAATATAGTTGGATCATAATCTTTTTTGAGGAAAGATCTAATACGTTTCACAAACAGGTTTTGAAAATGCATATGTCCAAGAATCTTACGAAGTCTGTAAATTACATCACCATAAAACTGTGCCCCTGTTTAAGAAGTTTTTCAGTAATTGTTTTATTACGAATGTGGAAGTCCTCAACAGAGGTACAGGCCCTAGCAAAACGAATAAGTGGTGAAATATAAATCCCGTAAGATGTAGAACGGGGAATATCGCCATCTAGATGAGGATAATTTACAATACTAAAATCAAAATCATCTCGTTTATCGTAAATCTTAGAAGAAACAATTCCGTTATTTATTAAAGGATCCAAATCTAAAAATGGTGCCGACAAATTTGACTCGTTTGTTTTATAAAGGCGTAGTTCTTTTGGGTAAATAAAAGGAAACAACGTATTAAGAAATGGGTTGTCTATATTAAAAATATCATCTAGCTAGCGCGATGTATTGTTAAAGGCTTCGATCATATCTGCCTGTGTATCAGGTTTTAGACTTGGCAAAAAGCCCCTCTCATAAAAGTACACAAATAGGTCTGCGACAAGGGGCGCACAGTTTGTACCAATAGGGATACCAATCACTTGGCGGTATATGGTACTCCCAAAACGTACATAAATATTATCCAGAAGAAATGATAGTGCTTTACAGACATCGATGCAAGTCCACATAGTGTAATGCTTAACCATGTCATTTGTAAACAATGCACGATCAGTATTACACGCCAGAAATAGTTTCCTTTTTTTGGCAAAACTCTTTTCAATAAGTTGTATAAGTTTAGCTTTTATTAAATTATGTGGTAAGGTAGTATATAGTGTTGAAAGGTCATACGTACTTATATTGCAAGCTTGGTATTTTCTCTGTTCAAGCTTCGTCAAAATTTCATTCGAGGTTTTGATAGACCAAAACAGATAAAGTCCAGAATTTTCGTAAGTCTTGTCACAATACCTTTGAACATGTTCTTTGATTTTAATTAAAGACGATGTCAAAAGTTTGGAAAGCTTAGTAGTAGTACATGCACTTGAATTAGCAATAAAACGGGACTTATATGGTGTGTTGTGGAGTTTTGGTATCCAGTACATTGTTGGAAGTTTGTGACATGTAATGTTGACATCAGCTTTTAATTGTTAACATGTATCAAGATGATCAGATACTACATTACGCTCCGTTAAAGTAGTTGATGTATAGGATTTGGTATTCACAAGTTCCTGGTTTAAAGTATCAACATAATGTAATGGTCATACAATTATCACATTATTGGATGCTTTGTCAGCAGGAACGAGTACATACTTGGAATTAAAGTCTTGTATGCTCTTCTTTAAATGACGAATGTTAAATTAGGTTTAGGTGGTAAAAGATGGTTATTGGATTAATAGAACGAAATCCGGGTATCGATAATATCAAAAATTAATTCTGTCCATTTTAAAAGAGCGTCGTTTTCAGCATGTTTTCTTCGGCACCAGTTGGTACTATAATTATTCAAAGCTTCCGAAATATGATTGCGGCAAGTATCGAAATCAATTAAGGCAGGTAATCTAAATTTAGGTTCCTTACTCAAAAGCGCTCTGATTCGTTTATCTTTAATGATATCAAAATTGCCTGTTATTATATGACCCACTGGAGCGTAACAGAATTTAGAAGAGATACAGTCTCATGTATCTGGTGTGTTTTCAAGAATTTTAAGATCAGAAACAATTTTATTGTAGTTAAAAATTAACCCTCAAGACTGTATAACTCGAGCATTAATCGGTACGATCCGTCAGTTGACGGTAATTAGCGATCGCTTTACGTTGCGTAGGTATCTATATGGTATGTTTGCTTTAGGGTGAAACTACCTTTAAATTTACTTTGCAATATGATATGATATGATATAATATATTTATATTAATATAATATTATTCTTTTTTTGTACATGGTTTGTTGTTGTTACAAACAGACATATTATTACCTGAAGTCTTGGTATGATCATTCCTTGGACCGGTTGAAGATGAGAATATATCGTTTCCATGTGCAACGGACCAATCAAAGTCGTCCGTATACATGTCATTGTGAAGGTCACACAGCGTTTGAGCGTCAAAGTTGCAATGCAGTACTATAAAATAACATGTTATCTATAAGTCATATGCTTTAAAATTGGCGTCTGCTTATATTACTCAAATTTGAATTTCAGGTTCATTTACCGGAATAATATTGTAATGAGTGGCAAACAGTTTGGATTCTGATCATCAAGACCCAAACTGTTTGGAAATAGCAATCTTAGAAATAAATGTAAAATGTTCAGTTACATCACAATACTGGTACAAACCGGTCGGACATTTGTCGGCTAACACTTCTATGTTATCAAAGGCAATGTCTCCGCGGAAACCTCCTCCTTGGTCGGCAGCCACAGCTATCTGAATGGAACAACACGCAATTTGTATTACAGGGTGAAAACCTGGATCTTCCAAAAGAGGCGTTTTATTTACTCCTAAAATATAATGCCCATTGCAAACAGTGGTAGTGTCGGATTAGGTCGATCAGTAGTTTTATGAAACCGGCATTATATGTTTATACAGGATCTACTTCATTCATTTTTCCTGTCTTCCAGTGGCAAAGATCAACATTTGTGCCAAAAGGGCAACTACCATGCAAGCCAAGTCTGGGTTTTATATTTTTTATATTTATTGCAAATCTCTGAAGAATCCCTATTGTTCAACCCCGTCAGTGCCAAACGCGACAACACTTACATAAATATGCAAACAGTTTCGATCCAGACCAGAAGCCGCTTTACGCGTAATCTGGTCAGAATCCAAACTAATTGATATTATAAGAATGCTTTTCAAACTAGTAAAGCGGACGTTGTTTTGCGAGCAGGCGATGTCACAGCAGCGAATGTGTTATTCGGGTTATGACGTCATGGTGGCAGTGAACGGGTAAATGATACATCTTATTCAATACTTTCACTGCAAGCACACAGTCGACTTGAAGATGCCAGGGAGGCTGGGTTAGGCAATGAACGGATAATTCAAAGCAATGGTATCGCTAAATAATACAGAATATAAAAGATCATTCAACAGGTGCCATCTTGCCATCGAGCGTAGTAATGGAGGGTTAAGATAAGAACGGACTCTATCACCAGAAAATTTAAAATTGGGTTTTGTTCCATTTATTTCCCTTCCATGGTGCTCTCTACTTAAAATGATCTCTGCTTCGATTCACCAACTTTACACTTGATGCATTGTTACTGAAGAAAGATGAAAGTCAAAACGTTTGTTTGGTGATAATATGCCTAGTTATTCGGTGACTGATCTGGATCCAATTGCAAATGCTAGTAAATAGTAATATCATAAAATGATTAAAATCGTGTCTCTTTATAAACATTGGAACTTTGCTATGAGAAACCCAGTTCTATTGCATTGCAAATAGTGTAAAACAAGTCAGGCCATCTCGTCTATGACACTTCATTTGATATACAGATGACCGTCAAACAGTTCAAACCAAGACCAGCTACCGCGTCAAGGACTGTTTGCCACTTATAAACTTGTACATTGTGCTGTTACCATGAACAGATGCCAAAACTTAGATTAGGTCAACACTCCGTTTGATGTCGTGGCATGGCTCATATTAATTAATGTTAACTACTATACACATTTCTATATACAGTATACCTGGAAAGGTTCGATGACATACACCTGGGCCTGAGCAGTAAGCCAAACGTTACCATGGTCTCCTGATGCAGACCAAAGCGGTTGTAAGGTGTTGTCAGTTTTAGTATAAGCTGTTAGATTTCCAACGTCGCTTCCATACATATGGTAGTTAAATGCTACACATGTCACTCCGATTCCCTGAAGTGTATTAATTGGCAACATTGTAATGTGTTATAGTTTGACTACCCTCCGTGTTACTCGTTAATCGTTATGCACGTTGCACCGTTTCCCTGAAGCGTATTAATTAGAAAGATTGTAATGTGATACATTTTGGCTACACGCGGAAATTGCACGTTATACTTATTGAACTGTTTCACTGAAGCTTATTACTTAGAAACAGTGTAATGTGTTGCAATTTGGCTACATGCGGTAATAACACGTTATGCACGTTTTAATCTTTCCCCGAATCGTATTAGTCAGAAACATTATTAGTTACACGGTATTGTACGGTCAGGGTGTACGGGCTTGTATGACGGTTTTGGATTCGCACTCAGGAAATACGGAATTCAAAACCGTCATACAAGCCCGTACACCCTGCCGGAATGCCATGTAACGAATTATTTCCAGTCTAGATCCAATACAAGAAAGAAAACATGTATAATCTGACAAAGTTTTATATACTTGACCCTAACACTTGAAATTGATATCAGTTCACTATTCGCGGGTTGGGAGAGTACACAAATCTATACAGTTTAACTTCGATATCTGGAACTCGCATTATAAGTTGAATTTACCTACATTCCTACAGTTTAATGCAACAATTTCTAAACCGCTTATGTCGAACATATTTCGTATTTCAAGATTTAAAAGTGGCAAAACCACCTTTTTACTTTGAAATACGGATATGTTTGACTTAAATGAATTCAAGATATGCCCTATCGAAGTTCGACTGTTTTTTAACATGGAAACGTCATCACATTGGTATGTGGACATCTATTAAATGTTAATTAATAGGAAAATTTGAACGGATAGCTCTAGGAGGACATTTAAGTTTTATGAAACTTATAACAAATGAACGAAATAACCAGGAGCGAACAAATGAACACGTAGGTCAGTGGCTAGGTATATCGATTTAAGTCTATTTGGGTTGATTTCGATAAACATATGGATCTAAATATATCTTAATTCAGTGACAATTTCATTATAAACCAGTGACAGGTTCCGTTGTACTTCGCATTGTTCATTTCACTCTCAGTCTTTTGTTTATCATGGTGACGACGCGGTGGGGTAATCAGGGAAAACAAAGCAAGAAACTCGGATATAATCGATGTACGCATAATGAAAAATTCAATACAGCTTTTAATTAAGATTTCTTTTTATTTCTTTGAAAACAATTGCTTAATTAACAGAAAAAGAGAGATTGTTTACGCGAATCGATCGAGGGAACAACATCTAATTTGTCACGTGATCCGTACTACCCGGATAAATCAACGTGTACGGTTTCGTACGCAGTGGTCACATGTACAGTTTCAGCCTATCAGAGTCCAAGAATTTATGATGACTGGAAATAATGAACTGTGTTACGATCGTATAGTATGACCCATCTGTACGCGTGGTAGTTATTATACGTAAGTTACGCTATAAATACGTTAGTTTAACTCTTTCTATATCTAATCGTCTGCTTTAAGCTCTTTGTAGGATAAATATCGCCTGCTTAAACGTGTTGTCCGCAATTGTAGGGCATTGAAATGGTCGAAGCTCTCAAGAAAGATATTGTATATTGAAACAAGTGTTGATATACAATTCTGACGTGAACTCGCTGTAATATACGACGTGTTGTCCCTTCTGTATTTGTGCTGATAATCCTTAAACGTTATGGTTTTGAATTTGTTTGAATTCTAAAGACTACCGTATGAAGGATGCTGATATTACGTTGATACTGTAGATATTTAGTTATTTCTCTAGACGACAGTAGACAACAATTACTACAAATGGTCGCGTATCATGTTCGTTTGTTTAGTTTACAGGTACGACTGAGAACCGTTCTTATCTGTACATCCGTGTTACAAAATGCGTTCAAACCAACTATTACAAAGCTTAGATTTGATATTATAAACATTGTGTATACAATGGAGGAACGATCAGGATAGCACTATCTGTCAAAGTTTTAAAGAGACTGAAAACTAAATGGTGAATTTGCAAAAAGGGAAGACAATACTCAAATAAAAGCAAATTTTTGTCATTGTCGTGCATCTGGTATTAAAATAAAATGATAGTCTAAAACCATCCTGGAGAAAAGTCACCGAATCTTAGTTTTTGAGATATTTTCTATCGCCTTTCCACTCCGTCAAGTAAAGGGGGTAAATCTATTTCGCATCGTTTGTGCACTCGTAGCCATAAACAGGAAATAAGTATTCTCCCTCACTGTACACTTGTTAGGTTATAAAGACCGTCGATAAATAAATAGCTCGTTAGCCAAGTGGTTAAGACGCATGACTCAATTTTGTTTTCCGTCCTGGGTTCGAATCTCACCCGAGCAAATTAGCATGTTTCTTTGAAATGCATTTTAACTGAATTTATTAACCTAAAATAATATTTACGTGTTTATATAAACGTTGAAATATATTCTCATCTTTAATTTTGTGCTTAATTTAGTTGTCAGTCTCTTTAAGTATTGTGGAGACAATCCCCCAAGAAGCAAAACTCTAAATTTTGTGGAGACAATCCCTCAAGGAGCAATTTTAACAGGTACTATTATTTTATTAGATAATAAAAAAGATTTGAAATTCAGTAGTGTAAAGGGTAAACAAAGTGACATACTTTTAACACTGGAGAATATATCCAGGCAACACCACTCTGTAGGTTTCTGTTGGATGTTTCGATGTACAAGTAGCTACCTTTACTTAGAAAATAAACAAAGCATTTTAAAGCTGCATTATTTGAATATAAAGCAGAAAAGGCTGAACTCCTTCCAAAAATAAACGTAAACGCAATGCAATAGAATACAGAAAATGACAGCTTCTATTCTTTAAAGTTTGCCAATTGGCTTGAGTGACGAACAGCTTGGAGTTGATCAGAGGCTGGCGTCTGATTGGTGTGGCGCCAAACTATTTGCATTTGAAAAAAAAAAAAATTGGCGTAAACGCGTTTATTGGGAAATGATAGTCTCTTCTTCACTATATAAAAAAACATTTTCCGTTAAATTCGCATTTATCAATTGGTTTTGAAAAAACTGAACTAATGTATATAGATATATATTTGGATCTGACTTAACTATGTCGCTCTTAAAATAATCAGAAGTGTGAATATCTTGCTTTAAAATATCGATATATTTTAAATATACGCTGCATTATTCTATCAGTTTAAAACAAATCCAGACGCATGCGTCATCCAATGCATTTGTAGTGTAACTCTGCCCTCCAGAGTTGTTTGGGACCACAGGAGCAGGTCGCATGTTATTTCTCTCTCCATACCACTACACACGCACACACACACAAATACACCATTTTTCAGATCCTATGTTAAACGTTCTATGACAAAACGTAAAATGAAAAAATAAACGATTAAAAAAATGAATCCGCAGCAATCATGGCTCTTTATAAGTTACTTAACTGTCTTTGATTGAAGTTTAAGTAGATACCTATCACATGGGATGTGAAAAACATTTACGCTTTTGTGTGTGTGTACATAGAGTTTATGTATGTTTTTGAGTAGGCGGTATTGGTGCAGAGAGACATAGAATGCGACAAGCACCTGTGTTATGGACTCATGGCGCATCAAACGACTTGATACAACTGGGAACATGTTATTCTTTACGGTTTAAATGAAACACAATGAAAATATCGATGGTTATTTAAAGACTTCTGTTACTTTGGCATTTTCTTGGAATCTACATGTATAGTTATCGCGTGTGATACATAGTTGAAAAGGGCTGCTTTTTGCAGATAGAGCGGTGCATAATACTGTGACTTCAGCACTTTCTTTCGTTGTGCAAATTAGATATTAATATAGGACAGTCATAGGCCCTCGCCATATTTGCTACTGAACTAAATCATATTTCCATAACATATGGCTTAGAAAAAGTACCATACCGTTTTGAATTTTCCATCTTGTTTATTTGAATTTTACTAACATTGTACGCCAATAACACTTATTATTGAATAGTCTTAAAAATAAATCAAAATGTTCTTGACCTACTGTTTTGTAAGGTTTAAACATGCATTAAACGGTATAATAGTTATAATAATATAGTTTTTATTAATGAAAAAAAAGTTTAAAAGTGTTTTTTGATTATATCAATTTTTTAAGAATAAATAATATTCTGTCAATTTCATCTAAAAGAGTACATATTTTTGCAACAAGCATATATTTTTTTATTTTTAATTTTTCTATAACTAAATCTTTAAACTGTATAAAGGTGCTGTCACACCTCACCGGATAACACAAACGGACTTCAAACGGAAAAGAAATGTGTCACAGAAAGATATCCGGTGGCAAAATTTGTTCGCGAGGGGCTCAGATTTGGTGCCGGACCGAATAAAACGCATGGTAAACGAACACTTACCGAACGAGTAAAGGATAACTAACGGTAACTTAACGGATATACCCGTACGTGAAACGGACAAATACCGGATAAAACTAAAGTGTAACGCATGGATAACTGACGTAACGTTCTTGGAACGTTCAATAAACGTATATGTTACGGTCACGTAACGGATTAATCGAAAGTTCTCAGTATCACCGAAATTCAAGACTTCGAGGAAGAGAAAAACCGGGGCCCAGCGAAATGTCTCTATATGCCCATCTCCTTCTTCTATCAAAAGCGACACTGGAGATGCTGAAAGGACGAGAGACCAAGAAGGCATAGAAGCCCAAGATGAACACGACATATCACAGTCTGAAAATGGAGAGATTTCCGAAAGCTCAACTCGTATCAGCAATGACATGTATGCATATAATGAAAATAATCTACACGAAAAACACGTTTTACTTTTCCCGATAAGATGTATGCCATCAGTTTGGTCACACGGACCTCCGTTTCCTCGTCGGTAGGTGTCCGTTAAACCTGCGGTTGATTACCGGAACATGTCCGGTTGGTCCGGTAGGTGTCAGGTAATACTCCGGTCCGTGAATCCAGCTCACCGGATATCAACGAATACGAACAGGACACGTACAGGACAATGAACGTATGCATTCCGAACAAAACGTATACAAACGCACATCTACCGTATATCTAACGTACAAATTTATCCGGTGGAATCCGTTTTCAAGTTTTCAACATGTTTAAAACTTTCAACCGGATTGAACGGACATCACCGGACATGGCCGGACAATGAGCGAATATACCGAATAAGAAACGGACAAGAAACGGAGGCGAACGGAGACGAACGGATTGGAAATTTGGTACTCCGTTGGACGTCCGTTTACGCTATCCGGTAAGGTGTGACTGAGCCTTTACAGTCAATCTTTTCACTGAGTCATTTCATGAAATGCCTAAAATTTTCAGTCATTTCGTTAAATGACAAACAAATACCTTCAGTTATTTCACGAAATGACTAAATTGACTTTAGCTTTAATTATTCAATCGTAATGATTTGTGTATCTCAATAATTAAAAACTACACTATTGAAACAATACATGCATATTAAATGTATTACAAATCAAGTATCTTAAATCATTAAAAAATGCGTGTAATATTTCTGAAATAATTATTAGATATTAAGTATTAAACACTATTATGCACATTTAATTATATGAATGAACCACTGCTGTTGAATTAATTAAATAAAGTCATTTCACACATTGCCAGAATCCTGTTTAATGTTTCTAGCAAATTTGTGTAAACGTGGCCTGTCAATTTCAGTCATTTCATGAAATTACTGAATATTTCAAGCATTTTGTGAAATGACTAAATGAAACAGTCATTTCACGTAACGACTGAAATTATTAGTCATTTTGTGAAATGACTGATTACACAGATTGACTGTAACATATATATGAACATCGTTATCATCGAAAAACTACACTAAATCGAATTGTTTTTTGTTTTGAAATGTTCACATAACATCCGAAAAACAATTGTGTTGACACATTAAAGTATAAAACTATAATTGTCCCTGCAATGCATCACACTAAGTACATGTTTCAAATTCTATATACATGCATGGTTGTTGTGTCCTTTATGTAATGTTATTATCAACCAGTTTAGACTTTTTTAAATAAGAATATTGCCTTGCATGATACATCTTCCAATCCGCAAGAAATATAATTTTAAATTGTGTATCATACATTAAATTGGTAGACGTGGATTTCAAAAGTATACCAAAGTTAAACAACATTTTGAAGGACCCTCTTAGAGTTCAATCTCCCGTGAAACAGTAGGTGGAAAATTCCAGTTTCAATTGAAGTCTAGTCCATGTTTTACTATTTAGAGTTGTTGTTACAATATGGTGTGAAAATTATAAACAGTGCAGACCCTGATCAGAGAGCTCCAGTAGAGGCCCTCTGATCAGGGTCTTCACCGTTTGCACATTTCAAGTGTTCTCTTCACAGGTACACTGTTTATAAATGACGAGTGTACTAGTGGCTAGGGTTGAACGTGTTAATGCATATTGCGTTTATTTGGAATTTACAGTATTAAGGACAAATGAATACTTATTGCAGTAAGAGCATTCTGCTTAACTTTCAGCCTGCTACCGTCTGCTATGATGTTGAGAACATTTCATAGTTGTATAAAGTGGGACTATTTTCTTTAGTGTGGACATACATTAAAGGTTTAATAAGGTGTATCTATTTGGTAATGGGTTCAAAAGGCATCCTTCACCGAGGTAAATATTAATACGCCCTACCATGTGAACAGTTCTTAGAATCACATGATGGTCCAGTGTACAGGGATGAAGTTGAACCAGAGTGTCTGTTCCAGGTCATACCACTGCTGGTAGTGTTGTGGTGCCAGCCACAAAAATCTCCATCAAAGTCACAGCTATGCATGTATTTTAATCCAGCTGTAATAGGGATGAATCTTACATATTCAGGGATCCACATAAGGAGTATTTACACATTGCAACATTTCCTCCTTTATGCTTAAACCAAAACCAACGGTGTGATAACTCAATAGAATCGTCTCGGAGTTGTCACACCATAGGGTTCTGGGCAGGCATACATATTTTAGTATTCCAACTGCGCTCATATCTGGAGCCCTGATATTACGTTATATCCAAAACTATCAACCATCACCAAAGCTACATCTACAGTGGAGAATCTGTTATTCTTTCCCAATAAACGCGTTTACGCTAAAACTATTATTTGCAGCGCAAACAGTTTGGAGCCAGATCAGACGCCGGGTAACCCGGCGTCTGATCAGGCTCCAAACTGTTTGCTACCAAGATAAACAAGAATTATCAGAATTGTCCAAAAGTTGTTCTTTTCTACGTTTTAGTGCTTTGCGTTTGCGTACGTTTGCGTTTAAACGGGAAAGAATAACAGATTCTCCACTGTATGAATGTATTCAAATCCCGCTGTAATCGGGGTGCATCTTGAATATATAATATCCATCATAACGTTTCTTATAGTTAAGACGACGACGTTCTTTCCCAATCAACTACCGATACAGAATTCATGTAACTGTTTAATAACCATCTAAAATGAATTGGCATTTGGTCCCAAAAATATGGAATTTTGTGATATCAAGTTTTCAGAAATCTTATACCAATGCAATTTCAATGGGGAATGTTAACCAGAAATAAGCGATAAGTTTGGATAGATGGTTATTATTCGTCAGAAGAGTCAATTAAAATTCGTTGCCAATACTAACAACTTTTAGGACAGTACATCAATTTAAAAACACAAATAAAAACATTTAATAATTTTGTGTCAACTTTTCCATCGATTTAAAACACCCGCTCTGATATGAAAATAGAAGGGAACTCGGAGGTGTTGCGTTGGCAGTTTAGCATAGTATAGTAAACATTTTCATAACCTGTTATATTTACGGCTTTTACAAAGCGGTGTTGAAATAATATGCATCTTCTCTACTACATACCAGAATGGTGAATCTTGCTAAAATATCATATAATATAGTTCTTTTTTCCAAAACACAACGTTATTCAATGAACAGTGTCTTTTCAGTAGAATAGATTTCATTCCTTACTAGACAATCTTTGTTAAAAGTTGACATTTATTCAATGATTTGTTTTTTCATCAGCTTCCATTTTTGTGTTAAATGCACTTGCAGCATTCGACAATATATACTTGCTAAATTATTATAATGTATAATTTGCATTTTGGAAATAGACGATACGTTTGTAAAGTGCGATTTTCATCTGCCGTTCTTGCTAATGAGTTGAGCTGTTTGCTATGACAAGCGTGCCATTTTGACGTTATAACCCGTCTAAAATGTCTCTGCCATTACATCGCCTACTTGCAAATGTATCATCTACTTTAATCCTTTTTAAGTTAATAGTTTAGCCAATTTGACTTACAAAGTATTTATATGGATGCCCAACAGATTGGATCCTGATCAGATCTGGATCCAATCTGTTTGCATATGTTAGTGCTATAGAGCTTGGCAGCGAAATGTTAACCCATTAACACATAGCCTGTTTCTAATTTTGAAGACAGGTGATCTCTTAAAGCAGGTAAAAAGTAAAGGCGCATTCTGCTTTTCTTTCAACCTGCTTTAAGCTACCATATGCTAGAATACAGAAAAATTTCTTATGGTACATATTATAGATTGCATACATTGGAACTATAACGTTCAGTTGAGAAATAAATAAAAGGCGCAAAAAGGCTTATTTATAAGGTAACGGGTTAAAGGTCAGTGATGCAATAGCAACCAACTACCGATACAGAACTCATGTAACTGTTTAAGAATGTGAATTTTGCTAGAATTTTTTTCGGTTGAGAAGGCAACGAGACGGTCGCATTTATATAAAAGAACACATTTTAGATTAATTTAACGATAGTAGCTAATGTTGTTTACCCTTGACCACAGTGCTCACATTTAGGCTGTGACCATTTTATATTACATCATCCGCCTGACCAGCAGAATTGAGTTTACTAATCATGGAAAATAAGCTTCATGCAATATCAACCGTTGTAGCTCATGTTCAATAATAAATCCAAAATATCATATTCACATATTACTGAATGGTGCCTCATTTAAATATCTAAGCCTTTGAAAAATGCGTTTACAAACACCGTATTCCCCAAAATTATAAATCTTAAATATTCTTTTATTTCATGTGTATATAGTTTAGTACAATAACTCATTGAACACCATCTATCTTTTTTGTAATGTTAGTCACTGTCTTATCAACATTCATTTTTAACTTGCTGGACAAATTTCCAGGAGCGTTTATGTTGTCACCCAGTCGTTGGCATCACGTTTCGGTTCGCGTTATCAGTTTTAAAAAAAGTTGTAAAAACATTTATGCCCTTTCACCTATATCTCTCATAGTTGCACCACACATGCATTTGGGCAAGATCTTTCCGACCATAGGACATTTGAGACAAATGTGACCCTGACATTGACCTCGGTCACTGCGTTTATTAAGTTTCTAAATATGTTTTAAACTTCGGAAAAATCCTTATACGCTCGTATATCCTATGTCCCATGAGTTACTACTTTTTAGTTGTTACTGCATTTGTAAACGGACAAGGCCTTTCAATGCACCCAAAGATTTTGACCCCGGCGGTCTTAACCTTGAAATAATTGCCCTCGTTTAGGTCTCGAAATCTGAGTATAGGTTTCGAAAAACGCTTTAACTCCTATGTCCCTTTAGATATTGCTTTGATATTGATCTACATTGTAAATGGACACGCACTTTCCATGCTTGCTAACAGTTTGATCCAAGTGGCCGTGCCTTTGAACTTAGGACCCGCATTTAGATTTCGAATCTGCACTTAGATTAAAATAATGGGTATGGCTTGGAAGTCTTATGAGGTATTGTTTCCATATTTGGTATTAATGTGTTTCATATTATGGACAAGCCCTTACCATGTGCTTTAATGTGTTTATTCCGGTGATTTTGACCTCGAACCTTCTGTGTTAAGGTTTCGAAAAAATGGTTATATCTCCTATGTCCATTGAGTTATTTATGTGTATATAAACAAGACCTTTCCAGGGACTTCAAAAGTTTGATCCCAGTGACCTTGACCTTGAATAACGGCGAGCTTTATTTTGGCTCTGACAACTCTCGTTTACAAATTCTTTATCATTTTGTAAATTTACCATACATGCATGTATAGTGTTCGCTAGTACTGTTCCATCTCACTATTGTGTCCGTACATGAATAATTATTAATGGCTTATCAATGAGTCATTAAAGTACTAATGGCAGCTTAAGCCAATCTTCAATTGAGTTACGTTATATTAATAGCTGGAATTTGGATGTTGGACTTTGTACACAACCGACCAATTGTTACAAACAGTCACACAAAAAACCTATGGCATTTTGTTATACGTGAAATAATGCTATCGCGGCAACTCGAAGGTATCCAGTGTTTTTATCGGTCACGTATTACCTAGTAACATAACACAAATATACAAGAAACGAAATGTCTCGTAGGATTTTTATTTTCAAAATAACGTCAAAACAATTAAATATTGTAGACACATTTCATAGAAATATAACACCTTGAGACAGATTATTCAAATGCATTTATTGTTCGAACTGATTTTGTTCAAAACAGTATCGCTCCAACTATTATTGCGAGAAAACACATTTTCCAAATTCCAAACCATAGCAGTTATATGTAAAAGGTATGAAAGAAACACAGTTTAAAATGCACTTATCATGACGGCTTGTTTTTCCAAATTCCAATAATAATTCTGCTTTAACTATTAATGCATTTTGACTAAAGGAAACATCGATATGAATGTCGAACAGTGTTGATCCTGATCAGACATTAAGTAATTCGGCGACTGATCTAGTACCAAATTGTTTGCAGATGCTATTGAAATCAGGGTGGTAGTGATTTGTGGTTTTGAATTCCAACATTGATCATTTTACACAAATTATGAGGCTGAGCTAACAAAGAGGTAAGCACAACAAGGATTTGTTAACCTTCTGCACGCTGTGCAATTGTTGTCTGCAACTGTTGTCGTTTGTAACAATTCTTAAAGTTGATTAACTCTTTCCCTGCCAAGTTTAATCGTCTGTTTTTAAACACTCTTACCGCCAAAGCATCGTCTTCAATGGTAGTGTAGTCAGAAATATCTTTTAAGTCAGCTTCAGGGCTGTTTGAACTGACTTATGACGATACGTGTGTCCACCAGTTTAAGTCCTTATCAGACGCAACGTTACACGGAGTCTGATCAGGATCCAAAATGATTGCAAAATCCCCTTTTGGCGCCGCTGGCAGTGAAGGAATTACTTGTAATCGTTTTCTTCAAAGAAACAGGGTTGCCATTTCTCCGGATTTTTACGAAGTTTTTGGATCTTTATCCTAGCAGATGGGAGCTTAAAGCAGGCTGAAAGTAAATCAGAATGTGCCTTAAGGCACATTCGGCTTTACTTTCAACCTGCTTTAAATAATCACGCTTGAAAATAGAAAATTTGGAAATCTTAGGATTTTTCATAATCAAATTATGGCAGCCCTGAAGCAAACATTATCAGTGTCTAACAGTTGGGATACAGATGAGACGCAATGTTCCCCACCGTCTCATCTGGATCAAAACAGTTTGAGAAAATTATAAAAACGTCCACAGCGTGCAGGAGGTTTGATGATATGAGACAGATACTTAAACATGGAGAAATAAATAGAAACACATATATACAAATGACAATGTCAGGCTGTAAAACATCTCTTAACTCATTATCCCCTGAAACTTCAAATGGACAATTCTAGTTTGCAATGCAGGCTGGTCCAATTGAAACTTTTAAGGGTTACTTTTTGTAATAAATTGCAAATTGACAAACAATGAAGTCCCTGATCAAAGGGCTCCTGCTGGAGCCCTCTGATCAGGGACTTCACTGTTTGCATACGACAAATATACTCTTCACAGGTTCACATTTGATTGAGGACGCATAAATGAGTCACTAGTGCTCAATGAGTTAAGCGACGTTCATAATAAGAATCATTGTCAGTCGCTGTAACAAACGATAGTTTTTATGTAGGATGGGAGTAGGCGCTTGCAGAGGTTTCTGCTTTTGTCAAACATCTAAAAGTGCTTATAGACCACTATCATAGTATTATATTCGAAAGTTGTTTCACTGTAAAGTCAGGTAGATGCTCATTTCACTCATCCACCCTATATACTTCAAATGGAAATGTCCAGATAAGTCTATCTTTGAATAACTATGGTAATGTTTTACAATAATTATATCCAAAATATTCCAGTTTTTATACACAGTATATATCCAAATTTATCAAAATTTCGCACTGCCAAAAACAAACACAACTATCACACCGGAACCGGAAAATCAAATCAATAAATTGCGAAATAGCAAACAATAAATCACCAGATTAAACAGCTCCTATAGAGGCCCTCTGATCATTGTTATTCTGTGTTTTACTCATTAAGGGTTATTTTAAAATATATTGCAAAATTTCAGACATAATAGACCCAGATCATAAGGCTAATGTTGGAACCCTTTAATATTGGTCTACACTGTTTGGATTTGACAAGAGTACTCTTAATAAGCACAGTGTTTATAAAGGACACACATACAATAAACTCTTTGTATTTAAATTACTAAAAAGAAGGCTAATTGACTTAATAATAGATAGATGAAAGCTTAAAGCAAGGTGGTCGTAAAACAGAAAACAGAAAGCTTCTTAATGTCAAATGCCTTAAATCCCTGCTATATAACATAATTTTGTGGTCGTAATTTGCTGTACCCATAACTAGAGTCAATGAGAGAAGAGAGGATGAGCCTGTCTGACATTATAAATTGTCTCGAGCAAGCCCACAGCTTGCTTAAGGTATTCAATACAGAAACCGGTATTTGTCGTGTTTAGTTCAACCGATTTGAGATAGGAACAAATAATATGGGCGGCACTGTAATTAAATGAAAAATCTAAGTTACATTACTCCATCTGCGACAAAACATTTTTCTCTTGAAGGTCTTAACTATGAGATATGTGCAGTTAGCTAGATAATAGCAGCAGTGTTGACGCTCAAAATAGAGTGGCCTGTTACGAGAACCGCCATTCACGCAGCTAGCCAGTTACCTGCAAGAGCTCACTATTGTGGACGATACTCAGACTCCTGCAAATTAATCCAAAAATGATGATGAAGATGATGATTTCTGTCAAGTCACGCTATCACAAAATTTACGGCGCTTAAAAGAATGCATGTTTCGCTAGTTAATGCATGTTGAAAGAGGCTCGCAACCGGATTTAGCATTAAAAATAGTAATTTGTAAATATATGTCAAATGCTTATATAAATGGGTAAGATTTAGTTTAGGATAATATATTCTGTTAAAAAATGCATTTCAAAAAAAGAAAAAGAAGAAGCTCTGGTGGGATTCGAACCCGTGACCCTCCATGCGGAGACAAACATGAAAAAAGGAAACGCCTTTACCCACGTGGCTACTGGCGCTCTCTATCTATATGGTAGCGAATTAACGTACTTCACTGGTAGCGATTGATAGTACATTATTCGACTCGGGTTTATGTCTGAGCCCGTGTAGAGAAGCAACAACAACAACTATATCGTTAGCTAACGCTATAGAAAAACGATGGAAAATATCTAAAAAAACTAAGATTCGGTGACGATTCTTGAGACTTTTTTTGGGACTGATAATATTTTTTTAATGTCAGAGGCCAAATAATGCCACAAATTTGCTTTTATTTGAGTATTTTATTTTATTTTGAGAAGTACACCATCCGGTTGCGAGTCCCTTTAAAGCATGGTGAAAGTAAAACATAAGGCAAGCTTACATTCTGCTTTTAACAACACATGTTTCGAGCACAGTGAATGAAACTGTGAAATCAGGAACAGACATATTGGATGACGAGAACATTTGATACTACGAAATATTGTTCAAACAGCTGTAATGTTTATCCCTTTCATCGCCATGGGAGATTAGAGACAGCTATGCAAACAGTTTGGATCCTGATCAAATGTTGTTCTTATATAGATAGATGACTGAAGTCGGCTTTACAGAATCTGAACAGAATCTTAACTGTTTGACACTTGTGTCGTATCGATACCTTTCAAATAATACTTTGAAATAATAGTTTTCAAGCAGACACTGTTATAGCGGCGAATGAGATCGACAGACTGTTAAACATGGCGTTGAAAGGGTTAATATTGTAGAATATTATACCCCAGGGGCCGTTTCATAAAACTTCGTACGACAAATGTTGTCGTAAGTCAGATTATAAAAGTCTCAATTAATATTTATTTCTCATTCTAATCCCTAATCCTGTCTTGTGACATCACTTTCGAATCGTCTTTTCAAGACGATTCCAAAAAGATGTTACAAGACAAGATTAGAAATTTAATGTTTTTTAAAGTTTTGACCTACGACCGTTTCTGTCGTACGATGTTTAATGAAACAGGTCCCTGTATGGCTGTAAATAGTTGTCCAATATGCTGACTAAAGGTATGGATTTCATCGATATTAAAAGGTCGGACCTTCTTTGTGTTCACGTATCACAGCATTCTGGTACGAGGCTATATCATGGCACGCGCCGATCATGACGTCATCAATGGCCATATCTGTAGTGTCAAATGGTCCCCGTATGGCTTCGAAAACGATCTGGAACACAATAGTTTGTAAGGTTGAGGGAATACAACTCTAGAATTATTGAAGAGGTTTGTGTTTGTTATACGAATGCACAATATGGGCGAATTAGTGAAAAGGGTTGCTAACATTGACGATCCAGGGACCCGTTTCATAAAATTTCGTACGACAAATGTTGTCGTAAGTCAGATTATAAAAGTCTTGATTGTTATTTTTTTCTCCATCTAATTCTGTCTTGTGACATCTCTTTGGAATAGTGTTTTCAATTAAATTTATTTTTAAAGTTTTCCCTTCCGACCGTTTTTGTCGTTCGAAGTTTTATGAAAACGGACACCAGAAGAGATGCCGAGTAACTGGTCAATCAAAGAACAATGAGGACATTTAGTTTGTTATTAAAAGAGGATACAGATACAGCAGAAAATTCTCCGTAAAACGCATGTCTTAACCTTGAAACTATTCTTTCTTTTGTATAACTGTTTTACTGTTGGTGTGACTGTATTTATTCCACAATTACCTTGTAAGGGCCAAGTGGATTCAGGTGAGCTATAAGGTCCATTTTCCAGCCAAAGTTTTGATTACCAGACAAACTCCAGAGTTGCTGGGTGTTACCATCTTCGTATTGTATAATAACCTTCATTGTACCCATACCAGCTCCATACATGTTATACCAGAACCTGAAATACCAATGGTCAACATCATGAGAAAACCAAACCTAATGCATTGCAAAACAGTTTAGACCATACCTAGGTCCAAGGTTATAAAGCGTCTGAGTTGATTCTGATATTTTTTTCAAGCATTTGATTGGTCAGATTTGAGCCAAGGCTCAAATCTGACCAATCAAATGCTTGAGAACTGCTTCAGACTCAACTCAAAATCTTTATAACCTTGGATCCTATTCGCCATGCAAGACCAAGCGCTAAACTATACATTGACAAATAACTGGTGTAACAAAATACTGTAAATACAGGTGAGTGTCAATCAGTGTAGACCCCGATCAGAAGTCGATCGTGTCTCTGACGCGGTGGTAGGTCTGGTTGAACTTTCACTGTTTGCAATGCAATATGGCTACTTTCTCATGGAAAGGGTCACAGAAATGAGAGATATTAATGACACAATTCATTTTTTGACAAGACAAAACTTCTGAGTCGTATACATAATAGCGTACCTGCTGCAAATCTCTTAGATGATTTGAAGGCATTCTATTTCAGAAAATACCATCATAGTGTCAAACAGTTTGGATTTTGATGAGACGCCGATTTACTCCGTGTCTCATCTGAATCCAAACTGTTAGCATATGTAAGTGTTACAGAGCTTCGCAGATAAATGGTTAGAAAGAAACATTTTTTTAAAACTGCTATTATTATTTATATTTTATCGCGATGACGTTTAGCTTGAGCTATAAATACCATCTGTAATTAAGAACAACGGAACCATTTGAAGTTCCTGTTTGATTTTTACCTTATCTCTATCACTAATGAAGCAGTAACTTTCCTGTAAAATTTAACCTATTGTATTGCTTACACACGCACGTCCTTCCAAATCATTGTATCTGTGAAGGTACATATATGTACTAAGCAAAGTGTGTAGTTACGGAACAGATGGCTCAACCAGGACCCCCGAGAGCAGGGTCTGCAATGTTAATCATTTTGCTCAATATATTGTAAAGGCAAACTGGACCGGACTCATTTTATTGCGAAAGTCAAAATGAACCGGACTTATTAGAAAACTTGAATTGGCCATTTTGAAGTTTCAAGGATAACATTACAGACTATTAAAGTGCTATTTCTAAACCTAACAACACACAAACAGTATTGTATATCTTCCTTTACTTTAAGTAATTGAGTTTAAATTCTTAAATGTGGGTCAATTAAAATTACAACAACAGCGACATACACGACAGGTGCATTAAACTGAAAACATTGATATTTATGTAATGAATTCCACCATTTAACAAATAACAGTGTATGCTGATTTTAGGGGTGAAGTAAGAATATGTGTTTGATAAATACAATTTAGGCAAACAATGCAGACACTGAACAGAGACCCCTTAAGAAGCCCCATGATCAGGGTCTACACTTTTTTATTGCAAAGTGCACATACTGATATATTGGCTGACGTATCAGGGCCCGTTTCATAAAACGTCGTACGACAAATATTGTCGTACGACAAATATTGTCGTAAGTCAGATTATAAAAGTCTTAATGATTATTTATTTCTCCATCTAATCCTGTCTCGTGACATCTCTTTGAAATCGTCTTGAAAAGGATAAAATAGAGAAATCAGAAATTAAATGTATTCTAAAGTTTTGACTTACGACTTACGACAGTTTTTGTCGTACGAAATTTTATGAAACGGGCCCTGAATATTTAACATGGTTGGTTAAATATACATGTCATACATTGGCTTGGGTTGCTACAAAATAAAGTTTGAATAAAGTTAACCTTTTTTGTTATGACTAAATAATTAACAGCCATCCACACCCTATCCTGTGCATAAAATCTAAATCACAAGAAAGACAAGGAAAACATTCAATTTTATATCTGTTTTAAACAAAAACAACCACAACAAAACAAAATATTACATCCACACCCTAAATAATTGATAGTGATGATTAACCTCACATACAATCGCCTTAAAATGGATAAACAAATAACCAATCAAATACTGAATTGATATAGTGAACACTGATTGGTTTGGTTACGTTAAATTGCTCGAGGAAACGGGAATTCAAACGCGACTAAAATACAATTTTCTTCAAAGAATCAATGAAACATACAATATTTATTTGCAAACGTGTCATTTGAGACAGTCCTATTATGCTAATTAGATAAATTTTATTGACATACTAAAAATACATACTTTACATATTCATTAAAAACGACACGAATGCTCTTTAGAGTGTCAAGTGATCATTCAAATGAAGTAGAAAAACAGTCTGTAACCTTTCGCTAATTTTAAAATTAAATCATTGTTCTAATATATGACCAGTTCACATTGACTCTAAAGGGCTGTATCTCTATTTCTTTTATTAACCCTTTACCCCATAGCCTGTTTCTAGTTTTGAACATAGGTGAGTACTTCAAGCAGGTTGAAAGTAAAGCAGAATGCGCCCTAAGGCGCATTCTGCTTTACTTTCAGCCTGCTCTAAGCTATTACCTTCCTTGGTCAGGAGAGTTTTGAAATGAGTCTTCACTTTTTGCTAAGGGTGTTGATATGTAGATACATCATGGTTACATATGCATCAGCTAAATACAGAACAAAAGTAATGCAAAATGAATTACGTGCATTACTTTTGTCCTACATTAAGCAGTAATATGTCTTAAGGGATCACCAAATTACGTTATTAATCAGCAGCTCTTCAAACGTTTAACTCTTCTTGCTGTATTTACTCACAAGACGCATATATCTTGTTCTGCTTGCAGCATCGGGGACAGAAGTCTTGCTGTAGAATTTGGAAGTAAATGACCCCCTTCTAAATACATGTAATACCCTGAAACGAGTAGCATCGCAATCACATATATTGTTCGAGGCGCCTAGTATGCACTGGAATTCCCACTGTTACATTCACATCATTGATGATGTCATTTCCATCAAGATGCAAGTAAAACAGAACTACCCTAACGGAGGTTTCTGTTTTACTTGCGTCTTGTTATAAGCACCATCTGTATATTTTGCCAAATTCGATGAGTTTTGGCGAATCATTATTGAAGTACTACATTTAAACATTTCCTCCTTTACGTAAAATGGACAGTTGCCTTTTCCAATTGAGTCTAGTCCACTTTTGACTATTTAAGGTTGTTGTTTGGTCAGTGGATTGCCGCATGACCAATGATACATACCCTGATCAGAGAGCTCCACTGTTTGCATAGGAAAAATACAGTCTCCACATGTACACTGTTAGCAATGGATGAATATATATATACGTGACTAGGGTTCGAATGGTATAAACAAATAACATGGACTATTAATACTAGGACCAAGAGATACTCAGAACTGTATTGCACACGCTCTTAAGCACATACATCCGCCCACGCAGATGCACAGAAGCACAGACGAGACTCTTTTTAAAATATACAAATCATGAAGCAAAGCAATTAAACATGTATTAGATAACTTCACATAATTTCTTATCGACAAACACTAAGTTGTCAAATAAACGTCTCTTTATCTTATAAAAGATCCTTTACAATATGCAACGAAGTGTTTCAATGAACCATTCTACGCATAAATGCGTTATGCTGTGTTGTTTTCGCTAGGTGCATACCATCGGACGTTTGTTTAGTGTGATCCACAAGTGGTCCTGTGTTACGGCTTTCCGTTTGGGAACAGGATCTTGTCCAATCCGCATCATCTGCTATGTCCTGGGTCCATCCACATATGTAAGGGCTCTCAAAATCACAGTGGGTCGGAGCTTTACATAATAAGAATAAACACATTATTTACATACATGTATGTCTTTTATATTTATGTGTTTAACGAAAGCAGCAATGGTATATACCGAAATGAACTTCAAAGAAAGAAATGTGTTTGGTGTTCAGCTTCTTGATGCTCAACTTATTGAACTGTGGAAAATCAAATGAATAATTCCAGTTTAAAATTAAGTATAGTCAAAGTCTGACTAGATAAGTTTGAGTTTTACAATATCTTACGAAATGACAAAACTGTACACACCAAGATCAGAGGGCCCCTGTAGGAGCCATACGATTTGGCACTACACTGTTTGCATAGAACAAGTGTACTCTTCACAGATACACTATTTGTGCATGATGAGTATACACGTTACACGGGGTAAATACAGTCGAACTTCGATATCTCGAACTCGCTTAACTAGATTTATCCGATATTTCGAAACATGAATTTGCCTTATTTCGAGCTTGGTTTAGGTGAACACAGCCGCGTTTTAACTTTGAAATACGGGTATGTTCGACTTAACCGAGTTCGAGATATCGAAGTTCGACTGTAGTGTAAATATTGAAGACTTGATTTTACCTTCGGTTGTTCAAAGTTTAGTGACACTGAGTTTTGCTACAGCTTAGTTTAATATATATAAACATTGGCTGCAAAAGTACTGGGGCATGCTCTAGTATGGAATATACAGTAAAACCTCGCTATTACGACCACTAAATGTTATGCTAATTGATTGAATAAAAGGCAGGTGACAGCTTAAAGCAAGGTGACAGTAAAACAGAAAGCTCCTAAAGGAGCTTTCTGTTTCACTGTGACCTTGCTTTAAGCAGTCACCTGCCTTAAATACATGATATGCATCGCAATTTAGTGGCCGTAACAGAGAGGTTCTACTGTACAGTCGAACTTCGTTATCTCGAACTCGGTTAAGTCGAACATATCCGTATTTCAAAGTTAAAACGCGGCCTGACGCGCTTTAACTTTGAAACATGGGTATGTTCACCTGAAACGAGCTTGATATAATGCAATTCAAGTTTCGAAATATCGGATAGTCCGAGTTAAGGGAGTTCGAGATATCGAAGTTCGACTGTATTATTCTTTTCCAATCAACGCGTTTGTGTTAAAATAATATTTCCATTGCAAACAGTAGGGGTTTACCGGTGTCTGACCAGCCTGACAAATTGTTTGCCATATTTTCTTTAGATGCCGAATAAACCAATAATCAATACGCATGTGGTTTAATGATTTAGGACATGTCTCGAGTTTTGATCAGGTTTTCCTTAAAGAAATATAAAATTTTCTATCTGCTTTATCTTTGACTTTCATTAACTCTTTCCTCCCTGAAACTTCAAATGGACAATCCCAGTTTCCATTTAAGTCTAGTCCATTTATGAGTTTTAAGGATTGTTTTTGTCAATGTTTTGCATTTTGACAAACAGTGAAGACCCAGATCAGAGGGCTCCGTAAGGAGCCCTCTGATCTGGGTCTTCACTGTTTGCATAGGACAACTGCACTTTTCACATGTATACTGTTTGAAAAGGACGCCTATATACGGGACTAGGGTTCAAAGAGTTAAGATGTATTCTGTAAATGCGCATACAAAATTATAGTGGTACAAGTCTTTTAAATGTTTTATTATTTACTTTCATGTTGCTTTAAGTTTTTACCTTTGTTAATATCGTTAACATGTTAATCTATAGCATAAAGTATATGCGTATTTAGAGAAAATCATATGTAGAGTTTACTTGCTCTATGTAAACAATGTAGACACGGATCTCTCCGAGCTTCTGCACTGTTTGTCAGTTTGCAATATATTACAAAAATCAACACTAGATAGCCAAACATTTGATTGGATTTAATTGGAAATTGGAATAGTCAATTAAAAGTTTCAGAGGTCAATGAGATAGTGTGTGTTTTAATGAGTAACCCTGAGTTAGGTTTTAATTTTTGACAGTAAGATGGTGTACAAAATGGGCTCTATTTAACGTTAAAAGTGGAACCATCGCACTGTACCTGATGTTTGACTAAAGCACAGTGGCGGAGAACCTGACCAGGTGCCATCAAACAAGCACGTACGTTCTGTGGCGCCAACCAGCACGAGGTTTGTAGCAGTACAGCTGTATACAACACGTGACCCCACTGTGATGTTCACTACTTGGATAGACTCGTCATTCAAGGTCCTTGGGTAGGAGCACTTTGTTATAGCTAAACAATAGAAGGGCGTAAGATAAGTGATATAAACTCTTTTACCGCCATAGGCGACTACAGCCCACTTTACAAACAGTTTGCATCAAGCTAAGACGACGCATAACAAAGCTTTTGATCTGGATCCACACTGTTTGCAAAATCGATATAAATAAGATTTTGTGGTGAATTGGTTATTACTGAGTTCAACAAAGCATGGCAGATGCTAGGAACTGTTTACCAAAAGACAAAAGTTATGCAAAAACAAAACACACGGAAAGCTTTCTGCATAACTGTTATTTGCCCTAAAGACTATACATGTATGTAGATGCATATTCTTCTCAATGGTCACTTCAAAAAATTATGATGTTACTTGAAGAGAAAAAAACTAACTTTTTTTAAAGACATATCTTGTCAAAGAAAACCGAACTGGTATACTGGTTAACTGATATAACCTCTTTATTCCAAGGCGAACAAAACGCATTTTATTGCTCTTACAACTTTTTTATAACCACTCAAAGTATGCCTTTATACACTGTGGTATTGCCCTTATAAACCATACACACATCACGTTCAAAAGCAATACATGTACATGAGTTTGCTACGTTGTCCTCCCTATCTCTAACGTATCTAGTGTGTTTTATACGCGTTGTTTAATATTTGTTGTTCTGTTTGTGTGCAGCATACCCTCGGTACTACAGTGCTCTCTCCTTATAACGGCCCTCCAAGAATTATTCCCTCCTTACAATAATGCTTGCCGCTGTTTCTCAAAGTATATGTCTTACAATTTCATTTCTTCAATAGTGTCTGCTTAAAATTGTAGTCTGCTGTTTTTCTCAATGTTACAGATTGGTAATATTTAGAGAAGCAACATAAAGACGAGTGACAAACAGCTTGAACCCTGATCAGACGCCGCGTTACGCGGTGTCTGATCTGGGTTCAAGCTGTTTGCAAAGTATTATACGGGTATTAATGTTCCCTCCCTATAACAACTCCCTGCGAACAAAACAAAACTTTGTTTTTTTGTAGAGAGGGACACATTACTATACTACTATACATACGGCAGTCGTATAGGGACTTTATACGCTTTACGTCCTTATCGCTGAGGTATTTTCTCTGTCCGACTTCCTCCTCGATTATAGAGGTATTCAGTATTTCTATGGTTTTCAATGATCTATTTCTCGAGAACATTGTCGTAGAGTAATGCATAATGGAATAATAATCATAGCTGAGATTTTGCAAGTTTCCCTCTTGTATGTAAAAATCAGATTGATGATCTGAAAGAATAAACATAATAAACAATGTTAATATTGGTCACCTTTAAAAGTGTAGTTGATATTGAGGGCACAAAACCACATACACTGGACAGGTGAAGACGTTATTCTGACCGTTTAGACTGTAATCTGATCATGCATATGCGGGGTAAACATGCGTCTAATTTGAATCCAAACTGTTCGTAAAGTCGATTCAAGTCGTTTGCAACAATTGTCATCTGCTATTGATCTAAAAAGCGATTTTTCAAACGTTCTTTTCAAAACAGGGTTTGTGTGTCAAACAGTTTGGATCCTGATGAAATGCCGCGTTACGCGGTGTCTCATCAGGATTCAAACTTCTACAAAGGATGCCATGGTTTCAGCGTTGTTTTGCTAAGAGCTCGTACACGTCGGAGATAAGAACTAGTACTTGTGAGCTCCAATAAATTGTCACGGGTTCTAAACACAACGCCAGACTCTGTTTTTAGTGTTCATTTTCTATAATGTTGAATGCATATACAATAATGTCATGACTTGCTAATGAATTGTTATTTTATCAACACTTTTTCAAAATGTTGAATGTTCAAAGCGTATGAAATATTATCAAACTATAATTATGGCCACCGCGGTTGTCAGTGGTTCTCTCTCCATCATGTACAGTGGAGAAGCTGTTCTTTCCCAATAAACGCGTTTACGTTAAAACTATTATTTGCAGTGCAAACAGTTTGGAGCCAGATCAGACGCCGGGTAACCCGGCGTCTGATCAGGCTCCAAACTGTTTGCCACCAAGATAAACAAGAATTATCAGAATTGTCCAAAAGTTGTTCTTTTCTACGTTTTAGTGCTTTGCGTTTGCGTACGTTTGCGTTTAAACGGGAAAGAATAACAGATTCTCCACTGTATATATGACTCATTGACCCCTTAAACTTCAAATGGGAACTGACAGTTTCATATTAAGGCTAGTCCATTTGTGACTATTAAGGGTGTACATGTACGTGCATTTCAAAATGACTAACAATGCAACCCCCCTGATCCGAAAGTTCCAGTAGGAAATTTCGGATCTGGGTCTACATTGTTTGCGGTTGGAAAACGAATTATTCACAAATACACTGTTTATGAAGGTAGCGTATAGTAATATATAGGGATTAGGTTGAAATAAGAGAAGAATGTTCCTTAAGGAGCATTATTCATTGCTTTCAACCTGCTTTAAGTTGTAAAGAGTATAAAAAGCACCGAGTCGTCACCTGTCTTAGAATCATACAAGTATCCCGGGTTAAACATTCCATTTTCCATTTGTACATGAGAGTAGCGTTAGTAAAACAATTCAAAACAAACTAAAAATCATTGAGATGAGGTTAAATACAACAGACAACAGCTTAAAGCGGAGTTGTTCCTAAGTCATGCAAAAACATCAGGGCTTTAACTCTTTTCAAACAGCTTAAAGCGGAGTTATTCCTAAGTCATGCAAAAACATCAGGGGTTTAACACTATTCAAACAGCTAGATTCAGACGTTGTTTTGGTGGCAGTAAAAGCGAAAATACCTACTGTAATCTATATTTTGAAACAGAATTTTGATATGTTGATTTCTGTCATATCTCGTGTGCTCATGCCAGAAGCCCAGTGTATGCATGAGCTCGTGCATAATTATTCCTTTCTTCACACATCCCTTGGAACTGTCGACAGAAAGAGTCTGGTTGCCTCCTTGTCTCCCAATATCACTGAAGCATCTATAAAATAAGAAGATGTAATAAATCGAACTGCCATTGTTGACTTAAATTCACACGAGTTTGTTTGACATGGGTTAATATTTAACGTTTATCATTCTCCTACTAGTACCGTACATTGACGGTTGTTAAACCTTGTCCTGCTGCAATATCGTCTGCTTTAAAATCGTCGCCTGCAAAGTTTGTTGAATAGAGAGTTTTACAGTTTTAAATGAAATTAATCTTCAGACGAGTGTCAATCAGTTTGGATCCAGATCAGTCGCCGTGTTTAGCGGCGTCTGGTCTGGATCTGAACTGTTTGCAAATAACGGTGAAGTCGCAATCAGCAGGGAAAGGGTTAAGGTTTCGGATCATACAGTCCCTGAAGGAGGCTGTCTGATCAGGGGTTGTTCAGTTTTCTAAAACGATATGTTTGACATAAGAGGCTGCATTTAGTTCAGATGATAGATGTTCATGTAGGGCAGGGTCACCAGGTAAAACCCCTGTTCACAAGCCAAACTCCCCAAAACCAAAATAAAATTTCCCCTGACCACGAGCCCAATTTCTCCTGAACACAAGCTAAATTTCCCCTCAACTGAAAATCGAATCGTCGTAAACTAGATAGGAACCCAAAATAGTAAAGGTATACGTGTTTCGTAATCATTGACAATCAGTCCCCGGCAGCGAAGGAGAAACTTGTATCAGGAAACAAAATAATGTTTCCTAAAACTAAAGTATTGTCGTCTGAAATGATATGCAACATTCAATTTTTTTAAGTTTTGACTTATGCCATTTGATGAGAGTGCCAAACAAATTGGGCCCTAATCGGATGTGGTTTAACATGGTTTCTGGTGTTGATCAAAACTGTTTGCAAACTCGATTATAGTCCGTTACGGAAGTGAAATGATTAAGGCTTAAGGAACACTTATTTTATCATCTGGATGATTTGTATTTACCTAAACATTTATTACTCTGATATCAGAAACATAATAAGTAAAGTCTTTGAAAATTTATATCAAAACTAACATGTCATATATTGAAGAAATTAAAATAAAACTTGACCGATAATGAACACATGTTTAATAAGTCCTAAACTGCGTATTATACAGCATATTTTGAAATATTTTATAAAATGCTGTTTATAAACTAACTTTGAATCCAGAGCGATGCCAATGACCCGGTGTTTGGCTGGTGGATGTTGATGGTAGGGATTGTCCCTAATCTCTTTAAAACCAGCCGGTCGCTTGTCTGTGATATCATTCAAGGACATTGAACATGTATTGTATAAACTTTGGCTGGGAGTAATACTAGGAGTCTTTGATACAAACGGAATATCACCACAGTGTGTTATCCGGGGTCTTGTATCAGTTCGAGTTGGTTGTGTAATCCAGATCTCACGAGAGGCGCAGCCTCGATTGTGATCTGGATTACACAACCAACGAGAACTGATACAAGACCCCCGATCACACACTGTGGTGATGTTCCTTTTATTATATACCTAAACTGTTTGGGACTAGATCTAGGTTTATATGTTGTTCAACCGAATAATTAAATGTACGCATATATGCAGGCCCCTGTATGTTAAAATCCTGAGTTCTATGCAAAACTATTTATGGAAGTCATGTGACCACCGATAAATTACGTCATTATTTTATGACGTATTACTTTGTTCTCGATTGAATCCGTTATTTAAGAAGTGGCGTTTTGCAAATAACGGTCATTTAAGCGTTTCAGAGCATGAGTTGAACTGGTTTTAGCTTTATCCTTTGGATGAAAACATTAGTAAAAGTGGGTGTTGTGGGTTATTCACGCTTAAAATGGAAATTAACCTATTCAAAGTTGACCAATTCTTAGTTTCAACTTTTTTTTAAAAATAGCATCGGACCCGGAATTCCGAAACGTCACGCGCAACGCTTCTTTATATAAATAGATCGTGTACAACTTGTGTTGCATAAAAGCAGTGACGTCAACATTGTGTAGCATATATGCCATCTGATACGGACCATCTGATACGGAAAAAGATTGTTGGGCCTGTATTCGCTTGCTTTTAGAATAGGTATATAATAAATAGGGTTGTACGAACACTGTAGCATGAGTATAAGATATGTATAATATGTATTTTGCAACGATGTACACATGTACTAGTCAGAAATAAAAAGTTGTTCTGTTCTGTTCTGTTAATACACGATTTAGTTTTTCAAAGGAACACAACTCCCTGTTGCCTCCATTTGAAAATCACACCAACAAACTTGCATATGTAGAGTTCAACTCATAGTTATTTTAAAATGGAGAAATAGATAAATGTGTAAAAAGGTTTCTTTTAGGGAGTGAGTTAACTTCATTCAACATACCCTCCCGCTTTGCCAGTGATGTATACGAAATCTCTTTCGTGAGTCCTAGGAACAAACGTAATGCAGTGGCTAGCCCCTTCTTCAATCTCTGTCATTGCTTGGTGGATACGGGTTCGTTCTGTCGTGTCTATAATGAAATAAATTGCTGCAATTAAATTTACTTACATATAACTCATTGAACCCTAAACGCAAATGGGTTCATTCAAGTTTTCAATTATGACTTGTCAAATTGTGACTTTTTAAGATTATCTTTTTACAATACATTGCTAAAATGACTAATAATGCATACCCTTAGCAGAGGATATGAGTTCTTTTCACAGTTATTTAGTTTGTAAATGACTCAAGGGAACAATGCCGATTAAGTTTTGATAATAGCGCATATGCTGATCCTGTAGCAGCCATGTGGCTAGAATGTATAAACTCTTTGAATAAAGCAAACGTACTCTTCATTTGTACAATGTTTGAACATTACGCATATACACGTAACAATGGCTTAACCCTTCCACTATTAATGACGTCAAAAGCGTGTCTCAAAAAGTTTGAATATTGATTTCAGTCGGCGTCTGACCAGGATCAGAACTGTTATAAACTCGTTTTGGAATTTCGTCAGTGGTATTGCCTTTGCTAAAATCTAATTTTGAAACGAAATTAGAGACAGCAACATTGAAACAGACGATAATATGGCGACCAAAACATAAAATATCTCAAGACAAATTTGACCATGTAAGGAATAATGGGCAAAATCCAACAGACTGTCCAACTTACTGAACCCGCCGTCAATGACGTAAGGTATCACTCGGTCTGTCCATATTTCGTCCCGATACGGTTTGGCGTTGCGGAGTTGGTGGTCTGAAACCTTGGAAACAGATTCAACAAATCATAACAAGTATAGAAAATGGAAACAACTTTACATTACATTGATTAAATACAGTGGGTATCAACAGCAGCTTACCTCACTGTAGATACTACTTAAGCGATTATCTTAACGGCAATAGACCTTATTTATACAGTGAAACTCGTTATTCTTTCCAATTAAACGCGTTAACGCTAATATTGTTATTTCCAATGCAAACAATTTGAGTTATCATACGCCGCGAAAACAAGCGTCTAATCAGGCCAAATAGGTTAGTAAAGATAGGCATTTTAAAAAATAAATCTACATTTCATTGCATTGCGTTAGCGTTTCCTTTGCGTTTAAATTGTAGGAACATACCTTTATTCCGTTTGAAGTGGTTCTTTGCAAAAGCTGTTAATATACAATGATACTAGTTGGCAAAGGAATGTTTGCATATGCCAAAGTTATACTTATTTGAGTTAATGGTATTTCACATATTAATTTCATATTAGTCGAAAGCAACATGCAATAGAATGAGAATATTCTTCAAATTGCCTGTTTTAAACATTAACTGCCATTGTTTATCAGGAAATATGCAATACACATGCATAAGTCCCTACTAGGAAAATAAGCTGACGAGGAGATGTTATAATTTTCGCGTTTAAACGAAACAAAAACGCAAACCAATCCCTTAATTTGAAACTGGCAAATTCTTGAAATGTTTACTATTATTCTTAATCTGAGTGATAAAACGATTGCAGTACACATATTGGTTTTAGCATAAACACATTTATTATATACCTATCGATGATTTTTAGAGATTTATCACGTAGATAAAGCTCATATGTAATACAGTTGATATCATCACTAGTGATGATATCACCTTTGCAAATACGATATCAATTGTTGTGATGCCACGTCACAATATCTTTTGTGACGTCACGCGTAAACAATTCATTTTGAGTGTTCTCTGTAAAATGTCATTAAAATTTTATAATAAATAGAGGATAATCAATTCCTTTGGATGGAATTAAAAATATATCACTCGAATGGGTCCTGTGTTTTTTAACCAGATAACAACCCATTTTCGTGATATATTGTTCATATCAATCCAAAGGAAATGATTACCCTCTATTTGTTGGGAAAGAATCACGTCTTCACGAACTGATATCTCATTATTTGAGCAAAAGTTACATAACAAAAGATCCTAATGATTGCAGTGAACACAAAGATCAGTTTCTACTTACGTTACAATGTAAGCGCATGCCTGTGCATGAACTGATATCTCATTATCTGAGCAAAAGTTACATAACAAAAGACCCCTTATGATAGCAGTGAACGCAAATATCAGTTTCTACTTATGATGCAATGTAAGCGCATGTCTGGTGTGCGACTGCTATACAGGAACTATTTTGCTGGTATAAAGAGTCGAACTTTAATCACTGGAATTCGCATCATTCGAACTAAGACGTTTGGCTAACTACGTTTCAACTTTAAAATACGGATAGGTTCTGCTTTAGCGAGCTCTTGTTCTTGAATCGAACGTGGAAATAAAATAAAAATGCAGTTCGAATTATACAGTGAAGAAGACGATATTCTTTCCCAATAAACGCATTTTACTCTAAAATTATTTCAAATGCAAACAGTTTGGAGCCAGATTAAGGCATCTTATCAGGCTAAGAAAAGATAGGCATTTCAAAGTGTTGTTATTTTCTACAGTTTATTGCAATACGTTTGCATTTAAATAGGAAAGAATGATGTCTTCTCCACTTAACGAGCTCGAGGAATCGCTTGTAAATGAACTGAATTGCTTGTAATACTAGATTTCATTCTCCCCAGGGGCCCGTTTTACTAAACTACTTACGCAAAATTTTTGCGTAAGTCAAAATTTTAAATTTTAATTTATATTTTTTATTATCGCTTGCTACAAACAGCAACTAGCCAGATCAGAGGACGCGCTTTTAGCGCGTCCTCTGATCTGGCTATTTGCTGTTTACAAACGTTTATGATCGAAAAATAAGAGTTAAACGATTCTGACACTTACGCAAACATTTAGCGTAAGTTGTTTAGTAAAACGGGCCCATGAAACGTAAAAATGAGCAATTCCTGTTTCCATTTGTCACTGTCAAACAGTTTTGATCTTTATAACCCAGCATCTGATCTGAATCTAAAGTGTTTGCAATGAAGCTGTTGTCATTTTTTTGCAGAACTCAAACAATGACAATACCTACCAAGTGACTTGGGGAAGCGAATTCGTGAGCATCTCCAGGCTTGGAATAGCCAGCCATAGCCTCTGGTGCAATAGGCAACTGAAAACGAAGGCGATGTTAAATTAACGAGAATATTGTCTCTATATCGCTTTGCAAAATATTCGATTATATGTTTAAAAAAATGAATGATACATTGTAGCTTAAAAGTAATATGTTAAATTTTTATTGAAATGAGGCTATTAACATGCATACAATTTAATGTAAGGTTTTTGTTAAACCACCGATATATGCAGATATACCAATTGAGAAATAAAGAATATTTCAATATTTAACCCTTCGCCAAATGTAAATCAACCTCTTATATCCAAAAACAAATGCTTCAAAACCTCCGACAAACAAATACACGTGTTTTTTATATTCAAAACGTGAAATATGTGGTTCAACTGCCCCTCAAAGAACAATGGCCATTCTGTAAGACAGTTGACTACCAAATATTCGCTTAGGGAACTCTCTGCATTACTTTTGGTCTTCATTAAGCAGTCACCTGTCTATACATATTGCCATTTTTCTCCATTGAATGACGTTTTAACGCAGAATTTACTATTATGGCTAAACGTGCGACAGAGACTTTTGTTATGCAATAAGCAGCCGTATGTCAAAAAGAGAAGCTTTTTAGTTTCGCTAAAGAAACTTACACTTGCTCGCAGTGGTTGATCAGGTCTTCTGCGTATATCTCCCTCGATCAACAGGCCTTCAACAAGGGCAACACCTGGTGTGAAAAAAGACAAAATAACGTTGAATTAGAAACAAAAAATGATTTGACTAGACACACCTTAACTCTTTAACCCATTGTGACGCGTACATGTGAAAATTACAAATGGTGCACATATGAAAAATAAACGTTTACTGTTAAATTAGTGTACACCCTGATCAGAGGGCTCATAAAGAGACCCTCTTAGCAGGGCCTGTGCAATTTTTTCACATTGTAATGCATCATATATATTAGACCTACATAGTATACGAATAAACTAAGACTCAATTGGAAACTTTAACAATCAATATTTGATATCAATGATTGATGAGTTAATGCTATGATATATAATTTGCACTCATAATAATTGCTTTCGGGTGGTTCAGACATGCATGCATGCATGATGGTTGCTGAAAGAAAGAAGAAAATACAACAGAAAAACCCTGTTAATAATTTTGTTTCAATTTCCTTTATTTTTCATTTCGCTATAATCTATCATATATTTGCCACCATTAATGTATCATTTTGTTTATGGTCCTTACCCTTTGACTGTCATGGTAGCGTCTGCTACATGTAAAAAATGTCGCAGGCTTTAATATTTCAGATTTGGATTTAAGGCATTTTATATGGACATGTTCTAAAGAAATATCGGAATGGGTGTCGAACAATCTGAATTCTGTGCAAGAGGAAAGTTGTTCGATGACACGTCTCTGATCAGCTTTTAAATTGTTTTCAAAAGTATGTATAGTTGGTACATACAGGTCATAGTAGCGAAGAGGTTGTTAACCGGGACAATTAATTGTGCAAACCCTTCCCATGCTAAGCGCGATTTGGCTAATTTTTGCCAACAGTTTGGAGCCAGATCAGACGCCGCGTGACGCGGCGTCTGATCTGAATCCAAACTGTTTGTCACTCAAATTCAACGTTTCTTTGGTTTAAAACAAAGCTTACCATTTATTTTGATTGTTTTCGCAGTCGGTATATATTTTGAAGCAGACGACAATCGAGCATGATAATGATTAACCCTTGCATCGCCATAGGTGACTGCAGTATTCCTTGCAAACGTTCAGATCCAGATCAGATTCCGTGTTACCCTGCGTCTAATCTGGATTCAAACTGTTTGGCTTTTACATTGATAATTTTCTTTAGTCACATTGTCATAAATGTAACATTGCAGCGACAGTGTAGACAACATTGCTAAAGTGAAAGGGTTCAGTGATTTACTCACTGCGAAAAACAATGCAATAATTTATCATAATTTATGATCATACAGTACAAACTCTTTCAAGCTACCAACCGAAAGAAGATTGGGACCTTTTATGCAGATAACTGACATTTTTAGTGAGGTCTTACTTTTTGCCACTTGTTGCAAACTGACTTGCCCAAACTGTTGGCATCATAGTTTTGACTGAATTATTAATTTTTACTTAATGATTAATGGGAATATCAGATAGTTTTGAGCCCGACCAATCTCCGATTTACTCAAAAGTTCGTCTTGGTCAAAACCGTTTGCAAAAGGTAAGGAAGTCACACTTGACAGTGAACGATTTAGATATGCACATGCGCACTATGTCAAGACATGAAAAATTATCGAATGTAGACTGAATGGTAGCATTGCATTCAAAAGTTCAATGTCTTGCTACAAGTACGCCAAGGAGAAGCAAACCTGCATTTTGTTTCAAAAGAGTTTCCAGCTAGTGTGAGAAGACAATGAATATATGCTATTAATCATTCCACTCTCCATGACGCTTGAAAGTGCGTTTGCAAACAGTTTGGATCCTGATCAGACGCCGCGTAACGCGGCGTCTGATCAGGATCAAAGCTGTTTGACACTCGTTTTGTTCCTTCAGTCATGCTTCCTTATTTCTTTAACTTTGAAACGACATTGCAGACAGCAAAAATGAAGCAGGCGGCAATTAAACGATGAAGGGGTAAACAACTCACTGAAAAAATTGGTAGTGAAAGGGGTTAAGGAAATAATTATGAAACAGTGCAATGATACATGTATAATGCAATTGCATTTTACTTCCGTGTTTGTCATACTCCTAAGCATTAAATATCTTACTGAGATATACAAATAACTATTATTAGCGTTTCGGTCTTAAATGTATATTTCTATGTTGAAAGTGTTGCTAACTATATTTGACATAGTATAGTATAGAGTGGATACGATGTTACTCTTTCTCATTAAACACGTTTATAAATGCGTGATGTCTTATACCCTGGTACTTGTCCCAAACATTTTGGAATCAGGGTCAGACGCCGGGTAATCTGGCGTCTGACCTGACTCAACACTGTTTGCTACTCGAATTAAATTTAGCCGTAAATATTTATGAAACTGTGTCATTTTGTACAATTTATTGCACTGTGTTCGCGTTAGCGTCGTTTATACGGGAAATAATAACGTTTTCCAATGTACTAGTAGTTACCTCGATTTTCTAGTGGGTCGTGCATCTGTAGGGCAGCTAGTGTTTCGTCAGCAGATTCTGATACCTAAAATATAGCAATGGTACAAACATGAAACATTTTAACTATCTCATAGGCGTATCGTCCGTTGTACACAACCGTATTTTTTATCCTGATTTTTGTCAAGTTACCACCTGTCTGTCGGTCTCTTTGAAACAGAGTTATAGTATTGTACTGTCATTTGGTACTGTTCTCATAAATAAAGAAATCAAACGAGTCTAAAACGATACTTTCTATAAGCACTGGTTCATAAAGTGACCCTTAACTGCTTAAATCAGTACAAAAAATCATCCAGAAAACGCATATATGAGTTTTTTTGCTATCCACTTTTCCCGCTTAAGCTGCGATCTTTAATATAGAGTGATAATCCATCGTTACCGGCCTAGGCAATTCCCGACCATGATCATTTTAAATTCTTTAAGTTTTATCAGTATGAGTTGTGGTCTGTTTCATATATATCGTCTGCGAAAATAATCACAACTAGTTTTTGTGTATATGTTCGTAATCTATTTGTTTTGTTTTCTGCTATTATTGTTATATAGAAGACGAGTTATATTTTATATGTATATGTTCTAGTACTGTTAATTTGAGGGAAGTATCTTGTAATCATCCTCAAAAGAGCAAGATTACTTTCTGTTTTTGCCACGTGATGATATTTATTTTATAAATATTCTATGTGATTTAGATGATCTACTTTGTACAGATCCCTCTTTAAAAATATTCCCTACTTTCTTGATCACACGCTGTTGCTCGTTGCTCGTATATAGGCCAACCTATATTTGTTTTACTTTGGGCACTGCCAATTATATACGACCATGAAATAATTAATTCTAACTATTTGGTGTTTAAAGCATATGGATGTTTAAAGAAAGGAAAAAGGTATAACAGAAACTCCTTAGGAGTTATCTGTTTTACATGTACTTCAAGCTGCCACCTATCTTTCATTCAATCGATTAGCCCTATTTTCGATGGTCGTAACAGAAGGGCTTTACTGTACATATAAAAGTATTTTTAGTCGGAATGAGTGTGTTCAAGGCCAAGGTAATATATCAAGCTAACTGTAGGTCACAATAAACACTTAACATGTAAAGCAGAACTGAAAGTGCAATTCCAACCTATTTGAATCCAGCTCAAGCGCCGAGTAAATGTATGTCTCTACTACTAAAGGGTTCGTTTAAAAAACACAGACCCCCCTGGAATTATGTGTCCTTGAAGTCAGGGGAGAACTACAAGGCAGATGATAATCGAAGGAGAAAGGATAAGCATACCAATAAATATGATGAATGCATTACAAATTTAACATTTTTCCAAGAAAACATTGTTTTGCAGTTAAATCATTATCATGCTGCGCAATAGCCTTTTGTTAGAATTGTCGTCTGCAGCCGTTCACTGTATACACATTTGTCAATTGTTGTTTTACAATATCTAAGACAGTTGGGATATAGTTGAGACATTTGGGTTATTCGGCGTGTGATATGGAATCAAACTATTAACAACATGCATCACATATTCGTCACAGCTTAAAGCTAAAGTAGCTCGTTGAAATTAACTACCAACAGATGGATTGGTAATTTTAGCTTAAACATAGATGTATATATTTTTTGAAAATTTATCTACTTGCGGTTATGGCTATACATACAGGTGGATTTATGTATTAACATAGTACGTGATATTGTTAATTAGCTTGAATGTTATATACTGCCAAATTTGTGATAATCAACTACTGATTGAAAAACAATAGAGATCTTTGACCCTTTCGTCGCTAACTTTATCGTAAGGCTATTTCTCCTTCACCGCCATTATGTCATCTGCTTCAAACAGTGTTGTCTGCAATATCGTTTCAAATTCCAAAACGAGTATCAAACAGTTGATTAGGACTCAAACTGTTTGCAAGACGACATTTGGCGCCATTGGCGTGAAAGCGTTAAAGACATGTGAAAGACATGTTAAAGACCGCTGAACGCATGGCATAAGTCATACAATCAGCTGATACGTGTCCTTAAATAACGTAATTTATTATATACCTATCTACAAAACAGGCAAATACAAGCCCCACAATCTTTTTCCGTATCAGATGGTCCGTATCAGATGACATATATGCTACACGGTATTGCCGGGAATACTTTTATGCTACACAAGTTATACACAATCGATGTATATAAAGAACAGGTGCGCGTGACGTTTCGGAATTCCCGATTTTGATGCTACATGTATTTTTAATAACAAGAAGACCTTGAACTTGCTTACGTTTTCTCCGTCTGCTGTCAAACAAAAGAGAAAATGGAAGGAATGAAAAGTAATTACGGGAACTTCCAAATAGAATTCAGCTTAAAACAGGTCAAGTCATACTCTAATACGCTTAAATTATGGTTATTTGAGAAAAAAACACTGCTCAATCGAGCCGATAAAAAATGGCGGACTTCTACAAAAATAGTCATTATGTATTAATACGCACTAGCGGTTTAACATATGCATATGGTTATTCGGTTGAATATATAGCGTTTCGCAGATAAAGTACTTTAAATGAAATTTTATAGAAAATAAATAAATTGAAATAAGGTATATAATAAAAGGAACATCCCCACAGTGTGTGATCCGGGCTCTTGTATCAGTTCTCGTTGGCTGTGTATTCCAGATCACACGAGAGGCTTCGCCTCTCGTGTGATCTGGAATACACAGCCAACTCGAACTGATACAAGCGCCCGGATCACACACTGTGGTGATATTCCGTTTATAACCTCATTTGAGTGGCTACTTATTATAAGTTTATCCCATTAATGCTTATCTACCTAAAGTAGACATAAGCAAATAGTTTAGATCAAGAGGGGACCTCAATCTTAATCATTTACCCAATAATCGGTTTATAACATTAAATACTGGTGATCACTTAAAGCAGGTTGAAAGTAAAGCAGAATGTGCCTCAATGCACATTCTGCTTTACTTTCAGCCTGCTTTAAACTACTATCTGCTAGGCTTTATCAAGTTATTTGTTACTGTAATCGTTCATGAGGTTATAAACTGGAACTATTTTCTTTATCGGAGGAATAAATCAATCACGCTAAAAGTCGCTTTTATGGGGTAAAGGGTTAAAGGTGTCTTGACACGGTCAGCACTGTTTGCTATATCATAGGAAATGTTTTGAAGTATAAACAAACACTGCGATGTCTTTACATTACCGTTGTTTATATATTATGAAATATTCTAGCAAGCACATACGTAGGGTCCATTGCAGTAACCAGTCATAAAACGATTCACTATAAACGCTTAAAGTTAAATGCACCTTTGTTACCCGATGTGAAAGTATGCTGCAAGTTCTTGTGTTTTATCTATTATATGTCTGTCATACAATGATGAATCGTATACAGTTTAGTATAATGACACATCTGATCAGGATTCAAACTATTAAGGAAATGCACAAGCATCTGACTTAAGAAAATATATGTGAATGTTTAGCATAAAACAGAATACAGATTTTACTTATTATATGAACATCACGCTATAACAGCGAAAATGTTAAATGCGTTTCGTGTGCATTTTTTCCTTTCAGGGTATGGGACTTCACTGTTCAGTAAAATATCTCCAATACGACCTGAAAATTGTTCGAATTTTTGTTGTTTTAAAAGATAGATGACTGCTTCATGCAATATGAGAGAAAAGCAGAAAGATCCTTCAGGAACTTTCTGTTTTATTTTCACCTTGCTTTAAGCATTTGTCTTTTATCAAATGCTATATAGCCTTGTTTTTAGTGGCGGCAATAGAGTGGTTTTACTGTTTTCAGCCGCATCAAAAGAGAAACACACTTACACCTGGTGTTCCGTCTTCTCCAAAGGGAAACCACGTCGGTAACGATATAGTCTGTGTAATACATAGCAATACTAGGATGGCGTGTTTGATATCACAGGGCCTCATCATGGCTGGTGTTTCTACAATATGAGACAGAATGAGTATTACGGAAGTGTAACACAACAACGGTCGACAAAAGAAAACAATGGCATTCTAAAATAATTATATAAACAGTCTTAAACAGGAAATCTTTAGTTTAGAAACTATTCACGATGTACAAGATTAATTCGGGGGTTGGTACATTGAATGAGAAAGGAAACACTACTTTTATTTGGTTGTACTATTGTATCTTCGAAATTTATATGAAGAATCAGCAATGCATTTTCTATAACAACATGTTTTAATAAAATTGCACCCAGCGCCCCATACATTGGGCAAAGGCAAGCAGGACAGGCTTAGAGCAGAAGCCGAAAAAAGCGGTATTTAATCTTAGTTTGCACTGTTCGAAACTGAAATCATTCGCCCGGCGTTTATTTAATATATATAAAACAGTTACCTAAAATTATCCAAATACAAAGTGTTTAAACAAACTCCCTCTTTGCGTACTAAGATGCCAACGCTAGTAGACATATGAACTAAATGAACATTATTGTGATTGCACTCTTGATGCGTCAATTCACTGAATCTTTACCATGCTGACTTTTCTTTTCGAATAGATGACCTGTTAATATTGACTTTCGAAAAGCCTGCCGAGAAAATAATCCAAGGTGAAAATATATAATGACAAACATTGCAGACCTCGATGAAGCTTCATGGTTTGGATCAATGCTGTATGATTCGGGTGTATACGCTCGAGACCCGCAGTGTAATGATATATGAAGCACCCGGATAATGTATGCTGAACACTTACAGTGGAGAATCTGTTATTCTTTCCCAATAAACGCGTTTACGCTAAAACTATTTTTTGCAGTGCAAACAGTTTGGAGCAAGATCAGACGCCGGGTAACCCGGCGTCTGATCAGGCTCCAAACTGTTTGCCACCAAGATAAACAAGGATTATCAGAATTGTCCAAAAGTTGTACTTTTCTACGTTTTAGTGCTTTGCGTTTGCGTACGTTAGCGTTTAAACGGGAAAGAATAACAGATTCTCCACTGTATCCTTACGCACTCTTAATAGTTCTTGTCTGCAAAAATATTTCCGCTGCAGCATTTTTCAGAGAAACATTTTAGCCATTGGTTAAAAATATCAACAGAGCGCCACACTGCTCTATCCAGATGTGTCGTCGAAATACACCAAAATCGAAAATGTTTGCAACAATTGTAATCACTGGCACACATCATACCAAAGTAAAAGTAACGTAACACCTCTCTCTAAAGACTGCTAGAACGAAGGCTAATTCATTTTTTTATAGACAGGTGACAGCTTAAAGAAGGTTGACAGTAAAAGAGAAAGCTCCTAAAGGAAATTACTGTAATACTGAAGCCTTGCTTTAAGCAGTCACCTGTCGTAAACAGCCGATAATCAACAAAATGTTGTGGCCGTAAAAGAGAGGTTTTACTGTCCTTGTACTAATAGTAATGAAAAGAAGAACAACAGTGTATCTTTATAATCGACAGTCTAATATATATTCCTTTACACAGTTATGTCTGGATACTGGAATAAATTCTCCATATGTGTTACCATATGAAATAGCCAACAGTGCATTTTGTATACATTGGTGGGCAATTGATATAAAAGGGTTCATTTTGAGGGTTGTTGAAAGAACACATTTCGGTGTACCATTTATTATTTTAGTTTCTATTTAGCAGATAGTACTTGTAGAACAACAAAAAAGTTCAGCGCTTACGTAGTATAAACAGGCGGTAGTGGCCCAATGGTTAACACCTTGGACTACGGTACCAGGGGTCGTGAGTTCGATCCCCCGCCGGACCAGCGGTCTGACTAGGGGATTTTTCTGAATCCCCGATGATGTACAGGAATGTTCTTGAGCAAGACATGTACCGCGAATTGCTCCTCTCCACCCAGGGGTTAAAATGGGTACCTGTGAAGGGTCTGAGTCGGTACTGCGGCTGCATTTGACTGCACCATATGTTAGCAGTGCTCATAGGCAAGATGGCTCGATGATCAGGGGAATATATGTACAGTCGGCTGAGCGGTCATTCGGACTGAAAGTAGACTTTAACTTGGTATATTACATATTTTTTTTAACTCGGAAATACGTAATACTTGGTGTACGTTCAAGCGTAACTATAACAAGCACATAGAAACTAACCTTAATCCTTTACCATACTTTGCCAAAAGTTTTTTTTAAATGTTAGAACCCCTTTCGACATTTCTGTTGTCATTCTTCCATACTTTGATATTTGCATAACATCGCAGAGGATAAATTTTAGCAGAGGGTTGAAACTTACGGTTAATATTGGCAATTGAAAGGGTTAACATCTTACGATAAGGTACTCTACTCGTTCACTATCGAGCTCGTCTGGTCTCACAATTACAAAAGGTGTGCGTCCTTATGGGACGCCAAGCTATTCCAAGTCTAATTAGAATCAGACCTTGTATGACACTTTACTCAATATATATCAGTCAGAATGCCTAAATATGAATCTTGTTAAAAAATGCAGACGGCAATATTTTAAACAGACGATGCAATCTGAGCAAATGATTTAACCTTGGAGTAATTGATCATTTCCCGCAAGTAATATCTGTACTTTACATTCAATTCATACTCTGAATACCAGTAGAGGTAACTAGGGTAATACTTATCCTACCGTAATGTCGTCTGTTTTTAGAATTGTCAAAAGTTTGATACAGTGAAAGCGATGCCAGGAAAAAGCAGCCTTTTTGCTTTGCAATAATGTACAGACCAAGCTACATGTATGTTGTCAATACGAGTTTGGACTACACTGCCAAAACCGTATATAGCACAGCTACACAAAATGCTTTAGATGCATGAGTGTGTGTCAAACAGTGTGGATCAAGACCAGCCACTGCGTCTAAGACACAGTGACTGGCATTGCGCTACACTGTTTGCAATGCAGTAAGTCAGATTTGTTCATGGGACGGCTCATTTGTTAATCTACGAAACTTTAAGACGAGGGTGAAAGAGTTTTGTCATACAGTGGAGAATCTGTTATTCTTTCCTGTTTAAACGCAAACGTACGCAAACGCAAAGCACTAAAACGTAGAAAAGAACAATTTTTGGACAATTCTGATAATTCTTGTTTATCTTGGTGGCAAACAGTTTGGAGCCTGATCAGACGCCGGGTTACCCGGCGTCTGATCTGGCTCCAAACTGTTTGCACTGCAAATAATAGTTTTAGCGTAAACGCGTTTATTGGGAAAGAATAACAGATTCTCCACTGTATCTGGAACCAAACGTTAAGTCTTTGTCGGAAGTGCAGACCCAGATCGGAGCGGTCTGAACTGGGTCTACACTACTATAGTTAAGTAAAATGATTTTGTTTTACTGATGTAACGTTGTTTTAATCTTCTCAAGAACTATCGGCGTATACGATGCCGTTACAAAAGATAATGATTCATTGCGGTCAATTTTTATAAAATGTCTCTACGACCATGTATTAAGCTACCACCGGACTTAAAAAACTGCTAAATACACTTATCCTGCTGCAAATACTGTAGATACACATCACGATTTAACCTTCAATTGGATTTATCCATAAGAAGTTTCTGAGCTAATGTGTTACAATCTAATATACTTGGTTTGATTGGTTGTCGAACTGAAAATAAAGTATCTTCACCGGATACCCCATAAATATGCCTTTTTACACCTTTAATTTATTCCTCCAATCAAGTAAATAATTCCAATTTATATTATACAAGAATATGTATCATAAGATATATTTTCTATATTCTAACAGATGGTACATGTAGCTTAAAGCAGGTTAAAGTAAAGCAGAATGCGCCTTAAGGCGCATTCTGCTATTCTTTCAACCTACTTTAAGTGGTCTAAAATCTTCAAAATTAGAAACAGGTTATGGGGCAATGATTTCAAATATCACCCATACCTCTATGATACATCAGCGGTGGTCAGTTACAGGGAAATAATGCCGTCATGTTGTAACTTGCTAGATATAAGTAAGGCTAGTGAGTAGGCCACTTGTAATGATATTCAAATACCGGAACTTTATGTCCTGGTCTATATAGCATTAACCTATTTATATGCAGTCAAACCTGTATTAAGCGCCCAATGAATGCATGGGTACTTTGAATACAAATGACTGCCTGATACGAAACTAATGCAATACTTATTTCTCCCTATAATAAGTATTCGTATAATTACCGTTTCGAACAAAACTGTCATCTGCTAATAATTCGGCATATGCATATTAATTAAATTATTTTTTGCACAGGTTTGGCATTTATGACTTGCCGACATACCATCAAGTGTGTGTAAATCGGCACCTCACATTTACATAAACAATCAGTTTTTGATACAGACAACAGTTAAGTAGAACATTTCCAAAGAAGCCTACTGCGTTATTTCGTCTTTCAATAAGCAGTAACCTGTCCTAATAGAGCTTGAAACCTCTCCAAAGAGTGACTGTTTAAAATAGGGTTGACAGTTATCCCATTGGACTATGCAGATAAGGGATGGACTAGAAACCTGTCCCTACTCTACGTAACAGATATAGATAACTATTTCAGGTGAATGTTCTACAAAGTAAAATTGCATAAAACTATAGTCAGTTTTTGAGTTTTAAAATATCCGCTATGTTGATAAATATGTATTTATTGTATACAAAATGTATAGTAACACATGTGCGGCCAGTATTTAAAGAAGCGTATGGCTGCCTAGATATAGTATAGGTGATTGTTTAATCCCTTCATTGCCATGACGTCATCTACCTTAAACCATTGTCGCCAGCTTGAACTTTCAAATAATTTGTTTTAAGTTTTTTAACTGAAGATACATTGAAATTAGTGTCAATCAGTTTGGATTCTGATCAGACGCCGCGGTCGCGGTGTCTGATCAGGATCCACATTGTTTGCAAATAACTATTGCGCTCGGGGAAAGGCAGTGAAAGGGGTAAATGCATTACGAAAGTAATGTAGAAAACTCAAACACCAGTCTTCTGCTTTACCTTTGTCATGTACGAGCGTATTAACCCTTTATCCAATAGCCTATTTGTAGTTTAAAGACAACTCAACGACTAAAACAACGTTAAAAGTGCAACAGAATGAACAGTCTGCTTTATTTCCAGTCGGCATTTAGATGCTATCTCCAAAGATATAGAAAATATATCTTATGGTGCATATTCATGATTTTATAAAGTGGAGGTATTTTCTTCAGTGCGTAGCATGGTTCGGCACTGATCGACAGTTGTCAACATTGGTCTGTCTCTGAACGTACAGTTCCGATTTTGGTCAAGATTTATTCGGGGTCCACAATTTAAACTCAAAATAATATCGAATAAACATGTCACCATCAATAGAACAGCCTATGGTAGTCCCATTGCAACCCACTTGGAGACAGATCAGACACCGAGTGACTCGATGTGTGTTCAGGATCGAAAACCTTTGAAATCCTTATACATGGACACGTAAGTGATTTACATTTCATTACATTTTCAGTTAGGTTAATTCAACTTGGAAATAGCGTCTTCACAGTATCCACATGTCAATTTTCAAATCGATATATGATTATCTATCAAAACTGTTGAATATAAACCCGTTTTCCATTTTTCTCAGTCAGTGACCTTGAACATGACCTTGTCAATAGGTACCCGTGAGCTACCCGAAATTTTAACTTGCAGTTTCTTATAACGTATCAACCTGTGTCTTTTCAAAGCGACATATATCTAGTTGACCATGGACATATTTTCCCTTCCCAGATCATGTAATAATGACATAGGTCTTGAACTCACACTTTTTGGCAAACTAAAATCATGTCGAAATTTAGTCCATTACCAGTGGGCCTTGTTGCCAGGAGGTCGGGTTAATCTGTTTATTGGTCTTTATTACAGTTTATTATGTCAGATTTGGGCTTAAATGGTATATCAGTTACCTAGTACGTCTTAACAGGTGGTTGAAAACATAAGAAACATAACAGCCTGGCAGGTGAGAGCTTTAATAAATACGAAAGACTCAAGCAGGAAACGTAACACAAACAATACACCCACCACTGTCATCACGTCATCAAATTTAAACAATTGTCGTGTGCCTTCATTTCACAAAGTTAATATAATTATAGTGTTTTTGTCTTAAAATAAATGAAACGAGAATCAAACATTTTGGATCCTGATCAGACGCCGCATTACAACTGTATGCAAATATTTATTGTAAGGCAGTGAAACGGATAAACTTTAATCTTCGGTCTTAACAATCTAATTTAACCCTTTCTAAAAATAGTCTGCTAAATTCGTGTGTATTTTTTAAAGTGAAGAAAACGTTATTGTTTCAAATGAACGCGTTTATTCAACATAATTTCCATTGCAAACAGCCTAGATCCAGATAAGGCTTTGAACTGTTTGCCACGCAGATAACAAGAAAAACAAGTGACATGTTCTACATTTTTTCTACAATGCGTTTGTGTTTCGTTTTATTTAACTCATTGAGCCCTAGTGACGCATGTATGCGTCATTTACCAAAATTGTATCTGTGAAGAGTACACTTGTCTAATGCAAACAGTGAAGTCCACGAGTTGAGGGCTCCTGCAGGAGCCATCTAATCAGGGACTTAACTGTTTGTTATTTTGTTATATATTATATATATGAGCTAAAAGGGGAAATAAGAACATCTTGTTCATTGTATGCCATATCTAGTTCTTTGGAATTCTGATTGAAGAAATTGTTTGACACGCATTGCGATATTGCATAAGTTATTTATATTTGAGAAACAATGGTTTAAAGTAGCTAACGCCATGGCATTGCACTTGTTACAGTGGAGAATCTGTTATTCTTTCCCAATAAACGCGTTTACGCTAAAACTATTATTTGCAGTGCAAACAGTTTGGAGCCAGATCAGACGCCGGGTAACCCGGCGTCTGATCAGGCTCCAAACTGTTTGCCACCAAGATAAACATGAATTATCAGAATTGTCAAAAAGTTGTACTTTTCTACGTTTTAGTGCTTTGCGTTTGCGTACGTTTGCGTTTAAACGGGAAAGAATAACAGATTCTCCACTGTTAATACATGTACTCCTTATCCCAGTGCAACCCGGGTCTGAATCCTGACTCGAACAAGCAATTTGAATTGGCTATAGTTCGCATGTAACCATATTTCAAAGTTGCGACGTGGCTTAGTACTTTGAAATACTGGTATGTTCGACTTAAGCAAATGTGAATTATCTAAATTCAGCTTACACAATAATGGTTAGTTCGAGTTATCGACTTTCGGCTATTGATTATCACAAACGTAGGTTTATTTCATCTCAAACTAGGTCCTGACGTCACAATAAACGCGTTTACGCTAAAACTATTATTTCAATTGCAAACAGTTTGGAGCCAGATCAGACGCCGGGTAACCCGGCGTCTGATCAGGGTCCAAACTGTTTGCCATCAAAATAAAAATGAATTATCAGAATTGTCCAAGAGTTGCACTTTTCTACGTTTTAGCGTTTTGCGTTTGCGTTTCGTTTAAACGGGAAAGAATAACAGATTCTCCACTGTAACACATTCAACTTTAAGCTTTAGTTTATCAGTCAAGCAATGTGCCTTAAGGCGAATTCTGCTTTACTTTCAACCTACTTTATGTGGTTACCTGTCTTTAAAAGTAGAACTATGCTATATCGGTCTTGGCCTTATTTACGGTCTCATATCCAGACAAAATATAGAACACATGCTTAAACACTGATCAAAATGTGAAATGATTTTGTCCGACACTTTTAAATTACATGATCATAAAATTATGTTATCTCTTACAATAAAACTTGCATAACCAATCTGGTATTTTCCCCCTTCACTGCCATGGCGTCATCTGATTTAAACAATTGTCGTCTGCTTTTATTTCTTAGCTGTCTTAAATATACGATACGATACGATGGTCTTATTGGATAAAACCTTGCATACAATGCTTTTAGCAAAAACATTACAAATCCAGTAGAGACAATGGTAATGCTGTTTTCTGAACATCTTCAAACCTCATGGTAAAGTAGGTATAATTAAGCACCGGTCGAAGAGCTAAATGAGTGTCCTTTAGAACTTTAAATACCCCAATCAAGTATATACAATAACCCCCTCACTTTTGCGAGTCAATGCAGTTTTTGCCGACCTGCGCAAGCATCAATCTAGACCAATCAAATGTGCGCTTTTCAGCAGAGTATATACTACATGTATTCTAATGTATGGAAAAACACGAACTAAAATTATATTTAGTGTCTTTAGATCAAGACCTGCACTGTCTGTTATATGGACAAACACTGTAGTACCTTTACATCACCATGTTTTATCTATAATGAAAATCTTCCAGCAAACACACATGGAGATATGGCATATCCCAGGCATAAATAGGTTACGTGTTATTTTGGATACAAGTGCATGTGCCTGGTTCAGGTACAAGACAGTTAATAGCTGTTTATCATAGCAGTAGCAACACAAACATTTCAAAGTAACGTGGACAGTGTCCGCTATGCAATGATATAGGTAAGGTCCAGTAAAAGTAGGCTGTAAGAATAGCATGAAGCCATGTCTAACACATTCAGCCCTAGCGACGAGTATAATTGTCATTATCAAACAGCGTACATGTGAAGATTACAACAGTCTTGTGCAACACAACGTTTTCCCTGGTCAGAAGGCTACTGTTTGTCATTTTTGAACATATTGTTAAAATCAACCCTAAATAGTCAACATGGACTAGACTTAATTTGAAATTGTAATTATCAACTAACAGTTTCAATGTAGAATGGGTAAACGCTTTGTCGCAAACACACATTGATAGCATACTCAACACGTCACCGTCGGTAAATAGACAATGTAATTTGGTAAATTCTTTAAATAGTTCGGCATAAGACGTAACCGTTTCTTTCCTTCCATTTCGATGGTTGCAACGGCATTATTCAGTGGAGAAAACGTTATTCTTTCCCAATAAACGCGTTTACGCTAAAACTATTATTTCCATTGCAAACAGTTTGGAGCCGGATCAGACGCCTGGTAACCCGGCGTCTGATCAGGCTCCAAACTGTTTGCCACCAAGATAAACATGAATTATCAGAATTGTCCAAAAGTTGCACTTTTCTACGTTTTAGTGATTTGCGTTTGCGTTTCGTTTCGTTTAAACGGGAAAGAATAACGCATTCTCCACTGTAACCAGTCAGTAGAACAGATGTTCTGTTTCCGATTCGAACGAAACGCAAAACAAATGTAAAACTGACAGGTTAATGAGACTATTGACGAGTTATCAAATTGTAAATGACCAAAGTTTTGATATTGATTAGAATCTGAGTTATCTGGCCAAAACCATTTTCAATGGATAAAACACCTACTATTGTTGCACCAACACAGTTACATGTACATGTATTAAGACTGATAATACCGTCTTTTTAACTATCATGTATACCATTTAATAATGATAGTGCTTCTCCTGAAATTGACGTTTTAAAATATGAAGTTATCACAAAAATCACCTGTCCATACATGGCCGCCATCCATTTAACGAATAACAACTTTTTACGCAAAATCAGACGGCCAGTTCATAAAGGATGGACACTGATAAGTCGTACAGTGGAGAAAACGTTATTCTTTCCGTTTACGCTAAAACTATTATTTCCATTGCAAACAGTTTGGAGCCAGATCAGACGCCGGGTAACCCGGCGTCTGATCAGGCTCCAAACTGTTTGCAACCAAGATAAACATGAATTATCAGAATTGTCTAAAAGTTGCACTTTTCTACGTTTTAGTGATTTGCGTTTGCGTTTCGTTTCGTTTAAACGTGGAAGAATAACGTATTCTCCACTGTAGCTTCTATGTGTCATACTGACATGAGAAAGTCGTTATTTATTGTCGTTTACGGCGTCAGGACATTTAGTGTAACGTTTTTGTTTATACGAACAAACTAACCCGGATGTTTGTTGAGATGAACACAACTTACAGTATACAACCAGTGCATAGTAGTCACGGATACAGGACAAATGGATTAATACTTTTTATATCCCCAAATATATTCGTCCGTTTCAACACGTTTGCATGCAAAATATCGTCTGCTAAAATATGTCGTCTGTTATTTGAAGCCAAATTGATTTTTAAGGTTTGGACTGAATAACATTAATATTGATAGAAGTACCAAACAGTTGGGGTCCTATGGCAGTGAAAGGGTTAAACGTTAAAGGATAAACTGACAGGAAACATGTTCGTTCTTTATTGAAATGTTATTGGTTAATCAGTTAGTATGGATTAGCCGGGATTGGTTAAAATTTTTAAGGAGGACGTTTGTACTGTAAACTTTCTTAAAATCGTATCCTGCTGGACCAAAAAATTCGTCTCGGTCCTCTTAGTTAGCTTTCCAGAGATGGGAGGTTCTGAAGGAATATGTTGGAATATGTTGGGCATATATACAGTGGAGAATCTGTTATTCTTTCCCAATAAACGCGTTTACGCTAAAACTATTATTTGCAGTGCAAACAGTTTGGAGCCAGATCAGACGCCGGATAACCCGGCGTCTGATCAGGCTCCAAACTGTTTGCCACCAAGATAAAAATGAAATATCAGAATTGTCCAAAAGTTGTACTTTTCTACGTTTTAGCGCTTTGCGTTTGCGTACGTTTGCGTTTAAACGGGAAAGAATAACAGATTCTCCACTGTACGTTTAAAATAGACTGCATCCAAGTGAAAGGATATAAGGAACGTTCTGAAAAGATCAAGGTAGAAAAAACAACAACAACAGAGTTCTAGGCAAATGCGTTAAAAAGACGCTTCCGACGAAATTATTTATAAGTAATATGAATTACACAAATGGGAATTAAAGTTCAGGTGATTTGAATTAAGTTATATCATGTACAAAGTCCTTTACGGTCTAACCCCATATAACTCAAACTACACATTTAAGTCGAATTCACTCGTATTTCTGCAGCTGAACGTTGAAAATTACAACTCGTTGAAGTCGAACTTACATGTATCCTTGCATTCCAAAGTTAAAACTTGTCTTAGCGACGCTATAATAGAAATATAGATATGTTCGGCTTAGCGAGTTTTTGAGTTATCGAAGTTAGAATTAATTTCAATTTCATGTTTGTTCTAGCTTATAACTGTTTCAAACACGTCGTTTCCCTTAATATAATTATATAAAGCGTAACCTTATTTCTTACTGAAAATCCATTATTTCGAGTTTTAAATATTTGATCAAGATCAGACGCATCACTTGACATATGATCTGGATAAAAAATGTTGCAAATGTCGGTTTCAGATGAGCAGGATGAGAACAGATGGTAGAAGTTCAATTTTAACCGGGTCAAGGTCTTAACCCTTTCACTGCCATGACGTCATCAACTTTAAACAATTATCTTCTGCTTAAATTTATCAAATTTAAATGTAAGATGTTTTGACTAAAGAAATGAAAAATGAGTGTCAAATAGTATGGATCCTGATCAGACGCCGCGTGACGCGGCGTCTGATCAGGATCCAAAATGTTTGCAAATAACAATTGTATTCGTGGTAAGGCAGTGAAGGGGTTAATTCGCAACATATGTGGGTTAATGCTCTATTAGCCTGCCGTAATAAATGACGATCCATTTATCACCGTAGCTGAAATGTTTGCAAATAATAAAGTGACATAGTTATGCTTCCCCACGACGTAGACAACTAGCTATGATGATGGTGTTATAAATAAATTATGATTACGGTATGCTCTCTCTGTGTCTAGACCTGTTTACACTTTTCGTTATCAAACGTGAACATGAATGACATTTGCGAACAGTTTTTATCCTGATCAGACGTCGAGAAATCCGGCGTCCGACCAGGATTCAATCTGTTTGACACTCGTATCTATGTTTTATTATTGTAAAATTGCATACATATTTATTTCAAAGAGATGCAGACTGTGATTTTAAAGCAAACGACAGTATCGTCGAATAAGAATGAACCTTTATAGCGTTACGCGTAACTTGATTACTACGTTTACATACAGTTTTGATCTTGATTAGACGCCGAATAGCTCAAGAGTCTATAATCAAGTCCCACGCTCTTTGACGATTGTTATGGTGTTTAGTTAGTCTAAAACTGTTGAAAATTGAAATGGATATATTTGTAGACGACAAATTTAAAGCAGACGATAATTTGGCGGTAAAAGTGTTAATAGTACAGACATTTTCCAGACGAAGATATAATCGAAGTTCGTGCAGTTCGGGAAGCAAGGTTTTCCAGTTGAAAATACATTGTCCTTTCCTAATAAACGCCTTTACGCTAAACTTGTTATTTCAAAAGAAACAGTTTGGAGCCAACCTAGTGTCTGATCAGGCTCTAAACTGTTTGCGATTCAGATTTAAAAAGATAATGAGACATATCAAAATGTTGTCATTTTCTGCGTTTTAGTGCTTTGCGTTTGCCTTTCGTGCGCGTTTACACGGGAAAGAATAACGTTTTACCCACTGTAGTATGTGTTTTGTTCATTCTATCGCAACTAAATGGCAGACAACGGTACAGTAGAGAAAACGATATTCTTTCCCGTTTAAACGCAAACGCAGCTTGCACTAAAATGTCGAAAATTGATTTTTTTTTAACAATTCTGAATGTTGATTTAACCTTGACGGCAAACAGTTTGGAGCCTAATCAGACGCCGGGATACCCGACATCTGATCTGGCTCCAACTTGTTTGCATTGAAAATAATAGATTTAGCGTAAAAGCGTTTATTTGGAAAGAATAAAGTTTTCTCCACTGTAGCAGGTGAATAATTTTATCCTTTCTTCTGCCTTAATGTTGTCTGCTTTAAGAATGATCGTCTGCAAAATATGTTGACTTCATTTTTATGTATTAACTATTTCCAATTGTAATGATAAAGGACAAACAGTTTCAATCCCGATACGACGCCGAGTTTTTCGGCGTCTGATTTGGAATCAAAATGTTTACAATAACTAGACAAGTCGTGTTCGGCGGAAAAATGATACAACAGCTGCAAAACCTGCTAGTGGAGATAATGATCGACTGTCTGTATTTCCGGCGCACAAGATGTATATGCCCTCTTTTTACATGTATCACTGATACATGTATATAGGTTACACCGTATAGATAACTCGAAAATGCTTAGTGCGAGTGCTCCATTTATTTTGAACCCATTCAACGTCTAGCATTCGCAAAACCTGACTGCACTTAAGATTCGTTAAAAGCCTAGCGCCTGGTCAGGATTCAAATCGGTTTGGCCCTCACAAGTTTGACTTTATTTCTCAGCGGCTATTCGATAAAGTAAAACAAAATGTCTTTATTGCATGCTTTCCGGTTGTTTACTAGGGAATGGTAGTGGATTACATGTATCACTTGATAGTCTCACTGTTTAAAATAGTGGGAATATCGACACACTTGCTCACATGCTTATATTCTGAGTTTTCCCTTAGGGCTTCCCAAGAATCGTCGTCAATCGTGTGTTATCGTATAATTTTCAGGCAGCCCGATTTATCGAGAACCACTAAACGGAAGAACACGAATCCAAGATTGGAAGTAACGACGTAATAACGATGACGTCAAATCAATAAATCTGTGACGTAATGGTACGGCAAACTGTCACGAAAAGATGTTCGATATAAACGTGGGGCTCCACACGGGGTAAAATGTGCACTTTGGCTTTAAACTGACAGACACTTAAGTTCAAAAAGTCGTTTAAAAGCATAAAATAAATAGAATAACTGTATTGTTTTCAAAGAAAGATCTAAATCTTATTCATTTGTAAAATCAGACTGTTATATAACGTCTGATGTTCACTCAAGGAATTAAAATTTTGATCTTCCACCAAAAAATACAGTTATCCTCTATATAAACAGATTCATATTTCATACAGAACAGTAAGCGTACAAGTAGTTCAGTGTGTCTATACTTATACTGATTTGCATTTAGTTGTCAAGCAAGTAATTAACCCTTAGCCCGCCAGATAAATTGTCGTCTGCTATATTTCTCGTCTGCTTTAAGTTTCAAAGTGCTTCAAAGTTGCTCAAAATTGCTGAAAATGTTGTTCGAGTGTCAAACAGCTTGGATCCGGATGAGACGCCGAGTTACTCGGCGTCTCATCCGGATCCAAGCTGTTTGCATATGAAGCAAGTCGTGAGTGGCAGGCTAAGGGTTAATCGTTGTTGAGTGGCATTAACTGGACATACTCCGTTTCTAGCTTTTAAGGCAGATGATCGCTGAGCAGGTTGAAAGTAAACCAGAATGCTCATTAAGGCGCATTCTGCTTTACTTTCAATCTACTTGAAGCTACCATATGCTAGGATAAAGGTACTATTTTATGGCGCATATTCATGACTGTATAAACTGAAACTACTTTTTTCGGTGGAGGAATACAATCAAGGCGTAAAAGGCATATATATGGTGTAACGGTTATAGGTAAAAAGGTAAAAGGTGTGAGTTTATAAAGTCTTCATTTACGTATATCGTATTCTGCCGACTTTTTTACATACGGCGCAAGTTGCAGTCATGACACATTGACTTCTTTCCCTCACAGGTACCCATTTCATTCACCTGGGTGAGCAATGTAGGGTTAATTTTTTATTCAGAAAAATTTCAGTGATCCTGACAGGGCTCGAACCAGAGTGTACTGTATACGAGACTGAAAATGACATGGTATGGCAAGCTGTCGACGCTTGTTAGTGTGGTATGTTGTTTGGCCTTTAGGCAGGAGTCACAGATGTGGCAAATATTCATACGTGTGCAAACCCTTCCCCTCAAACTAACCACTAACCATTGCCTCGCTTTGATATTTACAAGAGATAACAATAAACGACCTTTATTTCGACATCTCAAAGAAAGCACGCTGTTTGTTACACAAGAAAAGATAAATTCCTCTCTTATAGGAACCGTCTGGTTACTGTGGAGAATCTGTTATTCTTTCACAATAAACGCGTTTACGCTAAAACTATTATTTGCAGTGCAAACAGTTTGGAGCCAGATCTCAAAAGTGTTTGCCACCAAGATAAACAAGAATTATCAGAATTGTCCAGAAGTTGTACTTTTCTACGTTTTAGTGATTTGCGTTTGCGTACGTTTGCGTTTAAACGGGAAAGAATAACAGATTCTCCACTGTACTCTCATCCTGCTCAAACTTATTGAGCATTAGCGACGAATGAGAAGTGCACATATGTAGAATACACTTGTCATAAGCAAACATTTTAGACCCAAATTATGACGGTTCCTACATGAGACCTCTGATCGGGGTCATTGTGAAATTTATAGTAAAAACAAACAAAAACTAGTACATGTTGACTGGACATAATTTAAGACTAGTATTGCTCATTTGAAATTTAGTTTTTATTCTGAGAAAAGGGTTGGACAAAAGGCAAAGCCTGTGTGAGTCCTCTCCAAATACAATCAATGTATTAACATGTTACAGTGGAGAATCTGTTATTCTTTCCCGTTTAAACGCAAACGTACGCAAACGCAAAGCACTAAAACGTAGAAAATAACAACTTTTGGACAATTCTGATATTTCATGTTTATCTTGGTGGCAAACAGTTTGGAGCCTGATCAGACGCCGGGTTACCCGGCGTCTGATCTGGCTCCAAACTGTTTGCACTGCAAATAATAGTTTTAGCGTAAACGCGTTTATTGGGAAAGAATAACAGATTCTCCACTGTATACATATACATATTATACGAATCGAAATTGTAAATCAATGAAAGTACAAACATGTGTACAGAGATACTGCTAATTTGTATTTTACTACAGTCATAATCCGATATCTCAAACTCGTCCAACTCGTCAATATCCGTATTTCAAAGCCCAAACGTGGCTAAGCTACGTTTTAAGCTTGAAATAAGGACTTGTTAGACCCAAGCGAGATGAAATTAATCTGAAAGTTGAAAATTCAGAGGTCAAGAATATAAACTAATATCTGTGTTAAACATCTCCAATGTTTCTTTTTTGAGTGGTCTAACCCAATTTGTCGCCCACGATTCCATATATGGGACATAGGCAAACAGTGTAGACTCTGATCAGACGCCGCACTATGCGGCGTCTGATCAGAGTATACACTGATTATACTGATTGCTGATAGGAATTTCAATATAAAACAAAAGTGAAAATAAAAATTTTGAGCAGGCATCCCTCTGATAAAAATGGACTAATCCAATATAAAACATGGAAGAATCCACTTGGCGCAAATGGGTTAATACATGTATCTATTACGGTTGAATGCGTCTAATGAGACTGGACAAATGTACTACGGGAACTTTCTGCAGTATTTTCATCTTCCTTTCAGATAAAGATACAAATTTTATTGAAGGTCGGTATGTTATTACAACACATTATAAATTGTAAGTTAAATTCAGGTCTTATGACTTAAAGCGACTCGCAACCGGATTTAGCATTAAAAATAGTAATGTGTAAATACATGTCAAATGCTTATATAAATGGGTAAGATTTAGTTTAGGATAATAAATTCTGTTAAAAAATGCATTTAAAAAAAATGAAGCTCTGGTGGGATTCAAACCCGTGACCCTCCATGCGGAGACAAACATGAAAAATGAGGCAACGCCTTTACCACCTCGGCTACCAGCGCTCTCTATTTATATGATAGCGAATAAACGTACTTTACTGGTAGCGATGGATAGTACTTTATTCGGCTCGGGTTTATGTCTGAGCCCGTGTAGAGAAGCAACAACAACAACTATACCGTCAGCTGACGCTATAGAAAACGATGGAAAATATCTAAAAAAAACTAAGATTCGGTGACGATTCTTGAGATTTTTTTTGGACTGATCATATTTTTTTAATGTCAGAAGCCAAATAATGCCACAAAATTGCTTTTATTTGAGTATTCTATTTTATTTTGACAATTACACCATCCGGTTGCGAGTCCCTTTAAAAATACTATGAGTGTCAAACAGTTCGGGTCCTGGTCAGACGCAGCGTAACGCGGCGTCTGATAAGGATACAAACTATTTCCAATAACCTTTGTGTGCGGGGTAAGGCACGACGGGTTTAGAATAATTTGTTGGATACAATTCTGAAGCAGGTGATATTATAGGACGATATTTGAAACGGAAATGTAGAATGTTATTAATAGTATAGGACATGGGGATTCCCCATAACATAAACATTACTTTCAGGCATTTCCGTATTGTGATGGGCCGCTGTTATTAAATAGTCAATGATTTCATCATTGAAAAATTGTATAGTAGAGCCAATGGAAAAATAGCTTGGAATCAGATCAGACCTTTAGTTAATCAGGATTCAAACTGTTTGTCACGCACATCGCGTTTCTGGTAATATAAGGAAGATCAAACCAACTTCAGAATGTCAGCAGACGACATTTTTGGCACACCACAGTCACTCAGTGTTACAGTGGAGAATCTGTTATTCTTTCCCGTTTAAATTCAAACGTACGCAAACACAAAGCACTAAAACGTAGAAAAGTAAAACTTTTGGACAATTCTGATAATTCTTGTTTATCTTGGTGGCAAACAGTTTGGAGCCTGATCAGACGCCGGGTTACCCGGCGTCTGATCTGGCTCCAAACTGTTTGCACTGCAAATAATAGTTTTAGCGCGTAAACGCGTTAATTGGGAAAGAATAACGTTTTCTCCACTGTATGAGTTTATCGGCTGCAAACTGGAACGGAAAATGGTAGACGTTAACGGACTTCCGTCGTCCGTAAACCACCATCCTGTCAAGCTCAGCTCCACTCTTTCCCATTTAATCCAAACAAAAAGCAAATAAAATCCAATGAAATGTAGCAACTTACGATGTTATGAAAATTCAGACGATCTATTTATATCTACGCGGAAAATAGCTTGTAGCCTGGGCAGACACCGTTTATCCGGTGTCCACCTTAGTCCAAAATTGTTTGTAATGGAAATTGTTGTTTGAGCACAAACACTTTTATAGGGGAAGAATGTCAAGGCTTGGAATGCAAACGAATTGAAATAAAATGTAGAAAGTTTGGATAATAACTGAGCTCCGAGAAGTGCTGGGCCTGATCAGACGCCGAGTTAATATCTGACTGCAAACTAGTTGCAACGTATGTACTTATTTTATCACCAACGAATTTTATTTTAAATAATAATGTTGTCTCGATTGTATTGTTTCTGTCAAAGTGTGTAAAGTCTAAATTGTAAAATTAAGCTGGCGACAATGTTTCAGAAGACAACATAATGACAATGACGAATGAATGAGTGAGTACAGTGGAGAATCTGTTATTCTTTCCCAATAAACGCGTTTACGCTAAAACTATTATTTCCAGTGCAAACAGTTTGGAGCCAGATCAGACGCCGGGTAACCCGGCGTCTGATCAGGCTCCAAACTGTTTGCCACCAAGATAAACAAGAATTATCAGAATTGTCCAAAAGTTGAACTTTTCTACGTTTTAGTGATTTGCGTTTGCGTACGTTTGCGTTTAAACGGGAAAGAATAACAGATTCTCCACTGTACGTCACTAAAGCCATTGGCAAACAGGGTAAACCAAAATGGCTAGTGTCTTCACTATTAACTATGGCTTACTCGGACAGTCAAACTTGAGTCCAATCAGTCAATAAAATAACATAGGTTGTCTCTGATTTAAGTATTAATATAGACGGTTAAATGCAGTATAATGATAGAATAATAGAACGCTCCTGAGTTACTCGAAGTTTATTCTGACGGCAAACTATTTGCAATCATAATTTGTTTTCACAGCTGCACTTTTTCTACAATACGATTTTCAACAGTGTGTAGATCCTAAATAGAAGCAAACAAGTTGTACAGATCTTTACCAGTCGTCACTGTTTGCTTTACTTTAGATTTTAAAAAACCCAGCTCAAAACCAATAGTTTAATCTCAAAAGTTGAATAGTTTATATGAAAATGGTATTAGTGTAAATGCTTTTCTTTCCTCAGCGCATTTATTTATCCCCCCACTGAAGGAAACAGACCAAATTTATTCAGTCATAAACATTTGCTATAAGAAACATATCTATAGTCTAGCAGATGGTAGCTTAAATCAGCTAGTAAAGCAGAATGCACCTTAAGCCGCATTCTGTTTTATTTTCAACTTGCTTAAGTGATAACATGTCTTCAAAATTAGAATTAGACTATGGGGTAAAGGGTTCAAGCAATTACATGCGCATGCAAACATTGTTATGTCCAATGCAAACAGTTTGATTCGAGAATAGGCTCCAAACTGTTTGCTTTTAACATGTTAAATTTTTTTAAACAGTTGTCAATTTCAATATTTTATAGCAAATTGTAATTTCGCCAAGTTTAGTTTAAACCCGAAAGAATGACGTCTTCTGCGTAGTAAGTGGGATAGAATGGAACTGTTACAGTGGAGAATCTGTTATTCTTTCCCGTTTAAACGCAAACGTACGCAAACGCAAAGCACTAAAACGTCGAAAAGAAAAACGTTTGGACAATTCTGATATTTCATGTTTATCTTGGTGGCAAACAGTTTGGAGCCTGATCAGACGCCGGGTTACCCGGCGTCTGATCTGGCTCCAAACCGTATGCACTGCAACTAATAGTTTTAGCGCGTAAACGCGTTTATTGGGAAAGAATAACAGATTCTCCACTGTAGCCTCTGTATAACAGTATGTTGTAACTTACCGTCGTGTCTCTAGTATGCCAAGGTTTTTACGTCTCCCGGATTGTATCCAATATTTATATATGCTGTTGGAAAGCGAGGAAGCGACGTGATATATGATAGACTTCCGTGTAAATTTTAATAAAGTATAATTGATCGTCACAGCGTTTCCGTAACAACTCTGAAATTCACTTACATGATTGAATCTTCTAAACGTTTGTCAATTGGTTGATACTGTATGTAATATTCCACTCCCTATTCCTTGATCCTCAATATAAATTGGGACCTACCACCGTTAGGCCAGAGATAACAGAAATAAATTGCCTAAACTCGACGGTTCGCGACCTAATACAAATACCATATGTTAACCTGGCATTAAGTCCGACACGTTCGTATTATCTATCTTTAAATTCATTTCCACAAAATCACCTTAATTTCGCTGAGAACATGCGGTAAATAGGTACCGCGATACTGTCTCGGTGTTGCGGTGGAGGTGTAATATGTTTATTTGTTACTGTGACGGTTTGCATGACAACGAGGCGTATGATTTAGTAAATATACATCAATTGGATGCTCTGTTTTGTAGTTTAACCCGTATCCTGCCGATAGCGACTTGAATGGTATTCACAATCAGTTTCGAACCTGATCAGACACTGCGTCACGCAGCGTCCGATCTTGATCAAAGGTGTTTGCAACTAAATTTCAAAATGTTTAAATAAGAATGTTACAAAATTTCTGACGATTATATCAAATAAGGCGATAGTTCGGCAGGATAAGGGTTAATGGGACTGACAACTAGATTTGGTCCATACTTTGACGCCATTAAACGGATACATGACGCTAATATAAACTCGTCAATGTATAATAATACTAACTTATTAAACCCATTAAACCATAGCGAGGAATAGACGCATCCTTTACAAACAAAGCACATGTAAAATTTACACTTGTCCTCTGCAACTGTGTAGACCAATGTTAGAGGGCTCATATAGGAACTATCTTATAAGGATCTGCGGACTCGTTTTTTAACCAGATAACAACCATTTCTCGTGATCATTTTCATATCAATCCAAAGCAATTGATTATCCTCTATATATTATATACCTATCGATGATTTATAGAGATTTTTTTTCAGTTAGAAAAATTTCATATGCGTCACAGTTGATATCATCACTTTTGCAAAGAATGAGAATTTGCTCAAAACCTTATGAGGCAGGTATGTAGCTGTCTCATTTGCGATAAATGTATGCCAGTAATGAAAACAATGTCAGTAAAATACTTATTTCGTGGATATGTGTGGATTTGGGTGAGTTTCGGATGAGTGTATCGTAAATTAAATTTTCTAAAGTAGGCTACTTGGCACTAGATATTATTACTTCCATATCGCTGACTGGCATTCAGATAACGAAAACTATGTCAGAAAATGACTTATTTCATGGATATTGGTGGATTTTAAAGTGGATAGGCCTGGGTTTCTTGGTGTTTTGAAACCGGTTGAAACTCTCAACAGTCAGCCTATGATGCATACAGTGGAGAATCTGTTATTCTTTCCCAATAACCCGGCGTCTGATCAGGCTCCAAACTGTTTGCTACCAAGATAAACAAGAATTATCAGAATTGTCCAAAAGTTGCTCTTTTCTACGTTTTAGTGCTTTGCGTTTGCGTACGTTTGCGTTTAAACGGGAAAGAATAACAGATTCCCCACTGTAATATTCACATGCATCTTAACAAAGACAAGTTGATATTGACAAGGTTAGAAACAACATATCATAGGAATAAATAGATCTAGATCTAGTCGAATGTGTGTGGCATGATACTTTTCTAATTTATGGAAATGACGTCATTAACATCACAACTCTATTCTTAGACCTGATAAGTAAAGGGGGGAAATCAATAAAACTGTTTTGACAGTGTAGTTAATTTCAGTAGAATGGTATAATGAGCAGGGTTGTTTAATTTAAATTTGATGTGTGATTCTCTCAATTAATTATGTTCCTTTTGAGATAACCGCAAAATATAGGCCGCTTGTGCACTAACAAAATCTCAGTCTCATTTGAGCAGATTCTCTATCCGTTTAGTAAAAGCCAAAATGGCCAAGGTCTCAAGTGAAACAATGTCTTATCATAATGAAACGACATATGAGCATGAGATTTGCTTGAGTTTGAGACGTTTAGTAAAAACCGGGCTTGGGCCTGATCACGATCTAAACTGTCAGGCGATATACATGACTATCTATTGAACGACTTTTGGTTTACATATGTATATTCAAAATAAATACCTTTTATTTAGTCTTTAGCTCAATTATGATAAGTTCATATACATTTGCGCTTTCCCAACTAATGACCTCCATATTTATATCAAATTATATATATATTTACTATTTGTAAAATTGTTAATGCTGTTCACGGTAGTGGACCTTATACAGATAAATTTCAATAAAGTTTCAAAGTTTCAAAGTTAGAGAGAGAGGAGAGCGGATACAGACAACATGGGCGCACAGTCCTACATGTACCCTTATTATCGACAGAGTTCTCTGATTCTTTCGGATGCCTATAGTAAAGCACTGATACATCGGACCTCGGTTTATAAAGACTCATCCGAAGGACTTGGTCCGGGGGAGGGGTCGAACTCACGACCCCTGTGGTTTCCACTTGATCACATAAAGGGTAAGTTGTATGACCACATGCAGTATGTATCTGTGATTGGGTCACCATTAAGAAGAGACGATATAGTGCCAAATTATTACATGTATAAGCAAGTGACGGCTATTGGCGTTATCTATAGTTTCATTTGTGAAGATGAACGCACAGACAACGTGAGCCATGAATATGGTTGTGAAGTGGCTGCAAGAGACAAACTTCTGGGTGTCGTGCAAATTTTCACGGAAGCTGTACGGCCATTTTGCGGATAATGTGCGAATGCGTATCAGCTTTGTCATACAGTCTCGCTGCGATCATCGTACGTCGCGTGAGACTGCTGAATGAACACCGTACTGCTGTATTGCAGACATATTCTCACATATGATTTTGTCTTGCGGCAAACCGGACCTGCAAACTTAATTAAATCATCGTACGGCTGAAACTGGCTCAAATGAAAATGCATCTGGTACATGTACCCATGACAAGCTAAATCTTGTATACCTTAGTCCAATAACCAGTTATTTGGACTGTATCCGGTTATTGGCCCGGGGGCAACAGAATTTATGAACCTGAAAACGTTAGCAACGTAACGTTCAAAATGGCCAACATTCGATGAAGATGACGTCAATTGGTTTCTCTAACGGCCGCGCTAATGTAAACATTCAAGCAATCTACATATTCGTTGATTTTGAACCAGGTATACAATACACAAGCCAAGGCTCTCGTGCCATTATGGCTAACGTGTGCCAATAACCAACGACGGCCCACCCTGGCCATTTAATAACTGTATATTATTGTATACCTTACTATAAATAGTAACAGATTTTGCTTTGATGACAATGCAATACGCCCTTGCTGAGCGGGCCAATAACCGGATGCAGTCCAATTACAGGTTATTTGGACTGCATCCGGTTATTGGCCCGGGGGCAACAGAATTTATGAACGTGAAAACGTTAGCAACGTAACGTTCAAAATGACCAACGTTCGTTGAAGATGACGTCATTTGATTTCTTTAACGGCCGCGCTTATGTAAACATTCAAACAATCTACATATTCGTTGATTTTGAACCAGGTATACAATAAACAAGTCATTAAACGGCCGAGGGTGGGCCGTCGTTGCTTATTGGCACTCGTTAGCCACATTGGCACTCGGGCCAAGGCCCTCGTGCCATTATGGCTAACTTGTGCCAATAAGCAACGACGACCCGCCCTCGGCCGTTTAATAACTGTATATTATCGTCCGACAGTTGCCAAACTCTCGTATGCCAGACTCGCAGCAGCAACAAGACATAGATATTACAAAAAGGTGCATGCCCAACTTTTGTCTTACATGTACGATGACCAGCGCGTCGATGCCACAATGCTAAAATTGTGTGCGATTATTGCGAAGTGATTTGCCAAAATCGTGTTGTGGCGTACATGCGTCGTGGGTTCATTATGACCGGGGCTCTACAGTATTAACCCTTGTAATATGTATCCTGCCGTAATATCGCCTGCCTTGAAACTATTGCAAGATGTGTTGCATTTAGAGGTAGGCAATTTTAAAAATATAAATCTAATGACGAGTGTGCACAGTTTGTATCAAAATCAGACGCACAGTCTTACATATGTATTTGGATCAAAGCTTTTTGCAGAATCCAGTGAGCTGCAGGCAATGGATTAATTTTATCACGTACAAGCTATCGGTCTTTAAAATAGCTGATACGTCATCTATGTACAGCGGAGAATCTGTTATTCTTTCCCGTTTAAACGCAAACGTACGCAAACGCAAAGCACTAAAACGTAGAAAAGTACAACTTTTGGACAATTCTGATAATTCATGTTTATCTTGGTGGCAAACAGTTTGGAGCCTGATCAGACGCCGGGTTACTCGGCGTCTGATCTGGCTCCAAACTGTTTGCACTGCAAATAATAGTTTTAGCGTAAACGCGTTTATTGGGAAAGAATAACGTTTTCTCCACTGTATGTGGTCGTAATAGCAGGATGTTTGCTGTAGTTCTGCCAAATTACGCCTATCACATCTTATTTAACCCCTTTACTGCCGTGACGTCATCAATTTTAAACAATTGTCGTCTGTTTTTATTTCTGCTTTTATTTCTGAAATTTAATTTTTAGGTATTTTGATTTAAGAAATATTGAAATGAGTGTCAAACAGTTGATCCTGAACACGCGGCGTCTGATCAGGATTTAAACTGTTTGCAAATAACCATCGTACTCGGGGTAAGGCAGTGAAGGGGTCAATATAGCCAGGGTTAGCATTTGTAACAAATTCTTTCCTTCATGATTCAACTGACGTGTAACCAATTTAGAGCATTGTCCCGAGGGCGCCATTATTTGCTAACATCTTGGACACTGATCAGGCGCCGAGTAACTGATTAAGATTTCAACAGATTGTCTCTCATATCGACATGTCTTCGGTCACACGAAATATAAGCAGATAGCAACTCTTAACCCCTTCACTGCCGTGACGTCATCAATTTTAAACATTTGTCGTCTGCTTTTATTTCTCATATTGAAAAATTAGATATTTTGACTTAAGAAATATTGAAATGAATGTCAAACAGTTTTGATCTTGATCAGACGCCACGTAACACGGCGTCTGATCAGGATCGAAACTGTTTGCAAATAACTAGAACGTTCAGGGTATGGCAGTGAATGGGTTAATCAGACAATATTCTAAAATCGAATGCGTAATAGACCCTTTAACTGAGAAGACCGACAACACTGACATTTGCAAAATAGCTGGGTTTTTATCGGACGCCTCGTTACGCAGTGTCTGGTCAGAATCCAAACTTGTTGACACTCATACCAATGTGTTATAAGTCAAAACCGCATATAGTCTAGTAAAAGTAGACGATAATATGGCAGAGACTTGTTAAGACGGATAAAACTGACAGAGAAAGGGTTAGAATAAAACATGACTTGAATATGATAGCAGATACTGAGACAACGTGATGTTATGAGCAGAACAAAGGTTCCGTAAACTGTTTGAAAATGTACTTTTCAAAATCGTATTATCACCAGGCTTAAATATTAACCATTTACATGTCTGTTGTGACTTTTGTTGTACTTTTAAAGGGATGGATCCAGATCAGACGCCGAGTACAAAATTTGGATCCGAACTGTTTGAGGCTCGTCTTATACTTTTGTAATTTAAGACGCATAGATCTTCACATGATTTAAAGTTGCAGAGGACCGTTTTCAAGGCAAGCAACGTTGTAACAGCAGACGAGAAGTGATTTCCATTTGTACAGTTGAGAATGTGTTATTCTTTCCCAATAAAAACTATTATTTGCAGTGCAAACAGTTTGGAGCCAGATCAGACGCCGGGTTACCCGGCGTCTGACCAGGCTCCAAACTGTTTGCCACCAAGATAAACAAGAATTATCAGAATTGTCCAAAAGTTGTACTACGTTTTAGTGCTTTGCGTACGTTTGAGTTTAAACGGGAAAGAATAACAGATTCTCCACTGTATCACCATTCAAACCGTCACATGGGATTGATATACAAATTTATCACACTAACCAAGCTCATTTCGGACGCTTTAATTCCTGTAAAGTTCTTGGACCGAATATTTGGAAACTTAGCTTAATCGTGGAAGAGCTTACCCTGGCTGTCAAAGTGATACATAGAAGAACTAAGGTTCTATTAATTGTTTCAAAATATACTCTTCAGAGTTTTAAGATAAAGAATGTTTTGTTCGTAGATCAGGACTGGTGTGTTTGAACCCATTTGTGCCAACGATCCTATATATGGGACGTAGGCAAACAGTGTAGACTCTGATCAGACGCCGCATTATGCGGCGTCTGATCTGATTCTACACTGTTTGCTGATGGGAATTTCAATATAAAACGAAATGCAAATGAATTCTTTTGACCAGGCATCCCTTTGATAAAATATGGGCTAATCCAGTATATAAACATGGACGAATCCACTGGGTATAAAAGGGTTAATCGAGATAATTGTGAATTAAGCTAACGGGTCGAGCAAGTCGGTGTCTGATCTGAATGCCAATTAGTAAACTGTTTACAATCGTTCGTTACAGAACAGAACAAAACAGAACATATTTTATTTTTGACTTATACATACAGTATCTCGTCAATACAAAATAAATAATATTCACAATTGTCACGTAATCCAATAATGGATCAAATATTATAAGAATATATTTAGATCTTCGTATCAGTATACATACAGTATGTGATTATTTTAATTGGAGAAAAACTTTATTAATCTCTTTTGTAACACTACACACCGCACAATGAAGGTCAGGAACAACACAGAAACAGTTTCTTAACTTTAAAATTGCAACTTGTACATTTTCTACTTCTTAGGATCATGTTGCTTCAACATATTTATTAATCCTTCACTGCTATGACTTTACCTGTTTTACACGAAATCGTTGCTAATGCTTAACCAAATGACGCCATAACAGTAGTAGGTTAATATCTCGGCAGCATAGTGGTAACAAATCTCTTCGCAATAACAATAAGAGGTTGTTTAACCAATTTATACCCCGTGGAATTTTCCATGTTTATATATTGGATTAGTCCATTTTTTATCAAAGGGATACCTGGCCAAAAAATTCATTTTTATTTTGTTTTATATTGAAATTCCTATCAGCAAACAGTGAAGACTCTTGATCAGACGCCGCATTATGCGGCGTCTGATCAGAGTCTACACTGTTTGCCTATGTCCCATATTAGGGATCGTTGGCACAAATGGGTTAAACAAGCAGACAGGGCACTGTTTTGTAACAGATGTGGTGATAAATGGGTTATACATCTTTCCTGCCATGACGTCATCTGCTTTAAATGATAGTACTTATTAGTATCATTGTCGTATGTTTTTAGTTCTCAAATGAAAACTTGAGGCAAGTTGAATAAAGAAATATCGTTTTGGGTGTCAGATCAGTTCTGATCAGACGCCACTTTGTCGTTCATAAGGATTCAAATCGGTCGCAAATGACCACAATGCTCGTGTTAATGCAGTGAAGGCGATAAGATTTGAAAATAATTTGACATTACATATCAATATTGGCAATTTAAAGTCAACATGGAAATTAAAGATAAAACTGAGAGATACTATGATCAGGGTCTACACTGTTTCACGTTGGTTTCAATGTAAGGTGACAAAATAAAAAAAATATCAAGTTACATGTACTGCGTTCAAAAAGGCATATGCCCCGGTGGAATTATTGACAATATACTTTGGCTACTTTCCATTTCCTAATAAGGGCAATGTCAAGGTGAAATCAAGGTTGGGTAATATGTTCAGATTGTTAATGGTCCAAGAAACCACCTTGTACATGTATAGAAAGATAGATGTATTTATTTAGGAATAATATATGTATCAAGGTATTCTATTGATCAATTTTTTTTTCTAGACGTAACGTTCACTAAAGGTAAAGGTATGGGTTCATAAAGTCTACAATTATGTCATATTCTGCCGACATTTACATTTAACTCCCCGATTATCAAGTCACAAGTCGGCTTTTTACATACGGCGCAAGTTGTAGCCATGTCACATTGGCTTCTTTCCCTCTAAGGTACCCATTTGATTCACCTGGGTGAAGTGGAGCAATGTAGGGTTAAGTTTTGCTCAGAAAAACTCCAGTAATCCTGACAGGGCTCGAACCAGGGACCCCTCGCTCCCTAGGCAAGCGTCATTCCACTGGACCACCGCCCTACTACAGTACAATCTGTTCAACCTCGTACGGACGTACGCACTCACGGACGCCGATCACTACATGCTTTCTACTAGCTACCTTGGAGGACGGTTAAATATATACATGTTTGAGTAAAGCAGATGGATTGTACAAAGTTTGAGAGGTTAAACCATTTGTGCCCACGCTCCCATATATGGGACATAAGCAAACAGTGTAGACTCTTATCAGAGTCTACACTGTTTGCTGATAGAAATTTCAATATAAAACAAAATGAAAATGAAAACTTTGACCAGGCATCCCTTTGACAAAAAATCGACTAATCCAATATATAAACATGGAAGAAACCACAGGGCGTAAGTGGATTAATAACCCAAAGTATAAAGGAATGCATGTATGAAACAAACACAGCATAAAAAGATCACGTGTTTATTGTAAACAGAGGATTCCATTCACATCAATGACTACGGTTTTTCGTGACGACCACGCATAAAGAATATGTACAATGTTGTTATAGCATGAACAGTGTATGTACAGGAAAATATAGGAAACATACCAAAAAATGGCCAAAATACAAGTGCAGGAACTTCTGGAATTGACGTTATTTGGACATAGTTTGGAGCCAAATAAAATGGTCAATATTTTCATTAATATGTTATTGTTTTCGTAGTTCTTCGATTTATTGCATAAAGTTAAAAAGATAAATTGTTACGTACTACCCACTCTATCAGACGGTGTTCTTGTCAAAAAAAAACGCGTTTGCACTTAACAAATATTTACATTATAAACAGTTTTGGCCCTGATCAGACGCCTTGTTACAGAGTTACTACTTTTCCTCTGAATAAGACGACGGCGACGGTGACTACGTATTCTACTATTAACCCCTTCACTGACATGACGCCATCTGCTTTAAACAGTTATCGTCTTCTTTTATTTCTAAACATTAAATGGTACGTATTTTTACTTCAGAAATATTGAAATGAGTGCCGAAATGCTTTCAAATAACTACAGCGCTCCCTCTCTACAACGACAACCAATGGGAGACACAGCTTGTGTGCGTTGTTCGGAGGGAGTCGTTATAGGGAGGGAACTTATTTTACATTTGCAAACAGCTTCAATCAAGATCAGACGCCGCGTAACGCGGCGTCTGATCTGGATTCAAGCTGTTTGTCATTTGGCATTATGTTTTTTTTCTGGCAAAATGTCATTTATGTCAGAAAAACAGCAGACACCAATTTTAAGTAGACGGTGATGCATCAGTGCAAGCATAAAACATAATTTTCTTGGGAGTCGTTGTTCGGAGGGCCGTTGTAGAGAGGGAGCACTGTATTATCTTCTTGGCAAAGTAGTGAAAGGGTTAACTTCAAGGGTACGTTTTTATTTTGATGAATTTATTGAACATACCTATTGGCACCCTTATCACAATAGCTGGCCACAACTTTTATCCTGTATCACAGCGGAGTTCGTATTGTTTAAGCAAATATCTTAAAATAATACATTTAACTCTTTCCTCCCTGAAACTTTAAATGGACTTCCATTCAGTTTAGCCAATTTCAGACTTTTAAGGGTTGGTTTTTGTCCATGTTTGGCATTATGACAAACAGCGAATACACCCTGATAAGTTGGTTCCTTTCGGAGCCTTCTGATCTAGGTTTTCACTGGGTGCAAAGGATATGTGTGCTATTCACATGTACACTGTTTGCAAAGGACGCCTATATGCGGGAGTAGGGTTCAAAGGGTTAATTGATGAACGGAGAAGAACTATTGTGCAGACGGTATCATCTCAGTGAATGGATAAACAGTTAATATTTTCTTATTCGGGTACTGAACTGAATCGAGCAACAGTCATGCTCTATGCTAACTATATCCGCACATCGATAGTTATGTTTGAAGGATGTATATATACCACCTGGAAACAAACCATGATCTACTATTCATAATAGTTTACCATTAGATATGATGTTAACATATATTATATAATGCTTTTATACAGTAAATGAGTGAGTGTTGTTGTATCTAAACAGCTGTGCCGTTGTACTTTCCAAAAATTGGGGTTATGCTTAGTATGTGCGCCAATTGCCAACACTTTGGAGTCAGACCAGACGAAGAGTAGATCGGTGTCTGTTCCGGCTCCAATCTGTCGGCCTCTCTGGGTTGAATTAATCAGTTTCTAAACTGCATTTAATCGCGGTTTTGCGTCGTTCAAATGGGTAAGAATAACGTTATTCCAACTGTATAAGATGAAAAATAATAAACGTAACTTACATGTAAGAATAACGTTATTCCAACTGTATAAGATGAAAAATAATAAATGTAACTTATTTCATTTTTGCCGCAATTTTACAACGGAAGGTATTCAAATATGCATGACTGAAGAATTTGTTATTCTTTCCCGTTTAAACGCAAACGTAGGCAAACGCAAAACACTAAAACGTAAAAAAGTACAATTTTTGGACAATTCTGATAATTCATGTTTGTCTTGGTGGCAAACAGTTTGGAGCCTGATCAGACGCCGGGTTACCCGGCGTCTGATCTGGCTCCAAGCTGTTTGTACTGCAAATAATAGTTTTAGCGTAAACGCGTTTATTGGGAAAGAATAACGTTTTCTCCACTGTAGTGTGAAACGAAACAGTTAACAAACATCCTTTTAAACAAAAGGTATCACTTCTATAAAAACCGTCTATATAAACATGGCATTTCGTTTCTTCACATTGAGATGTAAGGTAAATAAAATAACCGTATTGACGACAAATAACTTTGGTTGTTATCTGAATCAAGTTGTATGTAAAAATATCCAAACCACGTTTTTAAATGTATAAAGGGAATGGAGTTTCTTATGAACGCCGATTAATAGACTTTTTCTACTTAAGTAAGCATGTTGACCTGACTTTAGCCTCAGCTCAGAAGCTTTATAACCTTGAACCCTGACAGTTGAAATGAAGTACGTGTTCTGATTATTATATATGCAGCAATAATGTAAGCAACACTCTCTTACAAAACAAAACAACAAAAAGTATAGAAAACAATATATACATGAACAATGATAAAGCAATAATCTTATGTTACATGCATTATGCAAAGTTTGGAATACGTTAAATGCTTTCCTGTTTTAACCCATTACCCCATAGACTGCTTCTAGTTTTGAAGGGAGGTGACCACTTTAAGCAGGTTGAAAGTAAAGCAGAATGTGCCAGAAGGCACATTCTGCTTTATTTTCAGCCTGCTTTCAGCTACTATCTACATATATTACGGTTTATATTTATGACTGTATAAATTGGAATTATTATCTTCAGTCGAGGAAGAAATCAAAGACGTTAAAATGCGTATTTATGGGATAATAGGTAAAACTAAACTAAAGCGTAACGCAATGAAAGAAAAAAATAAGAGATGATAAAATATTTATAAATTATTCTGGTTTTTTTGTGGAAAAGAGTCTGGAGCATTTTCACATACGGGGTTGCTTGGAGTCTGATCATGCTCCCCCAGCTGTTTACAGTGGGCATCATTATGTTTCGATTATGAGCTCGTTCGTTGGAAATCAGTGGTGAGTACCCCTGCATGCCACATTCTCATACATATCAATAAGCATAGAAATATTTTAGAAAAAGTGATATAATTGTTATAAAGCAGTAATGCCATGTCCCACCTATGTCAATTCCTGTAATTGTTCAACGGAATCTTCCACAGTGACTATTAACAAAACACACATAACCGTAATGTAAGGCAATTGTAGACAAACAAATGTCATAGGTTGTAAGCCTATTATACGGGAAGGGCTGCTACTGATGTTGGAAGAACGTGTAGCCCGACCCTTTTGCACATATATGTATGATATAACCTTTTGATCTTTTGAATGACCATATCAACGTTTGTAAAAATATTGTGCAATACAATATGTTTCAAATTTAAATTCCAGTGTGATTTGTGGAACTTACTTAAAAAACCATCTGTTGCGAACACTAAATTGAAATACTGTGATAGATACAGGTGGCCGCTTACAAGATAATGAACTGACCAGAAAGATTCCGTAGAAACTTCTTCAATTACATCCTGATTAAGCAACAGCTTAATTTAGTAGTGTCAATATCCATGACATATATTTGCTTAACCCATTACCCCATAAAACGCCTTTTTACGCCTTTTATTTATTCCTCCACTGATAAAAAATAGTTCCAATTTAAACAGCCAAGAATATGTACTATAGCAAACATTCTGCTTTACCTTCAACCTGCTTTAAGTTGTAAACTATCTTCAATACTAGAAACAGGCTATGTGGTAAAGGGTTAAAGCAGGTTTAAAAAATGCAGACACCTCTTAAAAATCTGTCATGTCAGGATATAGAAAAAGTATCATAGAACTCTTTATCAATACATGACAAAATAAGAAATACATTTTAACACTTAACCAACATTAAAAAATAATTTTCTAGAGTTATCGTATTAGCTCAGTACAGTTTATCATTCATCGCCTTAAGGCCACTGGCCCGGCTAATGCACAAAAACTATTCACAATACATAATCAAACCTGCGTAGTTGTGTAAGTATAACACACTCGTGAATAACGGATGACGCTTTACCACTATACTTATCCAATATACATTTCTTATCTAGTGAAGAAGATATCTTGGTGTACACATAACACAAGTGTTAATGTCAATTGGACAACAAACAATACAAATATGTCCCTTTTTGTCCAAATTATTCCTAACACTCCTAACTGAGCAATGCTAATATTAAAGCGACTAGCAACCAATTGGCGTATTTGCAAAATGTTCCGTCCCCGCATGCTGGGTTCTGGATTCGAATCCCACCAGAGCTAAATAGTCATTTTCATTCAAATGCATTTTTTTAACTGAACGTCTTATCCCAAACTAATATTCACTTGTTTATATAAGCGTTTGACAAACATTTACAAATTATTTTTTTACATTTAATCTGGTTTCCAGATAGGCAGTTTGTCTGCTGATACCGCTATAGTTACTTTAAAGTAAAATTTGAGCAGTTTAGCTTACATACATTGATACGAGTGTGAAACGCGTATTAAGTTTTGGTCCAGCTGGCTGATGAGGATCCAAACTGTTTGCAAAGTCGACTTAAGTTGATTATGGTGGTGAAAGCAATAAGGCAGTGAATGGGATTAACCATGAAACCAATGACACGGTGAAGTATTATTATATACCACGATGTATGCACATGTACCTTTGTAACATACAGTCAAAACTTCGATATCTCGAACTCAGTTTAATCGAACATTCGAGTTAAGCGAGTTCGAGATATCGAAGTTCGACTGTACATTTAAGAAGGCGTTATTCTTTTCCGTTTAGACACAATACAAGATGCTAATAAAAAGACAATCAGGTGCTCGATTCATAAAACTTCGTTCGACAAAAGCGGTCGTAAGTCAAAACTTTAAAATACATTTAAGGTACTTCGCATGTGCGCTTAATTTCCATACAATTGTTATGAAATTTTTCATGAAGAACGATAATAGGCTTCGAATTAATGTGTGAAAATATAAGCAAAACCTATCGTGTGGTTTGTCTTTAAGGTCTCTTTTATGACAAAAACCTGGAATTTTGATGATTTTATTTTTCTCAAAAATAAATAAAGCTAATGACTATTAGTCTAGCCCACTAAGTAGTCCACAACATTCATTACAAGAAAAGCTAAAAACATTTTGAATAAAGGTGTTCAGAAAGATGTTATCAGCTATTTAAATTTTGAAAAATGCTAAAAAATTGAAAGACAGAAAACTGACTGATTCAATGTATTTTGTTTTCATTTTATTCAAATATATGGTTGATGAAATAGTTGGTCAGAAAAAATTAAAAAATATTACAGTCAGGATTTGTTGTTATAACAGATTTTCTTATTAAAATGGGGGCAATTTGAAGTTGAGATACAGTTACTTACCTTAAAATTAAAATTCTGTCATTAAAATGCGCTATTATTTATTCATGGACTTGCATACAAGGTTAATTATATTGTTTAAACTTAATAATAATGGGCAATGTTGATCTTGAAAAGGTTGACGTATTGATAAGCTTCAATGTGTGGCTTTATAGTTCGATCAAATCGTATACATGTAAACCGATTTTATTGACTTGTAAGTCATTAAACTAAAACGTACATGTAAGTGGACATATAACTGGACCGTATATAACATCAATTATTCTAATCAACGAAGACTAAACATAGCATGTCCCTTGATCACTGCGTTATGGATTGACAAGTCAATAAATCGGACACTTAAAAAAAATATTTGGATCGGATGGATCTCGAACCTATGACCATTGAATTGCAAGTCAATCACTCTACTCACTGCGCTATGAAGGATTATACTAATTCGTATCAACATTTCCTTTATATAAATGTTCTAGTATAAGCACGTACGGAAAACGTCTATGTTGCCAAGACGCATATCCGCTCGCCCGCAAGACCGACTTCCGTGAGCGAAAGGCCTTAACTTCTGATTTCTCCATCTAATCATGTCTTGTGACATCTCTTTCTAATCGTATTTTCAAAATGATTCGAAACAGATGTAACAAGACAGGATTAGAAGAAGAAATAACTAATAATTGAGATTTTTATAATCTGACCTACGACAACATTTGTCGTACGAAGTTTTATGAAACGGGCCCCTGTATTTCAAACAATTATCAGAAGCCGTGTTGAACGGTGTCTTAATTGGCTCAAAATTGTTTGAACTGTGCATAAAGTTGGTAACCCGGCGTCTTAAACTATTTGCGAGAACAAAATGTGTTTATTTGGAAAAGAATAACGTCTTCATTCACTGTGTGACGGCATAATGGATGTCAGAATAAAGTCTTCTACACTGTAAAACGGAAGAGCGCTTCACACTTTCATGTCGTCGTTTCCGGAATCAATGGTGTCAAATTCACCTGGCTTTGTTCCGGTGTCTATGCCATTGCTCTCCTCTTCTTTCACACGTTGCATGTACGTTTTGTTATATTGGTTCACCTTGGTACAGGGTGCAATGAGAATATCATCTATGGCAATGTCAGATTCCACACTGGGGCCCCGCGTCGCCTCAAATTTGATCTGAAAAAAGGATATAAATCATGCATTTTCAGCACAAAGAATGTGTTAGAAGATAAGAATAATGTTGCACTAATCCCAACTGCCGTGTTTAACAAACCCTCGATAGGTCAAAAGGTTTTGCCCCATCACTGTCTTACCCGAGTACAACAATTATTTCAAACAGATTAGACCATGGTCAGACGACGCGTAAAATAGGGGTCTGATCTGTATCCGAGCTGTTCCACAATTATTTCAATAGTTCTTATGTAAAATTAGCTAAACTTAAAATCTAAGAGATAAAAGTAGAAGGCAATTCTTTAAAATGAGGACGTCATGGCAGTGAAGGGGTTAACCCCTTGCCGAGTCATTTATTGACATGTGACCACAGTCGCAAGCCCATTTTCATTTCATTTGGCGATACCGTTCATGTTTTTATCAACTTTTCAGGCAGCCAATTAATGTGCTCCGTAATAAATAGTGCCTATACCTTAGCAATTGGTAGCGTAAAGCAGGCTGAAAGTAAAACAGAGTGCTCCTAAAACATGCGCTACTTCCAACCTGCACCAATCTACCATCTGTATTCAAACACTGAAAGTGACATATGAAGAGAAAGTCTTTCTGTCCCGTATGGGTGAGAATGGAGGTCAACATTTGAACAAAATGAGTTTGTGGGTAGAGATGGCGGGTGATTTGGTTATAATGTTAATTATAAACCGGGCAAGCCTTCCTTTTAAAATGGAATTTTTATTTTGATCCAAATTAGTTGCCAAAGAAAGTATTTTAACCCGTTGTCTGCCGGTCGCCAATTTGAATATTGGAGAAAAGAAATATTGAAATTAGTGTTGAACAGTTTGGATGCTAATCAATCGCAATTTTTAACGGCCTCTGATCAGGATGCAAACTGATATCTAAGAGCCAAAATGTACTCGGGGTAAGGACGTATTAATAACCTGGCCATTTTTTGTAAAATCATTGAGAGAACAAAACCTTGTTCCCTCAAGATAAGATCTTGTTACCTCAAGATAATATCTTGTGCGCACAATAACATATATTGTACCCTCAAGATAATAGCTTGTGCCCACAAGATACTAATATTGTACCCTCAAGATAATAGCTTATGCCCACAAGATACTAATCGTTTTCCCTCAAGATGATTTCTTGTGCGCACAATAACATATATTGTACCCTCAAGATAATATATTGGTCCCTCAAGATAATGATATTGTTCCCTCAAGATGTCTTGTGCGCACACGAAAACATCTTGTTCCTCAAGATAAGAGTTTGTTCCCTCAAGATCTTTTTTTGTGCGCACAAGAAAAGATCTTATTCCCTAAAGTCAATTATCTTGTGGGCCCAAGAAAATATCTTGTTCCTTCATGATTAAAGAACTCTTCACATGTCTCCTCAGTGCTTCCGTAAAATTGAGTGGAAGATTTACTTCTTCTAAAGTTATGAGGAAGACCATTCCACTAGAGAATACCTTTAAGTAGAAATGACTGGTTGACAAAAATGTTGACTCTAGGAATGGCATAGCGTCTATTATCAGTAAAAGTGAAAGAAAACGAATCGTCTTGAACGGGAATGGCTGTCATGTTTGACCTTGTACAGCGTGTGTGCGCAGAGTTTAAAGGAACAAAAGAATCACCAAGATATAGAGGAGCAGTACCTCTTGAAATGTTATAAACGTGCGAAAGGGTTATTTAATCAACTCTTTTTGATACTGGCAACCAGTTGATGTATTAAGTGATTAGTGCCAATTTGTTCCTCAGCATCTAAGTTTAAAACAAAACAGATTAATTTATTTTTCGTTGTTTGAAGTCTATATTTCATGTTTTGAGTAAGAGCTGGGTACCAAAAATTAACAAGCGTAATCAAAGTGCCATTAAATAAATGCCATGACCAATATTTTTTTTCTTGTGTGAACATTTAAAAATTTACTTTTTCGGTACAAGAACTACAGTCGGCTGTTTGCCTTAGTATTGACTGATCTTGCAAATGCCGCAAATAATAAGAGTTTGTCTTAAGTAGCACCTAAATAATTTACAGCGGCAGAATAATTAATATGTTGACCATAACAAATTATATCTAAATGAGATCTCGAACCAAACAGGATTAACTCTGTCTTACCGAGATGAAGAGAACATTTATTATCAACTAACTACATCCAGGTCTTTAGAAAGACAACTTTCAATGTGTAAAATACTTTTGCCAGATACTGAAATACCAGAATCATCTGCATACTAGTACAATAAAAGCTTGTTTAATAAAGCACCCGGTATGTCATTAACATAAATTAAAAACAAAAGAGGTCTAAGTATGGAGCCTTGAGGCACGCCACATGAGATATATATCTAGAGAAGAGAACATTCCGGAAACATTGTTGTTTTCTGTCTGAAAGGTAAGATCTGATTAAGTCAAAACTGTATTGGTGTAAATCCAAAGCTTTAAGTTCCATAAGTAAGATACTATGATCAATTGTAGCAACATTTTTCTGTAAATCGAGGAGTACCATGCCAACCACAGGTACTTGACACATACATCTAGATCTATTACCCCCCCCCCCCCCAAAAAAAAATAAAATAAAAAAAATTGTTATGCACATTATCGTGATGTCTAAACCCGGATTGAAAACTGTAGAGAAGCTAATTATCGTTCAAGTATGTTTCAAGTTGATCAAAAATAACCTTTTCAAATACCTTAGATAAAACGGTAAGAATGGATACTGTCCTGTAATATCTGAATCTGATTTATCACTATTCTGATACAAAGGAACAGCACGCGCTTGTTTCAAATCATCTGGAACAGCCCCTTGAACTATTGATAAATTTATAACATGAATGAGAGGAAAAGCTATAATATGATGATTCTTATACAGTGAAACCTCTCTTTTACGACCACTAGATTGTGTCAAATATTAGGTGTTTACGAAAGGTGACTGCCTAAAGCAAAGTTACAGTAAAACAGAAAGCTCCTGTAGGAGCTTTCTGTTTTACTGTCACTTTGCTTTAAGCTGTCACCTGTGGTTTATACAATAGATAAGCCTTCGTTTTAAAGGTCGTAATAGAGAGGTTTTACTGTATGAATTTTATTTGGTTTCTCGATTAACATTAACCGTGTGCTTACAAATCTGTACTTGACTACTACTTGTAATCACCTTATCCATATCACCAAATGTAATTACATGTAGTATCTTAGCTGCCTAAAACTCGAATTAAAGTCCTTTAATTTGTAAATGTCTAGTCCTTTATTTGAAAAAGTTCGCAGATAACAACTGTAAAACAAACGGTACTAGAGAAAATGTGAAGGGAATTCCAAGCTACAATTGAACCAATTACGCCATAGCTTTGCCTTTTACGCCTTTAATTTAGTCATCCACTAAAGTAAAATAGTTCCAATTAATACAGTCATTAAAATGCACTATAAGAACTATTCCCTATTTCCTAGCAGATGGTTGCCTTCAAAACTAGAAGCAGGCCATGGGGGTGATTCAAATTTCGGTTACAATGGAAAAGAGTATACAGAGTTCTTACCGCATACACTTTAACTTGTCTGGTAATAATTTTCATGGTACAGATTTTCCAGTTGTTGTCCGGTGTACTTCCACTCAGTGTGTCCATGACGAACGTGCACTGGAAACCATGGTAACATAACTTCACAGTCAGAGAACCCATCCCTTTCCCGTACATGTTATAGAAAAACCTGCGGATAGAATACACAAATACAGAAGGGTATGCATGCTTCTTCATCGTTTAATTATTTTAATGCCAAACTAATAGTTTTCTTTACTCTTTCAACGCAATATTTTCAGCGTCAATATTGTTGTCTGCAATATCAGTAATGTTAAAAATTTCGACATGAGTGTCAAACAGGTTGATTTCTGATCAGACGCCGCGTAACACAGCATATGATTTAGATCCAAACTACTGTCTGCCAAGTCGACATTTGGGAACATGAACTCACGTATAAGACTTGGTAACCAATCAGAAGTGAAGAATCTACTTTGCATATATACGTTTGCTTGGAACTAATAAGGTATCCCAGACTTAATATAAATTTATGATTGAGCAGATCCCGTTTGCAATATTTGTGATCTACACTAATGCCTATATAGAAAATGAACAAATCGTTTGGACCAAGTCACCAAGATTTGCATGATATCTCACCTATGTCCATGTCGTTAAAACAGTTACATGTTCACACTTAGCATGTTAATCCATTAGTTTAATCACACTGCTTCGCCATTTATTTGTACAACATGTAGTAAACAAAAAACAATATAAGAGCAAAAGGGTTTGACCACAAGTTCATAGCATAGAGAGATTTTATCGCAGCCTTTGAGGTCAAGTGAATGCTAAGCGCGAAATGAGTAGATCTATACAGGAACAAAATTGTTCAAAATTAAACCAGTTCACTAGCATAATGTTTATGTTGTTATATGTATCAATAAACAATTTCATGTCGATTTAATAATGATTAATTATACCGAAAATCTATAAATTAAATCTACATGAAGGAATGAAGACGTTGGATATTGGACGCATAGAACGCATTTTAATGACGTAACAAGTAAACGACGTCGTGGCCTACCTCAGTTGCATAGTTATTCAACTAGTTATATATGACAAATCAACAACGAGTGTTATTTAACGCTCACGTCGTCTGTTGTGTTATAAAAACAGATAAGTCTATCTAGTATTAAGCGACAAAAACGAGGTTATTTGAGAGGTTTAGATAGTAGAAATCCTCTAATGTATTAATTTAATAAATCCTATCATATTTACTGCTTAAAACCAGATAGAATGTATAAAAACTAGTGTTACTGTTTACATGTTAACAAAGGGAAGTAAAAATTGTTGTGATTTATCAGCTACCAAAAATATAGAATAGAAAACAATATGTTGGATGAGTCTAAGGTATGTTAATCCATAACCTATTATATACGCTTTTTATAACTTGAGTAACAAACCCATGTTTACATTCACTTTATTGCATTAATTCTTAGAATACTATCCTACTGTAGCGTAAACATGTGTTAAGCGACCTTTAAATGAAGATAACTGAATATATTTAAAGACCGCTTAATACATGGCAAAGTTCACACAGAAAGCTCATATAGGAGCCTTTTTGCATATATTTCGACCTGCATTAGGCTGCCACCTGTCATGAATTCTGCAGATATAATAATTTTAGTGGTTGCTTAACACAGGTTTAACTGTATTCTGCATACTGTACCAAACTGCATACAGAGGGAAGTAACTGTCAACACTAAATACCAATGGAGTTTATCGATGATGGATACATGCGCAAATAACTGTTGTAACACAATCTCGCTCAGTGGAAAAGAATAAAGTCACACATACTGTACAAATGGACGCAATAGTATAAGACTGAGATTGATTTTATTTAAAAGAATATCTATAAAAGGACAACTGTCTACACATGGACACATTTGGATTTATTGTAGCTGCATACATTTGAACAAATTTTATTCTTTTTCAACAAACGCATTCAAATGGACCGAACTTCAGATAAAAAACTTACAAGAGACACATGTCTTGTTTTGGTTTGACTTCAATTTTCGGTGACTGCAGGGTAGCTTTATAGCCTTGTACCTTCCTGGACGCTTCAAGATACGCATAATGCCCTGAAATATAATAGACTGATTAAATATGAGAACCATGCTACAGTACTGCCTTCTTACAAGGATTCCCTCCTTACAACAATGATTACATATGAGCATCATGCTACCGTACTCCCCCCTACAACCATTCCCTCCTTACAACAATTTTTACCGCTGTTGTCCCAAAACCAATATTACGTCTATAACGCTTTCACTGCTTCAATATCGTTTGCATAAAATTGTAATTTGTTGTTTTTCTCAAAGTTACGTATTTGAACGTTTGACAGAAGAAACATAAAGTCGAGTGACAAACAGATTGAACCAAGATTAGACATCGCGTTACGCAGCACTTGATCGAGGTTCAAAATGTTTAAAAATATAAGCCAAATCATTCTCATTACTCTACATGTATTATTTTCCCTCCATATAACAACCCCCTCTGAACAACACTCACACACGTTTTGTCTTCCATTAGGTGTTGTTGTAGAGAGGGAACACTGTATTTGGGTTTGAAAAAGCGACTGGTTTTATTTAACCTGTAAAGCATGGATATAGCCATGTACTCTCCATAAGTACTTGCTGGAAGATTGTATTACATACATGTAAATCTTACAGGGATTAAGTGTAACTAGGGATTATGCGTAAATAAATACGAAAGACTCAAGCAGGAAACGCAACACAAACAATACACCCACCTCTCAAGCAGAACACACACACAGTCATACCATAAAAACACACACACACATACACGCACAATACCACTCCTTCATCTACACACTAAATAGAAAACAACACGCAAGACAAACATAAAGCAAAGTGAACATAGGAGCCCGCCTTGGTACGGTCAGCAGCAATCAATAACTAATTATAAATCAATTATTAACAACCACTGGGGGTTATACCTGGGTTTAGGGGCGCCCAACCTCACTCTTATCTCCTATATTCACCTATAAAGACGAACAGTGTACATAAAATATAAACCCTGTTCCACAACCCCACAATCAAAAAGACCGCCAGCACAGTAAGTAAATACATGTAAAACATCTAACAAAAATTCTATGACACGATCATTAGTAACACGGGAAATAATTAAACATTCAAGCCCGTGTTAAAAATAACCCACTATGGCAACTGTCAAATTGTACTCAAGCGACTAGTCTGTAGTTACGAGTAACTGTAAGACATGGAAGGGTTCAGGGTACGACAGAGAGGGAGAGAAAAAACAAAGCACGAAAATCCGACATAACTCTCCCGGTTAAGGACGGCTTTAGAGATACATCATCAAGTACTGTAGTGCTAAGCCCTGTCTGTCGTCGCACAACCAAAGAGGAAAGCATAGTTATCAATTGTAGATTGATCGATAACCAAACGTGAAGTGCGCAGCAATATAGTTCGATCATAATCTTTTTTGAGGAAAAATCTAATACGTTTCACAAATAGGTTTTGAAAATGTATATGTCCAAGATTCTTACGAAGTCTGTAAATCACATCACCATAAAACTCCGGATGCGAAATACCTTGCCGCAGAAAATACTTTAAGTTACATTTATACTTGTTAATGAGAGGAAGATTTCTATAAAATAATTTAGAAAATGTTTTACGAAGTTTATGAAATCTGTACCCCTGTTTAAGAAGCTTTTCAGTAATAGTTTTATTACGAATGTGGAAGTCCTCAACAGAGATATTTGAGATGCATATTGTATATATAGTTACCCTTGAAGAGCACAGTCTCTAGTAATTCTATAAAGAATGGCATGTGTTTGATTTTAGTTGTATGTTTGTTATTGTAACCATTATGAGACTTAAACAAACAAATATATAATATATAGGTTCTTGGCTACTGCTTTCGTGGCTACTGAAAGTAATTAAATCCTTAAAGACACTGACAGCCATATGTGTTTCCAAATTGATGTCAATACACATATATGAACACGTTAACATTAGTTAAGAAAATGATTTACTTGAAAAAGGAAATTTCATTAAATAATAAAAAATTGTCTCGGTTGGAACTCGAATCCTAAGGAAAGTCAGTAATACGACCACTGGTCATACTCGTAGTCAACTACAGTGGAGAAAACGTTATTCTTTCCAATTTAAACGCAAACGAAACGCAAACACAAAAAAGCACTAAAACGTAGAAATGTACAAATTTTGGACAATTCTGATAAATCATGTTCATCTTGGTAGCAAACAGTTTGGAGCCTGATCAGACGCCGGGTTACCCGGCGTCTGATCTGGCTCCAAACTGTTTGCATCTGAAATAATAGCTTTAGCGTAAATGCGTTTATTGGTAAAGATTCTGAAATAATAGCTTTAGCGTAAATGCGTTTATTGGTAAAGATTAAGAATAACGTTTTCTACTGTACATTATCTCGGAAAGTGTTTCCATTGCTAGCTATTATCGCCCTATTAACTCTTTGCATGCTGGCTAATATTTTCGTTTGAAACAACTGTCGTCTGCAACTTTTCAAAAAAAAAAAGAATGTTCTAAATTTATTTTCATAGCAGGGTCAGAGTGTCAAACATTTTGGTTCCGGATGGGACGTCGCGTTACGCGGCGTCTCATCTGAATCCAAATTGTTTTAAAAGATAATCACAGTGGCACACATGTCCGCCGCTAGCTAGCAAGCAAACTAAACTATAATAGTAATTTTGTTATAGTTTAGTTATATACCATTGTTCAGGTACTGTACGTTTAGACTGTAGGAGAAGGAGCAGGTCTAGTGTTTTCATACAGTGGAGAATGTGTTATTCTTTCCCAATAAACGCGTTTACGCTAAACTATTATTTGCAGTGCAAACAGTTTGGAGCCAGATCAGACGCCGGGTAACCCGGCGTCTGATCAGGCTCCAAACTGTTTGCCACCAAGATAAACATGAATTATCAGAATTGTCGAAAAGTTGTTCTTTTCTACGTTTTAGTGCTTTGCGTTTGCGTACGTTTACGTTTAAACGGGAAAGAATAAACCTATGTGAATAAAATATGCTTAAACTGAATACATTTGAGGTAGTAGAATTTCTATACAGACAAATATATTTTTGTAGTTTGCTGTATTACTTTTATGTTGGTGTAAAAATAGTCATACTTATGTTGAACTATAATTATATGATTGGATTTATGTTTAGTTTCTTTCATAGGAGAACGCACATAGTGGTTGCCAATATGAGAACACAAACCTGTTGAAAACTGAAACGTATGGTCTGTATGTGGGCCCGTGTCTTCCGACTGGGTCTGGCCTGAATTTATCTCGAAACCGGTACTTGTCCAAGGTCTATCTGATCGGTCTATCCATGATGATTCGAAGTTCATCGTAAATAATGAAGGGACTATTAAAACACGATATAATACTGTAATTAAAACATGGCAAATATCACTGATCACATAAATAAAATACTGACCAGATGCAGACAGTTTCAAAGAATGATTGATTCACAGGGTTAGGGTACGTCAAACATTGGGATGAATGACAACTCAGTGAAAAAAGACAGTGCTCGTTAAAGGTAAATGATCGCTTAATGCAAGGAAAATATAATAAAGAAGGCTCCTATTTGAGCCTTTTGCATTAATTTTGTCATGCATTAAGCTTCTATCAGCAAAGCACAATACAAACGCACCATTGTTTAGTGTTCGTTTAATACAGGTTTGACTTTATACATTTTCGAGTGGACAGGTGTGCTTAATTCTTTATACAAATCTTCTCCATTACCTGAGGAAAAACATGCCGGAATCGAACCTGTCCATTGTCCATTATCTTTGCACTTTGCAAAGTTTGGTCCGAAGAGAAACTTGCCAGACGGGCAAGAATATGTTACAGCAGAACCGATAGCATAAGTGGCCCTTGGTGTCGGCTTCACAGTGACACCGATCACAGTCGGCTTGTTACAGGAACTGATCTTATCTGCAAAGCAAGTTATGATTTTTATTATATACCTATCGATTATTTGTAGATATTTCTTAGTTAGATAAATTCCATATGCGTCACAGTTGATATCATCACTAGTGAGGATATCTCTTTTGCAGTGACGATATAACTTTTCTAATGTCCCGCGTAAACAATAAATCAGGTGTGCTTTTTCTGTAACAACGTAATTAAAATGTATATAATAAATGTAATCAATAGAATAATCAATTCCTTTGGATGGAATTGGTTGCCACCTGGTTATAAAACTCGCCCTGCGGACTCGGGTTTAACCAGAGAACAACATATTCTTATGATATATTTTTATATCAACCCAAATAATTGATTATCCTCTATATATCGTTACATGTACGTACTGTATGAGAAAGTGTTAACTCTTTCAAAATAAACGCGTTCATAGACTGCTAAAATAAGTATTAATTAGAATCCAATCTGAATGCCAGCCAGATTGCAATAAAATGTGAACATTTTCAAAATTTGGCAATTATGTGCATTTTGTTGCAAAGCGTTTGCGTTTAGTTTAATTTAAACGGGATATAGTAACATATCATTCACTTTTCAACCTCGCTCGAGCGAGTAAAAAGTAAAGATAAATAGGGAACTTGTTTGAATGTGACTGTTTAATGCAGCACAAGGGTAATGCAGAAAGTTCCCGAAGAAGACCGCCATTTATATGATATACTATGTTTATACTTTGCGTTTAGCCTAAGACAGATTTTACAACATCCTGTCGTTTTAATCCAAATTATATCCAGTTGATTCTTCCATGCTTATATATTGGATTAGTTCATTTTTTATCAAAGGGATGCCTGGTCAAAATTTTCATTTTGTTTTATATTGAAATTACTACCAGCAAACAGTGTAGACTCTAATCTGATCAGAGTCTACACGGTTTGCTTATGCCCCATATATGGTACCGTGGGCACAAATGGGTTAAATTATTTCCTCATTCATTTGTGCAAAAGTTCTTATTATCGCACGTTTCAAGCCTGCTTATCTGATTGGTTCTTGTATCAAATACTTCGATTACAAAGCTCCTTACATCAAACCTCTCTAACGGTTTCAAACCTTTGAAACATCTGTAGTCAGAGTCGAGGTCAAGACTTTGACTCAGTTCTCATCCCTTTCAGAAAATACCAGTGAATATCGGATTTTATCAATAATAATTGATACAGTGAAGAATCTGTTATTCTTTCCCGTTTAAACGCAAATCAATGAAAATTATTTAAAGATATTTAAAATCTAGCGAATAAATAATACATTTGCAAATTAACATTATAGTTTTAAAACTAGTAGACTCTTCTTTCACTTTCTGTTGTGTATAATTAATTTCCAGACCAAGAATGTCACATAGTCACTTGTATCAGACCTTCAAATAATCGTCAATATATTCGAGCAAATCTAAGTGTGTGTATGCGTTTGGCGTTTCATTTAGTGTAAACGAGGCTGTTTACAAGGTCTACCTCTTTATTATGACAACTGAAACAGGGCTAATTGATTACATATCATAGAGGTACATGTACCGGTTTCGGTGCACTTAACGTTGAAACTGATCATGGTGATGACAAATCATAAAATTCTATGGAATTCTTTTTTCCTACCTTTGTAATAAATTTTCTAGGTTTATTACTTGTAAAAATATTTCCAAAATATTCTATATTTAGCGCAATCGCCACCATTTTAATGACGTAATGATACTGTTTTGTTGGCCCTATTTCAGTGAGGGCTTGTTTTATCGAAGTTCAGGCTGTATCAAAAGTATGTGACCAATAAAAATATGGTAAGAATCTCTCCTGTAAGGTTTCCGACCTATATAAATAGTAAAGATAAGGATATTCTCCCTTTTGAATATATAATTGGTTCCTCGCCTGTACTGCCTCTCTCCAATTTGAATAAGAAAAACAACAGTAGTAAATTGTCAGTCATTCCTTTATGAATTATATTGGTCTTTGTTCCAATTCAGTTCGGCAAGGAGTGATCACATAATTGTGACAAGTATACCCTGTAGGCTATTTTCGTCATTTTTATTTCTTCAAAAGATTCGTTTAAATAATGTAAATCAAATCACAATATCAAGCCATTCAAAATATAATTTACCGAAAAGCAGATTCCGGTATATAACGAGAGCATACCTTTGTAAGTGTTCTGTACATGAACAAAATGGACGGGACCACTTATGTCATTTGATTTTGGTGTAGCAGATAACAAAAAATGCACACCACTACAAAATTATGAAAATCAATTGTAAAATGTATTATTTTGGAACATGGATTTTTGGAGTGAAAACGGACATAAGGAAATTGGTTCAAATTGCTATGCTTTATTTTTTTTAGTAAATAAATTGATCAATTGCATCGAATTTGGATTTTATTCGGACAAAGATGACAGGAAAAGTTTACTTTGCTGATTGCAAAAAGTGATGACGCAGCTGAGCTCTTCAAAAAGAAGATAGCGTTGTCGCGGTAAAGTGCACCGAAATAGGTACCTCACTGATACAGGTACACTGACGAGATAAAAACATGAACGTAAAACAGAAAGCTCTTAAACACATGCTAAATACATAATTTAGGGGTCGTAATAGAAAGGTTTTTTTGTACTTACATATCCCACACTTATAAAGCCACTGAGTTCGAATCTTGTCAAGTTCACTTAGATGGTCCCTTTGACCAAGCTTCAATTTGTTAAATTCACTTTTTGCTTTTGGGACAATCGTATCCTGTCCTTCTATCTTACTAAACTCGTCGTATTTATAATGCATGATGGACTCGTAGTCGTATCGAATACTCCTCTCCATCTTCTTGTTGTCCTCTCGCATGTCGAACTGACTTTTCTGGTCTGGAACATCAATAAGAATAAAAAACATGTTTTCTCTATTTCTTTAAGGTTGGGTGGACAATACAATTAGGACACAAGTAATAAGTCTCAAAGAAAGAATATGTGCTTACACTTTAGTGGTACATGTATGCGAAAGGCACCAGTTGAACCCCGCAATTACCAGTCCCAGAATGAGCTTTCTAATTTATTTCTATCTCATTTTCAGCTGTCATCTCATTTTAAAACCATCGATTAATTTCAAGTGGTCGTAAGAGAGTTATTATGCTATCCTGTTCATTGCATCTTCTTTCGTTCGTTCCCTCATAGAAGCCCCGTTAAGTGTATTAACTGTGTTCCTCCACCGAAGAAAACTGTTCCAATTTATACAGCCATATATATATACAAGAAAATTTTCTTTATCATACAGATGCATGTAAAGCTTTAATTTCAATCAGCTATAAGTGCTAACCTATCCTACAAATAACAGAGGTTATTGGGTAAAGGGTAAAATACCAACACGCTTTGATAAATTTATATCTTTTACCATTCTCCCGCTGAATAATTAAATAGTAAACTCCGTTCACTATGGATATTAAGCATCTCAATTATTACTTTGGCCAATAAAATAAGAAACTATTTCCCAAGGAAAAGATCAAACTCATGTCGGACAGATCAGAAAATGGCGTGTATAAAAATCTCTTCCGGAGCTGTCTGGTCTGAATCTTCATGGTTTTCAAATAAAGTCAACAAACGGCAAAAGCAGGAGAATGGATAAAGTCTGATACGTGTTTATGGAGGGAAAACGTAATACCTGCCAGTGTAGATGATATGGCATGTGCTTTATGTTTAGTTCACTAGGTATGGTAATAAACATTCTAAACATAACCAATTCACTGTCATGACATCATCTGCTTTTATTTCACAAATTTAGTTTTAATTAAATTGACTGATGTAATACCGTGATGAGTGTCAAACAAGTTGGAACCTGTTCAGGCACCGCAATAATTATGGATTAAAAGATAATTTAAGTTTTCATATATTAAACTGTAGCCATGCTTACTGTCTATGATGTTTTCATAGATAACAGTCACATACACGTCTCTGTCGGAGCGGCTCTGCTCGTGCCAGAAGCCAAGTGCGTGTAGTAGCTCGTGCATGATGATACCAACAGACATGCACGTCTCATCAATGTTCATAAGCTGCTCTCCTCCTCGCTTCCCCACAGAGCTGTAGCACCTACAAAACACAAATGAGCCTTGTCATGATAAAACCTCTTATTGCACTACAAATAGTGTAGATCAATGTCTTAAACACTCATCTACAGCATTGTATTTAGCAGTGTTATATACGGTATTTGGCAGTGCATATCACACTCAGATACAGAGCCGGGGATGACAATGGTGTTTGGTATGTATAATGTTGCAAGGCAAGAAGGCATCTTGTCTCATGGCACTGCTCAACTACATTTAAGGACCCTTTCACTGTACACATTTTTATTCATTTTTTTAAAACCCCATTTGTTATTGGAAAACCTGAATCAAATGGTTGTTTTGGGTCCCATTTGAACTACACAGGTCGTAAAATTGTAACGTTGTCTCTAAAATCCATTTAAACCCATCTGTTTAAACAAATATTAGTAGCTTTGATTATAGATCAGATATCTTAAAAAAGTCTGATTAGATCTACAAAATGGACACTTTAATCTTAACAGTATGGTCTGCTTAAAAACTGTATGTTAACCAATTTACTACCTTTCATGTTCTTTTACGAGTATTATTCCGTTTAAAAACGGTCTGGACCCTGCTTGTATACAAAGTCCGTCGGCACTCATATTTACGCTTTAGTAAAACTGTCTGTAACCTAAATTTGAGAAATAATGGAAGACGACAAATATCACACGATATGCTAGTAGTGACAATAGGTTGTACTCAAAACACGAACAGATCAGGTCCAAAAGATATAATGTGCTAGAGCCGAGTCTGAAGTCGTTCTTAATCAGTTGATAAGCCAGATGTGAGCATTAGTTCAAATCTGACCAATCAAATGCGTGATATTGATCTCAGACCACTTGATAACATTGGACTAAGCTTTAGGATCGAAATAACGGTTGCTTTGCTAGTTTTCTTCAGTTAAATGTAGTTTCACGCAACATTAAATGACATAGAAAAATTTTGCTTTACTATCATCCTCGACTAAAGACTAAGGGAAAATAATTCGTTTCACTTTAAGCTTGCGATGAGCTCCTAATTGTCTTTAACACGAACATTTTATGAAGGACAGGGTTAAACCATTCACTGTCAATGACGCAAAGAAGTGACTTTGAAATCATTTTGAACCTAACGAGGCGTCTGATCAGGATCCAAACTGTTTGCTACTCGTTTCGAAATTTCGTCAGTTTTTCTGCCAATGACAATATGGCTATGAATAGTCTTAAAACCTCGCGATAAACATGACGTTGAAATGGTTAAACACATGTACAGTGCTGCCCCCCTACAACGGCCCTCCCGACATCCCAACAAAGATTCCCTCCTTACAACAACCCTTGTCGCTTTTCCCCAAACAAGTCAGGTATGTGTAACGCCTTTACTGCTGCAATATCGCCTGCTTAAAATCGTCGTCTGCATTTTTTCTAAAAGTTACATATAAGTGGATATTTTTACATAAGAAATATAATGACGAATGGAAAACATCTTCAATCCAGATCAGACGCCGTGTAACGCGGTGTCTGATCTGGATTCAAACTGTTTGAAAATGCAAGCAAAGTCTTAATTTTCCCTCACTTTAGCGACTCCCTCCGAACATCACACACAGTGTTTGTCTCCCTATGGGTGTCGTTGTAGAGAGGGAGCGCAGTATTTTTCTAAAATGTCTACACAAATGTGTCTATAAGTACTCGTTATTTTTGAAGCTTGTTATATTGATGTAATCGTGGTCATCTCGGCGCTTCTCGCTAAACTGTAGGCAGTCTGGTATCTCATTTTCAATCTTCCTCATAGCATTTTTTACATTATTCCAGACTGGGTGGTTGGAATCTGAAAAAGACATGTTAATTCTTGATAAATTATCTTCTTCTACCGTAACTGCATTTAAACTTGAAATAATGCAGCATTTTCAAAATAAATATTCATTAAACACGCAACAAAACGTACTAAAATGTGCTTAACTCTATAATTCCTAGCGACGAGTAATTCGTCGTTCCGTCAAAATACAGCGCTCCCTCTGTACAAGACACCCAACGGGAGACAGCAATTGTGTGTGTTGTCCGTAGGGAGTCGTTATAGGGAGGGACGTTTGCAACAGCTTGAATCCAAATCAGATCTGATCTGGATTCAAGCTGTTTGTCACTCGTTATTACGTTTTTTTCTCTGTCAAAATGTCCATTATGTAACTTTGAGAAACAGCAGACGACAATTGTAAGCAAACGACATTGCATTGGTGATAGGTTGGACATACTTTTCTTATATAGGGAATTGCGACAAGGGTCGTTGTAAATAGGGAGTCGTTGTTGAGAGGGAGCTCTGTAGATAAAATTAACTAGACTTTATTAGACAGTTGAACCATTCATTTGAAGTTTTAAATACAGTTTGACCATGATCTTGCCGCTATATCATCTGCTTTTAAAGTTGTCGTCTGCAACAAGTTGTTAAATAAGAATGCATACAATTAAGGACACCTAAAATCGAGAGACAGTAAGGATTGATCTGGATCCAAATTTTTGGCAAAATTAAGTCATCTAGAGGTAAAGGGTTAACCCATTTGCGCCCATTGGTTTCTTCCATGCTTACAATATTGGATTAGTCCATTTTTATATAAGGGGTGCTTGGTGTAATGTTTTCATTTTTGTTTTGTTTTATATTGAAATTCCTATCCGCAAACAGTGTAGACTCTGATCAGACGCCGCATCATGCGGCGTCTGATCAGAGTCTTCACTGAATGCATAAGTCCCATTTATAGGACGCTAGGCACTAATGGGTTAACCCTTAGCCCGCCAAATAAATTGTTGTCTGCTATATTTCTCGTCTGCTTCAAGTTTCAAAGTGCTTCAAAGTTGCTCAAAATTGCTGAAAATGTTGTCCGAGTGTCAAACAGCTTGGATCCGGATGAGACGCCGAGTTACTCGGCGTCTCATCCGGATCCAAGCTGTTTGCATATGGAGCTATAGTCGTGAGTGGCAGGCTAAGGGTTAATAAAAGTTTTGAATTCAATGACAAAGTGCGTCATTCACACTACCTCTTGTTGAATAGTCTAGACTATAAGGTATTCTCCTGGTAAACCACGTATCTGTGTCTCCCGGATCGGAACGGAAAGTGTCCTTCTGGGAATGCAAAAACATTAACACATTAAAGCCCTTCGCATATGAGAGATTTCTTGCGGGCGATCGAGCGGAAATGCGACTCGACGACATTTTTCGCACGTGCACATACAATACAGTTTACATAAATAAAAGGTTTATTGCTTGACTGCTCAGTCGGTAGAGTGATTCATTAGCGATCCAAAGGTCCTAGGTCCGAGTCCCATTATATTCAAATGCACTTTTATAAATGAAGTGTCCGACTTTATTGACATATTAGTCCATTACAGTGATCCAGGGTCAGATCATGTTTAGTCTAGGTTTGTTATAACTAGTGTCGCTATATACGACCCAATTATATATGTCCAATTACATGTATTTTTAGGTTTAATGACTAAGAAGTCAATAAAATCAGTATATAAGATTTGATCGAAATATAAAGCCACACATTGAAGCGTATCAATAGTCCAACCTTTTCAAGATCAGTATTGCTCAGTTTAATGTTCAAACAATATAACTAACTTTGTATGCAAGTCTATGAATAATTTAATATAATGCAATTTAATTAAAAAAATCATTTAAAGGGAGGAAATATATGTAGCATCTAAACTTAAAATTTCCCACATTTTTATAGAAAATCTGGAATAACTACAAATTCTTTCTGTTATATATTTTTTTCTTTTTCTTACCAACCTTTTCACCAATGATGTTTTTTAACAAAAAGAAAAAATAAGTACATTGGATGAGTCAGTGTTTTGTTTTTCAATTTTTTTTATGAAACATTTTGCTTTCAACTTTAAATAGTTGATATCATATTTCTGAACACATTGATTTAAAATGTATTTGCTTTTCTTGTAATGGATGTTGTGAACAACTTATTGCACGAGACTAACAGTCTTTAGTTTTATCTATTTTTGAGAAATATATTCTCATAAAAATTCCAGATTTTTGTCTAAAAAAGTGATCTTTAAGACACACCAAACAATGAGGTTTGCCTATGGTTGCACACATTGTTTCTTAGCTAGTATTTTTCTTCAAGAAAAGTTTCATAACACTTTCATGAAAACAAAGCTAATCCGCGAGCCTCCTTAAGTAATTGCTATAAAGTTCATTTAAAGTCACGGTCACAACCAAGAACCTTAGAAAATGAAGATCATGATCACAATCGCGGTTGTGCGATCACCCTGCGGGAAAGCCATGACAAAGCACAGTAATTTATTACGTAGTATACTCACATGCAGTCGAACTTTGATATCTCGAACTCGGTTAAGACGAACATACCACTTTTTCAAAGTTAAAACGTGACTTAGCCACGTTTTTACTTTGAATTACGGGTATGTTCGGGTAAACCGAGCATGAAATAATGCAAATCATGTGTCGAAATATCGGATAGTTCGAGGTAAGCGTGTCACAAAGTTCTAATGTGAGCTTTTAGGATCGCCCTGTTCACGGGGGGCCAACTAGGTATTACGATGAAATGTTACTCTACGACAACCTATATGGGTATTATAACAAATTTGTATTGCTACGAAGGCAACTTTGTTTTCGTTGACAAACATTTCTCACTGTATATACTGACTTCGTAGCAATATAAATCTGTTATAATACCTATATAGGTTGTCGTAGAGTAACATTTCATCGTAATACCTAGTTGGCCTCCGTGCTGTTATCGGCATCGTCCGTTGTCGTCGTTAGTCGTCGTCCGTCGTTTTGATTTTCATACTCGATATATATACCCATACGTCTTTGAAGGTACCAAGGGTCAGTTATTGAGGGTAGTTATTGAGAAATGTTGGCTTATCAAGCGATATTCTGCCGCACTGTAAGCGTCCACGTGTAGTCAGTGCGGTAGACAACTAAACCAAATAATAGTTAGTATATCTATTAGTGTAAATACATGTAAAGAAGAATCAAGCTAAAGTAGGTTTGATTTAAATGGTTGGCTAGTAGGCTCTGTCTTTACGTCATTTATACCTCGTTACAAAAGGCATTTGAAGCCTCATTTTATCAATTCTCTCATATAGTGTTGATAGTTTTACGACAGGTGAAATGCTTAACATGGGTTAGGAGTAAATCAGTATCGACCTCAGTAAGAGTTCTACTTTATTTGTCATGTAGAACAAGTGAATAATTCTTTCACGTTTAAAAGAAACTAAACGCAACATACAACGCAAAATATCAAAATGACAACGTTTTGACACATTTAATGGAGAACTTTATTAATAAAGCAGAGACTGAACTTACGCCGGCTGTTGCCATTCCTTTAAAGGTCCTAACATAAGCGCGAATACTTAACAAAAAATCGAAAAACGACCCCGGGTGTTGCTACTCGATGGGGGTCAAAATACCAATACAGTGGAGAAACTGTTATTTTTTCTAGTTTATTCATACGCGTGCGCAAACGGTACGCAAACTTAACGATATAACGCGGTTGGTGGGAAAGAATAACGTTTTCTCCACTGTAGGAGTCAGTTTTCGTCTTTTTCAATGTGAAATGCACTGTTGTTTACTCTTTAACTTTTCTTCAAAATAAACAAAACTCGTTGCCATGGTGAACTGTTTCAATAAATAAAATAAGCATGTATAGAACAAATAAAACGCCTGGAAAATAAAAAATCTGATGTGTGCAACTGCGTGGATCGCTTCCACAGAAGAGCACCGAAAAGTCATTGGGGTTCTGCTGTGCATGCCATCAGCACACAACACGTTCCTTCTATATACCAATTTTAATGTCTTTATCACTACTATACCGGCACACAGGCATTTAACATAATTGCACTATCACTATCCGTGAACACCTTTGTACAGAGGCCACAAAAAGCCAGAAATAAAGACAGGCGGCTACCAGCAAAAGAAAAACAACAACAAACAAACAAAAAACCAACACATCAACAAAAACAAAAAACCCAACAACATCCAGTCTGGATCTCATTATAAACAAAGAACAAAACAAACAAAACACACTTTAAAACACATCTCGTCGCCTTATCTCCGTGATAAGCAGCAAACTATCCCCAAGGACCCTATGTCCATTCACCGAACAGCCGCCACACAGGCATGACTGTATTCACTGGAGAAAACGTTATTGTTTCCCGTTTAAGCGCAAACGAAACGCAAACGCAAAGCACTAAACGTAGAAAAATACACTTTTTGGACAATTCTGATAATTCATGTTTATCTTGGTAGTAAACAGTTTGGAGCCTGATCAGACGCTGGGTTTCCCGGCGTCTGATCTGGCTCCGAACTGTCTGCATCGGAAATAATAGTTTAAGCGTAAATGCGTTTATTAGTAAAGGATAACATTTTCTTTACTGCACCATCTATGCAATTACAGTACAGCGAAACCTATCAAACCGGACAACAAGTCTATCCGAAATATATAGAGACAAGTGGTAGACAAATGCAGGAAAAAAGCAACACGGACACCTTTTGAAGTTTTCCGTATTGTTTCTCTTGAGCATTAACCCATTACCCAATAGCCTGTTTCTAGTAAAGAAGATAGATGACCACTTAAAGCAGGTTGAAAGTAAAGCAGAATGCGCCATATGGCGCATTCTGCTTTACTTTCAGCCTGCTTTAAGCCATTACCTGCTAGAATAAGGAAAATATTAAATATGACACATATTCATTGCGGTATATATTGGAACTATTTTCTTCAGCGGATGAATCAAATGAATGTGCTAAAAGTCGCTTCTATAAGGGAAAGGGTTAAGCGACCACATGTGATTAAAGTCCTATTACAAGAGTAGTTCAGCTTCCAGTCTAAAGAGTCCCAAATCGTATAAACTTTGACAACTCTGTCTCTCCGCAAAAAAGCCACAGCTAGCACCGGTGCCAGGTAGCAGTCCCGAAACGGGACAAAAGCAGAGCAGACAGCTTGCATTACAATACAATACATGTACAAAACAATACAATACAATACAATACAATACATGTTTTACTTTCAGTCGATTTTTTTTGGTGACAACCTGACAGGATATAGGAATAAGTATCTTATGGCCATTCATGGGAACAGGTTAGATTCTTGTTAACCCTTTAAAATCCTAGTCACGCATATATACGCCATTTGCAAACAGTGTCCCTGCATAATGTGTACTTGTTCTATGCAAAAGTGAATAGTTTGATAAGAGAAAAGGGTCTGCACTGTGTGTAAAATTGCAATATACCGACAACAATTTTCTAAATAGGTAGAACGGACTAAATTTAATTTAAACTGTTAACTTGAATTGTTCAAATGAAGTTTCTTTGAGGAAAAAGGTTACAGGATGTTTATAACGCAGAGGAAAGGGCGAGATAATAAATATTGGTATAAAAGGGTTAGAATAGTTATTTTTCTTTTGAACGATTTTTTAACCCATACCTGTTTCTAGTTTTCAAGAAATGTCCCCATTTATAGCAGGTTGAAAGTAAAACAGAATGCGCCTTAAAGCACATTTTACTTACTTTGAGCCTTCTAACATCTTCTAGACAAAAATTCGTATGAGACATATTTATAACAGTATAAATTGGAACTATTTTCCTCAAAGGAGGAACAAATTAGATACTTCAAATGAGTAACTATGGAGTTAAGGGTTAAACAATGTAGTGACTACGTTATTTTGCATTCTTTACATGTTTAGATGCACCTACCTGAGGTACTACTATGTCCTTCTCAATGATTTTACCATCTGAAAAATAAAAAATTGTCATATACAGTGTTGACATGTTCATCACTGAAACTTTTAACGGTAATTTCCAAATTCCAATTACAGTGGAGAATCTGTTATTCTTTCCCAATAAACGCGTTTACGCTAAAACTAATATTTGCAGTGCAAACAATTTGGAGCCAGATCAGACGCCGGGTAACCCGGCGTCTGATCAGGCTCCAATCTGTTTGCCACCAATATAAACAAGAATTATCAGAATTGTCCAAAAGTTGTTCTTTTCTACGTTTTAGTGCTTTGCGTTTGCGTACATGTACGTTTGCGTTTAAACGGGAAAGAATAACAGATTCTCCACTGTAAGTGGGGTTCATTTGTTATTATTAAGGGCTGATTCTAACGATATGTGACAAAATGGCAAACAGTACAGACCAACACTGTCTACACTGTTTGCTTTGGACATAAAATATGTTCTCTTCACAGGTATACTGTCAGTTAATGAAGAGTATACATTTAGTTAATGAGTTAATTATTGTCGCAGTTTATATTATTTCACTGACTACCAATGCAGATTTAACATTAGCAGCCCGTTTGGACCCTGATCAGATGAAATTGGTGATTAAGTAGAAATAATAATTAAATAAAGTAAATGCATACAGTGCTCCAGATAAGAGGAAGTCAACTGAAACAAAGCCTACATTTTCTCCCTCATTTCAGCACAATCCTATGGCACTCCTACTCAATTGCCTCGAAGATACGATTCAAATGAGTAGTGACATAATAGAGTTTAATGTATAAATAAGGATGTTAGTATTTGAAATACTTTCCTTATCTGGAGCTCTGGCGTTACAATGTAACACAGTGGAGAAAACGTTATTCTTCCCCAATACACGCGTTTACGCTTATTCTAATATTTCAATTACAAACAGTTTGGAGCTAGATCAGACGCCGGGTTACCACACTGTTTGCCACTCAGATTAAAATCAATAGGTGGACATATCCATAAATTGCCATTTTCTACAATTTAGGAGATACGGAGAATCTATTACCAAGCTTGCTGAAAATGACTGTTTCAGCCTTGTCCGCTCTCTAACTCAAACACTTCTTTTTGGATCTTCACCAAACTTGCTACAAATGTTTATTAGTATAGAATCTAGGTCAGGTTCAATAACTAGCAAAATCACATGAGGCATGTCTGAGTTTTTGCCCTTGAATAATTTAAAAATGACTGTTTCAGCATTTTCTGCTCTCTAACACAAACACTTTTTATTGGATCTTCACCAAACTTGCTGACAATGTGTATTGGTATTAAATCTAGGTAAAGAAAAAAATCGAATACAGTTGAATGAAAATCCTTCAAGAGGTAAAGGAGAAATGGAGTGGTCATTTATTACTTAACTTATTACCAACACGGCTAAGATGAAGCACATGCAACCATTGACCAATTATTTGGCTACTAAAGTGGAATAAAAACTGGTCCTTTTACAGAGTGGACAGGGCAAAAATAAGGATAAAATAGCAAACTTTTTAAAATTGAAGAACCATAACTCCAACATGCCTTCGGCGATTTGGGTATTTATAGAACTGAACCAAGATTTTATACAGATATTATTTTCAGCAAATTTGGTGGAGATCCAATTAAAACTGTTTGAGTCAGACAGTTGACAAGCCTGAAGTAGTCAAATTTTAGTCATTCAAGGGCAATAACTCCAACATGCCTTGTGCGATTTTGGTAGTTAAGATAATGACCTAGATTTTATATAAATAAACATTTTCAACAAGTTTGGTAAATATCTGATAAAAACTGTATGTGTTAGAAAGCAAAAAATGCTGAAACATTCATTTTTAATACTTAAAAGGGCAAAAACTCAGACATACCTTTTGCGATTTTAGAAGTATTCAAACCAAACCTTGATTTTATATAAATAAACATTTTCAGTAAGTTTGGTGAAAATCAATAAAAAAAAGTATTTGTGTTAGAGAGCAAAAAATGGTGAAACAGTCCTTTTTAATACATTAAGGGCAATAACTAAGATACACTTCTTATGGGATTTTAATAATAATCATACTGGGCCTAGATTACTATCAGCAAGTTTGGTGAAGATCCGATGAAAACTCTTTGTGTTAGAGAGCAAAAAAGGCTGAAACAGCCATTTTTAAATAATTATAGGGCTATTAATCCGACATGCCTCATGAGATTTTAGTAGGATTCAAACTTAAACTTGATTTTGTATTAATGAAAACTTTCAGCAAGTTTGGTGAAGATTAAAAAAAAGTATTTGTGTTAGAGAGCAAAACTTGCTGAAAACGGTCATTTTTAATACATAAAGGACAAAAACTCAGATATGCCACATGCGATTTTTGTAATAATCAAACAAGACCTAAATTTTAAATAATTAAGCATTTTCAGCAAGTTTAGTGAATATCCGACAAAAACCGTATGTGTTAGAGTGCAAACATGACTGAAACAGTCATTTTTTTATTAATAAACAGGCAATAACTCAGATATACCTTATGCGATTTTTTTTAGTAGTACATGTAATAAAATTTAACCTTGATTTTATATCAATAAACATTTTCAGCAAGTTTGGTGAAGATTCAATAAAACGTATTTGTGTTAGAGAGCAAAACTTGCTGAAAACAGTCATTTTTAATACATAAAGGGCAAAAACTCAGATATGTCACATGCGAGTTTAGTCATAATCACACTAGACCTAAATTTTATATAAATAAATATTTTCAGCATGTTTGGTGAATATCCGATAAAAACTGTTTGTTTAAGAGTCCAAAAATGACTGAAACAGTCATTTGTTATTAATTAACAGGCAATAACTCAAAAATACCTTATGCGATTTTAGTAGTAATCAAACTAAACCTTGATTTTATATCAATGAACATTTTCAGCAAGTTTGTTGAAGATCGGAAAAAAAATATTCGAGTTAGAGAGCGGACAAAAAAGTGTGATAGTCTAACTGACTGATGAAGGGACGGGCGGAGGTAGATACTGTTGCACACTGTGAAGTTGATTCCGACTGTATCACGTGATACTAAGCCGTGTGGTAATGTTTATGTCAGACGTTCTATTTTCGGTTTGTTATGATTTTAAATCGCCCTTTTTGGTGATTTAGGTCCGTTTTCATCATTTCATAGATCAGTTTGGCCCATAAGAAAGTTCAAACATTATTATTAACCGTTTTTGTATTTCAGACATTAAGAAAAGGTCTGAAAACACAATGGGACTTTAAACGGGAAAAAATAACGTTTTCTCGACTGTAAATCTTCTCTTCTAAGATTGGAAGTTCACTGCTGTGACGTCATCTTGAAACAATGTAGTCCGTCGTTTATTTCTCAAATTTAGATTTCAGACAATTTGACTGCAGAACTATCGATACGAGTTACACACAATATTGATCGTGATCAGGTGCCATAGTAGTCGGCATCTGACCAAATTCGAAACTATTGATGCAAATATCATTGTAATTCTTTGAACCTTAGTAACGCATATATGCGTCATTTGCAAACAGCGTACCTGTTATAAGTACACTTGTTATATGCAAACAGTGTAGACCCTGATCAGAGAACTCCTTAATGAGCATTCCCATTAGAGTCTACACTGTTTGTCATTTTGATATTTATTGAAAAAAAACACCCTAAAAAGTAAAAAATGGACAAGACTAAATTGAAAACTAGAATTGTCAATTTGGAGTTTCAGGGAGGAAAAGGTTAATGTACGACATTGATAGGTTTAACTCCTTCACTGCTTTACCACGAGTTAAATTGTTATTTGCATATATGTATTGTACGGATCTAGATCAGGCGCCGCGTAATGCGACGTTTAGTCAAGATCCAAACTGTTTGACAATCATTTTAATACATCTTTAATCAAAACCTAAATTTTAGATTTGAGAAATAAAATAAGACGACTTTTGTTAAAAAATTATGACGTCATGACAGTGAAGTGGTTTAAATAAATAAGCCGATTGAAAACATGAAGTAACCGCCTGCCTCGAAATATGCCAATTTCGTTTCTACTGGAAGTGAGATTTATCGGTAGGCAATAAAAATACGGAATCCTGTAAGGGACAACAATTTTTGTTGATTTTCGTTTTAGTAAAACGCCGAAAGAAGGTGCGAGAGTGCAGGGGTGCATTCTTGCATCTTTTTGGGTACTTTTTGTCATCAAATCCTTTAGTATTATTTTGTAAACAATGTCGAAAAAAGCCGCAAGATTACAACGGTATATTCTCACATCTTTTTTCGGCGTTTTAAAAAAAACGTCGACAAAAGATGCGAGATTGAAACGGTTCATTTTCGCATCTTGTTTTGGCGTTTCACAAAAATGGTGAAAAAAGATGCGAGACTGCAAGGGTACATTCTCGCATATTTTTTCGACGTTTTCTACAATAGATTATTATAGGATTGGTGGGAGAATGCATCGAAAAAAGATGCGAGATCGCAACCTTGCAATATCGCATCTTTTTTCGCTTTTATTAAAACACAGTAAAAAGATGCGAGAATTTACCGTTGCAATATCGCATCTTTTTTTTTCGACGGTTTGTTTCTTTTTTTTTCTTTTTTTTTTTTTACAATAGAATACTATAGAATTTGATAAAAAAAAAAAGTACCGAAAAAAAATACGAGAATGCAATATTGGATTTTCGCATCTTTTTTCAGCGTTTTACTATAGTAGAAAAACCAAAAAAAATATTGGCCCTAACAGGAATCCGTATACAAATGTTAAGTCTAATCAATATTAAAGACTTCGAAACAATTGGTAGAGTTATAGCCTATAAGACAAGTCAAGACTTAATGCTAAATAAAAAATAAGGCCGAAACCCTCTGCATTACTTTTGCCTTAAATTAATCGCGCGTCTGTCTTTAAAAAAGATGGCTGACATTTTAGCGGTCGCGCAATACAGGTGTACTGTATAAATACATATCGGTTTTACCTGGACATCCTTTCGGCTCACATTGTGAGCTTTCAGAGTTACTGCCTGAGCAATATGAGGAATCAGTGCGCGTACATTGCCGACTCCGCTGTCTGGTCTCTGAGCTGCAGGCACATGCTGACCATTCACCCCATTTACTCCAGCGTGCCGCTGAAAAAGAATACATGGTACAGTGGAGAATACGCTATTCTTTCACGTTTAAACGCAAACGTACGCAAACGCAAAGCGCTAAAACGTAGAAAAGTACAACTTTTGGACAATTCTGATAATTCTTGTTTATCTTGGTGGCAAACAGTTTGGAGCCTGATCAGACGCCGGGTTGCCCGGCGTCTGATCTGGCTCCAAACTGTTTGCACTGCAAATAATAGTTTTAGCGTAAACGCGTTTATTGGGAATGAATAACACATTCTCCACTGTAACAGCAAGGCATGGTAAGAAATCTAAAGCGCTCATTGAAAATAGAAGTCTTGATTAAGATACTCATTGTGTTGCGACAAATAATGGTTTGGTGAAAAGATGTACATGTAGTAGTTGCAATTATTATTATTATATCTATCTTTTTTTACGATTAATTTTAATCTTAGTAGGAAACAGTTTGGAGTCTAATTAGACGCTGAGTTACCCCGTGTCTGATCTGGCTCCAATATATTTGCATTGAAATAATGGCCTTAGCATAAACGGGTGTTAACTAGAAAGAATAACGTTTTCTCCATTGTAACATGAATGGCGAAGTTCAACTACAGCTTTTAATGAAACCAGTCGGGTCAGAATTGGTCCTATTTTTAAGAAATAAAGATCCAAATTGATTTTTCTACATGTAGCTTCGAAGAAACTTCTGAAGAAATTATGGAGGAACAAAACCAAGTTTCTTATAAAGAACGTGTTATGCATGCCTCTTGGTTCAGTTAGAGTGGAGAGGACATTCTTCTTTGCCAATCAATCGGTTTATATTAAAACATTGATGATGATGTACAGTGGAGAAAACGTTATTCTTTCCCAATAAACGCGTTTACGCTATTATTTGCAGTGCAAACAGTTTGGAGCCAGATCAGACGCCGGGTAACCCGGCGTCTGATCAGGCTCCAAACTGTTTGCCACCAAGACAAACATGAATTATCAGAATTGTCCAACAGTTGTACTTTTCTACGTTTTAGTGTTTTGCGTTTGCGTACGTTTGCGTTTAAACCGTTTAGAGTGAATATTCATGACTGTATCAAAATGGAATTATTGTATTGAGTGGAGAAATAAAGAAAATGCGTATAAATGGGGTAATGGGTTAAAGAGAAACGCAAACTAGTCAGCATCTGCTACATGTACGAGCGTACACTGGACACAATATCAATGATTTTGAGAGGGACAGAGTCAACGGCCTTATTGGAAGAAAGATGCGCCTTAAGCGTTTACTGACACTAAACTAAATGTGTTGGTGTAAGCAGATCAGAAAATAGTGCGCGACTCTCCGTCATCCCGAGATTTCTCTGACTGATATACAGTAAACCCCCTCTAGTACGACCACTAAAACGGTGGCTGATTGATTGTTTAAAAGACAGGCGACCGCTTAAAGAGGCTCGCAACCAGATTTAGCATGAAACATAGTAATTTGTAAATATATGGCAAACGCTTATATAAACGGGTAAAAATTAGTTTAGTATAATCAATTCTGTTTAATAAATGCATTTCAATAAAATAATATTATTGGGCTCTGCTGGGATTCGAACCCGGACCCGGCATGCGGGGACAGGGAGCAAAATAAGACAACAACTTAGACCACTCGACCAGCCGGACTATTTATATATCTGGGATAGATTTAACGTACGTTACTGTGAAGCGATGGAGAGTACATAACTCGGCTCGGGTTTATGTTCTACCCGTGGTCAATTTTTGTTGCGCATTCCCAGGATGCATTCACTAATTGAAGATGCATCCCTAGACTATGTGGTATGGGATACAAACTTTATGATATGGACACACTTTAGTTATGTTTGAGTTCAAAGGTCAATACCAATGTCGCAATTAACTTAAAATAGTTCATACCACTGTGCCTTATAGTTTACTTAGCTGGCGTGGTATAGGAAATATGCTTAGGACAAGTTTTTTTTTATAACTGAAGTCAAATGTCAAGGTCAAAGTTATAGAGCATCTGAAAAGTGCATGTTACAGTCTGTCAGCATGTGCTGTACTGTCACACCAAACATTTTGTATCCTTACCTTAATAAGAAAAGAAAATATTCTAAGCCAATCATTTTCTATAATTGAAGTCAGTGTCACAGTAAACTGAAAGTGGTACGCAACACAATTAAATCAGATGGAATCACACACATATTGCTTAATCCCTAACTCATATTGTCTGGGAAGAGTGTTCCTGACAAATGTATTCCATGATCGATGTCAAAGGTCAAAGTCAAGGTAACACTGAACTGAAAATAGTTCGCTACACTCCACTATCCAAAGAAGTACTCACGCACAAAACCTTGTTAACATTTTCGTTTAAATGGAAAGCAATAACGTTTTCCCAATTGTATGTTTGAGAGCATTGTATAAATACATGTATACAAACAGATATAAAATAACTTGAAATTAAACAATAAAAGTGGTAAAATGAACAGGGACAGATATGTCATTCTTCCTCCAATCAACACATTTCTTGACAAAAATAATTCCATCTATTGCAAACAGGTTTGGACTGTATCGGACGACTTGTAAAGAGAAGAGAGACCAACACTCTCATACAAGCCAACAAGTACCAGTACAAGATCATCCCATGAAGGAGAAAATGGAACGCCTTAAAAAGAACCGCCTAAAAAGACAGTTTCATAAAAGAATCAAATAGACTATCCGGCGTCCATGCTGAACGCCTTGGACCTTCAACTGCTCCTTTTCATAGGTCAGATCTACCTTAACCTTGGCTGCATGACCGCACCAACCTACACGTCGAAACTACTGTCCCTTGTCTTTCAGATGCTGAAGGAGAAAATGCCAAAAGATCCCTGACACTAGCCATGATAAATGACAGATTCCCGTCAGAAACATGGACCCATGTATATACGGACTGCTCTTCTTCAGCTGCAATAAAAGATGGGGTACAAGGATATTCATATCCAACATATCTGGAAGGCCAGAGACAGTTAACTTACCAACAGGCACAAACTACAGAGCTGAAGTAGAAGCAATACTACAGGCCATCAAGACTGTTGAAGGATCATTAGAAAAGTGCTCAAACGTGGTCATACCAACAGATGCTCTGTCAGTTCTACAATCCTTTAGTCACTCCAACCTGCCTGTTATGACCAGGGCACTACATAACCTAAAAAAGACAGGACTGTATGTCTTCAATGGATACAAGCCCACTGCGGAGTCCCTGGAAACGAGAAGGTAGATGTTTTGGCCAAGCTTGGAGCCACAGGAACCCAGCCAACAACTGCAGTAACACATGAAGAGAAAGCGACAGCTATAAGTCCTTAATAAAGCAGGAGTCTACCAAAGATTACTACCAGCTACTAGACAGGGCACAACCGACTTAATGTCCACATGAACACCAAACTTAAGCTGTCCCCATTGCCCCTGTGTTTCTGTGGCCTTCAAGACCAAACTGAAGAGCACATCATACAACGTTGTCCACATCTTGAGGGAAAAAGGAAATATGCGTGGCCAGTATCTCCCTCGATACAGACGAAACTGTACGGAAAGATGGAGGACCCGAGGAAGACCGCATTCTTCATCGATGAATCTGGCGTGACCGTGTAGTCGGTCAACGCCAGTCATCTCATAAAGGTTCAAAATGTTTACCGCTTAGAATCTAACATATTTTTTCTCAAATATTTCCTCTTTGTATTGCACAGTGTATGTACAGTTTGAACGGGAAATGATAACGCACATGTTTATAGTAAGTATACTCACATGAAGGTGCTGTTAAGACAGAGATGATGCACACACTGAGTAGTAATATCACTGAGGTCCAGAGTCGCCTCATCACCGTTAAATCTGAAACACAATATTAAATATTTCACTGCCAAGTGTTTTCGTCTCCCTTAACCCCGCCACCGCCAAAATATCATCTGCATTGATAATGTCGTCTGGGGTATATTTTCAAGTCAGATCTAGGTTTTTTGTGACTGAAGAAATACGGATACGAGTGTCAAACAGTTTGGATCCTGATCAGACGCCGCGTTACGCGGCGCCTGATCAGGACCCAAACTGTTTGCAATGTCGCCTTTGGATGCCATCGGCAGTGAAAGAGTTAAGGATTACCCATTTACTGCCACAATGACGTCAAAATCCATGTATACAACTCACTTCCATAGTGTCTGCTCACGAATCGTTTGTCTTTATTTCTAAAATGTAGATGTGTATGCATATTGATAGATAAAACTTCGTTTTAAGTGCGGAACAATTTGGATCCTGATCAGACGCCGAGTTACTCAGCGTCTGATCTAGATTCAAACTGCTTGTAGATGCTAGTGTAGCCAGGCTTGGCAAGGAAGTGTAAAACATACACCCGAGTGCTATAAATCCGATTGTTTAAACACTGCCATTATGTTTTTCTTTTTAAATTGATTTTTATGTCTTTCACTGACAAAATAGGACAACCAGTGTCATTCAAATTGCTTCTGATTATAAACCTTGAAACACGGTTACCAAACAGTATCAAGTTAATGTTGAGTACCTCTAATGAGATCGGGGAAATGTCGGTCAATATCGGAACTCTACGGAGAGCGATCGGCCAGTATCGTCAACTGCCGACCTTTACCGAACCATGCTAAAAGCATGTTACGGAACATACGGAAGTTGACAAGAATGGCCGATCGATGTACGAAGAGTTCCGAGTTTGGTCTGATCTAATGAGGGGTCCCCAACCTTAGGAAAAGAAGTTTGCTTGGTCTGTAAACACACTCTTATTGTACAAACGTTAAGTATTTCATTTCAACATTATAGTCTGGTGATATATTGTCTGCAATTGAAGACCAAATTCAAAAAATGAAATTTTGAAGAAATATTTATTAGAGTGTCAAACAGTTGTGTACCTGATCAGACCCTGCGTTAATCAATATTCATTATACTCAGTCTCGGGGTAAGGCAGGAAAGTGTTAAAACCATCGTATGAATTTTATTTTGATAAAGGCATTTTTCTTTTGTTTGTTTTTCTTTTTTAACTTTTTATCATTCACTTGTTAATTGCGATGAATCGCATTGGCAAGCAGTTCAGATGCAGATCGGACCCCGAGTACATCAGCGTTACGACAGGTTCCAAAATATTTGACACTTCTTTTTGTGTTTCATGAAATAAATTAAACCAAAAATGTTGAATACCAAATGCAGACGACACTTTCAAAGCAGACGCGGTTATAATTGGATAAAGGTAATATATGCATTTTGTAAACTTAATATCCTAAAACAATAAAAATATCATAAATCGTCTTTGACAGAGTGTTTGGCAAAAATGATTTTAAACAATAAAAAGGAATGTAATTGCAATAAGTACATGTTTTATTATATTTCTTTATGCAAATCAGCAATATGCTTAGTTTGCTGACCCGAGATTTGAGCTAAAGGTCACATGTGCGAGACACATACACTTAAACCAACGAGTACATGTGAGTATTATAAATGTTCAAACTTGTACTACACATTTGTAGACTCTTATCAGATATGTTTGCTAATTTAGACCAGTATATATAGAACTACCCAGAATTACAAGTAGACTGGTTCAAGTTTTGTTCACTAAAACTACCCACAAGAGAACCTTATATCGGCAAGTGTCAAAACTGACCATGGATTAACACAGAACAAAACAATTATTAGAAAGTCAACATTGTTTTAGGTATAACTTTTGTTCTTCGCTAAGCAGATACATGTACACAGCTTTAACAAGAACTTCATAAGAACTAAACAAGTTCAGTTTCCAATTAGCTCTTGTCCTTTTTTTATTTTTTATAGTTGTTGTTTCACTATACTCAATTCCAAAAGAAACTGTGCACTTTTTATTTTCAAATATTTTAACATCTAGAAGACGTATCGATTTAAATTTTCGCACACAATATCTCATGTTTATTTAGCATCCATCGATAACAAAATATATTACTTTCGTTTATTTGGAAATATGTTATTTTGCATTTTTTGCACGTGCAGCTCAAGGAAAATGCACATGCCACCGAAAACGTGCATGAGTGTAATTAATATGCCTTATACAAAGAAAGAAAAAAACCCATTTTACTTCACGTCGGTACACAACGAACTTGCTGAGATTGAATGAAAGTAGTCATATTAGAGTCTTTCAAGCGCTTGCTCATAACTACAACGTCACGAACGTGAGTAGAACGTTAGGATACCAAAGTAACACACTCATTCGGTTGCTCAAACGTTTTCAACATACTGGTGGAGTGGCAGATCGCCGCAGACAGCGCACATATACCTAGAACAACAGTTTAACAAACATTCGTGTTATGTTGACGTTACTTCGACGTCGTTTTCAAACAGCGTCTTGTTCGGCAAGACAGTACGGTATCAGCTGACAGACCGTATTGTGTTGTCTCGGACAAGCTCGGACCCCCATCCGGGCCAGGGGACCCTTTGTGGGACAGACCTTGAGAGTACGTCATTGGGGTGCTCATTTGCATCAAGCATGACGTCATTTCCGTTTTGGTCAACAGTAGTTGACTATGTCTTTTCTCTGATAGGTCTTACAATATTCTTAGCCACCATAATGGTCGCACGCGAGGTTTTAGGAGAAAAGTTGTTATAGACATTGCATTTGCTCTAACTCAGCGATAGGACGATGTTTCATTCCCGACGCCGTTATAAGACGAGACGTAAGGTTTACGCTATGTCTCATTGCCGCTTGCACCATGAGCAAATATGGACACATACGATACTGACAAAAAATATCATAAGATTACAATTAAACCGATATAAAGTCCAAACTGAACACAGTCTGACTTTCAGAGTAACTTTGCAACTTTGATTTTAACACTTCGTCTTTTCTCGTTTTAAAATATCCACTTTAAACGACCGCATCTCTAAATCTGAAATAATTGCAATATTGTTCATGACCTGATCTAAATTTTGGTACCAAATACATAGGCTTTCCGGAAAATAGTCAATGAATAATGACAGAAAACAAAGTGCACAGTTTCTTTTGGAATTTAGTATATTTATATTTCTTTCGGTCTAGAGGACAGACTGCAGTTCCTCCGGGTAGCGCCTTGCTAGACTCTAGTACCCATAACCCCCCTCTACCAGGGTACGGTAATCCAAATCCTCACTGCCTTGTGTTTGTTTCGGGAGCAGCAAAGAGTAAACCGGGACTGGAAATTCGGAGTAGAGCCCCTTATGCGGTTTGTCGAGTATTGCGAAACATTCCGACAACACCTGCAATCAAACTCCAGCTAGAGGTAAATAGCCCCTTTGTGCTAAAGTTTACTATTGGTTTGGAGAAGGATCAGGGAGAAAACCCTTACAGAAAGGCTGGTGTGTAGCCCCACAGGTACGCTTTTAACAATATTTCTACAACATACGTTCAACCGTACTCAACATCATTCTGGCAGCTGCTGCATTCGACTTGGTCGAAGCCGTACTGGTCTCATCATTCCTCTAGATCTTACCAGCAAGACCAAGAGGGGAAGTGTGATGGACGAGCAAATTAGTCTCTCTATAGAATCGCCCTGGTAAGCGCCTGGAGTGGATACTCCTGCTACGCATCTTGTGTAGATTAAATGCGGGAAGTGGCAGCCACTGGTTATAATCCATAGCTTAAATTGGCGAATAACAAGGTGCCAGTGGTCATATCCGACAGTTTAATTTCATTTGGATAGCTACCGCTCGCCGCGATTCAGCAGCCCTCAATCAAATAAGTGTTGTCCAATCACTAGCCACATGTCACATAGTGTAAATGGGAGTAAGAATACCTCCGATAAGTGGACAGTAACTGCTGCACCAAAGAATACACAAATAAAAAGAAACCAGTACGCACGCTTGGTTATCGATCAATCTACAATTGATTACTATGCTTTCCTCTTTGGTTGTGCGACGACAGACAGGGCTTAGCACTACATGACGATGTATATCTAAAGCCGTCCTTAACCGGGAGAGTTATGTCGGATTTTCGTGCTTTGTTTTATCTCTCCCTCTCTGTCGTACCCTGAACCCATCCATGGCTTACAGTTACTCGTGACTACGGACTAGTCGTTTGAGTACAATTTGACCGTTGCCATAGTGGGTTATGTTTTAGCACGGGCTTGAATGTTTAATTCTTTCCCGTGTTACTAATACATGTAATATTCTTGTCATAGAATTTTTGTTTTACATGTATTTACTCACTGTGTTGGTGGTCTTTTTGATTGTAAGGTTGTGGAACAGGGTTGATATTTTATTTACACTGTTCGTCTTTATAGGTGAATATAGGAGATAAGAGTGAGGTTGGGCGCCCCTAAACACAGGTTTACCCCCCAGTGGTTATTAATAATTAATTTATAATTAATTATTGATTGCTACTGACCGTACCAAGGCGGGCTCCTATATTCACTTTGCTTTATGTTTGTCTTGCGTGTTGTTTTCTATTTAGTGTGTAGATGAAGGAATGGTATTGCGCGTGTGTGTGTATGTGTGTGTGTGTTTGTTATGTTATAATTGTGTGTGTGTTCTGCTTGACAGGTGGGTGTATTGTTTGTGTTGCGTTTCCTGCTTGAGTCTTTTCGTATTTATTGGATGCTAGAATGTCAGAACCATGTTGACTGGCTTGTAATCTGACATCCAAGCCATATCATATCTTAGAAAACCTGACGCCATCAACAGAAAACTGTTACGCCTTAAGGGTGTATCAATGTCATGCATTTGGGAATATTTCAAAGTATATGAAAACACTCTATGATGGTTTTGTATTGAAGAGCTATTTAAGATGAATGAAAAAATAGAAAAAGTGTACATTTTGGTGAACAACAGTTGGCTCTACGGCCATGTAAAATTTACCCCACCCACATTCTCTTATTTTGTCCTTTCAAACAGACCGCTTCAATAAAATCCATTTTAAATGTAAACAAATATGATAATTTGGTTTTGTGTTATTTATTTCCTATCTATGGTAGTATTTCTTCATACAAAAACTAATTTAAGAAACAAAAAGCACCAAATGTGAAATTTATAAAGCCCTAAATATCATTTATATGGTACTTTTTTGTAAATTTTGTAAGGGGAGATAACTCTTTTTACTTTAATAACTCAAAATTTTCAACACTGACCTTTCAATTTCTTTTCATATTTTGAACTGCCTTAGCATGGGCTTTCATCAGGTATAATATAAGAAAAAGTTTAATACTAGAACTATTTCATTTTCAAACTTTTTTACTTTTTTTTCATAAAATAAAAAATCTAATAAAATCATGCCCTATATAAAGCATATTTTTGATATTCAAGGATCCATATTGTTCAAACCTGGTGCCTGCTTTGTCTAAATTTGGTTTATATATGTGAAATACCACCATAGACATGAAATAAATAAAGAAAACACAAATTACCATTTTTGTTTTGTTTTGAAATAGATTTTACTGAAGCTTGTACTCTGAATGGGTAAAATTTGAAAAAAAATCCCAAATTTGACATACCTTTTTCAAATCGCTGTAGCTAAAAAAAAGGATACCACCATATATATTTTTTTTCATTTTTTCATTCATCATAAATAGCTCTTCCAAAAAAACAATGATAGAAAAAAAGTTTAATACTTTGAAAAAATCGCTTATGGGTTGGATACACCCTTAAAGAAGAAAGTGTTGCTTTACACGAGAATCGACTTGCTAAATCAGGCTGCCTAAATGAAGCTGGTTACACTTTCTTCTGACGAAGCAAGCATGAAGAGAACGTTTGTCAACAGAGAATAGAGATTGAAATGAGGAACACAATTATAGATTAGGTTAACTACAACGCCCTGCACATGACCGACTGGTGTGCTATGAGCTCAATACTGCAGAAGGAGGGCCTGTCAAAATGCTTACATCCGAATATATATGGCTACCAAAGACATTTAAACCCACTTTTATAGTCAGTTTGATGCTTTCATCAAGGACACATCTAATAAAGAGGAGCTAATAGTACTTGGGGACTTCAATGCTCCTGTAGGTGGAGACCATGATGCCTAGCTTAACTGCATCGGCAACTTTTGCATTCGAAAATGCAACAAGAATGATCAACGGCTGCTGGAACCATAAGCTACGTATGTCACACAAAATACACACTTTTCTATCAAGTCCCACCATAGAGTGTCCTTGAGACATTCACGTTCAAAACTTTGGCACCTGCTTGATCTTATGCTATTTAGGCACATGAGACTAAAGCACAGACTTGTCACCAGAACATCTCACAGAGCTGACTTTGACACAGGCCATTCACTTGTGTGAAGTAAAGTAAGCATCCAGCCCAAAAAGTTTCACAACGCAATACAGAAGGGAACGCCATTTGAAGGTTATTTCAATCTACCTGCAATAGAGCAGTGGGACAACGTGAAGTTTGCCATTCATAGTACAGCTCTTGACACCTTCGGCAAAAGTGAAGGGAACAAACACGAGGATTGGTTCGATGCAAACTCAGGGCCACTAGATCCTCTCATCGAAGTCAGGCGAAAAACCATTCAATTCTACAAGGGCATGTCCTTTGAGGTGACACTTCTTTCCTTAACCATTTCCTCCCTGAAACTTCAAATTTTAATTTAGTCCAGATCATTTTGTTTACTTTTTAGGGTTGATTTTTACACTATACGTCAAAATGACAAACAGTGTAGACCCTGATCAGTGTGCTCCTTAAGGAGTCCTCTGATCAGGAATTTTACTGTTTGCATATGACAAGTGTACTCCGCATAGGTACACTGTTTGCAAATGACGCATAAATGTGTGACTAGGGTTCAAAGAGTACAGGTTAGTCCGAAGCCGCAAACAAACTGCTGCAAAGAACTATGCAAAGCGGTACTGGATAGACATCTGCCAACCAAACCAGCAGGCAGCTGAAAAGGGCAATGTCAAAGCCATGTACGACGACCTCAAAAAGGTAGTTGGACCTTGCACCAATAAAACTGCCCCGCTGAAATCTAAATCCAGAAGAGTCATCGTTAAACAAAGCAAAATACATGTAGCTTCGAAAGATGGGTCGAACACTACTCAGAGCTCTACTTGAGGGAAAATATAGCTCATCAATCACCAATATATGGCATCATCTAGGTTTCAATATTGACCGAACTGGACAATGAGCCAGCGTTAGATGAGCGTACCAAAGCAACCCACATGTTACTTCAGGAAAATCACCTGACAAAGATAGAATACCAGCAAATTAAGAGTGGCAAAGTGTGCTACATGACACTCCAACACACTTTTAGCCCATGCTGAGACGAAGGAACTGTGCCTCAGGACATATGACAATAGAATTACTTTGTACGAGAACAACGGAGATCGCTGCTACTACATTAGCTATCGCGGCATCTCGCTACTCGGAATCGTAGGCAAATTTTTGCACGCATAGTGTTAAGTTTTGTGGACAGGATATACCCTGTGCCACAGTGTGGTTTTTGCTTAAAGATTGTTAACAGAATAAAATACAAGTGTGACAGAACATCCAATTGTATATCATTAATTCATTATATATACCCAGTGCATTACAGTTGTGAAGACGTTGGTGTTAAAACGTTAATGTTGAAGCCATTGTATCGATTGTAAACATTATATTGCTCAAAACTGTTTGCTACTCTAATTAACCCGTTCACTAGCATTGGCGCTTAAAAGCGCGTTTGCAAACAGTTTGGATCCTGATCAGACGCCGCGTAACGCAGCGTCTGATAAGGACCCAAACTGCTTGACACTCTTTTCGATATTTATTAAGGCATATAACCTTAAATCTAACTTTGAAACGTGTCTTGCAGACAACAATACTGCAGCAGATAACAATAAAGCGGTGAAGGAGTAAAACTCTCCCGAATAATTTGATAACTAAAAGGATTAAAAAGAACTGTTTCTTTAAAAAGCTTTATTTTTCCTTTATTTGATTGCACTCTACTTCAGTGGGAAAAATGACGTCTTCTTTACTGTATCTTGTTACAGTGGTAACATTACAAATTGATAGTAAATATACTTCCTTATGACAGTGACACCACACTTGTGGTTGGCGGGGAAAAACCCACACATCAAATACAAACGTACCGTTACAGTAGGCGAACTGATACTTTTTTTTATTTGAACGAGACTAATCGCAAATTAAATACAATGTTCCCTCTCTACAACGGCCCTCCAAACAACAACTCCCTCCTTACAACGACCCTTGCCTCAGTTCTCGAAACAGCAAAATCATATCTAACGCATTTTCTGCTGAAATATCGTCTGCTTTAAATTGTTGTCTGCTGTTTGTCTCAAAGTTACGTAATGAACATTTTGACATAAAAACATTAATGACGAGTGACAAACAAATTGAATCCAGAGCAGACGCCGCGTTAAGCGGCGTCTGATCCGGATTCAAGCTGTTTTCAAATGTAAGCCAGTTTCTCTTTCTATAACGAGCCCCTCCGAACAACGAACGCAATTGTTGTCTCCCATTGGGTGTCGTTGTAGAGAGGGATCACTGTATAACGAATTGAAGAGTCTATCGTCTATTGTGTTGTAACTAAAATACAGACACGGTTGAGAAGACGTTATTCATTTCCAATAAACGCGTTTACGATAAAAATATTATTTACATTGCAAACAGTTTGGATTCAGACCAGACGCGCGGTTACCCGACTTCTGATCAGGCTCCAAACTGTTTGCTACTCAGATTAAAATATGTATGTCCTACGAACAAAGTTCGAGTTACTAAAGTTCGATTGTAGCCTTATATTTTCTATACTGCCTATTTGGTCAAGAAGATAATGCGCTTCACTTATCAAAAAGGCTATGAAGTAATACCACCGGGACACGCGACCCTAACAACCGTGTTTTATTTTATTTATTTTTTTTAAGAAAAGTAACGCATCTTATTTGGATACAAACCTTTTTACAGTGAAGAAGACTTTGATAATTCCAAATAAACCAGTTTGTTGCTACTACAGTTATTTTCAGTTCAAACAATCGAGAGACAGATAAAACATGTACCCGGCTTATTGTCAGACTCAGATTAAACAAGATTCTTAAGAATTTTATTAAATAACATTCAGTATTTAAATCTAAATGGAAACCGTCTGATCACACACCGGCGTTTGATCTTAGTCCAAACCGTGTGTTACTCAGATTAAAATGAATCTAAATAATTTTTATTTTTTCACATTGTTTATAGTTTCTTTATTCCCACAAAGCAATCGAACTGTTTCCAACACTTGAAAATCATAAGTGACAACGACTTGGATACTTTCTCGCCAACCCTTTATAGAAGACACACTCGTTGTTCTAAAGAAAAATGACTTTTCTATGCAGCACCATTAGTTAAGGTTGAATAATTGATGTCCTGCACTACATTCCAACTTCATTTAATACTAATCATGTTGAATTGTCGCCTGCTTCAAAATATAAATCGTCTGCAATAAAGATAGCATTTTTTAATGCATTTCAAACTGAAGAAAAATCGATTAAGGGTTACAAACAGTGATCTAGATCAGATGCCGCTTGACGCGGTGTCTGAACAGGATCCAAACTGTTTGAAAACGCAAGCAAAGTCACACTTAAGAGGATAAAGGTTAAACGTAGCGAAACTTTCCTAATTTAGGAGACCGCTAAAACGACACTCTCCATTGTCCAGTCACATATAATATATTTTTGATTATCTTTTTCTAAAATAATTTGAAATTGTATAAAAATTTAAGACGCACATACCATGTCTGATCTGGATCCAAATTACATGTCAATTCGTGAATGGAACCAAAATTTCACATCAAGTATCTTTGAAGCTAACAAAGGATATGACAAAAACTTGATATTATAATTTTTGAGAGATTCACCTTACCGGAGTCCTGAATAAAACTGTCAGTTTTACATGACATAGACCAAAATCAATAATCAAAAAGGGAGAAAAATGCCACCGTGAATTCTCATTATTCTTAACTCATTAATTTTTTCTCCTAGGCGTAACTGTCATACTCTATAGCACATTGTTTTTTCGTATTGTTTAAATAGAAACTATTGCTTTTCAACTTGCACATACATGTACATGTATCTTCTTGTTTTGGTAAGTGTAGTTGGACATAATTTATATTTGCTAGTATCTGGTACACGTATGCATGTGACAAAGGTGCAGATGCATTACAAGGAACCTCAAAGGAGTTTTCGGCTTTTGCATAATCTAAATAAAGGGAGATCCTTTGAAAGCACAGAAAACAAAGCAAATACTGAAAATTGCAGACTCGGTTTAATTGAGTCTGTTCATGAGCAATACTTAAATATGCAACAGTGCTCACGCCCCCTAGCACCAGCTTAAGCGGAATTCAACTTTCAACTGTAAATGCGCTGAAATCAATGATTCCAAAGGACCAGAAAGTATAAGTCCACTTATGTCCACAGTAACATTAAAATGTTTGCTTCAATACTTTAAAACATTTGCAAACAGTAAGGATCCAGACCAGACGCCGCGTAACTGTGTGTTACTCCTATTCAAAATGTTTTAGATAAAACACTATTGAAAATATTTTTCATTTATTTTTCGCAGACGATATATTTGAAGCAGACGATAATTAGCATGATATTGGTTAACCGCCTTCACGGATCGTCTAAATACTGTACCCTGTACTATTCGTTTGCAACTCTAGATTTAATGCAGTTTCACTGAAGATCATCAGTGTAAGAAATGTTTGAACCTGATCTGGATCTACACTGCTCGAAAGGCGTATGTAGGCAACTAAGATCGGCTCAAAAATTTAAAGCTGCCTTAACTATTCTTTCAAAGTAAGATTTAAAACATTATTTGACCTTAGGTGTAACCATATCGGTGTAAAAGTGTTTGGGTCCTGATAGGGCATCGCGTAAATCGGCGTATGATCTGTATCAAAACTGTTTACAAAATTGACTTCATTCTCCCATGGCGTTGACACAGGTAAAGCTAAGAAGACGTTAATCTTCCCAAATAAAATAAACGCGTTTGCGCTTAAACTATAATTTCCAATGAAAACATGTTGGAGACAGATCAGACGCCGGGTTACCTAGCGTTTGATCAGGCTCCGAACTGTTTGCCACTAAGATAAATAATAATTGTTTGAATTGTCGAAAAGTGGTCTTTACTACGTTTTAGTACATTGCAGTTGCGTTTCGTATGCGTTAGTACAGTGGAGAATCTGTTATTCTTTCCCGTTTAAACGCAAACGTACGCAAACGCAAAACACTAAAACGTAGAAAAATACAACTTTTGGACAATTCTGATATTTCATGTTTATCTTGGTGGCAAACAGTTTGGAGCCTGATCAGACGCCGGGTTACACGGCGTCTGATCTGGCTCCAAACTGTTTGCACTGCAAATAATAGTTTTAGCGTAAACGCGTTTATTGGGAAAGAACAACGTTTTCTCCACTGTACCCTGGAAAGAATAACGTCTTCTCCACTGTAATGAAGATCCTATTGTCTTCTTTTGAATTGCAAATATAGATGAGTGACTGATTTGATTTTTTTATGACTGATTTGATTTTTTAACGAATTGTTATACCTTTATCACGCTAGGCAATTGTCGTCTGGATACTGATGTCTGCAGTTATATTTAACCAAGAGAGAAGGTTGGCTAAGAGTGAATATAAATAGTTCAATATATTTGTCTATAATATTTTGTTCTCTGTGTATGAATCTGCTGGAATCGGTTTATTTTACAGAAAATATTAACCATAGTGTTCGATCAAATATTTAAAACATGAAGAGGTCGAATTCAAGAGTCGATGATAAGTAGCGTGTGTGGCCCCCGCGAGCAACGCTGAATGATTAATACCATGTCGGATTGAGAGATCGAGCTTGTCAATGTCTGTTTATGGGTGGCTTATTATAACACTCTTCCGTAGGTCGTGGACGTTATTAATGCATGTGGCGATCAAGATTATCCCATAAATGTTTAATGTGGAAAAATCCAATGTAGTGAGGGCAAGATATCAATGAACTTAACATTTTGGTTTTGAAAAAAATGTACGTTGTCAAGGATGACATGGAACCTGACATGATCTTGTTGTAACGATGATATGACGCGATGTGTTTGACGCGGAAAACATTAGGATGTCCTGTGTTTTAACTGTATGTGTGTGTTCAATTTCATCTCAATAACTACTAGTTGGTGCGATGCTTGAGCAAAACCGCCAAACATTGCAACTGATTCCCACCCACATTCATCACACTGCAGTATGCAACGTTTGCCAAAACGGCAATTCCTACGTCAATACAATTGTAATTGGTCATCTTGCAAATATATTATAAGGCAAACCTCTATTCATTAGTAAAAAAGACTAGCCCGCTATCGCTGTCTTGTTAGGTTGACGTATACATGTGTATCTCATATCAATTTACTCTCTGATTTTTGTGATGACGACACATCGACATTGGCACTACGTGCATATATACGGACGGCGTGCTTGCAAACCGTTTCAGGCTACACATGTAAATGTTTGCGGTATTAGGACAGAAGACATGCCGTCGTGGGTTGCGGGGTTAACTGTAGCCGATGGTCCAATGAGAAAGCTGTCCCGTAGTACAGCAGTCCTGAGCTCAAATCGTAATAAGCAGCATGCCGCTCCGTGATAAGTCCCTCGTACTTTCGGTTTGTGTAAGGCTCCATACTCCCTGTACTGAGGTCCTCACTCGTACTGCAACCTACGCGGCAGGAGCCAAATCATCAACAACAGCTACGGCTTTTTTATTTTTTATTTCGGGAATTACTGGCAATGAAATTCCGACACCAAAACTTCATTTAAAACGTTTTATTTATCACCTTTTCCGTATGTATAGGACCGATTGCAACATTTAGGAGTTGACAAGTATCGACCAGTTGATAAGATATACTTACTGAATCCCTCACGTTAACGACGTGAAAATATAGTTAAAAACCCAAACTTTACCCATTTTACGATAGTATGTATAGATATTTAGCGTTAAGAAAATTTATTTTGCTGCCGATATTCTAACGGAAGGCTGATTCCCCTCAAAAGTGGACTGCGTTAAATCTTATGGTTCACTACTAGTTGTTTACTTATACATATAATTATGCAAAATAGAATAATTTCAAACTGTGCAATCCAGTGTTTTGTTTGATCTCACACTATACTTAACACGAAATCAAGGTAAGATTTTAAGTAATTCGTTTCCTGAACTGACGCTAATTTACTTATGTCTGACCAGGTTCAACCTGCTTCCAAATAACAGTGCTCATACATCAAAGCTGTGGAATGGATTAAGGATAACTCTTGCCCTGTCAAGTTTTATCGTCTACTTCAACCCTCTTACAATGGAGAATCTGTTATTCTTTCCCGTGTAAACGCAAACGTACGCAAACGTATGCAAACGCAAAGCACTAAAACGTAGAAAAGAACAACTTTTGGACAATTCTGATAATTCTTGTTTATCTTGGTGGCAAACAGTTTGGAGCCTGATCAGACGCCGGGTTACCCGGCGTCTGATCTGGCTCCAAACTGTTTGCATTGCAAATGATAGTTTTAGCGTAAACGTGTTTATTGGGAAAGAATAACAGATTCTCCACTGTACCTCCAAAGTATCGTCTGCATTGGTAGTGAAAGTCAGTTTTAGGGCTGTTTTGACTGAAGAAATGTCGACACGGGTGTCAAATAGTTGGATCCTGATCAGACGCGGCGTCTGATCAGGATGAAAACTGTTTGCAAAGTCGCCTTTTTGCGCCGTTGGCAATAAAAGAGTTATAAAATTTGTTCGGGTTTGTTTCATGCACATGATAGTACGCAATGGTTCCTGACACTTCAAAAAGAAAATCTAAGTGTCCAATGTACAGGGCACCCTTCCTACAACCGCCCTTTGATCAACAATTTCCCTCCCCATACAAATGCCTGCCACTGTTCCTCAAACAAGACAAAACTGTCTAACACTTTCTCTGCTGCAATGTCATCGGCTTAAAATTGTCGTCTGTCGCTTTTTTCTCAAAGCCACATATTGGTGGACATTTTGACAGAATAAATATAAATCTACATGTAGATCAGACGCTGCGTTGCGCGGCGTCTGATCTGGATTCAAACTGTTTGCAAATGTAAGCCAAATCTTAGTTTTCCCTTCCTATAACAACTCTATCAAAACAACACACAGTCTTTGTCTTCCATTGGTCTAGTCCAGTTTAAACGATTTAGGGTTGTTTTGCACATAGTGCAATATGTAGTAAAAATCCCGCAGAAGCCAACTGACCTGGGTCTACAATCGCTGTTTGCACACCGAGTGTATCCTGCATACCATTTGTAAATGGTATACCTTAATTATTATACACTCAACAATAAGGGTAAATGGTTAAATAAACAAAAAGTAATAAATTGTGTATCAATAGGAGGTTATAATCGTTTTAAAACAACACAACAAATCAACTACTTGAAAACATGTAATATTCAGCTTGACAGGGCTTTAAATATTTTATAATAGTCGTCTAGAGTCTTTATTTTAACTCTTTACTAGCTATCAGCGAAACAAACCGTAATAGGCGTAACCATCGCAAACAGATTGAATCCAGATGAGATGAACGCAGAGTATTATCTGGTTTCAAACTGTTTGCCACTCTGACTCTGTATTTAATAAAAAATACAAAAAAGAAATACCATAATCAATCGAAGAGTGTTGCCGGGGATAAATACAGTGGAGAAAACGTTATTCTTTCCCAATAAACGCGTTTACGCTAAAACTATTATTTCCATTGCAAACAGTTTGGAGCCAGATCAGACGCCGGGTAACCCGGCGTCTGATCAGGCTCTAAACTGTTTGCCACCAAGATAAACATGAATTATCAGAGTTGTCCAAAAATTGCACTTTTCTACGTTTTAGTGATTTGCGTTTGCGTTTCGTTTCGTTCAAACGGGAAAGAATAACGTACATTGTACTCTCCACTGTTTAGCGCTCAAAGAGTTGATATGAACCATTTACCAACAAATGCTTAGTGTCTTATACAGTGGAGAAGACGTTATTTCTTCGTGTTTAACCCTTTCACCGCCAAATTATTTTTGAGCTTTTTACCCAAGCACCGTTATTGTGTCGTCTGCTTCAATATTATTGTCTGCAAGATCATTTCAAAGTTAGAATTAAGAGAGTATGACATAAAAAATATCGAAACGGGTGTCAAACAGTTTTTATCCTGATCAGACGCCGCGTAACGCGGCGTCTGATCAAGATCAAAACTGTTTGCAAATTCGACTTAAGGCGATTCTCGCGGTGAAAGGGTTAAAGGTAAATGAAACGCAAACGTACACATGCATTTCAACAAAAAGTAGACAATTATAACTGGTTGACAATTCTGACCATCTGCTTCAATCTAAGTTGCAAATAGATTGGAGCCTGCTCAGACCACGGGTAACCCGGCGTCTGATCTGGATTCAAACTGTTTGCAATGGAAATAGAAATCTTATATTTTTAGCGTAAACGCGTAAATTGGGAAAACGTCTTCTTCACTTACCATAGGTTCCTATGGTTTGATAAAAAAGGCAATTATAGCAAATATCTTGGTCTTGCTCCATTGAACTTGCAATTGATATACATGTAATAGTTTTAGTGTAAACGTGTTTATTCGGCACGACTAGTCTTCTCCACTGATGAGTGCGTGATTGTGTAAGAAAACGAGTTACATTTGAGATTGGTTTTACTCGCGGTAAGGGGAAGGGTGTATTTAAAAGAAAAAATGTGTAAATCTCCATCAATTTCTGTTTCGTAACTATTCATATAAATATAGACAAACTTGAAGTTACGATCGATGTGTAGTCATTTGGACAGGTGCCATAGTAATTCAGGACACAATGCTGCAGAATATAAAGGAACTTTAGAACTAAGTTATTTGTTTTTTTATTTCTCTTCAACAGCATTTAAATCTAATAACGACGTCCAGCTAATTACGAGTGGGGGAAGAGCCCATACATTTCATACTCTGTTTCAAGCACAAAGTGGCAACTGGGTAGGACAACCGACCTTCCACAAGCCGAACCTTGGTGTGCAAGCGTACGTTCATGGTTAGTAGTATAGTGTTTGACTGCGAACCTGGCGACCCGGGTTCGAACAAGCATGAGTGGCTTTATGTCTTTATAAGAAAATCCGGTTACATATTAATTCTGAGAGTCGTTGTAGACGACACATTTTGCAGGCGTGAATTTACATGACGTGATTTTTTGTTATGAACTAATGTCGCTTTTATCAGTATTTCAGTCATATCGCTATTCAAAATAGATGACATCATGGCAGTGAACTACGATATCTTGAGCTCGCTTAACTCATTAAGCCCTAGTGACGCATTTATCCGTCCTTTACCAAAATGTACCTGTAAAGAGTACATTGTCTTTTGCAAACAGTGATGTCCATGATCAGAGGGCTCCTATAGGACCTCTCTGATCAGGGACTTCACTGTTTGTCATTTGTCAATATATTATAAAAAACTGAAACAATTTCCATTGGAAGTTTCAGGGGATAATGGGTTAATTCGATTCCCCCTATTGTTACTGTAAATATATCTACCTCGCGTTTAAGTCGAACGCATTCGTATTTTTATGAAAGATAACACGTGGCTTGGTCGTGCTTTAACTTTGAAATACGGATAAGTTCGACTTAAGCGAATTGGAAATATCAGATTCTGACTGTATGTCAATATGTATTCTTTATTTGGCTGCTTACTGCAAAATGTTCAAAGCTAAAAGACATAAAGATATAAAGCATAAACGCGTTGAAGGGGAAAGGATACCAGTAACATAATCCTCACTCAATATTTGTTGTCCAAAGGTCTTTAATGTATGTATATTTGCATACATCTTTGTTAACCGTTTATAGTACTATATGCCCCGATGAAACACTACAGTTTGTGACATCTCACATAGGTCTACATTGTTTGCAAATACTAACATACACATTACCCCATCCACTGTCTTACTCCGGATACAATTGTTATTTGCAAATAGTTTGAATCCTTGTCAGACGCCGCGTATCCATGCTTTGTTTGTAGTCAAAATGTCTGAAATTTAATTTGAGAAAATAGGTAGACGACTATATAATAAAACAGTTAACGTCACGGCAGTGAAGAGGTTAATGAATTAATTAAATGTACGGGCCAGGATATTACATAAAATTTACTGATAATCCATATCTTCTTTTATTAAGTTAAAGTTGACACGAATATACCAAGTTCCTACAGTGGAGAATGTGTTATTCTTTCCCAATAAACGCGTTTACGCTAAAACTATTATTTGCAGTGCAAACAGTTTGGAGCCAGATCAGACGCCGGGTAACCCGGCGTCTGATCAGGCTCCAAACTGTTTGCCACCAAGATAAACATGAAATATCAGAATTGTCCAAAAGTTGTTATTTTCTACGTTTTAGTGCTTTGCGTTTGCGTACGTTTGCGTTTAAACGGGAAAGAATAACAGATTCTCCACTGTATCTAGTCGAAACTGGAAGAAATGTTACACTCGCTGCGTTTATACTCAAACGCAAATAAACAATAGATTGACACATCCCCCTACTCTAGCTAGTTTAAAAATAAATAAATAAAAAGGAAAAAAAGAGAGCAACAAATCAATCTAAACAGAAGAAAAGCAAACGAATACAACAATTATGATCAAGTAAATAAAAAAGTAGACACTTAATTACAGTGGAGCATAGAACTACTTCATTATTTCCCGTTTAAACGGAGAAAAAAACGCGAACGCGATAGAACAAAATGCAGAATATTACAAGTTAATAAAATTTAGAAACTTATTGAAATCGGAATGGGAAAACAGTGTAGAGCCTGATCATACGCCGGGTGACTCGGCGTCTGATCTAGCACCAAACAGTTTGTACGGATAATAACTTGTTAAGCATAAACGCCTTTATTGGAAAAGAAATACGTATTGTCCACTGCAGCATTGTAATTGCAATGGCAGGACCAAGTGTCTCCCGTTGGATAATTACCAGAATGACTGATTTTCTAATTTATCATTTATTAAGTTAAACTCGGACATGAACTTACCACGTGTCTGTCTAGCCGAAAATAATTAACCAACAATATGGTGGAAAATCCAGTCCCTGACTCTAGATGTAACGGCGATAATAATATCTAATAATCCCAGCCTTATTATGTCATCCGTGCCAGTCACTACTAGCTTTTATAATAGTCAAGTAATACGGAAGATTTGGGCGGGAGCTGTACCGTCAAATCACTGTCAAAACCAGCACTTGAATTAGCCTCTACCCTGCCATCCCTACTACACTGAGATTTGTAAACAGTTTGAAACCTGACCAAACGCCAATTTACACTACGTGTGTTCGGTACCAATACTGTTTGCTATTCAAAATCGATATATTTAGGTCATTGTGGGTTATATCTTATAAAAAGGTGATAAATTTAAGCAGACGATATTCTGTATGGTCCAAGGCTGACGCAGCGTATAGGGTTAGTTCAGATTTGGTTTCTTTTTAATTTGTCACAGTCCGGTTTCTTAAATTATTTAAAAACGACATAGATATATCATTTCAAACACTTTTTAGTCTGATCAGACGCCGAGTAACTGTTTGACTATCGTATTAATTTTTTCTCATTTAGAAATGCATTAAACTTAGGTTTTCAATTTTAGCAAACGGCACATTTAGAAGCAGGCGATACCATAGCGGTGAAAGGGTTTAGACAGTTTGACAGTCAATGTGCGAAATCCCACCTAGAGGGGCGTGGTCTTTGCAGTAGTCCTCCGCCTATTATTAAAAAGAAGCGATCGTAAATCACAGCATGAGAAGTGTAGGTGTTCAAGACACTAATTAGGGACGGTATTTATCATGTAGCAGGCCCACTGGTGGTTGGTGTGATGTTTCACAAGTTTGCATAAAATGATTCCCCCCATTTCAACTGTTTAAGTTGAACTCTGAATGAAAGTGCATTAACATAGACATAATATACGTTCAAACAATATATGTGTTAGATATTTCAATATTTATAGGTAAAATTGTGGAAGATTTAATCAAATATAGAAATACTCTTGAGTTCCATATAGACTGAAGTCTGTTGAAGAACGGATTCCCTCCTTTTTTGTCATACATACTTACACGATAACCAAACTGTACATTTGTACAGTGGAGAATCTGTTATTCTTTCCCGTTTAAACGCAAACGTACGCAAACGCAAAGCACTAAAACGTAGAAAAGAACAAATTTTGGACAATTCTGATAATTCTTGTTTATCTTGGTGGCAAACAGTTTGGAGCCTGATCAGACGCCGGGTTACCCGGCGTCTGATCTGGCTCCAAACTGTTTGCACTGCAAATAATAGTTTTAGCATAAACCCGTTATTGGGAAAGAATAACAGATTCTCCACTGTAACTTTTACTTTTCACACCATCGGCATTCACATACAAAATTATGATTTGCAAATTAAAAATCACATTTAAAAATATACTAACGTGTAGCCAATACATTTTGGCGCATTTTTATACCATTTTAGTCAATGGTTTGTACTTATGAGTATAACAAAAGCCCCTCGAACGAAATGTAAACAAAAGTCCCTAAAACCATACGTACAGTTTCTTTATCGTGTTCGTATATTTCGGATTACAATCAGATGGCTGATATAAGCTAACTCAAGGTAAAACAGAAAAATCTTAATAAAGCATTATGTATTCCTATTAATCCGTGTTTAGCAACTTGACAGGATAGGAGAGATTTCCAAAGACTTATTTATCAGAATATGATAAGAGCATGTACAAGTTACGAGAGAGTTTTGCTTTACTTCAAACCTAGTCTTAGCAGCAAGCTGTCACGATGTTGTTTCATTAATAGGGAAGAACTTAATGCGTTACTATAATAATTACGTTAATAAATAGGTATTTATAGGTATTGTATAAAAAGATAAAATGATTGAATTGAACAATTTAACAGTAGATTTTATGGTCAATACTCAATACAAGAAGAAACTGATAACGACATGGCTCGGTTTTACCATTGATCTCTTTTACATATTTTCTTTTCGGACATTACTGCAGAAAGGCTGTGACGCCCAACCCAAATATCACAATTTTTTCTAAGAAAACCATAATAACCATCTCAAAGTTATTTGATCAAACCATCGAATTCGTTCAGAATCCAAACGGTGTGCCACACTTTAGAATATATTGTTAGTTACGATGTTTCAATGGTAGTGAAACGGTTAATCAATAACAATAATCCAGATAGGGAATAAAGATAGTACTAATATATAAACTGCTCTTTTCTAATAACAATATTCCAGATAGGGAATTCAAATAGTTTATATTTTCTGAACAGACAAAAGTGTAATAAAGATTCAGTTCTGTTCTTCTATTCTGTTCAAAACTGTTGGATCATTATTGTCAAAACAAACTTTGCAAATACAATCAACATCTACACTTGTTTTCTAAGAACAGCTTTTTATATTGCATAGTTGAGAAATCTCTCTACAACGGCAATCTCAACAACTACCCCCTCCTTAAAGCGACCCTTGCAGCTGTTCCCCAATAAGACACTTATGTCTTACGCTTTTCATGGCTGAAATACCGTCTGCTTAAATTTATTGTTTGCTGTTTTTCTCAAAGCTATATAATGGACATTTTGACAGAAAAAACTGAAAGAGGCTCGCAACCAGATTTAGCATTAAAAATAGTAATTTGTAAATATATGTCAAACGCTTATATGAGCGGGTTAGAATTAGTTTAGGATGAGAAATTCAATTTAAAAAATGCATTTCAATAATTTTTTTTTATTGATCTCTGGTGGGATTCGAACCCGGGACCCGGCATGCGGGAACAGAATAGCAAAAATAAGGCAACCCCATTAGACCACTCGCCTACAGGCCTATTCATATCTCTTTGATCGATTTAACGTACTTTAGTGTGTAGCGATGGAGAGTACACAACTCAGCTCGGGTTTATGTCTGAGTACGTGAACTTGATCAATTTCTATAGCGTCTTTCGACGCAATGGATAAAGCGATGGAAAATATCTAAAAATTTAAGATTTGAAGACCTTTCTTAAGGATATTTTTTAAACTGATCATATTTTTCTAATGCCAGATGCACGATAATGCTACACTTTGGTTTTATTTATCTTTTATTTTTTGCAAATACAACATTTGGTTGCGAGTCGCTTTAATAACGAGTGACAAACAGCTTGAATCCAGATCAGACGCCGTGTTACGCGGCGTCTGATCTGGATTCAAGCTGTTTCCAAATGTAAATAAAGTTCCCTCCCCATAACGATGACCTCCGAACAACATACATATTTTTTTAGTCTCCCATTGGTTGTGGTTGAAGAGAGGGAACGCTGTAAATATAACATACCTTCAACAGATCTGTACATCTACTCGTGAGTAATATGAAGATAAAAACAGTTTTATATTGTGTGCAAGACTCTGGCGTCTTTTTGTATGTCAGGTTCGGATCATAGTATAAATCAGGATGCACTCCTTCTATAGTTACTGACCATAGTATCAAATGGTTAGTATTCCTGTTTATTTCTGCGCGTAAGCAAACAGTGCGAAATGGTTTCTTTGACTTTTTTTAAGGGGGGGGGGGGGGGAGGGGTATGTTTAGACTTATCACACACATTTGCTTTTATTTGAGTATTCTTATTTGCAAATACAGTGTTCTCTCCCTACAACGACCCCCGAACAACGATTCCATCCTTACAACGACCCTTGCTGTTGTTCCCAAAACAAGACAATTATATGTCTAATACTTTCACTTCTGCAATATCGTCTGCTTATAACTGTCGTCTGCCTTTTTCCCAAAGCCACACATTGGACAATTTGAAAGAAAAAAACCATAATGACGAGTAAGCCACTTTCCCTCTCTATAACGACTCCCACCGAACAACGCACAGACGTTTTGTCTCTCACTGGGTGTCGTTGTAGGGATGGAGCAATGTACGCCGTTTGGTATATCAGTCTCTTTAAAACAAATGGTATTCAAGCAGTGTACCTAGAAAAAGTGCATTTTCCCTATGTTATGGAAACATTGTTAAACAGCCTTAATTAGTCCAAAATGGACCAGACTCAATTATAAATGAGAATGGATCATTTGAACTTTTAGATGACGAGTTAAAGGTAAATGATTGAGACATGTAACTGCTGGGGCAGATGTTTTTCTTTATTGTCGAACTCACAAATCTATGAAGACCAAAAAATAACACATTTTTCAAACGAAGTTTACTGGGGCAAATAAACATCCTACAAACAAGATATGGCCGCTTTTTGTGATTTTATAAAATGTAAACATTATGTAATTACATTGATAACAATCTATGTCACTTGATTCGGTACTAATGGCATTGCGTTCTGTTAGGAAAATCTTTTATATGATTTATAGTAAACAGAACCAGAACGAAATCACTTTAACTTTGAGCATATGATATCTTTAATGTTGTGCCGAATTTCATTGGTAATTTAAGGCTGTCAAATTTGTCCAGCAGAGTTGATAATAGAAAGGATAAAATACTGAAAAAGGTACATTAACGACCAAAGTTGGAGCAGTCAGATGTGTTTAGAGAGCGAGTGTTGAAGTGGACACCTATTAAATTTTCGTCTGTTCAACTCTTTCAATGCCAACGGCGCAAAAAAGCGACTTTGCAAACAGTTTGAACATGTTCAGACGCCGCGTTACGCGGCGTCTGATCAGGATCCAAACTGTTTTACACACAAATCAATATTTATTCAGTCTTAAAAGCTTTAGATCTGACTTGAAAAACAATTGCAGACGATACAATCAATGCAGACGATGTTTTTATGTTGGAGGAGTTTAAGCAGACGATAAAACTTGGCAGTGAAAGAGTTAACCCTTTAATATTTTTCTCTAACCCTTTTACAGACACTATATTGCCATCTTTGATACTGTAGTCTGCACATTCGTTTGAAGTTAAATTGAAGGCAAAATGACTGAAAAATGGCCCTGCGTATCAAACTGTTTACACGGCGTCGACTTTAATCGCATTTGACATCGAAAGAGTGTTCATGCAATACTACATTAATCAATGTAGAAAGCAATAAAATGATTGACCTCTCTATTTCATTTGTGGATGTAATATGTACCTGACCCAGAATGGTTGTTCTGTGTCATGAAGACCACCCAGTTGCAAAATTCTTTGACGGTTTTTGTTCCACAAAACTACTCGTACATTCGTTATTCTTTCCCGTTTAACTCTTTCAATACCAATGTCAATGCCAAAGTAGACTTTGCAAACAGTTTGGATCAAAACTGTTTGACATTCAAACGATACTTGACACTCGTATTGATATTTATTCATGACAATGAAATAAACTCGAATTTGCTTATATCAGACTTATCCGTATCTATACAATCAAATAACAATATCTTAAATCGCTTTAGTTTAACGTTTCCTTATTTAAATTTCCAAACGTGGTTAAACCACGTTTTAACTTTGAAATACTAATATGTTTTACTTACGCGAGTTCGAGATATCGTAGTTTAACTCTTTATTAAATGACCACAATCAACTAATTTCAATTGTTCGATTACTCCCAACATTAGCGTGGGAGAAGATCAGTCTTGGACTATTCTGTGTGTACTTTTATTGTACTATTATTGCTGTGTAATTTAGGTTGACAGTTTTGGCAAGAAAAGGTGGACTCCAATTAGCAGTCTCGCGCGCTGACCCCTTTGCTTGTTACGATATCGTCTGTTTCACATTTGTCGTCTGCATGCTTAAAAAGTAGGTATCAATGTCGTTTGCAGTTAAAAAATATTAATTGCAAGTGCAAAATAGTTAAGACTCGGCTCGGACGCCGAGTCGCATGGCGTCTGATCAGGATAGAACTGCTTGTAAATAACAATATGGTTATTGCTTTTATGGTTAGGCAAATGGTTACTTATGCTGCAACAAAGTTCAAGACCTTAAATGACTTGTCAGTTGGGAAAAGACAAGTGCGGTTAGGTACCTGGTCAATACAAATACTTTCTTCGGTCAAAATCAGTAACAGTTGAGTGGACCTTGTTCCTTTCTTATAACGCTTATGTGTCCATTTCAAACAGTTAACCCAGCGTCTTATAAGGCTAAAATTGTATGCCATTGAGATAAAATGATATAGTGAGACATTTCAATAACTTATCATTTTGTACGGTTTAATGGATTGCTTTTGCATTTAGTATACTTTACACAGGAAAGAGCATCTTCTCAACTGTAATTCATTTGTTGACTACATGTATATTGATTTAGACTTCTGTAAACTTTTCTTTACAAATAATTATCCAATCAATTGTGATCTAAATACGCCAATAACAAAAGTATATACAATAAGAGCACTTTTACCATGTTACCTAATAGCCTGTTTCTAGTTTTGAAGACATGTGGTCACTTAAAGCAGGTTGAAAGTAAAACAGAATGTGCCTAAAAGCGCATCCTTCTTTACAGTGGAAAAAAACGTTATTCTTTCCCAATAAACGCGTTTACGCTTAAACTGTTATTTCAAATGCAAACATGTTGGAGCCAGATCAGACGCCGTGTAACCCGGCGTCTGATCAGGCTCCAAACCGTTTGCCACTCAGATTAAAATGAATAGTAAGAATTATCAAAATACTGTCAGTTTCTCCATTTTAGTGTGTTGCGTTTGCGTTTAAACGGGAAAGAATAACATTTTCTCCACTGAACTTTCAGCCTGCTTGAAGCCCCCGTGTCACAAACGCGGTGGTTGGTCTTGATCTACACTGTTTGACACCAACATGCTTCTAAAGTATTTTATTTAGCTCTACTATGCGTTTGGCAGTGTAGACCAAACTCAGATACAGAACCTGGGTTGTCAAGGTGCTTGATCTGCTTGATTTGCGTTTGCGTTTCGTTTAACTCGAGTTCATTGGTTTTTATTTATGTAAAAAGAAAGAACGAAATTAAAGCATTGATGGTGTCTCAAGGGGCTTGCTCAGGTGTAGATTCCCTTAAATGCCATCTCTGTATTGTTTCATGTGGCTACTAGTTTACGGTAAAGTCACATTATTATGACCCTCAGACGAATAGTTAGTGTCTAAAGTTATATTCAAAGACCTTTTAAAGCAATATGAACGTTAAGCAGAAATCTCCTTTAGGAGCTTTCTGCTTTATGTTTATTTTGCCTTAATACTCAGCATTACTTAACATGTGTAACCCCTTCACTGCTTTACGCTGAAGACAATGGTTATTTGCAAACAGTTTGCATCTTAATCAGACGCCGCGTCACGCGGCGTTTGACCAGGATACAAACTGTTAGGCAATCATGTCAATAGTTAATATGTAAAAAAACCAACTAAATTTACATTTGACAAGTTAAAGCAGACGACAATTGTTTAAAGCTGATGACGCCATAGCAGTGAAGCGTTGTTCGTTTGAATGGTGGTGATAGCGGAACGTTGGTGTGCATTATTGCACGCTGCCAATAACCATTTCTCACCAAACACTATCTCGTTTCGTTGCCAAAACATAAGTATAAATTTACCCTCTTGATGGTTTTTGTCTCGGTGATTTGTTTTGTACTTAACCACCTATGATGTTAAACTGACACCAGTCGCAATTTGGACAAAACGATGGGACTTCACAGGGCGTTTTCCAAATGACACTCGGCGTTAGATGTGTTTGTTTGAACCGGATTGAAAGTGTGAGACTGAATAAGGACTGACACGACCATACAAGGCAATAAACAATACTGGTACCTTTTTAAATATACTTAGGGGGAATTTACATAATGATGTTGAATTGAAATCTAACGACAGACAGAATTCCCTGGGGCTACATGATTTGTATTCTTCAGCACTATACAAAGGAGCCTCTCGGGTTACTGTTGAATTTGGCGCTAATTTGTCATAGCTACACGAAGTGTTTTTGTGGTAAGAAAATTATATTTATTTGAAACTGAATGAGTTTTCATCTTGAAATATTTCCAACGATTTAGCATATTAACTGCGAGATTAAATTGCTAAATCCTATTGTAATGTTCACGATCTGCAAACAGTTTCATTGAATTTAAGGTTTTCAATGTCAAAAACAATTAGTCCCAAGATTTGTATCAACTATGGGCGAAATATTACCCCTTATTAATACTGACGCAATAATGAATAACAGCATAATCCCTTTCCTACGGCCACGAAAACCGGGCAAATTTATTGTAAACAAGACAGGAGGCATCTAAAGGCAAGGTGAAAGTAAAAACGGAAAGCTCATTGTTTTAAGCATACACTTGAATTAAAAAGAAAGAATAACCTAATAATAAGCACAATATAGCGGTCTTTATAGAATGGGGTTACTGTACTATATACAAAGATGCTACATGAGCCTCTGTAAATAAGATACCCTTTCAAAACTGATAGTACAGTGGAGAATCTGTTATTCTTTCCCAATAAACGCGTTTACGCTAAAACTATTATTTGCAGTGCAAACAGTTTGGAGCCAGATCAGACGCCGGGTAACCCGGCGTCTGATCAGGCTCCAAACAGTTTGCCACCAAGATAAACAAGAATTATCAGAATTGTCCAAAAGTTGTTCTTTTCTACGTTTTAGTGCTTTGCGTTTGCGTACGTTTGCGTTTGAACGGGAAAGAATAATGTTTTCTCCACTGTAGTAAATACTGCTTTTCCAAACACTCTAGACGACTCATCGATGGTGTTTAATACAGGTGGCTTTTTAACCCCTTTATACGCCAAAATTAAACGTCTGATTCATCTCTTTTGAAGCCCAGGAAGGAATATCGTTTGTTTTAATACTGATGTCTGATTTTCTTGTTTCAAAGTCAGACTTCAAGAAGTATGGGCAAACTGTCGATGTCAGTGTTTAACAGTTTGGAACCAAATCAGACCCGAGGAACGTGGAATCTGATCGGGATCCACTGTTTGTAAACTCAACTTTCTTTATTCGCCAATGGCGGCTCAATGACAACACTGATACATGGATTTTGATTACCATTTCTCATCTGCTTCTAGTACACTTTACATATAATCGTCTTTCAGGAAGCGCAGTCACAATGTTGCGATCGTGTTCGCTGTAACCCGTTCGGCTTGTTTCGGCCGAGCAAAGCAGTGACCTCTGAGAACGGTTCTGATTACTCTGGTCTATTCAGTGATTCTACAGTGACTCTAAACACAAGGTAATCTAAATACGAAGCTAAAACAGAATAATTTAAAAAAAACTCAAACACTAGACCTTCTTGTATTAAAGTGATTATTTCAGGCATAATAGTTTATCTATACCTTATGGAAATTAGATTTGATTTAACAATTTTCAAAAGGCGCGGAATCGACAACATTCGGTGCCTCCGCATTTCAAAGTAGCACTCAACTTGCCTGGTCCCGAAAGTATTCGTACACAAAATAACGTGAAAGTAAATGCATCTACGTTTATGATCATCATATTTACTTCAGAATGTGTCGGTGTTTTATTTTAACTGCAATATATTCGAACGTATATTGTGGAACGTAACTTGCATTTCTAGTTTTGGACTTGAATCTGATGTCTTCCCTTTAAAAATCGTGAAAGTTGAATCTATTACAATGTAACCCCTTCATTGCTTTGCAAACTGTTGTATTCTGATCAGACGTGTCGTTACGCAGCCTCTGATCAGTATCCAAAATTTTTTGACACGCATTACAATAGCACGTTAACCAATGTATCTTAAAATTAAACTTGAGATATAAAAGTATGCGACACCTGTTTAAAAAAAGATGCTGTCAATGCAGTTAAAGGGTCAACCAACTTTTTACAAATTTCAAAATCCATGACCGGTTAAAAACGTTACTCCCAAAATATCCGAATTTGTATAAAATTTCTGCCCAATTGGAGTATGAATTTAGGCCACACTCAGACCTTCGAAATTCTATGATGAACCCATACATCCAGTCTTGAACCCTTGTCCCTAGTTGTTCGTATAGCGGATTAAAACACTGTTAACGCATTCAATCCTAGCAACAAATATACTCGTCATTTACAAACAGTGTACCTATGAGGATTACACGTGTCCTATGCAAACAGTGTAGACCCTGATCAGAGGGCTCCTGAAGGAGCCCTCTAATCAGGGTCTACACTGTTTGTCATTTTGAAATATATTTTTTAAATCAACACTAAATAGTCAAAAATGGACTACTCTTATTTTAAAATTGGAATTGTCTATGCAAAGTTTTAGGAGTGAATGAGTTAAAACAGTGTCACCGTGGTCTATGGTTGGTTCACATGTCCAGGTGGCTTGAATTGTATATCCTGGCAGACTTCGTAAAAACAAAAAGCACTGGAGAAGGATGCGCATGTCAACAGCTTGCAACAACAGTTCACACAAACTACGGTGCTCCCTCTCTGCAACGGCCCTCCCACCAACGACTCACTCCATACAATGACCCATTGCCGCGGTTCCCTAAACAGGATAATTATGTAAACGCTTTTACTGTTGCTATACCGCCTGCTTAAAATTGTCGTCTGCTGTTTTTTCATATAAGTGGAGATTTGATAGAATAAATATAATGATAAGTGACAAACAGCTTGAATCCCGACCAGACGCCACGTTATGCGGCGTCTGATCTGGATTCAAGCTGTTTGCAAATGTAAGCCAAGTCTTAAGTTTCACTCCCTATAACGACTCCCTCTGAACAACGCACACAATTTGTGGCTCCCATTGGGTGTCGTTTTAGAGAAGGAGTGTTGTACATCACTATGTTGATATATTGTAAAGTAGAAAAGACGGTGTCCTTTTCGATCGAATGAAAGTTAATTCCGACTCAAACTTAATTTAAGAATGAAAATATCACGATTTTGAACAACGACGATTAAAAAAAAAAATTGAGAAGACCCAATTTTGAGGCTGATCATATGTCAATTTACCCGATGACTTATAAGTCTACAAGCTGTTTCCTTTTAGGCATGATTGTTTCAGTGCAAACACGTTCAAACCCTTTCAACAGCCCTCTGTAGAGATTACTAATTACATATGCAAACAGTGTAGACCCTGATCAGAGGGCTCCTATAGGAGCTCTCTGACCAGGGTCTGAACTGTTTGCATATTTTGATTGCTTTTTGTTAATATAAAAAATGTAACAGTAGACTGGTTCAAAATGTATGTACTAGAAGAGTCCAAAAGGATAATAAATTCCCACAAGAGATGTTTAGGTTTGAAAAGGTTGATCGGAAAGAAAAATATTTGCTGATGTAGTGTTTCATAGTGTGTTTACTCGGGTTTAGTAATTTACTGAAGGCAAACCATATATCCACTTAACGTCGTTCAGATTAATGTTATAAAGCAGATGGCAGTGGTTCATGTTCAAGTGTGTTTTTTAACACAAATCTCCACTCAAAATAACATAATTATGTGTCATGTCCTGCCTGAAGTATAATAAACATGCAATAAAAAGAACAACAGTTATTGCATCTAGGTATCGACTGAACTGGCACACATGCTCTGTAACAATGGTGAATATCAAACAGTGTGCACCAAGACCAATCAAACACCCGGAACATGGTCTTATTCTACATTGATTGAAAGGCACTTAGCTTTTTATGGTACAACTCCTATGTAAATTTAAATAAATAAAAGTTTGTGGTAAAAATAAAAAAACATAACCAAACCTTAGTCTATTCCAACTAAAGTTGTGTTTTTTGTCATCTAAGGGCATGATTGTTGTCAAACTAGTAAAATTAATGGCTCGGCCGTATTGAGATACTCTAGCTGAAATCAAGCTGGAATTTGCTGCTTAATCTCACCTTGAAGTTATCTCTTGGATCAAATAAGGGGTTATACAGCTACAGTGGAGAATCTGTTATTCTTTCCCGTTTAAACGCAAACGTACGCAAACGCAAAACACTAAAACGTAGAAAAGTACAAATGTTGGACACTTCTGATAATTCATGTTTATCTTGGTGGCAAACATTTTGGAGCCTGATCAGACGCCGGGTTACCCGGCGTCTGATCTGGCTCCAAACTGTTTGCACTGCAAATAATAGTTTTAGCGTAAACGCGTTTATTGGGAAAGAATAACAGATTCTCCACTGTACCAAAACGGATGTTCGAAATCATTAAAGTTTGATAAACAATAATTACAATCTGTATGAAATATGACAATTTCCAAAGATATATACACGTACAACCGAATTTCGATAACTCGAACATTGCTTAAGAGGAACTTGTATCCTTTTTGTCAGTTGAATTTAGATTCACCGATATTATTTAAAGCGAACACGCAGTAGCTCGCGAATACAGTTGAGTAAACGTTATTCTTTCCCAATAAACAAGTTTACGCTTAAACTATTATTAATATTGCAAACAGTTTAAAGCCAGATCAGACGTCGGGTAACCCGGCATCTGATCAGCCTCCAAACCGTTTGTCTACAAGATAAACATGAATTATTAGAATTGTTCCAAAGTTGTACTTTTCTACGTTTTAGTGATTTGCGTTTGCGTTTCGTTTGTGCATACACGGAAAAGAATAACGTATTCTCCAGTGTTAGTTACGTTTCAACTTTGCTATACGGTTACAGTGGAGAATCTGTTATTCTTTCCCAATAAACGCGTTTACGCTAAAACTATTATTTGCAGTGCAAACATATTGGAGCCAGATCAGACGCCGGGTTACCCGGCGTCTGATCAGGCTCCAAACTGTTTGCCACCAAGATAAACAAGAATTATCAGAATTTTCCAAAAGTTGTTCTTTTCTACTTTTTAGTGCTTTGCGTTTGCGTACGTTTGCGTTTAAACGGGAAAGAATAACAGATTCTCCACTGTATATGTGACTCAAGTGAGTTATTTGTATCGTGGTTCGACAGTAGTGCATTGTGGTAGAGAAAACATCGATACGAATGCCAAACTGTTTGAAACAAGATCAGACGACAATTCAGGATCGGAACTGTTTGAATTACTGTTCTTTTGCTTAGTTGTAAAAGGACTTTAATCCCAGCTGTTGAAGCCATTTAAAAGCAACTTTGTTTCAGTGCGTACGACAGAAAGCTATAAGAATAATGAAAGTAAAATCTCAAACAGAGTGTGTGGGGGATGACTTACTTTCAGTGTGCTGGTTGTTGTTTCCTGAAGCGAACACCTTTGTTGCAGATCTATTTCAGTCCATTTTATAACAAATGTTGATACCAAGGACATTAAGTCCAATGAAACAGTTAAGGGTGTATCAATGTCATGAATTTAAGAAATTTTCAAAGTATATGAAAACACTTTGTGATGGTTTTGTATTGAAGAGCTAATTAAGATGAATGGAAAAATAGAAAAAGTGTACATTTTGGTGAACAAGAGTTGGGCCAACTTGGCTCCATGGCCATGTAAAATTTACCCCACCCACTTTCTCTTATTTTGTCCTTTTCAAACAGCCCGCTTCAATAAAATCTATTTTAAATGAAAACAAATATGATAATTTGGTTTTGTGTTGTTTATTTCCTATCTATGGTAGTATTTCTTCATACTAAAACTAATTTAAGAGAGAACAGGCACCAAATGTGAAATTTATAAAGCTCTAAATATCATCGATATGGTACTTTTTGGTAAATTTTGTAAGGGAAGATAACTCTTTTTACTTTAATAACTCAAAGGTAGAATATAAGAAAAAGTTTAATACTAGAACTATTTAATTTTCAAACTTTTTTACTTTTTTTTCATAAAATAAAAAATCTAATAAAATCATGCCCTATAAAAAGCATAATTTTGATATTTGAGGATCCATATTGTTCAAACCTAGTGCTTGCTTTGTCTAAATTTGGTTTCTATATGTGAAAATACCACCATAGACATGAAATAAATAATGAAAACCCAAATTACCATGTTTGTTTTGTTTTGAAATAGATTTTACTGAAGCTTGTACTCTGAATGGGTAAAATTTGAGAGAAAAAGTCCTAATTTGACATACCTTTTTCAAATCGCTTTAGCTCAAAAAAAGGACACCACCATATATTTTTTTCCCATTTTTTCATTCATCATAAATAGCTCTTCCAAAAAAACAATGATTGCTTATGGGTTGGATACACCCTTAAGAGCCGTATCAGAGACTGGATAACCCGATGTCTAACCAGGCTTCAAACTGTTTGCCATTCCGATGAAACAGAATCGTTATCTTAAGGAATTGCCGTTTTTTGCATATCAATTTCGTTCTATTTAAACGAAAAAGAAATAATACAGTGCTCCCTCCCTAAAACGGTCCTCCCAACAACGACTCCTTCCTTACAACGACCCTTGCCGCAGGTCTCTAAACAGGATAATTTTGTCTAGATCTACCTCTTTTACTGTAGCAATATCGTCTGCACAAAAGTTGTGTCTGCTGTTGTTCTCAAAGTTACATATATGTGGACATTTTGATAGAATGAATATGATGACGAGTGACAAACAGTTTGACTCAAGATCAGACGTCGCGTGACGCGGCGTATGATCTGGACTCAAGCATTTTGCAAAAGTATTCCAAGTCCTAATTGTCCTCCGAACAACACATAAAATCTTTGTCTCCCAATGGGTGTCGTTGTAGAGAGGGAGCCCTGTAGTTCTGAACTGTACGAGCAGTTAGGAAAACGTTTTCCTGTTAATGCAATAAAACTTAGAAAGTTAAATTAGCATAAAGTTGTGTTTCTTAGATTTTGACTATTTATGTCATTTAAAATGGCAATCAGTTTGCTGATTATGATTTAAGCCCGTGTATTTTATTGTTACAGTGGAGAATCTGTTATTCTTTCCCGTTTAAACGCAAACGTACGCAAACGCAAATAGACTGGAGCTATTTCCTGATAAAGTCTTCGGTTAAAAAGTACTTGGCATTTTTTGTTAAATTTGGCAGACACTGTTTTTAACATAATTGAAGGGTGCTGAATCCATTGAAACTGTCTGACAGGCAGAAAATTTTCATCTTATCACCGAAAATTACGGTTTATTTAAGGGAGGTAATTCTGTTTGTGACGCCTAAGAAAATCAGTTTTTTGTCGAAACCTATATGTACATGACTTTTTTAAAGGCCTTAATATATAGTATGTTAGCTTGATTGATATAAGATAAGTGACAGATGACTGTTTCATGTATTTCTGCTTAAAACATGTTTAATAATTAGCTTAAGAATCACATGGTACTGAGTTCCATATAATAGTGTTCATGAAGTATAAATATACATATCAACACTGCTTTAAATTGTGTTTCTGATATATAAAAACATATAATAAGACATTGCTTAATGAAGCAAAGTATAATCCAATTATATACAAAAGCTGTCTGATTATTAAATATTGCTAGCTTCATTATGTGAATGCGAATAAAATTAAAAAATGTTGCTATTGGCTGTTGGTGCTAATGGTTGACGCCTACGTTTCTAGCCCTAACAGCGAAAATAGGGCCGGTCAAATTTGGGAGTAAGTTGTCATAATCGTGGTGTTTAAGTCAAATCCGAGTAATATTTTGTTCATTCCATGTAAAACCTGTCATAATAAGGTATGTTTTCTCTTATTTGGATAAAGAGCTTCATTGATGAGATTCTTAGTCACGAGAGTTTGCATATCACACTTATATACTTTTAGCTTTGCTTATTTTGTCAAACTTTTACCAATTAAAGTATAACCAAGATAGAATAATGTCATTGCATATTTGGAGTATTTTCAAATTCAATCGTTATGCATGTTTTAGATCTGCTAGTTATTATGACAATCATCATGCACTTCCCTACATTTGCAAGCCACTGTGCACGCAAGACCAGATTTTCTGCACCTGCAGCGTGTACTTGCACAGCGTGTTGCACATTTGCAAGAGATCAGTTCTATGTAAGTCTCAGGTACTAGTTGTAGTGTCATCAAGATTGGTACAACTTTACCTTTCTCTAACTTCCAACCCATTTCTTGAGGGTTAGGTAATATTGGGTGAAGTATGTTAGCCTGTCTCCAGACTGATGCTTGGTAATGTGCCCGTTTTATTTGGATACCAAAAGCATCACTTGTTGGTGGGAGTGTCTCTGGAGCATGTGATTTAACCAACAAATGTGATCGTGCTTTGTCAACATCAAGGATGTTCGATGCGCCATATATCCTACATATGAAAATTTCTGCATCTTTGACAGTATTTCTTGTAAGCTCGTCTTTCCCAAGGTCTTTTAGTAGATCGTGGTTTTCTATAATGTACTCTCCCAGATATGAAGTTGTGTCGCTAACTGTCAATGCATGAAATGCTACTACGGTTTCAAGTGTCTCATTATCAAGCTGTAGCTTTTCAACAACTTTGTGAACAAAAAAGCACTAAAACGTAGAAAAGAACAACTTTTGGACAATTCTGATAATTCATGTTTGTCTTGGCGTCTGATCTGGCTCCAAACTGTTTGCACTGCAAATAATAGTTTTAGCGTAAACGCGTTTATTGGGAAAGAATAACAGGTTGTCCACTGTAACCCTTAGCACACTAGCGGTGAAACTTTGACAGCCTTTGCAAACAGTTTGGATCATGATGAGACGCAACGTTACGTAGTGTCTTATCAGGATCGAAACTGTTTGACACTCTGACCCTGTTTTAATACGATATTAAGAAACAACAATAGACGACAACTGTTGCAGACAAAAAGTACCCTGCATGCTAAGAGTTGAAGAATAACATCATCTCCACCACAATATACAGTGAAACCCCTCTATATACCGGACATGTGTGAGGACAACATAATTTCCGGTTTAGATGGGTTTTATACTTAAGAGGGTTTTGTAACCTATTACCACATAGCTTGTTTCTAATATGGAATGTAGCTGAACACTTAATTAAAGCAGATTGAAAGAAAAGCAGAAAGCCCCTAAAGGCTCAATCTGATTTACTTTCAACCTGCTTTAAGCTATCAACAACTAGAATATAGAAATTGATTCTGATAATACATATTCATGAAGGTACACAATGCGTATTTATGTTGTAATTAAAAAAAAAGAAGGGTGAGGAACGGCATAAAATAATTTGTCCGCTTTAGAAAACATTCCGGTACAGTGGAGAATCTGTTATTCTTTCCCAATAAACGCGTTTACGCTAAAACTATTATTTGTAGTACAAACAGTTTGGAGCCAGATCAGACGCCGGGTAACCCGGCGTCTGATCAGGCTCCAAATTGTTTGCCACCAAGAAAACATGAATTATCAGAATTGTCCAAAAGTTGTTCTTTTCTACGTTTTAGTGCTTTGCGTTTGCGTATGTTTGCGTTTAAACGGGAAAGAATAACAGATTATCTCTGTATTTAGAGGTTCCGGTTTGGAGGGGTTCTGCTGTACAGGGTTACACGGTACGTTATCAAGGGTGGTTTTTTATTTATTATTTTGGGACAGATGTGGAGAGATAAGGAGCATGTATTACAATGCATGATTCTGTACTTAGTCAACCCTGTAAACAACCAATTTATAATAGTATAACTTGCGTTTGCTAAGAGCATGATTTGACTAAAATTTGTAAACAGTTTCGTTCAAGATCAAACGCCAAGTCAGTCAGCGTCTGATTAGAATCAAACGTGTTTGAATGATTAACTTTGGAATTTTCATGTAAAAAGCCATTAAAAGTATTCTTGAAACAATTAATGCAGACGACAATTTTGATCCAGACGGCACTACAGCAGACGAAGTGTATAACGCGACATGGGAGATGTAATTAGACTTGACAGCACCAGAAGACACACACCCGATAGCTACCCTGGCTTAACCATGGCCCTGTCAACATATATCTTCTGCTTAAAATGTCACCTGTAAGTTTTGTTAAATCATACCTAAGGCATTTCTAAATACATAACGTGTATACGATTGTCAAAAAGTTTGGATCCTGATCTGATCCTGTTTGGATCCTGATCTGATCAGGATCCAAATTATTCGTATATATCCAGTGCCGTCACGTTTGTTTGTAATAAGCGTAACATAAAAATCTAGCAAGAATAAATTACCCCGTTTGAACAAATATTATTTGCTTAAAATGTTATCTGTTTTACATTTTAAACTATTTTTAATATTTTTGTAAACATACGAATTGAGTACTTAACAGTTTGGACTTTGCTTCGACGCATATTTCCTAATTATCTGATATGTGCCAAAAATGTAGATTTTCAAGAAAACTATATTTCTTGTACATGTATTCAAATAGTTTATTTTGAGCCCCTATAGTATTTCAAATAAAACGGATAGCAAAGTGTTTCAAGTACCCTCAAATCACAAGGATCAAATAATGCACTTGAAAGTTGTCATATGAGGCAAGGGAATTTGTGGATTGTAGATATTATTTGTAGCCACTCAGGATGGGGATTTAATTCTTTCAAAGACAAATTAAACCGTCTGATTCAATCCTTTCGTGTTTTGCATAAACAAGCAAATTCACAGAATTGATATCCCCAGTCGCAGCGATTGTAGAGAAGAAGGTGGCAAATTTTATTGCGGGAGGGGCAAATGGAAGTCACCTGTCTTTCAAGATCAACATAGAAAAACTTTTACAAAGTTTTTTTTTATCAAAATCCATTAAATTGTGTACACACTTAAGCCTAAACAATACTAAAATAAAGCCTTTTTAGCACATCTGATTATATAAGGGCAGATAACGCTTGATTCAATTTCAACAGTAATTATACACCTACAAGAACTTATATTTTATATACATTGTGCGCAATTATTATCAAAATAAATTTAGAACTGTAGTTGTCCATTTTCAACAATAAAACAATATTAAAATAACGCCTTTTCTAGCATTTCTAAGTACAACAAGGGAAGATAACTCTTGCCACAAGTATCCTTTTTAAACAATAATCCCACCCGTCAAGAACTTGTACTTCTGTACAGTCTGTGCAAGTGGAATCGAAATCCATTACAACATGTAGTTGCTAAAGTGTACAAACTGTTAAATATGACATTTTCAATTCATCAAGGGCAGATATTTCCTTAATACCAAAATTGATCTGGAAAATTGCCCCATTGTGAAGAATAACCATACCAAGTTGAATCCATATCTGTTGATCGGTTTTAAAGGTAAAGATGCGGACGGGTCGGACGGAAAATCTTAAACAGTATTTCTCTGCCTTTCGGCATGATATAACAATAAACGTCATCATCTTCATCCGTTTTTGATTAACCAGGTCATTGGTTAACCCTTCTTATAAGGGTGGGACCTGACTGTCTTGTCGGGAACGAAGTCTCCCTCTCCATGCTTGGCGAATTTATAGATTGGTATTTTTCATCCCGAGAGTTTCGCGGTCACGTTTCACAAGGTCCTTCCTGGACCCCTGTGTTGTGATGTTCCGACATCTAATATGCGATGTCTAGCTTGAGCTGCGCTCTGTTGAGCTGAATTCTTCACACTACGAATTCTTCACACCGAAATCAGACGTGTGAAGAATTCGTACGAATTCTTCCACTCGTGTGACCAATGTGTGAATATTTCGTACGAATATGTCACACAATGGCAGTGTGAGATTTCCGTACCCCCTTTTTTAACGACCTGTTGGTACCTACGGATTCTTCACACATCACCTTCCGTTTAACATTTCTTTATGAAACAAATTCTAACAACTTAGGCAAATCACTTTCCATAGCAAAAAAGATGGTGTATTGCGTCGTATTGTGGGATGACACTAGAGTTCTAGGGAAAACCAACATCTTCGGACAGGCGACCCTCTCACGTACTGTCACGACCCGGGGTCGAACTCGGGATGCATTGTTAAGAAGCGGGTGCGCTAAAACTGTTTTATCCATCCTTTTACATGCAGTTTTTACGAATTGATCAATAAAGCTCTTAAACAGCCGACCTAAATCCGAAGAATTATCTGTGAATAAGTGCAGCCCTTTTCATCCCATGATCAAACTTATGTTCCGTTGAGTTTATGCTTAGTTCTTGGCTTCCTTTGAGGCATAATAGGCCAACGACCGACATATTGCCGGCCGAATGCTGGTAGATTGTTGGTTTTCTTAACGGGATAGGGAGGGATGAGCCCGTGGCCGTGGTCCAGTGCTCATAGTGACTATGACTTACACTCACGTAGGTCCTTACTGCTGTTGGTTCGAATCCCAATCTGAACACTTGGGCTTTTTCATTTGGAGAAGCCTTCAAGCTGGCTATCGGAAATTCGGTGCTTTTACCCAGATGCAAATTTTTACCTGATTTATGACGTGCATCCGGTTTCTTCTCCCATCTGCGATTAGCCTTATGTCGAGATATGACTGAAATACTGTAAACATAGTATGAACTCAGAATTCTGGGCCTCGGTTTGATTTTAAAGTGGAGTTAAAAGCTAGTTTCAACGACGGTCATCGAAACGACATCGATTTAAAATCGGTCGATTTCGGGCGCCTTACACGTTGATCGGACCCGAGAAAGCTTTTGACCAAATATACAAACGTATACAAGCGTGTCAGAGGTCGGGCAAGGCCGTCTCCATCCGGCTTTTGCCTATCCTATAACGGCCGGTGTAATGACGACAAGTGTCCCCACCACTCAAAAGTTTGACCCCGGGACATTTTTAGACTCAGAAAACTAACCTCCCGTGTCATTTTACATGTATTATGCCAAAGCAAGTCCCAAGGACAGTTTTCTACATCAAAAATTGTCCTCATGTGTCACTCTTTAGAGGGGGACACATTTCGTCTTTACACCGGCGCCCGTCTGGCAACCGGATAACACCGGTTTCCTTTCGGTCTCCCACAGTATTGCACGTTATTTCTGAATGCCCATGATGTGGACTACACGATAAGGCAATCGGTAGTATGGTTCCATGTACGAAAGTGAACAACATAACAAAGAAGTGAAATCAGCGCGTCTTTATAAACCTCATTCATATATTGAACCCACGATAACCAATATCGGGCGATGATGGTCGCCCGTCTTAAAACCGTTGCCCGTCCGGTATTTAAGGACTATCGCGGCAGTTTGTTCGAATTTTCAAAACATTTTTTTTTTTTTAATTTTGCATATTGCTAGTTTATATCCTGTTGTGCAGAAATATTAAATAAAAATAGGGAGTCCCCGAACTGGTTCTTTTCTTAATAGCTTTCTTGACACGTGCTTTTGATCATAAAATCTTAGAAATTTTTCATATGTTTTCACAAAGTAGAAAATAATAGGAGCAAGTACCAATAAAAACATGGACACAACATATTATTCCTCAATAAAGGGAACACATCAAATAGTTATTTTACAAAGTTTTTTCTCCTACAGTTCTTACATTCAGATTTGACAAAATTTCCCAAATATTGATAAAGCATTAATTTACTGAAATCACTAATAAAAATTATAGGTACCCGAACTATTTTTTCTAAAAAATACAAATGTCTGCATAAAGAGTAACGCATGTCAATCCAGTTACCTCAAAAAGCTTAATTGTGGGGTCATATAATTTGGCGGCCAAGATAAATAATATATACTAATAATGCTTGTATAGTGATTTATTGTTACCGATTAAACAGTGGATTTGGACACATTCTAGCATTTAAAAGTGGTTCACATATATCATTTATAGATAGCCCTATATGTAACTCGACAGACATGCGTTACTATTTATGCAGACATTTGTATTTTGTAGAAAAAAAGTTCGGGTACCCATAACTTTAATTAGTGATTTCAGTAAATTAAGGCTTTATCAATATTTGTGAAAAATATTGGCAAAATCTAAATGTAAGAACTGTAGGAGAAAAGAAATTGAAAAATATCTATTTGATGTGTTCCCTTTATTGACGAATAAAATGTTGTGTCCATGTTTTTATTGCTACTTCCTCCTATTCTTTTCTTTTTTATGAAAGCATATGAATAACCCAATATCTAAGGAAAATTACAAAGCTGAAGAGGGGTGTTCTGAGATTTTCAAAAGCACGTGTCTCTGGATAATTAGGGGTTTACCAAAAAAACAAGCTATTAAGAAAAAAACCAGTTCGGGGACATCCCATTTTTATTTCATATTTCTGCACAACAGGGTATATACTAGCAACATGCAGAATTTGAAGAAAAAAATCGAATGGTTTGAAAGTTCGAAAAAACTGCCGCGATAGTCCTTAATAAAATTTAATTTCAAAAGCTTCGGAATGGCAGAATCTCCCGGAAAAATGTAGAAAGGGGAATACCTCTCACGGTGTTGATACAAGAATGATGAACTTTGTTTGCAATACACGTCTACTCACTAAACTCTTTAAATGGAATTTCAGCTTAAAAACTTCAGTGGAACAGGCGTTAGAGTAAACAACAAAACCATAACAGTTGGACGATCGGACAGATAGACTACGGAAAAGTGACCGACCCCGACATGTCATCTTTGCCTTCAACTGGTGACACAGAAACCGGTCCATACGTTTATAAAGTTCGTAGAATGCATCGTACAGACGGACCGAATAATATCCAATACGACGGACTCGAGTAAATTATATGGTCACCAAAGTGCTATTATTACCATGATATTTTTCAGTTTGATGCGTCTTTAATTAATTATATCGAGTGCTGAAAAATGTGACATTTCTTAACATGTGACCTTGACCTTTTATCATTTAAACAGGCAATCTAGTACATATGTTTTGTCATTATGTGAAATATAAGACCTCTATCAAGTAAAGCAAACCTAATATGTCCCCTTATCCATTTGGGTGGCTTAAAGCTTTTTGAAAAGTGTGAGGTTTTCGTATGCACACATTTTTTACATGCGTTTTTTAAAAAAAAAATTGACATGTGAAGAATTCGTATCTACTGTCAGGGGGGGGGGGGGGGGGGGGGGGGGGGGGCTGAGAGTCAGTACGAATTATTCACACATGTGTGACATATTCGTATGAAATGTCTACGAATTCTTCACAGGTGTGAAGAATTCGTAGTGTGAAGAATTCGGCTCAACAGCGCTCTACATGGGCAATTCATATCAGCCTGCTTGATTTGAGCATCTGTGCAATGTCTCTTATGTTTAGCTGAGATAGAAGAGAGTCAAAGGGGACATTACATGTATAATCTGGCTTGACAAGGCAGGTCAATCTTACCATGGCTCTGTCACTTCGCTGCAGTGGTCTGAGTGCGTATGCTGATACAGCCCATGTCTTAGAACCGTATAAAATAACACTCCTCACACAAGCCCCTGGTTTCAGTTGGCAGGAACTTGTTTATCAGCTCGGGAGTAGCGTTTTCCATGCAGATTTGCCGCGTGTTATTGTTGCAAGCTCAAGCCCCTACCAGACGACATTGTATGCCCTAGGTAGCAGAAGTCTGCTACGACATTAAGCTTAGCCTTTTCATTTCACCATATACCTCTGCTAAAGGCCTTCCTTTCCATTCCTGACTTTCAGATAGTCAATCGCTCTCTCAGTGCCTCCAGGGAAGTTCCAATGATAGTCAGGTCGTCAGCGTAGAGGAGCTGCCATGGACAGCTGGTGCGTAGTTCACGTGACAATGCTTCAAGGACTATGGTAAAAAGCAAAGGGCTTGAACTTTCATGACCAGATCAGTCAGTTTAAAGCATCGTTCCATCTACAGTGCGTGAAGCGCGTATCCCTGCTGAATGGGACGAAAACTACATAACCAGCATTTACAAAGGGAAAGGGGGACGCACATAACACATAAGCAATAGTCATTGTAGAATTGACTGAACAAGTGTGTCTTAAGTATTTTTCTAAAAGCAATCAGTAGACTTCGTAGGAAAATATTTTGTCTAATATACCCATTTATATTGTCTATTGTCGTAGCAAATATTTGATGATAATACCTAGTTGCCCCCCCCCCCCCCCCCCCCCCAGTGTAGACGATCTCAAAAGGTAATTTCCCTTGTACCCTAGTAAAGTTTTTTTTAGATTTTATCATGCTATGAACAGTCTTAACAATAGGTCACCTAAATATTGCTATCGAAAGACAATATCAAATTCTGTCAAGTAGTTTCAGAGAAGAAATAGTGTTTCCAACGGTTTTCCTATTATAAGCCTACTTAAAACTAACAAACCCCAGGGCGGGCCATTTTTGACTGGGATCATAGTTTGAACAACTTTAGGACTGACTATTGCGACCAATATCGCTATCACGATAGTTATTGATAGAGGGATTCACTATCGCAAAACTATCACGATAGCCTATAAGAGATTGTACTATTATTAATAATAACCATATATATAATATATCTATATCCTAGCAGACTGTAGCTTAAAGCAGGTTGAATAGTAAAGCAGACTGTGCATTAAGGCGTCTTCTGCTTTACTTTCGACCTGCTTTAAAGACATTTCCTGACCTACTTTCGGTGATATCACCTATCCAGGCAGATCCCATGCAATAACTGAAGGGTCTTGTTGACATACCGCTAGCAAAGAACCGTTGAAGCGTCTCATGTGCGGCCCGACTTTTATATTTGATAGTTTGGTTAGAAACAACCATTGAAAAACCTCTAGAATATGAGTATGACTGGGCCTCGCCAGGTAAACTGAGATTGGTAAGGATTATGCTGCATGCCTTTACAGTTCCTTTTGTTGCAATGATAACAAGTGTTCTACACGGAATATTTCAGTAAAGTTTGGTTAAAATTGATCGAGCGGTACAGGAGGAGGCGTCATTTGAAGATATCATTAATGACGACGCACACCGGACAACATACAACGTGCGACGGACGGCGAACATAGGGCAATTACATAGCACAATAGCCTTTGGCACAGGTGAGCTCAAAATGCACATTTACGGAGTAATGGGTTAAATGATATGTATTGATCTCAACCAAGCTTAAAAAGAAGTTCAGTCGTTGATGGGGTCAATCAAAAGTGATGCTAAAAAGTCGTTACCCCATTTGTGCCAAGTGTCTACTACATGTATTTAAAGTAGACATTAGCAAAAACCGTAGACACTACTTATATAAACCAGGTAACGCAGTGTCTACACTGCTTGCTGTTTTAAATGAAATGTTCTGAGGTTTAGACAAGTACTCTTTTATTTCTTTAGATCACCATCTTTTATCTATATTAAAGTACAGGCAAAGTTCATTGCAATATATTTACATTGACCCTGTAAAGTCTTTATGTAATCCTATTAAAAATTTGCGGGTCATCTGCCGATGAACCTACACTTCGGAACTGGTTTTAGCCAGTTCGGATTTCGCCCGTGCTAAACGTGGACTTCTTCAAATAGACTACATCGGGCACTTAACACTAAGCTCCCATTGGTCGACGGTCATATGCACTAGCGGAGTGATACAGACCCATAGGTCGTTGCCATCGCGTTGCTATGTGTGTAAATGGGTTAAGAAAACAACCGCGACCTGTATTTTTAGAATGTGCTTTGGCAATAGATATTCAAGTTGCACTGTTATTTGTTTGCCTTGTAAGTCTTTTCCATTCACAGAGAGAAAGTTTACTGGAAAAAATCCTGAATTTTTAATACAGTTAGAGTACATGTAGTTGGGACTACTTTCTCACCATATTTAGAAACTGGAATGGCTATTACATCGACATTACATCTATCAAACCTCTTTGACCGGTATATGATAAATTCTAAACAGAAAAACAAATCTGGCCAATAAACACATTAAATTGACAAGGCAGAAAATATAAATATAAGGAATAAACAACATCTCTTTGCCGCTCATGACGGTATGACTACATTAGCTTCGGGGGGTAAATTTAACGAAAACGCCCTTCGGGCGTTTACGAAATTTACCCCACTGCGAGGCTAATGTAGTCATACCGTCATGAACGTCAAAAATATGTTGTTTATTCCTATAACATTTACATTCACCCTGTAAAGTCTTTATGTAATCCTATTAAAAAATATGCAGTCATCTGCCGATGAACCTACACTTTTAATCTGGATTTAGCCAGTTCGGATTTCGCCCGTGCTATTCGTGGACTTCTTCAAATAGACTACATCGGGCACTTAACACTAAACTCCCATTGGTCGACGGTCATATGACACTAGCGGAGTGATACAGACCCATAGGTCGTTGCCATCGCGTTGCTATGTGTGTAAATGGGTTAAGAAAACAACCGCGACCTGTAATTTTAGAATGTGCTTTGGCAATAGATATTCAAGTTGCACTGTTATTTGTTTGCCTTGTAAGTCTTTTCCATTCACAGACAGAAAGTTTACTGGAAAAAATCCTGAATTTTTAATACAGTTAGAGTACATGTAGTTGGGACTACTTTCTCACCATATTTAGAAACTGGAATGGCTATTACATCGACATTACATCTATCAAACCTCTTTGACCGGTATATGATAAATTCTTATACAGAAAAACAAATCTGGCCAATAAACACATTAAATTTACAAGACAGAAAATATAAATATAAGGAATAAACAACATCTCTTTGCCGCTCATGACGGTATGACTACATTAGCTTCGGGGAGTAAATTTAACGAAAACGCCCTTCGGGCGTTTACGCAATTTACCCCCTGCGAAGCTAATGTAGTCATACCGTCATGAACGTCAAAAATATGTTGTTTATTCCTATAATCAAGATATGATAATCATAGACCTATCAAAAAAGGTTAACATTCTGCTTTCACCAAAATTTTAAGTTTCAGTTGATTCCATACAGTGGAGAATCTGTTATTCTTTCTCAATAAACGCGTTTTTCGCTAAAACTATTATTTCTATTGCAAACAGTTTGGAGCCAGATCAGACGCCGGGTAACCCGGCGTCTGATCAGGCTCCAAATTGTTTTCCACCAAGATAAACATGAAATATCAGAATTGTCCATAAGTTGCATTTTTCAACATTTTAGTGTTTTGCGTTTGCGTTTCATTGCGTTTAAACGGGAAAGAATAATAACGTATTCCCCACTGTATGATGGGTCTACTATTGAAAAATGCTAGGTCAAGTTTGTCTAATAAGACATTTCCAACAATGTCAGATACCAAAATGTCCACTTCCATTCTTAGCCTGTTATCTCTGTACGGTTTTGACAAAAATAGTAGAGACGTTCGATAACAAGTCCAATGTTATTAACATATACGGACATGGTTGTTCCCCTTAGTTTATACATTGGCCACTTCCTCATTAGAAGTTCAGTAAATCTCTCTACTACGTCCATAAAAAGGCTACTTGACTGTATAAAACAGGAAACAGCTTAAAGCAAGGTGAACGTAAAACAGGAAGCTCCTAAAGAACTGCCACCTCTCTTAAACACCTGATAGTTAACACTATGTGGTGGTCGTACATGTAATAGAGGGGTTATACGGTACTGCTTTAAATTTCTAGGAGTTTGATGTTTCAGTGTGTATTGCTTTTTTATTGTTTCGTGATAAAAAACAAAAGTTGTTCATGTTCTTTTAAAAGTTGGTTGTCAAAGCATAGTTTCTAGAACTAAATAGATTTATGTCAATTGTGTAACGGTTATAATCCAAAATTGTCGTCTGCTTTAAATATATCATGTGCGAAAAAAATTTGACTTTAATGTTTTATGAACTGAAGAAAAGTTGAGTATAAGCGGCAAACAATTTAGATTCAGAACAAACGTCGCGTTACGAGACGTCATTTCTCAGTTCAAACTATTTGCAAGTGTCAGCCAAGAAGTCCTCATAGCATGGTACAAGTTAAAACAAAGATGATATAATAAATCATTTGCTGTATATCGTATACAGTGGAGAAAACATTATTCGTTCCCGTTTAAACGTACACGAAACGCAAACGCATTGCCCAAAAAGAAGAAAATAACAACTTTTTGACAACTCCGAATGTTGATTTTTAACCTGAATGGCAAACAATTTGGAGCCTGATCAGACGCCGGTTTACCCGGCGTCTGATCTGGCTCCAGAATGTTTGCATTGGAATGAATAGATTTAGCGTAAAAGCATTTATTGGGAAAGAGTAACGTTTTCTCCGCTGTATACATTTAGGAAAACCATAAATAACGTACGATAAAGTTATTTAAGGTCATGCTAATTGCATGGTTTAACTTTTTTACTGTCAATGTCCCAAAAAGGCACCTAGGCACAGCGAGTAAGGTGACATCTGACCAGGATCCAAACTATTTGATACTCTGTTCCAAAATATCGTCTGCTTTACTGCCTTAATCTACCTCGGAAAAGACAATTCAGACAACCATATGGAAGCAGACGACGAAGGGGTAAAAAACAGTCGATAAGTTTGGCAATGAAAAGGTCAATAATACTCTAGCATGAGTTGTCCAAATATATAGGTACAGTAGCTGCATGGCATTTTGACGGATGTAAACGGGGATTTTAATAAACGATTTTCCAAACTAACAGATTTAACCCCTACACCGAGTTTTTGTCGTCTGTCTCAATATTGTTGTTTGCAAGATCGTTTCAAAGAATGATTCAATGTAGTATGACTAAATAAATGTCAAAGACTTTGGATCCTGATCAGACGCCGGGATTATTTGGACAAACAGTTTGCCGAGTTACTCGGCGTCCATTACGCTAAATTGTAGCATTGTTTTTACGTTCTTTTTAAATTCTATGAAAACGGTAGGGACAATTGTTTTTCTTCTAAACTCAGGATCAAACTGGGTTTTACAATCAATTTATGATGTTTTATAAATTGTCCGAGCCATAAGGACAAGAAATAGCTGTGAAAGGTTTTTGTCACTGGTCATTATATTTCTTCTGTCATAATGGCCACTAGTACATGTAACTTTTAGAAAGAAAGCAGACGAAAATTTTAAGCAGACGATATTTCAGCCGTGAAAGCGTAATTAAGTTACAAATGTCTTATTTGGGGAACAGCGTCAAACATTGTTGTAAGGAGGGAAGCATTGTTGGGAGTACCATTGAAGGGAGGGAGTACTTTAATACAAAATCCAACAGTAAAATCATCGTAATGGTTTCTTTATTCAGCGATAGTTTGACGTCATCAATCGTGAACAATTTTTGTCGACTGTTTTTATTTCTTAAATTTAAATGTTTGGTATTTTGAATAAAGGACTATTAAAAATGAACGTCTAACAAGTTGCATCCTGATCAGACACTGCGCTATGTGGCGTCTGATCAGGATCCAAACTGTTTGCAAAAAAACATTGTACTCGAGGTAAGGCATTACAGGGATTTATATAAGATTAACTTCAGTTATCTGTCTTTTCACAAGTGTTACATGTACACTGGGGATAAAAACATACAACACATGTACGAGCGCACTTGAACACACCCACAGATAATTCACAATCGCCTATGAGTAGTAAGACTAATATCAAGAAAAACACATGGCATATGACTCGAGCAATCATCTGTTAGATGAAATAACAAGAACATATAAACCGCACAAAACAAAATTCATATTCATAATTATTCCATTTGAAATTTATAAAATATTTTTGACATTTTTTCACCGACGATAATTATATTTGAAGCAGACAATAATTCTGCATGATCAGGGTTAAGAGTTTAGGGAATTAAGAGTAGCAGACAGTTTTGATTTCAGATCAGACGACGCGTAACGCAGCGTCTGATCGGAAATCCAATTTGTTTGCAAATAGAAACTTTGTTGCGCCATGCACTATAAGGGTTAAATTGCGTTGTTTTATGTTTCTACCAGATCTACCGCTGATAATCTGAAGCTTTAGATAGACAGTATTTGTTCTTTGGTATTGTTATTTGAAATATCGTTTTTTTTCTACATGTGCTAAATTAAATAAGATGTTAAGCTTTGTGAAGAGCGCGTGCGGGGTGTGAAGAGAGTGACAGACTTCATGTGCCACTCTGTAGGTCTTAGTCCCACATTAACCCTTTAACCCATTACCCCACAAATACGCATTTTTACTCCTTTGGTTTATTCATCCATTGAAGCAAATAATTCCAATTTATACTATTACAAAATAAGAATCATATGAACTATTTTCTATATTCTAGCAGATAATAGTTTAAATCAGGCTGAAAGTAAAACAGAATGCGCCTTAGAGCGTATTCTGCTTTACTTTCAACCTGCTTTAAGTAGTCACCTATTTTTAAAACTATAAACAGGCTATGGAGTAATGGGTTAAATGCAGCTTAAAAGTCACACAGATTATAGTATTTAAGACTACAGCCTCTCTTGGACAACTTAAACCTCGCAAAAAGGTATCAACAGGATGATCAAATGTACGAAAGGAGCTTTCTGCATGATGTATGTCCTGCATTGAATAATGATGAGTCACAATAACATCAGTGGAGCTTAATTCTATAATATCGTAGTTGGATTGAGGAAATGTCTTTAAGGTTACGGAAATTATCGAGCAGAAGGAACATCCAATTTTCAGTAACGTTATTCTTTCATGTTTAAACGCAAAAGAAACGCAAACGCACTGCAATAAAACGTAAAAAATGCAAACTTTTTGACAATTCTAAACATTCATTTTAATATGAGTGGCAAACAGTTGGAAGCCTGATCAGACGCCGGGTAACCCGGCGTCTGATCCGGCTCCAAACTGTTTGCACAGCAGTGAATAGTTATAGCGTTAACGCATTTATTGGGAAATAATAACGTTTTCTCCACTGCAATAATGTTTAAATCTAAAAGCTTAAAACGGCTAGGCCAGCCCAAAACACCAATAAATATTATATAGAGGATAACTGTTTTTTTCAGTGTAAGATCGAAATTTAATCCATTGAGTGAACATCAGACGTTATATTTTCACGAGTGGCGAAGCCACGAGTGAAAATATAACAGTCTGATGTTCACGAAATGGATTAAATTCGATCTTACACTGAAAAAACACAGTTATTCTATTTATTTATGCTTTTAAGCCACTTTTTAAACGAACTTGTTTAAAAATTGAAAGCGAACGTACATTATTTATCCCGTGTTGAGCCCCACGTTTTATGTCGAACACACGCGCGTGACAGTTGGCGGTATAATGACGTCACTCGTTGCTCCCGAGTTTGGATTCGTGCTCTTCCGGTGAGTAGTTCGCGACAAATCGGACTGCCGGAATTTAACGATAAGACACGATTGACTACGATTCTTGGGGAGCCCTACGGGGAAAATTCATAATAAAAAGCGATTGGTGATAATCCACTGCAGTGGATTACCAAGTGATCATCCACTGCTATTTCGTGGTAATCCACCGAAAAGCATAAATAAAATTATATAATTTGCAAAAAATTCGGGTCCCAATCAGAAGCCGCGTTAGATTAAACGCGGCGTCTAATCTGGACCATAACTGTGTCTCACTTGTTTTTATAAAAAGCTTCTGTTTCAAAAGCTTAAACACTAACTTTTAGATTTTAGCAGACGATATCTTTTAGGCAGACGACATTTCAGCATGATAAGAGTATACATCAGCAATTCTCACAGTTATTTATAGATTTATAGTTATTTTTCAGTTATGACTAATGCACGTTTTGGTATTTTCCTGGGAAAACCAAAACACTATACGCATGTCATGCAGTTATTTATAGATTTGATTTTGGTTTATCCTGCTGGTTTTTGTGGCGGCCTAAGTTCGACAGGATCAGTCCAGTTACTGGCATTTGCAAACTCTTTCGGTAAAAATATAGGACACTTGCTTGGTGCATGTAAAGAACTTTGGCTGTATTTTTGATATTTCGCAATCGTAAGGAAATACCCAATCGATAAAGTCAGTATATAGCGTATGGCTGCATAGCATTAGATGCAACTATACTGCCTGTCGATGGACTTGTGTAAAAGGTATGTATCGTTCTTTTAAATCTGTAGTTTTACACTTTTAATATTGCTTTTGCGTTAACAATGTCTGCTTACACAATTACAACTCGCCATTACGACCACTACAACGAAGGCTAATCGATTGTCAAATAGACAAGTGACAGCTTAAAGTAAGCTTAAGCGGTCACCTATCGTAAACACCCTAACAATTAACACAATTTAGTGGCCGTAATAAAGAGGTTTTAGTACTGTATTTGAATCTTTTCAAGTAAAGTTGTATAGTACTATTTTGATATATTTTGACTGAAGATGTATAGATCCAAGTATATACCATAATTTATTCTAGGGAGGCGCCATGCTAACTCATTTTTGTCAGGCTAATTCTTACGATTCCATGCTTATACAATTGAGAACTCGTTATTCTTATCCAATGGACGCGTTTACGCTAAATCTATTATTATACGCCCGTCATCGACGGTCGTATTATGGTATACCCAGCGCTGTCCGTCCGTCCGTACGTCCGTCCGTCCGTCCGTTAACTTTTCTTGTTAGCGCTCTCTCACCTTCATTTATTTACCGATTTTCATTAAACTTCCTACAAATATTCCATACTACAATAGCTCGGACGAGTTCGCGTTTCAGACGTATGCGGCTATTTTTAGCAGAGTTATGCCCCTTTATTGTCAAAAATGGGCATTTTTTAAAAAAACCAGAACTTTCTTTTTAATTATTCAATTTATTTCAAATTTGATATGGTGATACAATGAATGAAGTTACTTAACATATATTACGGGTTTTTGGTTTGACTTCTTATTTTCAGAGTTATGCCCCTTTACACAATTTTTTTAACAATATATTGTTTCCTGATAATAATTTTACTTACATTTTGTCTATTGTAACCAAATTTCACATTTATCTTTCTCATCATGCAGGGAAGGCACCTGTGAATTTTGGTTCCTGTTAAATTATTTTTCTATGAGTTATGCCCCTTTACATCCTTAAAATTTAAAATAAGCCACACTTCGTCCGTTAACTTTTCTTCTTAGCGCTCTCTCACCTTCATTTATTGACCGATTTTGATTAAACTTCCTACAAATATTCCATACCACAATAGTTCGGACGAGTTTGCGTTTCAGACGTTGGCGACTATTTTTAGCAGAGTTATGCCCCTTTATTGTCAAAAATGGGCATTTTTAAAAAAAAAAACAGAACTTTTTTATTTTTGATTCAATTGATTTCAAATTTGATATGGTGATACAATGAATGAAGTGACTTAATATATATTACGGGTTTTTGGTTTGAATCTGTATTTTCAGAGTTATGCCCCTTCACACAATTTTTTAACAATATATTGTTTCCTGATAATAATTTTATTTACATTTTGTCTATTGTAACCAAATTTCATATTTAGCTTTCTCATCATACAGGGAAGGCACCTGTGAATTTTGGTTCCTGTTAAATTTCAGACGTTTGCGACTATTTTTAGCAGAGTTATGCCCCCTTTATTGTCAAAAATGGGCATTTTTTAAAAAACCCAGAACTTTTTTCTTGACTATCGCAATACTATCGGGATAGTACTTGAGCTATCCCAATACTACAGCAGTCTTTTTGAGATCGATAGTCGGGCCTACACTCCGGGCGACTTTTTCCAGTCGGCCTGAGTCTGGACGACTTTGACACCCGCCGGCCGTGACGGGCGTATTTTGCCGCACTGCGGTGCTCTTGTTTTCATTACAAGCAGTTTGGAGCCAGTTCAGACGCCGGGTTACCCGACGTCTGACCAGGCTCCAAACTGTTTGCTACTCAGATTAAAATGAATAGAAGGAAATATCCAACAGTTATTATTTTCTACATTTTAGTTCACTACGTTTGCGTTTCGTTTGCGTTTAAATAGAAAATAATAACGTTTTTATCCACTGTATACTGAATTTTTCTATTTAAGCTCGCTTGAACGAAGTACAAAACGAGCTATTGCTTTACCCTTGGTGTAGTCATTGTCATTGCCGCCGTGAACAGCGTAAACAATTTTACGAAATACCAAACCAATACGAAAGCAAAAAAATCTTTAAAATTGATAATAAGTTTTGTTTCGCACTATGTTTATGGTGTAATTATTCGTTTATTGACATTTGAATATTCTTACATTCCTTTTTTATCAGTTCGTCCTTAACCCTTTCCCCAATAGAAGCGCCTTTTAGCGATTATGATATATTCCTCCACTGAAGAAAATAGTTCCAATTTAATCAGTCATGAATATATATTATAGGGAATATTTTCTATATTCTAACACAGGATAGCTTAAAGCAGGCTGAAAGCGCATTCTGCTTTACTTTCAACCTGCTTTTAGTAGTCAACTATCTTCAATACTAGAAAAGGCTATCAGTTAAAGGGTTAATCAAACCAGTGTACCTAATCTGAACACAATTTATCGACCGTGGGCTATTGCGTCGTCAAATTGTCAAACATCTTGCAATCAATGGCCTGAACATCCCGATGCCAGGACACTATATTTAGTAATCCATTAGCATGTGTTATTTTCATTGTTGCCTCGGAATGGATGTAAAAAATCTTTAAATAGTTTCTCCTCCAAATTCGGTTCTCGCATTTCATTTTTGTCATATGGACTGTCTTTAAACTGCTAAAACATGACCGCCTGGGGGAATGGTCATTTTGCGAGTGAAGTTTTGTCGAATGCAAAGTTTAAAATGACTTCTATTTCTAGAACAAAAAGATGAAAGTTGGTAAAATTTAGTATAAATGTTCCTCTGGCAGTTTCGTACAAACATCAACTTTTTGGAGAAATGCAGAACATTGTTTGTCGTGGCAATCGAAATAAAACAAATAAAAACATTATTGTCAATCATCAGGAGGATACAAAGAGCTTACACAAAACTAACAAAGCTAAACTGGAGCTATATACAATTTGTAAAACATCGAACTTCTTGGGTTAAAACTGATCCCTCCTAGTGGGGTACTAGTTTAACAAAGTTTGATATAGTAGGAAATACTTCAAATTCTTCAGGTCAAAATCTAGAATAGCAAGAGTTAGTTTAGATGTTTGCTTTATAATATTAACCAGTTACCATCTACAAGATCATAGACTTTGGGTCAAGATTGGTCCCGCCCGAGGTTTCATTATATTTACATATATAGTATGTTTATGTAAAAAACAACTTAAAATCGACTTGTCGGTAACCGGAATACCAAGATTATGGAAACTATCAGGTTTAATGACTTCTGGTGAGCGAAATAACAGCAAGCATTACTGTCTTGTGTCATACATATATTTAAGAAATCATTATAATTTAAACACATATGTCCTCGATTCCTACATCTTCAGAAGTTTCTACAACATTGTCGGTATCATAAAAACGCTTGATATGGCGCGTGCGATTCACCGCACAAAGACGTGGCCGGTAGCTAAAAATACTGCTGTCACTAACTGAGTCGACAAAATGAGCAAAACTTTAAGTGAAAATTGAAGAAAAACGTTTTTCTGAAAAACGAATTCAACAGTTGATCACGTACCTTCCTTGGTAAAATAATATCGATTAACACATTGTTTAAGAGTGTCTGGAATTTGACCCTTCACAAGCGGTAAAGATTTGACCCAAATGTGAACAAGCGCCTTTGTTACTTGGATGTTAACGTCATAGGACCGATGTAATAGTTAACATGACAACACATCACAGCATAGGGTTAGTTTAAATAATTGGTATTTGGTTAAGATACTGACATGTATGGTTACTATCAGTGTTATTTCAGTAAGAATGTTTTCCTCAATATTCCGTTAAGGTACCGTATAACGGGTTTTATTTACGTGCTGCTAATTTTTACTAAATTTTACTATCATGTCAGATTAGTAAAAATAGACGCGTAAATATTTGCAGCTTAAACTCGGGTAATCTACTTAAGTTCGAGCCAATATATGATTTGTATGTACTCGTACACGCTTGAGTGATCAATGTAAAGGACACGAGTGTTACCGGAAAGCTGGAGTTAACTAAGGGGTAAAACTTTTGCATTTAAACTTGTTATCTTTATGGTCGTTTTTCATAAAAGGTCCCGAAGATACTGGATAAAAGGATATAGGTTTTTCAGCCAAACGTGTATTGGTTGTGACGTCTTGTTTTATACCCAGCACGTATAATTCATATCTTTATTACCGATTATAATAAGAAAGAATTCAAGTTGTAAGTTTTGGCAATAACAACATCATATATCTTTGTCTTTACTTAAGATAATCTAAACGATAGCGATGCAAAGCTTGGTACAACGGAATCGATCCAGCCTCGAGTATCATTCCCTGTTAGACGACCAAGAACGAGAAACTGAGAATATCTCAAGTGATAGAGAATGGAAGAACTACACTCGTAGAGCAAGTACTGTATTCAGAGCTAAAGATGACGACAACACGGCCTTTCAGGCGAAAGGTTCGCGAACTCAAATACGCAGTTGGGAACTACATAAAGTAAAGAAAGGTGATCACGTTGGTTGGCACAGACCGTGTAGTATATATTGGCACCATGCTGTAGTTGCTGATATAGATGTAGAGGATAGGAAAATTCTGGTTATTCATTTCTCAAAAGAAAACGGTGTCATTAAAATTATTAAGGAGTGGATTGACGTAGAAAAACAAACGGGTGACATGTTTCTGTTCCAATATTCGTCAGATATTCAGGAGAACAATTCAACATCTCTTGTGCTGAAAAGGGCCAATAGATTAATAGGCAGAAAACAGTACAACTTGTTTAAGAATAACTGTGAACATTTTGCAACTTATTGCAAAACTGGAAAAAAAGAATCGGTGCAAGTACGATGGGTTTCTGAAAAGGTGAAAGCATCTATAAATACTACTGTTGCAACAGGTACTGCAAAGGTTGCCGTTGCCGAGGGAATTGAAACGTTTGGAGGGGCTTCAAACTGGGTTGGCGCTGGTCTTGTAATTGGACTAGAAACCATTCACTGTGCACGTGACATTTATCGATTACGAAAAAGTAGAAACCAGGGAAACATGTCCGACAGAGATTTCAGAGTAACAGCAACCCAGCGTGTATCTGAAGGAGTCTTTGGTGCTGCTGGTGCCGTTGGTGGAAGTTTAATAGGTGGTTTTATTGGCAGTTTTATTCCAGTAATCGGGACTGCTGCTGGAACACTTATTGGTAGTGTTATAGGTGGTGCCATTGGTTCAATAGTTGGTAAAATTATTGGTTCCTTTTTTGGAGGTTGGTTTGGCAATGTCCTATGGTAGTTTCGAAGTTTGTTAAAAATACAATGCTTTATCAAGCTACTACTTTTCTTTTTGAAGTACATGTAGCATACGAGATATATGCCGACAAAAAACCCCAGACCATTCATTCATTCATGATAATAATCTTATATGATCTTTCTGCATTATTTCTACCATATATCAAGAAATGCGTTTCATTGATTTACCAAACGCTTCTGTTGAATGCTCGCTTAACCCATTCACTACCTTACCTCGAGCAGACCAGTATTTTACAAACAGTTTGGATCCTGATCAGACGCCGCGTGATGGGGCGTCTGAACAGGATCCCAACTGTTTTAACACTCATTCGATATATCTTCAGTCATAATAGCTAAAATCAAAATTATGACGTCATGGCAGTGACTGGGTTGGTACGAGATTGGCTGTATAACATGTCAATAAAAGTGCAATTACATGTAGTATCATTCGCATGTAGGCAGTTTGCCATGTCGCTGCAAAAATTAACCGCTGATTTCTCCTTTTCGAAGGCAAAATATCGTCTGCTAAAATCAGACTTTTGCCATTTTATGAAAAAGAAAAACACAAACAAACAATGCTATAAAAGCTGGACTGGAGAAATAATACAACTAATGTCAAAATGTTTGGTCCTGCTCATACAAAGGGTTTGAGCTGAATCGAAAAAGTCTGCAAATTGTACACTCTATGGGAAGCTAGGCACAAATGAGTTATAGAATTCCCGCTGTTGCAGCGCTTTAAGATTTACTTATGTTTGAATCCGTTGACTGCTATGACGTCAACAATATCAAACAACTTGAATTTAGGAATATTGAAGATGTCAAGCAGTTCGGATCCTGATCAGAAGCCGCGTGATGCGGCGTCTGATGATGATCCAAACTGTTTGCAAATAATCATTGTTTTCGGGAAAATGCTGTTTTTGAACGGGTGAAAGACACTTGTTACTTACATGAAGAATGTAATAATGGGAAAAATACTAAAAGTAAAGACTGTCAACTGGGGTAAATATAGAGGATATTGATTGAGTGTGTTTTCAGTATTGAATTAAACAAGTAGGATAAAATAATATGTTGCGAGTCTTTGGCGAGCAACGTATCATTTAATCCTACGAGTTTAATAAATCAAATTTTGAAAACACACGAATTTAATATAATTTATATCTTTTATCACATAGACAACAATTGACACAAAATAAGTGCTTACTTTCACTTTTTCCTCAGCGTATAAAGGAAAACGATTCATCAACAGGTATTGTGTTTCACTCATTTAATGATGAAAGCGGTACCAACATCATATAAAGAAAAACATTCTCTAATGTTGTGAAAATGCTTGTCTGATAACAAGTTCAATATTTCAGATAAGAGTTAATCTAAACATTGTATTTCTTACTAACTTAACGAGTATTTGACACTTAGCTTTGTGTTAGGAACTACGTCATTATAACGTAACGTCTGAAATTTAAAAAAATAGATGTACTCGTTTACTCATGATGTTTTAAGCTGGGTTTTGTATACTCGGCCTAGTAATACAGTACTTCTGTTGTTTTGTTTTTGAAAATGTGTATACTATGATTATCCAGAGTGTGCCATACGATTTATTTTGTACTGTATGTTTTGCTCGTTTATGTGTTAAAGTACAATACCACATACTAATTAAATCTGTTTCTGTAAATATATGAGAAACAAAGCTTCGTACATTACATAATACGCCTAACAATTATAAGTGAAACTTAATGCACAATGCAACCATTTGCATCTATTTTTAACCACACCTAACTCATTTTAAAGGAAAGTTCTAGTTACCCTTTCACTGCCGGAGTCGCATAAAGTCGACTTTGCAAACACTTGAGATCCAGATACGACGACGCGTAACGCGTCGTCTGTTAAGGATCCAAACTGTTTGACATTCGTATCAGTATTTCTTAAGTCATACTACCTTAAACAAATCTAACTTTGAAACGATGTTGCAGATAACAATACTGAAGCAGTCGACACTATTACGATGTAGGGAAATACAACTATCGATTAATTTGGCACCGAAAGGGTTAAGAAATATTTAAACAAATAACGTCTTCTAAATTCTATAAAATACACAAACCGTTGCACATTCTAAACCATTGAATATAAAGAATGCCTCTTAACTGCAATATGTTTAGTAATTTTGTAAATTATCATGTAATAAATTAGTTTTATTGTTCGTATTTAAGTTTGTAATTTAGAGAAAATTGTTATACAATATTTTGCAAAATGTGCTTTTTTTTTTATATATTTACCGTAACAATGCAATTCACGAACAATAAATGTTTATACTTTTATAATATAGCATACATGTATCTTGTTTTATTTTTTATGCACCATAAATATCCTGATATTGCAGGCCTTTATTTATCCTATCACTACCTTACCCCGAGTATAGAATGTACATTTGCGAAGAACCTCAGCGTCGGATCAGGATCCAAACTGTTTTATACTCGATAAGATATTAGTGTAGTCATTAAGCTGAACATTAACTTTTAGAAATAAAAGAAGAATACACCTTTAAAATGCTTAGCGCATGTTGGTGTACACTTGTAAACAGTTTGGTCTCACAAATACAGAGTTTGGTATTCAATATTTTAGAAGTTTAAAAAATATAGAGAAATAATTTTGACCTTTTTCGCAGGCGATGTATTTTAACCAAAATACACATTAGCATGATAATGTCGTGAAGGGGATGGTATCTACATATATGGTGCAAACATTTGAAGGTGATGGATAATGTACTTTGTGGTATACGATTATACAGGGTCCAAGATAATGAAGCGCTTGAGCTGAGTCTGAGTGTGTTCTCAAGCATTTGATTGGTCAGATTTGAGCCTAGGCACAAATCTGACCAATCAAATGCTTGAAAACGACATTAGACTCAAATGAAAAGCTTTATAACTCTGGACCCAGTAGATATTCAATATCTCAGATTCATTTAAGTTAAACATACCCATAGTTTAAGTTTAAGTAAGGGTATGTTCGACTAAATCAAGTTCGAAATAAATAAATTCAACCGTAGAAATACATGTAAAATCGACTTAAGCTACTTCGAGATGTCTAGATATCGAAGTTCGTATGTTTGTTTGTGAAGCCTATCGTTTGAGTTGTCCCATGAAAAGCAATTTCTGAGACTTGCGTCCCGTACAGAGGAGAAAACGTCATTCTTTCCCAATAAACGTGTTTGCGCGAAAACTATTATTTCCAATGCAAACAGTTTGGAGCCTGATCAGACTCCAAACTGTTTGCCACTCAGATAAAAATAGATACTGAAAAATGTCAAAAAGTAGTTATTTTCTACATTTTAGTGGTTTGCGTTTGCTTTTGCGTTTCGTTTGCGTTTAAACGGGGAAGAATAATGTTTTTTCCACGGTACCAGATCGATGCAAGGGAGATTTTGTTTCTCCTTCAGGGATGATTTAGGGACAAAGGGGCTAAATTGATTTGTTCTAATTTTACTTAGTGACAAACTATGCCCTCATACTTTGGGATATGAATAGGCAGAAAATAACATCTTCCCCCCTAGCCTCATCAATGAACCATTGTGACAGTGTGCCAATTTGTGATAAATGCCGTCATCGGGCAGGGATGTAGCCGAACGAAAAAGTAGCTCCGTGTTATCCTACCCATGTGGAATATTTCTTCTTTTTAACCTTTTTTACAGGTTTGTATATTTTTGCATTCGGCATAAGTATGTCCCATTCTATTTAAAACTTTTTTTAAAATAAATTGTTCGATTTTATTGACTTGTCTGTCCATAATGCAGTGATCAAAGGACAGCTTTTGTTCAGTTATAATGAATAATATCAGATGCAGGTAGTCAAGTGACAACTAAACATTGTGAGGATTTATAGCCTACAATACATATAGCAGCTAAACACACGATGAAAGTAACCCCCCTTAAAAATCCTAAAGGGGCGTTTATGCATTACATTTGTAAAGCATAAAGCAGTCAGCTGCCTTGAAATATCTACAGGCTACCATATTCAATGTTATTACAGGTTGAATTTATGCTATTATTAGAGTTGACAGAATTTTAAAGTTGAGCTCAAGGGAGTTCACTCGGTTTGTGTTAATATCTTATCTGAATTTCTGGACATCATGTACATGTATACAAAGTAAAGTCTGCTGTAGATTTTCATCAATTGATTGTGACTAGTATTATTAAGTAATGTCTAGATCTATCTAATAAGTCTAAAATAAGTGTATGTTAAACAGCTAGAATATTTGTAATTTGACAGTGACCATTTCAGAATTTGACTCTTTTTTTAACCCTTTCCCCCATAGAAGCGACTTTTAGCGTATTTAATTTATTCCTCCGCTGAAGAAAATAGTTCCGGTTTATACCCTCATGAACAATATTCATTACAAATATTTTATATAGCCTAACATATTTTAGCTTAAAGCAGACTGAAAGTAAAGCAGAATGTGCCTTAAGGCACATTCTGCTTTACTTTCAGTCTGCTTTAAGTGGTCACCTGTATTCAAAACTGTAAACAGGCTATGAGGTAAAGGGTTAAACATTGATATTTCGAGAAAATATTTCATGAAATATTTTATTGTTGTCGACCAGTCTTTATATTGTCCGTACAGTTTACTTGAATGTATAGACATGATAAAGTTAACCGCCATTCGTCACGCAGTAAATACTAAGCTATTACGTAGTCTTTGTGAACCTGTACATGTACTATATTCTGGAAAGCCACGCACCACACAACAGTTACATGCTATTTGACGGGAAACCAATATTACGAAATATCGGGAAAATCCAACCTGATAAACAGTTTTATAAGTTTTCTGCTACAGGAACTATTTTGACGGTATTTACCATCGTTTATTGTCTGATTTCTTGATCTAGAAAAAATGCCCAATCATCACCCATTACTCCATTGATACACCCTAGCAGATACTAACTTAAAACAGGCTGAAAGTAAACCGGGGCCGTATTCTGAAACATTCTTAGTATTTAACTAATAATTTTCTAAACTCTAACATTTTCAACTAAGATTATTTTTCTCTAACTTTACTCTAAGAAAATACTTAAGTATTTAGTTAGTGAAAAAAAAACTAAGAGTAAAATATGGCCGTTGTCAGGGACTTCCCCGACTGAAATGACGTCACTCTTCATGCATAATAACATGTGTGACTGTTTATTTGCGGTGTAGTTTGCGGGTTTGTTTTCTTCTCCCGTTTATAAAGCAGCAAGCATTGTCCCAGAATAAGTAGAATAGATAATTAATTGAATAAAAAGTGTTTATACATAAGCGTAAATACATAATTAGGTTCACAATTATAATTAACTAACAAGCCAGATTTCAACGAAGTCGCCGTAGCTCAATCGATAGCGACTCTGCCTGGCATGACGGGGGTAGCCGGTTCGAGCCACACAGGGTACGATCTTTTTTTCTTAACAACCCCCTTCTTTTTTTTTAATTATCATCACTAGTTCTATAGATTCATTTCTTTAAATACAAATAACTGTTTTATCCTTCCACTGCCAAACTTTTGTGATAGTTTACTCCTTTAAATTTTCTTGTCGTCTGCTTCAATTTTGTTGCCTGCAATATCGTTTCAAAGCCTTAAATGTAAGGAAGTATAACTGAAAAGAATTCAATACGAGTGTCAAACAGTTTGGATCCTGTCAGACGCCGCGTTTCGCGAAACGCGGCGTCTGATCAAGGTGCAAAATGTTTGCAAACGTTCCTTTAGGCGAGAGTGAGTCTAATTCTCACAGTTTCATTGTCGTCTGCTTCAATTCTGTTGTCTGCAGTATCTTTTTAAAGTTAATTATATGACTGAAAAGAATTCAATACGAGTGCCAAATAGTTTGGATCCTGATAATAGATCCAATCTGTTAGGCGTCAGAGTGAAAGGGTTAAAGCATGCTAGAATTGATGTAAAAGTTTCCAATTAGAGGTTTCCTTCTTATTGGCAGCCTGCTTTAATAGAAACCCTCTTATTATGCTAAGCGCGACTTGGATAAAATTTGTTAACAGTTTGTAAACAGTAAAGATCCAGATCAGAGGCCGCGTTATGCGGCGTCTGATATGATCCAAACGTGTTTGCCAGTCATATTTTACTGTTTTTAAGTTTTGAAAGAATCAAATTGATTATGTTGTTTTCTTCAGATGATGTGTTTGCAGCAGATGACAATTCTGCATGACAATGGTTAAACATCAATCTGCAGGACACTTTTCTTAATGCTTTTCAAATATCAAGAAATAGTAGAAACATGAAAGTCATTTCTAGAACTAGCGGACTGACAATAAGAAGGAACATTTCTAATTGGAGTCTTTTACTTCAATTTTAGCATGCTTTAACCCTTTCACTCTCAATGGCGCCTAAAAGCACGTTTGCAATCAGTTTGGACCTTGATCAGACGCCGCGTGACGCACTCGTATTGAATTCTTGTCAGTCATACTGCCTTACAATTTACTTTGAAATGATATTGCAGACAACAAAATTGAAGCAAACGACAATGAAACGGTGAAGAAGTAAACTATTAGGAAAGTTTGGCATTGAAAGAATGAAGCAGTTATTTGTATTTAAAGAAACGAATCTATGGAAATAATGATGATTTTTAAAAAAAAAAGAAGGGGGTTGTTTAGAAAAGAAAGATCGTACCCTGTGTGGCTCGAATCGGCTACCCCCGACATGCAAGTAAGACTCGCTATCGATTGAGCTACGGCGACTTCGTTGAAATTTGGCTTGTTAGTTAATTATAATTGTGAACCTAATTATGTATTTACGCTAGTTTTGGTACATACAGTGGTCATTTATTACTAAAAATATAGAATTTTAATAGATATCGATCTTTTCCACGTTTTCGCGATGAAGACCGTATGTAATAATGTCTTAAACAGTAATCCCAGTCCTTTGTAATGACGTTACCCCACCCAGACTTTGACCCAATTTCACGAAGCCACTCAAACACAAAAGTCGGCTCAAAAACATCCGCTAAACGTATCAATAGGTCTATAAACGATTTTTTTCAATAAATTATCTATTCTACCTGTTATTACTGCTTAATAAAGGTTCGTGTTCTAATCCTAGAAAATTCTAAAAAGTTAAGAGAGGGTCACAGTTTTCTAAGTTTTGAGAAAATTCTATAGTAAATTTGGCGAGTTGAGAATTTTCTTAGTTTTTTCATCTTTCTAAGAGGGAATCCCCAAATACTTAGTTGAAATGGCCGAAAACTAAGACTATATTGATTTTCTAAGAGTATATCGTTATATATACTTAGTTAAAAATGTCGAGTTTAGAAATTTCTTAGTTTTTTTCACTTTCTAAGAGTATATCATCAAATACTTAGAGTAAATTGCCGAAAACTAAGAGAATATTGATTTACTTAGAGTAAAAGTTATCTAAGAGTGTTTCAGAATACGGGCCCAGAAGGCGCCATGAAGCAAGACTGGGGCAGTTAAGACTTAATTAAACAGTTGAATATACACTGGAGAAAACGTTATTATTACCCAATAAACGCGTTTACCCTAAAACTATTATTTCAGTGCAAACAGTTTGAAGTTAGATCTGACGTCGGGTAACCCGGCGTCTGATCAGGCTCCGGGCTCTTTGCCACTCATATTAAAATAATAATAATGTTTCCACTCATATAAAAGTAATCGGCAAGAATTATAAAAAAGTCATTTTCTACGTTTTATAGAAATACGTTTGTGTTTCGTTTGCGTTAAAAGCGAGTAAGAATAACGTCTTCTCCACTGTGCGGTACAGTGGCGAATATGTTATTCTTTCCCGTTACAACGCAACGAAACGCAAACGCAATCACTAAAACGTAAAAAGTGCAACTTTTGGACATTCATTCTGAAAATTCATTTTTATTTGGCAAACAGGTTGAAATCTGTTCAGATGCCGGGTTACCCGGTGTCTGATCTGGCTCCAAACTGTGTGCAAGGGAAATAAAATTTTCGCGTAAACGCATTTATTTGGAAAGGTACGTTTTCTCCACTGTACGACTTGAAATAAGTCGAAAATAAAGCAGAATTTGCATAAATGAGCTTTCTACTTTACTTCCCTATTGCTTAAACCTATCAACTATATTTATCCCTATTAGCGAATTTCAAAGATGATATTACCTGTATTGATGATGTAGGTAGATACTTCTTGTGTACTCGTTTTTATAAAACAGTTAAAAGGTACGTCAAACTCCTCGGAAAAGACAACGAATATACTCCCTATACGACCTTTTATATATTTATTTCCTTACTCCAATTATTCTTTTTAATGCAGTAATGAATATGCATCATAAGAAATGGCTGTAAATAAAGCAGAATGCGCACCAAGAGAGCATTCTGATTTAAGTGGCTACACTAGGAACACGCTATTGTGAAAATAATATGTTTCATTTTAGATGGTTATGAGCGTTAGAGGTGCATTGCTTTAAGGGCGTCCTAGTTCAATCTTCGAGGACGTCAATCTACTACAGACAAGAAAGGAAGACTTGGCATGTTCAACTAATACAGTATCGAGAAACTACAAATACTAAACCAAGGACGATATATAACACAATAGATGTATCACACCCGTGCCTTTTCACACAATGTGTTCGCGGACGCCAATTCGCAACTCGGAGATATGTAAACTTGAAAAGGGTGAACATGTCGGATGGGGCTATTTGGGGCAAAGAGGTTGCACCAGGTGGCATCATGCTATAATAGTTGACAAAGACGTTGACAATAAGAAACTTTTGGTTATTCATTTTGTTAAAGGCGATGGTAGCTTAAGAATTCAACAAGAGTGGATACATGTACATGTAATCGATCAAATGGGTGTCATGTACCGTTTATCAATTCGTGAATAGACTACATGTACACGGACTACAAGGGAGAAGCAGGGCTACACGGGAGAAGACGTTAGCAATTCCCAGGGCTTCAAATAAAGGGGGTATTTTAAAAACTTAAGTAATTATTTATGTTTTAAACCGTATGGTGTTACTACACATTAGAATCGTCTCTTCAAAAGTCATCAGAGTCGCGATCAGCAGACAAAGGGTTAATGTTTAAGGGCGTGGCAATGAATTAAGTCTTACACTGTTAGTCTTGATAATATTATGTTTCTTGAATAATTATGTGGCTACAAAGTACATTAATTAATATCTGAGTATTCAATAATGAGAATATATCAGTATTGATAAGCGCTTTAGCAACAGTAATTGGTTAATTGTACATGTAAATACGCCTTTAGTCAAGTTCTGCTTTACATTAAACCTATTTTAGCTACCATCTGTTAGGATATAGGACATATTAATGTTGCAACTTTATTATTGTGTAAACTGGAACAAAGGTCTTCAGTCGATGAATTAAGTGAATGCTTTAAAAGGCAAGGTGGTAAGGGATAAATTGTCGATACCCTCATATTCGTTGTCTCAGTTGTCATTTTACCTCATTAGCTATTCTTAGTTCAATGTAAGAACAAGCCCAGCACTGTGTACAGCGTACACTATATTCATTATATAAGATATAGTAAACAAAGGTACGCAACTGCAATTTTATAAATAATATTTTCTATCGGGAATAGTTTCCCTTTCAATAAAATCCAACTGCAATAGCTTGCTGAATCTGCGCATGCTAAACGCAACTTTACTGTAATTGGAAACCCATTGAATACAAAGATCAGACGCCATGACACGCGGCATCTGGTCAGGATCAAAGTTATTTAATCCCCATTTACACAGTAAAAACATGTTCTCAACATAAAATAGCAGTAACATTGAAATTAAGAAAACAATTGCAAAAGACAACTCAAAGTAAGCAAAGGATATTTTGTTTGATAGAATTGACCAAATGAATTTATTACCGGTACTATGACTATATCTATGGGCCGCTTACAATTCCGCTCTTAAACCTGCAGAAGGTTAGTTTCTGTGACATTTGTATCTTGAATTTAGAAATAATATTTCAATAAATGATCAAATAGTATAAGCCTTACTGTACTTGCAACAGTTTGAAAGGAACATCAGGAATTGCACATTTTTAAAGGGATGGTAACTACATGTAGAATCATTGAAGGTACAGCGCCCCTCTCTACAACGACACCCAATGGGAGACAAAATTATGTGCGTTATTCGGAGGGAGTTGTCATATGGAGGGAAATTGGCTTACATTTGCAAACAGCTTGTATCCAGCTCAGACGCTGCGAGACGCGGCGTCTTATCTGGATTCAAGCTTTTTGATTCTCGACATTATATTTATTCTGTCAAAATGTCCACTTATATGTAACTTTGAGAAATAAAAAAGCAGACGACAACTTTCAGCAGACGTTGGACATAATGGCTTTGTTCGGGGACCAGCGGCAAGTGTCGTTGTAAGGAGGTAGTCGTTGTTGGGAGGGTCGTTGTAGGAAGGGAACACTGTATTTCGAACGTTGATTAATCTAATGCTATATAGTAAACAATTACCAAATGAACGGATTTACATTTACAGTCAATTTCATTTCGCTGTAATATCAAGTGCTACACTTTAGTCAAAATAACGGTTATATACCTGACTTTTCATATTACATTATACGTATCTGTGGGAGATAATCGCGTGCATGTCACACCGATAACCTTATAGTACATGTACTCCAATTGGTTCGAATTGGTCCACAAGATACTTTACAATTTACGCTTTCACTAAATGCAACATCACCTTAGTGCAACATTATTGGAAACATTTAAGCGTTGTGACCCGAGAGTTAATGTTCAAAGTTCACAGTGATGACAATTGACAGTTTAAAAAGGTAATTCATTTCAATTGCTTATATTTAGATATTTGTAAAAACGTTGCCTCCAAAGGAATTTTGTGAGTTTCTTGGAACCCAATTATTGCCAATATCGATTACAAAAAGTTTTTTCAGCATTCAGTTATGTGTAATTAACACCAGAAAGTAGTTTCGACGTAAACGAGTTCGAGATACGGAGGTTCGACTGTATATTAGAAAAAACAACATTATTTTATTCCCCAGCAGCGAATATAAACTCACAAACCATCGTGAACCCATATAATTTATGACGTCGAATAACTCGTAGTCTGATCTGGTTCCAAACTATTTGAAACTTAAATAGAAAGTCATTCAGTCACAATCAAAGCCCAGATGGCGCTTCGGTTATGAAGACCTTTTAGGTCACCTGCAAGAAGCGCAATGGTGAGCTATTGTAATCGCACTGTGTCCGTCGTCGTCCGCCCGACGTCCGTCCGTCCATCGTTTTGTTTTGTTTTTCATACTCGATTCATAGCTTATTTATATTTGGTTTAAAAAGCTTATCGAGCAGATTCTGCCTGTAGTCATGTATATTTAGTTATTATGCAAGTGCGAACTCGTTGGTGTGTTAGGTTTCCTCAAAGTTTTTTAAAAGTGTCATATACATGTATATATGTAAGACTCAAATCGTGGGTCGGTCCCAAATCGAGGGCCGATTCGAAAATCGTGGGCCGATCCAAAACCCTGGGCCGATCCCAAATCGTGGGCCGATCTTGAAATCTTAAATCGTGGATCGATCTGAAATATCTAGCTCCGATTTTCGAAAGTGCATTAAAAATAATGTTGAGCCAAAATGGCAACGTTATTTCCGATGGGAGCTCCGATTTCGGAACACGCATACCTTAAACAATTCCATGACAAGATCATTGACCGAATTGAAAACTGTTGGCCGTTCTGATATTATGGGCCGATTTGACATCGTGAGCCCCGATTTCCGAAAGTGCATTCATAACAAATAAGGATGCAACATTGAACATCTTGGACCGATCTGATGTCGATTTCGGAGAAGACACACCTTATATAATTCAAGGATAAAACGAATGAAGACAATATACACGAGAAACACTTTTAATTACGACGAATTTTTAAAAACTGTGTAGCGTTTAAAAGAACTAGGTCTACACGGTATGCACTCTTCACAAGTACAATGGAGAAGGCGTTATTATTTCTAGTTTTTAATTCAAGCGCAATACAAACGCATTGCATAAAAATGAAGAAAAGGACAACATTTTGACAACACCTTTATTTATTTCAACCGAAATGGCAAGCAATTCGGAGCCTGATCAGACACCAGGTTTCCCGGCGACTGATCTGTATCCACACTGTTGGCAATGAACAAATAGTTTCAGCATAAATGCGTTTATTCGAAAATGACGTTTGCCGCACTGTACAAACTAAAGTAAACGACTAGTATAGTCGTCGCTATGGTTGAACGAATTGAACACGCTTTTATGGTAATACAGTGATGCTCACTTATAACGAAATTCAGGGGACCTTGCAAATTATTTCGTCTTATCCAAACTTCGTCTTATCCAAACAACGAAATTTCGTTGTGAATAGTTTGCATATAAAGGAAATTTTACTTCTACTTTTAATACAAAATGGATTAGAAGGAAAGAAAGATAGAAAGGCATAGAAATTAAATCTGAAATTATTTTTTTTTAATTTTACCAAATATAATGAATGATAACAAAATATTAGATTAGCTATGACATAAGAAATGCCATTTTTCTTCTTGAAAATTTAACCTGTTACCTTTTTTGTATAAATCGAAACCTCAACCTATTATGAATATTTAATATTATAAGTAAACTTCATTAACATAAAAAGATTTTACAATATAGATCTACTATGTTGATATAGCATCAGTGGCTGTTATCAGGGGTCAAACAGCAAGAAGTCCGATCAGACACCCAGTTATTAAGCATCTGACCTGGATCGAAACAAATAAGGTGCCCAGTAAACTAATTAGTTCCAGTGGATTGAATATCTTATCAATAGCATATATACTTTTTAATCAATTTCTTTTAATCAATTTCTTTATTACACTCAGTTCATGATTTTACATGAAAACATGAGGAACAGACAATATACATAGACAAAACATGAGGAACAAAACAAAATGTACATAGACAGAACAGAACAGAACAGAATATTTATTACACGTAAACATTACAGTTTCTGGTGTTTTACAATATACATCTTATCCATTTTAATAATCAAGACATTATAGATGGATGAACGTTTCTATCATTAACTATTACTTTTAAGTATTAATGCAATAATATATTAAATGTATTAAATGTAGATTTTACTATTAATTCAATAATATATTTAATTTAAAATTTACTATAGTTTGGTCCAACAATCAAGTATAGACGCATGAGCATATGTGCATAAACGTGTTGGCCTATGCCCACACACATACACTACATATACCATTCTTGAAGCTCTTGAAAACATTTCCTTAAACATATGTATGTGTAAATGCATAGTATTTCTCTACACAATGCACATATATGTATGTGTGTAAATGCATAGTATTATTTTACACAATACATCTACGTTCAGTTCGATTACATACACACACCTATGCATAAATATAGTTTACCCAAGATAATTCAACAGAACATGCATTTACACATCTAGCATGTTCATGTACCATTTGTTTTCCGTTTATCATTTTGTAGTATAGAATTCAACATATATATACATGCATCATTTACAATAAACTACACTCGTACTCATACGTTAGTACTTATATAGGCCACAATCGCTTAAAGATGTTTAATAATAAATGTGTATGTTGTCAACATTACTGCCTGTCACTTGTCATACATGTATATGTATGTATACATATTTGACAAATGTTAACATGTATACCATACTTTAAGCGCCTACAATATAACGATATGTGTGCATATGTTACGTAAGGTGCCTATATATGTACAAACATATATTCTCTCATTCTAACCATATATCTGACTCGCTACATGTACTGTCATACAGTTTTTACATAGTATATACATAAACATTGCTAGGCATCACACATTACCCCCGTTTATTATCTCATAACGTAAATTGTTCGCTTTCTCTATGAATTTGCATAACTTATACATTTCACTTTTATTTTGTGTACTGAGCAATACAACTAGTTTATACATACTAGGTCTATTTCTGTAATAGGGTTTAATATAATCAATTCTTACTTGTTCGTATGGTGCACATTTGAAAATAAAATGAAACTCGTCTTCGACATCTTGTGAATTGCAAATTTGACATAAACGCATATTTCTATCAATTCTTTCGTACCTTTCAGTGTGAAATCTTAAATTATGATCTGATATGCGTAACTTTGTTAATATGGTACGTAGCTTTCTACTAACAATTTTATCTAGATATGGCTCAAAATTCAAACTTGACTTGCAGTATTTATATAAACTGAGAGTGTTACTTTCATTAACATTCCGTTGCCATTCCTGTAAGTATTCATAAATAACACGTTGTTTGAATATTGCTAAAAAGTTGTTTTCATTTATACCATAGTTATCTTGCCAGACGTACAAAAAGCCGTATCTGGCGAGTAAATCTCTGACTTTACTAAACCAATTACTTTTACTCTCAATTATGTCTTTTAGAGATTCCTCGATAATTGTGTTACTAAGGATATTGTTTGATTTGCATATCTTAAACCAATATTTTATAATACGTACATATCTATTTATATACAAGGGGTACCTACCCAACTCTCCATAGACCGCTACATTACATGCTGTTTGTCTGACACCAAGCACAATTTTGCAAAATTTTAGATGCAACCATAGACAATACATAAACATGTTGGTTGGGTAATGTTTTGTTATCAGAGGTGATGAGCAGCTAAGCAATTAAGTACTGTCACCTTTGTAAGGCACTTGTCAAACTGTGATAATGACCGGTATGTTGTATTAACAGAACCATGTTACAGGTAGGGACCTAAAATCATGTTGTCTTATCCAGTTTTTCGGTGGAGCTGTCTGGTTTCTATTTAGACACACTTTCTGTTTGGCCACACATTTCAACCAATTATATTTGATCAGAAATTTAGACTTGAGAGCACCTGTTGAAACTGAATAGTCTGATTGGATAGTAGCCAGGGCTCCAGATAAGGGAATTATTTCAAAACTTAAAATCTTTATTTGTGCATTAAACCCTGTGGTGTCACTAAACATTTGAATTGTCTCTTCGAGACAATCAAAATGAGTGGTAACACCATAGGGTTTGGTGCTGAAATGAGTGAATAAATGTGATTTGTTTAGTTTACTCCCTCTTATCTGGAGCCCTGTAGGCTGGTCTATGTCCAATTACAGTTTTCCCAGATATGGCTGTGAGTGTAAAATTTAGAGACACAGACCAGACTGTTTACTACACTGGGGGCTGATGCAATTTAAGATGACATCTGAAATACAGAGGAAGCTAGGTGTTTTGTAATTGTTTACTACCAATTTGTTTTAATTGTTAACTATTTGTACACATTTACCATACATTAAAAGCAATATTAAATATAAATGGCCTCAAGTGAGTTAAACACAATTGTTTGGTTTCATCATTATTTACAAGAGTGAAGTAGAGCAGACTGTTGAATCTGTACATTTGTGTATGCTATAGTTTGTTTCAAGAAACTCTATGAATGAAGTTTGATATATAGAACAATAGATTAATGTGAGGATCTCCTACCAGTAGCTAGGATATATGAGTTAAATTATTGTTTTGTTTTGCATTTCTGTACATGATAGTTTTGCATTTTAAATAAAAGTTACTGTTTCAATTGTATACTTTTATTTTTTGCTTTTCAATCCAAGATATTACAATTCTTTGAAAACCTCAATTTCATTCAATTTTGCACACCCATCTATATAGCCTTAGTTCAACCACTCATTCCGCCGAATATCTTTTTTAAAGATATTTCTTGTTCATTATATCCAGTGATTCCAGTTCATCTTAATCAAGCAGAAGTCCATTGAAATAAAGAAGGAAGCAGTCGGGGAATTATTTTTATTTTGTATTAAGCAGTTTTTCATCTTATCCAAGTCCGTTATAAGTGAGCATCACTGTATTGAGTCAATAAAAAATAATGTATTAGTTGTTTTAGCATACATGTAAATGTTTACGAGTAAACTGCTGTCTTTGATACTGTATGTGGTACCGAACGGTACTTTAATGATATCCAAGCTTGTAAACGCCTTGTCTTAAAATAATCAGTCTGTGAAAATGCCATTCCTTCAGCCTGCGCTGCAATCAGTCTGTAACAGACGGCCTATAGACCCCAACAGAGATTCGTCCTGTAATCTGTAGCAAACTGCTCCAATGTATACATGTCCTTGTGGAGATATTCGTGCTGAATCAATCTGGCTGCTTTCTTTGCGATGCTGAAATTAACATAGGACTTATATTTTATTTGACAAAGGTACATTCTAGTTATGTTGTACGATGAAACTGATACAAACTAAAACACTATGCTTAATACGTACTCTAAATATCCGGACTCGAACTTCATGGGTAGTGTATTTAACGTTCTACTCGCCCGTTAAATGTATACAATCATTTTAGGAAAGATGAAGTTAGACGAAACGATAAAATCTGATTCTTTTTTTAGATGAACGATGGAACTGGTACACACACACACTATGCTTTATACTCGCACGCTTGATATCCGGACTCGAACTTGATGAGATTCTATAAAAACGTTCAATTCTCCCGTTAAATCACATTCTTACACACATCGCGCACACCCGTATATAAACGAATAAGGAACGTATTTATGTTTTAATTTTCTATAAAAAGGGCAAGTTTTGTGGCATAATGATCCGTATAAAAATCCTCAAGAATTATCATGACTCCTAGTTATGTATAGGATGTACATGTACCTATCACTTCTTGTACCAACACTCTACGATATACGGAGTAGATCTAGGTTTTAAACATTACTAAATACAATTCAAATAGGGTAAAATAGACCATCAGATAAGTATTGTTCTGTTGTCTAAACGGCCCACGATCTGGGAGCGGCCCACGATTTTCGAATCGGCCCTCGATTTTGGAGCGGCCCTCGATTTGAGTCTTACATATATATTTTTTCTGCTTCAGCGTCAAAACAAAAATGAAAAAATCTTAGTATACGAGCATATTTAAGCAGACGATGATAGTGGTACTGTATAACCGTTAACCCTTTCGGTGCAAAATTATTTGGGGGCCTTTTTGTCGTCTGCATCAGTACTGCGGCCTGCAAGAATGTTTCAAAGTTAGATTTAAAGTTGTATTACTTAAGAATTATCAATAAGAGTGTCAAAGTATGAATCCAGATCAGACGCAGCGTGACGCGGCGTCTGATATGGATCCAAAATGTTTGCAAAGTAGACTTCATGCGACTACGGTGCAGACGGGTAACACTTCTCTATAATAGAAGTGCTGAGTAACTTTAGATATGGACATAGCTATCGTTTTACAGAAGAGAATACGCTGATATTTTCCTATAAACGCCTTCATGTCAAAACAAAGTATTTCCAATGAACATAGTTTTGCGCCAGAAAAAGACACACGGGTACTGACCAGGATTTAGACGGTTTGCTACTAAGACTAAAACAAATCGTCAAATTCTTTAAGAACCTGTTATTGCTTCATTTGATTGTAGTGTGTTTCTGTTATTTTTGTTAAAACGGGAAAGAATAAATGCATGAAAAGAGGTACATGATACTGCTGAATAATGATTCAGTCTCTAAGTAAAATGGAGATATACTTACAGTGGAGAATCTGTTATTCTTTCCCGTTTAAACGAAACGAAACGCGAACGCAAAACACTAAAACGTAGAATAGTGCAACCAATGGACAATTCTGATAATTAATATTTATCTTGGTGGCAAACAGTTTGGAGCCTGATCAGACGCCGGGTTACCCGGCGTCTGATCTGACTCCAAACTGTTTGCAATAGAAATAATAGTTTTAGCGTCAACGCGTTTATTGGGAAAGAATAACGTTTTCTCCACTGTAAAACGCCCCAAGTACACGCTTTTGTTCTTCAACAGTACAGTGGAGAATCTGTTATTCTTTCCCGTTTAAACGAAACGAAACGCAAACGCAAACGCAAATCACTAAAACGTAGAAAAGTGCAACTTATGGACAATTCTGATAATTAATATTTATCTTGGTGGCAAACCGTTTGGAGCCTGATCAGACGCCGGGTTACCCGGCGTCTGATCTGGCTCCAAACTGTTTGCAATAGAAATAATAGTTTTATCGTCAATGCGTTTATTGGGAAAGAATAACGTTTTCTCCACTGTAAAACGCCCCAAGTACACGCTTTTGTACTTCAACAGTACGTTAGTTAGCGACTTATCAGGCTCGAGCCTATTTCAACCTCTAAATGTACAATGTAGGTACAGTGGAGAAAACGTTTTTCTTTCCTAATAAACGCGTTTACGCTAAAACTATAATTTGCAGTGCAAACAGTTGGGAGCCAGATCAGACGCCGGGTAACCCGGCGTCTGATCAGGCTCCAAACTGTTTGCCACCCAGATTAAAATAAATGATCAGGATTTTCAATAAGTTGTCTCTTTCTACGTTTTAGTATAATGCATTTGCGTACGTTTGCGTTTAAACGGGAAAGAATAACGTTTTCTCCATTGTAATCGCCAACATGTCTCAACTACATGTTATATCCTATATGTCATTGAATTGCGTCTGTGTAAATGTTAAATCATATTTAGCTGAACAAAATTCAGCATTAAAAGCAAACACTTTTGAACTATGACGCCTTGTAACTAGGCGTCTAGTATGGCTAGCGCTAAATGTCTGTATTCTCATGTCTGACGTCACAAAGTTTGAGGTAACGTGACGTCAGAGATTTTGTGGTAACATGAAACTCCTGTATTTGTGCAAGTATTTCCATGTCATCGTAGTACTAAAGAACCGTATGACTTTCCATAGACTTAAGTTGTTAATAATTAATTAATTTATAATTGATTATTGATTGCTACTGACCGTACCAAGGCGGGCTCCTATGTTCACTATAGCTTTATGTTTGTCTTGCGTGTTGTTTTCTATTTAGTGTGTAGATGAAGGAATGGTATTGCGTGTGTGTGTGCTTGTTATGGTATGGCTGTGTGTGTGTGTTCTGCTTTAGAGATGGATGTATTGTTTGTGTTGCGTTTCCTGCTTGAGTCTTCTTTCGTATTTATTAAAAACGCAGAGGCAAATAGGCATCCGTGGGTATGCTCGCTCGGGAATTGTTTGATTCGAGGGTACAATAAGGCGTATGTTTGGGGTGAATTTTCTTAAAAGAAATTGCATAGATCTACTTTAAATTTTTCCTAATTTCTTGTAGTATAATTATCTAACTGACTAGTCCACTATATGTGTACAGTAATAGGCAGCGAGCTCTTTTTAGGCTTCAGGCTCTGTCCTTGGACGGCACCAGTCGAAAATTATCTTGTCGAGACTAGTAACTGACGAAATCTAATGCATTCATCGACACTGGTTAAAATAAAATAAAAAATCGCAACTAGACATTTCATTCATCTGAAATTATACGACATTAAGGCTAAAATCATTTTTAATTTGTAATAAAGTCTTTTTGAGGGTTCCGGAACACGTGACAGGGATCTCATGTCACCCCAGGATTGCCATAAAGTGACATAAAAGGTCCTAAGATTTCCAAATTTGCATTTTTCAAGTGCGATTTTACGAATCGTACCTTTTCCCCATCGCCTGTTTCTAGTTTTGTTTACATGTAGCTGCTTAAAGCAGACTGGAAGTAAAGCAGAACACGCCTTAAGACGCATTCTGCTTTACTTTCAGCCTGCTCTCAGCTACAATGTACTAGAAAAAAATCCGAAGATTTCGAAAAAATCCGGAGATATGGCAGCCCTGTCACCTCAATGACTTGGAGACATGGAACCCCATGCGTTATGACAAGAATCGCATGTCACATCAATGTACGTCGTAAAGAATACTATAATGACATGGAAATACAGGCATTAGGACAGGAATCTCATGTCATCTCAGTGTACTTACTATATAATATTATAGTGACATGGATATACATGCATTATGACAGGAATCTCATGTCACCTCAGTGTACATAATATTGAATACTATAGCGACATGGAAATACAGGCATTATGACAGTAATCTCATGATATATCAGTGTTCATAACTTATAGAATACTATAGTGACATTGAAATGCCTGCATTATTACAGGAATATCATACCACTTTATTGTTCATAGTATAGAATACGATAGTGACATGGGAATACATGCATTATGACAGGAATCTCATGTCACCTCAGTGTAAATAGTATAGAATACTACAGTGACATGGAAATACAGGCATTATGACAGGAATCTCATGTCACCTCAGTGTACATAGTATAAATACTACAGTGACATGGAAATACAGGAATTTTGAAAGGAATTTGATGTCACCTCGATGTTCTTACTGTTGAATACTATAGTGACATGGAAAAACAGGAATTATAGCCGGCATTTGATGTCAACTCAGTGTACATAGTATAGAATTAAACAGTGACATACAAATCCTTACATTATGTAAGGAATCTCATGTCTCCTCAGGGTACATAGTATAGAATAATATAGTGACATGGAAATACAGGAATTATGACAGAAATCTCATGTTACCTCAGGGAACATAGTATAGAATACTATAGTTACATGAAAAAACAGGCATTACGACAGAAATCTCATGTCACCTCAGTGTACATAGTATAGAATACTATAGTGACATGGAAATACAGGCATCATGACAGGAATCTCATGTCATCTCAGTGTACTTACTATATAATACTATAGTTCATGGAAATACTTGCATTATGACAGGATTCTCATGTCACCTTATTCTACATAATATAGAATACTATTGCGACATGGACATACATGCATTATGACAGTAATCTCATGATATATCAGTGTTCATAACTTATAAAATTCTGTTGTGACATGGAAATACCTGCATTATTACAGGAATCTCATATCACTTTATTGTTCATAGTATAGAATACGATAGTGACATGGGAATACATGCAGTATGACAGGAATCTCAGGTCACCTCAGTGTACATAGTATAGAATACTGCAGTGACATGGAAATACAGGCATTATGACAGGAATCTCATGTCACCTCAGGGAACATAGTATAGAATACTACAGTGACTTGGAAATACCTGCATTATTACAGGAATGTCATATCACGTTATTGTTCATAGTATTGAATACTAGATCTATAGTGACATAGGAATACATGCATTTTGACAGGAATCTCATGTCATCTCAGTGTACATAGTATAGAATACTACAGTGACATGGAAATACAGGCATTTTGAAAGGAATTTGATGTCACCTCGATGTTCTTACTGTTGAATACTATAGTGATATGGAAACACAGAAATTATAACAGGCATTTGATGTCAACTCAGTGTACATAGTATATAATTAAAAAGTGACATACAAATCCTTACATTATGTAAGGAATCTCATGTCTCCTCAGGGTACATAGTATAGAATAATATAGTGACATGGAAATACAGGAATTATGACAGAAATCTCACGTCACCTCAGGGAACAAAGTATTAAATACTATAGTGACATGGAAATACAGGCATTAGGAGTGAAATATCATGTCAACTCAGTGTACATAGTATAGAATACTATAGCGACATGGAAATACAGGCATTAGGACAGAAATCTCATGTCACCTCAGTGTACATAGTATAGAATACTATAGTGGCATTAAAATACAGGCATTATGACGGGAATCTCATGTCACCTCACTTTGACCTCAGTGTACCTTATATAGAACACTATAGTGGCATTGAAATACATGAATTATGACAGGAATCTTTTGTCACCTCACTGTGAACTCAGTTTACCTAATATAGAACACTATAGTTGCATTGAAATACAGGCATTATGGCGGGAATCTCTTGTCACCTCACTTTGACCTCAGTGTACCTAATATAGAACACTATAGTGGCATTGAAATACAGGAATTATGACAGGAATCTCATGTCATCTCATTGTGACCACAGTGTACCTAATATAGAACACTAAAGTGCCATTGAAACACAGGAATTATGACAGGAATCTAATGTCATCTAACTGTGACCTCAGTGTACCTAATATAGAACACCATAGTGTCATTGAAATACAGGAATTATGACAGGAATCGCATGTCATCTCACTGTGACCTCAGTGTACCTAATATAGAACGCCATAGTGGCATTGAAATACAGGAATTATGGCGGGAATCTCATGTCACCTCACTTTGACCTCAATGTACCTAATATAGAACACTATAATGGCATTGAAATACAGGAATTATGACAGGAATCTCTTGTCACCTTACTGTGACCTCAGTGTACCTAATATAGAACACTAAAGTGGCATTGAAATACAGGAATTATGACAGGATTCTCATTTCATCTCACTGTGACCTCAGTTTACCTAATATAGAACACTATAGTGGCATTGAAATACAGGAATTATGACAGGAATCTCATGTCATCTCACTGTGACCTCAGTGTACCTAATATAGAACACTATAGTGGCATTTAAATACAGGAATTATGACAGGAATCTCTTGTCACCTCACTGTGACCTCAGTGTACCTAATATAGAACACTATAGTGGCATTAAAATACAGGCATTATTGCGGGAATCTCATGTCACCTCACTTTGACCTCAGTGTACCTAATATAGAACATTATAGTGGCATTGAAATACAGGAATTATGACAGGAATCTTTTGTCACCTCACTGTGACCTCAGTTTACCTAATATAGAACACTATAGTGGCATTGAAATACAGGCATTATGGCGGTAATCTCTTGTCAACTCACTATGACCTCAGTGTACCTAATATAGAACACTATAGTGGCATTTAAATACAGGCATTATGGCGGGAATCTCATGTCACCTCACTTTGACCTCAGTGTACCTACTATAGAACACTATAGTGGCATTGAAATACAGGAATTATGACAGTCATCTCATTGTGACCTCAGTGTACCTAATATAGAACACTATAGTGGCATTTAAATACAGGAATTATGACAGGAATCTCATGTCATCTCACTGTGACCGCAGTGTACCTAATATAGAACACTATAGTGGAATTGAAATACATGGGTCTTTCGCATATTGAACCATTGAAGCGTCTTATATGAGACGCGACCTTTATTTTAGATATTTTGGTTAGGAATAACCATTTAAAAGCACTCGAGCACAAGTATAATCTTGGCCTCACCAGGTAAACTGAGATTGGTATACCCATTTGCAGCATTAGCTGCATGCTGTTCCTGGCCTATCGAGAACAATTGGGGGTAGTCTATCAATGGACTGAGGAAAAGTCTTTAATTTTTTATACATTCCATTACCTAAATAAGCCGATATGAAATTGAAAGAATAACAAGTGCAGTATATTTTTGAATTTATTTCTATTTTGGCATATAAAACAAATACATCATTATCAGTCATCATAAACATCTTATATGAATTGCATTGAATAAAGCCTTTTTATGGAATACTCATTTTTAACCCACGGTTTAACTTTAAAGAGGGTACGTTTAAATCCAGCTAGTTCCAGATATTGAATTCTGACAGTACTTACAATAACACCATTCTATTATAACCACCAGATGGTGCTAAATTGTGGCTACTTTAGGCAGGTGGTTGCTTAAAGCAAGATGAAAGTAAAGCAGAAAGCACCACATATAGTGGTCGTATTAAAAGAAAGGGTTATACTGTAATAAGGTGACTGTTTAATCATGGTTCCTTTAATTTCAGTTTAATTTTTAAATCAGTATTCAACTGATACTATTCCCCATTTGTCTTGCATTATGCTTTCACTGTCTGAACCTTTATCATAATTAAACGTGTCTGCTTCAAATATACCATCTGCGATAATAATCAACAGTTTTAAAGATTGTGAACTGAGGAAAATCTGAACATATATGACAAACAGTTTGATCTGGACCAGTCTTTGTTGTATGCAGCGTCTGGTCTTAATCTTAACTGTTAGTCGCGCTTACCGTGGGTTAAATGTCACTCACGATTCATTAAGAATGATCAGTTGTCATACATGTCAATGTGCATGTCTGTAGAATGGCTATGGAAAGGCTTTATCCAAATACCGATACACGTATACAGCAATTACATCTGTGTCAATATTGTTCTCTGCCAATATTTAAAAGGCCTGTAAAATGTATAGCATACGATACAGACCCTTGTCAGGGGGGGGGGACTACTATATGATCTTCATATCTATGTCTACACTGTTGGCAAATTATCTATGTACTGACGTCTTGCACAAATAGTTTGAATAGCAACACTATTGGCAAAAGTTTAATTCTTTACGCGTATTAACTCAACCTTATGCCTTGTCAATTTATTAATTCATAACTAACGGTTATTGATGTTAATAACAATAAAATACAAATCAAGAAAGGAAAACAGGTTTTTCATATGAAAAGGGTTCCAGCATTAGTCGTTACAGCAAGGATTAAGAGAACGCACTCAAAATCATACTTATGTATTAGTAGCGTATGCTGAAATGGAGAAGGCGTTTGTCTTGTTTGCTAAAATAGTTATTTCCTTTTCAAACAGTTTGGAATAAGAGATCTAAAGCAACACAGAAAGCTGGTGAAAAAACGTTCTGCATAACTTTTATCCTGGCAATCTGCCTTAAGATCTATTAAAGCCATACTTGAAATTTGGGAAATATATCTAACCACTATACATGAATTAACATGCAGAACAAAATTATTCAGGTGAATTTAGTTCATGCAGGTCAAAAGCAAAACAGAAAGCTCATAGAACAGCCTTCTGCATAACTTTCATCCTGGATTGATTATCTAGGAAGATCATGCAGGTAAAAAGCAACACAGAAAGCTGATAAAAATGCCTTCTGCATAACTTTATCCTGGTAATCTGCATAAAGATCTATTAAAGCCATAAATAATATTTGGGAAATAGATGATGTCACTTTACACAGATTAACATGCAGAACATAATTATACATATAAATTTAGTCAATGCAGGTCAAACGCGTCAAAAGCAACACAGAAAGTTCCTGAAAAAACAACCTTCTGCATAATTTTTATCATGGATTGAGCAGTCATATAGGCATGCCATGCAGGTCAAAAGCAACACAGAAAACTGAATAAAAAAAGCTTAGTGCATAACCTTTATCCTGGTAATCTGCCTAAAGATCTATAAAAACCCATACTTGAATTTTGGGGAATAGATCATACCACTATGGCATCAAAAGAAATAAGTCCTCTACATGTCATGACATGTCTTCCATACAAATATGATAACAAACTCTAGGTTGAAAGAAGGGTAAGTTATTAATCTGAAACGATCGGGTTTAAATCAGTCATGTTTCATTACTGAGTTACCATGACCTTTAAAATCCAAATAAATATGGAGCATTGAATAATCATGACTAACCTCAGTACCAAATATAAGATTTGTAGGTTGAAATAAGAGTGATCTATTGGTCGGAAACCTTTGGTTGCGATAGACCGACCTCCTTTTTTAGAAGGAGTCATAATCACAACATAAACTAACAGAACTTTGTTTTCTTATTCACAGAATCAAAATTAGAAAATAAAGGATTTCGTCTATGATGGCATATTTTGACACCAGTTACCACTTAACTCTTTTGAAAAAAATCAAGGTAATAATGACTGTTCTCAATTTGATGCACCCACAAAAAATTTGTTTTATCATACTCAACGTCTTCATCATTTACATCGTCTTCGTCATCGTCTTCTTCTGATATATAAACTTTTTCTGCTTTCTTTAAGTTGTGCGCTCCCCTTACCGTATCACCGGTACATTTTATTATAAAGAAATTGTCATACGGATGAGCCTTCTGCCACTCATATGTCTTGAATTTAAGATTTTCATGATCGAGCCCTGAGTAATAGCCTGCTACAAGAGCTTTGTGGACAGCATTTCGTATGTCGCGGTTGGCTGGGTGATATGCCCTTTCATACGTTGATGGCTTGATATTAAATTCTGTGGTCCAGTTTTTTTCTACACTTTTTAATGTACGGGACAGATGTTATTCCAATTCTTACTAGGGAGAAAATCTGCCCCCTGAATTTTTGATGCATTCTGTTGGAAAAGGCACTTTTATCAGTTATGGCATTCTTTCATCGGCAGTCGGACAAAAATTATATCCTTTGCTTTCACATTCCCTGTCTTTAAATCCTGCCACAGTGTATCTAAGTTATACTGTCTTTTCTTTCTTCAAGTATCGTCCGGAACATAGTATTTCTCGTACCTGAAAACAACCACGAAAACCAGATATTATACATTTTGTAAAAGAAAAAGGCCCGGTAACGTAAATTTGAATGCATTTCAAACTGGACTCAGCTTCAGATCTCCAGGCATTTAACATTTGTGTGAAGTTTCATTAATATCCTTTGTATTGTTTTCCAGGAAAAACCGGACAAGCTTTTTTAAGCATACTTAAGTACACCAAGGGCACATAACTCTGTAAAGAAAAATCTAATGAACCTCAAACTTGACTCAGCTTCAGATCTTGATGCGTATAACAATTTTGTGAAATTTTATTAATATCCTTATGATAGTTTTTCGGAAAAACTCCGGACAAGCGTTTGATAGCATATTTGAGTACACCAAGGGAAGATTACTCTGTAACGAAAATTTAAATGAACCTCAAACTCAACTCAGTTTCAGATTTGTTGATGCATATAAGATTTGTGTGAAGTTTCATTAATTTCCTTTGGATAGTTTTTTGGAAAAACTCCGGACAGACAAAATGTTGACGGACGAACGAACGGATGGACGAACGAACGAATGGACGATCGTATTCACGGACGGGCGGACAATGCAACGCTAATATACTTGTACGACCACCTTTAGAGGTGGGTATATAAAAAAGTAAAGTCCACTAAAACGATTGAAATGACATTAAAACCCTGTGAAACTTTGAAGAATCAATTAAACGCCTAACGTTGAAAATATAGAAAATAATCTTAACTTCTTTTGAAAGAATGTTCAATCATATCAGTAATCCCTGAATATATGTACCTTGTTGTGTGACGGATATGTAGTCTTGCCATGCACCCGACTTTCCGTGTCTCCTGTACATGAAACCGTTCCCTTTTGATGGTGTGCTGGTCCCCATTTTCCTAAAATTATTACATTACAATTTAGATATGAAAAACTTTGACAATACATAACTATTTCCTAAACATGACAAATTTCATTTCTTGAAGTTAATGGCACATAAGTGTACAATCTATGGATAGCAGTTTAAAGTATTTTCAATGAAGATGCTAGAGTACTACGATAACTTAAAATCCTTGCATAATGACTGGACATTCATGTCATCTAGTTACACATAATATAGACATGAGATTAGTGTCAAAATGCATGGATGTCCATGTCATTATATTATTCAATACCTCGTACACTGAGGTGACATGATATTTCTGTTATAATGTTTTTATTTGCATGTCATTGTATTATTCTATACAATGTACTATGAGGTGACATGAGATTCCTGTCATAATGCCTGTACTTCCATGTCACTATAGTATTCTATACCACGTACATTGAGGTGACATGAGATTCTTGTCATAATGCCTGTATTTCCATGTCACTGTAGTATTATATACTATTTATACTAAGATGGCATGAGATTACTGTCATAATACAACTATTTCAATATCACTATAGTATTCTATACTATGTATACTGAGATGGCATAAGATAAATGTCATAATGCCTGTATTTCCATGTCACTTTAGTATTTTATAATATATACACTGAGGTAACACGAGCTTCCATTCATAATGTAAGTATTTTCATGTCACATTGAGGTGACATGAGATTCCTGAATTAATGTGTATATTTCCATGCCACCATAGTAATCTATATTATATACACTGAGGTGACATGAGATTCCTGTCATAATGCCTGTATTTCGATGTCAATATAGTATCCTGTTCTATGCACACTGTACTGACATGAGATTACTGTCATAAAACAAAGCATTTTTATGTCACTAAAGCATTCTATACCACGTACACTGATGTGACATCAGATTCTTTTCAAAATGCATGTAGTTCCATGTACAGTATAGTATTCTATATTACATGTATGTACACTGAGGTGACATGATATTACTGCCATACTGCCTGTATTTCAATGTCAATATAGTACCCTGTACTATGCACACTGTAGTGACATGAGATTACTGTCATAATACAAAGCATTTTTATGTCACTATAGCATTCTATACCACGTACACTAAGATGACATCAGATTCTTTTTAAAATGCATGTAGTTCCATGTACACTATAGTATTCTATATTACATGTATGTACACTGAGGTGACATGATATTACTGTCATAATGTCTGTCTTTCCATGTCACTATAGTATTCTATACTATGTACAATGATGTGACATTAGATTACTGTAATAATACAAGTATTTCCAAGTCACTATAGTATTCTATACCACGTACACTGATGTGACATGATATTCCTGTCAAAACGTCTGTATGTCCATGTTATTTTGGTAATCTATAGATAGTAAACTGAGATGACATTGTATTCCTGTCATAATGCCTGTATTTTTCCATGTCACTATAGTATTCTATACTATATTTACTAAGGTGAAATGATATTCCTGTCGTAATGCCTGTATGTCCATGTCACTATAGTGTTCTATACTATGTTTACTGAGGTGACATGGGATAACTGTCATTATGTCTGAATTTTCATGTCATTTTAGTATGCTATACTATGTACACTGATGTAACATGAGATTACTGTCATAATGCAAATAGTTAATGTCACTATAGAGTTCTATATTATGACACTGATGTGACATGAGATTAAAGTCATTAAACAAGTTGGTCCATGTACCTGTAGAAGCCTATACTATGTACACGGATGTAACATGAGATTCCTGTAATAATGCCTATATGTCCATGTCACTATACTATTATATACTATATACACTGAGGTGACATGAGGTTAGTGTCATAATGCATGTATTTCCGTGACACTATAGTATTTGATATTATGTACACTGAGGTGACATGAAATTCCTGTCATAATGCCTGTATTTCCATGTCACTCTAGTATTCTATATTATGTACACAGAGGTGAAATCGGATTCCTATTATAAAACAAGCAATTCCATTCACTATACTATTCTTTATTATGTACACTGAGGTGAGATGAGATTTCTGTTATAATGCCTGTATTTCCATGTCACTATAGTACCCTGTGCTATGCAAACTGAGGTAACATGAGATTCCTGTCATAATGTCTGTATTTAAATATCACTATAGTATTCTGTACTATGTACACGGAGGCGGCACGATATTCATCTCATTATACAAGTAATTCCATGTCACTATAGTATTCTATACTATGCATACTGAGGTGACATGATATTCCTGTCATATTGTCTGTATTTTCATGTCACTATAGTGGTCCATACTATGTATACTGAGGTAACATGAGATTTCTGTCATAATGCCTTGATTTCCTTGTCACTATAGTATGCTATACTATGTACACTGAGGTGACATGAGGTTCCTGTCATAATGCCGGTATTTCCATGTCACTATAGTATTCTATACTATGTACACTGATATTCCTGTCAAAATGCCTGTATTTCATTGTCAGACTCACTACAGTATTTTCTATGTACACTGAGGTGACATGAGGTTCCTGTCATAATGTATGTATTTCCATGTCACTACAGTATTTTCTACTATGTACACGGAGGTGACATGAGGTTCCTGTCATAATGTATGTATTTCCATGTCACTATAGTATTCTATACTATATACACTGAGGTGACATGAGATTCCTGTCATTATACAAGTATTTCCATGTCACTATAGTATTCTATACTATGTACACGGAGGTAACACGAGATTCCTGTCACAATGCCTGTATTTCCATGTCACTATAGTACCCTGTACTATGCACACTGAGGTGACATGAGATTCCTGTCATAATGTCTGTATTTTCATGTCACTATAGTATGCTATACTATGCACACTGAGGTGACATGAGATTCCTGTCATAATGCCTGTATTTCCATGTCACTCTAGAATTCTATACAATGTTCACTGAGGTGACATGAAATTCCTGTCATAATGCCTGTATTTCCATGTCACTATTGTATTTGATACTATGTTCAATGAGGTGACATGAGATTTCTGTCATTATACAAGTACTTCCATATCACTATAGTATTCTATACTATGTACACGGGGGTGACATGAGATTCCTGTCACAATACCTGTATTTCCATGTCACTATAGTGTTCTATACTATGTTCACTGAGGTGACATGAGATTCCTGTCATTATACAAGTATTTCAATGTCACTATAGTGTTCTATTCTATGTACACTGAGGTGACATGAGATTCCTGTCATTATACAAGTATTTAAATGTCACTATAGTGTTCTATACTATTTACACTGAGGTGACATAAGATTCTTTTCATAATGCCTATGTTTCCATGTCGCTATAGTATGCGATTCTATGTACACTGAGGTGACATGAGATTCCTGTCAAAATGCCTGTATGTACATGTGCCTATAATATTCTATACTATGTACACCGAGGTGACATGATATTCCTGTCATATTGCCTGTTTTTCCATGCCACTATAGTATTCTAAGCTATGTACACTGAGGTGGCATGAGATTACTGTTATAATGCATGGTTGTTCATGTCATTATAGTATTCTATACCATGTTCATTAATGTTACATGAGATTCCTGTCATATTGTAAGGATTTTAATATCCCTGTTGAATTCTATACCATGTACACCGAGTTGACATCAAATTCCTGTTACAATGCACGTATTTCCATATCACTATAGTTCCCTATAGTAAGTTCACTGACGTGACATTAAATCTCTCTTAATGCATAAATTTCCGTCTCACTATAGTATTCTATACTATATACACTGTGGTGACATGAAAGTCATGTCATAATGCGTTGATTTCCATGTCGCTATAGGATTCTATACCATTATCATTTAGGTGACATGAGATTCCTGTCATAATGTAACTGTTGTTTCCTATACTATGTTGACTGAGGTGAGATCAAATGCCTGTTATAATGCAAGTATATCTAAGCCATTATAGTATTCTTTACTATGTACACTGAGTTGACATTTAATTACTGTAAAAATACAAGGATGGCCATGCCATTAAAGAATTCTTTACAATATACACGGCTGAAGGTGACATGAGATTCCTGTCATAATGCAAGGATGCCAATTTCCCTAAAGTATTATCGACTATGTTCATTGAACTGCCATTAGATTACTGTGATGTTGCATGTAATCATTGTATTCTATTCTATCAAGACTGAGGTGGCATGAGATTCCTGTCATATTGCAAGAATTTCTATGTAACTATAGTATTTTATACCATGTTCCCTTCGATCCTATGAGTTTCCTGTCATTATATATGGAATTTCTATGTTACGAAAGTATTTTATACTTTGTTCCCTTGAAATGAGAATTCTTTCATATTGCAAGGATTTCCATGTAAGTATATATGACAATGACAATGATTTTAAATGCATCAAGGTCTAAGCCCCGTGCCATAAATTAAATTCATGTTATAATATTAGGATATTTATGTCTCCGTAATATACTATGTACACTGAAGTGACATGAGATTTTTTCAACATGCAAGGATTTTCATATTTTTGGTCTTGACAAATACATGGCACACACCAACTATTAAAGCTACGAGTTCAGCAGTGCAAAAGTTATAGGCACTGTTATGGTTTTGGGACAAAGGCAGGCAGGTTGTTGTTTGTTAAGATCAGATTCTGCTATCTATGGGCTAATTGAACCCAAGACAGAGGAGCGGATACAAAAAACCCGGGCGTGATGCCATACGCTTATTATCAGGGTTCTCTGGTTAATTTTAGATGACCAGTGCAAAGCTAAGATCTATACATTGAACATAGGCTTAGAAAGTCTCATCCGAAAGACTTGGTCAGTCAAGCGGGATATCGAACTCACGACTTCAGGTATCGTTGTCGATCGGGTTACAACTGCACCACGGCAGACAGACAGATAAACAGACATGCAGATAGGGAAAAAAGGTATGTACCAAAAGCACATATTTTGTGGGCATAAAAGATAATTATTCCATGGTTAGATCATCTTTGAATACTAAGGTAAGTGTAGCCGGGTAGTGTTTATAGTTAAATTGTAAGAGATTTTTGTAATGCACAGATATTTCAGATGGGAGAGTACTCCCCTGTAATTTAGGGGTCCCGGGTTAGAGTCCAGGTCTGGCTGCATATTTGTCTCACCATGTTTTTGTCTATTGATACTGCTTTAAACCTCTTTTGAGTATTACTGGCAAAGTCACTTATGGGGTACATAAGAGACTGAACCCGGCTGGTGACTATATCCCGACACCGACGAAACAGTCATAATGCTAACCCGAAATCCTGAGCGCCAAGGAGGGAAGGCATTACTACCAATTGATAAGTACAGAACTCCTACCCTACAATGACCCTCCTAACAATGACTCCCTCCTTTCAACGACAACTGCTGCTGTTCCCTAAACAGGACAATTATGTCCAACCTATTAACGGCTGCAATGTCGTCTGCTTAAAATTGTCGTCTGTTGTTTTTCTAAAATTTACATAAAAGAACAATTCGACAGAAAAAAAAATCATAACGAGTGACAAACAGATTGAATCCAGATCAGACGCCGCGTAACGAAACCAATGTTCCTCCCTATAACGAATCCCTCCGAACAACGGACACATTTTGTGTCTCCAACTGGATGTCGTTGTAGAGAGGGATCGCTGTATTTGGTTTGAACACGCAACCTCCCGCACTGTGCAAATGTAACATAGATCTGGTGAGAAACAATGTGCATCCAGACCTTGGCTCAAACCTTACGGATCGAGGGCTCTCCGTTCTGAATTATTCAGACCGCTGACATAAAACTCAACCCGGCTACACATCCTTCTCTACACAGAATTGGTCCCGAATTCTTAATTAATGAACACTCCAAAAGTTTATCTTTTTATTATATATTTATATTTGTACTCTCTGTGAGTTTCATACTACCCTACGTTGGTCGTCAAATGTAACTTGGTGTTAATAGAAAGAAACATATCCCCTCAGACCTGGGATCGAACCCGGGCCGTCATGTTCGCAGTCATACACTCTACCACGTCGCCATAAAACACTATTGTACAGCAAGGGCTGAATGTCGTACTTGTAAGTGAAAATAACCTATACATACTGTGATATAAAGGTTATCTGCCAAATTAAAATCCAAAACAATGTATCAATACATTTATATAACAAAATCTCGTCCTCGTCTCTACTTTCACTTTCATTTTCATTAATTTAAGCCCTAAATTAATGGATTAAGAAATAACCCAATTCGTCAAGAAGAGAATACATAAGCAAACAGGGAATATTCTAATCAGACACCGTAGTTGCAGCGTCTCATCAGGGTCTACACTGTAGGAAAGTTCATATGAAACATTCTGATTTATGGACATTCACTGTGAACAGTGTCTTATGAGAACAACCTCATACGAGCGTCATCCTACAGCTGTTGTTAGAGTCGCTTATTAAACTAATAAGACTTCCTCGTGGGTCATGACATGATACCCAGGAATTTATCATACATCTATAAGGACATAAATTACAGCAAGTGTCATTGTAATATTCAGACAACCGATAACTTACCTATGATTCTACATTCATGGTGTAGACGACGAGTTCAGTGTTTACACACGAAAGCGTGACGTCAACAGAAGCGCAAAAATTGTGACGTCAGACATGAGAATACTGACATTTAGCGCTAGCCGTCTAGTATAGGTCATTGGTCATTATTTGCAAATGGTACGAAGCAAACGCTATTACAGTGGAGAATATGATATTCTTTCCCAATAAACGCGTTTACGCTAAAACTATTATTTGCAGTGCAAACAGTTTGGAGCCAGATCAGACGCCGGGTTACCCGGCGTCTGATCAGGCTCCAAACTGTTTGCCACCAAGATAAACAAGAATTATCAGAATTGTCAAAAAGTTGTTCTTTTCTACGTTTTAGTGCTTTGCGTTTGCGTACGTTTGCGTTTAAACGGGAAAGAATAACAGATTCTCCACTGTATATCATACTGAAAAGGCAACTTACGAAACATAACATTAAATAACTCACTTTCCGTTTCTATTTGCTTAAAAAGGCAAACTATCCTATTTTGTTTATTTTCGATTTGCAAACAGAAATTAGGCATGCACATATAACCATAACTGAAAGTAGAAAAATATTTTAATTAAAGACAACTGCTTACACAAGTGTATTAAACGACAATTGTGAAGATCATTGACTAAATAAAAAGAGATGCATGGCAATACCTCTTTAGATTAATGAGATAGAAGTAAAGCTGCTTAACTGTTTAACTACCATTCTATCTCTAGTTAAAATATTATCCATCTTCTCTAAACTTGCAGGTATTGTACTGAAAAAGATGTCAACTGTAGTGTTCAGCGGTTATGATCCAAACGCCATGTTACGCATCATATCTATTTGCATGGTCAAGCTATACTGAGCACTCTTCAATCGCCTAACCTGTTCACTGTCATGCTATTTCTTCTAAACAAATATTGTTTTCGTAAACTTCTCGAAGTCAGATTCAGGCAGTTTGACTAGAGGAACATTGACGCAAGTGTAAAACATTTAAACCCGTATACTGCTGTGGTATCGTCTGTTTTGAAATTATTGTCTGCAAAATGTGTTTAATTTAGATTTATAAATTTGTGAAGTAAATGAATTTATAAATGAGTGTCAAACAGTTTGGATCCAGATCAGACGCCGCGTTACGCGGCGTCTGATCTGGATCCAAACTGTTTGCAAAAAACAGTGAAGTCGTGATCAGCAGGCAAAGGGTTAAAACTGTATCCGATGAAAAGTTCCGACCTTGATTCAAACTGTTTTCAAAATCAGCGAATCGGGTGTGCAATGAACGGCTTATTGTTCCAATAAATTAGGAACCATAGGAATTAATTGACTAGAATATACGTGAGTTCAAATAGTAAATTGGAGATGAGTTAAATTAAGTTTCTTCAACTGAAATCTGAAACAGCATTAAAAACAAATCGATGTTTACCCAATCACAGAACATTATTAATGCTGTTCCAATGAAGTACAATTGAAATGCAGATCGAATAATTTTTATCAGGTTCTAACCATTATTATAGAGAGGGAAAATTAAGACTAAGGTGGACACCGCAGCTTGAATCCATATCAGATGCCGCGTTACGCGTTTATCACTCGTCATTGTAGTTTTTCTATAAAAACGTAAGCTCATATGTAACTTTAAGATTAGAAAGCAGACGACAATTGTAAGCCGACGATAAATTGCCACACGAAAATGTAAGAATGATTATATTTTTGGGGAGCAGCGGCAAGCATTGTTGTAAGGAGAAAATCGTTATTCAGAGGGCCGCTGTACGGAGGGAGCACTTTATACACACACATGATGGCATATCCTTGTATGCTGTTTCCCGTGTTACGGTCCATTGACAAATTATGTCGCCATTTCTTCTTAACAATATACTTTTCAGTCTGTCGCAACTTAACTGGAATTCGCAATAATTTTATTCAATCGATATACTGACAGCATGCTGACTACCCCCAAACGTGGACTGCGCTAAATATTATGGTTCACTGCTCGTTGTTAACTTATAACTGTCTGCAATTAATGATTGTTACGTCGTCTTACAATGCAATTCTGTAAATCATTAGCTAAGCTACAAATCTTCCTTTCGGTATACTAGTTAACCCTTTCCCTTTCAATGGCGCTATAAAGCGCGTTTGCAAACAGTTTGGGTCCTGATCAGACGCCGCGTAACGCGGCGTCTGATCAGGATCCAAAATGTTTGACACTCATTTCGATTTTTATTACGTCATACAACCTTAAATCGAACTTTGAAACGTGTCTTGCAGACAACAATAATGAAGCAGACGACAATAAAACGGTGAACGGGTAAAAAACTCCAGAATATTTTGATCATGAAAGGGTTAAACCCATCAGTTATATTATTTTATTACTTCACAATTTGCGTCCATTTCAAAAAGTTAGATATGAGGAATTTTTGGATGAGATAAACTCTGTACATGTACCAAACATATTAGATAAGGTTCATATGCCGAATTGGTTGTCTTCTTCAGGATCCTAGCTGTTTGCAAATGGTAGTTCATCGGCTAAATGCAGTGAAAAGGTTTAGGATTTGTTCAGCATTTACATTTAGATAGATCATCCATATGTAGCCAGTCGTTGGCCATAGACGCAGACACACTTATCCCCGTTACATTGCGCTGATTACATGGGCATTATTGAGACCTCGAAGAAACGCTCACTACAACAAGGCAAATGCGACATTCTGCCATATTAAATGTTGTTTAACTTTTATCTCCTGTATGCGACTTTTATCATTTACGCATTTACGGACTTGAGCGACAAACTTCCTCGAGTATTATTAAATATTGTTTGCGTTTCTTTCTTCTAAATGTCGTAACAGGCAAATTGCGTACGATGGGAAAGCGTTAGTCTATCTAAAAACCGCATTTGTGCTGAACACAACTTTGCCCGACAGTTAACAGTTTGGAGCCAGAACAGTTTTGTGCTCAGGTATGCGCAGTAGTTTTTACATACATAATAAATTCAAGTATAATGTTATTTGAAGTACTTGTCATGCATGTTCTTTCTTCTATTTCCTGTGTCGAACAGCTAATATCAAATCAGACGCCAAATTACTCGATGTATGATCTGGATCCGAACTATTTGCATTTGTTATCCCATATTCGCCATTACCGTGATAGATCCTAACCCACTTAGGCTTAGTGTCTATTGAAGTGAATATTGATAAACAGTATATATCCTTAAAACACGATGATGACGTCATTCAATTGTCCTAGCAGTACTGTCGTTTTCAATACTGGACGGGTATCAATAGTGTATTCTCGCTTACCGTACCGTATTTGTGCACGAGCAGTCCAATATTACTAATATTGGACTGCACGTGCACACATACGGTACGGTAAGCAAGCTAATATTGTACTACACACTAATATTGTATTGCTATGCATGGCTTGTGAGACACACAAAAAATACAGTAAAACCTCTCTGTTTTGACCAATAAACTGTGTGTGAACTACAGTGGATAAAACGTTACTCTTTGCCAATAAACGCGTTTACGCTAAAACTTTTATTTCCTTGCAAACAGATTGAAGCCTGATCGAACGCCGGATAACCCGGCGTCTGATCAGGCCTCAAACTGTTTGCCACTCAGATTAAAAACCAATAATAAAAAATGTCAAAAAATGGTAATTTCCTACATTTAAATAGCGATTTGTGTTTGCGTTTCGTTTGCCTTTAACGGGAAAGAATAACGTTTTCTGAGAAAACTTTTCTCCACTGTATAGTGGAGAAGATCTTATTATTTCCCGTTTAAACGCAAAGGAAACGCAAACGCATTGCGTGAAAATGGAGAAAATGACAGCTTGTTGACAATTCTGACCACTTATTTAAATCTGAGCCTAGTCAGGCGCCGGAAAACTCGGAATCTGGTCTGGCTCTAGAATTGGAAATAATAGTTTAAGCGTAAACGCGTGTATTTAGAAAGAATAACGTCTTCTCCACTGTACTTATTGAGTGTTTTAGACAGGTGACTGCTTAAAGTAAAGTGACATTAAAACTAAAAGCTCATAGTAGCTTTCTATTTTGTTCTCATCTTGCTTTAAGCTGTCAACTGACTACTATACAATCAATTAGCCGTATTTATTTTAGTGGTCGTAAAAGAGAGGGTTTACTGTATTTTAGCAGTGTCATGACAAAACCAGACGTACATGTATTGCGCTGCAAACAGAGTAGATTAAGACCAAATACGGCTTCAAAGACGCGATGACTGTTCAAGATATACGCTGTTTGAGACTTACAAGCATCTTCAAGATTTTAAACAGTTTTATATTATACACAATGTGGCAGTGTGTAGCAAACTCAATTTCAGAGCCTAAGACGACAGTCTTTCTCGAAAGACCCTGGAACGTTATCATTTCACGTTCATCATAGTGTTTTTTAACATTTTCAGCGAAACCAGGGTTTATCATTTTTACACTATTTTTCAGTAGCAAGTTTCGCAAGTTTTGACTATGGGATTTAAGCAAGTGAATTTGGACGATAGATTTATCATGCGTCCTGATTATTTGGACTAGTCTAGAGGCGACAAAGTATTCGAAATGCTCGACACTGTTAGCCTACATTACGAATAGGAGAAAACAACTACATTATATTTTGTAATTGTCATTAAACAGAAAAAAACGTTCAAAATTGCAAATATTTGTCCCGGCTTACGGGGATATGAACAACATTTGCTGATCACATTGTCAGCAGTGCAGACCAAGAATGGAACAAGCACTTAAACTTTCCCAAGCGGCATTTAAGCATGATATACACTATTACCAAGTTGGACATTTGTCCCACTTGTGACCCTGACAACGGTAAAAAAAAACCTTATACTACATGTACTATAATCGACTAAAACAAGCATTTAGTAACAGTTTAGCTTCTCATAAGCAGCAACTACATCTGACAAGAACATGCTGTTCAATACGTTTCTGCTGTTTCTCTAAACCAATTAAGTAGGGCGTATAATTGCGTGAATGTTTATCATTTGTTATTTGAATGGCAAATCAAGTTTGCTGTCGCTACAAACCAAAAACAAAAATCACAGTTATGAACGTGAAATGGTAAAAATTGCAAAATGAAGGGTCTGTTTAGAAGGAACTCTGTTTCTTTCGTTCAAGAACTTATCAAAAGATGAATATTTAAGCAGATGCCATTTTTTGTAAAGTAGACGGCATTTGAGCCGGAAAAGGGTTACGATTCTGACAAACCGTGCGACTGTGTAGGGTCTACACAGTTTGAGAAGCATAAATTGGGTTTCCCTTTGTGGATATACTAATTTCCTGTACACTAATATCCAATTCACTGTAAAATTTTCCACTATGTTAATATCCAGAAAATGTGAATACCTCGTCTACACGTTCCGACATTTTTATTGGCAATGAGTGCACGACACGCGACGGTGTAAGTGAAGCAATCCAATATTACCGAGACGAAGGGCACGTGCAAATCAAGGCCATCGTATACCACAGGGCTGATCACCCGTGTAAAGGATAAGGGATCAATAGGGTTATATTTTAAACTGACGACTTTGCTTTTATTTTAAGAAAAAAATATTAAACTAGATTTGAATATATAAACGTACGGCTTTCATTGAAATATCTGCTGTTTTCAGAAACGTGTTTTAAGTAAGATATAAGCCTCAAACGATCCAGTATGTAAAATATTGTACTGTGTTCGGCGCTACGCGCCTCACACAGTACAATATTTTACATACTGGATCGTTATCGTCGTATATCCTATACTGATGAGCCGCCGTTTGACGTATCGCATAGACAAACACAACAGCGTCTTTAGATCAACCTTGTATAGTGGAGAAAACGTTATTCTTTCCAGTTTAAACGCAAACGAAACGCAAACGCAAAACAATAAATACACATTACCAGTTGACAGCGCGATACAGAGTGATGTATTTAGCTCGAGACGTTTTTGGCGGAAATAGCCGATCTGACGAGCGCCTTGGCGCGAGTCTGATCGGTTGTTTCCGCCAAAAACGTCGAGAGCTAAATGCAACACTCTGTTGCGCACTGCCAACTGGTGATGTGTTTATTGTATGCCTAGAATACAAACCAGAAACTACTAAATAGTTGTTTAAATCATATTATATCCAACATTTATTAGTTATTTGAAGCAGAACAAGATTTTTTGTATGTCATAAAGAATAACGCGGCACTCGTACACGTACGTAAATGACGTCACGTCAAATCGAAAGCGAGGTTAGAGTAAAATACAAAGTGGCTGATACAAGGTGGCTGATACCAGACTCTTGTATTTTACTCTGCAAATACACGCGGAAACGCTCGATATCACTCGAAGGCATATAATAAAACGTAGAAAAGTAAATATTTTTGACAACTCTGTTAATTCATGCTTATCTTGGTATCAAACATTTTTGGAGCATGATCTGGCTTCAAACGGTTTGCATAGGAAATAGTAGATTTAACGTAGATGCGTTTATTGGTAAAGAGTAACATTTTATGCGCTGCATATATACAATGCTACAGGGATAGTTTATTGCAATATCCAGGCATAAATGGGTTATCAGTTTGTGCCTAGCGTCCTATATAAAAGGGACATATGCAAACAGTGTAGACTCTGACAAAAGTCTACACTGTTTGCTTATATAAATTTCGACAGAAAACAAAACGAAATGATAATTTTACACCAGGCATAACTCACATGAAATCGACTAGATAAAAGAACCCACATGGCGTAGACGGATTAAGATTATCTGTAACATGTAAAGGGTTGCATAATTATGCCACTGATATAACCAGACAAACCGTTATCATAACACACGAGAAAGACATACAGTTGACAAGATGTTATTTTCATCCAATAAATACGTTTATTCTTAAGCGGTATTTCACATTAAAAAACAGCTAAGAGTCAGATCTAACGACAGGTACAGTGGAGAATCTGTTATTCTTTCCCGTTTAAACGCAAACGTACGCAAACGCAAAGCACTAAAACGTAGAAAAGAACAACTTTTGGACAATTCTGATAATTCTTGTTTATCTTGGTGGCAAACAGTTTGGAGCCTGATCAGACGCCGGGTTACCCGGCGTCAGATCTGACTCCAAACTGTTTGCACTGCAAATAATAGTTTTAGCGTAAACGCGCTTATTGGGAAAGAATAACGTTTTCTTCACTGTAACCTTTTTGGTATTTAAATTAAAATATACCGTTAAGCTTTTTAATTGAACGTGCTTGCGTATTGTTTCTTTAAAGCGGGAAAAAATAGCGAAGTCTCTACTGTATGACATACACGTAGACACCATTGATTAGAACTCCAGTCTCAAGGAGTCGATTAATTATCTCACTCTAGTGGAGAAAGAAACAGGCCATATATAATGTTGATCTAAACTTCGCCAACTTGTCGAGTGCCTTTAAAAACCGTCGTGTGCAAATTCATTTCAATCTAATTCTTTACTCAAATAAGTTTGAAATGAATAGATATAAACGTGGATTCCAAACAGAGTGTATCCATACTTCCATAGCTATAAAGTGTTTGAGTTGAGTCTGAGGTCGATCTCAAGCATTTGATTGGTCAGAGTTGGGCTTTGACACTATGTACCATGTTTAACAGTCTTTACTAGCAATATAAAGCACATAGTACATGTATTTGTCTGTTCCAAATATCAGTACCATTGTCGAAATAGAAATTCGAATAAGTACGTATATCCCTTTACCTGATAGCCTTTTGAAAGTATTGAAGATAGATGGTCACATAAAGCAGATTGAAAGTAAAGCAGAATGTGCCTTACGGCGCATTCTGCTTTATTTTCAGCTTTCATGTGCTAGAATAAAGAAAAATAAAATATTCCCTATACTAAATATTCATGACTGATTAAACTTGAACTATTTTCTTTAGCGGAGGAATAACTCTTATTTCCAGTCATCATAAATTCTTGGACTCTGATAGGCTGAAACTGCACATGTGACGACTGTACGAGACCGTACACTTTGATTTAGCCGGGTAGTACGGGTCACATGACTAGTTAGATGTTGATTCGCGTAAACAATCTCTCTTTTTCGGTTTATTAAGCAGTTGTTTTCCAAGCAATCAAAATAAATATTAATTAAAAACTGTCTTAAATCGATCATTTTGTTCAAATGTAATTCAGATATCGATAATATGCTAGTTTCTTACTTTGCTCTTCCTGATTACCCCACCCACGTCGTCACCATGATAAACAAACGACGAGACGTGAAATGAACAATGCAAAGTTCAACGGCACTTGTCACTGGTCTATAATGTAATTGACATCGGATTCAGATTTATTTAGATCAATATGTTTAACGAAATCAACCAAAATAGGCAGAACTCGATATGCTTAGACACTGGCCTACTCACAGGTACTTGACACATACATCTAGATATATTAACCCCTCCCCCCCCCCCCCCCCTTTAAAAATAAAAAATAAAAAATAATTTATTTTTTACTATACTTCTATTATAGATACAAGGTAAACAGCGCAATTCGACACCTAGTCTTTACTATCGACTTAAACTGATGCTAAAATAGACTCGATCGCCGATATTCTCTTGTGGTACCCTCGGGAAATGATTAATTTATCAATTTCTATTACATTTCATCACATTCCGTCAAATAACGTCACAGTACGTGAATTATAACGAAAATGTGCATCAAAAAGTTTTATGTCGTTCTCAGTGTAGACACTTTAACTGCAAAAGAGTTAATACGAGTACCAATTATTTCTGTGCGTCTGAAATACATGTACCAGTAGAAACAAACTGTTTACAAATACAAGCTTAGTAGCAGTCGGTGGATTAGATGTTATACGTCTTTCTATTGTTTATTTCAAAGATTAGCTTTCTTCAAACAACTGAATCGACTAGGCGTATTCTAATTGAAGTCAATATTTTCTGATCTTTACGAAGGGCAACGCCATATAGCACTTCCCCAACACGTTGTTAAGACAGATTTGATTTCTTATTTTGCATTGATTCTTTAACATTGGAATTAAATTCCACCGAAAAGCAATCGAATGCAAAAAACAATTGCTGTTGAATTTCATTAACCCTTTCGCTGTCGTAGTGTCGTTTGCTTTAAAGCTGTCGTCTGAGTTTTCAAAATAAGTGTTTATACATTTTGACCAAAGAAACATCATCACTTGTGTTAAACACGTTTGGATCATGATCAGACGCAGCCTAACGCGGCGTTTGATAAGCGTCCAAACTGTTTGAAAATGTTAACCAAGTCGTGCTGAGCACCCTCACGTTTAAGTTCGGCTGCGACGGCACTCGTCTAAACTTTGAATTAATTCTGAGACTCAAGTTGCTTTTAACATTAAGAACGCTTGGCAGGTTTCGGCTACAAAATTTGTCAAGTGCAGACATTCACAAAGTAACATGCGAATAACATAATTATAGAGAACACCTCTCATGTTAACATTTCAGTTTGTAAAATACTGACATATCTTTACATATATGATATGATTCCATATATGCGAATCAGGCTATATCGCAAGCAGATATAACAAATTGCTTAAAGTTTGCATATTTTCAATAAAAGTTGTATATGTTTAAAGACTGTTGCATAAAATGTTTAACTGATATTCGACCGATTTGTCAGGTCTGTTGGTAAAACCTGACGTCGCATGTTCTTTCAGGGGCTGGATTAAAACACAAACATACTTTGCTTAACCCTTTTTACATGTACGCCCCAGCCTGGTTGAGTCGGGTAGGTGGCATATTGTTGTGTCCTGTCTGTCTGTCCAGAAATTTAATCTTTTCTATAATTGTGGAACAACATGTGATAGAAAAATGTGTTTTTTTCGCAGACGTATGTACGCAATATAAATTATTGAGCTCTGTGCCGCTAAGTCCGACAAATATCAAGGTATTCTGAAGTTCATTTAAAGGTCAAATAGGTTGATTTAACATTGGTCATAACTTTAGAACTATATTCGATAGATGCTTCATATTTGACAAGTGTACCAAAATCAAGATATCATTGAGTTCGGCAAAAATTAGGCCATTTCAGACAAACTTAAAGGTTTTTCAAATGTCAGATAGGCTTGATTTTACACTGGACATTACCGGCGGTAGTGGCCCAATGGTTAACACCTTGGACTACGGTACCAGGGGTCGTGAGTTCGATCCCCCGCCGGACCAGCGGTCTGACTAGGGGATTTTTCTGAATCCCCGATGATGTACAGGAATGTTCTTGAGCAAGACATGTACCGCGAATTGCTCCTCTCCACCCAGGGGTTAAAATTGGTACCTGTGATGGGTCTGAGTCGGTACTGCGGCTCGATGATCAGGGGAGTATATGTACAGTCGGCTGAGCGGTCATTCCGACTGAAAGTAGACTTTAACTTGGTATATTACTTTTTTTATTTTTACCTGGGAACTACATGTACATGTGATAGAGATATTTTGCATGTGTACTCAACTCAAAAGGTTAAAGAGCTGAGTAGAACTCTTGGAATGTGAGACATTGGTCAATGGCATTCAGAGGTAGTGTAAAGATAAAAAACAAACGGAAGACATAACAACTGGACTACATGTGTTAACGACGTTATTTTAGACATGTATACTTAACCCAATATGTTCTCGATCTTAGTATAACTTGGGTTATGTCCAACACAGATCAATGTCATTAGAGAATATGGTCACATCATGAGGCATAGTGGTTCATAAACACATTTTTGTTCTGTATGATTCATTCTGATTAACCCTTTAACCCTTTCATGATCAAATGTATCGTGATAGTTTTACCACGTCAGCGCCATAATGGCGTATGCTTTAATATTGTTACCTGCAATATTGTTTCAAGGTTAGATTTAAGGCTGTTTAACTGACGTATTTTCAAAACAAGTGGCAACTAGTTTTGATCCTGATCAGACACCGCGTTCAAACAGGATCAAAACTGTTTGCAAATGCGCTTCATGACGTCATTGAGAGAGAAAGGGTTAACTGACAATTTTAATCGTTTTTTTAACCTTTTCGCAGACAAATTATAGACCCCTAGAATTGGTCGTCTGCATTTTTATCCTGATGACATGGCATTTACTTAATTATTTTACTTGTTAATGCGCTCTTGGTGAAGTTCCCATAATGAATATCATAATTCAGTGCTCCCTCTCTACAACGGTCCTCCCAACAATGACTCCCTCTTTACAACGACAATTGCCGCTGTTCCAAAACCAATCTTCTCACGGCTGCAATATAGTCCAATTAAAATTGTCGACTGCTGTTTTTCTCAAATTTACATATTATACATTTTGACAGAAAAAAACAATACTGACGAGTGGCAAACAGCTTGAATCAAGATCAGACGCCGCGTAACGCGGCGCCTGATCTAGATTCAAGCTGTTTGAAAATGTAAGCGTATGTCCCTCCCTACATCGCCTCCCTCCGAATAACGCACATATGTGTGTCTCCCATTGGGTGTCGTTGTAGAGAGGGAGCGATGTATATAAAACTAATGAAGCTGTACCTTTAAAAAAAAGTTTATGTCATTCCAAACCTACTTGCCTGGAGTGCGTAAGTCTGTTTAGTTGGGATCATCAACATGATTCTCCTTTGCAAGCGGTGTCGATTACACAAAGTCGGAAACGATTGCTAGTATAGTGTTCTTCTGTTATTAGTGTTTCAGTATGTATCATTTATCAAGTTTTGTTATATTTGTCGGCAAAATTGGTCCTCAGCAAAACAACTTCGAGAATTTATGTGTCTGCCTTTTCTTTTAGAAACTTTGACCAGAGTATCAAACAAATTAGATCCAAGTGAGTCGTCCAGTAAATGTCACAACGATCATACTTCCCCACTGAGACTTTCCTACCATTTTCGAGGTTTTTGGGCATTGATTGTTCTGTTCTGTTCTGGGAATGTTTCTGTTTAATTGACCGAGATAATCCTCTCTGTCAAGAACTAAAAGGAAGTCAGATCGGTCGTTTTGATTCCGTCCGCTGCTTGGCAATGAATGAGATTAGCCGACATCATCGTCCTGACACCATCATAATCTAATATCATTTTCATCATCTCTCATCAATTATGACCTATTATGTGTCGCAGTGCTTTAAAAATCAACTCATCAATCCTATCATAAGTTTCAACCTTGGCGAGACGAAGGTTACCGTACAATTTCTAAAAAGATTGGATACCCTATATTACTGCTGTAATTATCCTAAAATTTTAACTAATTGATTTGATCATACTGTGAATTGTCCAAATTGTGCAACCTTAATGGCAAACAGTGTAAACTAGTGTTTCATAATCGGCTGATTTTCATAATCGGTCATCGGATATAATCGGACAGACCACTTTGATTAATCATCGATTATACAATCGAAAAGAGATATTTAAAATTTGAGTATAAATTCAGTAACGAAAATGTTAATATTGACGATAAAAATCAGATTTTAATTTTTTTTTTAAATTTTAATTGCACATCTGAAGATTAATAGATATCTACATACCTTAAAAATGTAGTAAAGTGATTTCATACATTTTATATCAGAAACAATATAGCTACATGTATTTTACTTAGAATATAATAAAAAGAAATATTTCGATTAATCGATTATTTGATTTTATAATCGATTATCTATCGAATGAGCACTTTCGATCAATCATCGGAAATAATCGATCATCGTTTAAACACTAGTGTAAACCCTGATCAGACTGCTCCTGAGGGAGCAGTCTGATCAGGGTCTACACTGTTTGCTCCTCAGACTGATCAGGGTCACTTTTTGTTCCGGCCTGTCTGTCGCGATACTTAGAATACTCAGGGTCATTACAGTAATTACTAACAGTAATTCAACAATGCTGGCCATGTAACTCCGTTGTGACAATATGTAACGGAAACCACGGCATTATACAATGCAATTTTGCTCTCATTAGCTAGTCAATATTTTCTGGGCTGCTGTTCAAGGTCTTATACAATATTAACATTTAGATAGAGCATCTGTTACATTTTTTGTATAAACATTTTGCCTGCTAGTCATGTCTTTGCTAGAATGTACAAAACATTTGAATCCAAATCGGACGTCACATAATGTGTTGTTTGCTCTGGATCGAACTGTTTGACACTTACGTTTAAAATGTTTATAATTGAAATCAAAAGTTGATTTCAATTAATTTCTTAAACTTTTTTCTAACTTTTTATGAGAAGCAGACGACTTTGTTGCAAATAAAGGTATTTTGGCAGCCATAATAATGTAATTTAATTGGATGTTTCTTGACTCTCTTTCATTGTCATGACATCATCTACTTTAAACAATGATTGACATATGCTTGCATTACCTAATGTGAAACAAGAAACATCATAAGTACTACAAAACATTTAGCAATCTGATCAAGCATCGCATTACACGGCGTCTGCTCAGAGTTCAAGCTGCCGGAGAAATACAGTGAATGGTTAACCCTATCCTGTGGTAAAAATCGTCTGCTTCGAAATTGTTGCCTGCAAAATTTGTTAAATCTAGATTTATACATTTTTTAGTAAAGAAACATAAAGACGAGTGTCAAACAGTTTGGATCCAGATCAGACGCCGCGTTACGCGGCGTCTGATCTGGATCCAAACTGTTTGCAAAAATCAGCAAAGTCGCGACCAGCAGGCAAAGGGTTAACTCTTTCAACATTGCTATTGCTGTCTGCTGTAAACGTAGTCGGCTAAATTCAAAAACACGATGTCATGTTTAGGAGGACCTGTGAACCGTTTCTTAAAACTTCGTACATGTACTACAGAAACGGACGTAAGTCAACACTTTGAAATACATTTAATTTCTGATATCTTTATCTAATAGTGTCTTGTGACATCTCTTATGAATAGTCTTTTCAAGACAATTGCTAACAGATGTCACAAGACAGGGTTTGATGGGGAAATAAATAATGATTGAGAATTTTATAATCTGACTTACGACAATATTTGTTCTAGATCTACAAAATTTAATGAAACATGCCTCAGTTCAGGAACTTAACTGTTGGCAAAGATTTTCAATACAGGTCTAAATTGTTGAAATACTTAATATTACAAATAATGTTGCTTGTAACACAGTAATAAACATAAGGCAGCACATTTTATACTGAATTATTGAGCAAGTTTATAATTATGACGATCACTTATTTTGATGTTATATTATAAACATTTTTTACAGTGTTCCCTCTATACAAAACAACCCTATGTGAGGCAATGATTATGTGTATTTTTCGATGGTGTTGTTGCAGGGAGGATTCATACTGTTTGCAACTCGGCATTATTTTTTCAGTAAAAATGTCCAATAAGAAAGGATAAACAGCAAATAATAATTTTAAGCAGACGACATTGGTGCAGGAAAACAGAGGATTCGATATAAGTGTCTTGCTTGGTGAAGAGTAGCAAGTGTTGATGTATGGGGTCGTTGTTTGGAGGACCGTTGTGGGGGAGAGAGCACTGACTATAAATGTTACTATACAAAATAACGTCTACTTAAATTTAGCATCTGAACCTTTACTCAAACGTTTGAAGTTTTGACTGAAGATATATTGATACCAGTTTCAAATACTTATGATCCTGGTCAAATGATATGTGACTTGGCGTCTAATTAGGTTATAAATTGTTTACAGTGTCGACTTTAGTCGTTGAAGGTGGCCCTTAGAATTAGGTTGTCCAAATTGTATATTATTTGCACCTGGTAAGTACATTTTATAATCTTCTACACGCTGCGAGCACAGTTTTAAAAGCTACATGTATTGCAAATAGGTAATATCCAGATAAAATTATTCGGGAGATTTTACCCCTTCACCGCTATATTGTCGTCTGCTTCAGTATTGTGGTCTGCAAGACACGTTTCAAAGTTAGATTTAAGGTTGTCTGACTTAACACATTTAGCCTTAGCCTTAGCGACGAGTTTACTCGTCATTTACAAACCATGTACCTGTGAAGATTACACGTTTTCCCATGTAAACAGTGTAGACTCTTAAGGATCCCTCTGATCAGGTTCTACATGTACACTATTTATCATTTCGAAATATATTGTTAAAATCAACCCTAAATATTAAAAAAATGGACTAAACTTACATGTACTTTGATATTGGAATTGCCCATTAAAAGTTTCAGGGGTGAATGAATTACTAAATATCGATAAGAGTGTCAAACTGTTTGCAAAAACGCGCCTTAACAGTTGTTATTAAACGCGAGAGTTCGTTTAAAAATCAGTTTTGTTAAGGTGTATGTATAAACCTAGTTTGTGTCAAATTGTCATGATATTTTATGACATGTCAGCACTATATTCTTTGTTTCAATAGCTTCTACTATTTATATGCCTATAACAGATGTGCTTATCCAATATAAATAATGTGAAGAACACGGGTTTGTTCTGTTTACCAAAATAAAACGTAAACACAATTCAAAACAATCGCTCACCTGGAACCGTTGATGTAAATGTAACATATCTTGGAAAGCTGAGAAATTATGACAATATGATTGTGCCGATTGCTGATTAGATGATGCGGAGTGCCAAATAGCTAAGCCCAGGGTACTGTGGTTTCAGAAGATTTTTAAAGTTTTTATTGAAAAAAAATCTATTTTTAGCTCCTGTGACATAGCTATGCAACGGACTGGAACCATTAGAACAATATTGGTAAAGTACCTCTAGCAATTACACCATGCCAAATATCAAAGCTCTAGCCATATTAGTTTCAGAGAAGAAGAGGTTTGAAGAATTCACTATATAACTCTATGTAAATTTGTGACCCCCGGGGCGGGACCATTTTTGACCCCAGGGACATAATTTGAACAATCTTGATAGGGGGACCTGTAAATGATGATTTGAGCAAAATATCTAAGCTCAGGGTACTGTGGTTTCAGAGAAGATGATTTTTTAACTTTTTATTGAAAACATCTATTTTTAGCTCCTTTGACCTAGATATGCAACGGATCGGAAACATTAGAACACCTTTCAAAGGAGACTATATAAGAATCATTCCTGCCAAGTTTGGTTAAAATCCATCCAGTAGTTTAGGAGGAGATGTCGAAGAAATTGTTGACGACGGACGACGAACGAACGGACGGACGAAAAGACGACGGACGACGACGGATACAGGACGATCAAAATAGCTCACCTTGGCACTTTGTGCCAGGTGAGCTAATAAAATATATATGAACTACAGGAGTTTGAAAATATGGACGATTTATTGTATTCGTAGTGGTAATTATTTCCAAACTGTTTGCGATGGACTCAATGGCTTTACTATAAACGTATTTATTGGGAAATGATTACCACATCTTTACTGTAGATATTTACAGTGGAGAAAACGTTATTCTTTCCAAATTAACGCGTTTACGCTTAATCTATTATTTCCAATGCAAACAGTTTGGAGCCAGATTAGACGTCGGGTTACCCGGCGTCTGATCATGCTCCAAACTGTTTGCTGTCCTTGCTAAAATCTTTATACAGAATTGTCGAAAAGTTGTCATTTTCTGCATTTTATTGCCCTGCGTTTCAATTTCGTTTGCGTTTAAACGGGAAAGAATATCGTTTTCCCCACTGTAGTCTAACTATCATTTCCAGAATATCTGGACAAATTTTACCATGTGTTAAGTCTAGATATATGGCATGCTTATTAGCTTTGACACAGTCAGACGACGAGTCAATGGGCGTCTGATCATGATCCACACAGTTTGCAAATAACAATGCGCTCCCAGCAATGCAGTGCATTTGGGACGGCGTCTTACGTGTATGGCTGCAGGGAGAAAACATAATGGATTTCCGCTATAACCTATTAATGGATTCGCGAACCGTTAACGGCAAAATAAAGTGTCGTATATATGTGCATGTGAAAGTACGCTAAGCAAGCTTCTTTCACTAAATGGTAATCCAGAATTGATACGGAACCGCTATTAACGTTCAGTGCAATTTAGAATATAATTAATTCCGACGTTCAGCAAAGTAGAATCACTGAGCATTTGAAAGGAAATGGTCCACACGCAACGGTGCTAAAATGTGGCAATGAACTATACAAGGAGATTTCTGTTTGAATGAAGCGAAACGCAAACATAAGACAAATGTAGAACAAGACACCATTAAAGAAACCATTATCGTTGATTTAAATCGGTGGAGCGTGATCAGACGCAAGATTACGCGGTGTCTCATCTGGCTCCACTGTGTTTGCAGAAGAAATACAGTGGAAACTCGATACGTGTAACTCGCTTTAATTGATATTACCAGTGTTTCATAAGTTGAATTGTGATAAGTCGTTCTCGCTTAAGTCGAACATACCCGTAGTTCAAAGTTTAAACGTAGCTATTGGTATATTCGAACTATTTTAAACGAGTTCGTAGCATCAAGATTTTTACTAATTGTTTTGTCACAGGCCATAACGATATGTATCATGTTGGAGACACATTTGAATTGGTAAACGCAAATTCACGTTTAACTTTAATCAGGTCTATAGTCGTCGATAGTGACTATAGGTGTCGGCCGTCTAATTTCGCCCTATATAGTCTATAGTAAAATGCCTAGCGTTCAGAGCCAACAGCTCCCTCCAAAACAGGATCTAGGCTAAACAAGACATACCATTCAATTTTATAGACATTTCCCTGTCCCTGTAAAACTATAACATCGCCGACTACATTTTTTGCTTTCAATGATTTGCTAAGGTCACTGTCAAAATAAAGGTAAACAACTTTCACTTTTATCCCATTTACTGTGTTTCCATATGCATCCGCCTGGAGAAAAATGCCCTGAAATGAGATGCCTAAAACAATGGCATTTGGGTGGAAATGACCACAAATGGCCAGTTTTCACCAAGAAAATCATTTAAACTCACCCACAGGCAAACCTAAACAGTGCAAATCTTTGAAATTGTATTTTTCAAGATACTTCTTGCAAGACCAAAACGACCCGGAAGTGATTCCTGACCAGGCCGACACCTGTAGCTCCAATAGAACACCGGTTGGTTCGACCCGCATATGCCTAATTCTAAGTTTCCATTGGTTCAACAAACGGTGTTCTTCTGTCGACCTTAATGCGCATGCGCCGGCCTCACTTTCGATTGACCAGAGGTTTGAAATATAGTTCCACGTGAAGTTGCTCTAAGTGTATAATATATTTGACAAGCCATGCGAAACGGAGTGTACACACACAACTGTGGGGTCGCCATCTTTATCAGTTCACTACTTCGATGATGATCGGTGCAAACGCACTTATATTTTTTAAATATCGTGCCCATATTGAAACCTCGGTTTTAAAAGTCAAGTGTGTATTGCTTTTTCAGAGAAGAATAATCTAAGTCTGTATTATTGATACATTTTGTATCCTACATTACAATGCGAGCTGTACATCCGACTACAAATTTCAACAAAATAGGATTACAAAAACAGCCCAGATGCTACCAGACAATCTGAATCCGACGATAGGGTTACAACAGAAGATAAATCGACGATGAAATGGATAAAAATGTATAACATAAGAGCATACAGTCAAGCCTAAACTTTCAAACACTCCAATTAGACGATGCTTTGATTCCTTTGACATTTTCATTTTGTACATTCTCCCCCTCTACAACGACACTAAATGAGAGATACAGACAGTGTGTGTTGTTTTGAGGGAGTTGTTATAGGGAGGGACAATTAAGAATTTGTTTACATATGCAAACATCTTGATTTCAGATCAGACGTCGCGTAACGTGGCGTCTCATCTGGATGCAAACTTAGTGTCACTCGTCATTATATCTATTCTATCAACATGTCTACTTAAATGTAATTTTGAGAAAATAGCAGACACCACTTTAAAGAAGGCGCTATTGCAGCAGTTAAAGAGCGTAAGACATAATTGTCCTGTTTAAGACACTGTGGCAAAAGTCGTTGTAAGGAGGAAGTTATTGTTGGGAGGGTCGTTGTAGGAAAGGGAACACTGTATTAACTCATTTTGTTATCGATAAGTTGGTCAGATCTGCAATGTATGTTTTGCTAATTTTAAAATGACAAGAAGAACATTTAGTTTCTGTTTCTTCCAAGGTTATTCATTCAAATATAAACATGCATTAATATTACACATACACCCCACTAGTGGTATAAAGCATGAAACACACTGAATCCTACTTACGATGTATTCAATTTTGAATTTCACTCATTGGAAATTTGACTTTCCATGTGAAGTTTCAGGGATCGTTGAGATACCCAGGAAACGCTATATACGTTTTTACAATGGATGCATTTGTTTAAACCATTACCCCATAAATAACGCCTTTAACTTTTTCCTCCACTAAAACAATAGTTCCACCTTATACAGTAATGACTATATATGATAAGAACTCTTTTCTATATCCCAGCAGGTCATAGCTTTAAGCAGACTGAAAGTAAATATTTACGTTCAACCTGCTTTTAGTGGCCACATGTTTTCAAAACTAGAAACAGGCTATTGGGTAAAGGGTTAACCGATAAGAAAGTACTTTTTTGATTGAGATATACTATATCCATTATTTTCCTTGGTGAAATAAAGATTGCGTATCCATTAACAAAATGAAATCAATCACAGTAAACACTGCCATTATCGTCTTCGTTTTCAAGACAAATTGATATTGTGTACATCAAATTCGCATAAAACACATTTAAAATGCATTCCCGAGTATTAAATGTGTTTGTAAAATGGTCTTGATCCGGAAATAGCCACCATGCACACTATACTATATGATAGGTATCTTGTAAATAGATAAAGTATACACATGAACACTTCTGAGAAAACATGCGAATTATCGTTAACCGATTACTATTATAAACACGTAATTACACGTCTTACAATGAATTTGCCGTATTTATTTATTCTTTTTGTAAGAAATGGAGACTGATATCATTTCTAAAATGTTTAATTGCTGGCATTCAGATCATGGTCCAATACTATGTTTAAAAAGTATGGAATATCAAGAAGAACTGGAAAGATACATTTGACCTATGCCATGTCATCATATAGCAAAGCATAACAAAACGTAACATTTACTCCTCATATTTGTAGTCATGGTCTTCGTTGATTTGCACTCGCATGCAGCTGTTTATATTATTTGTTAAGTAAAGTAGACCTGCACAGACTAAAACTGAAACTAAAATTGGAACTTGGCACCGTGTGGTCTGACTTATTTTATTTTTATGGTATTGGCCCGGCTAAGTTACACAATTTCGCAGGAGTGATAAAGTATAAAAAATTGTGTCCTCATAGTGCCATATCTATGGAACTAAATAGTTTGGTCCTGGTCAGACGACGTCTCTCTCTCGTATATGCTCTTTATAGACGTGATTGAAGTCGTGCTAGGTATTAAGGGTTAATTGAAAGATATCCTAGTTTCAATAAGTATCATGTCTTCCAATCAAAAGTGTTTCAAAACCTCCGACCAACAAATGTACGTATTTTACTTGAAACGTGAAAACTGTGTTTCAGTGGTCACTCAAAGGAAGAACAATGGGCAGTCTGAAAGACAGGTGTCTACATGGTGCTTCCTTTTATCTTAAATCAATAAGCAACGTGTCTATACTCATTTCTAAGATTCTTCATTTCAGCACGTTACGAAAGGTAAAATACAACAGAGGCGGAGATACATGAGTATGTGCGATAGGTTTGTGCAATACCGTACTTATAAATAGAAGATCTTGTATGAGTGCTCATGTTTTATCGTTTTAGTCAACGAGTTTATTAAAAATGATAAATAATGATCACGGATATGAGATTCTATTTATCACATAACAATTTTAAGAACCTATAAAACTAATTGAAGCCGTTGTTTGTAGACCCTCTGCTATATAGATTTTCTGCCAAAACGTGACGTTATTTACATTAACGGCATCGCAAATGACGTCATTTTGGTGTCCTGCTACATGCAGCGCTTGTTGACGAACAGGCTGGGCCGGAGACCAAAAACGATATTCCACTAGTGAATTACGATATTTACATAATGGCTTTATGCAACTTTCAGACCGCAGGTTATGTGATAAAGCTATTTCTAGAGCAAAAAAGTACATGTATTTCAAGACATAAACAATGCAGTATACATGTGAACAACGCTATTATTTTCCAATTAAAAGTGCGAATGCTTTATCAATAATATCTATTCTAACCAGCCGTTTGGAAAATGATCAGACGCCGGTTAGCTCAGTGTGTGAATTTCTGCTTTACTTCCAACCTGCTTTAAGTGGCCACCTGGCCCCAAGGTTATAAAACTTAAAATGAACTCTGTGCTCAAAACTCAGAATTTTGCTCAGCTCTTATCACATTGGATAACATTTCATTTATAACTAGTATTTGCATGCATAATTTTGCTGTAAAATTGTATCCAAATGAGGTTACTCAAATCAAATAAAGCGTGCTGTGTAAAAACTAGAACTTCTAATCGTAATTGAGTTTTGAGCACAGAGTTCGCTTTAAGTTTTATAACCTCGGGCCCTGTCTTCGCTACTAGAAACAGCCTGCTAAAGGGTTAGTTAAGATTTTTTGAGATAGCACATGCAAAACATTGAATTGGGAGTATCAATATACGTAAGTGGTATTCTAAGGCCTGTCTTGCAATGTTGTTTTTTTGCATTGCGACAATTTGAAAATATTTCGGTAGATTTGCCTTTTACCTTTTTATATATATTTTCACTTGGAGTTTCAGTTTTGGATGTTAAGGGGCTTTAGTCTTAAGAATATCACAATCGAAATACACAGTTTACCAACATAGTTTGAAATATATCTTTTTTTAAAAAAACAAACCACACACATTCTAAACGGTAAATTATGAATATTGATTCTGATTTCAAGCAAACGATATGTAGTATAATCGTTAAAGAGTTTGGCATAACATACATTTATATATTGAGTGTTATTCGTTTACGATGAGTAGTTAAACGTTAACATTTATGTTAGTCTAATTAATGCAATCATAATACACCTGCTACGAGTTTGGGAATCGTATTTTAAACTTTACAGTGTTCTGTCGAAAAAAAGTTACAATGAGTTACTACATCTGTGTTATAGATGAATTTATGAACGATTGGGGGAAAATGTATTCTTTCCCAGCAAATATATTCCCCAGCTCATGTCCATTACAAACAATTTGAAACCAGACTAACAACAATTAGGCCCAAAGCTGTTTGGTTATCAGACATAAATAGATTGATATGTCATATAAGTATTTTTTTCTGATTTCGGTTGCATTGCGTTTAGGCTCTTTGAAACAGAAACTGTTTTAAGAGCAAGTACATGTATACTGGTGTTTGAGAGTACAACGATGTACAACGACATGTTTATAAGCAACTTGCGTGTTTACCCAGTCCTTTGTAAGTCTGCATTTAATAATATTCTATAAACAACTGAAACCCTACGCACTCACACGTCTCTCAGAAAGGCCAGTTGAGCTACACTACTTACAAATTGGTCATGTTTTAGAGGTAAACATTGTTGTAAATCCTCCCTCTCCGTATAGGCACAGACTAATTGAATTTCTGATGTATATCAGTACGATTATAGTTTCAGAGAAATTCTTGTTGGACACGAGAGACGATATGTGACATATTGTAAGAGAAAATCTTAGTGTATGTTTTAAGCTTTTTTGTCTGCACACTTGAAACAGTATGATTTTATGGCACTTTTAAGAATCTATCTATGAATGATAACAGTAACATGACATAGAAGTGTATAGTTAAAACGCTATTCAACTCGCAATTAAGGACCTTCGTATCAGATCATTATAAAATAGGTATATGCAATCACAGCCTATACCCATTTATAGGTTAAGCTCGTAGATAATGTATTACAATAATAAAAGATGTATTTGCTTCACTTGTATTCGTCGAAATCTCCTGTTCAACTCCGAATCAAATATATTGATGGTTTCAAATCTTTGATTTGAATCATTCATAGTCACAGTCGTACTTTGACGCAGGTACTCATCCGCTCACGAAAGCAATACTCACTTACATCGCTTAAAACGTAAATTTGATTAGTTTTGAAAACTGTTTTAGAATAAACAGTGAAATGAGTTAAAACAATAATTTTCAGGTGCATACACATAAACCTCTAAAGTTAATATGATGATAACAGAAAATTGAACAACCTAAGTTCCAGTGAAACATCAGTTAGTTGATAAAGCCTGTAGTTCACAGACAAAAACTCCCAAGGAAAAGCTTTCAATATACTTTGTTTGTGAAATTTAAAAGTTTTGAAATTGTTCATAATGATTCAGTTTTTACACTGTCTTCTGTATTACTCTATCAACCGCAAGCAAACGAGCGTTTGATTATTAATTCTTTTCTGTACGTTTTATTTAATTAATTCGCGCACAGTGGATTTCCCATGTCATATATTGGATAAGTCCGTGTTTGATATAAGGGGTGCATTGTGTTAATTTTCATTTTTTTCTTCTTTTGAAATTTCAGGAAACTGTGTATACTCTGATTAGACGCCGCATTATGCGTCATATCAGAGTGTAAACTGTTCGCTTATGTCCCATTTACGGGACCGTAAGCACAACTGTGTTAAATTCTTACAATAGAGATAGACATTAATTTTGAACCGATATGTGTGACATACAATTCGAACCCGATTACACGCCGAATGACTCTGAAGAAAATCGAATATATATAGCTTGTAAAAATTGACCTCACTGATGTTCGAAGATCTACAGTTTTACAAATACGAACGTACATGTATATAGCTATACAACATGGTAAACTTATCATATAGTATGCACTGCGATTTTAATTATGCAAACAATTTACATGACCTTTTCTGCTGATAAAGTATCCACTGCTTTTATTCCATATGAGGCGTGTGCTTTACAAATACCAGACACGTTTCGTTAAGGTTATACCCTACCTTTAACAGTCGAATGTTTGTTTCTACATCAATTCTTCGTAATTATATGGTTGTTTAAATAGAAATTGCTTTATTTCAAAGCTCAGTTTACATATATGTACTATATCTATATCTGTGTATATATGTAAAACCGATTAAAACAATGTATTATGACTTCCGTCTGTAATGATTCACCAAAGGGTTGATTCATTTGATCTTTTCCAACGTGCACACCATGATACAAGGAACGTATCTGGAATATTGACATGTTTGCACACCTTCATAAATGCTACAATTTATGTTTTGCATTACTTCAATATCGCATAGTCACGCTTTAAATTTGAAATACGAACATGTTCGACTAAAGCGAGTTCGAAATATCAATTTCGACTGGACTTGCCTATTCAATGACTGCTCTTGACAGTTAACTAGCTTGATCTAACACACTCTTTCTTTATTTGTCTCTCTCTTCTCCTCTCAATCTATTTTTTACACTCAAACATCCTTTCTACCAAATTGAATGGTGATAAGGCGCTTTTCACACTTTAAACCAACCTTCTGAAACACATATTGTTATTTTCAAAGATTGCAAATGTGTGCATCATCATTTAGTTTGTAGCAATTTACCCTCAATTGATCTAAGCCTATTACTCGTTTGTTTCAAATTAAATTACTGTATATTCATTACTATTGGGCAAATCTATTAAAGGTTTGAGCTAGCAAATACAATTATCTGTTTACACGCCGCCATAAATGTGTATATACAGTGGATAATCTGTTATTCTTTCCCGTTTAAACGCAAACGTACGCAAACGCAAAGCACTAAAACGTAGAAAAATACAACTTTTGGACAATTCTGATAATTCTTGTTTATCTTGGTGGCAAACAGTTTGGAGCCTGATCAGACGCCGGGTAACCCGGCGTCTGATCTGGCTCCAAACTGTTTGCACTGCAAATAATAGTTTTAGCGTAAACGCGTTTATTGGGAAAGAAACAGATTCTCCACTGTACGATTACAGAATAAATGCAACTGACTGTAAAATACACGACAAATATAAAACAGAAAGCTCCTAAAGCTGATTCCCGCATGTTTTCTATCCTCAATTAAATCAAATACCACAATGGCTACATAATCATGTATCCAACTTAGGTATTCACTTAAGTTAGACTGTACGTGTAGCAAAACTGATCTATTACATGCAATATTTCTATACAACAGAGAGAATTCAATCAGAGAGTATCCTGGTAAAAGAGTTCAACATTTAAGTATATTAACATTCCTTACCCGAGTACAATAGTTATTTGTAACACAGTTTGGAATCCGATCAGACGTCACAAAACACATCGTCTGGTCAGGATTAAAACGGCTTAGGACTTGTATTGATGTATCTGCCGTCAAAATGCCGTCGATCTCAAGTTGAGAAATATCAGAAGACGCTAATTGTTTAAAGCAGTTGGCGTTACAGCAGTGAAGGGGTTATCTGTTGGGTACAATGGTGTGATAAACTTAAATTAAACGCGCTTCCGTATACAAGTTCTTGATTAACCTGTCCAAATAAATATTTATGTGTGATGCGTACAGGTCTATGTTGGAATTAACAAGTTCGTTTTAATCAGTTTTACTGTCAAGTATAGCCAGTTCGAATATTTATCTGACTGAACTACTCTCACTGGCATAGACTCTCGCGGCATATAATTCGAATAAAATAGGCATTCGTATAGAAGTAATGCTATTTGCTAAATTAGTTTTACAGCATTGTTTTGAAATTAGAATATACATGCATTGCCAATTAGTTTGCATATAATAACTATCAAGTGGTTGCAATTAATTGATTTGCTAGTAATAACAATACTGTGGCAACTTACATGTACATGTAATTGTAAATATCTATCAATTACATTAACTGGAATATTGAACTATTGACACGCTTCATCATAACCCTAGATTGGCACACTTTGTATTTTCTTCAAATTGGTTCAAGATTTATATGTTTAAGGCAAAAATTGAGTGCAATATGGGCGAATTTTGCAGGTACGGACCATTAAAACGCAAACTTGGGTCGTTCCCATGGAAACAATTAAAATACTAATAAAATATTTCTTAAAGGTTAATTATTTACTCACGTTAAGAATGTTATTTTCTAAGGATTTTGTCATCATTTTAAAATGCATTTAAAACTGTTTCCTGATACATGTAGGATAAAAAAAGTGAAATATTTAGATAATTTCGAGATTTTTGTCGATTTTTTTAAATGTTAACATTAATATTCATGAATATGCAAATAACATAAAAAAAGAAAATAATTGTAAGAAAACGCTGAATGTCTTATCTTCAATTCAGTACCAATTTTATATATTTATGGCAAAAAGCGGCTGAGATATGGGTGATTTTTCAGGTATGGGTTATCATTACCGATAAAATGGTGTTGCTATGGAAACAGTTCAAATACACATTAAAGAGTTAATTTTCGAGTATATTAGCGATTCTGATTAAGTAGACCCTTTGTAAATTGGAACCCATAAACAAAAGTTAAGGGTGGTGCATAAGGGGGGGGGGGGGGGGGGGGGTGTTTCGCATTAAAAAGCATGACTACGAAATGAATATGCTTGAAATTTGCACAAATATATCTAAAGCCGGTTTCAAATTTGATACAAAAATGAGTTTTGTCCTATTAATAAAGGGTCAGATAAATGTATGCCTATTTGAAGAAAGTCGTTACATTGTATATATTATGCAAATTAGCTTAATTTTCAATTAAGATACAGCCATGATTTCTCAGACCTTTACTGCTGTTTTAATTGCTAACAACATATCAGTCATTAAAATGCTTGGGATAAGTTAAACATATTTTGACGGAATAGCACAATATAAAGGTGACGTTATGATTTCTGTGCTTTTATTTGATTGTTATATTGTCAAGGTTTTAAGCCTTTTAAACAGGTTCAATACCGCCATGTTCTGTATGCGAATACGTAAACAATGAATTGTACAAGTGCCTCAACCCTTTAACTTCATACACGTCTTCGTATTATGAAAACTGAAGGTCGTTATGGGTCTTTTCTTCCTTGACTTGTTCTTATGTTTCTTATCTTTCTTCAATGTTCACCAGCATCATTTGATGTACGACATTTCCTATTGCGAAAAGCAATGTCTAGATAACTTCCGAGTTGTAATTGAATTTGTCGGCGGTTTTTCTGACACTTCGTCAAACAACCTTTTCCTTTTGAGACTAGCCAAGCTTAATCATTTAAGCACTGCGAAAAAGAAACATCAATGTTTTTCTTAAATTGTATCATTTCGGATCGCTCTACAACCAAGGTCTTATTTAATTCGAAATGTTTGTATTCCTATTAATGTAGTCTGCCCTTAAACGACACTAACTTTACTTAAATGGCGGAAAGTGAAGTTTCCAATATAGACACAAATAAAGTAAGGCTTTTACACACGAACACATTAAAACTGCATTCTCAGGATAGCTTTTAGTGATTCGTTCTTCATAATAAAATAGAAAGCTTGGCACTTTACATATTTTCCGGAACACTAATAATATTGTTTCCTCTAAAGATAAGTGTTTCGTAATACACATCTAATATCTTACAGATATAAAATAGTGTTGTAGCGTACGGAATACATATTCATATATTTTGATTGTTCAACCAAAAGCATTTGAGTTATAAATTATACAGAATAATACGTTTGAGAAACAAAGTAGTGTATAACCTGAACCTTCAGAAACACTCCCTTATTATAAGTATACAGTCCACACGCAACACAACAAATGTTATTATTCCAAAAACATCAAATTGCCAACGCATTATTTATCACATACAGTGGAGAATCTGTTATTCTTTCCCGTTTTTAACGCAAACGTACGCAAACGCAACGCCTTAAAACGTAGAAAAGTACAACTTTTGGTCAATTCTGATAATTCTTGTTTATCTTGGTGGCAAACAGTTTGGAGCCTGATCAGACGCCGGGTTACCCGGCGTCTGATCTGGCTCCAAACTGTTTGCACTGCAAATAATAGTTTTAGCGTAAACGCGTTTATTGGGAAGGAATAACAGATTCTTCACTGTATTTGCAATAAGTGTAATGAATAAGACTTTCAAAGAGAATTGTATTATGGATATACGTATCAGTTCTAAACGTCAATTTACTTATCGACTTGCAGGCCAACGGTTAAAGAGTGATAAATGTCCAGTGATGGACCAAAACTAGACACAGAGTAACTTACCGTTAAGTTGTTCGCACACGGAGCTTAATTTGAAAATGCTTTAAATAAAATATTAGAACAATAGCAAAATACATATGCTACCGGAATAAAACATTTGTTTGTGTTTTAGTCCTAAAAAAACGTTGTTAACCTCTTAACTACCTTACCCTGAATACAACAGTTTTTTGTTTAAACAGTTTGGAACCTAATCAAACTGTTTTACTCAGATAACTACATTACTTATGTCAATTCCCCTTACCGTTAAGGTTTGCAAATAATAAGCCAATGATTATAACACACTGAATAGAGAATATCAGTTAAAATGTAAATACTAATGCATGTCTAAAATGTCAGCAAGTTAAACAAGGGCTGAAATTTCTAATTGACACTATTTCTGCTACAAGTGTTATGAGCTTTCTTAATTGATGTGTTGGGGGTATCAAAGAAACCTACTAGATCTAGGAATCTGCATGCAAAGAACGCTAATTAGTACTACTTATTGCAGAAAGCTGGAAGCAATTTAAATACCTCTCTCATTCATGATGAATAGGAACTGAGCAATTTATAACAACTATCCACCCTTCCATTACGCTTCAGCATACTATGAAACTGCTGTCAGCTAAACTTGTCTTTAAAACCTATCATTAAAGATGATTGAACTAAATTTTGTTCAGATTGACAAATCGCTCTAATCTAGATGCAACGCCGAGCAATTTGGTGTCTCATCTGAGTCAAAATTGATTGCAAAAGTTATCATAATTTCTCCCCTTTCGTATAGAAACTAACAAACTGAGTGGTTGTAATTTATCACCCATCGAGATGAAATGTGTTTAACATATGGATTAACGATGTTATATATGTGTTCATTAATAAGAAGGAATAACGCTAAATGTTTGTTTTCGAAATTACGGAGTGTATAGAGAAAACAAAAGTGAGATTCAAAAAGTTGGGAACCTAATCAGACACTTCGTTACGCGTTAGGATCAGAACCTTTTGCTATTAAACATTGTACTAGGGGTAAGACAGTGGAGGGGTTAATTGATAAAAAGCCATAAGCCGTCTTCCATGTCCACATACATTCTTTGCTTGTTTAAATCCGGTAAGGTATTATTTATAAACTATGAACTATACGAATAACCGTCATAAACGTTACTATGTTAATAATTTCGCATCATACTTTAATTAAGAAATAATCTATGTTCTACCGTTGTGAAACGGTATTTTACAACGGTTGGGAGTTCTGATGCGCAGGAATTGTCCACGAAGGCCGATTCTAACATGACCAGATTTAAAGAAATTAATTAGAAAGGAAATCAAACGTTTCAAACTTATTTGCTCAGCGGATGCAGTTTTTCGACCGAATAACTGCTCCCGCGGCTTTTACAAGAATCTAACACCCAGCAGCAAAGTTAAGTACAGCAGAGAATTCGCACACACAATACACATTTACCCACCCACCATCTGGCAGAGAACAAACATAACATGAAACAAGACAGAAAAATGGGGAAATTACAGTAACAAGACTCGATAAAAGTATATGGTCTTTACGTAACACGTCACGTCATTTAACCGCGGGAGGCGCGGGGTAGGGAAGAGCGTTGTAAAACGTCCCAGGTATACCACGATGAGCTGTAAGCCAAGTCGCGCTTAGCATCATAACGATTAAGACACTATTTCAACGTAAAGGAAATTGTTGGTCAATTATCTACACTACTCAGGATTTACTTTTCATAATCTATAAAAGTTTGGATACTCAGACGCCGAGTTGACTGAAGTTACCAAAGCCGATGAAACGATAATACAATTGTCGATATTTACATGGTTTGTATTATTTATACGATCTCTCTAATTAAACAGCTTTTTACACAATTGTGTATGTACACGTAATATAATGAGAAGAAACATTTATTAGTCGCCGGGGAATATATTATAATGTACCTCATTTATCTCCGCTTTATACGAGGAATAAAATATGCTAAATAGCATTATTGTTTGATCTACGTTGGGCTAATAAGACAAAACTGGCAAGTTCATGGTAGCTATATGTCATGACGGTAGCACCTGGTTGACGTCAAGCCGTACATCATATTACTCCTTCTCAATATACTATAATTTGCTTTATAGCTGTCGTCGGTATTTCTTAAAATAAAATCTTAAACCTTTGAGAATTTATCACAACTTGACAAAATTATTAAAACAGTGTGGATCCAGATCAGACACCGCGTAAAGCGGCCTGGATCATAATTTAAACTGTCTAGCAGCTTTGTTGATGATTCTTTGGTAGAATATTACATATAGACATCAAAACTGAGTGAAATTTAGTAGCTAACTTCATTACAGCAGAATAAGGGTTAAGTTAAGAATTTATAATACTGTACAATGAAGGTAGTGGTAAATTGTGTAAAGCGAAAAATGTCTAACGTGGCAATTCTTGAATTGACCAAATTATAATCTGTCCTGCATAAAACATTAACCTTCATTAGAGACGTTTGTTGAATAGTTGGTTAAAATGTATCTGAATCAAACCTCGATAAATTTAATCTTAAGTCACATTCATACAAATATAGCGGGGACGTTATGGTGCGTTTGTGCCAAAACTGTCATGTTCATAGCCAATACGTTTGAACCAGATCATTTTACAGAGGCATTTATTTTCCATCATTTTATTTCGTTTGTATTTAACTGATTCTGTTCATAACGTCTTCATCACTATAAGATTGTTATTGGTAAAGTATAATGTATTTTTTCTAAGACATAAATCCATATGAAGTCAGAATCCTACAAATTTCACAATAATTGTCTTGAGATACATTCAATATCGACTCTGTTTTCTCTGAAACCATATAGGAGATATATTAAGATGCAACAGCGTGTTTTCTACGAATTAGAAATAGTCTGTATAAATTGTGAGTAGTATCAATTGCTCTAAAAAAAGAAAAAATAGACTTTAATTTAATTAATCTAGAACTGCTATCGCTTAAAGTGAAAAATACCCCCACTATACAGCACTCTGTTACACTCTGCAGACGTTTTCAATAAGGTTTTACAATAAGGTCAAAGGTGTAAGCGAAGGTCAAATGACTTTAAAAATGGTATATGACACTCTGCAACTCCTGAGTAATATTTATGCCATTTTTTGCCCGCCAATTTTAAGACCACTTTCAAGGCCAAAGGTCAAGGTCACAGAGATTTAAAATGTGTGTCTTACACATCTACTACTCTTGAGTAACATTTATGACAAGTATCAAGTGAATCAGGTTGAAAGTGAAGGAGGAGTTCAAAGTACAAGATTTTGACTGCCAATTTTAAGACCAATTGCAAGGACAAAGGTCAAGGTCAATGTCACAGAGACATGAAACTTGTGTGTTGCACATCTACTACACCCGAGTAACAGTTATGCCAAGTATCAAATGAATCGGGTTGAAACTGAAGGAGGAGTTGAAAGTACAAGATTTTGCAGATAGACCGACCGACGACCAACCTACCGACCGACCGACCAATCGACCAATCGACAGGTTGATTCCAGTATACCACCCTCAAACTCTGTTTGTGGGGGTATAAATATATGGTTAGAAACCAAAGTTTTCTAATGAGCATTCGTTATTGTCCCCGATATACGGTGCATAAAACAAGGGAAATCATTCTTGTAATACCTGATATTGAAGAAACCAATCAAGAGTAATTATAATTATAAGTTGGCTTTCTCTAGACTGCTGTTGAGCCATTTGAATTGTTAGAATTTAATAGAAGGTAAAGACAAATTCATATACGGTATACGAATTATGTTTAATTATCACGAAAAAATATCATCCAACCATGCCAAAATGTCTTGATCTTTCCGAGGGGTTATATATGCCTGTATTTAAATCCCGATTTTGTAATAATACATATCTTAAAGATATCTTTAATATAACAACCAAGGTAAATAATAATGTCTTAACATTTCTATGGGCCATAAACATAAAGGGATTGTTAAATATCAGGCATTTACCACTAAAACCAGTGATTTAAAAACGTAATGATAGAAAGTAAAAATGCTGCTATAAATAGCACACCGCTTCACGTGCCACATGACACGACCGGATGTCTTGAATATTAAGTATATTGTGTTACTGGTTGTCAAGTAATGATTGATAGGCTTCATTGTATGGAATTGTAGCTCATTAGAATGTTATATTCAGTTTACCTTGACATTAAGTAATTAAAACATATAACGTTACAGGACAAGCTATATAGCGGACATTAATTCTGACCAACAAAAACTAAAAATAACTAATCCCCTGACCTCTGCGTGTCAAGACTGACAAAATGTTATTCGTTGATGATATTAAATACCAGTGACGTTTGTTTTTCATTGTGTCTGGGACAGTCTTTAATACAGTTGGCTAAAGCTTACTCATACTCTTGTCTATGAACGAACTGGTAAGGTACGGTATTCGCCCGTCCTTAAGTGTCCGTTTTCAGAATTAGTATTCATCCGCGACATACGCATATTATGCGGTGTATCTAACATATGTTTACTAGTTTCACCTTTGCGGTGCGGTGCGGTACAGTGCCATGTATTCAGCTCGCGACATTCTGTGCTGAAACGCCGATCTGACGAGCAAGTCTTTCCGCGAAGAGCATCCAGAGCTGAAATAATCGATATGTAATGCACCATCAACAATTACGTATATATTTTTTATCATTTGATATGATGCATCATATGATGTTTGAAGCAGAACACGAACTATTTTATGCCACACAGAATAACGCGGCATTTGAATATGTGCGTTTACATGACTAGATGACGTCACATGTATCGAAAACGAGATCGGAGTTAAATACGAGTAATTAAATACTCGGAGTAAGATATGTATCCTTGTATCCTACTTTACAGGCTCAATATCTCAGAAAGGCATATAATAAAACATTTGTCATTTCATAAAAATGTCAATGTTATTGGTCAAATGATTTAAGAAATGAATTGCGTACTTCCGGCATTCATGAGCTGATGGCACTTCCATGCTTTTACTAGCAAAGTGCGTGAAGCCCGAAGGGCTTCTCGCTTAACGTTGCTAGTAAAAGCATGGAAGTGCCATCAGCTCATGAATAACGGAAGTACGCAATTTATTTCTTATATTTATATTCCATCGTGAGCTGAGCAATGAACCAGAAATGTACATAACCGTTCTAATAGACACTTTGCCCGTTGATATGCGTTGCTATCGTAGTAACGATCTCTATATATGAACTGAAACTAGTCCCAATCACATATTATATTTACTGGATAAATTTAGACTTTTAACCGGTAAACTTTCTCGTAATGTTTAAAATCCCTTTTGAGATATTTAAAAACACACGAATTTACGAAATACTTGTATGATAAGCATCTTAAATTTAGGTCGCGTTTTTTTAAACCGATTTACTCACACGCCATACTTGATTACTCCGCGTTAACCGCGCCTGCCATACGGACTTCTCTGTATCGATTTGAAAGTGATCAGTATAGCTCAGCCCCTAAACCAGCCGGATAGAACTGGATTTTAAGTGAACATTCATTGAAATATGCAAGTCTCTTTTTAGAATAGTGTTATATAAGGACAATGCGAAGCGAATGTAAATGTTACGAAATGAACGACAGAAAAGGATTGTCCAATTGCGCTATCGAATAATGGTATACCTGTATTTGCAGGTAACTTCCTGTATTTCATATTGCATAAAAGGGAAAAAGTAATTTCGTTTATTTACATAACATTTCCTATAATTGCTAACATCAATATACAGTTTATTACACACATGTTGATTTATGGAGTATTACGTTAATCTTGGATACTATCTTCTATTGACAGTGACTAATTTTAGAAGACAACTGTAAATATTCTCAATTCAACGTTGTCTATAGTTCTGGAACTACATACAGGTGTTTTGATAAATGATTCGTAATTGACACATGTGGTTCACTCGGGAACAGTACACATTTATTTATATACTAGGTCATAGTCGTGGATCCAATCAGAGTGTTTTCCTTTAAGCTTATGTCTGCTTGGATATTGCAATGAACTGCCTCTGTGTGCTTACTGGAACATCTCAGCGTAAATATAAAATTACGGACTGAAAACACAATAGTGTTTGTTCATACAACTAAATATTTCGTATGCAATAGCAAACAGAATGTATTCCTGATAAGACTTTTCTGAGCACGGCTCTCGAGGGCTCGTTGCGGACTAGACATGTGGGTTTTCTGAAAATGTATGAAGGTACTAATATATATCTGAATAACAAGGACTATGTGATATTTAAGAAAGGATTCAAATAAGGAGAGTTTGCTGTAAGGTAATAAACGAAAATATGACCAAAAGAACAGTTGACTGCTTTATTGTGAAAACAGACATAAAAAGCACGGTCGTCCTAATAAAGAAAGCATAGTTCCACTCCGTGTGCCGTGGAAGCCATACACGGAATATCCCGCAGAATGAACAGACCCGCCATAGAGCTACAATACCAATTCTAACCATCGACATTTCTCGCGTCATTTAGCCAAATAGTATATCTAGTAATTTGGGAGAGTTCTTGCAGGTATGGATTTAGGTCATATGTATGATGCATATACTTTGTTAGCATATAAGATATATCCAAACAGGTATAGGGTTCTGTCTGCTTACGCTTCCTGAAAGCTTGCTAGCAAGCAATGAGTAGGTTGGAAAAAGTGCAGAAAGTTTAACAGGCTGCTGTATATCATATTGAGTGGGTGCCGGGGAATGCCATTGCAATCTCAAATTTGTTTGAGAAATGAACTATGTATTGTGAAAATATATGCCGGTCTAATCAGCAGACGAAAAATATTGGATTAAACTAACTGAACATTTTAATCTGTAACCTGAACTCAATCACCTTTCTAATCACCAATTATGTAACCCATAAATATTGGATATAGAACTGAGCACCATTTCACCAACCGTCATACCAATACGATAATTGTGTTGCAACGTTAAGTTTTGGGCATTGAAATATCATCAAAGTGTCAGACTAATTAGATTCAGATAAAACGTCTCGTCTTTCGGTGTTTCATCTAGCTCCAAACTGTATGCAGCGGTAATCATAAATGCATCCGTAGCAGGCATGCCGAAGGTTACACAATACACATAATTATTATCAAACCATAAAAGCTGATCTGAGGTCAAAGATGTAAAACAATACTTTCCAATATCGCAGAAGTGACGGAAATAGATCATTTATTTCTTTTAAAAAAGCAGACGACCTGAAAGCAGGCATGATACAATTTCAACCGAAACAACATTAAGTCCGGATGATTTAATTACAAATCTCAAACAGGCGATGCACAATCACCCACTTCTTACAATGAGCAGCCACGAACATTCAATAGTTGCTATTGTCTAATTTTGCAGACACTAGATTAACCCTTATCCTGCAGTAAAATCGTCTGCTTCGAAATTGTCGTCCGCAAAATTTATTAAATCTAGATTTATACATTTTTAAAGTAAGGAAACCTAAAGACGAACGTCAAACAGTTTGGATAGTTTGGATCCAGATCAGACGCCGCGGTACGCGGCGTCTGATCTGGATCGAAACTGTTTGCAAAAATCAGTAAAGTCGCGACCAGCAGGCAAATGGTTAACATGGATTCAATAATAGCAAAACGTAATACTATGTGCCAAATTACTGTACCTATTTACATTTTTAAATGATATATAAATTACAATTGAATCGACTAAACCATCTTTAGAAAACACACTGTACACTAACCAGAAACCATTACAATCTTCTTCAACAAATCTTCAGACAGATACGCAATTAATTCGTGTCATTGCAAATTTGCTTCCAGGCATTGATAATCCAATAAGTTTCCGGGTCATTTCCATCTGCCTCGAATTTCGCCGTCTACCAGATAAAACGTGAAATGACAAATTCGTTTAGACGGCGATGCAATAGGCATTGAATCATTTCAGACTACGGTGATAGAAGTAAAACTCATTGTATTACGGATCGGACAGACTGTAAGTCAATACATGCGTGTGACCGTTAAATAAAATGTTAGATCAATTTTGATGAAAATTTAGTTTAACCAGAGTAAAGGAATGGACAATAGAAACACCTATGTGTGTCACCACTGAAAATGATCATGGTTTTATCGTCACATATATATATCTATACAATTCTCGAAATGATGCATACATTATATTACATGTACGTGTGTGTGTTTATAATTTAAAGTTGTAATCAAATAAAGAGTTGTATCTAAATTTAGATTAAACTAAGATCAATCAAGATATTATTGAACTTATGTTAGTTATGATCTTAAAGACATTTCCTCGGTCCTTTGTACGACATTCCCTATTGTTCTTAATAGGCATGACAGTAACTGCAAATGCATGAGACATGTTGGGAAAATAGTCCATCTCTGTCTAGAGAAGCCCTGACATACTCAAACTAACGTTTTCTTCAACCAGTCTAAAATAAGTGATGGATCTCACGTGGAATGTTTCACTGATTCTTTGCATAGATAATATAACAGTTTTACGCACGATTTGTAAAGGTATGCATGTTTTCTATCTCGCATTTAATTAGCCCATAGATTGCAGAAACGGACGTTTTACAAACAAACAAAGAAACCTAACTATGAATGTGAAAAGGGACATATGTGCTGATATAGGTTTATCAGTATTTTAAAGTAGACATACTCTGACTTTTTGAGCAATTGATACAATATGATAACAAATATAGATCTATATTTTTAACGCATCTAATATAAGGCTATCATGTATTGTTTTACTGACAGCGTAATGCTATTGCATTAACATATAACTGTAGGATACCTAGCACAAAGTGCATTGTTTTGATATACTCAGCAGTTTTTGACTAGGTAAGCAACCAGGCGCCACTCCAATAGTTCTGCCAAATTATGTTGATAAACGAGAGCATGTTTATGAATGCGACTAGATATAAGAGATTTTACCTGTAAGTGTACGACTACGATGCATTATACATGTTATAATTACAATGCAAAGGAAGACTTGAGAAGGAAAACCCCCCTGCTTGCTTATTTATTCGTTGATTAGGTTATGCGAATAATTTAAATGTTATTGGCAACGTGTCATGTTGTCAGATTAATTTCCGTATAGCACGTAAGCGAGGTTAATGCAAAGTAAAGACGCTTAACAGGACTGAGGTTTCTGACAAATTAGCAAACAAACGAAGCAACATAGTAAGATTAAACACTTTTTTTATAATATCATGTTGAATATCTGTTATCCTGGTGAGAAAATGTGTAATAATCGATATTCATTTAACCATTTTCTCCCTACATAATCTTTTTAAGGCTTTTAAAGTATACCCCCGTAAAAGAAAATAGTTCCACTGTATTCTGTCAAGCATAGTATTTTTTATGAACCATAAGAAATAATTTTGATATCCCAGCAAATGGTATGGTAGATACATAGTAAAGCAGAATGCTTTCGTTTACCAGATTTAGGTGGTTACCTTTCTTTTTTCAGATAAACATGGTGAAAAAATATGCAGCCAGGCCGGGACACAATATCGGGATCCCTCTCTTACAGGGTGATAGCTTTACCGACTGAACCACTGGACCGTTTACAAAAGTCTATAAGTATTTAACTATAAACTCAACAAGGCTACCCAACTATATGGGGTTCAAGTTCAAACAAAAGGTTTGCAATAGTCATTTATTAATTGGATACAACAATGCAAACTTCAATTATAAACAAAACGTACTGCTATATTAACTTATGCTAAGTTCAAATATCAAAGTTGCGTGAAATATGAAGACGATTAAATTGGTCCTCGTCAGGCCCAATAGTTTAAATTATTAAAAGTCTCATCCCATCTGCAAACGCTTTGGAATGTTGTAGTTTGATGCAATTATTTCTTTGTCGTTTTTCTGGCTGTCTATCTCTTAAGTTAATTGTCATTGGTTGCTTATGGAAACAGATTTACTGATAAACACCTGCTACGACAATCATGAATTTTCAGCACAGGTTGGCATTACAGAAATCAAAGTGACTTACAATTAACTCACTAATACCAATGTCACAGTCGTTGGTTTACAACAGTTTCAGTTTATCATAATGTCAATGTCATAGCAAAAGATAGGACGATACAGCACTGTAGTTTCGAAATAAGTGTAGGGTAATTGCAAAATGTAAAAAAGTAATGAAACTGAAAAAAGTTACACAAAAATATTTTATTATAACACAATTAAAAAATTGGTTACCAGACAAGCTATATCGAATATGATTTCAGAGTAACTCTCTAAACCAAACTAGGATTCTCCGTTCAATATTTTACCAAAGTTATGTAGCCGTGTAAATTCATCTAAACTTTGCTATTCAACTGTCTCAAGCAATTTATACTTTAGCTTTCGTTGTATTTGATTATATTTTCTAGTCACAATTTACAAAAGCATACTTTGTTTAATTGGAGTACATCACTAATAAGGTACTAGTTTGAGTTCTTTTCTAGCTCATACGTATGCAGACAGCAGATGTTTTGACTAAACATATTAAAGTTGAGACATATTCTTAGTTATCCTTATCCTTCTGAACCGATCTGTCTGTATATCAGCATTGTGATGTTTATGTTCTATTGAATATATTCTATGCAAATACAAAGTATATGTTTTATTGTAAATATTCTAGCCACTGCCAAGAATTCTCAAGGTTACTGTATGTGTTCACATTAAATAATGTCACAATAATGTAACTTTGGCAGAAGTTGAATAGTCCTTGACCAATATTAACTTCATTATATTAGATTAAAAGTAAATATTTCATATATATTAACATTCGCTCTGTAAAGCTCTAAGGAAAAAAGTGAGGACCATTTTCAGTGAACCCTCACTTCAGATCTGGTTCTAACTAATTTTAAAAAATTTCCATACAGCGGAGAGATACCGACCAAGTAAGGATCTACTTTTAAATTATCCGTGTTGGTTTCTCGAAATCCTTTTTAAAGTCGGACAAAGTTCAATTAAAATCAAATTGCGATAAAAAAATTAAATGCTGTTTTAAGGGAAATTATTATATAACGCACCGTCATTAAAGCTGTACGCTTTCTCTCCTTTTCAAATTCGGGGGAGTGACGTTCTATTTATAGATTAGACAAGTTATCTTCTAGCTACGGTTCGAAATTGTTCACCAAAATGACAGAGAAAGTCGGTCGACGATAAAGCAAAATAATGCATTCTCACTTTCTAGATTGGGAACGAAACGTTCCGTTTTGACATGTTTAAACTACCCTAAATGTATCGACTGAAAGTATTTTACACACTATATAGCATATGCCTTGGATAGCGGTGTACAAACTGTGTAGTCGCATTTCAGCGTTGCTATTCGCGTTGCTATGTGTAAAGCATGTATTAAAACAAGCGCCACCTACTTGTTTACAATATGCTTTGATAATTGATATTCAGATTGAACTTTTTATTTTAGTTTCTTACGAGCGATTTTAAAGCACAGCGAGAAAGTTTACTGGGTAAAACCCTGAATTTATTATGCAAATACAGTACATGTAGTCAGGACTACTTTTCACACAATATCTAGAAACGGGAATGGATATTACATAGAAATTAAATCTATCAAACGTATTTGGCCGTTATATGATATATTCATATACATGAAAACAAATCTGGTCAAACTACACATTAAATGGACAAGACAGACAATAGAAATAGAAATATAAGGAATAAACAACATCTTTTTTGCCGCTCACGACGGTATGAATACATTAGCTTCGGTGTAAGTTTATCGTAAACGCCCTTTGGGCGTTTACGAAACTTACCCCCTGCAAAACTTTTGTATTCATATCGTCATGAACGGCAAAAATATGTTGTTTATTCCAATAATCAACACTTTAAAACAAAACTAGTTTTCCAACTAATTTATTGTGTAACATAATGAAATTATACTCTATGACTCATGCTGCAAGAAATGCAGAGACAGTATATATATACCCGTTGTTGTAAACAAGGAATTACAAAATACAGATATTTGCGAGCAGCATTTGTAAAATATTTTTTACCATTTTGTTTTCAAAGTCGATAATATGACCAAAAATTCTATTTATATTTTATCTTATGTCAATTCTAAGGTTTCAGTGTTGAGAGATTAAATGCCTGAAAGACATATTAATGTCAATATAGTTTTATTCCAATGCTAGCTTAAGGCAGACGTTTCAAAAATTGAGTCTCAGAACCATCGAAACATAACCATCGACACATTCTAAGTTACAGAGGCTTACACTTGCTGTGTGTGAATGTATTATAAAAACTGTAGCTTTTATTTATAGCGCATGACCCTTTAGTAACTAATTGCCGACTATCGCTAAAGAATTGCCTCATGTTTTTCAAGATAGTATTTGGTTTTCTGTTGCAGAAACACCCTAGTAGTCTGATATGCTGTTGATCAATATCACCCGCCAGCTTATTTCGGAAACGGATCATAACTGTTCGTTTATTCAAGATTATAATTATGTGCTCAGCAAAGTAAAGTGTTTATAAATCTACTAATTATTCTAAGGAAACAGAAATATCAGTCACTTATTTATCAAACATGAAAACAAAACTGTACATATATAGAACTATATTTGCTGTCAACAAATCACCGATAAGTTATCACTTCGTAAGGAAGTAAACTGATATTGAACCTTTACTTCAATATGGAATATCAGCATCAAGCAACACAAATAACATAAACACACTGTTAAGTAATGTTAGGCGCCGCAACTTTGTGTGTCATTCATGGCGACATTGTTCACTTCTGTGTAAGTATAACATTAAGCAAAATACTTGTAAAAAATAGTGGGTAGTTTAAAAGCATGTGATAGCGTACTAAATTGCATCTATATTTACGACAGACAATAAAACTTACATTGAATGTCAGCTAAGACATGCTTTTTATAACAATAAGTTCAATAGTGTGAATTATACGAAACCCCTTTAAAGGGACTCGCAACCGGATGGTGTTCTTGTCAAAATAAAATAAAATACTCAAATAAAAGCAAATTTGTGGCATTATTTGGCTTTTGACATTAAAAAAATATGATCAGTCCAAAAAACGTCTCAAGAATCGTCACCGAATCTTAGTTTTTTATATATTTTTCATCGTTTTTCCATAGCGTTAGCTAGCGGTATAGTTGTTGTTGTTGCTTCTCTACACGGGGTCCGACATAAACCCGAGCCGAATAATGTTCTATTAATAGCTATCATTGAAGTACGTTAATTCGCTACTTTATATATAGAGAGCGTCCGTAGCCGAGGGCGTAAAGGCGATGACTCATTTTTCATTTTTGTCTCCGCATGGATGGTCACGGGTTCGAATCCCACCAGAGCCTCTTCTTTTTTTTTTTGGAAATGCATTTTTTAACAGAATTTATTATCCTAAACTAAATTTTACCCATTTACATAAGCATTTGACATATATTTACAAATTACTATTTTTAATGCTTGATCCGGTTGCGAGCCTCTTTAAAATATAACTGGAATTGTTACATGCAAAAAAGTGAAACACATTATGTAGCGTAGAAACAAAGAAAGATAGATTTGAATTTCGAATTTTTTGAATTCATGTCGAGCTGTCTGCTTCCGCAGACGTCCTCGGGTAGTCATGGACCTCCAAACTCCTTTGTGTAGCATACAATTTGCAACTTCCTCTGTGTTACTCATCCTGGTGTCATCCAAAAGACCGTCTACGAAGGTTTTTCTTTGCCCACCCCTACTACGAGTTCCCTGACTTGGCTGCCATAATACAAGGTGGCTAGTTGGAAGTTCTGGATGTCTGTAGCAGTGCCCAGCAAACTTCAATCTTCTTAGCCTTATTTTCTATGAGAGTTTTGGGAGGATTCCATATAGCTCCTTGTTTGTTAGATGGTCTCTCCAGCTGATCTGATGGACCACGCGCAGCATCTTGGTATATGTGCCATCTTTGCTTTTTGTCAGTTTAGCAGTCATGGTCCATGCCTTACAGCCGTAGATGAGAACTGACTCAACTCTAGCCAGGAATAACTTCACTTTCATTGCGGTCTAGATTAGAGGCCCATACTGCCCTCATCTGGTTGAGCACTCTCCAAGCTATTGCCTTTCGAATCTTGAAGTCTTTGTCAGAGGATTTGACCCAGGAACCTAGGTATTTGAAGTCTTCAGTTTCTGTCAGTGCTACGCCGCTGATGGTTGTTAATGGATGATTAGATTCCATATTGACTGTCAGGAATTCTGTTTTCATTGGGTTGAGGCGTAGTCCTACTCTCTCGCATTCTGTTTCAACTCTACCTAAGAGTTCCTAAGCTTGGTCCATTCCATCTGAAAACAGGGCTATATCATCTGCAAAATCGAGATCTGTTAGCATTGTTTGATCGACCCTTCTACTTTTTCTAGGTGTAATTGTAAACCCTAGTGCTTCTTCTTTCCCTTTGATAGCTTGTCTCAGTGCATAATTTAGTACAATTATGAAGAGGTAGGGAGCTAGTGTATTTCCCTGAAGTACTCCGGCCAACAGTTCAAATTCTTCCGTGTCTCCATCTTGGGTTACAACTCTAGCTCTTGTGTTACAGTAGTGTTACAAGATAGATTGGCTATAAACCACATATTGTACGTTCGAACTATGTCGATTGTTAATCCTCTCATAGACAAATTAATCGTGAGACTGTTTTACCTCTTAACTGCCACAGTGTCGTCTGCATTAGTATTGTTGTCTAAACGATTGTTTCAAAATCTGATTAAAACAGTTTGACTGAAGAAATTTCGAAACTAGTGTCGAACAGTTACGCATTTCGCGGCGTCTGATCAGGATCTTAACTCTTTGCAAATGACGTTGAAAGGGTTAAAAGTACACTCTTTGAAATCATTTATATAGCCGAGTTACCAATTTGTTATATGCGAGTTGCATTACGCACATCGACTGTAATAATAATGCTTACATGATATATTGAATCAATGTATTTCTAATGTAACAGGAAAGGAAAGCAAAATATTTATTTACGAAAGGTAAGGACCCGTTTCATAAAACTTCGTACGACAAAAACGTTCGTAGGTCAGATTATAAAAGTCTCAATTATTATGCATCTCTCCATCTTATCCTGTATTGTGACATCTCTTTGGAATCTTCTTGAAAAGACGATTCCAGAAAATGCTACAAGACATGATTAGATAGAGAAATCAGAAATTAAATGTTTTTTAAATTTTTGACTAAGGACCGTTTTTTAAAAGGCCCCTAGATCTTGATAAGACAGTCGTGTATTGGTTTTTGGGATTTGCCTAAAATGACTGTTGAATGGCAAATTCCGTTTCGAAACGTTATATACATTTATCGCTTCTCCTATCTGTCTAAAAAGTGTCATTTAAGGTTTTGAACATAAAAGCGAAACCTGGCATGCATTTTTATTTTACATTTCACTAATAGACACAGTTTATTAAGATAAATACGATTTCTATTGAGTTGTATCTGGAGCCCACGTTAATGTAAATCGGTCTATGACCGGCGCGAGAGCGATATCGGCCGGATAAGATGGGATGCCATCGATCTGACTTTTTCAATACAGGTCTCAATCAGACAGAAAACACGTTGATTGCATAGGTGTCATAGCTGCATTATATAACTTATAAGTAAAGGTGTGTTTTAATTAACAACATTCTCTTTTTATTGTCCGATGTCATATTAATATCCTGCTGTAATTTCATATAAAATCCGCCGGGCGATTACTCTCTAAACAATTGAAACAAACAGTAATAATATAAATCAGCAGATCATATCAGAGTGTTCTATTCAAGTTCTGCTTAATCTTAAAAAGGTTTGAGGGCTCACTCCTTTACTGCGAACGCCTAATGGCTGATTCATTTGCATTTTATGACAATTGTCATCCAGATCAGATGTTGTGTAGCTCACCTAATGCTTCAAAAAAGCTGTGAGCGCAATAATTATGCACCACCAATTATGCGTTTGTAAAGGATGAAAACTTATAAAACGTATTAAACAGTTATGTATCCCGATCAGCTTTTATTTTATCAAGGGTTATATATCGATCCAAATATTTTGTTTGTGAAAATCCAAATCGTGCTAATAATTACGAAAGAAGACTCAAGCAGGAAACGCAACACAAACAATACACCCACCTCTAAAGCAGAACACACATACAGCTATACCATAACAAACACACACACACACACACACACACACACACACACACACACACACACACACACACACACACACACACACACCCATACTGGTTTTACTATCCGACAGAGGTACACGTTTCACACCCTCATACCGAGGTGCACGCTTTATAAGCCAAAACGCTTAAGGCAAATATGACAAAAGGTTTTCAGGACAGTCACAGTTTCAAATGATGTGAAGAAAATATTGAATTTATAAAGAATTACCGATCAACACTAGACCGACAAAACGAGGTAGGTAATGGGCAAAAACTCTGTTTCAAACCGAGGTAAAAAACACACACACACATCACCTACAAAACGAGGTACACTCACACATCACCTACAAATATCGTTATCGACTGTGTGCAAACACACACCGACACACAAACAGGTAGTAGAAAAGCAAACCGAGGTACTCGAGATATTTTGTGTGCGTTTGTATCTTGAACTGAGCATGCTAAATGCGAGGTATACCTACCAAGGTATTTGTAAAAACTACCTCGCTTGTTGGAGGTACCTCGGTTTGTTGCTGTGTACTCCTATGACGTACCTCGCTTTGATAGTGTCACCAACGCACCCACACACACTCGTGTGCCAATATATAACATAGAACATATTCGACATAGAAAATACAGTAAGACAAACGAACTATGGCAATGGAGAAAGCTGATTGGCTGAAATAGTACATGGTTTACTATTCGTTTATACCAAGATATATATGTAAAGTAGTGATCCTGGCTCACCCCCTAAAAAATTATTTTTTTTACTCTCTCCCACCAGACCACCACCCCCCTAAAAAAAATTTACAAACTCGACCACCCCTAAAAAAAAAAAAAAAATTGGATCACTACTTTACATATATATAATTGCGAGTACTGCTCTCGACCACCTCCTAAAAAAAAATTACAAACTCTCGAACACCCCTAAAAAATGTTAAAATTGTTTTTTTAAAAATGGAAGGTAAAATCTGTTATTATTGCTTAACATTCAAATCATACAATTCATTTAGAAAAGTAAAGTTATGCCGTGATGGATATAGAAGAAAATGTAAGGATTGTGAAAAACCTATGAAACATAAACATTATATTAAAAATAAAGAAAAATATAAACAAGCGCATCGAGAATTTATACTTAGAAATCCTGATTATCAACACGAATATTACTTAAAAAATAAAAAGGATAATTAAAAAAGTATTATTATAAAAATGGACAAAAAAAAATCCCAAGTATTTAAAGATATCATTGATGAAGAAGACAGAAGACAACTAAAAGAGAATATTAAATTAGTAGACCGCCCTAAATGTAATTATTTAAAAACGTATGAAATTAATGCTAATAGTTATAAAGACCCCGGCATATTGTTTAATGATAACAAATCTAAAATATTAGACACAGTTAGGAATGATATAAAAGAATATAATGGCATTAAGTTTTCAGTAGGTCTTTCTCTTCAATTCTTTCATGATGAATATAATGGTAAAAAGAAATTTGTTGATTCTTCCAATCATGGTCTACAAGCTGCTGTATTGAATGATAAAAATATTGAAAAACATTATAATGAACAAACTTCTTATTTACAATTATGGATTGAGAAGTTTACAAATACTGCATCTGGTTTAGAAATTGACCACTGTAAAATACTATATTTAAATATTGCAAAGTATGAACCACTCAAAGGTTCTTCATACATTGATTTACCTAAAGTTATAAAAGATAAGAAAGCAATAATCAACGTAAAAAATAAGGACGATGCATGTTTGTTCAGAGCAATAGTTTCTGCTCTTTGACCGGCTACGAAGAATTCTGATAGACCCTCATCTTATCCTGATTATAAAGATATTCTTAATACAAAAGGCGTTGAAACTCCCACTCCAATAAACCAAATAAAAAAACTTGAAAATAAAAATAAAAATTTAAATATTGGTGAGTACAATGGATTAGCATTAAATGTATATAGATATAAAATATCATCGAACAAGGAAATTACAGTATTTCCATATTATATATCAAACCAGCCTAAAGAGGTTAAAAGAATAAATCTACTTTTAACCTCTTCAACTTCAGAGGAAACAGATGATGACAGCGAAGAAGAAACAAAATATCATTATTGTTGGATTAAAAGTCTTAATAGGTTACTTCACGGACAAAATAACAAATATGGAGGTCAAACACATTTCTGTGATAGATGTCTTTATGGTTTCACAAGAGAAGACCTACTAACCAAACACAAAGAAGAAGACTGTGAAGGTATTAATAAATCACCATTAAGAATAGAAATGCCATCAAAAGGTGATACAATCAAATTTGAAAACTATCAAAACCAAATGTCTGTTCCATTTGCAATATACGCTGACTTTGAAAGTATAATAAAACCTAAATCAAAACAAGTAGGAGATAAATCAGAAATTACAAGCGAACATGAAGCATGTGGATTTGGTTATCAAGTTGTAAGATATGATGGTAAAGTAGAAGAGCCTGTAATATACAGAGGTGAAGATGCTTCTGAAGTCTTCCTAAATCATTTAGAATGTGAAGTAGAAAACATTAACAACATATTTAAACATCCTAAACAATTAACAATGACAGAAAAAAATATTGAAGATTATAATAAAGCTATAAGATGTTGGATTTGTAGTAATAGAATATACCCAAGAAGTAAATCAGAATTCCGAAAAGTTAGAGATCACTGTCATTTTACAGGTGAATACAGGGGTGCAGCACATAAATCCTGTAATCTAAAACTAAAGATAACACCAAATTCAACTTATAAAACAAACAAAAATATTACTTGTATAGCAAATAATACAGAAAAGTATATTTCATTTAGTATAGGACAACTGAAATTCTTAGATAGTTTCCAGTTTATGGCTTCTTCATTAGATAGGTTAGTTGATGCAACAGACAAAGCTGATTTCAAAATAACAAAGCATGAGTTTGGTGATAAGGCTGATTTACTTGTGCGTAAAGGTGTATATCCATATGAATATATTGATTATTTTGATAGATTTAATGAAAATGAATTACCACATATAGAAAAGTTTTATAGTTCTCTATCAGATGAAAGCATCAAACAAGAAGATTATGATCATGCTCAAAATGTATGGAAAGAATACAACTGTAAAACATTAGGGGATTATCATGATTTATACCTCAAAACTGATGTATTATTATTAGCAGACGTATTCCAAACATTTAGAAAAACATGTATGAAAGCATACAAACTTGACCCTCTACATTATTACACTGCACCTGGTTTATCATGGGATGCATTACTAAAATACACACAAATAGAGTTAGAACTACTAACAGATATTGACATGCATTTATTCATTGAAAAAGGAATGAGGGGTGGTATTAGTATGGTTTCAAAGAGACATGTTAAAGCAAATAATTCTCATTTAAAAGACTATGATAAAAATAAAAAAGATAATTATATCATGTATGTAGATGCCAATAATTTATATGGATGGGCCATGCTTCAAGCTCTTCCATATGGTGGTTTCAAATGGATAAATGGAGAACTTCCAAAATTGCAAAAAGGTAGAGGAAGAATATATGAAGTAGACTTAAAATATCCTAAAGAATTACATAAACTACATAATGACTATCCTCTAGCCCCCGAAAAACTTGCAGTAAAAAAAGAATGGTTGTCTGATTATCAAAGCGAATTGGTTGACAATAATAGTATTTTAAATGTAGAAAAACTTGTTCCCAATCTCATGGACAAGAAAAAGTATGTAGTTCATTACAAGACTCTAGAGCTCTATGAAAAACTTGGTTTGAAAGTAGAAAAAATACACAGAGTATTAGAGTTCAATGAGAAGCCTTGGATGGAACCATACATTCGTTTAAATACTGAATTCAGAAAAAAAGCAAAATCAACATTTGAAAAAGACTTCTACAAATTAATGAATAATAGTGTCTTTGGTAAAACAATGGAGAACTTACGTAAAAGAGTAGATATAAAACTTGTAAGAACAGATGGAACTGAAAATGAAAGACTTCGAAAGATAATAGCCAAACCAAACTTCAACAGACGTGTCAAATTCTCAGATGAACTATCGGCAATACATGTCAACAGAACAAAACTAACACTAAACAAACCAATCTATGTAGGTTTCTCTGTTCTTGATTTATCAAAACAGTTTATGTATGATTGGTATTACAATAAATTGAAAAAAAGATATGGGGAAAATTGTAACTTGTTATATACTGATTGTGATAGTTTGTTGGTAGACATTAAAACAAAAGATGCATACAATGATATGTCTGAAATGAAAGATGAATATGACTTCTCTGGCTACCCAAAAGATCATCCACTCTATGATGAAACAAACAAGAAAGTAATAGGTAAATTCAAAGATGAATGTGCCGGTGTTCCAATCGCAGAATATATTGGTCTGCGTTCAAAATTATACTCGGTGTTAACAGCAGACGAACAAGTCATCAAGAAAGCAAAGGGTGTGAAAAAGTATGTAATCAAAAAACAAATAAACTTCAACAACTACAAAGACGCACTTTTCAACAAACAAAAATACACACACTCAATGAATATGCTACGTTCAATGCAACACAACATTTATGGACTAAAAATAAATAAAACCACACTCTCACCACTTGACACAAAAAGATACATTGCACCTGATGGGATTACGACATATGCATATGGGTACTCACAGTGTCAGCCGGAACAATAAGTAGTTCTTCTTTGACAAAGCCTCTCTGTGGTGCTGGTGATTTTAAATAATAAACTCTTATACCCTGTGTTATAATATGATAATCAATCTTGTGTATATCTACCGACCATATCGGATCAGTTGCACGTTTCCTACCTCCACCTTCTTGTTCTCCTGGTTGATACAAGTATCTAACATTTGACTGAGGACATATTTCAGTATCAACTTTTCTTGTTATAATTGGAGAAGGTTTTTTTGTCTCTACATTTAATGCCTTAACAACATCTGATAATCTCTTAACCCATTCTCTATTTCTTTTATGTGTATCAATCTCCTTAGCATACTGATAACCAAACAATCTTTCAGCTAAAGTTCTATTAAATCTCTCTACTATTCCTTGGTCTCTGTGTATTTCTGTTCTGCCTCTTCTTATTTTAACATTATGTTTAGCCATTAGTTGAGAAACAACACCCATAAATTCTCTACCTGGGTCAACTTGTAATAGTTTAGGATAGTTCAAATGTCTTTTATAAATCTTCTCAAAAGCAGCGGCAACTTCTTTACTGTCTTTTGATGTCAATGGTTCTGCTTCTTTATATCTTGTTCCTACATCTACTAATGTCAATGCATATTTATATGTTTTATTTTTAACTCTATCAAAAGGTAGAAATAACAAATCAGCTTGATGCACCTCATTCTTTGCAGACACATCAAACCTTGGTCTAACAATTTTCTTAGCCGCGGGTAAATATATCTGCCACACTGCTTGTTTCTTTAAAAATTCTAAAGCCTGTTTCTCACTAACCTTAGCTTCTTTTGCTAACTTATTAACAGCTGTATTACCTTTCCAAAATCCTTTAGGACTATAATATATTTTTTCCATTTCTTAGGAAAAAATTAAATCATAAGCGTGGTATTTATTCTTCTTGTTATTCTTACATCTTTTAAATCCAAGTGGTCTGACATAAAATGGTGGTTCTTTATCCTCTATTTTAGTAGCAAGATGTGAAGGACACCACACTTCTCCATTGTCTATGAGAGTTAATATTGTACTTTCACCATATGTTGTGTTAACAGTTTTATAGTCAGTTATTGTATATATTTTATTAATTTTCAAATCAGACCATTTCTTTGTATTATATTCATTTTGTTTTTTTAACATATATTCAAATTTTTCTTCTGAGATATCTATTTGCATTTGTGCATTATTTTTGCTTTTTGTGCCATAATCTTTTTTTTCTACTTCACCCATTTTATTAATATAGAAAATCAATTATGTATATTTTCTAATTATTATTATTATTTTATTGTATAAAAAAAATAAAGTCTATAATAATTTCCAAGCAACAAAACCAGTTAATACCATACCACCATTAATAAAAGAAATCTCTCTATTCTTTTGATCTTCTGATGGAGTATAAAAATCACTTAATGTAGGTTTTGGTGGTAAACTATGAATTTCTTTTCCAGTTATATAATAATATTGTTTCATAGCTTGGTCAACACTATCAAATGTTTGTTCAGCGTGATGTTCTTTTTTCATTACCTTATTAATATAATCTAATCTTTCAGTTCTTTTTTTATTCCATTCAGATTGTGCTTTTTCTAATTGTTCCATTGCTTTATCATGTCTTTCTCTTTCTTTATCAGAATCTTTTCCTAAATGCGAAAATAAATAATTACCACCAGTAAATGCTAATGCATTTGTTACTGCCCCTCCAATCATCATTGCTACTGCACTAGCCATTTTCTAGGAGACGAATTCGGCTCCGCCTCTAGGGATAGAAATTTACTTCATAATATCAGCCGGAATAATACCTTGTTTAACTAACATATCTTTTGTTATTGTTGCAAGAACTAAATCAATTGATAACATTAAAATATCTTCCATTTTAAAATCTACTTTTGGTGCTTGTTTTCTAAATAGTTTTTTCCCTATTTCTGAATATCCAACTGCTAATATAGTTTCAACCCCCACATGATATATAGTGTTAACAATTTGTTTTTCATCCGACGCCATTTTTATACAATAAAATTTAAGGCTCCCGAAGGCTCCGCCGTAGGCTCCGCTAAACTCAAGGGCATTACTGAGCGCAAGCGAATCCGCTAAAACTCAAAGGGGTCGTATTCTTTTTTACCGAAGGCTCCGCTATTTATTGTATCTTTTTTCCCCCCACTTTGATCTCCCTGAACGGTCGAGTGATTTACAGTGTTTTTATAAACAACAGTTTTATTACTTTTTTTTAAAAAATAAAATCCTATTCCAACAGCTAAAATTGATAAACATAGCGGTATGTAATTTTTATATACATTTATTTTCTGTTCTGTATTTTTTACCGTAGGCTCCGCTGTTATTTCTAATTTTGAATTTTGAACAGCATCATTATCTGTATCTTTTACCGTAGGCTCCGCTGTTATTTGTTTTAGTTCCATATTTTCTTTCTTCAAACGTTCTGTTTCTTTTCTTTTTAATGCGGCTTTTAATTTTCTAGCTTCTACACCTTTCTTACCCGCAGCTACTCGTTTTGGATTTTTGGGTTTTGAAACTTCACTGAGCTTTTGCGAATCACTCGACCGTTCAGGGAGATCGCTATTTATTTTTTCTTCGCTATTTATTTTTTCTTCGCTATCCACTGTGTGCTTCGTATCCGGTAGGGTCACTTGTCGCTCCATTTTTTATATCGATATTTTCTTTCTCAAAATCTGGGTCTTTCATTTTTTTTATCTCGATATTTTCAGTGAAATCACTTGAACGTTCAGTTAAATCAATATGTTTTGCAGTTGTTAACATTGCGGTAAAAGGAGCAAGATACATTCCATATCTATAATATAGTTCACAACATGAAGTAGTCAAAGCATGATTAATAAAAGGGTCTTCCCCCAAGTCTTGTATTAGTTTGGGAGGGTTAATAACGTTAAAATACTTTGAAACACTCATAACATATAAATTAATAAAAGAATTACCTAATGTTTTAGTCATACTAGCTCCCAATCTTGCTTCATATCTACAGTATAATTTATTTATTTGCTCTATTGTCATTGTGTCAATGTCTGAAAGTTGTAACTCTCTTCCAAGATATTGTTTACTATTGCCACCAGCTACAATAGCTGATAATCTTTCACGTTTTGTTTCTTCTTGTTTATCACTGGACCTTCGGGAATCTTCATTATTCGCGTAGCTGCTTTCAGTATTATCTTTGTGTAATCCCTCCTGGTTTAATATTTCTTCGACATTCATTTTATATAATTTATTTTTAAGATTAAAATAATCATCTTGGAGAGTCTCTAGAAATATCATATGTCCAGATAATTTATTTTTAAGTTTAAAATAATTAAATATTACATACCCAGATAATGATAAGACTGTAACATTTGTTATAATTATTAACAAATCTAATATCATTTTTAACAGAAAACATCAGTGTTTATAAAAACATTAATCAACCAACCAATAGCCAGTAGGTTGATCCGTTCTCAATATTAATTTACGATGCTTCTTTTTTTTTAGTTCCTCTTTCATTCTTTGTCTTTCTTCTAAAGTAGGAATAACGTCATTTTCTCTAAGACAATTTTCAAAACTATCTCTGTCTTTTGTGTAGAACATACATAACCATTTTGTTTGTTCTCTCAAATCTTTTAAAACGGAATTGTATCTCTGTGAAATAACCCATACTGATTGTTCAGCATGTCTTCCTGAAAAAGCTAGTTCAGAAAGCATATCTCTTTTCTTTGTTAATTCTTTTGTTGCACTGCAATCATCGATAATATATAATGTTGGTTGTCCAGCATATTTCTTGAAAAACATTCTTAGTAGTTCTTGCAGTTTCTCTTCTTCATTAACAATAGGATTAACAATGATTATATTTTTTGATTTAGGTTTTCTAACATCGCCTATCCACTCTCTATTTTTATATGCTTTATTCCAATGTATAGTAGGACATAGAATAATTATAAAATTAAACACTTTACAATATTCATCTTCCAAAAGGTCAAGTACAAATTCCGTTTTACCACATCCTGTTTGTCCACATATTATAGCGGAATGAGGATATTTTGGTAACTCTAGTTTGGTCACCGAGCGCAAGCGAGTCGCTTGTCGCTCCATTTTCTAGGAGTCAAAGTCGGCTCCGCTAATATAATACTTCTTTAAATCTTCCATTTTCAAAATTGATTTGTGCATCTTGTATGACAAACAAATACATATTTATTGGTTCATCATCTCCTGCTTCTTTAGTTATTTGAATTGTAATTCCTTCAGATGCATTCTCTACTCTTCTTCCAGAACCATGGAGTGTGTTATCATCTATTGTTCGTAAATCTAACCATAATGCATAACTGTTAGTAAGATACTTTTCTATTGTTATGTTGGCAAAACATAAGTCTTTAGCAATTTTATCTGTTTCCTTGTTTCTCTTTGATGTTAAACAAAAGTATTTATTTATCTCATCCCACTGCTGATATGCTCTCATTCCTTGACTGTATAGTTGATTTGGAACTCCTTCTATTGTAATCTCTACTTTCTCTATATTAGGGTTGTAATATATTTCTGTGCCTGTTCTTTCGGGGTCTTCAAACAGCATCAGAATTCCTTTCATACTTCTTGCAGGAACATTTAAATTTATATTCCATAGTGTATCAGATTTATTCTTTAACATTTTTCTATGTCTTAGAACACGATCATAGAATATAGTCATTTTACCATCATATTGTTGTCTTATTTGTCTAACAAGTTCTGTATCGGATACCATATCAAATTCTAAACAAATATTTTTAATTGTATAACTTGCTGACGTATCACTTGATTTAATAACTTTATCATAGTCGTTGAACGTAAGTTCATATTCAAGTCTATCACCTAGTCCCGCTTGATAGAATGGCATATGTGTTTCTAATAGTTCAAAATCAAGTGGGATACAAAATCTGTTTTTATATGCTTTAGCTATTGCTTTATCTTCTTTATCATTACTTGCATCCTTAGCTCCAACTCTGTGTTTTAACATATTGCCTTTACCAATACCTTGATATACCATGTTAACACGTTCGGTTGGTGTCTTCCATAAATCGACATAATTGTGATAAATATCACTATCATCAATTGATAAAACTTCATTACCTGAAATTCGTATTGTTGTTTTCTTGATGATAGATCTTCCAATGTTTTGATAAACTGTTGCATTTGCATCACTTTTACCGTTTATTTCAATTTCAAATGCTAATCTGACTGTTCTAGGAACAATAACATCATTATTACTTAAATTAGGGAATCTTACTAATAAATGTTGATTCTGATCAATAGTTGAAGGATTATTAGTTATTACAACGCTTTGACGAATACCTTTTACACCTCTAGGTTCCCTTATTTTTCTGTAGGGATTTAATTTTTCTCCATAAGTTGACATTTTTAAAGGATAAAAATAGTGATAACCTGTCAGTTAATATTTTTAAAAAAATAATTCAATTACTGCCGACACTACTGTATTTTCACATCCAGGATTATTATTTGTAGCAACACAATTAATTACATCTTGAGCATTAATAATTAATGGTGTATCAAAATTATCAAACTTTCTTGTGAGATTGTTCAAATTTATACCATAACTTAGTAGTATTTTTCCATTAACAGCCAATGCAACAGATACATCATCATTGTTTGTTCTTGTACTTGATAATGAAATACCTAATATTTGACCTCGAAAATTCATAACATAGCCTGAATTTACTTCTCTACCTCCATTACCAAAACTAAATGCTTTATTTTTAGAAATTGAACCCTTACTCTCTGCGATTATGGCTATTACCTTTCTATCAGGAATATTTTCTACTTTGTTATATAATAATCTATGGTTGATAATCATTTCACGAACTTTATCTTGAAGTTGGTTATATCTTTCACCTTGTGTATTTATTTGTTCAAGCATAATGTTTCTATTATCATGAACCTTTTGTTGAAATTCTGAAATTCTTTGCTCTAAATCAGAGATTCGCTTGCGCTCAGTGATTGGTTTAGCGGAGCCTTCGCTCACTCTCTTTTGTAAATCTCGAACATGCATTATTAAAGTTTCAATGTTGTCACTTCGTTTCTGTGATTTTTTCGTTCCAAATATACTCATTTTATTAGAATAAATTTGAAGAAGTGATTTCACTAAGAGCTCAAGCGATTTCACTAAGAGCTCAAGCGATTTCTAAAACACAACTAGTTGGTAAGCGATTAATAATTGTTTTATTATTTTCATCTCTGATTTCTATTTTTAATTCTGATATAGTGTCATTTATTAAACGTTTGTATTCTGGATGCTCCAATCTAATTGTTATTATATCTCCAAATTCTTTATTTTCAACTGGAATAACCGCTAATAAGGTACTCGGCATACTATCAAGATAATTATAAGAAGTGTTAATTTGTTCTAAATGAACATACAACGATTTATAAATAGCTAAATCTAAACATTTATTACCATTGTGTTCTTCATTAGCATCAAATGTATGTTTATTAACAAATCCTAATATTTCTCTTAAACCTTTACTTAACTTCAATTCATTAGTTGAACTTAAACTTGTAAAACCATTCGTTTCATTTACAGATAATGTAATATCAAAAGTGTTAAATAAATCTGAAATTTGTTGAAAACTATAATAACCATCTGGAATTTGAATAGGGCTCTCGCCCTTCTTTTGTATATTTTCATTAACAATATTATACCAACCTATGCCGTATGTAATACATTTTAATCCAACACATTTATCGCCTTTTCTATTATCAATATATTGTTGTAAATTAATAGTTTTATCAATATTTGAAATTGTATGATGCCCCATTTTTTAATCTTAAAAAATGGATCGTTCAGCGAACAAACTAGAAATTAATAAAAGTTTTAAGTATAATAGTAAAGCTAAATATAAACCTGGTGGTGTGTACAGTAAAAAAAATGTTAACATTATAAAACAATCAATTATTATTAGCGCAGACGGAAAAAGTTTCAATGCAGATTTCCCTGACTTATTTTCTAAATATAAATTACCTCATATAGCATCAGAAGCAATAGTAACCCGATGGAATACAGCCTGGCTTTTATTCTATCAAAATCAAGTTAACTTTGCAATATGGTGCGCTACTACAGGTTGTGGAGTAGACTACAATAATCACATAGCAGAGCATACGGGAAATGAAGATAACAAACTAGTTGGTTCTCTATTTTTATTCCATATTTATTACCAAACAAGAAGGATACTGAAAGAATTAGGTATTGCTCTAGGAAGCTGGAATGCTTTTAACAATAGTTATGACCGGGGAGCTTACGAACGTATATGCGGAGAATTTAAAATAGATCCTAATACAGACTGGAGACAAAAGATATATCCAAATGGCGATGGTCTTGGATATGTATATACAACTGGTCATGTTGCATGGGACAGAACCGATTTTAGACATGATAGATCAGATGAGCATATTGCTAATAAAAAAGTTGCTAAATTAGATTTAAGTAAAATGACATTTGGACCTGAAGTACTAAGAGATGGACATTGTGGCGTTTTTTCATGCCATTATTATCCTCCTGAGAAAGTTCATATAAATTATATTCAACAAGAAGATGGTGTTAAAGATGCATGGACTAGTTTTATTCTTGACACATCAAACGGTTTTACACAAGCCGGGATTGAAAGAATAAACGAATCTATAAGAACATATTGTTGGGCTATCCTAGGTTCTCAATCTCAAACAAGAACAAGTATATTAGGAACGGGAACGGCCTTTGATGCACAAAAACAATTCCTAGTAGATATTGAGGATTCTATTAATAGTCCTATTGATTTACCTGGTCAAATTACAAGATATCAAAATACATTAAAATATGCAAGAAGTAAAGTTGATTTTGTATACGGGGTAGACTTATATATGTCTCCTAGTAATATGGAATTAAGAATAGGGACAATTCAAGATTATAATAATGAAATTGTTGTTGCAACAGACCAACAAGAACTAGGTTTAAATAGTGATATTAATATTAAACCTGTTCCACCTCGCGAAGCCTCTGGTAAAAAACATGTAGAATCACTGAGCGGAACAAAGACTAAACAAACACAACCAGTTCAAGTTAGTTCAATAGATTACAGTAAGATTACAAATTATGCAAAAGAACATTTGTTACCTAAAGAATGGGTTACTAAAGCAGCAAATATACCCGGATTCTTTAATTCATATATGAAACAACACATTGTTAAAACACCAACTGATGTTGTTAAAAACACTGATGTTTATAGAAACACGGATGATTCGCTTGCGCTCAGTGATGAACATGAAGGTAATAAAAAAGCAATAATAGTAGGGAGTATTGCAGTAGGTCTTACCATTTTATTTATTTATCATTAACTTTGTTGCTACTGTGTATAATAATCCAGTAGCTAAAACAATTAAAGCCCAGAGATTATTTGCAAACCAATTAATAGCTTTTCCTGTTGATGTTAATAACCATGACACAACAGAACCTATTATACCTGGTAATGCTGATGCTGCTTTTCCAGCTAATTTAATAAGTATTTTACCAATATTATCTAATTGTTTCTTTATCCAATCTCCTATGCCACCTTTTGATGGAGGATTTACAGATCCGCCGCCGCCGCCTCCTCCTGGGATCCCGGAGGCTCCGCTAATAGCTTCAACAATTACACCAATAATCATTCCAAAAGCAGTTAAAATACTAGCAATTGTAATTCCTTGTTCTCTGAATAATGTTTTTATTCTTTCAGCTAATGTTGTGTCTTCATTCAATATTTTATGTATGGTATCTTTGATTCTATTCACTTGACTACGTAATTTATCTTTATTAATATTAATTGCTTCCAGTCTTGCACTTCTCTCAGATTCCAAATCTCTTATTCTACTTTTTATTCTCTCTATTTGAAATTCCTCATTGTCTGCTTTAGCCTGTTCTAATTTTCCCTTTTCTTTTGCTAAGTCTTTATTGGTTTCATTAAGTTTTCCTAATCCATTTGCAAGCTCTTCTTTAACTGTTGTCATTGCTTTGAGGATACCATCCATTTCTCGTTTTTCTATATCTGTTTGTGTTCCTGTTTCATTATTAAATACTGTTACTATTTCTTTCACTGCTGTTTCTGAATCGATAGTTGAATTTAATAATTCTTTTGCTTCTTGTTGGGAAGATATATCCTGTAATGGTATGTTTTCTGCTGCATTATCAATTTTATTTCTTGTTTCAATTAATTGCTGTAATTCTGCTATACCTGCTCTTTTTCGAGTAGCGTGGGGGTAATAATCATATACTTCTAAACCATGTCTAATAAAATCAACGCCATATTTTACTTGAAGTGTATCAAATGAATAGTATTGCATTGTAGCATTAGGTTTTTGTGACCTATAAAATGATAAGGAATACTCTTTGTCATCAATCTCTACACCAAACACAGGTCTACCATAGTTATCAGATTTAATATAATAATTACCTTCTCTAAATTCTCTCATTGGTTCTTGATTTCTTTCAAAAAATTGTGATATATAAAATTGTGTGGTTGTCCTCGTTTGTCTTTCCTTATCGGCGCCTGTAAGATTATCTAATGCTTTATATTGAGTATTCAAAGTTGTTTGAAATTGCTGTTCATCCATAAAAGATGTTTCTGTTTCTTCTTCTTCATTATAAGCATCTTTGTCATAAACAGGATTATCAAAATCAAATTATTCAGCCATTTTAATGTAAAGAATATGCGGGTGGATTTTCTTGCTTATAAATATTATAAATTATACAGTTTTTAAACTTTTTTCTATAGTACTCATTGCTTCCATTCTCCCCTTTTCGATTAATTTTTTTTTTTCTTCATCTGTTATTTCAACATTTTTCATTGCTGTTGTTTTGATCTCTTTTTTTAGTTCATAATATTTCTCCATTTCATTTAAAATAGTTTTAAATTCTTCCTCGCTAATATTTCCATCTTGTAAAGCCTTAGAAACAATATCATGAATACTATTTAATTTACTTTCTGCAATTGTTTGAACATTAGAATGTTTTTGTGTTTTTGTCATTAATTTACGTCTGATTAATTTAACAGATATACCTAACCCTCCACAAACAATAGCTACTGGAAAAGTAATGGGAACAGCTATTCCAATACTTGCTAAAATAACACTTGCCGATATTAGTACGGTATCAATTCCGTCAGTAATATTTATTCCTCGTTTATATTTTTTATTTAATGATTTTCTAATATCCCTTTCATTAATTAATGTTTTCTCTATCTCTGATATTTTTTGTAATCTATAATTCCCTGAACGGTCAAGAGAATTTTGTCCATCTTCAACTCGAAAGCTTATAGGCTGCGCTAAATCTGGATATAAATTTGGGGCACTTGGTTGTTTCATTTTTAAAGGGATTTTTTGATGTTAGGAAATTTAGCAATGCTTAAGTAATGTTAGAAAAAATAGCAATGTTAAAGCAATGCTTAAGTAATGTTAAAGTAATGTTAAAGCAATGCTTAAGTAATGTTAAAGTAATGCTTAAGTAAAAATAGGCTACTGGAGTAGAGGGTTAATTTTAGAATTAACCCTTCATGGTTTTTTGGGGGGTGGCCGAGTTTGTAATTTTTTTAGGGGTGTTCGAGAGTTTGTAATTTTTTTTAGGAGGTGGTCGAGAGCAGTACTCGCAATTATATATATGTAAAGTAGTGATCCAATTTTTTTTTTTTTTTTTAGGGGTGGTCGAGTTTGTAAATTTTTTTTAGGGGGGTGGTGGTCTGGTGGGAGAGAGTAAAAAAAATAATGTTTTAGGGGGTGAGCCAGGATCACTACTTTACATATATATCCAAGTACAATGCTTTTAAACTGGAACATTTCAGAACACATAATTTTGGAAATATCGAAAGTACCACTTGTATAATAACGTTCAGTGTTTGTACGAAACTGATTTGAATCCTAACCAACGAGTAAGTTGCAGGTTATCTATGCGGTATGCTTCACAAACAGATTCACTATAAAGAATTGACCAACAGTGTCTACTGCCATATTACGTTAAACACTACGGTTCTCGTCCGATCACCGAAGTTAAGCAACGTGGAGCCCGGTCATTACTTGGATGGGTGACCGCTTGGTAATACCGGGCGCTTCAGGCTTTTTCCTATTTGTCTGGTTTTTTGTTGTTGATTTTTGTTGTTTTTTAAATGAGTTTTGTCTTTATATTGGACTTTATTTTGCAGTTTTAACACATTCAACCCTAGAGACGAGAATACTCGTCATTTACAAACCGGGTACCTGCGAATATTACAATTGTACTAAGCCGGGCGATGGTTGCTGGCAGGTTTCCGTAGTCAGTAACTTGGCGTCTCATATGGATCCAAACTATATAAACGTCAATGATATGGTATGGTTGTTTGACCAATTGATCCCTGATAACGTGTTCACTCGTCATTTTCCGTTATCAAGCCATGTGCACCGTTTACATTTGAAACGTGTGCACTGCACTGTTTGTAAATGACGAGTTAACTCGTCGCTAGGGTTGAATGTGTTAAACTGGAAAATGTCCAATCTAAAAACAATTAAAAAAGACAGAACTATAGTAAAATTTCTACGGCACTCGTTATTCCTAGGAGGTCACCTATCCAAGTACTAACTGGTCTCGAGTAATAGTTACATAATGATAATTTTGACAGAAAAAGCTTAATGATGAGTGACAAACAGCTTGAATGCAGATCAGACGCCGCGTTACGCGGAGTCTGATCTGGATTCAAGCTGTTTCGAATGTTTACCCATTTCCCTCCCTATAACGACTCCCTCCGAACAACGCACTCAAGGGTTGTCTCCCATTGGGTGTCGTTCCAGAGAGGGAGCACTGTACATAAAAACTAAGTTATTCTTTCTAAATAAATGGCTTTATGTTTAAAGAGGCTCGCAACCAGATTTAGCATTAAAAATAGTAATTTGTAAATATAATGTATGTCAAATGCTTATATAAATGGGTAAGAATTAGTTTAGGATAAGAAATTCTGTTTAAAAACATGCATTTCAATAAAAAAAAAAGTGCGCTCTGGTGAGATTCAAACCCGGTACCCGGCATGCAGGACAAACAAGCAAAAAACATGTGTACTGCACCCCTCCTAGCGTCATTTCGAGTGTTCCTGGGCCCTCCAAGTATTTTCCGAGAGGTATTGCTCCCTCCCATTGTCTCTCCGAGGCCTCAAAAGCCCTCCAAACGTCTTTTCGAGTGTTACTGAGCTCTCCCCACATCCTTCCGAGCGTTTCTGATCCCTCTCAGCGTCTGTCCGAGTGTTCATGACCCCTCCCAGCGTCCATTCGAGTGTTCCTGGGCTCTCCCAGTGTCTTTTCGAGAGGTATGGCTCCCTCCCATTTTCTCTCCGAGGGCTCCAAAGCCCTACCAACGTCTTTTCGAGTGGTTCCGAGCCCTCTCAGCGTGGTTCCGATCCCTCTAAGCTCGGTTCCGAGCCCTTTCTGCGTACTTCCGATCCGAGCGTTCCTGCTCCCTCCCAGTGTCTTTCCGAGTATACTGCACCCCCAGCGTCCTTTCGAGTGTTCATGGTCCCTCCCAGTGTCTTTCCGAGAGGTATGGCTCCCTCCCATTGTCTCTCCGAGGGCTCCAAATCCCTCCCAACGTCTTTCCGAGTGTTTCTGAGCCCTCCCAGCGTCCGTCCGAGCGTTCCTGGGCCCTCCAAGTGTTTTTTCGAGTGGTATGGCTCACTCCCATTGTCTCTCCGAGGCCTCCAAAGCACTCCCAACGTCTTTTCGAGTGTTACTGAGCCCTCCCCGCGACCTTCCGAGCGTTCCTGATCCCTCTCAGCGTCTGTCCGAGTGTTCATGACCCCTCCCAGCGTCCATTCGAGTGTTCCTGGGCCCTCCCAGTGTCTTTCCGAGAGGTATGGCTCCCTCCCATTGTCTCTCCGAGTGTTTCTGAGCCCTCCCATCGTCCTTCCGAGCGTTCCTGGTCCCTCCCAGTGTCTTTCCGAGTGTACTGCTCCCCTCCCAGCGTCCTTTCGAGTGTTCTTGGTCCCTCCCAGTGTCTTTCCGAGTGGTATGGCTCCCTCCCATTGTCTCTCCGAGGGCTCCAAAGCCCTCCCAACGTCTTTTCGAGTGTTACTGAGCTCTCCCCGCATCCTTCCGAGCGTTCCTGATCCCTCTCAGCGTCTTTCCGAGTGTTCGTGACGCCTCCAAGCGTCGTTTCGAGTGTTCCTGGGCCCTCCCAGTGTCTTTCCGGGAGGTATGGCTCCCTCCCATTGTCTCTCCGAGGGCTCCAAAGCCCTCCCAACGTCTTTTCCAGTGTTTCTGATCCCTCCCAGCGTCCGTCCGAGCGTTCATGTGCCCTCCCAGTGTCTTTCCGAGAGGTATGGCTCCCTCCCATTGTCTCTCCTTGGGCTCCATATCCATCCCAACGTCTTTTCCGAGTGTTTCTGAGCCCTCCCAGCGTCCTTCCTAGCGTTCCTGATCCCTCCCAGTGTGTTTCCGAGTGTTCTGCAACCCTCCCCGCGTCCTTCCGATTGTTTATGTGCCCTCCTATATGTCTTTCCGAGTGCTATTGCTCCCTCCCATTGTCTCTCTGAGAGCTCCAAAGTTTGTTACAGACACCTCACAAATGACAATTTGTATGCGTAAATAATATATTTATATGTATATATAAAATTATATAGAGCCTGATGTTGAGAGAAAAAAGAAAGATAAACTATTCCAAAGCCGTCTCACACACACACACACACGCGCACGCACGCACGCACGCGTGTTGGATCATAATCGTTTTTGAGGAAAAATCTAATACGTTTCACAAATAGGTTTTGAAAATACATATGTCCAAGAATCTTACGAATAAATACGAAAGACTTAAGCAGGAAACGTAACACAAACAATACACCCACCTCTCAAGCAGAACACACACACACACAGTCATACCACAACAAACACACACACACACACGCAATACAATTCCTACATCTACACACTAAATAGAAAACAACACGCAAGACAAACATAAAGCAAAGTGGATATAGGAGCCCGCCTTGGTACGGTCAGTAGCAATCAACAATTAACTATAAACTAATTAATCATTAACAACCACTGGGGGTTAAACCTGGGTTTAGGGGCGCCCAACCTCACACTTATCTCCTATATGCACCTATAAAGACGAACAGTGTACATAAAATATAAACCCTGTTCTACAACCTCACAATCAAAAAGACCGCCAGCACAGTAAGTAAATACATGTAAAACATTTAACAAAGATTCTATGACAAGATCATTAGTAACATGGAAAAGAATTAAACATTCAAGCCCGTGTTAAAAATAATCCACTATGGCAACGGTCAAATTGTACTCAAGCGACTAGTCTGTAGTTACGAGCAACTGTAAGACATGGAAGAGTCCAGGGCACGACAGAGAGGGAGGGAAAAAACAAAGCACGAAAATCTGACATAACTCTCCCGGTTAAGGACGGCTTTAGAGATACATCATCATGTAGTGCTAAGCCCTGTCTGTCGTCGCACAACCAAAGAGGAAAGCATAGTTATCAATTGTAGACTGATCGATAACCAAACGTGAAGTGCGCAGCAATATAGTTGGATCATAATCTTTTTTGAGGAAATATCTAATACGTTTCACAAATAGGTTTGGAAAATGTATATGTCCAAGAATCTTACGAAGTCTGTAAATCACATCACCATAAAACTCCGGATGTGAAATACCTTGCCGCAGAAAAGACTTTAAGTTACATTTATACTTGTTAATGAGAGGAAGATTTCTATAAAAGAATTTAGAAAATGTTTTACGAAGTTTATGAAATCTGTACCCCTGTTTAAGAAGCTTTTCAGTAATAGTTTTATTACGAATGTGGAAGTCCTCAACAGAGGTACAGGCCCTAGCAAAGCGAATAAGTTGTGAAATATAAACCCGTAAGATGTGGAACGAGGAACATCGCCATCTAGATGAGGATAATTTACAATACTAAAATCAAAATCATCTCGTTTATCGTAAATCTTAGAAGAAACAATTCCGTTATTTATAAAAAGATCCAAATCTAAAAATGGTGCCGACAAATTTGACTCGTTTGTTTTATTAAGGCGTAGTTCTTTTGGGTAAAGAAAAGGAAACAACGTATCAAAAAATGGGTTGTCTATATTAAAAATATCATCTAGATAGCGCGATGTATTGTTAAAGGCTTCGATCATATCTGCCTGTGTATCAGGTTTTAGACTAAGCAAAAAGTCCCTCTCATAACAGTACAAAAATAGGTCTGCGACAAGGGGCGCACAGTTTGTACCCATAGGAATACCAATCACTTGGCGGTATATGGTACTCCCAAAACGTACATAAATATTATCCAGAAGAAATGTTAGTGATTCACAGACATCGGTGCAAGTCCACATAGTGTAATGCTTAACCGTGTCATTTGTAAAAAATGCACGATCAGATAACACGCCAGAAATAGTTTCCTTTCTCTGGCAAAAGTCTTTTCAATAAGTTGTATAAGTTTAGCTTTTATTAGATTATGAGGTAAGGTAGTATATAGTGTTGAAAAGTCATACGTACTTATATTGCAAGCTTGGTATTTTCTATATTCAAGCTTCGCCAAAATTTCATTAGAGTTTTTGATAGACCGAAACAGATTAAGTCCAGAATTTTCGTAAGTCTTATCACAATACCTTTGAACATGTTCTTTGATTTTAATTAAAGACGATGTTAAAAGTTTGGAAAACTTAGTAGTAGTACATGCACTTGAATTAGCAATTAAACGAGATTTATAAGGTGTTTTGTGGAGTTTTGGTATCCAGTACATTGTAGGAAGTTTGTGGCATGTAATGTTGACATCAGCTTTTAATTGTTTACAAGTATCAAGATGATCAGATACTACATTACGCTCCGTTAAATTGGTAGATATATAGGAATTGGTATTCACAAGTTCCTGGTTTAAAGTATCAACATAATGTAATCGTCATACAATTATCACATTATTGGATGCTTTGTCGGCAGGGACGAGTACATACTTGGAATGAAAGTCTTGTATGCCCTTCTTTAAGTGACGACTGTTAAATTTAGGTTTAGGTGGTAAAATATGGTTATTGGATAAATAGAACGAAATCCGGATATCGATAATATCAAAAATTAATTCTTTTCATTTTGAAAGAGCGTCATTTTCAGCATGTTCTCTTCGGCACCAGTTGGTACTATAATTATGCAAAGCTTCCGAAATATGATTACGGCAAGTATCGAAATCAATTAAGGCAGGTAATCTAAATTTAGGTCCCTTACTCAAAAGCGCTCTGATGCGTTTATCTTTAATGATATCAAAATTGCCTGTTATTATATGACCCACTGGGGCGTAACAGAATTTAGAAGAGGTACAATCTCATGTAGCTGGTGTATTTTCGAGAATATAGTCTGTAAAAGTCTGTAAATCACATCACCATAAAACTCCGGATGTGAAATACCTTGCCGCAGAAAAGACTTTTAGTTACATTTATACTTGTTAATGAGAGGAAGATTTCTATAAAAGAATTTAGAAAATGTTTTACGAAGTTTATGAAATCTGTACCCCTGTTTAAGAAGCTATTCAGTAATAGTTTTATTACGAATGTGGAAGTCCTCAACAGAGGTACAGGCCCTAGCAAAGCGAATAGGTTGTGAAATATAAACCCCGTAAGATGTAGAACGGGGAACATCGCCATCTAGATGAGGATAATTTACAATACTAAAATCAAAATCATCTCGTTTATCGTAAATCTTAGAAGAAACAATTCCGTTATTTATTAAAAGATCCAAACCTAAAAATGGTGCCGATAAATTAGACTCGTTTGTTTTATTAAGGCGTAATTCTTTTGGGTAAATAAAAGGAAACAATGTATCAAAAAATGGGTTGTCTATATTAAAAATATCATCTAGATAGCGCGATGTGTTGTTAAAGGCTTCGATCATATCTGCCTGTGTATCAGGTTTTAGACTTAGCATAAAGTCCCTCTCATAACAGTACAAAAATAGGTCTGCGACAAGGGGCGCACAGTTTGTACCCATAGGGATACCAATCACTTGGCGGTATATGGTACTCCCAAACAGTACATAAATATTATCCAGAAGAAATGATAGTGATTTACAGACATCGGTGCAAGTCCACATAGTGTAATGCTTAACCGTGTCATTTGTAAAAAAAAGCACGATCAGTATTACACGCCAGAAATAGTTTCCTTTCTCTGGCAAAAGTCTTTTCAATAAGTTGTATAAGTTTAGCTTTAATTAAATTATGAGGTAAGGTAGTATATAGTGTTGAAAAGTCATACGTACTTATATTGCAAGCTTGGTATTTTCTATGTTCAAGCTTCGTCAAAATTTCATTCGAGTTTTTGATAGACCAAAACAGATTTAGTCCAGAATTTTGGTAAGTCTTATCACAATACCTTTGAACATGTTCTTTGATTTTAATTAAAGACGATGTCAAAAGTTTGGAAAGCTTAGTAGTAGTACATGCACTTGAATTAGCAATAAAACGAGACTTATATGGTGTTTTGTGGAGTTTTGGTATCCAGTACATAGTAGGAAGTTTATGACATGTAATGATGACGTCAGCTTTTAATTGTTTACAAGTATCAAGATGATCAGATACTACATTACGCTCCGTTAAATTAGTCGTTGTATAGGAATTGGTATTCACAAGTTCCTGGTTTAAAGTATCAACATAATGTAATCGTCATACAATTATCACATTATTGGATGCTTTGTCTGCAGGAACGAGTACATACTTGGAATGAAAGTCTTGTATGCCCTTCTTTAAGTGAATAATGTTAAATTTAGGTTTAGGTGGTAAAAGATGGTTATTGGATAAATAGAACGAAATCCGGGTATCTATAATATCAAAAATTAATTCTTTCCATTTTGAAAGAGCGTCATTTTCAGCATGTTCTCTTCGGCACCAGTTGGTACTATAATTATTCAAAGCTTCCGAAATATGATTGCGGCAAGTATCGAAATCAATTAAGGCAGGTAATCTAAATGTAGGTCCCTTACTCAAAAGCGCTCTAATGCGTTTATCTTTAATGATATCAAAATTGCCTGTTATTTTATGACCCACTGGAGCGTAACAGAATTTAGAAGAGGTACAGTCTCATGTATCTGGTGTGTTTTCGAGAATTTTAAGATCAGAAACAATTTTATTGTAGTTAAAAAATAACCCTCTAACAGATTTATTATACTTATAACAAATAATAGGTGGTTCAAGATTTTTGAAATAATTTGGAATAGCATTCATCACATTTTTGTTACGGAGAATACTTTGTATATCTATAAAATCAATACCTTTATTTATAAAAGGGACCTTAATGAAATATCTTTTGTGATCGTTTAAAGAAACAATATGAGGTCTAAGAACATGCTGAGTATAACTTTGTATTAAACCTGCGGTATAAAACAGAGGATCTGTGCGTAAAAGTATTCCATCAGCCTTGTCGTCAATATCTTTTAAAGACGACAATGACAACGAAGAAAGCCGAGAAAGCATTTTATGTTTACCAGAATATAACAGCATATTATGCAAATCTGTAATAGAAATCGACTGACGTGATTTACATTTAATATTTCCATTTATACGAATACCATGCGATCTAGATTTACGCTTTCGTGTAGAATAAATCGAAAAAATATCAATTGAAGGTTCTTTAGAAATATTGCCAGATTGGTATATATTATCATTCAAGCCTAAAGGAAAGGGTGTCTGTAAATTGTTAATCCATTTTAATTCCGTTATAAATGTAGCCTTACATTTGAAACTATTAGTAGCATTTATATCATACGTAATATGTTCGACAGGTTGAATTGAAATAAAATCTAATCCATGTCCAGATTTCCGAAAATGTTGATACAGAAAGTTCCTCAGTCTTTTGTTTCTACAAGTACGAAGATGTTCATTAAACCTAGTTTTGAGAGGACGACCGGTTTGCCCAACATACTGGATACCACAACCTGGTGCTTTAAGCCTGATAAGATTTGATATTCTATAGAACGACTATGGAGAAAAGCGAGTGAGTACTGTTAAGAGCGACAGCATTATAACTAACATATTTTTCAGGTGTCCGTTCATTTAATGTACCTCAAAAGTAGCCTATATATACATAATCGTGTTTAATTGGAAATAACAGATACATAATGTATGCATACCATTCGTAAATTTATTCGACATTTTGTACAATGTGTTTTGGTAAGACAGTTCAAATGCGTTTTCAAAGACTGACTATGTTCATCGAGTTAGTGCTAAACATGTTGGACGTTTCAACAGTTTGTTTCAGTTGCTTCTACCACTCTTGCATTGCATGTTCCTTTATAAGAGTAGTGGGCCATTGGCCAGTCATTCATTTGAGAATTATAACTTCTTATGTAGCCTCTTTTCAAAAACACGAAAGAGTAAACGCAATATTTCCAGAGGGGTATGGCTCTAAGACAATACCGCGTTACCAAGGCGATTAACCCTAAATAGCACTACTTAAGACAGTTCTTCCTCTATATAATATACTTTGTTGTTTATTCAAAGCTTTATTTTCATTTGGTTCTTAACTTCAGGGCGTTTTAGGTAGATTCAAGTTTAGTAGTATACTAAATAAAAACTCCGTAATCTCCGGATCGCGTCATTGAAGCAACGTAGGGTAATGCTACACCAATATGTCATCGTAAATTGAATCCATTTTTCATACAAAACAGGCATGCAAAAAATCAAAAGGACTGTTTTGAATAATTTAGAAGTGAATCTGTACTCAAGCAACTTCGTTTGCTCATTCATGATGTAATAGGTTTGTAGTTAATCATACCAACAAATGCTGTGGCAAACAATTCTCAAATGGACGAGTTTGTGTTATTTAACGGTTGCATGTCAAACCAAATAGTATTTTAATACATATATACAAGAAGAACATAGCACTAAATTATATAATATTTCAATAATTTGCATCAGATTACAGGGCCCTTGTCTTCTATCAAACTAACAGTTGAGATAATTAAGTCAAACGTACCCTGACTACTGCAGAGCGTAGACATCTCCTATCTCTGGTATAAAGTTGCATTCGTATTTGTTACCATTATACAAGGGTGTCATACAAACATAAGCGATTTTCTGTATTGCTTATGCATAACAAAACAAACATTATGTAGACCTCGATATGATGCCGCCTCAACTAGGTGTGCACAATGTGTCAATGTTGAATATTGAAAAATGTAACATCGATATATCGGGGTTACGAGTTTAACTGCATAATTGTATTCCAATAAATAATGTGAACCAACTCTATAGAAGTGTGGTGGACTTTTCCTATTAATGGTATTTGATCAATCAGCTCAATGATTATAATACGTTTGCACTTGACATGAAATAGAAGATACTCTCTTTTACCTTGATCTGTAGAGCCACAGTTCACCATGTACAAACATTTCATGAACGGTTACCTTGTGAGTTTAATCTACATCGTCGTTATCGCTCCCTTGGAAAACCCTGTACTAAATAATCATTTTTACCGCAAAAACATCTATAGTTGACTTGCCAAAAAGTTTGACGCTACATCCGAGTTATTCAGCGTCTGATCAAGATAAGCCAACATTTCTTTCAAGCAAACTGCAAAAAGCATGCACCATAATAACTGCAGAGGAAACTATTGTGGTTACGGCTAACACCAACTCGGTACAGTATACGGAAAAACATAACTGTTTTACAAAGAATTACGGCGTCCCAGATTGCTAATATTTTATAAGCAAGTAACAGCTCATACACAAAAGTAGATACCGCTGCAGCTACAACTTTATTAACAATATATTTCGACAATTCGTTTGATATGACACTTGAGGTGTCAGAATCTAGAATGAAAGTAATGAAATACATAAGCTATTGTGCTTTCGTTTCAATCTTAAACGTTGTTGTCTGTTTGTGAATTACATGAAATTTGTTGAAATAAAATATGCTAAAACCAATATAAAATGACTTTTCGTCGTTCCTTGGAATGTTTCCTATCCTGTCTTTTCACATTTCCTACACGTCACCTATAAGCATTGTCAAGCTTGCATGTCAGAGAGTATTAGAGAGTATTTTAAAATAATTATGTCGCATTAACTCTAATCAGGTCAGAAGTACTGAATAAAGCTCCGTTTTTCTTGTCTTAGTACATGCAAATAGAAGTATTAACTCATCCACTGCCTTACCTCGAGTACAACAGTTATTTGGATCCCGATATGCCGCGTCTGATCAAGTTCAACACTAGTAAACAATTATTTCAGTCTTTCTTATGTAAAAATTCATAATATTTAAATTTCAGAAAAAATTCAGACTATAGTTGATTTACACTGATTACGTAATGGCAGTGACCAGGTTAAAATATACACCTGCTAAGGGCAAATGAACCTGTAATTCGTGAAAAGGCGGAACTAAATCACATAAACCGATATCTGCGTAAGATTCAAACTATTGTTAAAAACGTTTAAAATACGAAAGACGACACAAATGGTTCTCTTGTATTTACTAAATATTTTTATATGTAGCGAACATGTCAATAACAAAAAACGATTCCCGTCCCTCATATCGTAGCAAGTATTAAATGAGTACAATTCAAATAGACTAATTGCATTGTTACACTCGTATGTGTTCAACTATATTTTATAATTGGTTTTTGATAAACTCAACATATTCACTGTTTGGATGCAGGGACCTTTAATTAGTATGTGACACTCCGCAATCAATTAGTTATAACACAGCAAAACAGAGCTTTAAATATGTTTGAATTGAAATGTCAAGGTCACCGTGGTCAAAAAATGTATTCAACTCTCCGTTGTCCAAATATGTATTTGTTCTGGTATATCTAGCTGATGTGGTTTAGAATTTATGCTCCCGACAAACTGTTTTGTGGCGTTTGTCGTCAGACAACGCCACAATGTCAGTACTGAATTTCAACAATCGTATCACATGCTACAGTCGGTCTTTAACGGCCATCAAAATGAGGTTATCTAGGTCTCAAAGACAGGTGACTGCTTACTGCAGGTTGGAAAAAAATGCAGACCGCTCCCATAAGACCGTTATTCACTACATCTGACCTGAATAAAAAGCCATCTGTCTTAAATGTGCACTTTACTTCCTCATTGCATGCTCGCTTAAAACAGGTAATACTGTGGCCGGGTTTGATACCTTATAACAGCCAATAGGCCTATTCCGAGCATGACGTAATAACAAATAGACCCTCAATATATGGGCGATTGCTTAACTAATTTATCACATAAAACGTAGAAAGTAGGTCTGGAGCATAAATCCACTCGGGTACGCTTAAAATTATTTGTATTTGTAATAAAAACAATTACAAGAAAAACTCAAATAGGAATTATGCTAAGAAGTGGGGTCGCGCCGTGCGCGGAGCGATACAACAGGACGGGCCCGTTCGATTCACTGTCCGGAACACGTTCCAAACCTGTTCCAGAACAGCTCTCAATCGAACGCAATTATTCTATTTAGAACAGGAAGTTGAAAATTCAAAATGGCGTCAAAATAAAATAATGATTGCAGTTAACCCAAAGTTGTTATTGTTTTTCTTGCTATCCCGTCCAGAGAATAGTTTTGAATCAAAGAGCAGCACTAAATTAGTACCACTGGCTAAATTTCTTAAAATAATCACCATTTTCATCCTCATTATACTGAAGAACATTTGTGCACCAGTCAAATTGTAGCGCTTATAATGTAACCACGTCTGTGTCGGAGCACAGGAACTTGACACATTTATTTTTGTAAAATAATGTTTGTTTTTTACTATATCATATAAAACAATTGGTATAACCAACAAGAAACCCTGTATAAAAATTAGATAAAAATATGTCATGTACTTGTGCATCGGGGTTGGTGGCAGTTAAGGTTTTGATGCAATTGTTGAAATTTCGCTGGCCAATTTGACCCAAAATATTACTATGCACATTTGTGCTTGAATGTTGCTTCAGGAGTGGTGAAAAACACTCCAAAGCAACATTTATAAAATCTGGCGTCTCCAATTGCTCCGATTGCCGCCATGTTGATGACATCACTGTTCCGACTGCACCACCTCGAAAACCAGAACAGTTGGAACATGTCCGGAACACTGTTCCACTGCATTCGATTGATGTTCCGTCTGTCCGGAACAATCGGAACAGTGAATCGAACGGGCCCAAAATTAGTTCCAAAAGTCGGCACAGTTGGTAAGTAAAAATGTCAAATTTTCGTAATTTACTCCAACATACACAATTTCAACTGATCAGTCAAATTCTCTATGTAATTTATTAATGTTTTATGTACTGAATTTAGTTGATGAATTAGTAATACGGCCTTATGAAAACTTATTGCCCAGCCTTAGCTCGTTACGGAGTGGGTGGGGGAAAAAGTGACATTCGGTTATGTTCGCGTAAAGCCTTTACTAAAGGCAAAGGCAAGCTTTATTTAACGTCGCATATGGTAAATAATCAACATAAGCTCTGTAGAGCTTTTATTGCGACAAACAAGGTATCCATTAACATGCATCCTTACCTGGGCATTACATTTACCTTCCTAGTACTACCCTTTCAATGCCGAGGATCAGGCAAGGGAGCTACTAGTACCGTTTTTATAATGGTCTTTGGTATGACACGGCCGGGGATCGAACCCACAACCTCCCGCCTCGAAAGCGGATGCTCTACCACTGAGCTATCGAGGCGTAACAACCATCTTTTCACGGATGCAATATTACTTTTCAAGCCTTTTGGATCCTTATCAGAAGCCGCGTAAAGCGGCATCTGATCAGGATCCACAATGGTTGACATTTTTTATTAGTTTAAACTTTTAGAACAGACGACTTTTCAATAAAAGCTAGCTGATCAAAAGCCACCTTTTAACGGATGAAAGATTTGCTTTCATACATTTTAGATCGTTATCAGAAGCCGTGTAGAGCTTAAGATCCACAATTATTGACACTTAGTTTTAGAATAGACTATATTTGCTTTAATGCTTTTTAAATATATCTGGTAGTGACTATTACTATTACTTTTGATCAATTTGGATCCTGATCAGAAGCTGCATAAAGAAAGACTATCTTTTGCATGATAGGTGCTCAAATTATTTTCAAGCAGTTTGGATCCTGATCAGAATCCGTATATGGCGGCATATTCTCTTTTCCAGTGATCCGGGCATTTAATGTCATACAGGGGCGTGTCTGGGCTTACGCACTCACGCACGTGCGTAAAGTTAATTGACAAAGTCGAAAATTTAAAAACGCTAAAAATGCAATAAAAATCACCACCTTACCCGGGTAAGGCATAAATCTTTTTTTTTAAAAAGTGTCTTTAGTTTACATCAAATTATACACAACGCACATAATTCATCCTCTGATAAGGTTTCAGGTTGTCAACTACTCAGTTTACGAGAAAGTAGATTTTACCTGGTAAAATTGCTCATAACAATTTAAGGTGTTTCTTACAATTTTAACTATTAGTAGCAGAACTTTGACATGATCTATAGATATATGTTAGTATTATACATGTTTTGAATGTGCGAAACGCCCCCAGAACGCACCAGAGACCATATAGAAATCAAAATTTTCCCAGGGGAGCATGCCCCCCCCCTACACACACATACCCTAGTAATAATATGTACACTTATTGGTGAGGGTAGGGGTTAGAGAAAAATTGCCAGGAGATAATCAATCAAAAAATATAAAAGATTATGCAGTTCATGTTATTTAGGAGTCGACCTCTTAAATATTTTTATGGTAGTAATTTACCTGGTTTGGATGTGTAAAATGCACCAGATACCATTTAAGAGTAAAATTTTCCCAGGGAGCTTCCCCTGGCACCCCTATAGTAAAGTTGCATACACTAATTGTGTTTAGCTACGCCCCTGGCGTGTGCCCCAATTGTATTTTCCTCTATACAAAGGGGGAGGTCAGGAGAGCAAACATCTTTCTCTGTATTTTGATATGCATTTCAAGCACTCATTCAAAAGTGTAAAAAAGTTTTGAAAATGCATGTTCATGTATGTATAACAAGTACAATAGAAGGTAAAGTCAAGGGAAAGTAAACAGACAAAGGTGTAACATGAATAGAGGATAATGCAATTGCAGTTGGTGATATAAAAGGTGGAGGCAGAAAGTATATTTTGCTTCACTAAAAGTGTGGACACCTTAAATAGTTTAACAGTTTAATTCAAGCAAAGAATATTCTTATAGCTCTAATATTTTGTGTTTTGACATATATCTAAAAATGGTTTATGTATTTTATGACATCAAACAGCCCTATGTGCATTGTGAGGGGTATTCATAATATAAAAAAACCTTTCTAAAACGATAGTTTAACTATCATTTCAGAAAGGTTTTTTATATTCTAAATACCCCTCCAAATGCACGTACGGCTTTCCAACGAAAACAATTTTCCCGGGGGAGCATGGTATGTTTTGAATCGGTATTAAAGCTTTGACCATAACCCGCTTAACCCCTTGCCTAATAAGCTTGTTTCTAGTATCATGATACAGGGATAAAAGAAATGGAATTTGTCACTCGTCCTCAAGTTAAAGTTTTGACCCGTTTGAGATTGACGCTAACAAAAACTATAAAACTGGAATGACATTTAATTTCTATGGCAGCCCAGTTTTGTGACATTTTGGGGTCCGGTAAGCGATATTCGGCCCCCTTTCCCAAGTAAAAAAAAATACTTTTCCTAACATTTTGTAAAATACCACAGTGCTTAAAGATTTCTTTGCAAATTACATTAAAACTACTGTTTTTACATATTTTACAGATTTTACATCACTCTTGAGGTAGATGGTGAATCTAAAACATACCTTGCAGATGCATCTGTGATCATTAGTGGAGATGATGAATTCAGAAGGTAAATTAAGCATTAGATATTTTCTAAAATGTTGTTATAATGGGTTAAATCAGGGCTCCAGATATCATAAGATGCAGTACTATGGTACCAGGGGTCGTGAGTTCGATCCCACACCGGACGAGCTGTCTGACTAGGGGATTTTTTTCTGAGTCCCCGATGATGTACAGGAATGTCCTTGAGCAAGACATGTACCGCGAATTGCTCCTCTCCACCCAGGGGTTAACATGGGTACCTCAGAAGGGTCTGAGTCGGTACTGCGGCTGCATTTGACTGTGCCATATGTTAGCAGTGCTCAATATTGTAGGCAAGATGGCTAAATGATCAGGGGAGTAAATGTACAGTCGGTTGAGCGGTCATTCGGACTGAAAGTAGACTATAACTTGGTATATTACTTTTTTAGCTCATCCTGAGCCTTCGGCTCAGGATGAGCTATTGTGATACCATTCCGTCCGTCGTCCGTCGTCCGTCCACACTTTCAAATAACATCTCCTCAGAAACCACTGACCCGATTTCAACCAAACTTTGTCAGAAGCATCAGTGACAAGGGGGAGCGAAATGTTGTTCAAAGATTTTGGCTAGAGTTATTCCCCTTGCTTTGGGACCAGATTTTCTAACATGACCGTATAGACAACTTTTAATGCATAAGAAAATCTTTAAAAATCTTCTTCTCAGAAACCAAAAGGCCCAGACCTTTGATATTTGGTTTGTATCATGACCTAATGATATTCTACCAAGATTGTTCAAAGTTTGACCCTGGAGCCAAAAATGGCCCCGCCCCAGGGCTTATCAGTTTTTCTTAGGAAAACCTTTGAAAATCTTCTTCTCTGAAACTGTATGGCCTAGATCATTAATATTTGACATGTAGCTTTGCCTTATGGTCCTCTACCTAGATTGTTCAAATTATGACCCCCGGGTCAAAATTGGCCCCGCCCCCGGGCTTATCAGTTTTACATAGAGTTATATAGGAAAACCTTTAAAAATCTTCTTCTCTGAAACTGTTAGGCCTAGATCTTTAAAATTTGACATATAACTTTGCCTAATGGCCCTCTACCAAGATTGTTCAAATTATGACCCCTGGGCCAAAAATGGCCCCGCCCTTGGGTTTATCAGTTTTTCTTCAGAAAACCTTTAAAATTCTTCTTCTCTGAAACTGTATGGCCCAGATCATTCATATTTGAAATATAGCTTTGCCTTATAGTCCTCTTCCATGATTGTTCAAATTATGACCCCCGGGTCAAAATTGGCCCCGCCCAGGGGCTTATCAGTTTTACATAGAGTTATATAGGAAAATCTTTAAAAATCTTCTTATCTGAAACTGTAAGGCCCAGATCTTTCAAATTTGACATGTAGCTTTGCCTTATGGTCTTCTACCAAGACTGTTCAGCTTATGACCCCTGGGCCAAAAATGGCCCCGCCCTTGGGCTTATCAGTTTTTCATAGGAAAATCTTTAAAAATCTTCTTCTCTGAAACTGTAAGGCCAAGATCATTTATATTTGAAATGTAGCTTTGCCTTATAGTCCTCTACCAAGTTTGTTCAAATTATGACCCCCGGGTCAAAATTGGCCTCGCCCCGGTGCTTATCAGTTTTACATAGACTTATATAGGAAAACCTTTAAATTTCTTCTTCTCTGAAACTGTAAGGCCCAGTTCTTTAATATTTGTCACATAGCGTTGCCTTGTGATCCTCTACCAAGATTGTTCAAATAATGACCCCGTGCCAAAAATGGCCCCACCCTCGACTTATTAGTTTTTCATAGGAAAACCTTTAAAAAAACTTCTTCTCTGAAACTGTAAGGCCCAGATCATTTATATTTGACCTGTAACTTTGCATTATGGTCCTCTACCAAGATTGTTAAAATTATGACCCTTTGATCAAATTTGGTCCTGCCCCAAGGCTTATCAGTTTTATATAGACTTATATAGGAAAAACCTTTAAAACTCTTTTTATAGCTATATATATCACGATATTGTTTTGCCCAGTCAGCTTAGGTGCAATGTTCTCAGGTGAGCGACTTGTGGGCCATGGCCCTCTTGTTTTTGTCCTGCAGGAGGAGTGGAAAATAATGTGTACTATGATCTATCAAATTGTCGTTTTCCCCCATAAATTAGCTTTGACATGTTTGATTTTTTAGCTCACCTGAGCCAAAGGCTCAAGGTCAGCTATTGGGATAGCCCTGTGTCCGACGTCCGTCGTCGTTAACAATTGCTTCAAATGACATCTCCTCCTATACCGCTGAACAGATTTCAACCAAACTTTACAGAAATGTTCCTTGGGTCAAGCTCTTTCAAATTTGTTCAAAGAATTAAAAACAATGCAGAACTCTGGTTGCCATGGCACTTCTAGATGTCCTTTACCGATTTTGTTCAAATGGTTCCGGTCGTTGCATATCTAGGTCACAGAAGCTAAAAATAGATTTTTTTCAATGAAAACTTAAAAAATCTTCTTGTCTGAAACTACAAGGGCCAGAGCTTAGATATTTGGCACATAGCATTGCCTACAGGTCCTCTATCAAGTTTGTTCAAATTATGCTCCTGGGGTCAAAATTGGCCCCGCCCCGGGGGTCACAGTTTTACATAGAGTTATATAGTGAAAATTTCAAACGTCTTCTTCTCAGACACTAATATGGCCAGAGCTTTGAAATTTGGTATGGTGACACATCTGAATATCATTTACATATTTTGTTCAAATGGTTCCAGTCTGTTGCATATCTAGGTCACACGAGCTAAAAATAGATTTTTTCTATAAAAAAAATAAAATCTTCTCGTCAAAAACTACAAGGGCCAGAGCTTAGATATTCGGCTCATAGCATCACCTATAGGTCCATTATCAAGTTTGTTCAAATTATGCCCCTGGGGTCAAAATTGGCCCCGCCCCGGGGGTCACCTTTTTACAATGAGTTATATTGTGAAATTTTCAAACGTCTTCTTCTCTGAAAGTAATATGGCCAGAGCTTTAATATTTGGCATGGTGACACTTCTAGATGTCCTTTACCTATTTTGTTCAAAAGGTTCCGGTCGGTTGCATATCTAGGTCACAGAAGCTTTAAATAGATTTTTTTCAATGAAAACTTAAAAAAACTTCTTGTCTAAAACCCTAGTACCCTGATCTTAGATATTTGGCACATAGCCTCATCTACAGGTCCTCTATCAAGATTGTTCAAATTATGCCCATCGGGTAAAAAATGACCCTGTCCTGGACATAAATCGTTTTCTCCATTTTGTCAGTTATTCTCAGGTGAGCGAATATGCCCCATGGGGCTCTTGTTTTCATAAACCTTTTCTGTCGGTTAATCACGCTCAAATCGGATGTTAACTTATCTAGGACCCAATCGTAACATCTTGGCCAATTCCAAATTCTGTTGGCAAAGCACTCTGAACAGGAGTATAGCAGAAACTTGTGAGGTGTTCCGACTGAGCCAAAAAGACCTAGGCCATTGTTTAAAACACGGACCTTTCTTGCTACCAGCGGATATAGCCGTAATAACGCCTACACTATATCAACAGCCACCATTAATGTATCAAATCTGAAGTAGTTTATATTGCTTATTTGATTTATACAAACTTAAAAAGTCTCTCGATTTCATACTGACCAATTATTAACGTTTTATCACAAGAATAACGTGACCGGAATGGTCCGCCTTGAAGACACTACCGCCATTTTGCGAAAATTACTTCTGTACGTCTGTATAACTGTAAAAATGTCTGATCTGTAAGAAGTTTTTTGACACAAAAAGGAGTAGTGTTCTGCCATAATACTTTGCATAAATGTTACTCAGGTGTAGTAGATGTGCAAGACACATATTTCAGGTCTCTGTGACCTTGACCTTTGGCCTTGAAATTGGCAGCCAAAATCTTGTACTTTGAACAACTCCTTCAACTTCAACCTGATTCACTTGATATAAATGTTACTTAGGAGTAGTATATGTGCAAGACACAAATTTCAGGTCTCTGTGACCTTGACCTTTTTCCTTGAAATCAGTCTTGAAATTGGCAGGCAAAATCTTGTACCTTGAACTCCTCCTTCACTTTAAACCTGATTCACTTGATACTTGGCATAAATGTTACTCAGGAGTAGTAGATGTGCAAGACATAAATTTCAAATCTCTGTGACATTGACCTTTGGCCTTGAAATTGGTCTTAACATTGGCAGGCATAATCTTGTACGGCGACTTCCTCCTTCACTTTCAACCGGATTCACTTGATACTTGGCATGAATGTTACTCAGGAGTTGCAGAGTGTCATATACCATTTTGAAATCATTATGACCTGGCTTACACCTTTGACCTTATTGTAAAACCTTATTGAAAACGTCTGCAGAGTGTGACAGAGTGCTGTATAGTGGGGGTATATTTCACCTTTAGTGATAGCCGTTCTAGTTTTGAAAATAGGTGACCACTTAAAGCAGGCTGAAACTAAGTAGAATGCGCCTTTAGGTACATTCTGCTTAACCTTCAACCTGCTTTAAGCAACGACCTTCTAGTATATAGTAATACATGTACATGTATTTCTTATATTGATACTGTATTCAGGACTTTTTTCTTTATTGGAAGAATAAAGTAAAGGCATTAAAAGGTGTATTTATCTTATTCAACACTGAATAACTGCCATATGAAAATGATGAGTGCTATACTTCTAAAACTTGGCTCAACCTTTATTTTATAGAAACAGGAACTTTGTGACATAGTTTGGATTTTGATCAAGTCTCAAGCTCAGTGGGGCCTGGTCTGGATCCAAGCTGTTTGCAAAAGTTTTTGATATTGGTATTTATTGCTGGAACCAGTAAAGCTAGGTTAACCCCAACCCTCCTAGCTCTGAAACTATCCCGTCTGCTACTGTTCTAAAAATAGACTTTTCTAAATTTCTTTTCAAAACATGGTCAGTGTGTCCCACATTTTGGATTCTAATAAGACACCACATTACCTGGCATCCCATTAGGATCCAAACTGTTTGCATAGGTTACTATGGTTACAAGGTGTGCATTCTAAGAGCTAATCAGGTAAAAATGGTATTGATGAGTTTTGCAAATTGTTATGAGTTGTCTACCGGTAGATGAAAAATGTGTGACAAATTGTACATGCACATACTATGTCAGAGCTCCAGACAAGGGGAATATTTTGAAAACAATTTTTTATGCTTGCTCAAAAATATATGGTGTGACTACTCATTCTCGAAGAGACAATTTTATTGAGTAGTCAAAACAAAGTTTAAACGTTAAGGAGGAAATGCTGAAAATATTTAGTTCAGTCACTCTTATCTGGAACCCACTGGTAGGCATGGGAAAGTAAATTTCAGATATATAGAAGACTCTTTCTTTTCAGACACCTTTTAAAAGTGCATATCAAAGTCAAAAGTCAGGGCTCCAGATAAGAAGGAGTAAACTCCAGTTTTTAAACATTTTCTCCTTCATTTCTGCACCAAATCCTATGGTGTGACTAAAAGAGACACTTCTAATGAGTGACACTGTGGGGTTTAATGCAGAAATAAAGATTTATGTGTTTAAAATACTTCCCTTATCTGGAACTCTGAAAAGCTAATTTCACAAATTGCCTTCATTTATTTTTTATAGGAGCAGAAAAGAATGCGCAAAGAACTGGAGGATGAGGGCAAAGCTATGAAATCTCTGGAACACTTGCTGAAGAAGTTCCTCAAAACACAGCATCAGCAACAGACAACAAGTCAAGTTGACATGGAAACAGAAGACAGTCACTCTTGATGGCGTGACGACAGTATATAGGTGTAATAGCTAGACACTTGTTTGTATCTGAGGGAAAAAAAGGAACTGAAGCATTTATTTAAATACCCGAATCACTTTCGTAAGACTGTCATGATAATGGGATGAAGTGTAGTATTTATTACAGTTAAACCTCTGAAAATCGAATGCCTCTGTACTGAGAAAAAAATATCGGATTAGATAGGTTACCGGTACCCGAATCAATGACATTCGTAAGACTGTCGTGATAATGGGATGTGTAGTATTTATTACAGTAAAACCTGAAACTCGAATGCTTCTGGACTGAGAAATAAGATCGGGTTATATAGGTTTCTGGACTGAGGAAGTTTAGCAGCCACTTGGAAGGAGTTAAATCGTCAATTATATGACCTTTTCCTTCACATTAGAGCGCTTTAACCCATTACCCCACAGGTACTTGACACATTGACACATACTTTATTATCTATTAACAACCCCCCCTTAAAAAAAAATAAAAAAATTTATAGTAAAAATAAATAAATATATATATATTTTTAAAAAGGGGGGGGGGGGGGGGGGGTTAATAGATAATAAAGTATGTGTCAAGTACCTGTGCATTACCCCGTAGCCTGATTCTATTTTTGAAAATTTGTGAAAATAAAATATTCAGTAATGTGTTGAAATTAAGTTTCAGCTTAAAGCAAGATGAATGTAAAGCATGCTGCTTTACTTACAACTAGCTTTACGTGGTCACCTGTTTTCAAAACTACAAAATGTACTGCCATGCTAGCCATTAACATAAACCTATGGCAGAAGACTATTGAAGCATTTGCGTGTTTACACGTTTTATTGATCTTATAATATCTATTACTTTACATGTTTTTTGGCTGACTCAATACACTAGTTTCATGTAGAATTATTACTTTATTAAAATTTTGAGAAGACATATGATCTTGTTGTTTAGTAATGCCAATATACACATGTACGTTTTCCCTGTATGAGTTGAAAAAAGCATGTTTATGCCACGCTACAAAGTAGTGCATGGCATATAGTGTTACCCATATTTGTACATCTGAAGCTTTAAAAAGAGGATTTCACTTTAGCTCTGTTGTTGACGTTGACATGATACATTGCAGGTTAGCTCAGATTTTATCCTTTTGACCTTCACTAGCTTTGTTTTTAGCTCACCTGAGCACTAAGTGCTCATGGTGAGCTATTGTGACCGTGCTGTGTCCGGAGTCGGCGTCCGTCGTCCGTAAACTTTTCCTTGTGAACACTCTAGAGGCCACAATTTTGAGCCAAACTTCATCAAACTTGCTCCAAATGTTGGTCCTGACAAATTCTAGGTCAAGTTTGAAAGTGGGTCATGTGGGATCAATAAATAGGTCATTAGGTCAAATCATAGAAAAACTTGTGAACACTCTAGAGACCACAATTTTAGGTCAACTTCATCAAACTTGCTCCAATTGTTGTTCTTGACAAAATCTAGGTCAAGTGCGAAAGTGGGTCAAAATGTAGGTCACTAGGTCTAATCATAGCAAACCCTTGTGAACACTTTAGAGACCATAAGTGTGGACCAATCTTCAACACACTTGCTTCAAATGTTGTTCTTGATAAAATCTAGGTAAAGTTTAAAAGTGGGTCATGTGGGGTCAAAAGGAAGGTCACTAGGTCAAAGCATAGAAAAACCTTATGAACACTCTAGAGACCACAATTTTGGGTCAAACTTCATCAAACTTGCTCCAAATGTTGTTCTTGACATAATCGAGGCCAAGTTCGAAAATGGGTCATTAGGGGTTAAAAAGTAGGTCATAAGGTCAAATCTTAAAAAGAAATTGTGAACACTCTAGAGGCCACACTTTTGGGCAAATCTTCACTAAACTTGCTCCAAATGTTGTTCTTGACAAAATCTAGGTCAAGTTTGAAAGTGGGTCATGTGAGGTCAAAAGGTAGGTCACTAGGTCAAATCATAGCCAAACCTTGTGAACATTCTAGATGCCACAGTGTTTACACTATAGCGTCTAGAATCAGTGAAAATATGACAAACTATTTATATATGACTTCAAGTCCTCAGATGATTTGGGCTATGGGCGAAATCCAAATATAAAACTATTTAGTTCATTTTACTCAGGGGAGGGATAAAGGGTCATCATGACCCTCTTGTTCTTTTAACCATTTCACTGACATGACTTCATCCATTGTTAGTTTTTTTATTTCTCTAATTTAGTACTTCTGATTAGGATACAAACTGTTTGCAAATAAACATAACTTTTGGTAAGGCAAAGAAGCGTTTAATATTATGGACCAAGTATTGCAGTTGCGATTCAGATAGACATCTTCGTGATTTTAGTTACATGAATGACCCCATTGGCCCAGTGGTTTTAAAGTCATTGTGACGATCACTCATATCTGAATTCCAATTTCCATGAGAGTAAGCCTTCCAGCTGACTTGCAAAAGAGTGGAGGTTCTACCCAGTTGTTGATTTGTACCCATAAGTGTATAAAGGACATCTTAGGTCTTCCTCCACCTGTATTTAGCTGGATGTTTCGATATGACTGAAATAGAAGCGACTTTGAATTCTAGGTTTTCGAGTTTTTATCACTTTTGGACTGCTGGTAAATTCCGCAACTTTACAGACAAACGCCACATCAGTACTATCAGTACTTTGATTATAAATAAGATCAAGGTCAATATTACGCTCAGAAAGCACTCCTAAATAGTCATAACTGGGCTAGAATGTTTCGGAAACGGGGATACTCTGATTACAGTTTAAGGCATAACTGATTTAATCAAAATATTTTTTTATCACTGAGGGAACGAACATTTTATAAGCCTTATCTTACACCAATTCAACCCTTTCACTGCAAATATACTGGTCACTTAAAACAGTCACCTACATTATTTCTTAAATGTGAATTGCAGAAATTACGATTGAACAAAGTTGATCAAGATCCAAACTGCTCGCAAAAAATAAGTACACTCAGAGTAACGTTGTGAGGAGGTCAATCAATAAACTGATATACAAATAAGTCTTATGCACTTTAAGGGGATAACATTTACATTAGCATAGTTCGCAAGGGAATTGACACAGAAGAACTATTGGCGATGTTTTTAAGTATGTGCCAAGTGTGTTTATTAATGGCTGAATTAGTATAGTACAATAATACGAGTACTAAATATGACCCTGGAGGGATTTTCTTAGGCACTTGTGGATATAGGAGCTTAACAAGCGCTTTTGAGGTCGATACATAATCCATTGTTTTATGTATAAGTGTAGGGTCAGTACTTTATCCCGCAGTGAATTATACTCCGTAAGGCTGTGTTTTCAATACAATGCGATGAAAGAGGATAATAACCCATTTTTTCAATCCGATTTTTATGTCTGTAAAAAACGTGTACCTTGTTTTAACACAACTATGAATACAATATTATTATATGTTTGTATATATCGTTTGTAACTTTATTCAAAATCGGTCTGAAAAGTAGCGAGGATAATTTCAAGCTATCCTAGTTATTCCCTTTTTACTCGATGTTTGAAACAGCTTTTTTTATACGTACAGCTTATGGACTTAAGTATTTGCAAAAGCACCAGAGAAAATGTTTAAGATTTTAAAAACAGTTGTTTTAAAATGTAATAAATGAAACGTTTATAGCGGGCAAAGGTGATATTTTATTCGTGATACAAATACTAATTGCCTTCTAGTTTAGTAGTTAACTGCGGTATTTGATTTCAAGTGACATTGATAAATAAATTTAATAAAATCAATTTCTTTTTTTTCTAAATACAACCATTTGTTATCCCAATGAACATTACTGCATGTCATAAGGTTTGGTTATCTTAGTATAAAGTATACTCAGATTTTTATTGTAGGTGTAACTGTAGGAGGTAAAATGTTGTGTGTTCTATCTGTAGTTAAACTCTTTTTCCGCCCGAGTCTCCTTAAGTCGACTTTGCAAACAGTTTGTATCCCTTAAAGAGGCCGCATCACGCGGCGTCTAATAAGGATGCAGTCAGTTTTACATTCATATCGATACATTTCTTATCTTACTTTGAAACTATCGTTCAGACAACAATATCACATTGCAAAGTTTAAAACCTCACGGTTAATTTGGAGGTAACAAGTTCATACAGCCTATACATATACATTGTCTTGTATCTGCCGTGCCATGAACTTGTATTGGACAAGAGAAATATCTGCTGAAGTTATGTAATGTGGCATGGAGAAATAGGAGAATAATGTCACTAGTAGCCTTCACAGTCTCGTTCTGTAAAAAGTAAGCAATATTTCAAATTTTAATTGCTGGTGTGTTTTTCGTGTCCGCCACCTGTTTGGTTAAAGTGGCTAAATCGGTCGAGTTAATCTAGCACCATAGCCCACCTAAGTACTTTATGTTTATATTCTGTCCTTCGCCCTTTGTGTCTGTTTACGATGTCCAACATGTCACGTCCTTATACGTCTACAACACCATGTTTCATAAGCGATGCAAATAAGTCATATATACAGTGTTATTCCTTATTCGAAACAAACTTAACGACCCGGTAAGAAACCACGACTGTGCCACGCATATATGAGCTTTTATGGCGTACGTTCCTTATACTCCTTGCAAACTCTATTGTAACGAGATCTTTTACTGTGTGAATCAGCAAAAGACCTTTTAAAGTGTCTGGTATTGCTCAATTTAATCATGTATATACGTATATACAATGTAAATGTCTTTATAGCTACATCATTTATCACCACATGGTCTCGTAAACACAGCTTTATTGTTTCTGAGAAATGTATCGATATCATGTTGACATTAGAATGATTCATTGCCTAAATTGTAAGTGGGAATAGTATAATGCAGTGCCAAGGCAGCGAAACCAAATGATATTAAATTGTGTTAACCCTTTCACTGTCAGGCTCTGTAACACTAACATATGTAAACAATTTGTTTCCAAACCAAACTCCCCGTAGCGTGGTATCTGGTCAGGGTATAAACTCTTTGACACTTTTATCAGTGTTTCTGAAGTTAAAGAACGCTTAACATTCCACATTTTGTTCATAAAAGTAGACGAAAAAATATTAGGTAAATGACTCTGATAGACAGATTATTACGTCATAACAGCGAAAGGGTTAACATTGTTTCTTCCAAATGTGTACTGTGTAAAGTGCGATAAAGAAATATTGTTTAAACTGTACTAAAGGTCTGCTTTTAGGTTTCGAAATCTGCATTTAGTGTCTACTTTCCATCCATACAAAATAAAATCAGCCGATTGACCCTGACCTTGAACTTAGGTCCCACGATCAGTTTCGAAAGGTGTGTTTAGGTTTATTAGAAAGGCTTATAACTCCAAATGCTTTCATTATTGGTACGTATTTTGATATAGAAAAGACGTTTCCATGCACACTATTGCTTTTACGCCATTGACCTTGACCATGAAATTAGGGTCCGTGTTAAGGTTTCGATATCTGTGTTTATGTTTCGAAAACTGCTTATAACTCATATGCCCTTTGAGATATTGCTTTCATATTCGGTTAACATGTGTTTGTGGTCAAGACGTTTCAATGCACGAACAGTGTTTGGTTGTAGTGACTTTGATTTTGAGATAAGAGCCCTTGTTTGAGTTTTGAAATGTTCAGGTTTCCAAAAGTGCTTATACATTCTATGTCCCTTAAGGTACTACTTCAAGATTTTGTTTGGCTGTGTATAAGGACCAGACCTTTCCAGGCATGCTAAAAGCTTGACCTCTGTGACATTGATTTCAGAGTCTGCCTTGTAGTTTCTAAATGTGACGATTGCGAGCTTTGTTGTCTCTCTGACAACTCTCGTTGTTTTCGCCGTGCGCTATCCCCGAGAGTTGTTAACAACATAGAGATAAAAAATGCGGCTCACATACCGTTGTATATGTATTGTTAGCGAACGTTTACTAATGTTGGCAAACGGTTTCGTTACTGAACCAACATCATAGCTGTGTTATCCTTTCAATGAACTCATTGTTTTCAGGAATTGAAAACTGCGTGACAATAAGTGTCCATATCCTTTTCAACACTAAAGCCCAACTACTACATAGTTTGGAAGGGAAAGTAATTTAGACATTGTAAAAATAATCTCCGTGCCTAAAAAAATGGACCTTTTTTGAAAGGGAAAATAGTATCGATGTTTTTCAATTTATATTTGTGAACAGCACAATTCGATAATCGTTTTATAAAAGTATATGACCTATTGTAGATGTTATGCATACCATTACTACAAATTTTGCTGCAGATTTCTGCTTTCCGGGGCTATGAGAATCTTGAAAAACAGGACAAACTGTTAACGGGATCTACCATGCATGAGAATTTAAACAGTTGAAAGCATATGAAATTAAAAGACGACGAAAGCTTTGATATGGTTATAAGTTGTTACAGGATAATATTTAGTCCACACAGCATACGTCCCGGTGAAAGAGGATGAAAACTGAGACCCAAACTGTTGCCTTTACACATAGGATCTTGTCCCGTCTGACTTCTACCTTTTCCCCCATACTGGGATCTACCCTTGTGGTCACTACTTTCAAAGTAAAGCTGACCATCATGCTGTGTCGTAGTACCCTGAACATGAAAATGTAACCTTCTTCCAAACGGGAAATACAACGTTTGAACATCGATGCAATCAGGGCATTGGTATCAGTTCAGTTCAACATTTATTGTACTAAGGCCACCGGCCCATACACAAGATGATATATACAAATGTACATTTAATAAACATGTGTAGTAGTGAAAGCATCCTGGTAATCTGCCTTAAGATCTATTAAATCCATACTTGAAACTTTGGAAAAAGATCATAGCACTATACATAAATTAAAATACAGAACAGAATTAAACAGATGAATTTAGTCATTCAGGTGAAAAGCAATACAGAAAGCTCCTGAAAAAGCCTTCTGCATAACTTTTATCCTGGATTGATCAGTTATCTAACAGACCATGCAGGTCAAAAACAACATAGAAAGCTGATAAAAAAAAGCTTTACATATAAAGTTTGTCAATACAGGTCAAAAGCAATACAGAAAGCTCCTGAAAAAGCCTTCTGCATAACTTTTATCCTGGAATGAGCAGTTACCTAGGCAGAACATACAGGTCAAAACAACATAGAAAGCTGATAAAAACGCTTTATATATAAAGTTGGTCAATGTAGGTCAAAAGCCACACAGAAAGCTCCTGAAAAGCCGTCCGCATAACTTTTATCCTGGATTGAGCAGTTATCCAAGCAGACCATACAAGTCAAAAGCAACACAGAAAGCTGATGAAAAAGCTTTATGCATAAACTGTTATCCTGGTAATCTGCCTTAAGATCTATTAAAGCCATACTTTTAATTTGGAAAGTAGATCTTACCAATATACATAAGTTAACATAGAGAACGTAATTATGCAGATAAATTTTGTCAATTACATAAACATACGATATCAATCGAATATACCCATATACGACTGTCGTTCTTTTAGCGCATAATGTATAAACATTGCAAGCGTTTGAACCTCTTTCTTATCACTAGACATAAGAGAGCAAAATTTCTACATCGAAGGATTTACTGTATATGAACTATGTATGTAAAGCGTCCTTAGATGACTGTATAGCGGACATGTCATAACGAAATGATACTCATCCTCTATACAGCAATCACAATAAGGACACAATCTATAATCACGATAAACAGAATAATAACGCCCAGTTTCAACTGATAAAGAATGAGATGAACCCCTGAAAGATGCAAACAGTGACCTGAACTTAGCAATATTTATACAAGTTACATAATTTGCAATATGAAATGACTTCTTAAAATGGATGTACAATGTTAATTTTCTATTTACCTCACATCTAGATCGCCAATTTTGGATAGATTGATCTTTCAGTCTCATGACATATTGGCTAAGAAACAGTGTAGCATTATTAACAGATTGAGCTTCCCACACATAGCCAAATCCATTTTGATACAAGTTTTCTCTAATACTCGTAGCCCAATTTCTATAACCTAACCTATCATAATAAACCAACATATTATAACATAATTTAGTATAGCGATCATTCGTCAAAGAAAGCAATCTTATCCAGTACTTAATACACCTTTTCGAGCTACATATATACATTGGGTATCGAGCTAGGTCGCCCATGACTGCATCATTACATGTGAGTTGCTTAACACCAATCGAATCGTTTGCAAGCTAAATATTGCACACCCTCAATACATGGATAACTATTAATACCCCAAATCTCTGAACCATATAATAAAATAGGTGCTATCTTAGTATCAAATATTTTAAAGAATACATTATATGGCAAACATTCATAATTTTTTAACGAATTTAGAACATACAGTAATACTTTTTTACCTTTCACAGACATACTCTCGGCCATTTTACATATTGAAAGTCTGTTTGTGAAACGAATACCGACATAATCAAAACCACTAACTGTTTGTAATGCATTATGGTCATAAATCCATCTTTCATTTCTTGACAAACGCCCCCCATTTTTAAAAACAAGAACTTTTGTTTTGTCAGTATTAACTGATATTCTATACTCGTCACAAAAACTATATAACATATTTAACTGCTTCTGTAAACCAGAGACTGTATCACTGATACATGCAATGTCATCTGCAAACATCAGCAGAAATATTTCAACAAGATCTGGAAATAACTGTATGCCACGAATGTTGTTATCACATAACATATAATAAAATTCATTAATAAATAGCGCAAACAATATAGGACTTAAACTACATCCCTGGCGTAAACCTAATGGACAATCAAACGTGTCGGAGGTACCATTCCTGGTCCTTACTAAACCTTTAACAGTTTTATAGATTGACTGTATAGACTGAAACAGTAGACCTTTAATATTATTTTTCCTCAAAACATCGTATAATATTGAACGGTTTACACTATCAAAAGCCTTTTTAAAATCTACAAAGGCAACATAAACAGGTTTAAGTTTACGTTGTAAATATTTCCTTACAACAGAATACAATATAAAAGCATTATCAGCTGTGCTGTAACCGGCACGAAAGCCTGCCTGACATTCAGCAAGTTTCTCGTAAGCTCCAACATAAAATGTAAGCCGCTGTGTAATTATAGATATATAGAGTTTACTTTGCACATCAATTAATGAAATGCCTCTATAGTTATTAGTATCGTTAATAGTTCCCTTTTTAAATAGAGGAACGACCACGCAGCATGTCCATTTGTCTGGAAATACCCCACTGCAGAAAATTCTGTTAAACAATAAATGTATATATGGTAATAAAACATGTATACCATAAACAATATGCTGCGGTATTAGAATACCACCACTTGCTTTACTAATGTTTATTTTCTTTACACTTTCCATAATTTCCTCAAGTGAAATCAAATCATTAAATAAAACATTTTCAATTTCATCGATATCCCTATCCGGAACGGGAACAGTTAAATCAGCATCTTCTTCTTGTTGCATACCATTGTGACTGAAAAGACTACTGAAATGCTCATACCATTTTTCAATGCTAATACTGTTCTCACATGTACTTGTGTTTGTAAGATTTTTCAACTGCTTCCAGAACAATTTGGAATTATTTACATTATCATTCAATTTATCTAAAACCTGTTTGTCGTATATTGCATGCTTGTTTTTACACATATCCCTATATATATTTCGTTTCTCTACATAATTGTTCAAATTATCTATATTTCGGTAGGACCGATACTTACGCAGTGCTTTTCTTGCTTCTACATGTGCTGATTTACACTCTGCATCATACCAAGTATTAACGTTTATTCTCCTAGTTTTTCTTGTGTGTTTAGCATACATAAAATTTTCACTTGTTTTAATAATTGCTTTTTCAAGCGCATCAGCAATAATATTTATATCCTATAGATAACGTGTACGCGTTGCGTGAATAAAACAAGGAATAAAAAAAATAATTCTCATTTACCAATGAAGTCAAAAATTTATCGCACAGTTTATGGGCGCCGCCATTTTTTCTGTCACGATTTCACTTCCAGCAAGGGAATGCCTAATTCACCAACCAACCGAGCGTTCGGGAATTCCGTAGCGGCGGCTCATTAGGCTCTCCTCTATGGACATATTTTAGTAAAGTCGTACATAATTTACCTGTGCGCACTAGGTGGACACGATTGAGTACACAGGCTTATATCGATAGACATTTTCCTATCATGTGATTGGTACGCCACCCCGGATTATTGAATCGAGTAGTCCGTCTGGCGATTTCAAAATGGCCGCCAGTGTAGTCAGGTCCCCGGATGTTTGATCGAGATAAAGAAGGCAGGGAACCAGTGTTGTTCTCCCGGCAACGGGCCAGTTCGTACAATCGCCTTTTCGCACCCTATTTTTTGTCATTTCGTACCCTTGAAAAATTAAATAACCTTATTTCTATACTTTGTAGAAACAGCTTTCGGCCGTTTATAGGTTTTACCTATAGTTATATTAAAGTTTTGACAACATTTTTCGTACGAAGTTTTATGAAACGGGCCCAAGATCTTTGGAATAGTTCCCTATAGTTTGAACATTGATGGAGTAGCGTTACAATGGACTGTTTTAACATAATGTTACCTGTTTTTGCATTTCCTGGCCTGCAATTTTCAAAATTAACGTTTTTGGGTAAGTGTAGAGATGTACTAATACTGAAAAAATATTGGCCATATACATGTTTTAGGAAAATGACATTTGGAATGGATGTTCTTTGTGACTTGAACGTTGATCTAGTGTATTTGAAGGCAAAACATATTTAGACTTTTATATACTTTCACCTGTAGTGGACTTAGCTTTTTAACTTAAAGGGATACTTGCGTATTTGAAAAAACCGACAGAATCTCATGAAAAGTTCTACAAGTTTTATATAAGCAAATTGCAAAAAAAAATAGGGGTTGCCATGCTTTTTTAGCTCTAGCTGGCTTTGAAAAGTGTGACGTTTGCCGCATTTGCTCATTGTCAGAGCAGAAAACGTCGTAAGGGACAAATGCACTTATATTACAACAAAATAACATATTTCTAGTACACTTTTTAATTTTCTAGCATTCATTTATCACAAGCAAGTGTGAAATAAACTTTTTAAATCTCTTCCTAGTGTTTTTAATGAGATTTTGGGCTAAAATGAAAGCTGAAAAATAAGACATTTTTTATTGCCAATGTCTAACAAAAACATCAATTATGTGAAAAGCGTCTGTAAAAATTCTTTAAACTTTCTAGGCATCTAAGTTAAAGTATTTCTTATCAAATGGTGTAAAGAAACCTAGGTGTCACCATGCTCATTTATGAAATATGGTCAAAATTCTAACACTACCCCCTTAGATTTTATGCAGAAAATATACCTCCCCCAAAAGCCAAATTGGGTCTCTGTTATAAATATGAGAAATATTCATCCAATATTTGCTTAAATTGGTAAATATATGAGTGTATGTGAATTAAAGCATTTACAGTGCTGCTGATAAAAACATAAACATAATTTCTACAATAATTGCTACTGGGGACAGTTTTTTCAAATCTTGAAACAGTGCTTGTACGGAAAGGACTATATTTTACATAATTTACCAATGAGAACTTTTCAAAATTCATTTTTATGGTAATACATGTATTGCAAATCAGAAAATATATAGTAATCAAGGTATTTAAGTTTATTTTTCAACATTTTTAATATAGGCGAATATGTCTTTAAACCTGTAGGTTTAAATTTTGGGGTATGTGTTCAGATTCACTAATAAGACATAAATTATTTATACTAGCAATCTGATATTTAGAACGTAGGTTTCGTGATGTTTGGTCATGGATGTAGCCTAGTTAAAATTGACTTTTGGTAATAGATTTTAAAAACAGTATTGGCATCGCTAGCAATTCAGGTGTGTCTTGATATTTTTTTTTCATTGGTAGATGTATATATTTAAAAAGGTGTGCAATAGGCGAGCTTTGCTTTTCTCCAATAGCTCTTATATAAAGTAAAGAATGAAATCATGTTTACTTTTTCTAACCTTTTGACTTCCAAATTTTATTACAGCTAAAGCCCCTGTTTGATCAGTATCATTTTACAACTGTTATTGCAACCATTGTTTCCATTTCAAACTCAGCTGGGTTTAAGATATGCATTTGGTTTAAATGACACGTTATTCAACGAAAGGTAAACATTGGCGTTCACCATGTTTGAATCAATCTGTCATAAGGTCACAAAAGGGTAAATATGGTATCAAAAGCATTTACTCTCTCTTGCGTTTGCATTTGAAATAAACGTAATTTAGTTACACATCAAACACATAAGGTATGGTAAAGATTTAAGATTGTTCACGATGCATTAAAATTAAATACCATGAATCACGCTAGCGATTCATAGTAAATTTGCCGATAATTTTCTGTCGTTCATTTCGCTTGAACGCCGACAAATATATGTTCATTTCTTATATGAACAATGTATATGCTGTAATTTCTAAAATTGTATTAACATTTTGTAGGTATGCATGTATGTTTAATCCATATTAGAGGTTGATAACACGAATTATTTTTACCCTATCAGGAACAGCCACGACCGAATGACTGAAGCTGCTTACATTCGAAAGCAAAACAAAATTAAGTTCCAATGTTTACTTTCTAAGATCAACAACGTCAACACTTTGGCGTTAAAATGCCAATTTGACGTTATTTGGAAATGACGTCATTTTTAAAGAAGGATAAATATATCGGTTGTTTTGGCATAAAGGAATATAGACAGTTGCTGTTTATAAGGTATGTCAATTTTCAGGCAATTTTTCTCATTAATAAAGAAGAATTTTAGTCGGGAATCATGGTTTCAACTAAGAGGAAGGCATAGATCGGTTAAGAACAAATTTTGAAACAATCCGCCAAATGTATGCTGTCCATGTACCAAGGATTAATTCGGAAATGAAAACTGCATATGCCCCGCCCCCTCTTCTAAACTTTTCCACAAGTCCCGCCCTTTCGAGAAATGGTGTTTATAGAAAATGAACAGCATTTTTGCCAATGAAATTGAATGGGGAGAATGTAAATATTTGTACATATATAACATCTAATTTACGTTTTCATCATTAAATATATAGCTGTACATTTAGGTATGCTCATAAACGTTTCATTTAGACTGAGAAAAAAAGGATGCGTATCAGCTCTAATTGTCTAATTGAAAATTTTGTATGACTTTATCACAAGTGAATAGGATCAATTTCGTCGGTTAAATAAAACACCGTTCTCTAATCGACAAATCTGATAAAGATAAAAAACAGAAATATGTGAAATATGAGAAACACGGAACTCATTTATCGTGATCAAAATTAATCAGATAGCGTGGGGGAACGATGTCTTCTTTTAGCGGGATGTTTTGCAAACTTAATAAAAAATTTTTTTACAATGCAAACAAATCACCTCTAAATGAGTGTCAAACTGTTTTTAGTCTAATACCAAGTTAAGCGGCAATTGATCTGGCTCCAAACTGTTTGCAATGGAGATAATTATTTTAGTACTAATGTGTTCATTGACAAATAATTTATTTCCCCCTGTAAATTGTATCTGCTCACAGTGTGTATTGTGGCCAGACATCGCGGTAGATAATCTAGATGTTTCAATTTCAGTCTGAATAAAATATTGTTTAAACTAATTTCAGTCGTAAACGAGCGGCAACACCGTTTTTTAAAAGCATAAATAAGGTCAAATGTGCTTATGCGACCATTCTAATAGAATGTGAACTTGTGTAGATGAAGGAATGATATTGTGCGCGTATGACTGTGTGTGTGTGTGTTTGTTATGGTATGACTGTGTGTGTGTTCTGCTTGAGAGGTGGGTGTATTGTTTGCGTTGCGTTTCCTGCTTGAGTCTTTCGTATTTATTTATTGTTATTTGTTTGGTTTGGGCTTTACGGCACTGCAACTGAATTTTGGTCATACAGCGCCGATATGTATATGTATGTTGTGAAGGCGACGCAGGTTGGTAGAGTCTCGCCACTCTGCACTTATGACAGTGGGTGCATTATGTCTTTCCCCCCATTCTACTGGTGGCTGTGTTTGTATGTGTGAAGTGAATGTATGAGTGATGAGTGTATGCGTTACGCAATGTGTGTATGTGAATTTTACAGGCCTGCCATAAGTTTATAAAAAATCCTAAGATTTCAGAATTTTCAACTTTTCAGGCCCGATTTTCCTGATCATACCTTGAACCCATAATCTGTTACTAGTTTTTAAGACACGTAATGTTTAAAGCAGGTTGAAAGTAAAGCAGAATGCGCCTTAAGGCGCTTACTGCTTTACTTCTAGTATGTTTAAGATTCCTTCTGTTGGAATAAAAATCAGAAGATTTCGGAAAAATCCGGAAAAATGGCGGCCCTGACTTTATTACTTTATTTAGATTGGGTTTAAAGAAGCTTATTACATGAGTATCCCAGCAATACTAACAGCAATATTTAAAGGAGTTTTGTAAATACGTGTTTGCTTTTCCTTAATGTAATATTGATGTGTCTTGTTAAATATTATGAAAAATGAATATAAAAATTGGAAGTGTGAATTTGAAGCAGCATGGACTATGATCATACGCCAGGTCATCTGCGGTCTGACCATACTCTTAACTGTCAGGCGATAGCCATCTATGACACGAACTTTGGTACAAATGTGTATATTATTAACTTTTAAAATAGTTTGCGTGTTCCCAACTGGTGGTCTTCCTATTAATATGTATTTAATATTTGTATGTTTCCTCTGGAGTTGAATAAGATTTCATAAACTTCGTAAAACATTTTCTAAATTATTTTATAGAAATCTCCCGCTCATTAACAAGTATAAATGTTACTTAAAATCTTTTCTGCGGCAAGGTATTTCACATCCGGAGTTTTATGGTGATGTAATTTACAGAGTTCGTAAGATTCTTGGACATATGCATTTTCAAAACCTGTTTGTGAAACGTTTTAGATCTTTCCTAAAAAATTATGATCCACGTTTGATCCACGTTTGGTTATCGATCAATCTACAACTGATAACTATGCTTTCCTCTTTGGTTGTGCGACGACAGACAGGGCCTAGCACTACATGATGATGTATCTCTAACGCCGTCCTTAACCTGGAGAGTTATGTCGGATTTCGTGCTTTGTTTTTTCTCTCCCTCTCTGTCGTACCCTGAACCCATCCATGTCTTACAGTTACTCGTGACTACGGACTAGTCGCTTGAGTACAATTTGACCGTTGCCATAGTGGGTTATTTTTTAAACGGGCTTGAATGTTTAATTCTTTCCCGTGTTACTAACAATCTTCCTGTCATAGAATTTTTGTTAGATGTTTTACATGTATTTACTTACTGTATTGGCGGTCTGTTTGGTTGTAAGGTTGTGTAACAGGGTTTATAGTTTATGTACACTGTTCGTCTTTATAGGTGAATTTGGAGATAAGAGTGAGGTTGGGCGCCCCTAAACCCAGGTTAAACCCCCCAAGTGGTTGTTAATAATTAATTTATAATTAATTATTAATTGCTACTGACCGTACCAAGGCGGGCTCCTATAGTCACTTTGTTTCATGTTCGTCTTGCATGTTGTTTTCTATTTAGTGTGTAGATAAACGAATGGTATTGCGCGTGTGTGTGTGGCTGCGTGCGTGTGTGTGTTGTGTGTGTGTGTGTGTGTGTCTGTGTGTGTGTTATGGTATGACTGTGTTCGTGTTCGGCTTGAGAGGTTGGTGTATTGTTTGTGTTGCGTTTCCTGCTCGAGTCTGTCGTATTTATTTGTTAGAACAAGGGATTAATAATAAATAAATGTGATAACTAGCTGTAATATTGTTATCTTAAATAACATAAAGTCTGTTATTTGATTTCATTGATGAATGTATACAAACTGCACTACACACAAACAAAAAACTCTTACAATCTGTTTCAACAAATACACAGACAAATATGCAATTAATTCTTGTCATTGTAAATTTGTTTCGAGGCGTTGATAATTCAATAATTGTTCGAGCAATTTCAATCTACATCGTATTCCGTCGTCTATCAGAGAAAAAGATAAAATGACAAATTTGTCTAGATGGCGATTCAATGGGCATGATTTATTTCAGACAAAGTAGATAGAAGTGAAACTCTTTGTATAACTGATCGAACAGACTGTAAGCCAATACATGCATATTCCAAATTAATCATTTCTGTTGTTAGATGGTATTCAATATATAACGAAATCTCCTCCTTCAGATGTTTACAGAGTATATAATATAAAAGATGTCTTGAGACGAGAACAGTTAAGCATGCACAAAGAGGCAGACCTGTCAAGCTTCATGGCAATCTCTACAGGCAGACACTTACTCGAAACTGCAATACATTAATTTAAAAAGTCCTTCGTATTATGGTTTGTTTTCTTGCTATAATAAGCTACTGTATTATCATTATAAAAGGCTACAAACGCATAATATGTTAATAGTTTCAACTGTAATTAATTAAACAACGACATATGAGCTAAAAGACGTCTTCAGTTTTTTGTGGTTATTCATGGAACGAGAGCACCGCAAAACAGTACATAATTCACCTAACGGCAGCCTTTTATAGCATATTTGAGTACACCATGGGCAGATTACTCTGTAACAACGAATGCAATTTTTTTTGTAAATTGACCAAGTTTCAGATCTTTATGCATAAAACAAGTGGGTGAAGTTTCATTATTATTCTTTCAACAGTTTTCCAAAACAACTCCGGACAAACAAAATGTTGACGGACGAACGAACGGACTGACGGACAGGGCCACGCCAATATACGACCACCTTTACAAGTTGGCGTTTAATAAAAGTCAGACTTATAGAAACCTGCTCATGGATATATAGGCAACGTCGAGTATTACCCGCACGCAAGGAGCGTGATATGAAATGACGGTCTAGAAACGGAATACAACAACTAGGCATAATAACATATGATTTGCATTAATTAGCGTTTTGTTCATATCATCGCCGGGATGACAATAATTTTTGTTTTAAATGAACTTAAACGGCGTATGTATTTTTTTTTTAAAAAGATAGCTTTTATTTAAGCATACAAATTTGCGTATTAAATATAATGTTATCACTGAATGTGCGTGTGAGAACATTTGTCACGGTTAGCTAAATTGAGCTCTTAATACATTGAACCCTAGCGATAAGTATACTCGTCATTTACAATTATTGGACGTGTACAGAGTTCACTTGTCTAGTGCAAATAGGCTAAGTTAAGATGACTCTTAACGGAGCCTCCTTATCAGAGTACGCACTGTTTGTTATTTTATAGAAAAATTGTAGAAAACCGAAAGAAATTTTACATGAAAACCCTAAATGGGAATCTGGATAGGGATGAATGAGTTGATTTATATATGTCAACATTTACATGGATTGAACTGTATCGAAGATCTCGCTATACATTAACCAAAAAATATGCATTGTAATATTTTCTTAAGTTTCAGCACTGTCAAGTTAAAGTCAATCGACTAACAGATGATGTTGAATTGAAGATCACCCGTGTAGAGAACAAAATGCAAATGTCATAACGTCAAACGTGTTTTAAAATATTGCTCAAGTTGTTTCATTATTATGTCGGTTACCAGTTCAGTGTTACTAATTTCCCCTACTTTATAATTACCTAACTTGACTACATTTTATTTACTTTATTATATTTGCTTACATGTATTTTACTAATATACCGTTCTGAACTGTGAAGCACTTTCTCTTCTGTAGTGTGTTGTGCTGAGCGGTACTGTACTGTTCAGTGCTATATACTACACGTTGCTATACCATACCTACAAAACTCTACATTTTACTTTACTACAAAATGTATAAAGCTCAAATGATTTTAAAATTGCACTGCCTCTTTTTAGGAGGCTGTGAAGAAATCAATTTGAAATCTGTATTATTTAAACTGATATATAGTGTATTCTAGCAAATTATTATTTGAAAAAATGCTTATTTATCGTCGGCAAAAGGCCATAGATGTATCTCATCTCCACAACAGATCACGATTAGAAATTGTATTTGGAATTTTGAGATATTTATTCAAGCTTGAATGGCGTATTAGCTACACATGAAAACAAAGGGTATTATGCAAAATGCAATACTGACAAACAGTTTATCTAACTTGTATTTGTGATGGAAGTGCTCATGTTAGAATTATCGCATAAAACAGATTTTATTCTGTTATATCTTTAAACATATTCTCTATTTATTTACGTTACAATATGCGCAGATGTTATTAATTGTTTTACTAGTCATATAAATGTACTTTCGGACGTAGACCTCTTACATAACACGACTTTAATAACTCCAACTCGTTGAAATGTGTTAGAATGCGAGACGTAACATGCAATCAGTATGCCCCTATTCCAAACCGATTCCGACTCTCACGAATCGCCATGAATTGATAAATGCTATGATTCGTAAAGATTCGTGCAATGCTGCAAATCTTTCTGTCCTTTTCATGACTTTCTACAAATCGGTTACGATACAGGTACGAAAGAGTTAAGGATAGTCGTGGGATTCGTTTCGAATACCACTAATACTGTCAATAATTCAGTACGAATTACAAGAATCATCTACAAATACTGTTCAAACTGATAAAAAGTTTTTAGATCTAATCAGACCTAAGTGTAATGCTACCTTTCTACTGAGTGTTTCTTTCAACAACCGATCCCCACGGAAAGTTCATTTACCCTTTCACTGCCGTGACGTCATCTTTTCCAAAGATAGGTCGTCTGCTTTCATATCTCAGCTTTTAATTTAAGATACGTTGACTAAGGTTACATCGTTATTAGTGTCAACCAGTTTGGATCCTGTACAGACGCCGCGTAATACAGCGCTTGGCCAGGATCCTAATTGTATGCAAAAAACTATTGAAATCGAGGTAAGGAAGTGAAGGATTAATACACTTTCACTTGCAATTATCAATGGTGTATGAGCGTGCCACACTCTCAGTTGCCTTGATCTGTGAGCTATACAGTCACTTTTTATAATTTTCAAATGGTTTGTGAAAGGTTGCCAGGTGTGTTTCCGAGTGATTAACACGTAACTGATTCTCACAACTACTAATCTTATTAGGAACGGTGCTAATAACAAATCTGTTTTTATTGCTGATCTTGAAATAAAATCACTTTATTACCATTTAAATCTGGAGCATATAATACCAGGTTTTACAAAAACAACTACAGCCAATTCAGTAAGCGATTCGAGCGCCGAGTAATTTTGTGTCTTGTTAAATTTTAAACTACACGTATTTGACTATCACATTGATATAGCTTCAGGTAAAATCTTTAAATATTAATTGGAGCTAGTAGAGCAGACAAAAAAATTGCAAATCAGACGATAAAATTAATTATAGCAGTGATAAATACTTAAGGTGGTCGATTCGAGTGTTTACAAATTTTTTCACAACTCTTGCTGAGATTGTGTAAACTAACTGATTCTCTATTTTCCGATACAAACTGACAACTGGGTGCTAGATATAGTCTGGATGTAAAACAGAACACTTTTGGGTACTACACTGCTCACTTTCTACAACTGCAACCAATGGGAGACCAAGATAATGTGTGTTGCTCTAAACGAGTTGTTATAAACAGGGACAAAATTAAATCCCTAAGAATACAATAGCAAACAGTTTGAACCAAGACCACATGTCGCGTAACGCTTATCACTCGTCTTTACGTTTCTTTCGTCAAAATGTTCGATACTTAACTAAGAGAAAAAACGGAAAACGACAATTTTAAGCAAACAACATTTCAGCATTGAAAGCGTTGGACCTAATGGATCTTGTTTAAGGAATAGCGGCAAGCATTGTTGTAAAGAGAGACTCGTTGTTAGGAGGGTCGTTGTAGGGAGGGGTTACAGTATTGCGAAACTGTTTACTGTTTGAATGAACTCAATAGCATATATAATAATAATAATAATAATAATAATGATGTTCGTCCTTCGTAATCGAAGATGACCACAACCACATCTAGAAGGAATGCGTGTTGAGATGACTAGTCAGGCCAATCCTCGCCTTGAAGAATCGGTTGCAATGCGGACAGGGAAGATCCACTGAATGGGGTGGCTTGAGATAAACAAATATGTATTATTAGTTATACAGTTTCTGTCAAAGGTACATGAGGATTTATTCCCGGCGGATAAAAGCATGAAACCCTGGCCTGTCGGCTCGGGCATATGATTTTCCTCAGCCGGGAATAAATCCTCATGTATATCTTGGAAAGAAACTGTATAACTTATAATACATATTTATTATCTCAAGTCACTAGAATCCATCAAAATAGTGCTAAACGTAAGAACTAACCCATTATCCATATATATATATATATATATATATATGTGTATAGATAATTGCTAAAAGTAGGCTGAAAGTAATTGCGCCTTAATATTTTTGTAGGTGGTCACCTGTCTTCAAAATTAAAATTAGAATACGTAGTAAATGGGTGAAATCCTTCAACTGCTTAGTGCTTATCAATAAGCCTTGTGTTATACATAAACTGCAAAATACTTCGTCGTCTGTTCGGGACCTAAACTAAACTAATACTTGTATGAGTCTGTTCAAATCCTAACAGAATAAAACAATGAGTTGTGAACACCAAATACTATGCCTAAATGTTCCGGTTAGTACCATTAGATTATATAAATAACATAACCCATAAAAACGACAATTATATTTTAAGTTTATAATCAGTCTGTAAACCGTTTCAAACAGTTTCACTAAACACGTTTGTTTGCTCCGCAACAATAAGCCTGCAGCAAACTGTTTTATCATGTTCTGTCCGTTCGTCAACCCTTTTGTTCATCCTACATGCTACAACCTAATGATATTGCAATGTGTTTGCACATATACCGCATATGTGTATGTGGTCATTTTTCTGATCTTCTTCAATTGTTCACTGAAAAACAGCATTGTGATAGTAATTTGACTATATTGAAGCTATGATTATATGTATTTGACCACAGATTTACCCCAGATACAGTCAAATCATGGCGGTATCATCCAACGAGTGGTGTAACTTAATTGTGTGACAATTAGTACCGTATATACACAATCTGTTTGAACTTCTATTATATCGACCTACCATACTCTGATTCACAGACAAGTGTTAACCTCTTAACAACCAAAACATCATTCGCCTTAAACACTTTTCGTCTTCTTATACTATTCAAATTTAGATTTTAAGGTATTTTGAATAATAATATATGTAAACGAGAGTCAACAAGTTTGGATCCTGATCAGACGCTGCGTACCGTGTCTGCAAATTAAATTGTAATCGGGGTAAGGTAGTGAAGAAGTCAAGACTCATAAGCTGTGGCAATGGTCAATATTTATTTGTTGCCCTTTAATACGTTAGGTTATGTTCTTTATTCTGCATTAAAGTGTTTGACTGTACTGCATTTAAAATATTATCAGTGTACTTTGAAATATTGATACAAGTTTCAAACGGTTTAGACCCATATTAGACACCCTGTTACTAGAAGTCTGATATAAATCAAAACTGTTTACATTTACAAAGAATCCAGTTCTGAACAACTGAGCAGTACAGGCGTATCTAGATTAAATTTATTTTCTTCGGCGCGCGCGGGTAAGGTCTGTTTTAGTTGGTTTATGATATTGATGCTCAAAATGGAATTATCATCTTCGTAATGGCTGTTGGTTCATTGAAGAGCTTTATCTCTATTGCCTGACGGTCGGCCAAACACGCCATTAAGAACTGTCTAAATGCTCCATACGTTTACATTTGGAAGCGATTAACACGAAATTGATTTGTCATATCATTCAGTATGAAAATATCTAAGTGATGGCAGATATATTGCTCTGTATTCATGTATAAACAGCTACTGTTATATCAGCCTGCCACATTGTGATTCATGATTGATCAACAATTATTTCAAACTCTCAAAGCTTTCACATTACAATCTGACTAGGTTCTTAGTTGTTAATTATTCAGCCAATGTTCGATAATAGCACGGCTCGAAATGTTTCACATCATCTTGACAAATTATTATTGTTTGCCTTTCAAAACTGTTTATTTTTATACCGTTTCATGATGTGCCTTTTGTGCCTACGCTCTCAAACAATACATGGCGTCATTAGTGGCTGATACGAGTGTCAAACATGACAAACATTTTATAGTACTCAGCGTCTGACCTTAATTGCAAATATCAACAAATCCGCCTCCTTAGGCAATGAAATAGTTTAAACGACAAGTGTTATATTATTCATGAATATATGCCGTCCTGGAAAAGAACAGCGTCGTTAATATTGCTTTATAACATTGTTGCTAAAACATTTGCGTGCTGGTAATGACTGTCGTTTAAAAGCTCTATCTTTATGAATTAGCAGTCCACCAAACACACCTTTAAATCACTTCTGAATCCTTTATTGGACAATTCGAATTTCAAATTAAGTGTACTCCATTTCTACTGTATACAAGAAATAACAAAAAAAACATTTATGAGACTATCGGCAGACGACACGGTAGCAGGCGGTAAGTACGAGTACACAGCGTGCGCCGTACATAGTTACTCAATGAGATAACTTTGCGCAACCAGACAAACTACAGAATCGGAGAATGAAACGTCGATCTAAACCTAGCTTAACTATAATTTGTCTGTTTTCTTACAGTTAAATTCCATCTTTAAAACTCGCTCAAGTTTAATATGTTCTTATTTCATTGTCAAAACGTAGCTTATCCTCGTTTTAACTTTGAAAACGTTGTTTGAAAGACTGAAGCGAGTGTAAATGATGTTTGGTCAGATAAATGGTAAATCAACAAGTTTATTTCATTTTTATATTGCTGTTAATCACGAATCGAAGTTGATTAAAGCATGCTAATTGAAGAACTTTGTTATAATTACTATCAAAAGGAACACAGTTCTTTTTTGAAAATGCGAATGCTGAAAATAAATCGAGCTCTATTCTCTCTATAGAATACGGGTTCACTGTCAGTTTAAGTTTATTTCATTAATCCAGTGGGCTTGAAAGCCCATGAGGAGAACGTGAAGCGTTACATAGTTATGTTATGGATATAAATACAAAGTACATGTATATTATAAACAAACAAATATAAGGCGACTACATAAAAATGTATCAAGTAATGACTTGAAACCTATATAAACCACACTGGTATCACTACAAGTAACGATAGCTTCAAACAGTACAACCCACGATAAGACGTATCTAACAGCAACGCCCGATCGTGGTCCACCCTGTTTGTTAAGTGAAGTTTTATCTAAACAGCATTACTTTAACTAAATATTACTCCACTTTATCACTGAATAACTATGAATTTAATATAACAGGGGACATCCCTACAAAAATAAATCACTAACCGTTTGTGTTTTAATATTTTCCGCCTTTTGGTGGAGAAGACATTTAACAGTTTCTTCTATTTGATAAACAAAATTAAACGCCATTCATTCTAAACTTGGGATATATCATACGTTCTGAGATGAATCAGCATCATGTTGTTGCAGCTACAAGGCTATCGTTACTTCATGTATATGTACAAGTAATTTCAAGATAAATTGAGAGTTTGTGGCAATAGTTTGAACACTACTATAGTCAAACAACTAGGCTTGACGTATTACAGGATCGTCTAGTACATTTATAAGGGGGATCAGCATTTCGGAAATCCCCGTGTCATGTTTTAAAGAAAAATGTTTTGTTTTAGGTATAAACAATGAGTTGATTAGTTATCGGAAACATAGCCTAGTGTATAGGTCGTAGAGCCTTTAGCAATGATATGATCGAATACTTCTAGTCCAATTTTGACTATTAAAGGTTGATTTTAACAATATGTTGAAAATGATAAAAAGTACAGATCCTGATCAGAGGACTCTTTCAGAAGCATTGTGGTATGCTTCTTCATAGAATATGCGAATTCTTCACAGGTAGACTGTTTGTTAATGGCGAATATACCCGTCGCTAGGTTTGACTGAACCCAATGACAGACGTTAAATGTACGCCCCACATAATCTGCAACTATGATATAGAACAAGGAACGTGTTTTGCTATAATAAATATTTTCTTGAATACGTATGAGCTTATATGTACTGAGACCGAAAGGTGGAGAAAGTAACAGGTACTCACGTTTGCAACTTTAAAGACTACATGTAGTTTTTTTACTCATTCACCACTAACACTTGAGCATGTACAATTCCAATTAAGTATGGTCCATTTATGAATATTTAGGTTTTATTTTAACAATGTGTTGCATGACAAACAGTGCATACCCAGACATTTATGTATAGGAGCCCTTTATGAGTGTCTACGCTATTTGTATAGGTAAAGTGTACCCTTCACATGCAAACTGTGGGTGCAAATCGTCAGCTAGAATTAGCACGCAGTTGCACGACCACGTTCTCATATGTCGTTTATATCCCTATTTTATTGACGCCATAATTGGAAGGAACAGACAATGATGTTGTATGGTATGAGTAAATACGTACAGCATCTGTGTTATTATCTGTCAGTGTATACCAACCTTCATCCCAGTAATTGGGTCACTCGTCGGGGATATTCGATCGTTGTTCATACAGTAATCACGCATGGTAGCGTCAAAGGAACCCTGTAAAAGTAAAAGCATATTTCCAAACAGGTTGCAGTTTAAAACAGGTCAAAGTTGTAAGGGAAAGGTTCCATCTTAGTTAAATGCTTATCGTAAGTCCTTCAAAAAAATCATTTGGCTATCCTAGGTTTAGAGCTAGGTTTGTAGAGCTGACTGTATTGACAACATCCTGTTAGCTAACAAACTATCTCTGTTCGTGTTTATTTGATTTACTCCAGCAAGACAAGTACCAAGGTCATGTGTCAGAGCTTTTTCTGATTGAAACAAATTGAAATTTTTATAGGATTTCGTGACACTTTTTCTGATTGGCACAGTTTATAACTTTATTCTTCATTTTCATTTGTTTCAGCTATCGATATAGCTGTTTAAGATTCATCTGTGATGTCCAGACCTATCTGAGCAGACTAACACAACGATAATTGTTTAGATATGTTGGCACATTATAGTGGAGAAGGATTGTCAAAAAACAAAAAACAAACAACAAAAAACAAACAACAACAACAAATAAACACAAATTTTTTTTCCTTTGCAATCAGTTTGGAGCCAGATTAGATGTGTGGTAACCCGGTGTTTGATCAGGCTTCAAACTGTTTGCCACCAAGATAAAAGTAAATGATCAGTGCACTTGTGCTTCGTTGCGTTAAAACACGAAATAATAACTATTCTCTACTGTGCATGTATATGCCTGCTATCTTGCGTTTTCACGAATGTTTTTTGTATTGAATATGGTGATTGCTGTGGACAATGGATAGAACAAAAGGCAATTACAATGAATAGTCAAAATAGTCACAATGCTGTAATTTTCTACAATTTAGTGCAATGCGTTTGTGTTTCGTTTGCATTTAAAAGAATAACGTCCATCCCACTGCATATACCAGCTATTTATTATTGATATTGATTGATGTATACAAGGAATACCAAATATCCCCGTTCCTTTTCTATAATGAAAATAAGAGGCAATAGCAATTTTACTTTTTTGTGTAGTGAATGCAGGTAGTTTCACAATTTTTAATAAGGATTATTCCTTCTGTGGCAATAATAGTAACGCCAATTTTTTTTTATCTCAATCCTTTTGATATTTGGAGATATCAATTTAAGTGCAAACCCATTTGTTTGGACGGATTCGTTTTCAGTTTCAGTGACCAGTCATGTCGCAATCGGCAGGCAAATGATTTACTCTTTTAACATAAGTAACTCTTGTCGGTTAAGTTCCATCGTGAATATATTTAGTTACTAAAACCTGAGCCAGTCTAATAAATACTTGTCTATATTAGCAAACAGTGTAGAACCAGATCAAACAGCTCCTCAAGGAGCCCTATAATCAGGATAATTATACACTGTATGCAAATGTAATGAACATAGTTTAACATGTCCATAGTGATGAAAGAGCGTTTATAAAACAACATATCTGTACTAATACAATATTGAACTCCTTCCCTTCCATGACGTCATCAATGTTGAACACTTATCATCCCTTTTTTCTTAAATTTATTTCTTTTGGAGTAGAAATATTGAACTGAGTGTCAAACTGTTTGGATATTGATTTAACGCCACATGATGGGATGTCTGATTAGGATACAAACTGTCTGCAAATCTCCATCATACTCAGAGTAAGGCAGGGAACGGGTTCAATTTTGTCTGCTAGATATCAAAATACAGATTGTGTATTTGTTTGACTAGTCAACTATACATTTGATTTCCAGACAGTTCTAATATCCGCATTTGGCAGGATTCTCTCAGGCAAATCCGTATTCAAACTGATTGAAAAAAAAAGTCAGCCCACGCTAGGTGTGACAAGAGTAAACATATTCTGAACGATTATGACTGTTTTAAGATATATCTTCTGATCATAAATTAAATTGGTATTAAATGTCATTGCCGATCATAATTATATAATAAATCTAAAAAAAAAACAAGTACACGTGTATCAATTAGTCATTACTGTAATACATGTTTCTGTATCGCCGGTTTATGACTACTTAAGAATGTTCGTTTCCATTTCAACAAATTATACATTTATAAAAGTGTCTTACAAAACGGCGTACGAAATAAAAACGATCGTAAATCAAAATACATCTAATTTGTTATTTCTCCATCTTTCTTGTCTTGTGACATCTCCTTTGAATCGCATTTTCAAGACGATTTCAAAGAAATGTCACAATTTGATAATTTGTGTATCTGACGTTTCGTCATACTGCCATTAGGTGTCGGGTTCCTCTGGGTCCAAACTGTTTTCTAATATCAGTGGAGCTGGTATTGGCAATAAACACATCAGAGTTCAGGTATGCTATTCGTGCCAAAAACGCTTTATATACCAATCAATTCTTAGCCTTAGATGAGCGAATTGATTTTAAACCCAGGTGTGGCAAAGTGCCGTAAAAAGATAAAGACAGTTCCATTTATAGACACGATTATCCGACCCACTCAATTATTACAAGACAGTACAAGTAGTAAAACCTCTCTATTACGACCAATATATTATATATAGGATATTACATGAGTGTTCATAATTTATTGGATTTATTAAACGAGTCTTTTAGAAAACGATAAAAACAAGGCTTTGCCGAGTTTTTATCGTTTTCTAAACGACGAGTTTGATAAATCCAATAAATTATTAACACGAATGTTATATTCTTTTTATAACATAACCTAGAAAAGTTATTTATCGCAGCCTTTGAGGTCAAGTGAATGCTAAGCGCGATATTTCACTAGCATAATGTTTATGTTATTATATGTATTAATAAGCACTTTCATGTAGATCTAATATTGATTAATTACACCAAAAATCTATAAATTGAATCTACATGATGGAAAGAAGACGTTAGAAATTGAACGCATAGAACGCATTTTAATGACGTCACAAGTAACGACGTCGTGGCGTACCTCATTTGCATAGTTATTTAACTAGTTATATATGATATTTAAACAACGGGTGTTATTCAACGCTCACGCCGTCTGTTATGTTATAAATTTATTATAATGCGTTTACTACAGGTGACTGCTTAAAACAATGTGACAGTAAAACAGTAAGCTTCTTTACTGTCACATTGCTTTAAGCTGTCACGTGTCGTTGATATGTACACCAGGATTGGGGAAACGGAATACCAGTACGACACCTCAGTTATCGGTGCATTTATTTAGTGGACATAAACAGAAACAGCCTGAAAAGGGTTCAAAATAAGTCTTAACAAACAATTAAAGTTGTTACAAGCTAAGTTGAATTTCAACGCGTACAAAAGATAAGTTTCCGTAAAGCATTAATTCGAATACAATTCGTAAAAGATACAACTTCTAAATAGAACTCTTACCAGGCAATGGTGTAATAGTTCTCCAAATATAATGAGTATACTACAAAGTAAAGTAGTATAGTTGTTGATGTGAATCGGCCGACGTCTAGTGCACGGAACAGGTATATTTTTAGTAACAAACAGTGCTTGCTCTCAAACAGAACTGGTTTTACGACTTTCACACAACCAATGGAAAGGATGAACGTTATTATTATTTATAGGTGGATGGTATTGTCGATGACGTTTGAACTTGCACTCACTTCACCTGAAACTCGCGACTCCAGTAGAGTTCATCAAATGACGTAAAGTGGCGCTAAATTCTGAATGCGCACGCATCTTTCAGCAGAACGACAAACCCTTCAGACGAGTAAGCAACGGGTCAAATGACGGCCTAAAACAAAATGGGAACCACGCCAAGCCGGACCAAAAATGTCAATTTTATTATTATAATGTCGAACAATGAAACCCTAGGCTAACTATTTGTTAATTTATAGCACAGTTACAGGACTGTTTATTAAAACACTCTTATACATGCGTACATTATACGGTATTTAGCTTTTTACAATAGGGATTTTGTGTTGTCATTTTCGGACGCCATTTTGAAACTCGACTAACCCTGCGCAGGGACTGGGTTAGCCTAGAGTTCGGTTCAGAGGTCATATGATCTCATTCGAGTACGAACGCGGTTTGTTCACCTGTAACCCGAGGAACTCGGGTCGACTCGAGGGTCTCAGGTGAACATGCTCTATGCATATTCCGCCTTTTTCCGTAAGCTATTTTTATCTTCCCGAAAAAAATTGAGATTTAGTCACTGAACAATGACTGTACATCATAAACTGGTACACAGTCGATAGTAGCTCAGTGGTTTAATCACCGTGTTACTAATGTCAGGGTCGTGAGTTCGAACCCCGTCATGGTAGTTCTACATACGTTAAACTTTTCCGATATATATTTTTAAATTCTTTTGTCGTGCAGACGCATGACTGTGTGAGTTGTGTACGGTGAGACTTGTCTTATACAAAAATTAAAGACGTACACGTAATGAAATACAACATTTCTGCTGAAAGCACTCTACTGTACGCGTTACGCAAAAAGCTCTTTTGAATCGCACTGTGTTACTTTATTTTATTAAGAAGCAGATTTACGTCGGTTCTGATATAAAAAGAGAATAAATTCACAATTAAAAAAAAAATATTCGAAAAAAAAAACCCACAAAAAAGTACTTAATGGCGATTTAAATTAGATTCTACCTAGATTCGAACCCACGTTTCTTGTCCTTCGAGTCGGCGACACATACCACTGAGCTATTGTGCCCGTATTACTATACAAATGATTGTCTGCTAAGTACTTTATCAAAACATTCAACGGAAAATCCCGACTTCATCGACGAAAGTACACGGAAAGTGATGAGTGCCAGTTAAACAATTATCAACAATTCATGTATGTAAATGAACTGATGACGACAAAAGGTCAGTTGTGGCAAGCATAACATAAACAAACATGAATGACCTGGCTGTCAGATACAATTAATTAAAGCAGTAGAAGAGAGACAGTTTGTTACTTTTAGAAAAGCAGAACAAATATTGGAGTGTCCTGCTGTTCGCTTGACCTTTATTAATCTGCAGCCTCTTTTGAATTCATGAATTCACAGTATCTTTAGAATACCCGCATGACCATAGTTTGACTGTCATGTTGGTCATGTGTCTGTAAATGAAAACGTGTACTAAATATATATATCTTGACTGATTAGGGCACCTGAGTCCCGTAGTGGTTTAGGAAGATAAAATGGACTAACTAAAACAGATCAATTCAAACAGCCGCTATACTGATTTTATTCCTTTCCTTTTAAACGAACTTAGACGCAAACGCAATACAATAAAATGTTGGAAATGAAGAGTAATTATCGAAGTGGAATATATTTTGAGTTGATCCCCAACCGGATCTTTTGTATGAGACTTTAAACCGATGACCCATGTATCAGTGATATACACTTTGCATGCCAAACAACCCACAAGATTGTAACAAAAAAGAATAGGGCATCGCCCGAGTTCCTCTGTATCATGTTCTCTTGGACGCCTAATTAAACAAACTTTGACAGAAACGGACGTGAATTAAAACAACAATACAGTTTCTGTTATGTGGCGTATTTTCTTGCTCCGAACTACAGTGCTCCCTCTCTACAACGACATCCAATGGGAGACACATATTGTGTGTGTTGTTCGGAGGGAGTCGTTATAGAGAGGGGAAATTAAGACTCGGCTTACATTTGCAAACAGCTTGAATCCAGATCAGACGCCGCGTTACGCGGCGTCTGATCAGGATTGAAGCTGTTTGTCACTGGTCAATATATGTATTCTATCAAAATCTCCACTTATATGTAACTGTGAGAGAAGACAGCAGACGACAATCTTAAGCAGACGATATTGCAGCAGTAAAAGAGTTAGACTTGATTATCCCGTTTAGGGAATTACGTCGAGTGTCGTTGTAAGGAGGGAGTCGTTGTTGGGAGGGCCGTTGTATAGAGGGAGCGCTGTATTTACAATGGATATAATTGTTTCAGCACAACTATATCATTCTATAGGAACGAGTAACGTTTTTTCAACTGTATGATATTTGTAAATTCATTGCATTCTATGGCGCATGATAGTTAAGTGGAAGAACATCTGACCAGGAATTGGAAGGTCCTGCATTTAAATCATGCCACTGGCTCAACGTGAATTTCTCAGATCACAAACAAATTAACCGAGAGGCTCCACTAGACCAAGGTGTAAATTGGTACGGGCGGTGACTGTTCATGTTCGGATATCCTGGACGCCATATGTCAAATGCAATATCTTGAAGTCGTAATAGTCTCCCTAGGGAGGCTAAAACGGTAGTTGCAATATTAATAAGTAGCCAAATGACCTAGGGAGGTTCATTATCAAAAGTCGACTGAGCGACGCTTATAAGACCGGACTTTTAACCTTATTTAAATCGTCACGAAATTGCAGCAAAGAATTAGGTAAAGCACATGGCTTACGTATTTATAACTAGTTCACTTTATTTAAACTATGCTAGAGTATATAGCTATGACCATGGCAATATACTACACAGCACTGTTGGGAATATATAAAATTGGTTGCCATGAGTTATTAGAGAAAAACATAGTAATTTTCACTATGAATACATGTATATCAAAATTCGTACTACAGAAATCTCGTGCCAAAATAACTATAGTAAAAATGTGCTAGCGCGATTCATGGAATTTGCCGATCATTTTCTGTCGTTTACTTCGCTTAACCGCCGAAAATAATGAGTTCATTTCTTAAATATTTACATTCGCCCTATTCATTTATATATTGAACAAAATGATGTTTATATCGTATAAACGCACTTTTTCTAGGGACCGGACTTGTAGATAACCTCGCAGAGGAGGCGGGGCTTATGCATCTGCTCTCCGTGAATCATGTTGTGGCGTTCTCTAAGAAATGGCAGTTATGGCTGTTCCTTTCAGGGTACACATTATTTGTGTTAACAACCTCTAATATTGGTTAAACTTTCATGCAGTCTAATAAAATGTTCATTTCATATTATACATTACAGCAAATATAATGTTAATATAAGTAATGAACTAAAACTTTCGGCGTTTAAGTGAAATAAACGGGAAAAATGATCGGCAAATGTACCCTAAATCGCGGGTATTCAGCTCTCGGCGTTCTTGCCGGAAAAAACCGACCAGAATCGCGCCAATGCGGCTATTCCCTAGCTGACTTGTCCTGTATCGCACTGCCAGGTAGTGCTGTATTTATTGTAGAGTGACAGAGTAAACATGGGTGCCGATGTTTTATTTATAATAAGAAATAATTTTGAGATTTAAATTCGACACGATTTGGCGCTTACTTGTACTGTTAAAGGGGAAATTATATTATGTAAGAGACGTATGGCTAACCCATAAGCCAGTTACAACCCCGCTTATCTGATAATTCATAAGTAAGAGTTTAGAACCTCCAATAATTGTTTTAGCGTAAGCGTGTAGTGGGAACGATAAACGTCATCTCCACTGTAAGACACTTTCCGTTAAAATGGAAATTAAGCTAGAAAAGTCGAAATATTACTACAATCGAACCTTAATAGCTCGAACAAGTCGTACTTATCTGTATTTCAAAGTTAAAATTTGGCTTTGAGATACGGATATGTTATACTAGAATTATGCTTCATGCTTTTACCGTTACTTTTACGCCTATTGAAAAAAATGGTGGTGATGTTGGATGGGAGGGGGAATCATATAAAGAACAGGGGTAATGTCTTTAGGAGAGTTCGGAATAACAAAGCTCCGCTGAACATGTAATATGTTCACGGACAAGAAGTCTGAATATCACGACGCATGCTTATATTCCATTCATTTCAATTTAAGACATGCTGGATATAATTGCAGAATTTCAATAACAGAGACAGAACATGTCATTTCTGGGAATAGTTAATATGAAGTATGCCTTATCTAATATACCAACACTGTTGCAATAGCATACATATGGGGGAATATTATTTCCTAAACACGCATTTATGCTGAAAGAATGTTCCATTGCAAACAATTTTAAGCCTGATCAGACGCCGGGGGACCCGGCATCTGACGAGACTCCACGTTGCTTTTTGATACTCATTTTCAATGAACTGACAAAGCTTTTCAATAATTTGTTATTACATGTATGTGTATATCGTGTTGCACAGCGTTTGTGTTTAGTTTTGTCTTAGCGGGAATCCACAATGGTTTCACCACAGGAGCTAACACATAGGCGACGGTTATTTTCAATGTACACATATATTGATGGCTAAATAGTTGGGAGCCTTTAACCCTTTCACTGCCAATTGGTTCGTGGGAGTTTTATCCCAGCACCGTTTCATTGTCGTCTGCTTCAATTTTGTTGTCTGCAATGTCGTTTAACAGTTATAGAAGAAATAAGGCAGTTTGACTCGTATGACTAAAGTTATTTCAAAACGAGCTTCAAACAGTTGGGATCCTGATCAGACGCCACGTTACGCGGCGTCTGATCAGGATCTTAACTGTTTACAAACGCTCGTTTAAGCGTCATTGATAGTGAACGGGTTAAACTATTCTCAGAGCCTATACTTTGAAGGTCAAACAGGTTTGATCTATATGAGGCACCGAGTAAGTTGTCTAAACAAACTATCACACATTTGCCTAATAGGTTAAACATAACGCTTGGAATCACAGGAAAAACAAAATAATGTTTTTTTTATAGACTGTTGATTATGTTAATTGTACAAATTGCACTTGTTTTCTTTTAATTTCGTTTGCCTGGATGCCAGTTATGCTAGAACATAGTCATTGGTTGAGGTGTTATTGTTTGTAAAAGCCCACCAATGAATTTACAATGTATATTACATGGATGGCTGAAACATTTTGACTTTAACAAGTTCGCTGCCAAATTAATACTCTACAGGAACCATTTACACAGACAATATATCGTTTGCTAAAATTTATCGTCTGTAGTTTTAAGTTAAACTCATTTTTGACAGTAGTACTACATGTATTGATACGAGTGACAGTTTGGATTCTGATCAACAGCAGGGTTTCCAAATTCTACTTATGTCGACTATGGCGGAGAAAAGGTTACCCCTCGCCCTAATAGCTTGCTTAACAGGATTACAACAGGTACACGTAGTTCCTCATAGCAGGCTTAAAAAGCAGGAAATGTTCAGCAGTGTCTTTTCAGGAACATGTGCTCGTCGCTTGCTATGTCTCTGTCCAGTCGCCAGGTCTACACATATGCACGCTATATCTCTGTCAATCCAAGCTCTATACACTTCCACTATATAAAAAGTAAAATGTATTCAATTCGGCCTAACTCGGCTCCAAAATAGGTGGGTGAATTTTGCGGAATTGATGTTTGCAAGTTTGTTTGACCACAACTTTTTTAAGCTTGGTCTATGTTTATCAAAGAAATTGTTACTCTTAATGACCGAATATATTTTCTTCTCAAACCGTTAAATCGTCTTTAAAACGAGTCGTCAAAGTAACAAACAGCTCCCTTTAAATCGTCTTCACTTTACTAAATAGAGGTACGATGGTCGCGGATTTTTTTTTTAATATTTTGACATGAGACTGTTTTTTGTTATAGTAAGGCACTAATCACATGGGATCTGATTTTTGTTGTTAACTGTTAGTATGTTTACGGAAGAAATCTCGATTCAGTGAATCAGAAGTACGCGGCGTCGATCTGGAACAAAATTGTTTGCAAATGTTAGATTAGTGGTGCTAAGAACACAAGGGTTCAGCATGAAAATGCGTTTCTTTGAGGATCATGTATGTGCAAAGCAAACTGCACTGCATTATGCTGAACGCCGTTTTCAATCAAGAATCCTGGAAGATGTTTGTTACAACAACATGATGTTACAAGTGTAAACAAAAGATGCGTGCCATGTTGCAGTTATCAGGTTAATGGCAAATTCACTGAATAAGCTCACCATGATGTAAGCAGGCATCATTACAGCACTGCAGATGTTAGAGGGAGACAAGTTTGTCTTAGTGGATAGTTCGTTATAACTCCCCGTTTCAACAAAACTAACGTTAAAACGCAATGAAACAAAATACAAAAAACGACAGCCATTTAAAAATGTCAACGATTCGAATTAGTGCGATTATTAAACAAACCTGGAGTCTAATCAAACATGCTTGATCCTTACATCGAGAAATCGTGTCCAAGTACAGAACCAATTTACTGTCGGTACAGAAACATATTTACTCAACTGTGTAATGAAATATGGTATTTTAATGGACTTACATATCACATCCTGATTAATCAAAAAGTATGCCAATATAAGGTCTACGCCATTAGCGGTTCCAGACTTGTTTCCCAGCCTATCCCAACCAACCTGTAACCATTTCCATTGAATAAGAGCATGAACGCACCCATTTCTACGCCGAAAACAATGTGGGTTGTTATATATGTTACAGGGATAACGTGTAATTAGGGATTACGTGTAATCCCTGAACTTTTAAGGGATTACGCCTAATCACTGGGCGTATTAGCGAATTAATGAAATATCCTTTTTTTCTTCAAATTAATATATTTGTATTATCGTGATATTTCGTTTGGTTTAAAACATCATGCTGTCTTGAAATATCATGGTCTAATGAACGTTCATACAAAGTTTCTCGCACTTGTGAACATAGAGTACATGTATATAAGCCAGGACAATTATAAAACCAAGACATCTGTCTTGTTAATATGGTTACAATATTACATAATATATAACAATATTACATAGCGTGGTACAGTGGAGAATCCGTTATTCTTTCTCGTTTAAATGCAAACGTACGCAAACGCAAAGCACTACAACATAGAAAAGAACAACTTTTGGACAATTCTGATTATTCTTGTTTATCTTGGTGACAAACAGTTTGGAGCCTGATCGTAACCCGGCGTCTGATCTGGCTCAAAACTGTTTGCACTGCAAATAATAGTTTTAGCGTAAACGCGTTTATTGGGAAAGAATAACAGATTCTCCACTGTACCTGCCTTTGAGCTTAATGAACTAAACAAGGTCAGATTAATTGCTTTAACCAAAAGTAACTGCTAAATATTTATAAAAATTCAACGAAAGCTTCAGAGTTACACCTTTTCCCTGGGAGATTTAGGGTTTTCGTGAAATCCCTGATTTTTCAGTTAGTTCACGTATATATGTCCTGATAACACATAATCGCTGTAACATCTTCATATACCAGGTTCAAAGAAGAGACACACGAGACGTGAGCTCTTTTAAGAGTTTTCGGTGTAACTTTCGCCTGGCGTTCAGCAACCACCTGCCTTAATTAGCATTTGACAAACAGTGGAGAAAACGTTATTCTTTCCCGTTTAAACGCAAACGAAACGCAAACGCAAAGCACTACAATGAAGAAAATGGCAATATTTCGACAACTCTGTATGTTGATTTTAACCTTGACGGCAAATAGTTTGGAGCCTGATCAGACGCCGGGTTACCCGACGTCTGATCTGGCTCCAAACTGTTTGCATTGGAAATAACGTGTTCTCCACTGTACGTGCATTGACCTTAACTGTGACAGAAACGTATGTCGGAGTAAGAGAGGTTTGGGTTCTAGAACTACTGACCATATCTCTGGATCAGCTATTTGACCTTTACCGTTTCTAGGGGGTGAAAGGTATTTTCCCTTTCTCTCAACAAAGCAAATCATATATATCGAGCAAACAATGCTCAAGGGAGATGGCATGCAGTTGAACTTCGACATCTCGAACTCGGTAAGGTCGAACATACCCGTAACAGTCACGTTTTAACTTTGAAATACGGGTATTTCGACTTAACTGAGCATGAATAAACAATTTCGAGATATCGAAGTTCAACTGTTTTTCTCGAAGTAAATAGTGTGATGACATTAATTGAACATAATGTAAATCTTGACTGAGATACTCGTGACAGAACCCTCCATCATAAACAATGATCCATAGCATGCATGAATGAGTTATCAAAAACAAACAATTACTGTTTATAACAGAACAAGTTTATTTTACAATCTTAAACATAAAGAGCAGTTCATGTAAAAGTATGAATTAAAACTTCTCCATTAAGACCACTAAACCGAAGGCTAATTAATGGTATAAGCGACAGGTGACATCTTAAAGCAAGGTGGCAGTAAAACAGAAATCTACTAGATTCTGTTTTACTGTTACATTGCTTCTAGTATTGGCCTGTCGTAAACACCTAATAGATAAAGAAATCTTTGGTAGTAGTAATAGAGAGGCTTTACTGTACATTGACGTAAATTAGCCTTTCACTGCTATTATGGCGTCATATAAACGTGTATAACACTTTACTGTCATAACCATCGTCTATTAGCGAGTTTCTCGTCTGCTTTTATTTCTCAAGTTTTAAATGTTTGGTTGTTTGACTAGTTCCAAAACAAATACATAAGTGTCAAGCAGTTTTGATCTTGACCAGACGCCGAAATACGCGGTGTATGACTAGGATACAAATTATTTGAATACATAAGTATTATAGTACCTGGCAGCAAAATGGTTAATAGAGAATAAAGTATTCTCTTTTTACTCTATCTTGCATGTTTTAAAATGAAGTGTTAAGTTTCAAATAATACATTCAATACCTGATTAAACATGCAATAATATATATAGAATGCACCTAACATCCGGGTCGGCACTGTTTAGACAATATTAACCTTTGCCTTTATTAATTGCATTGGCCTTGACCTCTTCAATGCCATATCTCGACCACAATACTTATTTCTTTATTTGCAAACAGTTTAGATTCTGATTACTATATGTATGTGTCTGATCAGGATCGAGACTGTTTGAAATTCATTTTAATATTTCTAAATACAAAATACCCCAAAGAATGTAAAAATGACAAATAACAGCAGACGACAATTCTAAACACTTGATGCTGTCATGGCAGTGAAATGGGTTAATATATTCCCTTTACATCATTCTACTATACTCTTGATAAAATGCAGGAGCCTTATGCTTTACTATCAGCCTGTTTAGGCAACTGTCTGTATTAATACATTCAACCCTAGCGACGAGCATACTTGTCATTTATCAACAGTGTACCTGTCTCATGCAAACAGTGTAGACCCTGATTAGAAGACTCCTTAAGGAGCCCTCTGTTTAGGGTCTACACTGTTTGTATATTTGAAATATATTGTTAAAATCAACCCTAAATAGTTAACAAATAAACTAAACTTGATCTGAAATTGGCATTGTCAATTACCAGTTACAGGATTGAATGAGTTAAGACATTGAACAAAATGTAAGTGATGTGACACTTTCTCTGAGACAATTAATCGTTTGTTTGAGCCCATTTATCATAAATACCGATATATGTTCTGCTTTAAACATGCAGTCTGCAATATTTTCCTAAAACTAGATTTAAGGTAAAATGTCGCAAGACAAGTTGAACGACTGGCAAACAGTTTGGAGCAAGATCACACGCAAAGTTCCACGCCGTCTGATATTGCTTCGAACTATTTACAGTGGAGAATGTGTTATTCTTTCCCAATAAACGCGTTTACACTAAAACTATTATTTGCAGTGCAAACAGTTTGGAGCCAGATCAGACGCCGGGTTACCCGGCGTCTGATCAGGCTCCAAACTGTTTGCCACTCAGATCAACATGAATAGTCAAAATTGTCGAAAAGTTGTCCTTTTCTATGTTTTAGTGCAATGCGTTTGCGTACGTTTGCATTTAAACGGGAAAGAATAACAGATTCTCCACTGTAAAATGTCGCAAGACAAGTTGAACGACTGGCAAACAGTTTAGAGCAAGATCACACGCAAAGTCCCACGCCGTCTGATATTGATTCGAACTGTTTACATGTACGTGGACAGTACTGTGTTTGCAAAATGCATTTATTGGAAAATGACAATATAGTTTACGTGCAATTATTTCTCAAAAAGAGTGTGATAAAGCGTTTTACAGATGACACCAAATGCCTTGTTTTTCAATCATACAGCCAAACGGATGTTTTGACAACAATCGAAGATAAATTACATGCAGGATCGTGATGGCAAGAAAAAGCTTAACTCCTACATGTACACTGAAATGGCGTCATCTACATGTACTTTAACCCATTTGTGCACATGATCCCATATATGGGACATAGGCAAACAGTGTAGACTCTGATAAGACGCCGAATTATGCGGCGTCTGTTCAGAGTTTACACTGTTTGCTGATAGAAATTTCAATATAAAACAAAATGAAAATGACAATTTTGACCAGGCATCCCTTTGATAAAAATGGACTAATCCAATATACATGTATAAACATGTGAGAATCAACTGGACACTAATGGGTAAAACCAGTGTCGTCTGCTGCTGTATGGTGTCGGTAAATTGACTAAATTAATATTGTCATGAAGGTCAAACAGTTTGGATCACGATCAGACACGTGGTACGCAAGGTCTGGTTAGGATCAAAATATTTTCCGATGACAAAGGTACATGTAATCGGCCAAATGCATTGAATTGTACAATGCAGAACGACGTCATACATCAAAGAAACAACAGTAAAACGTGCCTTTTACGACAACTATATTATGTTAATTATTAGATGTTTTTGGCAGAAGACTGCTTACAATGTAAAGCAAGGGGACTGTAAAACAGAAAGCTCCTGTGGGGGGCTTTCTGTTTTACTGTCACCTTGCTTTACAATGTAAGCTGTCACCTGTATTTTATACCATTAATTAATCTTCGATTTAGTGGTCGTAATAGAGATGTTTTACTGTATATGGTAAGTGTAAGTTGATTTGCTGCGCTTATCGGTCAGTTTAAGCCACGCCTTGTCATTTTAGGATCGTTTAGCATATGGTTTAAACAACTCATAATTTAATAAAGTATAATGTTAACCGCCATATATATGCTTTTAATATTAAAAGTTTTAGAGATAAAAAATATGACAAAACGTAGCTTCGAAGTTTAACTCATTCCGTTCCTCAGTCCGATATTACAATGGTTATTTGCAACCTATTTTTGATTTTGATTCAGAATATACGCCGTGTCCCATGGCGTCTAATCCAGATCCATTTTGAACTCATTTCGTTATTACTTTAGTCAATTGACATTAAAATCAAATATGTTAAACAACAGCAGACAACAACTGTTAGAAACTGATGACGCCATAGCAGTGAAAGAGTTATTCATGGACATTCATTAGTTCAATGCTGTGCACAATTCCTTTCTTTTGGTATCTAGAGATAAGGTTTTGTACGGTAATTCGAACATGGATTTTACAGTAAAACCTGTCTAATACGACCAAGCAATTGTATTATCTATTGGATGTTTACGACAGGTGCCTGCTTAAAGCAACGTGACAGTAAAACAGAAAGCTTTCTGTTCCACTTTCAAATTTCTTTAAGCTTCTACCTGTCTATCATACAATCAATGAATCTTCGTTTTAGTGGTAGTAATGGAGAGATTTTAATGTATTTGAATCTGTGAAATTACCCAATCAATCATAACAGTACGAATATGCCTTTTACATAAGTATTCTTATACACCTATTTGCATAATTTGCATGTTTATTTGATACATCAATAGAATTCTACAATAAAAGGATAGCCATAATTTAAATTATTTTAGCAGAAGAGTAAGAAGTGCACTTGTCAAAATAATATGAGGGCACTCAAAGGACCACTTAAATGTATTATCCCATTATCCCCTGAAACTTCCAATGTACGATTCTTGTTTGCAATAAAGGCTGGTCCATTTTAGACTATTTATGGATGTTCTTGGTAATAAATTGAAAAATTACAAACAGTGAAGTCCCTGATCAGAGGGCTTCTGTCGGAGCCCTTTGATCAGGGACTTTACTGGTCGCATGGGACAAGTACTCTTCATAGGTACACATTTGGTTAACGGCGCATATATGCGTCACTAGGGCTCAATGAGTTACATGTAACCAGGTAACGACGCATGTATGCGTCACTAGGGCTCAATGAGTTAACCAGGTAAAAGTAAGAATCTTACTTGACGGAAAGATACAATAAAGAATACGTTAGTTATTTCCTATCACATGCGTGTGCGCAAACACAGCTCAAGCATGTCCGTTGCAAATAGTTCGGAAGCTGATCAGACACAACGTTACTGCTAGCAATGGCTATTCTTGCAATTGCGACGACGACTTGCAATAACACAAACGCGTTTAGTAGGAACAAAACTTATTCCCTATTGTAACCCATTTATACCCAGTGGATTCTTCCATGTTTATATATTGGATTAGTCCAATTTTTTATCAAAGGGATGCCTGGTCAAAATTTTCATTTTCTTTTTTTTATAGTAAAAAACCTATCAGCAAACAGTGTAGACTCTGATCAGACGCCGCATAATGCGGCGTCTGATCAGAGTCTACACTGTTTGCATATGTCCCATATATCGGATTGTCGGCACACATGGGTTAAATGGGCATATAACATGTGTTAAGATCCCAAGTGATAAACATGTGTTAAGCGGCCAATTGAAACAATGTGCATATAAACTATCTTTTACTGGTGGAATTATAGCAGGGAACAATAAAACAGAAAGTTATTTCGGAGCTGTATGTCCTTGCATCTGTCCTGATTAAGGAAGTAATCAGTAATTAATTAGAGATATTTCACTTCTACAATATATTGCCGTTGAATGCAAAATTGACTGTATGATACATGTAAGAATAAAGCACATACATGTATGTACCATAGTTTGAGCATTCCCTTGATAGACTAAAACAGTGGATATATTTAAATTATAAATACGATGTAAATTGTCGATTTGAAAGTACAACTCAATTTCACTTAAGTCAATATTACATTTACCTTTATTGCAAAGTACATGCATGGCTTAGTCACGTTCTACTTTATCCATTAACCAAACTGCCTGCTTCTAGTTTTGGGGACAGGTGAGTACATTGTATTTTTTTTTTTTATAATTAACGCGTTTGCGCTTACTCTTTTTTTCATGACATACAGTTTAGAGTCATACCAGACGCCGTGTAACCCGGCGTCTGAGTATGTTCAAAACTATTTGCCACTCAGATTAAATGAATAAGAGGAAATATCCAAAAGTTGCCATTTTCTTCATTTTAGTGCACTGTGTTTGCGTTGCGTTTCGTTTGCGTTTAAACGGGAAAGAATAACGTTTTATCCACTGTACATGAAACAGTTTGAGAGTAAAGCAGAATGCGCCTTCAGGTACATTCCGCTTAATTTCAGCCTGTGTTAAGTTATCATCAGCTTGGATATAGAAATATTTTAATGGTACATGTACATATAAATGATTGTAAAAATGAGGAATATATTAAAGTTGCCAAAGGGTGTATTTACAGTGGAGAATCTGTTATTCTTTCCCGTTTAAACGCAAACGTACGCAAACGCAAAACGCTAAAACGTAGAAAAGTGCAACCTTTGGACAATTCTGATAATTCATGTTTGTCTTGGTGGCAAACAGTTTGGAGCCTGATCAGACGCCGGGTTACCCGGCGTCTGATCTGGCTCCAAACTGTTTGCACTGCAAATAATAGTTTTAGCGTAAACGCGTTTATTGGGAAAGAATAACGTTTTCTCCACTGTATAGGGTAGTGGGTTAAACGGGTGAGTTCGAAAACAGCCAGTTTGAGTTATTGATTTCCAAACTGACATAAATACGTTTAGTCAGCCTAGGTTATCAGCGTCTGATCATACATTGTACACTTTTCATAAAACGATGACACCCCAGTCTCGCGTGACATTCTTATATAAAGGGAGAATATAACATTAGTTAGTGTGAAAGATACAGAATTGTAATTGACACATACATATAGTAATAATATACAGAAAGCTCATGTGGGAGCATAAGACGTACTTATACAAAACGAGTATCAGTACTAATATAAGAAGCACACCCAATCAACCATTATTATGCTGAACGTGAAATGTTTCTGTTTTGAAATAAACTAGTGTCTTAAATACAATGTACTCTTCACTGCTATACGCCGAGTACAATAGTTATTTGTAAACAGTTTGGATCATCATCTGACACCACGTGACACGCCGTCTGATCGGGATCAAGACTGTTTGACACTCATTTTATTATTTCGTATTTAAAGCGACTCGCAACCAGATGGTGCATTAAAAATAGTAATTTGTAAATATGTGTCAAACGCTTATATAAATGGTAAAGAATTAGTTTAGGATAAGAAATTCTGTTTAAAAAAAATGTATTTCAATAAAAAAAATACTGGTCTCTGGTGGGATTCGAACCCGGGGCCCGGACAAAAGGCAAAATAGGGGAAACCGCTTAGACCAATGGACCACGGAGACTATCCGTTTATCTCGGATCGATTTAACGTATTTCAATGTGTAGCGATAAAAAGTGCATACAACTTCGTGTTTCGGCTCGGGTTTATGTCTGAGCCCGTGTAGAGAAGCAACAACAACAACTATACCGTCTACTAGTCGGTATAGAAAAACGATGGAAAATATCTAAAAATCTAAGATTCGGTGACGATTCTTGAAACTTTTTTTGGACTGATCATATTTTTTTAATGTCAGAAGCCAAATAATGCCACAAATTTGCTTTTATTTGAGTATTTTGTTTTATTTTGACAAGTACACCATCCGGTTGCGAGTCCCTTTAAATACCTAAAAATGCATTTTTTAGAAATAAAAGCAGACGTAAATTCTTTAAATTTGATGACGTCATGGCAGTGAAGAGGCTAGTAAAGTCCTCACACCGACATGGCCGATTATAAATATCAATAGCAAACAGTGTTTATACAGACCAGGGGTTTCTACTTGATAAATAACATGCACTGTTTGTATTATTTCTATATACGCTTGAGACAACCACAAAGTCAATGTTGAATTATTATTCACCAGGTGTCTATTTGACAAATGCGGAGTGGTAAGAGCTAACATTTTCACTTAATAATTCGTGTTGGTATTGTTAGTTATTCAAACATATTACATTGAGCCGTGCCGCATTCCAAACAGTGTATATCAATTCCAGCCGCCACGTCAAAGACGAGGCGGCTGGTGGTCTTGATTTTCGTTGTTTGACACCAACATGCATCTAAAGCATGTTATGTTGCTGTATTGTATATGATATTTGGCAGTGTAGACCAACCTCAGATACAGATGGGATGACAGCTATGCTTGGTCTGTACAATGTTGCAATGCAATATAATAATAGTCTTTATAGCAATATAGCCCGGGAATAAGTCGAAACATATTTACTTTACTCCATGATGGAAGTAAACCACCATTGTCTACCGATAAAAGCCTTATCGGCGAACAGGTGTCAGTTTCAAAATTGCGGCCATTTTTCAAAATGGCTGCCATTTCCATTTTGTATATGTTATGTCGTAATTGTATGTCAAGTTCAATAAGTCACACAAAACTTACAAGTAAGACATGTAAAATATTAATCATCAGTTTTGGATTGCGGAATATTGCTAATTATCCAAAAAGGTCGCCAAAAATTGAAAATGGCGGAAATTATCACTATTTTTTATTGTAAAATAACCCCATGTAAGTTTTGAAGGATTTTTTAACTACTTTTGCTCGGATCTAAACTTAACGTTTCTGTTCTTATACTACTTTTCAAAGCTCAATAAAGTTCGTGCTTCCTGAATAACGGTTTCTTGTCATTTTAGTTTCAGTAAACAATCACCGTATCAGGTATCCTCAAATCTAATTATAAGTTCAGTAAGTATCATATTAATATGGTTCAAATCACAGTCAGCATAACAATCGTTGACAAAAACTTCGATAATGAAACTAATAATTGCTAACTTTGTTACAAACCACATTATGCCGTTGTCAGACTACCACATATGTACATGTACACAATATTAACTGAATGTATACATTTCAGTGAAAAAACCCTAACAACATGCGGTATGAACAACTTTTGAGGTAGTTCGTCCTGAACCATATTGTGCAATAACGGTATAGGACCCATAGAGGACACGTACCGCACCAGACTCGATAATGGATCAGTTCGATCTTTCCTTTAACGAGGGTTAAAGATCGCAGTACGTAAAGTACCAATATAGACCGGAATTTCCCTTATACAGTGGAGAAAATGTTATTCTTTCCCAATAAACGCATTTACGCTAAAACTATTATTTCCAGTAAAACAGTTTTTGAGCCAGATCAGACGCCGGGTAACCCGGCGTCTGATCAGGCCCAAAACTGTTTGTGACTCAGCGTAATTTCAATAGTAAGAATTGTTAAGAATTTGTTATTTTCTACATTTCATTGTAAAGCGTTTGCGTTTCGTTGCGTTTAAACAGGAAATAGTAACGTTTTATCCTCTATGTCATTCAAAGGCGTACATGTACTACCTTAATCACTATTCAACCTGTCTTTTTGATCGATTACAGTGGAGAATCTGTTATTCTTTCCCATTTAAACGCAAACGCAAAGCACTAAAACGTAGAAAAGAACAATTTTTCGACAATTTTGATTATTCATGTTGATCTGAGTGGCAAACAGTTTGGAGCCTGATCAGACGCCGGGTTACCCGGCGTCTGATCTTGCTCCAAACTGTTTGCAATGGAAAAAATAGTTTTAGCGTAAATGCGTTTATTGGGAAAGAATAACGTTTTCTCCACTGTAACTGTAATATGTATCATGTTCGTGTTTAATTCACATAAAATGGAGACTGCGTTATATTTTCCTTTCTAACTCTTTCACTGCCATTAGCGCGAAAAATGCGACTAAGCAATCATTTTGGATCCTGATCAGAGGCAGCGTTATGCGGCGTCTGATCAGGTTCAAAACTGTTTTACACTCGTATCGACATTTGTTCAATCAAAACTGCCCTAAATTTAAAATTCTGATTGCAACACATTTACCAAGCGTCTGATCAGGTTCAAAAGTGTTTGTCAGGGTTTAAACTATTTCGGAACAAACTCCCCTATTCAGCAATAATAACGTCGTTCTAATTGTATTGTTTTCAGTCATCACTGTATAAAACCAATGTCCACAAAAAAGATTCCTACAATGTGATAATCTCCGAAGCAACAGTTTACGTGATCCATTTTAACTTAATTTTTGTTACAAAAAAAAAATCCAAGAACAAGCTTCTATACTCTACACATTCCCACTTGAGTCCCCCAGTAGTACAGTGCGTTATTCTTAATCAATAAACGCATGCATGCTATACATCCTTTGTCCATTGCAAGACTCTAGACAGTGTGCCGCTCTGCTTCAAGCAATAGGTCTACAATTTCTAAAATGGTCATTTTCTAAATTTTACAGCACTGCATTTGCGCCTACAGTTGAGAAAACGTTATTCTTTCCCAATAAACGCGTTTACGCTAAAACCCGGCGTCTGATCAGGCTCCAAACTGTTTGTCACCAAGACAAACATGAATTATCAGAATTGTCCAAAAGTTGTACTTTTCTACGTTTTAGTGTTTTGCGTTTGCGTTTTGTTTGCGTTTAAACGGGAAGGAATAACAGATTATCCACTGTATCTCGTTGCACGCTAGCGGTGGAATCGTCATTATCATTCTGTGCAAACAGTTTGAATCCTGGTGAGACTCAGTGCAAAGCGGCGTTTCATCAGGATCCAGACTATTCTCTAACCATATTCTAAAAAGAAACTCTAAATTTTCTATATTGAAAACAGTAGCAGACAACAATTGTTGGAGACAAATAATATCAAGCATACGAAAACAGATAAAACAAATAATGATAACTTTGCAAAAGTTTTCATTTTTGTACATGTTATTGCAATTGCGATTGTGTCTAGTTACATGTAAGTTTAAACGAGAAAGAATGACGTCTGCTAGAATTTTAGCATATCGGCGTTGGTTAAAAACAATTAGATCTATACAGTGGAGAACACGTTATTCTTTCCCAATTCACGCGTTAACGCTAAATCTATTGTTTTCTTTACAAACAGTTTGGACTCCAAAGTATTTGCCACTCAGATTGAAATGAATAGGAGGAACTATCCAAAAGTTGCCATTTTCTACATTTTAGTGCACTGTGTTTGCGTTTCGTTAGCGTTTAAATGGGAAAGAATAACGTTTTCTCCACTGTAACATGTTGTATATTGTAATACATTCTTTATTGAAATTTTATAAAAATCATAATTCCACCAAGTCAAGTGATAACCAGATTTAGTGCATTTCAAAAAATGTAGAAAAAGCCTTGTAAATAGCTCAGGTCCGTTGTCAGAACAGGGTCTTAACGATATAACAAATAAGATAATTCGAATTTCGATATCTCGAACTCGGATAAGTCGAACATACCCGTATTTCAAAGTTAAAACGTGGCTCAACCACGTTTTAACTTTGAAATATGGGTATGTTCGACATAATCAAACATGAAATAATGCAGTTCATGTGTCTAACTATCGAATAGTTCGAGTTAAGCGAGTTCGAGATATCGAAGTTCAACTGTACAATGATGTAATGAAATACTCCTTAGGAGTGAGAAACCGTGTTATCCCAGACTAACTACCGGATGAAGGGAGGCGGTGGTTGATCTAAGTCTACACTGTTGCCACTGCGAAAGGACTGGTTGTCTCATGACGTGGTTCAAATATAATTATCTAAAATGAGCCAATTAATTCTTCAGCAATTAAATATTCATAGTTATTCAAAACCAATGTAAAGGCCACTATAAATGAATCACAAATATCGCTGATATTGCACTGATCGATAAAAGTGTTATGTCATATAATGAGCGTCTGATATAGATAGAAGATGCTGTATTGCACCCGTCTCCCGTACATGTGGACCGACATACCCGCACTGTTTTCTCGGGAAACACCATGTTGTTGCAGCCTGACACTTCTTCTAATGAGCAGTCCCTATTGATAAATTTCACTGAAAATAGTTAAATGAAATATAAATGACAAAGTGGATCACGTCTACTCCCAAAGAAAATGTTTTACATATGAACCTTTATTCAATAGAAACATTATTTAATGCTATTACCGCGCTTATATACAGATGTAAGATGGACTTTCTTCTTTACTGTTAACCTGTTTTAACATGTAATCAACAGTGTGATAAATAAATAAACAAGAGCCCCATGGGGCATATTTCGCTCACCTGAGAATCACTGACAAAATGGAGATAATGACTTATGTCCAGGATAGGGTCATTTTTTATCTGAGGGGCATAATTTGAACAATCTTGATAGAGGCCCTGTAGATGATGTTATTTGCCAAATATCTAAAATCAGGGTACAAGGGTTTTAGACAAGAAGATTTTTTTCGAGTTTCCATTGAAAACTTTTTTTTTAGCTCCTGTGACCTACTTATGCAACAGACTGGAACCATTTGAACAAAATATGTAAAGGACATCTAGAAGTGTCACCATGATGAATATCAAAGCTCTGGCCATATAAATTTCAGAGAAGAAGACGTTTGAAAATTTCACTATATAACTCTATGTAAAACTGTGACCCCTGGGCCGGCCTAAATTTTGACCCTAGGGACATAATTTGGACAAACTTTATAGAGGACCTGTAGATGATGCTGAGTGCCACATACCTAAGCTCTGGCCCTTGTTGTTTCAGACAAGAAGATTTTTTAAGTTTTCATTGAAAAAATCTATTTTTAGCTCCTGTGACCTACTTATGCAACCGACCAAAACCATTTGAACAAAATATGTAAAGGACATCTAGAAGTGTCATCATGATGAATATCAAAGCTCTGGCCGTATTAGTTTCAGAGAAGAAGACGTTTGAAAATTTCACTATATAACTCTATGTAAAACTGTGACCCCCGGGGCAGGGCCAATTTTGACCCTAGGGACATAATTTGGACAAACTTTATAGAGGACCTGTAGATGATGCTGAGTGCCACATACCTAAGCTCTGGCCCTTGTTGTTTCAGACAAGAAGATTTTTTAAGTTTTCATTGAAAAAATCTATTTTTAGCTCCTGTGACCTACTTATGCAACCGACCAAAACCATTTGAACAAAATATGTAAAGGACATCTAGAAGTGTCATCATGATGAATATCAAAGCTCTGGCCGTATTAGTTTCAGAGAAGAAGACGTTTGAAAATTTCACTATATAACTCTATGTAAAACTGTGACCCCCGGGGCAGAGCCAATTTTGACCCAAGGGACATAATTTGAACAAACTTGATAGAGGACCTGTAGATGATGCTGTGTGTCAAATATCTAAGCTCTGGCCATTGTAGTTTTTGACAAGAAGATTTTTAAAGATTTCAATATTTTTTCACTTTGGTTACCATGGCAACCAGAGTTCTGCATTGTTTCCAATTATTTGAACAAATTTGAAAGAGCTTGACCCAAGGAACATTTCTGTAAAGTTTGGTTGAAATCTGTCAAGCGGTATATGTGGAGATGTCATTTGAAGCAATTGTTAACGACGACGGACGACGCACGACGGACGACGACGGACGCCGGACACAGGGCCATCCCAATAGCTCACCTTGAACCTTTGGCTCAGGTGAGCTAAAAACAAGCAACCGTGTAAATAGTAAATTCGTCGATTTTGATTTATGAAAGAGCAAAATTATCATGACAAAATTCTCAAGAGGTGTTGACTCTGAATATGAAACAGTTGTCAGTCTACATCTATACCCTGCACACCGGCGTATTTTATCTTCTTGCAACCACGTTGCCGCAATGATATCGTCTGGTGCAATAATTGTGTCTGCCCTATTGTTACAGTCAGATTAAGAAGGTACAATGGAGAAAACGTTACATGTATTCTTTCCCAATAAACGCGTTTACGCTAAAACTATTGCAAACAGTTTGGGGCCTGATCAGACGCCGGGTAATAAACCGTTTGGCTTTCAGTCTAAAATGAATTATCAAAAGGTTGTCATTCTATACATTTTAATTCATTGCATTTGCGTTTCGTTTGCGTTAAAACGGGACAGAATAACGTTTTCTCCACTGTACAGTGGAGAATCTGTTATTCTTTCCCGTTTAAACGCAAACGTACGCAAACGCAAAACACTAAAACGTAGAAAAGTACAACTTTTGGACGATTCTGATAATTCATGTTTATCTTGGTGGTAAACAGTTTGGAGCCTGATCAGACGCCGGGTTACCCGTCGTCTGATCTGGCTCCAAACTGTTTGCAATGCAAATAATAGTTTTAGCGTTAACGCGTTTATTGGGAAAGAATAACACATTCTCCACTGTATGACTGAAGAAACATATTAAAGTTGGTCAAATGTTTGCATCCTGGTCACACGCCGAGTGACCTGGGATCTGGTCAGTATCCAAACATTTTGCAAAATAAAATATAGTCGCCTATTGCAGTGAAATGAATTAACCGTTTGCAAACAGCGTACATATGAGGAGTACACTTGTATTATGCAAACAGTGTAGACCCTGATCAGAGGGCTCCTTAAGGAGCCCTCTGACCAGGGTCTAAACTGTTTGTAATTTGGACATATATGGTAAAAACAAGCCTTAAAAGTAAAAAATGGACTAGACTAAATTGAAAACTAGAATTGTCAATTTGGGGTTTCAGGAAGGAAAGGGTTAAGCAAAGGTATTTGTGACAGTACAGGGGTTAAATGTTAATTTCTAAAGTAGTATGCCCCTACATGTAGGGTCAATGTAGGTTAATATATGAGCCTCCATGAGCGCAACCGTTTGTCAATCCAGAATATGCTTCCAAACATTCACCAATCTTTCTGGTAAATAGTCAATTTCTAAATATTGATGCATTGGGTTTAGGTTCGTTTAAATGAAAACTGATATTTCCATGTTACATCATAGTACAGGCCGAAACTCGAATTAGTAAAACACGAACCTACCTACACATCTTTGTTTGAACTTCGATAATTATAATGCTCTCAAGTCAATCTTACAGGTATTTCAAGGTCAAAATAATGCAAAGCCACTTTATTACTTTGGAATACAGTTAAATTATTTTTAAATTTAATGAGAAGGGTCGTTTTTTAAATTTTAAACGATAGTTGTGTTGGGCAGCAAGTATTTACTCGTTTAAGAGCAATTCTCTGTAACCATCAACCTGGTTATATAGGGGGGTCGGCACGCATAGTCACCGATTTGCATGAAACTTACACCATTTGTACCTCTCTTTATGAAATGAAAAAAAATATCCCAAAAACTTATTTCCCATATCCGGTTGTCATGGTAACGTGAAAACAAGATTTTCGCCAAAAACCAGTGTTTTTGGTGAGTAAAATATGACAAACTCACATACTTTTTCACAGAGAACTGTACATATTTGATTTAAAATGACATTTGTATGTTAGACTATGACACTTTGCCAATAAAATAGCATCGTAGGATTCAACTCAACATTACACCCAATTGGTAGGCACGTGCGATCTTTAGGGGCCAATATACTGAAAGTGAGAAATCATGATTTTGTCATACTTTAAGGACTGGTAGAATATTTACGCATCCATGCTGAACTTGAATACGATCACTAATAACAAGTACCAAATGTGTTGTCTACGGTTTTGGAAAAACACCTTTGGGATTCAGGTTGCTAAGGGGGTAACCATGGCAACGAAACTATCAACTTTTTAATGTTGTAATTTCCTATGTAACTGAGCAGGATTGCTTAAAAGGTACCAAGATCACTCTGAAATTGCTATAACCATATATTTTAGTGTTATAAAATGAAAGTAGAAGACAACACATGCAGATATTAGTTGGTAACTATGGTAACCCCTGCCAAAAGAACGTAATTTACTGAAAATGTATGCCAAATTCAAGACTTTTGGAACGCAAAATACAGCAAACTATCAGAACTATTACACACTTTCTTAAGTTAGTTTCATTATCAGGTTTGCAAGTTAGCACTGTCTTATAAACTTTCACTGTTAAGATGAAAACGGAATTTGGTTGCCTTAGTAACCGCTCAAGGCAGTTTCTAAATAAGAGCTTATATCGAAAATGTGAGTCAAACTAGATTTTTTTTAAGGAAAAGTACAGCAACATATCAGAACCATGGTTCCATAGTTTCATCATCAAACTTGATAGTTAGCAGTGTCGTATAAATTTCACTTTAAACATGAAATTAACATTTGGTAATCATAGCAACCACTCACAATGTATGCTAAATAACAGCATTGTATCGAAAATATGTGTCAATTCCAGGTAATTTTAAGATAAAGTACGGCAACCAATCAGAACAATGGTTCTTTAGTGTCATTATCAGATTTGCAAGTTAACATTGTCATATAACATTCACTTTTGACAAAAAAGAAGAATTAGTTACCTTAGCAACACCTCACAACATTATGCTTTTTAAGAGCATCATATTGAAATAATGAGGCAAATTCAAGTTTTTGTAAATTTAATATAACGTAACCTACCAGTACTATTGTACTTTATGTTCATTATCAGATTTACAAGATAATATTGTCATAAAAATATTCACTTTTAATACGAAAAGAACATTTGGTTACCCTAGCAACCACTCACAAAATATTGAAAGTAAAACAATTATTTTGAAAATATAGTCAACATTTTGCGTTCTTAAAGGCAAAGTACAGGATTTGTACTTTAGTTTCACTATAATGTTTGCAAGGAAATATAGTCATGTAACCGCTCACTTTTAACATGAAAAAAACATATTGTTACCATAGCAACGATTCACAATTAATGTTTTATCAGAGCAAAAAATTGAAAATTTGTGTAAAATTAAAGCTTTTATTGGCAAAGAACAGCAACTTATTACAACTATTGTACGTTAAGTTTATTATCAGGTTTGCAATGCATAAAAATAACTTTGGTTACCTTAGCAACGCTTATGATTTATGCTTAATAAGAGCATTTTATTTAATTTACGTGTCGAATTTGAGCTAACTCATGGTGAGCTTTTGCAATTCTTGAATGTCCGGCGTTGGTCGTCAAAAAATTAAGTGTTAACATTCTAGAGGCCACAATTTTTATCCAATCTTTCTCAAACTTGCTCAAATTGTATATTATAATAAGATTAATCTGGAAATCTGACAAATAGGTCAAGAGTTATCTACCCTTGAATTGCTGAAAATGCCATAGTTAATGGTGTTTACACTCTAGAGGCCACAAGTTTAATCCAATCTTAACCAAACTTGCTCAGATTGTAATACAACTATAAGAGTTCAGATTATTACAATTATGGTTGAAATCCGACAAATAGGTCAAGAGTTATCTACCTATGAATTGCAGAAAATGTCATATTTAACAGTGTTTACGCTCCAGAGACCACACTTTTTATCCAATCTTTCTCAAACTTGTTAAGATTGTATGATATGAAAATGCCATATTTAACGGTATTTACACTCAAGATGCCGTAATTCCTATCTAATCTTTTTCAAACTAGCTCAGATCGCATATGACTAATAGAGTTTGCTTAAGGTTGATTATGGTTGAAATCGGACCAATATATTAAGAGTTATCTGCCCTTGCTGTAAATGCCATATCCAAAAGCGTATAGAGACCACACTTTTTTATTCAATTTTTCTCAAACTTGCTCAGATTGTATATAACTATAAGTTCTAAAATGAGTTAAATTTTGGCTGAAATCAAATAATTAGGTTATTTGACATATTTTCAATATGTCAAATCCTGAGCTTGGAAACAACCTATTTAGTTGTAGGTTATTTGAGTTATCTGCCCTTGATGTATTGAAAATACCAAATCTGACAGTGTTTACACTCTAGAGACCACACTTTTTATCCAGTCTCTCTCAAATTTGCTCAGATTGTATATGATTATAAGGTATTGGATGAGTTTGAAAATGATTGAAATCGGACTAATTATTCAAGAGTTATCTGCCTTTGATGTGTTAAAAATGTCATATCTAACAGTGTTTACACTCTTGCAACTACAGTTTTGAATGGATCTGAATTATATTGGCACACAATGTATATATGAGCCGTTCCATGACAAAACCTGTACTAGCGACATCGTATACACAATGACGTAACGATCGATCAAAGTTTGACGTCATGTATTTTCAAATCAGGTTAGTAGTTTTGAAGTGTCTAAAGTACATTAAGCTATTCCCGCTGTGGAGCGAGTCGGTATTCCACGTTGATGCAAACTAATTATTCCAATTTCGGAAAATAATCATACATGTTCTGCGCTGTTTATGTGGCTTATTGACATATTTAATTCGAGCTCCCACACGATTTTATTTTTAAGTATAATATACAACTATTTGTTTGTTTCTGAATCACATTATCTGAACAGCCCAGTAAGAATATTTCAGATACCCGGGCTCCTATTTTCATTCACAGTACTGTAAGCATCAGTACATCAAATTGACCAGAGAAGAACGCCGAGCTGTATCCATGCACACCGGGGAAGACAAGCCAAAATACAAAGTTAACAGTTTGGTGCGAGACTGCGTGATCAGCGACTTGCCAGATTTACTCGAGACTCTGGGTCTCCTGCGAAGAACGGAAGCGAAATCTCAACAAGACCGTTCAACCGTTTCTAAGTGCAGCAGCTGTTCAACTTGCCATAAGTCAGCTCATATTTTTATGGTCATACAGAAAATAAAATTCGATCCTTTAGTTTTAAACGAAGTTAAATTTTATATACAACACCTGTCACCATGAACGGGAGTAATTATTTTTATCTACCATTCAAGCAAATTGAAAGCCACGAGAAACAAACCAAATTTCAATTTTATATACAACACCTGTCACCATAAACGGGGGAAATTATTTTTATTTACCATTCAAGCAAATTGAATGCCACTAGAAACAAACCAAATTTCAATCGTTTCCTCTAGCATTTCAAATAATATCCGTGATAAAGTTTGGACTGGATTAGACATCGAGCGGAGATACTTTGGGTTTCATCTGGTTCCAAACTGTTCGAAAATTCGAAAAAGTCAGCAGTATTCAATGTCCATTTTGCTTAATTGGATAAAGAAATACTTACCTGTCGTGATATTACGTTCACAAGAGTATGCCAGGAAGGCGTTAACGTCGCAAATCATGACGTTGACGTCATCCCTTTTTTAAGAATTAAATTAAACCACCCGCCGCGTTCAAACGTCCAGAAAATTATAAAAAAATCGACCTATCGCCGAAAAAAAGTTGAATCCGACAGTTTAAATAATGGTCTTTCAGAAAATAAGAAAATTCAATTTTCGAAAAATGTGTCACTAATACCGGTTTTGTCGTGGAACGGCCCATATCTATACGTTCTCGAAGGAGTGCAATTATTGCTGCAAGTTAACAATGTCATATAGTTGTTCAATTCTAACACTAAAATAACATTTGGTTACCTTAACAACCACGTGCATGTGTCAAATTTGAGATTTTAGGCAAAAGTACTGCAACACATAACAACCTTTGCACCTGAAATTTATTATCTGGTTTGCAAGTTAACATTGTAATGGAAAACTTCACATTTAGAATTAAAATTACATTTGATACCTTAACCCACTCACAATCTATGTTGAATGGGGTGGAGTATCAACTAAGTACAGTACCATAACATTTTCCGTTAGCTGCTCTTATTTGGCATATATTGTGAGTGGTCGCTATGGAAACCAAATGTTATCTCATGTTAAAAGTGAATATTAGTATGAAAATGTCACCTTGCAAACCTGATATTGAAAACAAAGTACTATGATTCTAATAAGCTGATATACCCTGCCTTAAAAAGCTTGAATTTGACACATATTTTCTATTAATTGGTCTTATTTGCATATATTGCGTATGGTTGCTAAGGTAACCATATATTAGATTCCTGCTTATTGTTAGTTGCAAACCTGATGAACTGCCTGTACAATAGTTGTGATACACTGCTGTTCTTTGCCTAAAAACTCAATGTTGACACATATATTCAATAAAATGATTTTATTTAGCATATTTTGTGAGTGGTTGCTATGGTAACCAAATGTTAATTTAATGCTAAAAGAGAATGTTTGTATGACAATGTTTTCTTGCAAACCTGATAATGAGCTTCAAGTACAATGGTTGTAATAGGTTGCTGTACTTTACATAAAAAGCTCTAGTTTGACACAATATCATGCTCTTCTTTACTATAAATTGTGAGTGGTTGCTAAGGTAATCCAGTGTTATTTTCATGCATAAAGATAATGTTTGTATGAAAATATTGAATTGCAAATGCTAAACCAGGTGATGAACTTAAAGTACAATGGTTGTAATAAGTTGCTGTACATTGCCTTTAAAAACTCGAAATTGATTCACATATTCCATATTATGCTCTTATATAACATAACTTGTGAGTGGTTACTAAGGTAATACTATGGTGTTTTCGTGCAAAAAGTGAGTGGTTATATGACAATAGCAACGTGCAAACCTTATAAAGAAACTGAATAACAAATGTTCTGATATATTCTTGTACTTTTCCTTCAAGAACGCAAAAAATTGACAATATTTTCAAAATTATTGTTTTTCTTTCAATGTTTTCTGAGTGGTTGCTAGGGTAACCAAATGTTCTTTTCGTATTAAAAGTGAATATTTATATGACAATATTATCTTGTAAATCTGATAATGAACATAAAGTACAATAGTACTGGTAGGTTACGTTATATTAAATTTACAAAAACTTGAATTTGCCTCATTATTTCAATATGATGCTCTTATAAAGCATAATGTTGTGAGGTGTTGCTAAGGTAACCAATTTTTCTTTTTATGTCAAAGGTGAATGTTATATGACAATGTTAACTTGCAAATCTGATAATGACACCAAAGAACCATTGATCTGATTGGTTGCCGTACTTTATCTTAAAATTACCTGGAATTGACACATATTTTCGATACAATGCTGTTATTTAGCATACATTGTGAGTGGTTGCTATGGTTACCAAATGTTAATTTCATGTTTAAAGTGAAATTTATACGACACTGCTAACTATCAAGTTTGATGATGAAACTATGGTACCATGGTTCTGATATGTTGCTGTACTTTTCCTTAAAAAAAACTCTAGTTTGACTCACATTTTCGATATAAGATCTTATTTAGAAACTGCCTTGAACGGTTACTAAGGCAACCAAATTCCGTTTTCATCTTAACAGTGAATGTTTATAAGACAGTGCTAGCTTGCAAACCTGATCATGAAACTAATTTAAGAAAGTGTGTAATAGTTTTGATAGTTTGCTGTATTTTGCGTTCCAAAAGTCTTGAATTTGGCATACATTTTCAGTAAATTACGTTCTTTTGGCAGGGGTTACCATAGTTACCAACTAATATCTGCATGTGTTGTCTTCTACTTTCATTTTATAACACTAAAATATATGGTTATAGCAATTTCAGAGTGATATTGGTACCTTTTAAGCAATCCTGCTCAGTTACATAGGAAATTACAACATTAAAAAGTTGATAGTTTCGTTGCCATGGTTACCCCCTTAGCAACCTGAATCCCAAAGGTGTTTTTCCGAAACCGTAAACAACACATTTGGTACTTGTTATTAGTGATCGTATTCAAGTTCAGCATGGATGCGTAAATATTCTACCAGTCCTTAAAGTATGACAAAATCATGATTTCTCACTTTCAGTTTATTGGCCCCTAAAGATCGCACGTGCCTACCAATTGGGTGTAATGTTGAGTTGAATCCTACGATGCTATTTTATTGGCAAAGTGTCATAGTCTAACATACAAATGTCATTTTAAATCAAATATGTACAGTTCTCTGTGAAAAAGTATATGAGTTTGTCATATTTTGCTTACCAAAAACCCTGTTTTTTGGCGAAAATCTTGTTTTCACGTTACCATGACAACCGGATATGGGAAATAAATTTTCGGAGTATTTTTTTTCATTTCATGTAGAGAGGTGCAAATGGTGTAAGTTTCATGCAAATCGGTGACTATGCGTGCCGCAATGTGGTTGATGGTTACAGAGAATTGCTATTAAAACCTTATCTAACACCAAGAAATTCGGCGTCTGGCCTAGTCCTAATCAGTTTGCGCATTTCCATCGAACTGTAGGCCAATGTTTGCTATGTAGTAATATTGTGTTACCGTTTTCGTCGATGGTCTCATACTTCAAGCAGTAGGTGTAAGATGCGTTTTCGCACGGTATCGGCGACAAGGAGCCGGCTAAACAGCCGTGGTCGAACAAGGAGGAGCATTGGAGACATTTAAGGCACTCAACTGTAAGAAAAGAAAATGATTTCCTTAACACGTTCCTCCATAGAAGCGCCTTTTAGCGCATTTAATTTCATCCTCCACTGAATAAAATAGTTCCCATTTACACAGTCATGAACATATACCAGAATAAATAGTTTCTGTATATAAGCAGATGGTAGCTTAAAGCAGGCTGAAAGTAAAGTATTGATGATAAGTTACTACTTAAAGGAGGTTGCAAGTAAAGCAGAATGTGCCTTAAGGCACATTCTGCTTTACTTGCAACCTCCTTTAAGTAGTAACTTATCATCAATACTAGAAACAGGCTATGAAGAAAAGGGTTAACACTTGGTAGGGTACTGTGGAGAATGTGTTATTCTTTCCCAATAAACGCGTTTACGCTAAAACTATTATTTGCAGTGCAAACAGTTTGGAGCCAGATCAGACGCCGGGTTACCCGGCGTCTGATCAGGCTCCAAACTGTTTGCCACCAAGATAAACAAGAATTATCAGAATTGTCCAAAAGTTGTTCTTTTCTACGTTTTAGTGCTTTGCGTTTGCGTTTAAAGGGGAAAGAATAACAGATTCTCCACTGTATGTAGGTTACATGTACCCCTTCACTGTCAGTCACTGTTTTTGCAATTCATAATTTACGTGAATTAACTTAAATTCATATCGTAACAAGTTTCAAACAGTTTTGATGCTGATCAGACGCCGCGTGATAGGGGTCCGATCAGCATTCGAACAGTATGCAAATAACTATTGTACTCGGAGTCAGGCAGCGAAGGAGCTAAGATAACTCATCCAAATTGGACGTAATAAAATAACTGAAGGCAATATAGCTATATCAGAGCATGAAAAAGTTTGAAGCATGTTCGACCTACAATATATCAGCAGTAGCCACCTGTGTATCTCCATTGCATTTTCTACATATACAGTGCTCCCTCCCTACAACGGCCCTCCCGACAACGACTCCCTCCTTACAAAAAAGTTTGCCGCTGTTCCCCAAACAAGACAATTTTGTCCAACCTTTTCACTGCTGCAATATCATCTGCCTAAGATTGTCATCTGCTGTCTTTGTCATAGTTACGTTTTTGACATTTTGACAGAAAATAGAATTAATGACGAGCGACAAACAGTTTGATTCTAGATCAGACGCCGTCTTACGTGGCGTCTGATCTGTATTCAAGCTGTTTGCAAATGTAAGAAATTGTCATCCCTTTAACAACGAACACATTTACGTCTCCCATTGGATGTCGTTGAAGAGAGGGAGCAATGTATGTGCGTTCAGTTTTGTTATTGGAAACTAAAAACGTTTTCATTCAGTATATCCAGGGTCGAAGGTTATAAGGCTTTTAAGTTCAGTCTAAGAACGTTATCAAGCATTGAGCCTAGGCTCAAATCTGACTAATTGAATGCTGGAGAACGACTTCATACCCAACTCAAAAAGTAACCTTGGAGCCAGTACCTGTTAGCGCTGTTTCTATGTTTGCTGCTTTGGCATTGTTGATTACCTTACAGAAGTACTTCTGAAAACCTCACATAGTCATAAGTACGTAGTACACTCTACCAAAAGCTGTACTTCAGTCTGCTTTTTGTGATAAATAACCATTCAACGGCAGACCAATAAAAGCGATTGTTTTAATAAAGAATACAAAATATGCAAATTCAAGAGGAAAGTTTATACTGCATTTACCCTCATTAAGCAAACATCTTGCTTGATATATCTCTATGTTTCATTAACGGATATTCTCTTAAAATGAATACGAGAGTGGATGTTTGGCATCATACAGAGTTTAAGAACGGCTATTGTTTCCGCTGTTTGCATGACCCAAACATCTTCACTTACATTCGATGTAATGATATACTTTCCTTTAAAACGAAACGAAGTACAAATGCATTGTAATATATCCTGCGAAACCAGATCCTCCTACAGATTATGACTAATCATTTTTATCTGAGAGCAAACAGTTTGGAGCCTAGGCCGACGCAGGGTAACCCTGTGTCTAATCAGGATAAAAAATACACTAAACACCATTGCTTAAGCATAAACGCGTTTATTTGGAAACTAGGCCCTCTCTTCTGTAGAATCAACATTTGTGTACTGTTTTTAACGTTGGGGAAATGTTATTGTTTGGCATTCAAACGAAATTTAGCGCAAACCTTACCCTTTCATGATCAAATTATTCGGGAAATATGTATCCCCGCACCGCTTTATTGTCATCCGCTTCAGTATTGTTGTCTGCAAGACACATTTCAAAGTTCGATTTAAGGTTGTATGACTTAATATATATCGATAAGAGTGACAAACAGTTTGTTTAAGGCGTCATGGAGAATGAAAGGGTTAATGTCTTGTAGAAATCGACGTATTTTTTCTAACAGGGCAGAATTCGACGATGCTCGTGAAACTCCTTATTATCCCTGTGCAGTAGACAGCCTCCAAAGTACAGTAGAACCTCTCTATAACGATCACTAAAATGAAGGATAATTGTCTGTATAAAATAAACAGGTGACAGCTTAAAGCAATGTGAAAGTGAAACAGAAAGCTCCTGTAGGAGCTTTCTGTTTCACTTTCACATTGCTTTAAGCAGTCATCTGTCTTAAACGACTTATATTTGACACAACTGTGTGGTCGTAATAGAGAGGTTCTACTGTATTGACATATTCCCTTTTCTTTGTATACATTTACATAAACAACACATTACCACAAAGATTGACCTTTATCACACGGAATGCGAATTGACTGACACTGAAACCTGTTCGGATCCAGATCTTACACAAAGTAACTAGGTGTCAGATCAGAATTCGAATTGTATGAACAATTACTTGTATTGAAGTGTTCTAGCTTTAAACAAAGCCTAAGAATGCATAGTTTTAATGAAAATAGAATTCTATGTCAGTTTTGAAGTGGCAGAAACATCAGTGTGATAAGGGTTAAAGTCATCTTTCCTCCGAAAAACAGGAAATAGTGTATCACCTAAATACATTCTATCTATTAAATGTCAAAACATGGTCAACAGTTAAACACACAGTTACAGTGGAGAATCTGTTATTCTTTCCCGTTTAAACGCAAACGTACGCAAAGTACTAAAACGTAGAAATAAACAACTTTTGGACAATTCTGATAATTCTTGTTTATCTTGGTGGCAAACAGTTTGGAGCCTGATCAGACGCCGGGTTACCCGGCGTCTGATCTGGCTCCAAACTGTTTGCACTGCAAATAATAGTTTAAGCGTAAACGCGTTTATTGGGAAAGAATATCAGATTCTCCACTGTACATTCTATCTATTAAATGTCAAAACATGGTCAACAGTAAAACACACAGTTACTAGTGTGACGCATTAAAATAAATTTTTTCATCCGTAACAGGAAATACACTGTTCCCTCCCTACAACGGCCCTCACAACAACAATTCCCTCCTTACAACAACGGATGTCACTTTTCTAAAAACAAGACAAGAAGTTGCTTCTAAACGTTACATATGTGTGGACCTTTGGACAAAAAAACTATCATGACGAGTGACAAATAGCTTTTGTCTAGATCAGACGCCGTGTAACGCGGCATGTGATCTGGATTCAAGCTGTTTGCAAATGACAAACAAATCTTAATTGTCTATCCCTATAACAACTCCCTCCGAACAACACACGCAATGTTTGTCTCCAATTGGTTGTTGTTGTAGCAAGTGGGATCTGTATTCAATGCCAGGAATGCGTCTTGAACTACACGGATTGACAGTGCAGCAAATATAGACACTTACAGTGTAACTGTAAAGTAACAGTCAAATTGGTGTGAGTCTGCGTTATCCAGCGTTTGATCTGGCAAAACTATATGTAATTGACATTAGAGTTTGGGGAAGTTATGCACATGTTGGAAAGAACCCAGTTTAACATATGAACAATGGCAGTTAGGTTAGGTTATTAAAAATTAACCATTTCACTGACATTGGCGCCAAAAGGCGACTTTGCAAACAATTAAGATCCAGATCAGACGCCGCATGATGCGACGTCTGATCTGGATCAAAACTGTTTGACACTCTTATCGACATTTCTGCACTCAAAAAAAACCCTTTAGCTGACTTGGAAAATATTGCAGACGACACTACCAATACGATATTTTGGCGGTAAATGGGTTAAGCAGGCGATAGAACTTGGCAGGGAAAGAGTTAAAGAATTACAGTTTGAAGCCTGAAACAGTGAATTCGGTAACTGTCTTTACACTTGACACCTACAGTCAATTTCCCCTTTTAATATACAATAATCTAACTCTGACATATTTCCAGGAGATTCTAAAGCTAGTTATGAAACCTCGCATGGTATTATCATATGGAAAAGTACATACATGTACATATAGGTACATTAGCACTGTATAAATAAGAAACTTTCGCTACTATATACGTACATTACCAGTAAACAGACCAAACTATCGGAAATGTTCCCCACTGATATAAACATGACTTTTTTTTAATACCTAAGTATAGAGTCACGTCGCTCTACGTGAAAATCTGTCATTTCTATATATCCTGCGACAGACTAATTGTACACTGGAACACATTTTCCAATTTCATTGAAATATCAACTCGACACCATGTCTGTTATAATCCAAACACAGCATGCAATATGATATACCATCATCCAACTCGTTCAATGACCAATAGGATGCTGTTTGATTTAACCCTTTCATTGCTTTGCCGTCATTCATTTAACCCTTTCACTCTCAATGACGCCTTAAAGCGCGTTTGCAAACAGATTGGGTCCTGATCAGACGCCGCGTATCGCGGCGTCTGATCAGGACTCAAACTGTTTGACATTCTTATCGATATTTATTAATTCATACAACCTTAGTTATTACTTTGACATGTATATTGCAGATAATGATATTGAAGCGGACGACAATAAAGCGGTAAAGGGGTTAAAACTCTTCCAAATAATTTGATCATGAAAGCGTTAATCAACTATTTTCGCCTTGTAGTTATCAAATTTAAAGTGTATGTATTATAATTTAAGAAATATTGAAATGAATGGCAAACAGCTGATCAGACCGCTTGGCATGTGTCATCTGATCAGGATTCAAACTGTTTAAAAACTATTGTACTCTGGGTAATGCAATGAAAGGGTTAAGGTAATGATATTTTATAGACATCAAACAAGACACCCTGGTCAGCCTTATATGAGAAAAATAGTTACATTCTGTAAGAAAACACTGTCGTTTGCAAACATATTCGATCCAGCTCTAACGTCGTGTATCGCGGCGTCTCTATCCAAGTATCCACAATAGTTTACACTCGTATGAATATTTCTTCAAATTAAACTTTAAAAACCCATTTGGCATGAAATTGCAGACGACAAGTTTTCGCAGACGGTATTTTATTTTTGCGTAAAGGGATACCTAACGGCTTCTGACCTGACTCCAATTTGGAGCAAACAGTATTTTGTTAGGAACAATATTGGAAAACTAGCAATTTCTAAAGTTTTAGGGGGAAATGCCTTCAGCTAATATCTGCTGCCGAACAGCTTGTTCAGTGACCACCGTTTTGATAATAAATAATAAACCACCCCTGACTAACCCTTCCCCTGCTACAGTTGAGAATCTGTTATTCTTTCCCGTTTAAACGCAAACGTACGCAAACGCAAAGCACTAAAACGTAGAAATAAACAACTTTTGGACAATTCTGATAATTCCTGTTTATCTTGGTGGCAAACAGTTTGGAGCCTGATCAGACGCCGCGTCTGATCTGGCTCCAAACTGTTTGCACTGCAATTAATAGTTTTAGCGTAAACGCGTTTATTGGGAAAGGATAACAGATTCTCAACTGTATAAGCACGTATTGTGACTTATTGTAAACAATTTGTTTATTTGTTTGTCTATCACAGTGTAGTTCAGACAAGTCTTGAATGGCCTCTCTTATCAGGAGCTGTGTTGTTTTCTTATAGGATCTGCACTCTTTTCATGGAATCCTTTTTTTGACTAGCCAATGTTTTAGTTCAATGTTATTGATATTCACGGCATAGTAGATGGATTTTAATATATGAATTATTTTCGGGACAAAAGTAATGAACCTATATGAAAACCATCTCGATGGTTCCTTAGACCAAAGTGCACTAACCCCTTCATTGCCTTACTCGGAGTTTAATTATTATTTGCAACTAATTAGGATCCCTTATCAGGATTCAAACTGTTTGACTCTTATTTCATTATATCCTAAGTCACGAGACCGCCCCTTTATTCACAAAATAAAAGCAGACGATAATTGTTAAAAGCAGATGACGCCATAGCGGTGATGAGTTGAATTTACATATGAGAAATATAAGGCATTGTTAGTCTGTCAAAAGTAATGCCGTGATGAGGTCAGAGCACAACTCCCTAGAAACCAACGTACTGAATAAAACGCTCTACAACATTTCCGCTACATCGTTGCATTCCTTGTTTGTCGGTTTTGTTTAACCCGCATTAAAGTGGAGAAAACGTTATTCTTTCCCGTTTAAACGCAAACGTACGCAAACGCAAAGTACTAAAACGTAGAAAAGTACAACGTTTTGACAATTATAAGAATAACGTTTTCCCCACTGTACCAATGTCCCCCCTTTGTCTGCTGATTGCGACTTTACAGATCTTTGAAAGCAGTTTGAATCAAGACCACGCGTCGTCTAATCTGTATTCGAACTGTTTGACACTCATCTTAAGATATTTTTGCTTTTAAACATATAAATTTAACAGATTTTGCAGACGACAAATTCGAAGCAGACTATATCACCGCAGGATAGGAGTTTAGACGCTAACAATCTACAGCTACATTTGCAAACAGTTTTTATAATACACCGTATCTGTGATGAGTTCAGTAAAGAAATCGATGGCCATCGTTTGCGAGTTGGCTACAGGTCTGAAACACAGTGGAGAAAACGTAATTATTTTGTTCAAACGCAAACGCATTGCAATGAAAGATTGAAAATTACAACATTTTGACAATTCTGGAATGGCAAACAGTTTGGAGCCTAATCAGAGGCCGGGTTACCCGGCGTCTGATCTGGCTCCAAACTGTTTGCAATGAAAGTAATAGTTTAAGCATAACCGGGGTTATTTTGGAAAGAAAATGTTTTCTTTACTTTACTCTGCACGCTTCACACGGGACAAAAACTGCTAACCCCAATAGCAAGCAATGGTAATTTAACGCAGTGCAGTATCAAACGGATTGCTCTTCATATCAATATCGGCAAAAGCCTAATTTGAAAACAGTGTTGCAAATGACAATGACATAATCTAGATAAGTCGCTGCAATTACTAGACAATGGTAAAAGGAGTGATACCTTTGGCGGTGAAGGGGGGATCTTTATAAGACAACACGAACATTGTCTAAGAAACTCCCTAAATGTAATGCATGTATTACAACGGAGAAAACTTTATTATTTCCCATTTAAACAAAAAAGAATGCAAACGCATTGCAATAAAAGTTAGAAAATGACAAGTTATTGACATTTATGTCTTCTCATTTTAATATGAGTTGCAAACAGTTCGGAGCCTGATCAGATGCAATGTTACCCGATATCTGATTTTGATCTAATTTGTATGCACTGGAAATAGTAGTTTAACCCATTTATGCCCAGTGGATCCTTACATGTTTATACATTGGATTAGTCCATTTTTTTATCTTGAAATGCCTATCAGCAAACAGTGATGAGAAACGGTGTATAGTTTAAATCAATAAAATTATCTATCTGTATACTCTGATCAGACGCCGCATAATGCGGCGTCTGATTAGGGTCTACACTGTTTGCCAATGTCTTATATATGGCATCGTGGGCACAAATGGGTTAATGTAAGCGTAGTCGCCTATTATTTGGAAAGAATAACGTCTTCTCCACAGATCAACTTCGTTCTTGGTGCATTTACTTCGAGCTGTAACGATTGGTCTAACTTGGATTAACTGGCAGCTAGAAAGAAGTTGAATTATCAGTCGCTAAACCTTTCATTTTCAATACGTCAAAATGACCCGTCTAACATAGTCGTTGGCATGACATCGTCGGCTGAAAAAATCCGTCTTTTTCATCTTGACTTGATACGTCTTAACTCATAAGAAACATTGAATGGGAAACAGTGTGAATGCTGATAAGGATAGAAACTGTTTTCAAATGCTAACAGTTACATGTAGCCTCGGCAATGAAAGGGTTAAACAGGAGACAGTTTAGTGCAGGATAAAAATAAGGCAGAAAACACTGAATTATTTCATCGCCATTGTTACCGTCACTTTATACTACTAAACTCATATATCCATCATAGGCAGAAAATTGTCTAATATGTTATTAAAAAAAACGAATGTTGAAGTTTTAACAAATTAAATATTGATACAAAGGACCAAGCATCATACATTCTTTTCTGAATCTTATATCAATGCTAAGTTGACTTTAGTCATTAAACAGTCACATGTCTATCGAATGTCCCGAGGTAATTAATAGGTGACCCATAAAAGAAGCTACGGCATAAAGCGCATCCTGCTTTACGTTCAACATTTTTTAAGCTATGATATATAGAACATATTTATTATGGTGCATATCCTTTACTTTATAAAGGGGAAACATTTTCTTCAGTGGATAAATAAATCAAATGCTTAAAGATATGTGTCTATGGCGTAAATAGTTGAATAATGATTGCTTTAAATAAGTTTGACTGTACTAAAATGTAGTATCTGCTACAAATAAATGTCCGAAAGAAATTATTGTCTAAAGGTCATTATGTTTCAAATTTGGATAACCAAATATAAAATAACCAAACTTGGGAACGAACGTTCTCATTTTACACACACGTTATGATTGTAAGATGTTTGGTGTCAAGTACGGTATGCAATTTAAAATTGAAATAAAGGGTGGACTATTATTTTAAAAAGATAAACCCCATAGTGTGTAGAGTCTTGCCTTCGGCAGCAGTCTTGGCAATCGTTTTATGTCTAATTAGATAACGAGTAATATGTCGTCTAATCAGGAGCAAAACAAGTTGACACTAGAAAAGATCTTTCTTCGGAAAAAACGCCTGAAATCGAAATATTAAAAACATGATCAACCGACGGTTTAACAACGGAGAAACTGCTTTCGAAAAACTGTTCATTATAGGAATAAACAACATCTTTTTGACGTTCATGACGGTATGACTACATTAGCTTCGCAGGGGGTAAATTTTGTAAACGCCCAAAGGGCGTTTTCATTTAATTTACACCCCGAAGCTAATGTAGTCATACCGTCATGAGCGGCAAAAAGATGTTGTTTATTCCTTATATTTATATTTTTATTTTCTGTCATCCATTTAATGTGTAGTTTGACCAGATTTGTTTTCATGTATATGAATATACCATATACCGGCCAAATGGGTTTGATAGATGTAATATCGATGTAATAGCCATTCCAGTTTCTAAATATGGTGTCAAAAGTAGTCCTTACTACATGTACTGTATTTGCATGATAATTTCAGGGTTTTACGCAGAAAACTTTCTCGCTGTGCTTTAAGAACGCTCGTAAGAAATTAAAACAAAAATTTCAATCTGAATATTCATTATCAAAGCATATTTTAAACAATTAGGTGGCGCAAGTTTTTATACACGCTTTACACTTAGCAACGCTGAAATGCGACTACATGTACACAGTCAGCGTGTACACACACCCGCGGCTATCCGTGGCATATCCGATACACATAGACTAGTTTAAATATGTCATAACGGAACATTACGTGACCAATTTAGTAAGTGTGAATGCATTATTTTGCTTTATGTTTGAGCGACTTTCCTATGTATTCTGGTGAACAAATTGTTTGAAATTGTCAATTTCAAACCGTAATTGGAAGACAACTTGTCTAATCTATAAATAGATCCCTGCTCACTCGGAGAAGGGAGAGAACGCGTACAGCTTTAATGACGGAGTGTAATATGATAACCTCCCTTAAAAACAGCAATTAATTTAATTTTTTTTATCGCAATTTGATTTTAATTGAACTGTCTGCGACTTTAAATAGGGGTTTCGAAATACCCAAACGGATAATCTAAAAGTAGATCCTAACTTGGTCGGTATCTCTCCGCCGTATGGAAGATTTTCTTCGCGGCGGAGACTCCGCCCTCTTTCTAACTGGCTGGGACCGGACTCGATTCGTAGGTTCATCGAGAATTGACCTGCATATTTTTAATACGATTACATAGAGACTTTACATGTTGAATGTAAATATATATTGGTATTCGACAGATGAAATCATTTCTAATACTTTTAGTGTAAAACTATTACATGTAACACATTCACTGAAAAGTGATAACAGTTGGTACATGGCGTAACATCATGATGAAAACACCTTTTTGTGACTTGAACATACAATATGAGTAATTATACGCCTGTTGCCCTTTCTACCAGCCATACATTATTCACTTACAACTATGACTTTATCGATCAACCATCGCTAAGCTCGTAATAGGAGATTTTCCCAGTATTTGTGTTTGTTCTCGTTTGGACAGCTGTCTATTGGTAAAACGGAGAATAGCTTATTATTTCTCGTTTAACCCATTCTCCAAAAAATACAGCTTTTTACACCTATGATTTATTCATCCGCTGAAGAAAATAGTTCCCTTTTATACAGTCATGAATATGTATCACAATAAATAAGTTTCTATATCATAAAAGATAATAGCTTGAAGCAGGCTGAAAGTAAAGCAGAATGCGCATTAAGGTGTATTCTGCTTTACTTTCAACATGCTTTAATTGATCATCTTTCTTTAAAACTAGAAACAGGCTATGAAGTAATGGGTTAAACGGAACTAGACGTAAACGTCATGTCAAAAAGGAAGAACATTGGTGCTTATTGAAAACTTTGACATTTTATTGATATATCAATGTGCAAAAAGTGTAAATATTGTCAAACGCATTTATTTAAACAGGATCATTTCTTCTCTACTGTATGACCCTGTTGCTACAACGGATCGCTGATTTGAAGAAAAAGAAATCAATGTTGTATAAGACGACCGCTTATTGGAATAATACGTGGCTACTTTATGTACGAGTAAGATGAATATTTATAATGCCCAAACATCCGAAAGAAGCATCATGTTCAACTTTCGATAAGCAACCAATAAGCTATTCTCGGGGTTTATGAAAAATGACTGTTTTAAGCTGGATAGACAATAGGCTGTAACATATTGTGCTGTAATTTTATACTGATTGTAGCTGCCGTTATATATATTTATTTCATCATATTCTATTGCAAATATCATACATCATATACATTTATCGACATACATGTCTTTTGTACATAATTTCCACAGCATATAGATCTATGTATACAAAGTATCAATAGATTATAAGATATTGCAACAATGTTGGGCCGCAGTTTATACAAACATTACAGAAGGCCCTTTCCTTGACGTTAAACGTAGGTACATGTATAACCCTTTACCCCGTAACATGTTTTAGTTTTGAAAATAGGTGACTACTTAAAGCAGGTTGAAAGTAAAGACGAATGCGCCCTGAGGCCCTTTAACTAAATATTCAGCATTTCTACTATGTTAGTTAAAACAGTTTCGAGCCAGATCAGACTCAAAGTAGTCGGCGTCTGGTCATTCTTCAAACTGTTTACAACACATATTTCGATATTTAATATCCAATATTCTAAAGAAATCTACCATTTGCTACATTTCGTTGCAATTCATTTAGGATAAGTTTCGTTCAATCAGGATTGAATAGCGACATTATAGCTGACGTTTCTTCTGTCAATCGAATTTTATTAGCGCAAGACTAATTGTGCATGCACTCGGACATAATTATGTTTGTTCTAATGATTACTGGGTGTAATCTGAGCACAGCATGGTTTAACATTTATACAGTGGAGAAAACGTTATTCTTTCCCAATAAACGCGTTTACGCTAAAACTATTATTTGCAGTGCAAACAGTTTGGAGCCAGATCAGACGCCGGGTAACCCGGCGTCTGATCAGACTCCAAACTGTTTGCCACTAAGATAAACAAGAATTATCATAATTGTCCAAAAATTGTTCTTTTCTACGTTTTGGTGTTTTGCGTTTGCGTACGTTTGCGTTTAAACGGGAAAGAATAACAGATTCTCCACATGTATTAGCTGTCTGATACAGCGGAGAAGACCTTATTATTTCCCTTTAAACGCAAACGAAACGCAAACGCATTGCAATATGATTCAAAAATGACAATTTATTGACATTGTTTGCCAATTATTTTAATATGAGTGACCAATAGTTTGGAGCCTGATCAGACAACGGGCTACCCGTTGTCTGATCTAGTTTCAAACTGTTTGCACTGGAAAAAATAGTTTTAGCGTTAAACGCGTTTATTGGGAAGAATAACATATTCTCCACTTTAGCTCGTTCGGTAACCTTCGAGGTCCGATGCTACGATATTTATAAATATTATAGACAAGAAACAATTGTTACCTTCGTTTGAAGTACATCTATTTTCTACAATTACCCGACATGACTCTGCGTATGACCAGGGTTTAAGTTGCTGTATTTGTATATCAATGATTCTTCCGTAAAAGTGTATACAATATGTATTTGAGTAATAAAACCAGACGCCATTGTTTAGCAGACAAAATCTTGGCGGCGACTTATTTGAAGGACGGTCCCCTAGGAACAAAGGCACAGGATAAACCATCCTATTACATTTATGTTACACAGTGGTAATTGCTGTTCCGTTGGCTTTGCTTAACGCTTTCGCTCTCAATGACGCCATAAAGCGCATTTGCAAACATGTTTATCCCGATCAGAATCAAAACTGTTCGCCACTTGTTTTTAAGTAACGTCAGTCATACTGAATTAAATCTAACTTTGAAACGAGATTGCAAACAACATTATTGTAGCAGACGACAATATTGCGATGAAGGGGTAAAACCTCGCGATAGATTGGATCATGTAAGGGTTAAGGCTTTCACCGCCACAGATATCCACAGTCAAGTTGGCAAATACCCTACATCTAGATCAGATGCAGATAAACTCGCCGACAGAGCAATATAAAAACTATTTGATAGTATCAATATGCCCAAATAAATTTTGACGTACAAGTTCTAATAGATTCTAGAGCTCTTTTATTAGTTGGTATATTGGTAGTGCAATTGTTAAGGTTCTTGTAAAGTGTTTTTTGGTGCATTTTTGAAAGGTGATTGTTTGGTCATTTATGGAGCAATGTTGCATAATTTCATATCAAAATGTTCGTATTGAAATGAACAAGTGTAACAAAATTATACAATTTATTATTTAATTATACAATTTATGAAGATTATTTAGATTATTTAAATTGTATAAAACTGAAGCAGACGGACAGTCTCTAACATTCATTATATTCTGCTGACCGGCATAAAGCAACATGTGTTATTACTTATCCTTATCACAGGAAACTATCTAACATATGTCAATGAGAGGAAGAGTACATTATTTGCATAATAGCCATATGTCGGCCACTGGGTAACCTTCCAAGAGGTCACTCAGCATCCGGCGTGGCTGTTTAATATTCATAAGTATAAACATGTGTTGGGTAACACAGGTAGGTCCCCCATATTTGGGAGGTCACCTGATCTGTGGAATGATGCCAGTGTGGGCGCTGGGGTAGACATAGTGTTAAGCAGAGCAGTTTTAGAGATAGTTTAGATCTAGGCACTAGAGAGTAAAGATGTTTCGAACCTGAGTTGTAAATAAATAAAAGTTAATCCAAAAATGACTATCTTGCTTTTTAACCCGCTTTGTAACACAAGCTTATGAGATAGCTTACAATTTGCAAGGAAAACTGTGTATCTTGATTTTGAACAATATGTTTGGATTTGCACCAAAATGTGAAGCAAATTTTCTGTACTGAAATTCAACAAATCCTTCCTCTATCTTGAACAATATGCTTTACATGAGGTAGTAGGACCAAAATCCTGACGAAATCCACTCAAATAACAACAGAAGAAGTCATGGAATATTTAAGAATTTTCAAGGACAACAATATTTTTTCATGGGGGACTACTTATTTTTTCCAAAGTATGGTGGGCAACACGAGCCTCTGTCAAACATTATTACATGTATAAATATGCAGACTGTATTATTTTTTTCATCCTTTTTTAACTGAATTATACCTTGAGAATACACTGAGAATCGTTCTTGGGCTCTCGCGGGAGGATCTGCTTCTTTATAAACCCATCCTCTTCCTAGAATTCTTCTATAACTGTGTTTTAACGCATGTTGCAAGATATATACATGATTATAATGACTTCATTGCGTATAACGATTACACAATCAAATCCCAGGTCTCTTTATGCGTCTAAGCTTGCCAACGTGTTCCTTACTTTGCACGTGCGCAGATACAGGTGTTTCACTGTAAATAGCGCTACATTCATTACCGCGAAGGCAAGAAAATCTCTCGCCACGGTCCGCTCGCCTCAAGGCGCAAAAAGGAGGAGTGACCGTGGAGAACGATATGTTTGAGAGAGACATAATGGGTGGTGGCAGCGCTATGGTCTGGGTTTGGAAAATGGGAACTCTGGAAATTGACTTGGTTATTATTCAATAAAATGCCAATGCTCAGCGTTACATCAATGTTTTAAATAGCACAGTGATTCGCTTCATGCAAAAGAAAGGAAGGACCTGGCATTTTCAGCTTGACAATACATGTATAAAGCATCACACGGCGCGTATCACCACACACTTTCTTGCTAAAAATACATTAACGTCCTGCCTTGGCCTGTTTTATCCTGGGACATGAGCCCCATAGAACACATATCGGATGTATTTGATAACAAGGTCGGGTCAAATCATTAAATTTATACCATAATGACCTCCCAAGTGCATTTTGTTCGGAATGGCAACGTATTTGAAACGTTACGTAAAATCAATGAGGGGACGTATTCTGCAATGTATCCGTAACATGGAGGGAACTGTGGTTACTAGTGCTTTTTTTAACATCACTTTAAATGCGCATCAAGTAAATGTTTGTTTCCAGATGCTGTGTGGTCATTCTAATTATTAAGAATATTCCATTTCGACCCCTCTCAACTGAATTATTCATTAAACAGTATGCAATATTTGATTCTAATCCAATGAAGTACACAAACACATGACTATGACATTGAAGCTTCGATTACAAAAATAATTCATCCGGCATATAAATGTATCAACAAAATTTATTATTTTTAATTCTATATAAACTGAAGTGAGATCCGGTTGTTCATAATTCTCTGTGAAAAGTGTTGTTAACTTAATGATGGTTTTTTAATTCAAAAAATATTTTTAAGGTAAAATCTTTCTATATGTATATCCTCCATTTCTTAAAATATTTTTCAACATTGTATCATGTCGCCACGGCTTCGTCGATGACCAAGCAATTTTTGAAAACCAATCTTTCGGTACATGTAAGGTTGACAATCGAGGAGACACTTATTGGTAGGCTTACATAATTTTTAAACACTTCTTTTAAGAATAGATACCATAATACATGATAATAGTGTCTCCATATTGACCTGACGAGTGCTTTGTACAAAATTATGAAATAGCTTTTCGCAATGTAATCATACATTCTGATTATTAAGGGTTATCTTTTTCAGCTATATGACTGCTTACTTTTTAATCCTGTTAAAATATTTACCCCTAAAACCCCCTTTTCACTAGCAGACTCAATGTCCGCAAAGTTCAAAGTATACTGGTAATATTGGTTTTCTCTTCCAAAGTGTATGGTTCTGTAATTTTTCACATTAAAACGCAACAGCCACTTTGACAAAGTGTAAGGCATCTAAGTCGTGCTGGATAATATCAATTTTAATGTCTTTGTTGTATAGTTTGGTACCATAAGCGAATAATTTCACAATACTACGTATAACTTCAGGGGTAAGGGGTCATCTATTATAAACATATGAATAATATGGGTCCCAGGACAATTCCCTGGGGTACCCTACTTAAAATGTCTTTCCACGAAAAAGACCAGGGTCCTTTCACAGATACATATTGCCTACGTCCAGTAAAAAAGTCACGTTTCCATGACAAAACTGGCCCTCTGATACCAAATACTGATACTTTGCGAGAAAAGGTTAATGTACTATGCTCTTAAAAGCTTTGACAAAATCTAAATATACAATATATTTTCCCAAATTCTATCACCCTCAATGTAATGTGACTAATCATCTATGTATTCAATTAACTGTAAAACGCAGGATCCCTTAGAACGAAAACCAAATTGAGCATCAGATAAACTAATATATGATTGTTTCTGACTAAATTTCCAAATATCTGTGCCCTTATGATTGTTTTTAAATTCTTACAACTGCTGAAGTAAGGCTATCAGGGTGGTAGTTGCATAATTATACTCATGAATTATTACAGTATTTTAATGTGTGTGTATGTGTGAAATGCAGAAGCAGAATATACGTGAAAAAAGTAGTAAGGACAAAAAAGAATTGTGTGTCTCTGCCCAACGAAATCGTCGGGACACCATAGAAAGCTTTGTCCAAATCGTGCAATAGTATATACATGAGAATCTAACCCTGTACCTGCCAAAGGCTTGAATAGTTTCACAACAATGTAAGCTTTATATAATAGAGATCGCAATGCAAAGTGAAATATTAATCAACATTACAATAGCCGGAAAGATGTGGAATACTTGAATGGGTGTAATAAGGTGATTTAAAGGGACAAACTCTTGATTTTCCTAAAACAAAGGTGAGCTGTACAGGGACGGCATTACTTTCGCGCAAGTAATCCGCTGAAAAATCGTGACATTCGGAGGAATTTATGATCGAAAGTAATGCGCAATGTACTTATTTTATTGTTTATGTATCAAACAACAATAGTGTACTGAAATAAAAGTTGAAAATATGGATACACTGTATTAAAAAATGAGAAAATGCGGATTAATCGGAAAAGTCGAGGTATTGGACAAATTACATATTTCTTTGACCTGGATATAATTGAACGGATATATTGTCTAACTGCAGTGGTTCGGGTGAGTGACATTCCATCAATCATATTGCTTGTTTGTTTCTCTGTCCGCACGTATATAACAATTGTCAATCGGTTTTGTAGATTTTGGAGTAAATGGACTTTAAATGTTGGCAAACTTCTACAAATTTGTAAAATGCAAATGGCTGCCCTTGAATCAAGCATGGGATATTCTAAGGGTCAATTACAAGGGTTTTTCTGACTTTTGTAAAACATTCTGTGTAGGAGTACCCAGTATGTAATGGGTTCTTTGTATGTATTCTACCAGATTTCCGAAAATACGTGCCATTAAGTGATTTGATATATTCTGCTGAAGAGGCTATTTTCACTCCATGTTCGTTACTTTTGGATCTTCTGACATCACAAGTACACTTATATTAATGAAAATTTAGGCATGCTTCTTTTCATTGACTAATTATTTATACTGTGTGCAAATATTTTTAGCCAATGTGGTATAGTTATTGAGTAATGCAACTTTTCAAATTTGGGTATTTCTTTCTCGTACAGGGACATTACATGAACCTTAAAACATCAAAACTTTTGATGGAAAAAAGATCTCTCGTATAAGACAAAAACGTGTATTTTCTCCGATATCACTTTGACTGCCTTACCCCGAGTAAAATGGTTAATTGCAAATAATGTGGCTCCTGATCAGACGCCGCGTGAAGCTAAGTCTGATCAAAATACAAATTGTCTGACTGTCGTTTTGATATCTTTTACAGTGGAGAATCTGCTATTCTTTCCCGTTTAAACGCAAACGTACGCAAACGCAAAGCACTAAAACGTAGAAAAAAACAACTTTTGGACAATTCTGATATTTCATGTTTTTCTTGGTGGCAAACAGTTTGGAGCCTGATCAGACGCCGGGTAACCCGGCGTCTGATCTGGCTCCAAACTCTTTGCACTGCAAATAATAGTTTTAGCGTAAACGCGTTTATTGGGAAAGAATAACAGATTCTCCACTGTAACAAAAAACACAAAACTTTAAATTTAGAAGAAAGGCAAACGACAATTGTTCAAAATTAACAACGATATTGCAGCGAAGGGGCTAGACTGTAAACAAATATCCACAGAAAAATGAAAATGCTTAGTAGATTGCAAGTATCTAAAATTCAACTGGAACAGTCGAATTTGCGTGAGAAGGCCCTATCAAAGTAGAAATAAGTCAATCGCGCTTCAAAGCGCGCTTGCAAACATTTTGGATCCTGATCAGACGCCGCGTAAGAAACCAAACTGTTTGACACTCGTTTTAAAATTTCTTCAGTCATTCTGCCTTTTAATAACTTTCAAACGACATTGCAGACAACAACATTGAAGCGGACGACAATGAAACGGTGAAGGAGTAAAAAACTCACGAAAATATTGAAAGTGAAAGGGTTAAGGCGAGGCCAGTTTGATGTAAGATCAAGTAAAGCAAGCCGCTCCTAAATGATAACTGGTCTTTATACAGTGGAGAATCTGTTATTCTTTCCCAATAACGGGTTTACGCTAAAACTATTATTTGCAGTGCAAACAGTTTGGAGCCAGATCAGACGCCGGGTAACCCGGCGTCTGATCAGGCTCCAAACTGTTTGCCACCAAGATAAACAAGAATTATCAGAATTGTCCAAAAGTTGTTCTTTTCTACGTTTTAGTGCTTTGCGTTTGCGTACGTTTGCGTTTAAACGGGAAAGAATAACAGATTCTCCACTGTATTCATATTACATTAAATAGTATCAGTTCTCTTTTAAGTCCCGAATGTATTCACACAAACTAAACGTCCTTTCCACAGTAATAAGATGTATTATTTGCTACGAAAATATTTCAAGAAAACATAATCAATGTCTTAAGCCATTAACTAACCAAAGTTTTGAATAAGCAATACGGTAAAAACATGTTTATCAGAAACACGCTATAAATGTTAGATGCTATATACATAAACTTCTGGTCTTAAAGAGACTCGTAACCAGATATAGCATTAAAAATAGTAATTTGTAAATATGTGACAAACGCTTATATAAACGGGTAAGAATTCGTTTAGGATAAGACATTCTGTTTAAAAAATGCATTTAAAAACAACATATTGAGCTCTGGTGGGAATCGAACCCGTGACCCGGCATGGGCGGACATAAGTCAAAATGAGGACACCGCTTGACCCACTGGGCCACGGAACTATTGATATATCTGTGCTCGATTTAACGTATTTCAGTGGGAAGCGGTGAAGAGTACATACAACTGCATAATTCGGCTTGGGTTTATGTCTTAGCCCGTGATCAATTTCTATTGCAACTTTAGACGCTATGGATAAAAATATCTAAAAAACTAAGATTTGAAGACATTTCTAGAGGGTGTTTCTAGACTGGTCATACTTTTCCAATGCCAGATGTACGATAATCAGCTTTTCGTTGATTTCTGAAAAATATTTAGCAGTTACATTTGGTTAAAGTAATTAATCTTACTGTGTTTAGTTCATTAAGTTCAAAGGCAAGTACCACGCTATGAAGTATTTTGTTTACAGAAGAAATGTTATGATACATGTAATACAAATCTATTTATTTGATGAAAATAGGGACATTTCATCAATTCCGTTAAAAGCCAAGTGCTCACGCGTAATTCCTCAAAAATTCTGGGATTACGGTAAACCGGGAAATCACATCTTATCCCTACATGTAATATATATTCACCTTATAGTGATATATCAACCAATGTTGGTAGTAAACCATTTGTTTATACCTACACGAACTTTGTTATAATCAAGCCTCGTTAAAACATACATGTGGCAAAAAAGATTAAATTTCGTCAAAACTGTTTTTTTATATATGTAAAAACATCGTTAGCAATACAGTTGCTAAGACATCGAAGCTGACAAACTATGACAATCTTGCAGAATGTACAGAATCAAAACATCTATCCATAGCTATTACTTAAGTTTGGTATGCGCGTTGACCTTCCTAAATGTTATACAATATTTAATAGAAATTGCAACTTTTATCGATCATCCATCATTAAGTCTTGTTTTGAGTTTTAATTATTATTTGTATTTGTACTGTTTTACAATTACAACGACACATGGACTCTCCCCGTTGCTTTAAATGGTGACATTGATTCAAGGGCCAGTGAGTTTCTGTATATCCTTGCTGAGATAACGCAGTTAACACAAAGATAAATCTTACCAACAGAAAACTTCTATTCTGTGGTTTAATTAAAGGGAATTTTTTCAACGTTCGCCTAATACCATGTTGACCTATTAGGGTTAGAACAGATATAAACAACTATTCAATTTCCCCGAAGGACCTTTCCTTATTAGTTCATCGATAACGAAGCTTTAACCTGTCGTGTAAGAAATAAGCCATATTTTAAAACATTTGTTGAAGCAGATTTAACTGTAGTGTAAATATGAATAAGTTGTCACATCTGATCAGGGTAACTATTGTTTGTCCCCTACATATCTTGCTAATAATGGTTAAATCTTTCTATTTCAGATTGTCTTTTTTAGTTAACATGGTCATCACCAAACATTTACATTCATATACCGCACATGATTATATGAAAGAATGGTAAACGGTAATGGACAGGATTGAGTTACAATTGACCTCGGTCGCTAGATTAGGCGCTGCTATGTTACACACAAAAGGTAATAATTGACTGGGTCAACAAGAAAACTCCTCGTAGTTTAGATTAGTAGCACTTACATTATTAAAAAGTTGATCGGAATAGAACCGAGTCAAACATCAATGGAATACATGACACTATGAAAATTACAATTTAGAGAGAAGAAAGGGTGTACATGTAAAACCTTGAAACATCCATTGTGACATAAGTCAAGGGTGAGGTAACATGTCTATAGGTACTGATGGCGACGTTTACCAGATGTCCGATAGGAAAAACACGGACATTTTCTTGTACGTTATGTTCTTATTAGTTATTTCTATGCCGACCATTGAGTTTCAGAATATTCAATTTTATATTTTCATATTTCAAAAGATTTTTTTCTAAATGCAGTAGAACCTCTATACTACGACCGGCGGACGTGTTCCAGTGAAACGCTCTCGACTTAAATACCGGGGGTCATGAGTTCAATCCCGGAGGACCAAGTCCTTCGGATGAACCTTAAAACCGAGGTCCGATGAACAAATGTATCAGTGCATCCAAAAGAACCAGAATACTCTATAAAGTAGGGAATCGCGACCAGGTTGTTTGTCCGATTTTCTCTCTCTCTTGCATCACGTTAGACTAGGATGGCAGAACAGATGGGTATACGGATGATGTGGATTTTACGGCACTGCAACTTTAAACAAGCATAGAGCGTCGTTGAATTATGAAATCAGATTTTGATGGTGGGGGTGGTTTAAGGAAGGTGACTGTCAGGCAGATATTCTCTGCGAAGCAGTGCATGGGATCATACCTGTTTTAGTTCTTGGCAGAGGGGATAACATCAGTCGAATAAACACAATCTTCCCCTATGGCAACTTAGCCCCAGAACCACTACAAGATAGCATGTTCTCTTGGGAGAAACGGACCTTACAAAACAAACCAAAACCTGATAGCTGTAAAGACAGGTGACATGCAACGATAAGACGATTCTAAATGAGTAGTTGCAATATAAGATTCATCGGAGGCATGGAAAATAAAATCGTGGAGATGTCCAGCCTAATCACTGTTATCTGGAGACCTGAATTGTAGTGGATTCAATGTTGTTCTTTACCGATAAATGTGGTTGTGCTGGAGAAATAATTCCCGTTGCAAATAGCTCGGAGCTTTATGGCGTTTTATCAGGTGTGTTCAAGAACATTATTAATCAAGAATTTAATAGAATATTTACTTAATCATCAAACATTGATTGATATAAGAATTACATACGACGTGAATGTTGTTCTTATTGTCATATCATTAATTTGATACATTGTATAATCAGAAAATGTAATTTTGATAAAATTGACTAACATATCCGAATTGCATTTTCTTGTGACATCTGATTACGTTACATGCAGTCTTGTTTGAGCCTGCACGACCAACACATGTACAGTGGAGAAAACGTGTTTCTATCCCATTAAACGCGTTTACGCTAAAACTACTATTTCCAAAACAAACAGTTTGGAGCCAGATCAGACGCCAGGTAACCCGGCGTCTGATCAGGCTTCAAACTGTTTGCCACTCAGCGTAATATCAATAGTCAGAATTGTCAAAAAGTTGTACTTTTCTACATTTTAGTGTATTGCGTTTGCGTTTCGTTTGCGTTTAAACAGGACAGAATAACGTTTTCTCTACTGTACCAACTATACGATGTTGATTTTAATGAGAAATGATAAATTATATTGTATAGAAACATGGACATGTTGTCAGGATATATATAAAGGGGCTAACAATGCAATATCTAATATTTGGAATTTGGTAATTTTAAGAAATATCTATTAACTATTTTCTTCATTCAAATGTCTCATATACTACGCGTTTTTAAAAATCTATTCCGACGCAAACGGGTACACACTTAAACTTTTATCCTTTCGATCGCGATTTGATTAAATTATACATACAGTTTGAATCCAGATCTGGATAAAAACTGTTTGACACTCGACTTATTCAATTTAAAAATGCATACATTTACGAGGGGTGTTCAAAAAATACGCGGACAGATGCTGCCATTCTCTCAGATTTTTACTGAACGGAGCGAAACTTGCACATAATGATGCCCAAAGAATTCTGTACCTAAAGTGTAACTTTGCCGACAAAATCTGTACGCATGATAAATGTATGGTTGTTATGGTAACGTCACCTCGTAACACCCGGCCCAAAATGTAACAAAATGCAAACTTGTGTCGCTCCGAAAATGACGTGTATCACTTTCGTCTGATCCAATATCGTCACCAAATTTTAACACAGTATGGCGCCAACTCTTGACACGACGTCCGTGACGTCACATTAACGTCTGACGTAATTTGAGCGTTAGCGGCCATTTTGTTTGTAGAAGGTGCATCAAAATGAGTGTCGAACAGAGAACGGCGGTTAAATTTTGTGTTCTCAATGGAAAAACCAGAAAAGAGTCTATGGAAATGTTGGTCAAGGCATACGGCGATGCTGCAATGAAGAGGACGGCATTACATAAATGGTACTCGCGATATGAAGACGGACACGAAAGTGTGATGGATGAACATCGTAGCGGGCGGCCGACGTCAATAACGTCGCAGAAAGTTAAGGAAATCCAAGAACTCCTGGATAAGGACAGACGCATCACGATAAGAGAAGTTAACCATGCGCATACAATAACTGTTTCTATTCATGGGTTAAAAGGTGCAGAAAGTGTATTTCATTCAAAGGGGAGTACTTTGAAAAGGACGAATGCCTTTAGACAGATATTACGGAAAGGTATGTGAAACAACAGTCAATAATCACTCTAGGATAACTCGACGTCAATGTGACGTTGAATGACGTTGGGCCGGGTTTGACGACACCACGTTACCATAACAACAGACGTTTGATAATATTTGAAGTCAATTGTATGAAATTTTCACTGCAAATACAGAATTTCCTGGGCATCATGATATGCAAGTTTTGCGCCGTTCAGTAAAAATCTGAGAGAATGGCAGCATCTGTCCGCGTATTTTTTGAACACCCCTCGTAAAGATAAACTTAGCAGACGACAAATACAAACCTGAGCAACATTTCGATAAGATAAGACTGTGTAACCCTTTCATGCTCAAATTATTCAGGAGAATTTTACTTCTTCTCCACTTATTTGTCGTCTGCTTCAGTATTGTTGTCTGTAATACAAGTTTGAAAGTAAGCTTTAAGGTTGTATTACTATAGATATCGATACGAATGTCCAGCAGCTTGGATCCTGATCAGACGTTTCGTTTCGCGGCGTTTGAAGTGGATCCAAACTGTTTGCAAACGCGCTTTTATGCGTCATTGAGAGTGAAAGGGTTAAACATGTTCCGGGACTTTCCTACAGATATACAAGGGAAATAAACTCTTTGTTTTTTTTAGAAGCCTCTTTAATTAGTACATGTACTGTGTCACAGTTCCGCAAAACACATTCACCCAATTAACAAACTCACTGCTTTACCCCGGCAAAATAATTATTTTACAAACGGGTTGAGTACTGATAGGACGCCGCGTCTGATCAGGATCAAAACTGGTTGACACTCATTTAAATATTTCGTAATTCAAAATACTTAAAGTTTAAATTAGAGGAATAAAATCTTTGAAACAAACATATAAATGGCGAAAGATTTGATAAAACATAGCAAAACAATACTTTGCTTCCATGTATAAAAGCTATTGCAAAAAGGGACAAGGTGACATGAGATCGTTATAAAACACTTCGTGTCATATAATTACATTTAGATTCACATACTTATATTTCATAATTATTTATTGATCGTACACTCTTTGAAGAGATTTGTCAAGATAAATCTCAGAAGTTCTATCGTATTGTTCAGGAAAGCGAAACATTGAAACAGCCTCATTACTTTTGTGTCATTCGAAAGTGTGCTGGATTACCAGCGAATCAGGTTATTTAATCAATATTGTTTTAGGTATGATATGCAAACATATATCTAGTTGATTTCTTCACTGCACACGCATGAGTTACAAGACGACTGATCAGGATCGAAACTGTTTGACACGCGTATCGTTATTTCTTCGGTCAAATTGATTTAACTCTTTCATGATCAAAATATTCGGGAGATGTTTTACCCCATCGCCGCTTTATTGTCGTCTGCTTCAATATTCTTGTTTGAGAGATTGTTTCAAAGTAAGATTCAATGTAGTATGACTTAAACATATCGATCCGAGTGTCAAACAGTTTGATCCTGATCAGACGACGCTGATCAGGATCAAAACTGTTTGCAAAAGCGCTTTTAAGCGTCATTGAGAGTGAAAAGGTTTAGGCTTAGGACTCGTAATGAGATCTGTCACTGTTAGTCATTATCGTAACTCAACGGAGGGCAATTTGAAATTTCGTTATATGTCGGTCCATTCTGAGCCATGCTAAATCAATATTCGGAATGGGCGACATTTCGCTGTACGTATACAGTGCTCCCTCCCTACAACGTCCCACTCCTTCAACAACGACTCCTTTCTTTAAACGGCCATTGTCTCAGTTTCCTTATCAGGAAAGTTTTTCACTGCTGCAATATCCTCTGCTTCAAATGGTCGTCTGCTGTTTTCTCAAAGTTACAAATAAGTGGACATGTTGATATAATAACTATAATGACGAGTTACAAACAGCTTGAATCCAGCGGCGTCTGATCTGGATCCCAGCTGTTTGCAAATGTAAGCCAAGTTTTAATGTTTCTTTCTCTATAACGATTCCCTCCGAACAACACACACCTGTGTCTCCCAGTGGGTGTCGTTGTAGAGAGGGAGCATTGTAATACCAGTTTGGTTCGATCTCACTTGTGGTCCTTAATATTAAAAACAGTTCAGTTTACATTTTAAAAGCAGACTATCAATGCGATGAAACGATGAAGCAGACATTGGCATTCGGGGATGAAATAGTAAATCTTTTGTCGAAAACTAAAAATCCAATCACTACTACAAACAGAAATATAGACCACGGAATATTCCGGTTACGTCACGATTTCGTGACAATATTTCCATTTAGATGTTATATTAAATAGAAAATTAGATGTTCAGGATGTTTATGTGCTGTTGAACAGACAAAGGTTTTGTAAAAGGGTGATAAGCTTAGGATATAATAATTCTGGAAAACATCTAAAATACAGTCGCATTTCGATATATCGAACTCGTTTAACTCGAATTATCCGATAGTTCTACATATGAATTGCATTATTTCATGCTCGGTTAAGTCGAACATACCCATATTTCAAAGTTAAAATGTGAACTTCTTGACCAAGCACCAAACTCTTTACAGTGGAGAATGTGTTATTCTTTCCCAATAAACGCGTTTACGCTAACACTAATATTTGCAGTGCAAACATTTTGGAGCCAGATCAGACGCCGGGTTACCCGGCGTCTGATCAGGCTCCAAAATGTTTGCCACCAAGATAAACAAGAATTATCAGAATTGTCCAAAAGTTGTTCTTTTCTACGTTTTAGTGCTTTGCGTTTGCGTACGTTTACGTTTAAAAGGGAAAGAATAACAGATTCTCCACTGTATCTCATTCACTGCTGTTCGGTCATCTCTATACAAGTGTCGTCGGCTTTTATTTCTTAAATTTAAATTTTAGATACTTTGACTTCACAAATATCGAAATGAGTGTCAAACAATTTAGATCCTGGTCAAACGTACGTTCCAGTACAAACAGTTTGGAGCCAGATCATGTGACTTGGTCAATACAATTACAGTGGAGAAAACGTTATTCTTTCCCGTTTAAACGCAAACGAAACGCAAACGCATTACAATAAAATGTAGAAAATAACGACTTCTTGACAATTCTGACTTTAGATGCTAGGCTGAGTGGCAAACAATTTGGAGCCTGATCAGAAGCCGGGTTACCCGGCCTCTGATCTGGCTCCAAACTGTTGTACTGGAAATAATAGTTTTTAGCGTAAACGCGTTTATTGGCAAATAATAACGTTTTTCTCCACTTTATTTATGCTTTTCGGTGGATTACCACGAAATAGCAGTGGATTATCACTTGGTAATACACTGCAGTGGATTATCACCAATCGCTTTTATTATGAATTTTCCCCGTAAGGCTCCCCAAGAATCGTAGTCAATCGTGTCTTATCTTTAAATTCCGGCAGTCCGATTTGTCGCGAACTACTCACCGGAAGAGCACGAATCTAAACTCGGGAGCAACGAATTAATTCGGATGACGTCAAATCAATAAATAAGTGACGTCATCGTACGGGAAACTGTTTCGAAAATGTGTTCGATATAAAGTTGGGGCTCAACACGGGGTAAATCATTTACTTTCGCTTTCTCAATTGTCGAACAATTTCGTTTAAAAAGTGGCTTAAAAGCATAAATAAATAGAATAATTGTATTTTTTCAGTATAAGATCGAATTTAATCCATTTCGTGAACATCAGACTGTTATATTTTCACTCAATGGATTAAATTTCTATCTTATACTGAAAAAAACAATTATCCTCTATGTATTCAACCTGAGTGACACCTTAGTACAAATACCTGTATAATATATAGGCAATCAAGACTCTTTAATCCAAACCCATTTAAACAACCAAGATATGGTTAGATGTCATACATGTACGATATAGATTTATATTTATGCAGAGGAAAAAAAACCTTTTCATTGCAAAGGCTGACAACATTGTGATTTGAAAACAGTTTGGACTCTGATCAAACGGCGCGTAATGCGGTTTCTGCTTAAGATCTAAACTGGTTGAGACATTCATATCAATATTTCTTCAGTCAAAAACACATAATAATTCAAAATTGATCAATAAAAGCAGACTAAAAGTTTTGAAGGCGATAATTTGAAGTGAAAATGTTGACCGGGTTATAACATCATACTTGCAGAGCAAATGATAATGATTTCAATTTGTAGTGTTGTCTGCATCTAAATATTTGTATTTCTTTAAAAAAAAAAAAAACATGCATTGGAGACGCAAAAACAACTCTGAAAACAGACACCTGTCTTAATCAAGGCCGAAGTAATACAAACAGCAATGTAATTATTTTTTTCTCATTCCGACAGTGTTTGGCGGTTTAGTCTACCACCATTCTAAGCTACATGTATTTTCCTGATACATGTAATGATATTGTCCTTCAAATAAATATCAAAACATAGATGAAAAGTTACTAAAGCGCTTCGGTTCATAAGTGTGCCCTGTCAACTATCGGTACTTGTTACACATTCAAGACTATCAGTGGCAATTTATCTCCTTTCTTTTCCCATAACTTCTTTATATTACATTGTACAGTAAAACCTCGCTATTACGACCACTAAAACGAAGGCTAATTGAGTGTATAATAGACAGGTTACAGCTTAAAGCAAGGTTACAGTGAAACAGAAAGCTCCTATAGGAGCTTTCTGTTTCACTGTCACCTTGCTTTAAGCGGTCACCTATCGTAAACACCCTAATAATTAACATAATTTAGTGGTCGTAATAGCGAGGTTTTACTGTAGTTTGTAATACGCTGTATGTTGAAAGAAAAATACAAACGATTTGCAGGCAAAATGATGTGAAATTTTGCATTCAGGTGAATTTTGCTTTACTGACAACCTGCATTAGAAAATTTGGAAATATTCGGTTTTTTCAAGATCAACTTATGAAGTTTTGACCAAGAAAAGATGAAGAGTTCTTCGATATCTAGATTTGATATAAACTGTTCGACACACTTGTTAATGTTTATTCATTCTAACGTTTTAAAATCTAGAAGGAAATACATATAAACGCAGACACTATATTATCATAGCGAATTGTTAGACTGGATATGACGTCACTATAAAATGGAATAATTTACAACAATTGTGTAGCATTATATGTCTAATTAAAGGTCAATCAATCGAGAAAATTCATTCATATGCATTGACATTGTTTTATCGCTGATTAGAAAAAATCTCTTGAGAGACTGTCCTGTCTCATACGATCTAGCAGTGCTCTGTAAGAAACGGCTCGATCGCACCGAACCCTTATCATTCTACATTGTACGTTGTGTTCTGTTTTAGCCCTTCACTGCCATGACGTCATCAACTTTAAACAATTGTCGTCTGCTTTTATTTCTAAAATTAGTTTTTTAGTTATTTTGGCTTATGAAATATTGAAATGAGTGTAAAACAGTTTGTAGGTATATTGACTTGGAAAATATATAATTGAGTGTCAAACAGTTTGGATCCTGATCAGACGCCGCATTACGCGGCGTCTGATCAGGATCCAAACTGTTATCAAACTACTCGTGTACTCGGGGTAAGGCAGTGAAGGGGTTAAAATGCAAAACGTGAACTGATTTATAACCATAATGGTGTTTTCATATCAAATAAAGAAGATCTCAATTATTGTGTGAACCTGTTTTGATTCTGATCAGACGTCAACTCGGCGTCTGATCAGGATCGTAACTGTTTGAAAGTTGCTCTTAGTGTAAGCTTTTAGAAAATATATGTATATCTAAGCCATGTATAGGTTAAAGAGTTAGCATGAAGTTATGTCCTTTGAAATGTACAGCTATATTGCTTTAAACAGAAACATTACTAAATGTATGAATAGGACAAGTGTTTCTTGAACTTTTAGATTTGTTTCTACGAAAACACAAAACATATGGTTATACATGTAATAAGTATTTGTTCTTTATCTTAAAACATTTTCACAATTAATTGTTTCCCATTAATTCGGGATTGCATCGAATTAGAGAAAATCATCGAGAATGATATACAATATAATGTATGAACTAGGCATTGTTCTTAATATTTTATAAATATATATTTTAATTATAATTGTATATCGATCATGAAATACAATCATCGATTTGTTTTTATTTAGATACTATTGATACATATATATAGATTCAAACATTCCTGAATAATAGTAAAGCATGCATGCTTCAGTATCTTAGCTTTAACTTCTCAATTCTTCAAAACTACTCGTGCATTACAGTAAAAAAAACAACATTATTTTAGAACTGCGTTTTATACGTCAAGTTGATATTAGTGTCTAATAAAACTCTGCGTGCTTCAAGCGAAGACAGCGTGCTATTTACATGATAAAGATGCCAACCACAGAAAAGCCTGACTATTACTTTATAATAACAAAAGCCATAATAACAAACCTTATTTATCAATAACTTCTGATTAGTTTCACTTCTTTACTGCTTTGCCTGGATGAAATGGACATTTGCAAAGGTTAGGATCCAGACCAGACGCGGTGCGTGGTCTAAGGCAAACTTTATGTAGCTATCCTGATCGCCACTGTGGTGAATCTAAACAACTACATTTGTATGTTTCTTTTCACAACGAGTTCAGTTGCAATGTCACCATATTTATGATGATTAACCATGTCCCCCATACAAACGACTTTTAGCGTATTTAATTCATTCCTCCGCTGAAGAAAATAGTTCAATTTATAACCTCGTGAACAATTACCATAACACATATTTTATGTAGCCTAGTAGATGGTAGTTTAAAGCAGACTGACAGTAAAACAGAATGTGCCTTTAAGTGATCACCTGTATATTATGTTATAAACAAGTTCTTGGGGAAAGGGTTAAGACGATTAAGATTATTATTAGTTAATAACTTCAAGCGGTATTTAATCAAGATAATATTTAACATTATTAAATTGACACGACACTTTACTGTGAACAGTCGAGTGAGAAACAAACCATCAATTGACATTACAATCGAACCGGCAACCACTGACATACAAGGTCAACGCTCTACCGGCTAAGCTAACTTGACAACTGTTACAAACCCTTCGATTACGTATTCCCTTTGGTTTTGATACATATATAGCAATATACATACAGATGTGTAGAGGCTGATAATTCAAATAATAAGAAATGCTCATTTGGCAGGCAATCATAATCAGATGTTTTTGTTTGGACGAAGGATCGCCGGTTCGAGTCTTGCATCGGTAACACTTTATTTTCAAATCAATATTTCAGAATAAATTTCTGATTGTTATTGACTGCGAAATAAGGAAAGTATAAACATTTGAATTACTGGGCTGATGATACTCCTATATGAGGAGTGTTTCCCTTCGAAAAAATGATAAAAGCTTATTCGGAGCTTGATATGGGTCTACATTATTTACATTGACTGTATCATTTATACTAGTACCCCGTTGCAGTGTTAAACCCATCTGCGTATAATAACATATTGTACTATATAAGGAATCAGGTCTACAGCATGTAAATCACTCGGTTTCTTTGTTGCTGTTATGAAATAAACTAAAGCCGAGCTGTCTGGATCGTTTGTGATAGAGATTAACAATTATCCTGCTGTGATATCTTCTGCTTTATATTTTGTCTTCTGCAAAATGTTTCAAACTTAAATCATATATATAGTTTTAAGTAAAGAAAATTTACAATGAGTGTCAAACAATTGTGATCCAGTTCAGGCGCTGCATCTGATCTGGATCCAAACTGTTTGCAAGGAACAGTGATGTGGCGATCAGCAAACAAAGGGTTAAGAGAAATCCCTACGCTATTGTTACCCTGTCTCTCGCCAATGTGGTTTAGATTTGCTTAATACTTTCATTCTCTGGGAATTGGTATGATTTAAACGTTGGACGTGTGCGAGATACCATCTGTGGCCCATGTTTAGGATGGAAAGAAGCAACAATTCAAACGTGTATCATATATATTACATGTACCCAATTGAGCTACACGTAAGTTTTTCAAACAACAGTGCCCATGCTTATTATGCGAGTGGGGTGTGTCTTAGACCGTTATTAAGACTTTGGTAAGTCAGATTTGAGCATATGCTCACTTCTTACAAATAAAAGTAATGAGAATGATGTCAGGCGCATCTAAACACTTTCACTGCCAATTGTTCGTGAGATTTTTACCCCTTCACCGTTTCATTCTTTCTGCTTCAATTTTGTTGTCTGCAATGTCGTTAACAAATATCGCAGTATGACTAGAAAAATATCAAAATGAGTGTCAAACAGTTTGGGTCATTTCAAAAGAAAGAACATGTATTTGTGTCTATCGCACTGCACTTTAAATGTGTTTAGAATTGCTGAAACTGGACAGATCGAATTTTAAGAACTAGTGATTGATGTTTCTTTAAAGTGTCCCTAAAACAACACACTGTTAACATCTTCGCTGCCATGACACGTCATACATATTAAATTAGTGCTTTTATTTCGAAAATTAAGATGTCAGTTATTTTGACTTAAGAAATTTTGAATTCATGAAGTGAGTACCAAACGTCACGCGACGTGTGATTAAGATCCAATCAAGAAGTAATTAACTATTGTACTCAAAGTAAGGCTTCACAGGTTACTTTTGATACTCATTCAGCGTTAATTTGCTTAACGAGGGTGGAATAAAATCGCTTTGAGCACACGATCTGAATGACAGTTACAGGTAATAAACTTTTATCTAAAGTGGAAAAATACCGTCCTACCTTGCCGCTGTTCGTAGACTAAATTGTCATAGGAGATGCTTATGCTTGTTTGACTGAGATTATCCACTCTGCCAAGAATTAAAAAAAAAGAAGGCAGATCGGTTGATTAGTCAATGTCATACCTCATTATGAAATCATCCCTCATGATTCCTCACACAGTGTAAATAATGCATTACATCAGTAATGTCATAAAAGGCAAACATAGTATAGCAACATAAACAACAAAACACATTACAACCCTTTCGTTGATTAATGAAAATCATTCTTTATCAAATGATAATTTCAAAGATGTTATTCCGAATATTTAACACATTTTGCGTGATTGCCGTTGAAGTGTCTCCAATCCACTCTCACATAGATGGACCATGAAATGAGATCACGAGGTCCAGACACAATTAATCTATCTCGAGAATAGACATAAAACTGAGAAAAACAGAATACTTAGAGCAAATAAAATGATATTAAGAACTGACAGGCAAAGTGAACATACGAGTGTTTTATTACGAACTCCTTCAGAAAACAAAAGGATCCTGGTGTTGCGAAACAGTTTCCCATTGACTTAACAATAGAAAGCATTTTCACATTTTACCGTTTCATTCATTCGTCTGTTCTGGTCTTATATTTGAGAAATATGAACCATTTGCTACACCTCGACCGAAGCTTGTTTTAAGAAGGCTAAAAGTAAAGCACCCATCTCGAAGGGAGATATCTACTTTCATCCCAGTTTCGCAGTTTGTTGCGGCCAAATCAAGCGAAAAATTACTAAAATACTACTAAAGAATAATGTAACATGACTTTACAACCGCTTACAATGCGCAGCGGGCACTCCGGCATGTATTGTAGACTAATATAAAGATGATAGCATTATGACAAAAATAATACAGACAGCTAATACCGTTATTGACTGTCAAGATGCGCAAAACAGCAAATTAAGTGAGTGCCGTTACATGTAAACCTTTTTGATCTTTATACAAAGTGTGTCGTTGAGTACAACTCTCAGGCATATGTATCTGTATTTTTTCAGAAACTATCTTTGCAGTGTTATTCAGTTTGTATTCAAACACGACGCCGATTACTTTAGATCTCATTTGGATTTCAACTGTTTTACAGTGTCATCGTAAACGCTTGGCCGCAGCGTGAAGACGGCTAACTTGCCTCCCATCCACTCTATAAAGGAACTCTGAAATGAGGTCACGAGGTCCAGACACAATTCATCTATCTTGAACACAGTCATCAAACTGAGAAAACCACTGTATTCAGAGCAATGCAATGTGGTATTGGAAAGTGACAGCAAACAATTCTATACAAGAGAATTTCTATACATATTATGTAAGAAACTGAAAGCATTTTAGAATTGCATTTGGATTTAATTGAACTCATTACTCCATAACCTGTGTTTGAAGATAGGATACCACCTAAAACGGGTTGAAAGTAAAACACAATGCGCCTTAAGGTACATTTAGCTTTACTTTCACTCTGCTTAAAGCATTATCTGCTAGGATATAGCAAATAGTTTTATGTTACATATTGATGAAAGTATAAAGTGGAATTATTTGCTTTAGAGGAGGAATCCATTGAAAGCGTTTATATTGGGGGAAAGGGTTCAATCTGTTATGCCACTTTTATCTGTACCGCATAGCAATACCCCTATTACATGCCCTGAAAAGTTAAGCCATAGTAGAACTGTCCTTATGTATTATGACTTATGGACTGAATTTAATGAACATTAATTGTATTCTGAATCAAACAAAAATATACCATGAAGGACTAACAGTGGAATATATTTGTACGTTTACACATGATACCTTTTGGTAGATGTTTCATTTGATCCTATTTTGCGCCGCAATCTGTCTTAAGCACAAACACATTATGCATGTTTGATGGACTATTTTCATAAGGCAACGACTAAGCAAGCAATAAGTTTTCTAACAATAACGAAACTTCCTACCCAGGCCGTTTTAAACACTTAGCTTGCCGATATAACCCCCTTGTACAATGGTGACATGTTATTTATCTCCAATATAAAAAAGTTTTGCGGAAACTATTGATTACATCGCATACACTTTAAGTCAGATTTGATTCTGGTTAACCCGGTGTTTGAGTACCACCAACATTGTTGGCAACTTGGATTATAAAACTCAAAACTATTGTTCAATAACCATTAATGGTATACATGTCGTTGCCTCTTTGTTGCGGGATGACTGGTTAATCTTCCATCTGTTTGCCACTTTGACAAACAGAAATCTATAATAATTTTGAAAACGTACCATTTTCTACCTTTTACTGCACTGTGTCTAACATTTGGTTAACTCGATAATGTCTTGTAACGCATATGCAAGTATGTCTCATTTACAATTTGCACAATAGTGAAAGGTACACTTGTCTTCTACAACTAGAGTAGACCTAGAGCTGAGGACTCCTCTGTTCAAGGTATGTATTCTTAACTAAAGAATGACAATGTCTTATTGGAAACTAAGATTGTCCATGTGACATTGCAGGGTAGGATGCGTACGAGCGCGTAGGAAAACATGTGATTCTCAGCGTGTGTGTAAACACAGAGCGATAGAAGCAGTGTATTACCTGATAGTGAAGAGCGAATAAAACAAAATGTGCACCGCAGGTACTCGAAAAAAGCATATCTCTAAACCAGAATCTGATAACTATAGTAAACAATGTAACGGTAAAACGCAAAGGAACATTACTTTGTGGTTCGAATCATTCCTTCCATCGCAAATATTTGTCATCTACATTAAGGCTGTAAATACTTGAAATTGATGTTCTATTTTGTTTCAAAAGCTAGATTGAAGACAAAAGAAATAAAATGTCGAAAAGCATTTGTCGATCAGGTTCAATCCTTATCAAGTGTTATATTCAAAATTGCTTGCAATGTCCGTTTAGATAAAAATGTTAAAGATAGAGCATGACTAAAGTAGTACAAAATACATCATTATCATTTTCTGCATATATCATTGGCCTGTTTAACTGATGACTTTGGCATATACATGTATTTTAAATAAACATTCGCTCAAAACACAATGTCTAAGACGAATTTTAAAGGTTTTATATTGGATTTACAATAAGTTTAGGTCCAAGATAGCGAGGTAACAGCCACAATAAAACCCTTTCTTGCTTCATTCGAGAGTTGTAATGCATTATTTGGTATCAATAGATAAACACACTTATGTCTTACTGGTACAAACGTGTTGTTGCTTTTATGGAATAATTAAAGAAATGAGGTAATATCTCTGCGATTTTCTGGATCATCCTTTATATATTTCGTTTTCTCGTATGTGAGCCGCACTGTCATACAAACAAGCAAACGTGTGTAGCTTATCAGTTATATGTCCACTTTACTTGTGACAGTATAAAAAACAAAAAATCATTGTAGCTCATTGAAGTTAGAATATTGGAATTTAGTGTAGATCTACTGGTGAGGAAAAACAATCTAAATATGTCTGATGACATTCAAGGAGAGAAACACCCTATTAACCCCTTCAGTGCAATGACGTAAATACCTTGAAGAGAATGGCAACCGAATTTGGCCAACAAAACAACAACAGTTTGTAATGGTTTGTCGAACGCTTATAAAACACGTAAATGTTAGTTAAGAATAAGTTATTCTATTAAAGATGCATTCTAAATAAAACAATATTTAGCTTGGTTGGAATTCGATTAAAGGACGTGGGGACAGAACACATTTTAAGGGCTACTTCTTGGCCACTAGGCCAACGAACCTAACCTTTTATTAGACCTACTTAAGTGTATATTTGTGTTATATTTTCCTGTTTATACCTGCATGTGCGCAAACGATGTGGTATCGAGTTATTCCGTTTAGCGGATTGAATAGATTTTGCGATGGAAACAATCTGAAAACTAAGATTCAGAAACTTTTATTGTGGATGATTTTAATACGTTACTAATTTTCGACGTGCCTTTCGCATGACAATGCCACAACTTTGGTTTAATGTTTTTTTCGCAAATACACACTTTTTGTCAGTCTCTTGAAACAGTTGTGGGCTGCTTTTATTTCTCAAATGTAAACTTAAGGTATATTGACCAAGGTTAGTTCCAAACTGTATGAATCCTCCACGCGCCTTCTAATCAGGATCAAAACTGTTTGAAAATAACTTATTTACAAGAGATACATCAGTAAGGAAGTTGTGTTCCAATACGATTTACATGTATTCCCGTGAATATTTTCTTCTGATGTGTTATTAGAAACGAAATAAGCCATTTAAGTATAAGCAACTTTCATAACTGTATTACAAATTGCGCGGAAAGGCTTAGAATAACCATTCCATTGCCATTATGGCACCATAACCAGTTAACACATTATCCCCTGAAACTTCCAATGGACAAGTCCAGTTTGCAATAAAGTCTGGTCCATTTTCAACTATTTAGGGTTGTTTTTTTATAATATTTTACATAATGACAAACAGTAAAGACCCTGATCAGAGGGCTCCTGCAGGAGCCCTCTGATCAGGGACTTCACTGTTTGCATAGAAAAAGTGTACTCTTCACATGTACACTTTTGGTAAAAGACGCATATATGCGTCACTAGGGCTTAATGAGTTAACCACGATATTGTGGGGGCTAACAAACATTTCCTCTGCTTTTATATATAGATTCTAGAATGGTTTATATAGGGCTTTTAATTGAATTTTATTCAAAATATTATATTTGTCATTCGAAAATAGTTTACTACAACAATTGATGTACTGCTAAAATAGCTTTACCACATACTCACTATTAAAATAAATATTTATAAATAAAATCAAGAAATATTATATATCCCTGCTATGCTGAAATGCGCTAGCTTAATTGGTAAAGAGGGGCACGCGTGCGGGTCTGCAAAAAGCGATATTGACCCGCAAATGTTATAGCGACTCTTCAATATTATACACCAAACTCAAATGCACTCATTTTCAATGGTCGAAAGGCATATACGCGCGGGTCAACAAAAAACGATATTGACCCACACAACTTTGAACAAGATATATGATATAAGAAGTATTTACTTACGCTGAGGCCAGTATGTGTTTTTTTATGTAAATGCAAAAACAAATTTGATCGATGACGCAGACAAAAGTAGAATAATGTAGTTACAATTATAACTTCCAATAGACCAAAATGAAACATTTTGCATGTCTTTTACATCTATCCAAAAAATATTGTCACTCTATATGATATTCTTTTTGTCATTCTAAAGGATATTTTTTCTCTATTTGTCTTTATTTTTGTAATGATATAAACAATGTGACGTGGTAGACGTCGACGTCGTTTCCCGCGTTACATACACGACGGCTCTAAATTGGTATTCACATCATATTTAATAAAAAACGAACGAGACGATTCCACAGCCAGGGTTGATAAGCTCGGTGTAATAAAATAAATATTAGATGGCAGTTTGCGTGACATTCAAATTGTCAACCCTCGAAAACAAGAATTTCACCCTCGGCTTCGCCTCGGGTGGACATTCTGTTTCCCGGGTTGACAATTTAAATATCACGCAAACTGCCATCTAATAGCTATACAATATCAATTTCTTGAAATAGATTCATAGATTTGCAATTTGTGTTTCAAAACAGTCAGCTATTGAAGAATAAAGAGTATTTTGGTTCATAATAGTGTTCTAACCTCATAAAGACTTATTTGCAAATAGGCTTTAGAAACTGTTTTAGAATTATAACAATTGCAAAGAGTGTGGACCCTAATCAGACGCCGGGTTAATTGACGTATAACCAGGCCCTAAGCTGCTTGCTCTTAAACTAACTGTTTTAGCACTAAGGAGTTTTGTCTGGTAATCAGCCGTGCCGAGGCAAAAATTAAACTGTCACTTCAAAGTTCCACAACATTTATTTGTGTAATAAGCTACGATCTAGATCTGGATCGAAATACTTGTTTTGATACTTATTGAACGTTTGTTTAATGAAAATTACAAAAGTGTCAACAATTTTATAAACAAATCAATCAGAATAAACATTTAAGCAGATGGTACTTTTTCAGTGGCGATATCTAAGCAGTTATAATAGCAGTGAATGGATTTACGCTTTATCAAATGTAGCCATTAACTTACTAAGGTAAAGTGTCTGAAGGGCTATTTCAATACTGTCTAATCTGTTATTGAAATGTTTAGACTGTTCAAATTCACACACACATATTAAAAACTATTACCTAGGATTTATATTTTTAATATTTGTGAGTGAATTTGAACAGTCTAAACATTTCAATAATGAATACTACCACACAGTTAAACTTCCACCAGAAGTGTCTAATCTGTGTTTCGTAATTCATGTCAAGAAATCTAAATTACGTCTGTGTTTAAGAAATACCGGGCATTGTTCTTTGTTTAAACATCGAACATCATATACATTTTATATAAAAATTGAAAACATCAATTAAAACAAATAATGCAATATTCAGTATTTCTAAAGGTGAAATACACTTCACTGTAAATCACGAAACGGGCTTTAGCAAAATGTTTTAACCCAGATAAAATATTGTATACGTATATTTGTATCTGCCCACGCTATAAACAATATAACACAGATGCTAATGAGTCTCTCTGTTGGAATACTTAAAATATTGAGGAAAAATATACATTGAAAAACCGATCAAACAAATACAAGTACCAAGCAAAACTTTACAAATCAATACAATTAAAAGTGTACAATGAGGAAGATGTTTTTGTCAATATACATGCACCGTGCACCCTACTGTTAAACAAACGTGCCTATTGCAAACATCGTGCGGACATATCCAATATCGAGTCATGTTGTGTCTGATCAGGTTCCAAACTGTAATGCATCGTTGTTAAAATAAATTTGCTACATTCAAAAATCCTAATCGTTCACCTTTAGTGAATTACGTTTGCGTTACCTTAAGAACTGAAAAAATACTATCTTCTTTCCTACTTTATTCTTTTATACTTACCATTATGTATATAACTAAGGAGGAGCAATACAGTTAAAAGCAGGTACATCACAAAGTAAGCCAACGTTGGCTTCATCATCACCAGAAATCCTTTAAATCCGTTGTGAACAGAGCAATCATCGTTTCAGAGCACTTCACTCTGCCACGACCGCTGGCATTATGCGCCTACCTAGCTGTTATTCGAATCTGTATAGGCCTGTATTACTGCATAGGAATTCGATAGCGAATCGCGCAAGCCTTATCCTCTTATATAGATTTTACAGCAACGTTAAAATCCGTACACTTAATGACTCGTGTATTAGTAATAAACAGGCATTCCTATAAAGCTTTTAAATATGTCTTGGACCAATTTCAGTGACATTTTCAACCAGATCAGATGTTTGTTTCGTTAACATACCAAGAAGCGTACTTATATAAATAAACGCAAAAATGAAGGAAGACGATATGTTTGCCGAGAAATGGTTATTACAATAATGCAATATTGAAGAAAAACTGTTTTTGATGGTGTCAAATCATTGATGTGAATCTGTCTATGGTTAGCATCGAGTCCAAGACTTTTACCCAGTTATCATCGGCTCTAAACACAGCACTCAATATCGTTGATATTATTAGTTCCTTATAAACGAAATATCTGTATGACTATATTTGCACCATACGTCCCCATAACAGAAGGCTTTGATTTCACATGATACATGGGAAATCGGTTAAGGTGTTATTCCTTGGACTGCCAGATATTTTAGTGGTGCAGGAAGGAATTTAAGCATACACCATTCTCAATACATGTTAAAGCACTAAACCACGAACCATTGGCTAGAACGACAAAAAGATGTTGTGTTTGCTTCTACGAATGATTAACTTCTAATAGCTTTCTAACGATATGACTTCCCGATCCTTGTAATTCTGGTAATCATAGACTCACTGTAGTAGTAAGTTCATACATACGCTCGTATGCACTAATCCATAGAAACCTTATTTTGTGCATGTGAATGGGCTATGCGAGACAGGTGATAGTTCACTGAAGGATGAGTGTAGATGGATTTCTGTTATACACGTGTCTTGTATGAAACAAAGAACGGATTGTTGCTGTAGAACTGACTAGTAATGGTATATGTTACCGTTTAAAACCATGGACTAAATTGTATAAAAGCTTGTTGTTGCTATGTTTTGATAATTTATTAAAATGTCACAAACTTTAAATTGATACAGTATTCATTAAATAGATAAATACATAAAATGTTGTTTTGAATTAAATGTCGTTAATCCAACATACAGTTATCATTAAATTTAAACCAAATTCGCACTGTACATGTTTACATACCATTGTTATCTTAAGATATTTGTTTAATTCTTTCCCGTGTTACTAATAATCTTGTCATATAATTTTGTTAGATGTTTTACATGTATTTACTTACTGTGCTGGCGGTCTTTTTGATTGTAAGGTTGTGGAACAGGGTTTATATTTTATGTACACTGTTCGTCTTTATAGGTGAATATAGGAGATACGTGTGAGGTTGGGCGCCCCTAAACCCAGGTTTAACCCCCCAGTGGTTGTTAATGGTTAATTTATAATTAATTATTGATTGCTGCTGACCGTACCAAGGCGGGCTCCTATGTTCACTTTGCTTTATGTTTGTCTTGCGTATTGTTTTCTGTTTGGTGTGTGGGATTGCGTGTGTGTGTGTGTGTTTGTTATGGTATGGCTGTATGTGTGTTCTGCTTTAGAGGTGGGTGTCTTGTTTGTGTTGCGTTTCCTGTTTGAGTCTTCTTTCGTATTTATTTGTCCATACAGAAGTTAAATTCCTATAACAGAGAACAGAACAGACTCAGATGAAATGCCACATATAGCAGTATCTCATCATGTTAGGACTGTTGCCTCTGTCTACGTTTGTTATCCTATTTTTTTGTGTTGTTCTCGATTAACCCTTTCACTGTAATGGAAGCTAAACAGCAACAGTTTTAATATGGTGGTAACATCTCGCAATGAAAGGTTTAAGCGGTCATTATGCTTCACAGCTTTCCTTAAATTGCATTTGGACCAAAATGTACGCCAGTATCATCCTTGCCATTCTAACCTTTTGTAACTGCAAATTATATACGGTAGGTTTTGGTATCGGGCCTACGTTCATTTTGCCCCGCCTGGCCCTTCCTGACAACTCCAACGTCTGGTCACTATGAGTATGTAATATGTATAGAATCACTAGTAGCTTACGACTCGCCGGAAGTCACTTTTTGTGTGATTTGACTTGACATTGTGGTCGTAATTATTTCCTGCTTGCCGACTGGCAATAGACTCAGACACTACGCAGTAATTACTGGTAATACCATTCTTAGCGATTTTACTTGTTTCTCAAAGCAAACGATTTCTCATGTTTCCAACATGTTCTGTAAATGAATCATACATACTCTTTGCAGCCAAGCGTCATGGTAAGTTACTTTTTAAATAAGGCTGAAAATTAAGCCGAACACGTTATGTCCTCAACGGTTAAAAATTCAAGGTCACTCAGTTAAAGGCCCGTTAATGGCGCTCAAGATATGAAAGAGCGTAACTCTGCACGTTGTGCAATACGGTTGTCTGAGACAATCGTCGTCTGTTGCTGTTCTAAAACCAAGTTATTCGAGAGTGTTTTTTTCAAATAGGGTCAAAAAGGTATTCGCTATTTAATCGCTAGCGTGTTAAGAGTTAAGATGTGTTAAAAGCAACAATTTTATATTGCGAGATAATAATTGTTCACGGTTGAATGAACTTAATATTTGCTTAAAAATTGTTGCATGCTAAATTGTGATCAAATCTTTTTGCACAATGCCACACTTACCGTGGTCAACATAAATCTTAAATATTTGTCCATATGTTTTGTCCATTGAACAAAGCGTGCATGATACATATTAGATGCGGAGTATATCGGGACCTGATCAGGCCAAAAGGTGTTTGCCAATCTGACTACATACGTATATGGTATACATGTCCAAATATCAATTGCTTTACCTTATTACATTGCTTTTCGATTTGGTTAAGCGGGATCGGATATTTCACGATTGCAAGAGTATAGCAGGTTACGCGTTTATTAATTTACAGTGATGTTTTGTCCGTTCTCAAATGTAGATACAAACTATTTTCAAATATCAGATGGGTCGGATCATCCCCGTGAAACTTTACAAAACACATTTTCAAAACCACTATTCTCTTTTGACATTACGCCATGTACAATTCTAAATGGCTTGTTTATAAAATGTTTTTAAACCAGAATGTCCTGCAAATTACTAAAGAATCAAATACCTATATCAGCTTAGATGTGCTTTATTATTCTAAATAACAATTACAGTGTATTTGTAAGGGACATTTTGCTTTCGAATTGAAAAGAGAGGGTTTAACCTTAATGGGCCCGTCACACCATAACGTTCTGGCCAGCGTTCTCTGATGATTGAGGAAACGTTGGTAGTCGCCCAAGATCGCTGGGATAGCGCCAGAAGAGCGTTGTGTGAACGCTAGTAAACGCTGGTGATCGTCGGTAATCGTCGGAGAACGCTGGTCCGAAAAAAAAGTTTTGAACATGCACAAAAGTTTTCTCTGAGACCAGCGTTCTTCTAACGTTTATAGTTAAACGCTGGAGATCGACTAAGAACGTTCGTTGAACGTTTTACTAACGTTCACCGAGCGTTGTACGCGTTCGGCTATCGTTAGTCAGTCGTTACTCTAGCGTTAATTGGTTGTTATTAATCGTTTGCTTTGCAGTGAACGACTCACTGGCGACCTGTCAACGACCGCTGGACGGTCCCCTAGCGTTCGCAGCGTGTGACTAAAGTCTAACAAACGTCCTTTGGTGTCCGTTGAGCGTTATTCGAACGTTTCCGAACGTCCATGTATATGGATATATAAACTAATGTTTTGTAAGCAAGGGTAATTTGATTTTGGACTACCGTAGAGCACTCCTACTATGGAGGATCCAGAAAGACTAAGGAGGAGTAATTCATGGATATTAAGGCGTCAATAGTTTGGTCTGTACGACCAACTCATGGTTAAAATTCGCCAGGAAGATCTCGGTACGTTCACCATGCGCATGCCACCGGAAATAATTGATGAAATCCTTGGACGTGTCAGGGGCAGATTGACAAAACAGTACACCATCTCCGTCCTTGTCCGTGAAGTGTGCCGAGCTATCATTGACGAGAATCTGCCTGAGGTAATGACTCCTCCAAGCACTCCTTGGGCCCGTTTCATAAAACTTCGTACGGCAAATGTTGTCGTTATGCAAATTATAAAAGTCTCAATTATTATTTATTAATCTAACTTATCCTGTCTTGTGACATCATTTTGGAATTGTCTTGAAAAGACAATTGCAAAGAGATGTCACAAGACAGGATTAGATAGAGAAAACAGAATGTAAATGTATCTTAAAATTTTGAATTACGACAGTTTTTGTCGTACGAAGTTTTATGAAACGGACCCCTGAAGCCTGGCGCGAGATTGCTAACCAGTCCATGACAAGGTGGAACGTCCCTCATTATGGTGGTGCCACTCATTAAGGACGAAAATGGCTTTTTTAACAGACTGCTGCTGAAAGGAAAAATAGAAGTAACGGAGACTGCTTTATGCATTACTTACATGTACCCCCACACTATTATGCTGCATCCTATCATAAAGGCCAACAGTGACGTATGCTGAGAGATGTTTTACCGTATATCTACATAGATCTACATGTATTACAATGAAAGTATATGATGGTTGAAATGAAATTGGAAATAAGATAATTATAGAATCCTTAATATGTTTTATCAAAAATAAACAATTTTAAGGCTGATGCGAGATTCGAACCCACGCCAGATCAAATTTCCCCGATCATATACCGGTACTTGCTTATGGCCCTACAACCTATCCATTACGCTATGTTTTCTGATAACCAATTCGCCCATTGTTTATACTATAACTAAACCTTTTCTTTAAAAGAATGAGACGAAGATATCCGAAATGCTGATCTTCCTTAAAAATGGACTCGGCGACCCCGTGACACGTCAGATCTAGTTGTTTGACTATAAGAAAATAAATTCCATAGCTGTTAAAGTCAGGGCGATTTCTTCAAGAATTTTCCAAAATGTCAACGTAAATACTTGCCTTGTGAACATGTCTCTGACGGACTTGAACCAGGTCCACAATTGGCCCACGCGGATCTCCAGTTCAGTTGCCTTTCCTGTAATCTGTCTTCTGTGTGTTTCACGGCAGTTCGTTTTCGCGGGAAAACTCGACAAGACTATCTTCCACCGCCCGGTCCTGGATCTTACAACCCTTTCTCTGCTTCTTCCCTCTCTTTTCAAATTGTTGGACCGTCATCATTGGGTGTTTCAGGGTGTTTGTGGTCTTCAGGGAGTGCCACATGGTCCATAACGTCTCGGAAGTGCTCTTCCTCATTGTGCTCTTCTTCGTCAGAAGACATTGCTAGTGGAAGAGGCTTCTTCTTACCTGCAGCGCTAGTAGCCGTTTTGCGTCTTGGCGGCATGATGCTGTCTGTTCAAACTCACAAGAACAACTGAATTTACTATGAAATTACCAGCGTTTGTACCCGTTCGACCACAAAAATCACACGCCAGCAAGACGTTATTCTGTCGTTAGTCACACGTTAGGGACACGTTAGTCGAACGCTCAACACGCTCGTCTAACGTTGGCAACTCGTTCTTCGCGCGCCAGTGGCACGTTAGCACACGCTAATGGTTTTCGGGGATATCTTATTTGGTCGCTATTACACGCTTCTCATGCGTTAGAAACACGCTAGTCATGCGTTAGACACACGTTGATCAAACGCCAGAAGTGTCATCTTCATTCTAGAACGCTCGAAAATTGAACGATTGAAACGCTCAGAGAACGTTAGCCAGAACGTTATGGTGTGACGGGCCCATAATCAGCGTATAATATCGCTTGTGATTTGTGTTATGTCTGTTTCAAAAAATCTGCTTCAATAGTCTAAATAGATAAAAACATAATATTTAGTAACATTGTTTGGCATTAATGCTTTTATGATAGTTTAATATATAGAGAGATACTATTATTTTCCGTTTTTAACGACAGGTTCATCAAAGCTCATACAAATGGCTCTAAACGGTAAACAGCTTAGCGCCTGATTTCAGCTTAGATTATTAATAGATATCTGATCATTATCCAAATGTTTAAAATGGCAAAATTTGTAATTGCATAAATTTACATATTGTTTTGAAAAAAATAATTTTGTACCTGTCAAGCATTCACAAGATGAACTTTGACAGCATGATGGTATTAACAGAACAGTTATACTGAATTTCTGTCTTGCAACATTATATAATTATTCCATGCGTGTTTCGGGAAACATTCAAACACAACACTGTCCCGATGTAAAGGACGACATTTCTACCGTTGTCCGAAAGGACAAATGTTTGCGTTCCGAATGTATTCCCTTGAACCCATGTAATGTAGGCAACAGCGATATCTAGTGCATTTTATCTAGAGGCCATTAACAAAGTTCGACCTACTGTAGATCAATGAAGGTTTAACAATAACAAGGGTGAAAATAACATCGATCATTCGTCAATTTATAAAAGAAAAGATAGCCTTGCCCTCGTGAACTGAAATCCACACAGGACCTCGGTTAAACCTCGCAGCCAAGGTTATTTTACCAACGGTAGATATTCTTTTCCTACAAAGATATGTCATGATGGATTCAATCGCCGCATATCCTTGCTTATAAGTCATACCATGATTAAACAATATGTATTACATTGCAAACGGACTAAGAACAGCGTCAAAGGTGCGGTATTTTTCAGAATTGAACGTTTGACTCGTATTGTACCGTCTATAGTCTCAGTGTGTTACTAAGATAGAGGCTGAGCTAAAGCCAGTTGTATTCTGTGACAGCAGACTGTTTGTTTTGTTTCATAAAGCAATGCTTATTGCGACACATCATTTGGTTGTACATACGATATGAATGATTATAATCTTAACGTCTAGCTCTTAACCATCTCATGTTAAGAAACTGGGTTTAATATGTTTCAAAAATAAGCTGCTATTGTACAAAATAGTGTTGATGTTTTGTAAATCATATTTTGGTCATGTTCAGGTCATCACAAGGTATTCTGAGGTTTGTCATCCTATAAAAGTAACTTTTATTAGTTTGCACTAACAAGCAACAACCTATATTAGCACAAATAATTTGTTCTGCAAATAAACAAAAACAAAAAAGGACAACAAGCGTTACAGAAAATATGCTGCTTCTAAATTGCTGAACACATTGACCTCTGATCGGCATATTAACAATTTAAGTAAATCTTATCCAAATTTAATCATGTTTTAAGTATTTTAAAATGACAAATAGTGAAAAGCCTTATCAGAGGGCACCTCAAATAGTCTTAGTATATTCACGCTATGTATTTGACAAGTTTATTCGTTACAGTGGAGAGTCTGTTATTCTTTCCCGTTTAAACGCAAACGTACGCAAACGCAAAGCACTAAAACGTAGAAAAGTACAACTTTTGGATAATTCTGATAATTCATGTTTATCTTGGTGGCAAACAGTTTGGAGCCTAATCAGATGCCGGGTTAACCGGCGTCTGATCTGGCTCCAAACTGTTTGCACTGCAAATAATAGTTTTAGCGTAAACGCGTTTATTGGGAAAGAATAACGTTTTCTCCACTGTACAGGTATATTGTACGTGGTGTCCGATTTTTATTGCACCACATAATTATGTATATTTGAACCCCGCTATGTTATCCCACAGACTTTAAAATAATATCGGCACAGTTATGGAGGGGGAGTTGTCGGTCTTTCCGTTTAAGGTTTAAACCAAACGCAATGCAACTACACATATAAAATACCGAATTCTTGAACACATTAACTATTGAATAATGTTTGAGTGGCAAACAGTTTCGAGCCTGGGCAAAAGCCGGGCTACATGTAATTAGCGTACCAGATATCGCATTCGAAAGGACAATGACTTAACGCTGGCAGTGCTACTGGCTGGTTTGATGGATTTGTCAATAAAAACTGCATGTGTAGGGTTAAGTAACACATTGCGTCAAAGGCACTGCAGATGGAAATTTTGTTTACGAACGGATTTTCCAAAGTCTCTCGAAACGATATAAGTGTAATGGAACACTGCACCGATAGAAACAAATAAACCTTATGCTACTTGTCTGTTGACTTGTTACTACATGTAATAAATATAATTCCCCAGATGCAATAAACGTAATAACAGCGATGCAAAAAGGGTGGATCCTGATCTAATGCAGAATCAATCACTGTTTTATCTTAACTCAGACTGTTTCGAATATCGGTCAGATAGAGAAAGGAAAATAAATGATAAAGTAATATTTGCTGTTATGATTCACTTAGCTCTTCAATCTTAGACGATGTTGGCTATGACGTATGTAATGTATTATGTTTATTCGCCATGTTTTCTTATTGGAACATCATTGATTCAAGTGCATAATAAAGTTAAAGAATGAAGATCTAACGCCGAACCACTCGGTGTCTGATCTCATTTCAAAAAGTTAGAACGTAGTATCTCATTGAGGCCCACTGCTGCAAATGTACACTTCCAGTTTCCAGCTTAGTCTAGTCAATGTTTGATTTTCATGTTTGTTAACATATTATTGACGATTTGAAAAATAGTGCATACCCTGACCAACGACAATTTAAAGGAGCACTCTGATATTTGCATATTTGCATACGCTATATGTATACGCCACGTGTTCCTCAAAGGTACAATGTTTGTAAAGGATATGTATACGCACAACTACGGTATTACTGGTAAACACGTTCAATTCTAGCAAAGTGTTTACTCGTCATGTATGTACACTGCACCTGTATAGATTATACTCTAATGTAAACAGTGTTAATCACTAATGGAGGAGTCCATTGATCAAGGTCTGCTTTCTTTCTGCGCTGTGAACAATTTTGAAAACAAAACCCTTAATATTTAACAAATGGACTAGGGTTGGTAGGGAACGTGTATTGTCCTTTAACAAATCAGGGTTGAATGCGTTAACCTTGTTGTCTCTTCTTGCAGAATAAGAGCTAGTATATTTCATAATCTTTCTAAGTATCTTTTTTATCTCAGTAGTTCAGACTGGATTTTATTGTCCTGAAATTACATCCACGTGTCAATAGCATTCGCCATGTTGCTGCTTTAAGTAGTCGCTTTAGATAAGTTTGTCTGTTTCAGTTAATATGTCAAGGACGTGCCTAGAGTCAATTACACATTAATATAATCCTTTAGTAATTGAAATCTTATGATAACACCTCCATTGGCATGACGTCATCTGCTTAAGCCTGATGTTATCGTCTTAAATTTAGCTTTTAGGCATATTGGCTTTTAAACAATTTATTAAGTGTTAAACCATTTTAGGTCCTGAACAGACCCCCACCCCCCCCCTTTTCAAATAACCACTGTACTACACCACAATGGATAAGACAGTGAAGCGGTTAAGCAACACAATGGAAATAGCAGTTTAACCTATTTGCGACCAGTGGAGTATTCCATGTTTATATATTTGATTAGTCTATTTTGTATCAAAGGGATGCCTGGTCAAAAATTTCATTTTCGTTTTGTTTTATATTGAAATTCCTGTCAGCAAACAGTGTAGACTCCGATCAGAAGCCGCATAATGCGGCGTCTGATCAGAGTCTTCACTGTTTGCCTATGTCCCATATATGGGATTGAGGGCACCAATGGGTTAAGCATATGTATGGAGACACTCGAACCCATTTACTACCATGACGTCATAAATTAAAAAAACAACATGTCTTTATTTTCGTTTTGGTTGTTTTACTTATGAATATAACGCAGAGTATGATCAGGATTCAAACAGGTTGACACTCATATTAATATTCCATTTGTCAAAATACCTAAATGTAATTTGATAGATAACAACAGAAGGCAATCGTTTTAATTTGACGACGCCATGGCAGTGAAGAGATTTAACAACACAATAGAATAGCTTTTTTCAGACTACGTATGGGGAAATGAAATTTATTCCGATTGAGGTGAAACGAAATGCAACATCTACATATTTACAATCGCCCCATTCAATTACATTGACAAAAAGTGTGTTCATTTCATATAAACACCAATTTTCGAGAGGACGGGACTTGTGGAAAAGTTTCGAAGAGGAGGCGGGGCATATGCAGTTTTCATTCGCGAATTAATATTTGGAACTTGGGGCAGCAAACATTTGGCGGATTTTTTCAAAATTTGTTCTCAACCGATCCATGCCTTCCTACTAGTGGAAACCATGATTCCCGACTAATATTCTTCTTTATAAATGAGATAAATTGCAAGAAAATTGACATAAGAATCTACCTTATAAACAGCGGCCTATATCTGCGTTTCTTTATGACAATAAAACCCCGATATATTTATCCTACTTTGAAATTACGTCACTTCTAATGACGTCATAAATCGGCATTTTTCGCGCCAAACTGTCAAGTTGTTGACAATGGAACTTATTTTTTCTGCTTTCGAATGTACACAGATTCAGTAATTCGGTCATGGCTGTTCCTTATAGGTTACACATTATTCGTGTTATCGACCTCTAATTAAGAAATAATAAATTCATACCAGTGTTCTATCGTGCAATCGAACACTGGTAGGAGTTGAGATGCGTAGTAATTTAATCACGAGGCCTTTAGGCCGAGTGGTTTAATTACAAGCATCTCAACGATTGCACGATAGAACGCTGGTATGAATTTATTATTTCGATTCTAACACATAATTTAACCTTAATTTGCACCGAAGAAACGGCGCTACATTTCTTGGCGTACGCATTTTCGAAGCCAAATGACGTCACGTTAGAACGTTTAGCGCGTGAGTGTTCTACTGAAAATTCGTACACTGAGACGGTCCTTCTTCGCTTATATAGGGGAGTGGGCGAGGTGTGTTAGAATATGGATTAAACATACATGCGTACTGACAAAATGTTTATTTAATGTTAGAAATAACAGCAAATATATTGCGCGAGTCTTGGTATTTGCCGAAATTTTCTGTCGTTCATTTCGCTTGAACGCCGAAAAAAATCAGTTCATTTCTTAAATAATAAAAATCAAAACTTTCAATTTTTTAAACTTCGACGTTTTAATTTTGATGTGAGTGTTGACTATTTAAGAACTTGACTAGACTGCGAGTGGCTCGATATGTTATAATCTGTCTCAAAGCTGTCCTTTATGTTAATAGAACGTACTGATGTTTAGATGTTTTAAAGACAGTTATTATGTGTATACAAGTAATGTCAGAACACATTAATTTTATATATCGTGCATGTGAACACTTTATTTCAAATACCGGTAACATATGCTCTTCGTTTAAAAAGTTTGATCGTTTCAATACAAACAATAGATGAAACGATAATTTGCATTCGGGGCTTGGCTGATTTGTAATTTTTTCTAAACTATACTGTGCGCTTATATACATGGCGTGCGGTTGTTGTATGTTATTCGAGCGACACGATTAAATGAATGTAATAACCTGCGAGCAAAAACGTCTATTATTCGCACTGAAGTTGTACGTAACGACTGAGACACAGGGATTGCATAGCAGGACAGATCCCGCCTAGAGTATCTAATTCTAACAGCCATTCACAATTAAGTAAGTAACATTTAAAACTCTGTATAACGACCATTTTATTGTATCATTAGATGTTCAAGAAAGCTGGGTGCTTACAGAAAGGTGAAAGTAAAACGCAAAACGCCTAAAGGAGCTTCATGATTCATTGTTTCTTGCTTTAAGCTGTGATAATTTGGATAAGTCAAGCAACACAATTTTATTGGTGATAATACTATAGAGACGTGATATTTTTTTAATTAGTCGCATTTTTTTGAGTGACGCTAATTGTACGTACCGTCATAGAATAGCAAAAACTATTCCTTACTGTTAGTAAAATGAAAATTAGCAAATAGCGATTTTGTTTTGTAAGTTGGTCTAAACAGTTTGCAAATAATGTAAAACTTCGGGACGAATTCTGTGTAGCGGAGGAGTGTGTAGCCGGTGAGTTCAGAGTAAAATGGTGAAATATTTGTGTAAGCGGCCTTGATAGCTCAGACAGGTGAATACGCGCCTTGTAAACGAGGGGTTCAGGGTTCGAGTCCTGATCGAGTCCTGATCAGGCTGCATATTGTATCACCATGTTACAGTAAATACTTTCGGTGGGGGTACCTTAACTGCTTCAGACTGAACAGCTGACCTTCTTTTAAATCGTTTTCGACCAGGACTCTACATGTGATACCTTCTTCAACAGATTAACCCTCACATCAATATTAACACTCCTCGTACATTGGCGTTTCCATTTATAGAGTTTGATACAAAATGAAATGGTATATATACACAAAGAAAATGCCTTTTATTTAATTTTTCCCACTTAAGTGACAATAACAGTAAAACGTCTCTATTACAACCACTGAAGTATGTTAATGATTAGGTATTTACGACAGGTGACAACTTAAAGCAAGGTGTCAGTGAAACAGAAAGCTCCTACTGGAGCTTTCTGTTTTACTGTCACTTTGCTTTAAGTTGTCACTTGTCTGTAATACAATCAATTAGCCTTCGGTTTGATGGTCGTTATAGAGGGGTTTTACTGTACGTTGGGGAGTGATCAGATACTGTGTAACTTGGCATGTAATATTAGATGCCACCGCTTGCCATGGACAACAAAACCATTGAGTACAAACAACAAGTGCAACGACAATATTGTAAAGTCAGTCTTAAAAACAAAATTGACGTGTTCATTAACTTTTTCTGATTTCATCTTTTTAGAAGTATCGGCTTATTTTTTATAACCATTGAAAACGCATGAAACAGCTTAGTGGACTTTGTTTCAATGGGATTGAAGTTTAAGCTAAACAATGATGTAAACAATTGTTTTGTTCGGATAAGAGTAATATACGGATAACTTAAAGTATACATGTACTTAATGGCTTACCTCAAGACACAATACAATGTTGCGGTCTACATTTAATAGAGCCAATGTCGATAAGGTATATAATTATAATGATTCGACTATTCTATTCTAAACCCTATTGATCTCTAGATACCCCTTTCTCTATATTTGCTATACCAATGGCTATGGTCAGGAAAAGTAGTAAAGGATATAATATCATAATTCGAATTAGCTTAAATCCAAGTAATGCTGCTTTCAACGCTAATATCAGGCTAAGTCACATTTTAATTTGACAGTTATGTATTACTTTTCATCAAGATACGCCTGTATTTACTCTATATCAATCGATGCAATACAAGTATTAACCACTGACCAACGTTCATATAGAAAAGCTTTTAGGATTTACTCAAATGTGCCGGTACTTAACGAGGTACAGGGAGATCAAATGTGTTATCTCAGCAATATATCAACCCTTTCCTTCCTACAATGTCTCCTGTTTCAAATTCATTGTCCGTTTCATTTTCAAAGTATTTGTTTATCTTGTTTTAAAATTACAGAAATCACAATACGAATCAAAAACTTTTTGGATTCTAATCAAACGTCGTGCAACTCGGCATGTAAATTGGAACTAGCATAAGTTGATAGTCTAGAGTAATAGGTATTTTGTACAGGGCTGCCATAAGTTATGATGACAAATCCTAAGATTTCCAAATTTGCATTTTTCAAGTGCGAGTTTATGCATCGTACCTTTCCCATCGCCTGTTTCTAGTTTTGTTGACACGTGGCTGCTTAAAGCAGGCTGGAAGTAAGGCGCATTATGCTTTACTTTCATACTGCTTTAAGCTACCATGTACTAGAACAAAAATCCGAAGATTTAGAAAAAATCCTGAGAAATGGAACCCTGTTTGTAGATGAAGGGTAATTGTCGCTTTGGGAAATCAAAGGTAGGGGAAACATTCCAATATACGGCAATTATTCCAAGAATATGTTCAATATGTTTGCAAATAAAACTGACCAACGCACGCTACTGTTGAGATAAGACACTCATAACGATAAAGACTGTTAACGTTGCCTTTTGGTTAGATTCGATAAAAACGAAGTTTTGCCGCGGTTTTATCGTTTCCTAAAACGACGAGTTAGAAAATCCAAAAATCATGAACACGAGTGTTATATACGTTTTATAACATAACCGTGTATTTGGCACTTATTTGTCTCTTCCCTCAAGGACACATTGTAAGGAAACACGCAGAATAACAGGAACACGAGTGTCACTAAGCCCTGAAGCATCAACAAAGGAAATAAATATAAAATAATATACTAACGGTTTTACCCAGAAACTTTTTAGCTCACCTAATCAAATCTTAGTGTGAACCTTTGTAAAAATCTAATATCAGGTGCTCGTCGTCCGTCATTATCGTGCGTCGCCCATCATTAACAATGTTAGTATTTATACTCTAGAGGTCACGACATTCATTTAATATTTTTCAAACGTGAACATTAAGTTCAAGAGTTATCTGCCCTTGATGTGTTGAAACTGCCTTACGTCCAAGTATTTACACTCTAGCAACTACATGTGCATATTTACATGGACTTTTATAATACTTGCAAACACTATATAAAGGTATACGTTCTTGAAAAAGTGCATTATTGTTTAAATCTGACCATTGTTGGAAGAATTATTTGCTCTTGATGTACTTATGACTGCGAGAAAAAGTTCTTGGAGTATTACTGTACACACTGAATATAAGTTTACGATAATGAAGGAGCGCAATAGTTGTTGAAATCTGATCATTGTGGCAAGAGAGTTCTGCCCTTGAAGAACTTGAAATGCTAGAAAATGGTTTATTTCAGTATTGTTTACGTTTCAATGTCTACAAAATCAGAAAGAGTTTGAAAAAAAACCTTTGTCAGATTATACATTGCTATATAGTTTCTAATTAGTTTTATTATGGATATTATCGGTTCAATTAGTCAAGGGCTATCAACATATCGACATATATTTGTAATCAGTAAAAAAGCAGCCCAAACGAGATTCGAACCCGCGACCCTTCGCCTTAGGGAGAGTGTTCTACCAAGTGTGCCACAATATCTCAATAGAATGGATGACAAAGTATACCACTACATATATTTTGATTGACATCACGTGTACACAATGTACTATGATTTGTGTTTAACTTGTTTGCAAGTACACAGTTTGACAGTTCATATATCTTAAATACCCCAGATACCATTTCAATTGTTTCTTTTGTAAAGGAGCGTGAGTGCCATTTATCAGCTACCCCTTTTTGAAAATTCTCTGCATTCATGACAACCAATAGACTTCCAACCGCTATTCAGACAATTACAGCTAGTCTCTATCTTATACAAACTATACTGGTTTCAAAACAATTATCGTTTTCACGGAGAGGCTGGAAATGAAAAGCTCAATGTCGTAACAGACTTTTGCTACCTTGGTGACACACTGTCGTCTGGAGGAGGATGCGATCTTGCAGCAATAACACGCTGCAAATCAGCCTGGAAAAAGTTCAGAGAGCTCCTCCCCATATTGACAAGCAAGTTTCTGCCATCTGCAACCAGAGGAAGAGTCTACTCAGCCTGTGTAAGTAGTGTTATGCTCTACGGATCTGAGACATGGGCTGTATCAGCAAATACACTCAGGCGTATGCAGCGAAATGACAAAGCGATGATACGATGGATCTGCCTGGTCAAGCCAGATGAAGATGTCCCGTTTGACCCTTTGTTAATGCAACTGCACATAAGAGGCGTTGCGGAGACCCTGCAATCAAATAGGTTGAAATTACTTGGCCATGTAGAGAGAAGCTCTAGCTGGATCTCTCAAATCAGATGCCTGAACATCCCAAGACAGCGGGGTCCAGGTAGACCAAAGCTATCTTGTGAGGACCTTGTAAAACGAGACCGTGAAGCTCTAGGGTTGGAAAACATCAACCCACAAAACCGCCAAGCTTGGAGAGGGAGACTTCGTTCCAGACTGGACAGCCAGGCCTCACCCTTATAAGAAGGATTAATCAATGGCCTGGTTAAACTAAACTGGATGATGATGATGATGATGATGATGACGGAGCGCTTTGAGAAAGAGACATTCGGCCATTCAGCAATGATGCTTGTTTCTAAGTAACCATTGTTTGCCACATCTGGTGACTTTGCCAACGATATGTTTAATCCATCTGAAACAAATAATAGCTTCAAAAATATTTTCATGTCGGTTTATCTTCTACAAAGACCTTTGTCATATATCTTATGTAATTGGAGAAATAACTACATATAACAAAAGTCACGTTTCGATTATGTTCATTAATCCTCTGTTTCAAATTAAGACACACCGCATACTCAATTGAATTAAGTACTGCAATACAATAGGCAATGGACGTACGGTAACTAGGGTTTGCACTTATATTGCTACAGAAATAACAGTTTTATGAAAAACGTAAAATAAGTTCCAGAACAAAATGTAACCTATTAAAATTGAATGGCGAGTATACTCATGGCTTTACAAATAGAGTACATATAAATAGTTTACATGTCCTATGCAAAATGGCGTAGACTTTGACCAAAAGCTCCTGTATCATCCTTCTGACCAACAAGTACAAAATGTGTAAAATTACGAAATATTTTAATACGTTTGCTTCTATTAAAGTGTAAAACAGATATTGACAGCATATAAACACTTTGTGCATAAGAAAATGCCTCGTAAGACGAGGATTATCAAAATATAAATGTTCCTCAATTTATGCAAAACCAGCTACCTTTCTATCAATATTAATCTACTCTAAATTTATAGCTGCTTTTACGTATGAAAAACGTAGGTGAATTTCATATACAGTGGTTTGTTTTTAAAACAATCATTACTCATATTAGAATCTGGCATGTCATTTACCATCTTCATTGGATATAGCCTCATAAAGAAATACCATTTTGATACAATATGGGATGCGTCATGATAAATGAATACTAACAGCATTGTAAACAGCTGCGGCTTGTCGGTGTCTACACCTTTTGACATCCGAAAGCATTAAAACGTTTTGCTACCTACTATTAAAATATGATTATGTGTTAAGACTGCGTTGGTATCTTGAATGACTGGCATCTTTAATACCGGTAAATAACTTATGGCTGTATTTAAAATATCGAGGGGTATATATGTTACAGTCAATTTGAGTAATCAGTCATTTCATAAAATGACTAAAAATTTCAGTCATTACATGAAATGACTGTTTGACCTAGTCATTTCATGAAATGCCTAAAACTTTCACTCATTTCATGAAAAAACACCTTCAGTCATTTCACGAAATGACTAAATTGACTTTGGTTTTATTCAATACATCATAATGATTGGTGTATCTGAATAATAACAAAATGCACTATTAAAACAATACATGCATATTCAATGTAATACAAATCAAGTCTTTTAAATCAATAAAAAATACGTTTAATGTTTCAGAAATAATTGCAAGATATAAAGTATTAAACAAAAATGCACATTGAATTATATGAAAGAACAACTACTATTTAATTAATTAAACAAAAGTCATTTTATACATTCACTGAATCCTGTTAAAGGTTTCTAATCAATTTGTGTGGCCTGTCAATTTCAGTCATTTCATGAAAAGACCGAAATGTTAGGCATTTCGTGAAATTACCAAGTGAAACAGTCATTTCATGTAATTACTGATTTATTTAGTAATTTCGTGAAATGACTGATTACAAAGATTGACTGTAACATATATAAATATTTGTGAGCTATCATGTATTTTGGTAAGTCAACACCACTAATTTCACAATAACGATGAATAAGACGATGTTTACATCTGCGGAAACCTGACATATTTGACTTTAATCGGAAGTCAGCATTTACATTTACAGCCTGCACTTTCAAGATTTCAGAAGATCGACATTAGGCATAACGCTTATATATAATTACGTTTACTGATGCCGATACTGTACATTAGCGATACTGCTGTTATTTATTTCTAAATTCATTTATAGTTCATTACATTCAACATGACATTGTATAAATCTTACAAAAATAATAATTATACTAATCTATATGGTGCCAATTCCGAATATTACGTTAATAAAGTTTGGTTCGTGATCAGGAGCATTCGAAAGGATTAAGTACTGAATATTTAAGACAGATTATTACGCCATACTGCCAGTAAAAAGGTTATACACAGAGGATTCATCGAGTCATAGGTACTGAAAAAAGTATTGTTTTCAAACTATTAAAGCCTGTCATATTACCGGTTTTCCTAGAAAATCACAAAACATTTGAAACGTAGATAGCATTTTTCACACACGGCGTTTCCGCATTTAAATGTTATGCCCACGCCAACTATATATTGGTAATCTTAATCACTTTGGTTTATAGCTCGAAGGTAAGTAAAATGAAATGCCAGTACGATCCACACATGTAATTTCTTTCAAATAAAACATTAGAGCCGTGCCATGGAAAACCTAACTTATTGCATTGCTAAGAGTGTAGATCAATGCTAGCCGCACGTGGCGACTGGTCTTGATCTACACCGTTTTACACACATATGCATCTAGAGCATTTTATGTAGATGTATTATACACTTGATCCGGTATACAGAGCATAGGGTGACAACGGTGATTAGCTTGTACAATGTTGCAATGCAATAAGACTGGTTTTGTTTTGGCACTGCTCATTAATGTTAGCTGCTGGCATGTTTAAAAAACGAAGCAAGCGGAAATTCAGCATATTCTGTGTTCTTGTTTCATTCAAACAAGCCATATTTTTGTAAATAGCAACACTAGTTTAGAAACCGTTTTATGACCAGACCTGGAAAGTTAAATATTTATGCACCAAAATCTATGTTTTCAGCGCATACTATGACCATAATGTGCTTGTTTCATTTATTTGGGTCTATCCGTGTAATGTTTTATCTTTATCTGACATTATAATACAACAACATCTTGCGCTACCAGATCTTGTGTGTGAGTACATCTTAGGTTGACAAAGTGCCCCTTAATATTTTAAGTTTATTGTTAATTTGCCATATTGTCTCAAATATAGACATAACTTGTCTGCATGATGACCCTCTACATCAGAATATAGTTCCAGTTTTGTTGTGCAAATATATCGTAGAACGGTGAAGTGGCCCCTAACATGTTCAGAACAATTTGGCCACAGCTTGTCCAGAAACACATCTACCCCACATTTGTTAGGGATATCAAATTTAGTATGTGAGTACATCTTGTGATGACATAATGTCGCATACTATTGGTGAGATTACTGGGTTCTTGACCTCAAATGACGACCTGAAGTGTAGAAAAGGTTTTTCTAGAGCGTTTTACTACTTAAAATCAACAAGGTGACCACCGTGTTTAGTATATCGTTGGATGGTGGGGTGTCAAAACCATTTTCAGTTAACTGTTTCCTTTTGTTTTCTTCGATATCTATATCCTGGAATAAACTAACACATAGATCTATAATAAATACCGCACATCGGATTCCTATTTAGTAAACGATTTATAAAGATAGAGTGTAGGTCACATAGCAGTGTTAGTTACATGACCTGCATTTGACAGCAGTGTATATCAGACTCATAGCTCAGTATGTGGTTAGTATGCCAAAATCGTGTCAGTTTAATCGTTTTGGACAAATCAAACTTCAGCAGATCGGATTTGTAATGGTATATAGTTAGGAGAGCACTAAATTATCAATTATCATAAAGAAACTGCGTCTGCAGATTGCACCAATCCTTCATGTTATATCCACAGCATCCCTACGAAAAGGCCAGGTACTGAAGAATTGGACATATACGAAAGTAACGCCACTTTACAAGAAGGGTAACAAATATGTCGCGGTAAACTGACGTCCTATTTCCCTTACATATAGTGTGTGTAATATATTGTGGCATGCAACCTTTGTAAGTTCATGAACAAAAATGGTCCCTTACATGATCTTCAACATGGTTTAAAGGAGAAGAGATCCACAGAAACAGACATGGTGATGGTAATAAAGGACTAGAATTGAAATGTAGAGCGTTCCTAGGCAGTCGGTCACAGTCAGCTGTGTTGGAGGGGGAGATCTCTGATACTTTATCAGTACGCTCAGGAATCTCCAAAGAGCTTCCCTTTGTCCAATATTATCTCTGATATATATCAACGATATGTCTGACAATATCACTTATCATGCTGTTCACAAACTATGACACTGCAGTCTATCTTACAGTTATCGACAATGACACCGGCGATACTACTCTCTTAACTGACCGGAACAAATAACAGGAGTGGTCTCTCAGTCGGAATATGAGCTTTAACACTTCATAGTGCAAGGTAGTGCAGTCTAAAAAGGCCTGAGTCTCAATACTTACCAATCAAACACTAAATTAGCATACTCTAGATACAGTCAGTAGTGCTTGTTGTTTTGAGTGTCGACATCTTGGGTGTCTTGTGATGAAATACACATGTTGACCGTATTACTGTATCAGCAAAACGTACCCTTATTTTCTTAGAAAAAACATTAAGTCTAAGCTAGCAATACACAGGAAGTGAACTGTTTGTTTGTTGTGTTTGGGATCCTCACACACAGTCACACATAGCTTTATTTGAAATAGAATATTACGTGCTGCCCGTTGGAATTTAGGTGTGTATTCCAGGCATACAAGTATATCAGGTATGTTATACACCCTTATCTCCATAGCCTGTTTCTAGTTTTTAAAACCAGGTGACCACTTAAAGCAGGTTGAAAGTAAATCAGAATAAACATTAAGGCACATTCTGCTTTACTTTCAGCCTGCTTTAAGGTAACAGCTACTAGAATGTAGAAATTATTTCTAATTTTAAATATTCACAACTTTATAACTTGAACTATTTTCTTCAGTCGAGGGATACACTAGAGGTGTAAAACGGCGTATTTAATGGGTAATGAATTAAAGGTCGGGTTAAAGTCCTTGGAGTAGTGCCGTCCATTTGCGTAACTATGTTTAACAAGATTGCTCCCGGGTAAATGGCGATCGCAGTCCCAGTTTACGGTATATATACAGAATATTAGTCTATCAAAGTCATGTCACTATGTGAGTTATTTGCTGTGTCAGGCATTGAAGACTTTAAAGTCCTTGATTAACACCACTAGTCATTTTGAACCTTAAAGTCAACCAATTGACTTTTGATTTCCTGCTAAGTTTTAACATTCATTCTAAACTTTGTTTCATTGTTAAGCCTTTTCTTACTGCAGTTACAGGCACAGCAAGCCCTATCATTTCATCATTTTTATAAAAGCCGCAATGAAAAGAAATAGATGCCTTTAGTGCACCGTGGCAAAGCCGACATCATCTCCTAAAAGGTAGTGCAGTCTAAAAAGGCCTGAGTCTCAATACTTACCAATCAAACACTAAATTAGCATACTCTAGATACAGTCAGTAGTGCTTGTTGTTTTGAGTGTCGACATCTTGGGTGTCTTGTGATGAAATACACATGTTGACCGTATTACTGCATCAGCAAAACGTACCCTTATTTTCTTAGAAAAAACATTAAGTCTAAGCTAGCAATACACAGGAAGTGAACTGTTTGTTTGTTGTGTTTGGGATCCTCACACACAGTCACACATAGCTTTATTTGAAATAGAATATTACGTGCTGCCCGTTGGAATTTAGGTGTGTATTCCAGGCATACAAGTATATCAGGTATGTTATACACCCTTATCTCCATAGCCTGTTTCTAGTTTTTAAAACCAGGTGACCACTTAAAGCAGGTTGAAAGTAAATCAGAATAAACATTAAGGCACATTCTGCTTTACTTTCAGCCTGCTTTAAGGTAACAGCTACTAGAATGTAGAAATTATTTCTAATTTTAAATATTCACAACTTTATAACTTGAACTATTTTCTTCAGTCGAGGGATACACTAGAGGTGTAAAACGGCGTATTTATGGGGTAATGAATTAAAGGTCGGGTTAAAGTCCTTGGAGTAGTGCCGTCCATTTGCGTAACTATGTTTAACAAGATTGCTCCCGGGTAAATGGCGATCGCAGTCCCAGTTTACGGTATATATACAGAATATTAGTCTATCAAAGTCATGTCACTATGTGAGTTATTTGCTGTGTCAGGCATTGAAGACTTTAAAGTCCTTGATTAACACCACTAGTCATTTTGAACCTTAAAGTCAGCCAATTGACTTTTGATTTCCTGCTAAGTTTTAACATTCATTCTAAACTTTGTTTCATTGTTAAGCCTTTTCTTACTGCACTTACAGGCACAGCCAGCCCTATCATTTCATCATTTTTATAAAAGCCGCAATGAAAAGAAATAGATGCCTTTAGTGCACCGTGGCAAAGCCGACATCATCTCCTAAAAATTTCTTATACAATTCCAAAACAGTTGACCTTCATGTTGAGATTTTTTTAAAGTAAAACTTAAAAAGGCATACTAAGATTAACCTATTGGCAGAAACATCTTTAAATAGAGGTTAATTACCAATGGTGAAGGTTACACAGTTTGCCTGTACTAAGATGAGATCGTCATAATTACACGAATGTCTTGTACAACTATTGGTTTGGTCAACAAAATCCATCTCTAAGCATAGCTCTACAGACATAATGATAGACGGGCAGTTAAGAATTTCGTCGACGCCTACCTGGTAAATGACTCTATTTAATTGTAGTAGTTTATTGTCCCTTTCACTATCAAAGTAGACCCGAGCTCATAGAAAATTGCAAACAATTTTACCTGGTAAGATGCAGCGTTGCTCGACTTTATCTAATATAAAAGGCGCTATCGGCCATTGTAGTTACCTGATTGTCCGTATGTTACTATGTTCTAGCATGACAGACAAATTGTAAGTTAACTAGAATGTCCGACCACTGTACGTTGAATACAGATATTTACCGTCATTGGCCCGATCTCATTAGGCTAGTTCTACAAAAGAACTGTAGTGACCAATGTCAAATCGATCAAACAATCAAATATTTTACATAGATAAGATTATAACTGTTACATTATGTTATCCAACATCAAAGTTGCTATATATAGTTGAATATGTCGATGTCGTGATGAATATATCTTACCGTTCTTTGCAGAATATTATTTTAAAAATTGTATCCGTTTGGAAACAAAATTAATTATAAAACTATATATGTCGTTTTTATTCTTCATAGGCATATACTTATTATAAATCCCTAAATGACATAACCTGAAAGCAAACAACCGTTGTAATTATTCAATTGTATAAAAGCCTCCTTTTGAAAGTGTCAAACCATCATCATCTAGATCTATTTATCAAAGAAATAGGAATAACTGCAGGGATCACTTTGACACAACTTTGGACATAAAAGGGATAGGTATACAAAAGGAAGTGGAAATGCACGTATATTGCTACGCGTTTGAGCGTTGTGTAAACATACCTTCTGTAATTTCAATTACAGTCAAGTACAGAAATAACAAAGAAAATCTTCAGACTGCACTATGAAAGTTGTCCCACACGGACTAAATTATAATCGCTTTTCTGTTTCAACCGATTGTCTGCCACAGTATTAACTTCTTTAATACTGATGTCTGAAGTATTATTTGAGTGTTAGGTTTAGCATTTTGTAAGCATATAGGGATAATGATACGAGTGTCAAATATCAGTTGGCTATAATCCATGATCAGGATCGAAACTGTATGCAATATCGTCTTTTCTTTCCTACAGCCATGAAAGGATATAACGAAAATTCGTTTTAATTGTCGTTTCATCTTGGCTCAAATTCGCTTAAACTCTCATAATAGTTTCAAAAAATAGATTTTCCTAAGAACTGTTGCAGACGAACTATATTGTAGTCGCATATTTAGCGCAATTGTGCGGAAAAAGAACCGAATTTTAATTCTTCCTCTCATTAAGCTTCCAATAAGCATTTCCAGTTCTTTTCAATTTTGAATAAATTATGTTGTTTAATATGTAAATGTATAGTAATACTACAAGCAGTGTAGTCCCTGATACGAGGGTTTCTTAAGCAGCCGTCTGATCGGCGCTTAACTGTTGTGAACTAGTTACATGTACACTGTTTTCTGTTTACTCACGCACAAATCTAAAATTGCCGCTTTGAGATCTGGTAGGTATATGTAACATTTATACATACAAGCCCGGTGTCTACAAAATAACTCTCTGGCAATCATTGTAACCACCTATGATCTCTTCGGGCCAGATTTTTATGTCAGTTGATCTGTTATGCACTGCAGTAAACTTATATCACCCTTGTATATACCGTTATCTGTAAAAATAATTTCAGCTCGCAAAAATGGAAAGTTTGTCACTATGACCTCTCATAAATGGGTTTGTCATAAACAGTATGCAAAACACATTATACATTACACATTATAATGTGTATACATTATAACCATCGTACAAATTGGTATGGTAGTTAACCGCTATGACATTCAATCAATATACAGTAAAACCTCGCTATTACGACCACTAAAACCAAGGCTAGTTGATTGTATAATAGACAGGTGACAGCTTAAAGCAAGGTAACAGTGAAACAGAAAGCTCCTCAAGGAGCTTTCTGTTTCACTGTCACCTTGCTTTAAGCGGCCACCTATAGGTATACACTCTAATAATTACCACCATTAAGTGGTCGTAATAGAGAGGTTTTATTGTATTTCAAGTTGCTGAATGGAGACGAATCACGGTTTATACACTTTGCTGCAAACTTTAGCCGAATAAGATCAAGAATATGTAGAGTGGTGGCAAAAGTATTGACTCTTAAATTAACAAACACAACATACCAAAATTCAACAAAATGTTATTACAATAGTACAATTTCTAAAGACGATGTAAACAGTATGCAAAACACATTATACATTACACATTATAATGTGTATACATTATAACCATCGTACAAATTGGTATGGTAGTTAACCGCTATGACATTCAATCAATATACAGTAAAACCTCGCTATTACGACCACTAAAACCAAGGCTAATTGATTGTATAATAGACAGGTGACAGCTTAAAGCAAGGTAACAGTGAAACAGAAAGCTCCTCAAGGAGCTTTCTGTTTCACTGTCACCTTGCTTTAAGCGGCCACCTATAGGTATACACTCTAATAATTACCACCATTAAGTGGTCGTAATAGAGAGGTTTTATTGTATTTCAAGTTGCTGAATGGAGACGAATCACGGTTTATACACTTTGCTGCAAACTTTAGCCGAATAAGATCAAGAATATGTAGAGTGGTGGCATAAGTATTGACTCTTAAATTAACAAACACGACATACCAAAATTCAACAAAATGTTATTACAATAGTACAATTTCTAAAGACGATGTATTTTCTCTAGCATCTAAGAGTGTACACTGGACAACTCATTTTCTAGGAAATAATAGCCTTTGTCTGTCCAAAATCATTTCAATCCTGGCTTTTCCATTTGCCCGAAGTTTTCGTCTCTAGCAGATCGATTCCAATTACAAAGTTTCTGTATCTTCAAACACATTGCCGTATTTCGCTTTAATTTCGCATTTCGATGAAATCTGTTTAGGGCAAGGAGAACGAGTTCATTATCAAGAAACAAAAGGTAGTTTTCTACGACTTTCTCTCAATGTAAATGTTTGATAAATTGTGAATAATGAGGACTGTGTTCAACAATTTGGAAATAAATCCGTTTAACCGTTAAATCTTATTTGAACAATTTAATAAGAGAAGTTTAATCTGCAAAAACAATCAGTGCATCGTAAATAACTCGGAAACTATTGTAATTCAATTGTCACAAGGCTCCATAAAATCCAGTTTGATAAGCAAGTGAAAGTGCCTTCCAACCGTGAACATGTTCTTGTGTAACATAAGAAGCTAGGAATAAAAATTATTTGACAAATATTGATAAATACAATACAAGCATTTATTGTTGGTCGTGTGTTGTGTAGTTAAAAAGGAATTAAGAAAACTCCTATACTTATCTACGTTTAACAAATGATTGGCGTTTGAACAAGAACGAAGATTCCCCGTGGAATTATATCATTTACAAAAACAATCTTACATCTCTGCTCAGTATTGGTTTTATCACTTTTAATATACAAGTTGACAAACAAAGTGTGGCGCGAGCACTGGGGAGCATCATATTAATTCTAGCAAAATTGATAATAAAACAGCACGAATGCAAAATTCCGTTTATCGCCCAATTGTTTTTGAAGCATTTCTCTAACTAAAAAACGTATTTATGTAACCTTTCGTAATACAATGTGACCTAATCACAAATTACGTCATGTTGGTGTTCCACTTCACACAGCGTTCCTTAACGAGCACTAATGGCAGAAACCAAACTCTTGAAATTATACTTGTATCATTGATACAATACTGCCAAAGGGGTTTTGATGTGCTATCCTTTTCCCCAACAAGTATGCTTAATTGTAAACGACAATTAAAAGCATACGAGAGTTCGGTAAGGTATTTGTTAACCCTTAGTAATATATAAAAAAGTAATATACCAAGTTATAGTTTACTTTCAGTCTGAATGAGCGCTCAGCCGACTGTAAATTTACTCCCCTGATCATTGAGCCATCTTGCCTAAAATATTGAACACTGCTAACATATGGCGCGTAGGCAGCCGCAGGACCGGCTCAGACCCTTCACATGTATTCATTTTAACCCCTGGGAGGAGCAATTCGCGGTACATATTTTGCTCAAGAACATTCCTGTACATCATCGGGAATTCGGAAAAAAACCTACATTTATTCAGGCCACTAGTCCTGCGAGGGGTTCGAAATCACGACCCCTTGTACCGTAGTCGAACATGCTACCACTGGACTAATACTGCCTAAGCATGATAGACATTACTTGATTTACATTTGCAAACAGCTTTGATCGAGATCAGACGCCCCGTGAGGCGGCATCTTTTCTGGATCCCAACTGTTCGTCACTCATTTTCATACATTCGTCAGCTGAAAAGCTTAAGCAACTAATTTTGATTTATTTTGCAGACGATAAATTTGAAGCAGAATACAACTCATCATGATAAATGTTAAGATAAGTGTATTGTTTTGATAAAAAATATTCGTTTTATATTCATAACGGAAGTGAATGGCAAACGAGAATTATAAAATCTACGGGTGTATATACCATAATATCTCACGTATAAAAAACAAAACAATTTACCGTGTTGGGATGCTGACGAAACAGTTTTAGGCCATTTCGCAAACCTTTCATAATACATGTAATTATATAACAAAATTAGATATGAGTAGAAGTCACGAAACAATTTATACATATCGCTTTTATTTGACAGTTTGAACTGGTTTTTTGTGTGAGAAAGATCCATTTAATAGACGAAGCATTTCAGAATTTCAGTGAATATCCGAAATAGCATTGTTACTATCATCCGAAATTTACTGTGAACACAATCCTGTAAACAATTTATCAAACTGTTACATTCGTGTGTCTTCTGCGTGCTATATCAATAATTTAGTGAGGTCAGTCATGTGGACTGATAACATAGACGTCAGCCTAACTGTGTCTATTTTAATTGTCTTTACCCGTGTAGTAATTTGAACACTTCATTTACTAAGTGAAAGCTGAATACTAAATATCCAAAAGAAAAAAATTGCAACTTTAAAGTGAACAAGAAATTGTTCTTATACGATTTCATTAATCTAAATAACTATATGCACTATTATTTAAACTTAAGAACATATTTATATGAGTGTCAAACAGCTTGGATCCGCATTATCTGGCTTCTGATCTGGAACCAAGCTGTTTGTAAATTTTAGCCTTGGAAGTCGTGCTTACATGCAGCAAGATAAGGGTTAAAATAAGCATTTCATACATTCACAAACGTATCCAAATGTTTTTTGAATAATGCGTAGTAGAATCGTAAAGAAATATAAAGATGGACACTAAGCTACCTTTGGGAAGGATCGACTTCCATACTTTTTGCTTTTAAAACGGTTTGATTACGTGAATAGCAAAATTAGTAAAAATGAAAAAGGTAATGTATTTACGATTTGCTCGCCATAATTGTTATGTTTTTTCGGTTGATTTTACAACATCCCTGCCTTCTTTCTTTAAAATTCTATGTTGAAATCTGGGGAAAAGATTCTAATTGGTTTCTTTTATTTTCATTTAAATGCTCGGTATAGTTTAAATTAAGCATGCACATATCCTAAGTTCTACATGTGTTTGTACCGATACAGGGTTACCTCATCTGTATATGTACACTTTTATTCTAACTTTAGTATATTCCCGAAACTTTAATTCAACCCTTCCGTTGCTGCAATATCGTCTGCTTCTAAAGTGTCGTCTGCTTTTACTTCTTAGAGTTGGATGTTAGCATTTTAACCCATTTGTGCCCACGATCCCATATATGAGATATAGGCAAACAGTGTAGACTCTGATCAGACGCCGCATTATGCGGCGTTTGATTAGAGTCTACACTGTTTGCTGATAGGAATTTCAATTTAAAACCAAACGAAAATGAAATGTTTGAACATGCATCCCTTTGATAAAAAATAGACTAATCCAATTTTAAACATGGAAGAATCCACTGGGTATAATGGGTTAACCAAAAACTCATACCAAGAGACCTTGCTAAATTGAAGTTGTTATTGTGTGTTAATTGCCATAAAGGATGTTTTTGTTTACTTGACTGAGATAATCCCCTCTGCCAAGATCTAAACGAAAGACATGTCGATGGTGTTGATATCATGCGCTGCTTTGCAGCAATTGTAATTAGCCAAACGCGTCTTCATAAAGGCATCCATAATCATCATATCGTTTCGCCATTCATCGGCGCTATATGACATGTTCAGTGACGGTGTGTCGTAAAACCAGAACCCATTCATCCGTCCAAAGAATTATCAAGACAAGCAGGAAACAGTTGGATCTTGAACAGACGCCGTGTAATGCGGTGTCTGATCTGGATCCAAACTGCTTGCAAATTTTAGCCAATTCACGATCAACAGTTTCAGGGACAAAACAACCGGTTGTACGTTCCCGATATGGGCATCGATGACAAAACACGCAAACAGAACGCTACGCACGTGTCTCACCTGGATACAAACTGTTCGCAACAGTTATCACATATTCACCCGCAGCGTGCAGCAGAATACATTTGATTTCATGAAGCAGACACATGTCACGACAATGTTCGTGTCTCCTGTTTCACGTCCCCTCCTCCAATTAGGTTTGCCCTAGTTAGCGTCACTTAGCCTTACTTGAAGGAAATCTGTTACATTATTGGATCAGTTGGTAACTACTTAACCCGTATTTCGATCGATTTGAATACCTAGATGTCCTCACATCACTTTAAATGTACAGTCGGCTGAGCGATCATCGGACTGAAAGTAGACTTTAGTTTGGTATATTATTATTATTATTATTATCACTTGTCGATGCTTTTCAATCAAACGTCTGCTCCGCAACCACTCTTTGCGTTAACATGTATATCACAGGAAATGGTATACTAATAATAGTTAAGCAGTGTATACAATGTGTCGCTGAAAAAGCATATCCACTTTTAAAGGTTTATAGAAAGCTGGTTTAGGAGCGCTCTGCTTAGCATCAGTCCTACAGTAACCCCTATAACTAGTGCCGAAATCGACAATACTAACAAACATGCAAGCAGTTTTGTACCAGATCAGACGCCGATCGATTTAGCCTCTGATAATGACCCATATTATTTAAAACTAATATAAATCATTGATTATCAGGTTGCATAAATTCTAGACTTTAGGTAGACAATAGACGTTTATTTTTTTCAAGCAGACGATATTTTAGCAGTGAGTATACTGGACGGGTTATGGCGTCATATTGGTAGTTGGACTTAGTAAAGATGACGTAAACTTGCATTAAACGTTATTCTGTTGCCATGTTATGAGTGCATTATTTTGACTTATTGTTAAACGAACTTTCATATAGTAGTAACTGTTGCCAATTGTCTTCTTCGCGCTGTGTTAAAAACGCATGTAAAAGTTGTGGTCTGTGGCAATACACATGTACTTATTATTGATATGTCTGTATTTAACCCCTTCACTGCAATGGTGTCATTAATTTAAAAGCAATTGACAGCTGCTTTTTTTTCTTAGGTTAAACGTAGTAAGACTTATGGTATAACTTTGGATACTAAACAGTTTTGACCGCATTGACGTCATCAATTTAAAAGCAATTGTCGTCTGCTTTTACAGTGTTCCCTCCCTACAACGGCCCTCCCAACAACGACTCCCTCCTTACAATGACCGTTGTCGCAGTTCCCTAAAGAGGACAATTATGTCCAACCTATTCACGACTGCAAAGTCGTCTGCTTAAAATTGTCGTCTACTGTTTTTCTCAAAGTTACATAATGGACATTTTGACAGAAAAAACTTAATGAGGAATAACAAACAGCTTGAATCCAGATCAGACGCCGCGTTACGCGGCGTCTGATCTGGATTCAAGCTGTTTGCAAATGTACGCCAATTTCCCTCCCTATAACGACTCCCTCCGAACAACGAACATAATTTGTGTCTCCCATTGGGTGTCGTTGTAGAGAGGGAGCGCTGAATTTCTCAAATTTTAAGATTAAGTAGTTAGACGTATGGCATATAACTTTGAATGTCAAACAGTTTTTACCCTGGTCAGACACTGCATTACGCGTTGTAAGGCAGAAACTATTGGGTTTAGTGGTAGAGAAACTATGCTTCAGTGCATATTATACAATCAAGGTTGAATTACAGTGGAGAATGTGTTATTCTTTCCCAATAAACGCGTTTTCGCTAAAACTATTATTTGCATTGCAAACAGTTTGGAGCCAGATCAGACGCCGGGTAACCCGGCGTCTGATCAGGCTCCAAACTGTTTGCCACCAAGATAAACATGAATTATCAGAATTGTCCAAAAGTTGTACTATTCTACGTTTTAGTGTTTTGCGTTTGCGTACGTTTGCGTTTAAACGGGAAAGAATAACAGATTCTCCACTGTAAGGTACGTAGTGGAATAATGGGTCTTTAACTCTTTTTCTGCCAACTGCGTCAAACGGTGTCTTAGCAAACAGTTTGTATCCTGATCGGACGCTGCGTTTCGCGGCGCCTGATCAGGATCGAAACTGTTTGACACTCGTTTCAACTTTTTTTCTGTTAAAAGAGCCCTAAAGCTGACTTTAGAATATTGCAGACGACATTACTAATGCAAACGATGTTTATGCGGCAATAGGGTTGAAGCAGGCGATAAAACCTGGCAGCTTAAGTGTTAATACAGATTAATGCATGACCTAAAATATAAGGTATCTACGTGTTCAAATACTCTGTTTCAATGAATGGCTAGTGAAATGTTTTACAAGTTAAACAGTCAAAAGCATGGATTATAAGAAAACGTTTCTATACTCTAGCAGATGGTCGCTAACAGCAGACTGAAAGTATGCAAAATGCTTTAAATTGTAACTTATCTTTACTACTAGAAACAGGCTATGGGATAATCGGTTAAGCTACATGTATTTTTATAATCACGGATTCTCTGTAAACCTCATGTTCCTCGGGCTAAAAGTGTTTAGTTTTCAAAAGAATTCAGTTTAGATAATTTCAAACGATAAAGTAATCAATACATGTTAATAATGACATATAATTTTATGCGTATCTACTTGTAGAATTTCGCAAATAGTGTATACCCTGCTCAGAGGACCCTCTGATCAGGGTCTGCATTGTTTGTCACTTTGCAATATATTGAATACACTATCCCCAAATAGACTGTGATGAAATAGACTTAATCTTAACAGTGGAAATTCCCTTTTTAAGATATAAAGGTGAATGAGTTAATAGTACATTCACAATCATCTTTTTTGTAGAATACATGTATGTATTTTGTCAGTAGCTCTATGTTGCTTTCTACCCATTTGTATTGAAAGTTGCAATGCCCACCCATGAAACTGTACATATAAATATAAATTTCTTTATGAGATGAAATAAAAAAAATATGTACATTAAAAAACAACATCTATACATCAATTAATGGTAAAAAAACTTATACCTATGTGTTGGTTTTGTGAGGATTTACTGTATCAGGAGTTCTTTAGTTCAGTTGTGAGCTAGTTGGTAACATCCTTGTCGATCAAAGTCTACTGTTTACCAGCATGATGTTAATTTCAACCCATTAGTGTCCACAAACCCATATATGGGACATATGCAAACAGCGTAGACTCTAATCGCGCCGTCTGATCAGCGTTTACACTGTTTTCTATTTAATGCAACAGTTTTAATATAAAACAAAACGAAATGAAAATTTAGATCAGGCACTCTTAGATATAAATGGATTAAACAAAGCATGTAATAATCTACTTAATGTAAACTTAAATTGGGAAAATGTGTGATGCGTGTTGCACACAGTTAGAATCCAGATGAGACACCGAGTAACACGGCTAACATTATTTTCTTCATTCATATAAAATGTCTGCTTAACCCTTTCGCCCTTAATGACGCTAAAAAGCGCGTTTGCAAGTAGTTTGAGTCCTGATCAGCGCCGCGTAACGCGGCGTCTGATCAGGATCCAAACTATTTGACACTCGTATCGATATGTTTTAAGTCATACTACATTGAATTTTACTTTGAAACGATCTTGCAAACAACAAAATTGAAGCAGATAACAATGACACGGTGAAGGTGTAAACATCTCACGAAAAATAAATGGCAGTGTAAGGGTTAAAAATTGTCGACTGCATCTCTTTTCCTTAATTTAAAGATTCCACACTTTGACTAATGAAACATATATATGAGCCGTTCTCCAGGAAAACCTGCTATATAGAGAATATTTGGTGACTAGCTTTGAATGAGAAATGTTATCTGGCAAGGCGGATGAATATATCAGGTGAGCCGCAGGCGAACCTGATATTTTCAGAAGCCGAGCCAGATAACATTTCTCATTCAAAGATAGGAACCAAATATTCTATTTATCCTTGTCACAATAGTAAAATAAATAGAGAATGTTTTTTTTAAAGCTAGAGTCATTTTTGGCCCAGATAAGATTCTCACTAAAGAACTATGTTATTCTAGGAAAGCGCGCTATTATATAGATGACGTAAGTGACGTCACATCCTAGTTACGTTGAAAAGAAATAAAAGAACCTTTAAAAATCTAGTGTTTTTCACTCAGGAAATCTAAAAGGTGGACATTTATAGAAGTATGTCAGCAAGCGACTAGTGGCGCGTACTCTATAAAGCTTTGATTGCATCGAATAGTTCGAATAAACGTCGTTACACGTCGGGATTCTGTTGAAAGAGTTTTAGAATACCTTTCCTAACAGCGGGGAAATAAGCATCTCGGTGAAAAAAGTAGTTCCGGCTACAGGTCATGTGACCACTTGACATAATAACATCGATCATGTGACCACATAGCATAATAAAGCAAAGTTTATCTGTCACCCCTTTATCCGTCAGGAAAACAGGCACGTGACAGGATAAAATGACATCGGTTATGACGTTGGGAATTCCCGATTAAACATGACGTCAGAATTTTACATCATGATCTATAAACTTACACATGACATATGTGTTTAAAAACAAAGTAAATTTTAACCTTCCGTGATCAAGGAGTTCCAGATTCTCTGTTAACGATGGATAAAGATATCGAGGTACGTATCTTCAATTATTTATAGCAATATAACTATGTTTTCTCTCATCTTTTCGCTGGATTAGATCTAGTTTAGATCTCTATCTATTTGAGGTCATTCGTGACCGCGCCATTTTAGCTAACGACATTTCAATGTTTTGATTCGTAAATAATAACGCAGTAGGCCTAGGCTACATGTAGAATCTACATAGTTACCCTAGCATACATTGCTTATTGTTTGTGTTTTCTCAGCTTAATAAAGATTTCCATCAAGCTGTCAAAGTTCATGACATTTCTAACAAAAATGCTGTAGGCCTAAATGCATGTTTACGTAGATTCAACATACCCGTTTGTTTAGACCTGTCGGGAAGTCTTTTCAATCAGATCTACGTACAGTAAGTGCTTATTGGGGGTAGATCTGTTGTGTTTTTGAACAAAAAAAGCCCCTAAAACAGTAGGTGTGTTGAGATTTATTAAGGTTATGTTATAAACCAGGTGTTCTTATAACGAAACACCCGCACCGACCCGGGATTTAATCCGAGTCGCAAGGTTCGCAGCCATGCACTCTACCACGTCGCCATAAAAACGCGCTTGTACAGCAAGGCCGTACAAGTGACGATTAACCTTCACACTGTGACATACTCCACCGACAACTTGAAATTCGTCGCAAATTTCTATATGGGTATGAGAACGACCGGGGGTTTGAACTCGGAGCCCATACAGTCACAGAAACCACAATGTACGCCAAATGAAACCTGGTGAGAAAATATGCAACCATATCTGGACTCGAACCCGGGGCCCCTTCCTTACAGGGCAAGTGCTCTCCCGACTGAGACACCACAAATCTCTCAGCATTTAATCATAAAAACTCAACCCTGGCTGCTAAATAATGGGAGATTCTACATGTAAAGTAGTCCAGTGGTTAACACGTTGGACTACAATGCCAGGGGTCGTGAGTTCGATCCCTTGCCGGACCAGCGGTCTGACTAGGGGATTTTTTCCGAATCCCCAATGATGTACAGGAATGTTCTTGAGCAAGACATGTACCGCGAGTTGCTCCTCTCCATACAGGGGTTAAAATGGGTACCTGTGAAGGGTCTGAGCCGGTACTGCGGCTGCAATATGCGCCATATGTTAGCAGTGCTCAATAGTGTAGGCAAGATGGCTCAATGATCAGGGGGTAAATGTACAGTCGGCTGAGCGGTCATTCGGACTGAAAGTAGACTTTAACTGGTACTTTACTCTTTTTTTTAAAGTGTGATAGCCCAGTACGTCGACATAGGAGTCGAAACTAGGCAGAGAAAAACCCTCGCAAAGTTTTAAATCTATCAGCTGTTTTTTTTTTTAATTTATGCTTTGAGTTTAGACCTAGATCCAGATCTTGTCCACATTACATGGTATAGATCTATACTGATTAAGCTTTTCAGATTATTGTATCCTCCTAAGAAATAAATTTTATCTGACAGTGGGGTAGACGTTAGATCTATTATTTCCCGTTTTTTAAACGCAAAGCACAAAACGTAGAAAATTCGATCTACATGTACTTTTTATTGTTCCTGCTGTAGGCAGAGGTGACACTTAGGGATCACTTTTCCGGCGTCTCTCTGTCTGCCCGTCCACCTGTCCGTCCGTCTGTCTGTCCGTCACGTTTTTTGTGTCAGGCCCCATAACTCCTGTTCTGCTCCGTTATATATCCACATTCACCTATCCGGGGGGTCGTTGGGATATTAGCCATGAGAAATAATGTGACTATTTATTTCTGCTAAAACTATTCGAATATTAGGCGTACGAGAGGTATATGTAGCACCATAGGCTTTAGGCTGCCGACTTTGTAGTTACTCAATTTTTGAGTTTCTGAAACTTGAAATTGATGAATGCTGCTTGTTTGAGAGGGGGTCCGGAAACCTCCCACGGGAAAAATAGAAATTAGAACTAAAATGTTGAGCTCTGAAGCGTGTTTAGAGTGATTTAGCCTTTAGACATTAAGGTCTAACCCCACCCATCCCACCCTACCCAACCCTCACGCCACATCTTTTAAACCTTCAAAGTCACTTTTTGGCCATGTTTGATTTTTTTTTTCAAATTGATGTTACGCACGTGCGTAAGTGCGTATCGTCGTCCACGCCCCTGTCTGTTTTATGAATATTTTACTTATACTGTTTGTTTATTTCTGTAAATAAAGCAAGAGCAACACCAGCACAATACCATATACATTAGACACTTATTTATTAAGATACTTTTGATCGAGCCTTATAAATTTAATTATTCAAATTATGGATAACGTTAGTTTAGCGGTTTTTTCACATACATGTATCCATCTTTTGACGCTTTTGCAAAAAGAAAATTATCAGATGATAAAGTATGTTCCTATAGGAGATGTTTAATAGAGATCAGTAAATGTTGGCTTATTATACTAGATCTATACTACAGAGCTACATATTGACTGTTTACTTTCATGCATGTAAGTAAAATTCAGTTAATTGGGTGGAACCTTGAATAAATCTTCATTGAAGAAAGAGTGAACAAACATTCTGAGGAAAAATTATATAATAAAACATTTGTCTATTTTACTTTCAGGAAATATCCAGTATTTCCGTTTCAACAGGACCAGCCTGACGTCGTTTTTGTGAAAGAGCGTGATGACGTTGATGAGAGAAGATATGATATTCTGAGGTCACGTGACGTCAATTTCCCCGCGATCATCTGCCGCACGTGGTACAGCCTGCAGGAATATCTGTCGCGAGAAGTACATGTTTAATTTTGTGAGTCCATGTGTTCGCCATGTCTATCTGGACGTTAAGTGTCCTCAAAACCCATACAGAAACTGAGATTTGTGTTCTTTTTAGGGTTGCGTTACTATGGCAACTGAAGAACTCTAACAGACTTTTCCTTTCTTCATAATTTATTCCAAATAAGTTTTATATGTTTATATTCAACAGAAGCTTATGTCTTAATTGGAAGGAAAAGTGCATACTGTAGGCATTGTTGGTTCTTAAAATACTGTTTCTGGGCCGCTTTTTAAAAGTCAATTAAGCACTCGCGTGTCAATGTTTTCAATGCTAGGACAGTTACTAAATTAGCTGTAATTTCATTAAAAATGGAGATATCACCAAAATTCTTTTTGTTCTGTATTTCTAACACCCTACTCTTGAGCAATGAGCAACAATCTGAAAATCGAAAATTTTGTCATTATAGCAGGTTTTGCTGGAGACCCAATCATATAAGTATCAACTAGTTTGGATCCTGATCTGACGCCGATTTACACTGCGTCTGATCAGGATACAAGTTGTTTGTAAACACTCATTGGAAGGGTTAACCCTTTCACTGCCAACTTTTTCTTGAGATTGTTTTACCCCGTCACCGTTTCATTGTCATCTGCTTCAATTTTGTTGTCTACAATGTCGTTTCATAGTTAAAAAATAAGGCAGCATGACTGAAGATATTTGAAAATGAGTGTCAAACAGTTTGGATCCTGATCAGACGCCGCGCTACGCGGCGTCTGATCAGGATCAAAACTGTTTACAAACGCGCTTTTAAACGTTATTGAGAGTGAAAGCGTTAACTGACGATGTGATTAGATTTATCAACTAGATCTTCCATTTGTTGAGTGATTGTTTCAATTGAGGATGAGCGGAAACAGGACACACCGTATCGTCATCTGTTGAAATTACAGGAGGATACAGATTAATTGTGCTCCTGCTTATCGCGACTAAAATCATTGATAATAGCCTAGACCACCCGGACATTATAAGTGCTCTGTTATAATATATGATGGCAGTTTACCAGGATATATTCTTATCTTAACGTCTCTCAAGCCAAAATATCGTCTGGCTTAAAACTGTCGTCTGCAATTCATATTAAAATATATCTATAGAAAATAAATCTAAATGTGAGTGCCCAACAGCTATGCTTCAGAATAAACAACGTGTTACGCGGCATCTAATCTGGATCAAAATATGTTTGCTTATACAAGTCGAGTGGCATACGGCAAGTTAAATCAATAGAGTTTGCATCATATCATCCGTCTTATATCGTGTTAAAGTCCTTTACATCGTCTACTGTCGTGTGTATTACAATTAAATATCTCTTTTACGACCACTTAAGAGTGTTAATTAGGTGTATTTAAAGAAGATGACTGCTTAAAGCAAATGGAAATTAAAACAGAAAGTTCCTTCTGTTTTACTTTCATCCTGCATTAAGCTGCCATCTGGCTGTCATACAATCATATGGCATTCTTTGTAGTGGTCGTAATAGGAACGTTATACTGTATTTGATTCAAATCTTGACATTTGAGAACTCTTGATTAAAGGATTTGCAAACAGTAGTTTGTGTCTAGATTAGACGTTGCGTAACGCGATATCAAATCTGGATCCAAACTGTTTGGCACTGCTTGATCCAATAATATTCAACTTTTCTTTTTTTAAATACATGTACAGTGGAGAAAACGTTATTCTTTCCAAATAAACGCGTTTACGCTAAAACTATTATTTGCAGTGCAAACAGTTTGGAGCCAGATCAGATGCCGGGTAACCCGGCGTCTGATCAGGCTCCAAACTGTGTGCCATCAAGATAAACAAGAATTACCAGAATTGTCCAAAAGTTGTTCTTTTCTACCTTTTTAGTGGTTTACGTTTGCGTACGTTTGCGTTTAAACGGGAAAGAATAACAGATTCTCCACTGTAACTAAGCAATTAATGTTTATTATTTTAGGAGACGATACATCTGAAGCAGACGAAAATTCAGCATGCTAAGGGTTAGGATAAATGTCCGTATGCATATTTCAATTTTAAACTACTAGCAAAATATTTGTTTGTAGATATATGCCAAGTCGAATTTGTCAAACGCTATCAGCATTCTGTATCTTGACTCGGGCAATTACATTCTACATCGGTTGAATGTTAAAATCTGGTGACTTAAATATATATTTGTATATTATGATTAAGCAGTTCCATGAACAAAACGTGCATAACAAACAGTAAAGGCCCTTGGGTCCGTTTCATAAAACTTCCTACGACAAAAACTGTCGTAAGTCAAAACTTTAAATTACTTCTTGTTTTTAGTCCTCCATCTAATCCTGTCTAGTGGCATCTCTTTGGAATCGTCCTTTCCAGACGATTCCAAAGAATTGTCACAAGACAGGATTAGATGGAGAAATAAATAATAGTTGATACTTTTATAATCTGACTTACGACAACATTAAATTTTGTCGTGCGAAGTTATGAAACGGGTCCCATATCAACAGCCGCATCTTTACGTGGCGGTTAGTGTTGGTCTACAATGTGTTTCTCACCTAAAAATAGTGTAGTTTGCTTTCTTACTTGATAATCAATACAGATCACTTTTAGCCACCCTGTTTGGTATACTTTTTTATACAATAGCACAAATATGCCTTTCTCTTGAGGCGGTTACAATATGGGCCGTTCCACGACAAAACCGGTATTAGTGACACATTTTTCGAAAATTGAATTTTCTTATTTTCTGAAAGACCATTATTTAAACTGTCGGATTCAACTGTTTTTTCGGCGATAGGTCGATTTTTTTATAATTTTCTGGACGTTTGAACGCGGCGGGTGGTTTAATTTAATTCTTAAAAAAGAGATGACGTAAACGTCATGATTTGCGACGTTAACGCCTTCCTGGCATACTCTTGTGAACGTAATATCACGACAGGTAAGTATTTCTTTATCCAATTAAGCAAAATGGACATTGAATACTACTGATTTTTTCGAATTTTCGAACAGTTTGGAACCAGATGAAACCCCAAGTATCTCCGCTCGTTGTCTAATCCAGTCCAAACTTTATCACGGATATTATTTGAAATGCTAGAGGAAACGATTGAAATTTGGTTTGTTTCCAGTGGCATTCAATTTGCTTGAATGGTAAATAAAAATAATTTCCCCCGTTCATGGTGACAGGTGTTGTATATAAAATTGAAATTTGGTTTGTTTCTCGTGGCTTTCAATTTGCTTGAATGGTAGATAAAAATAATTCCCCCCGTTCATGGTGACAGGTGTTGTATATAAAATTTAACTTCGTTTAAAACTAAAAGATCGAATTTTATTTTCTGTCTGACCATAAAAATATGAGCTGACTTATGGCAAGTTGAACAGCTGCTGCACTTAGAAACGGTTGAACGGTCTTGTTGAGATTTCGCTTCCGTTTTTCGCAGGAGACCCAGAGTCTCGAGTAAAACTGGCAAGTCGCTGATCACGCAGTCTCGCACCAAACTGTTAACTTTGTGTTTTGGCTTGTCTTCCCCGGTGCGCATGGATACAGCTCGGCGTTCTTCTCTGGTCAATTTGAAGTACTGATGCTTACAGTACTGTGAATGAAAATAGGAGCCCGGGTATCTGAAATATTCTTACTGGGCTGTTCAGATAATGTGATTCAGAAACAAACAAATAGTTGTATATTATACTTAAAAATAAAACCGTGTGGGAGCTCGAATTAAATATGTCAATAAGCCACATAAACAGCGCAGAACATGTATAATTATTTTCCGAAATTGGAATAATTAGTTTGCATCAACGTGGAATACCGACTCGCTCCACAGCGGGAATAGCTTAATGTACTTTAGACACTTCAAAACTACTAACCTGATTTGAAAATACATGACGTCAAACTTTGATCGATCGTTACGTCATTGTGTATACGATGTCGCTAATACAGGTTTTGTCATTGAACGGCTCATATATTTATTCCGAAGGTATCGTCTGCTAAAGCATTTAATAAAGTTTCTTGATCAAATTATTCGGAGATGTTTAGCCCTGCATCGATTTAGTGTCGTCTGTTTTACTAGTGTTGTCTGTGAGACACGTTTCAAAATTAGACTTAAGGTTGTATGAATTAATATCGATAAGAGTGTCAAACAGTATGAGTCCTGATCAAACGCCGCGTTACGTGGCGTCTGATCAGGACCCAAACTGTTTGCAAACGCGCGTTAAGGTATCGTTGCGAGTGAAAGGGTTAAATACAAAGCTACTTCGATCCGGGTGTGGAGCAGAATGAACAGCAGACGCTGAATTATATACACCTCTATACTGCTTGAAATACACGTGTGTATGTAGTGGCACTTGGCAGTGAGTACACTAGAAACGATTTAACAATCAATGAAATGATTTTCTGTGCATAATATTATTTTTTCATTATATACTCAACAAAATAATTAAAGGGGCAAATGTATAAGTTCATATATCTTTTTCAAAAATGCAAACATTTTCAAGTTAAAAGAGTGAATGCGTGTTTAGATGCTTTAGAATAAACAAATTAAGAAACAAACGTCACTATGTGCAAAAATGGCCATGGTTGAATGAATTGAAGCGGACAAGTATCAAAAACACGGTTTTTAACGTCTACAGGAATTTTGCACGATGTGTCTGCCTATTCTTCAACGATTAGTTTTATAGCTGTTTTCGTTATATCGAGTACATATTTGTATCTTAAGCAAAAATAGATTGCATATTGGTACAAAATTTGAAAACTATGACCCTAAAGACGTCATTTGTCGTTTTCCAACGTCATGTTGCGACGGAGTTTGACGTTAGTAAGGGTGTCGTCGACAGGTTGTGGTAGTTGTACCTGGACACTGGGATGGTTAATTGGAGATCAGGTCAAGGTCGTTTGCAGGTCATATTTGAAGTAAAGGACCGATGTTGTCACTTATGGCATGACGTCAACGGCTCAATTCCCTCGTTTCGCTTAATAGTGTTTATAAACAGACGTGTGGTTACAGGATTGCTGTTCAGATCGTCGGGAATAGACTTCATGCTGCAAACCTATGGGCTAGAAGACCTGTCGTGTGACCGGCCTTGACCCCACACCACCGAAAACGTCATCTAGCGTTTTGCCAGAAATCATGCCATCTGAACGTTTACGTTTTCGCAACGTATTGTGGACTAGTCCGTCAAATTTCATTTTGGATTTGAAAGACGACTGCAGACGAATGTAAAGACAGCGAAACGAATGTTTCTTCGACTGTTATGTGGCAGAGCATGACGGACTCAGAAAGGGGCCAGGGCTCCTATGGGTGGGCATATCCTATAACGGTTGCACGGACCTTTACGTCATTAGAAACTGGACTCTGACTAGTGTGGGGTACAGGGACGATACCCTAGACGCTATTGCACGCGCTGAAGCTGGAGCTTTGAGTTCAGGCTTCATCCCGACAGACGACAAAGCTCGTCCGAACCGAGCACGCAGGGTAGACCAGTACTTGGAACACGAGGGCATAGGGCAGATGGACTGGCCAGCAAGGTCAACACACTTCTGTCACATTGAAGATGCTTAGGACATACGGCAACGCCGGATATCCGGTCGAGATCGTTACCTTAGAGGCTAACAGACATGCCTATTGAAGAATGGCACAGAATGTCCATTGCATACCTCCTTAAGCTAATTCTCCGATTTCCATGTAGATGCAAGGAAGTGATTAATGCACGTGGTGAACACATATGATACTAGCTGTAATTTAAAAGAAGAACCTAAAAGGTGGGGCTCTTGATCAAGTTGTTTGTTACCCCACCCACCTAGTCTGGCACACGGTAATTTTAGGGTGGTTGTGTTTGAAGGGGAACTGCGATATATATTTCTACTTTTCGAAATACAGTTATACTCTACAACAAAGTTAACATGTAATTTTACATGAAACAGTTAAAAAAATATTGTATGAACTTATTTTTATATATTGGGCCTACCCAATATATTTGCCCCTTTAATTGTTTTGTTGAGTATAGTATAATTATATCCTGTTTATTTCAAGACGGTCTCTAGTGCGCGTTCTTAGGGCGTTTTTTACATTCAAACACAGGCAAAATACTGACATAAATAATTTTTACAATATCTGCCACTAATATTCCCCGTCCCCCCTCCTGATCCTACGGGCTTACACACGCGGGTTCGCAAAAAGCCATATTGATCCACCAAAGTGATAATGACAAGAGTCATTTTCACGAACGTGTAAATAAAATGGACAATATTTAAACAAATGGCAGCAAAGTGTACCAAACGGCAATTTGTAAGAATTGTTGAAGGCAATTCAAACACTTCGATAGAAATTGTCAATTCGCATGTGTTTTTTTGTTTTTTGATTTTTGTTTTTTATCTTTTTAAGAATTGCGTTAATCATATGAGCATGTTTGAGAAGGGCTTATACCACATTAATTAATATCATATGTTGAGGTCGATATGTGGTTTTAATTAAATGTAAGTAGTCATTTAGTTTAAGCTATACACACGTGACCTAGTGTAAGTTTTGATAACGGTTGAATGTTGTTGTAACATGTTCATTCTTGTAGACTAAACGGCAGATTGCATGAATTGTTGAAGAATTTGACAGAAAATATCAATTTGCATGTGTGTTTTATTTCTTTATGCTTTTTAAAATCATATGAACTTGTTTGAGAAGGGCATATACCATATTAGTTATTTTCGTATATAAAGGTCGATAAGTTGTTTTTACAAGTCCGTCACACACATATTGATTTGACATCAGTATATAATTGTTTAAAACATGCCTGAACTAGGTTCAGTCTGCATTTAGCGGCCATTGTAGTCTTACATATCGACATATCAATTATATCAAATGCAAGCGATCCTTTAGTTTAAGCAATATACACGTTACATAGTGCATCTTTTGATAACGGTTGTTTACAAGTTAAAAAAATCACCGCCTAAGTATTGCCTTTTTAATTAAGGCGATTGTTCTATGTAAAACTTTGAAATGAGAGACGTAACTCTGCTTCTTATTTAAACGAATAAAATACACTGTGTCTTTTAAAACTTGCTGGCGATAATCACTTATATTTGGATATTTACGAAATAATTCACTGTAACTATGAGATTTAACTTTAGGAAGCTGGCCACAAATTAACAACGAATTTTCCAAAAACAGATTAGACTGAATGTAACTCTGATTCTGATCAGGGTCAAGACTGTTTTGAGTTCTGCATTGATGTTACCTCATTACAAATGCCTGCAAATGACGGTTTAGAAATGAAGAAGATCGCAATCGGAAAGCGACAGGATTAAGTGCGTACATCCGCTACAAACATTTAGCTCAGTCCGGATTTATTGTCGCAGTCGACGGTCATCCTTTTCAACAATGGCCCATTTGGCGTACTTATTTACCATCTTCTGCATTTGTGTAATTCGGAATATTGATGGTAAGACTGTGCTTAATAATAATGGTATGTCTAGAAACTTTGTTTGAGACAAATATAAATTAATAAAAACTAAGCAAGACTTGACGACCTTGATAATAATAGAATAGTAGTACTTTTACAATTGTTCAAACATCGTTTGTTGAAATATTGACTTATTTACTTATTTAACCATGAAGGTTTTAATGGACACTATTAGTTAAGAATTAAGTCTAGTCCATCTTGTTCTTTTGTAATATTCGGAAGCCCTCTGATCAGATCAGGGTTTTCACTAGTGTTCTCGTCATAGGTACCGCGTTTGTAGATTACTAGTACACTCGTCGCGTGTGTTTAGCTTGTCATCTGCCATCGTTTCTTTAATCAATTTTCACCACTGAAACAACGACATGATTGTCAAAGGTTTATAGTCTAGAGAGACATTGTGTTACGCGGCGTAAAAGCTGGTTCCAAACTGTTTGAAAATATTAGTCAAGTTGAACTACTAATTAATTTCAAACACGAACGTAGTTAGATATACATAATTGACAACCATAATGAACACGTTTTATTTATTATGCAACAATATGTCAATAATTCTACTCATTTATCTCTTTTTTATTTAGTTTGCTTAACCCTATCATTGCCAAATCTTTCTCGAGATTTCTATTCCTTCAACATTTCATTATCGTCTGCTTTAATTTAATTGTCGGATATGTTGTTTCAAAGTTAAAAGAAATAAGGCAGTATGACTGAAGAAATTTCAAAACGAGTGTCAAACAGTTTCGATCCTTATCAGATGCCGCGTGACGCGTGACGCGGCGTCTGATCAGGATCCAAACTGAGTGTAAACGCGCTTTTACAAAAATCACGTTTGAAAATCAAACTACAGTTATAACGGAAAATCCTTTCATTTATAGACCTGGTTGTTTTTGCTATTTAGGAAATCCAACGGATCGGAAAAACTGTGGAGAATGCATAGAACGAGTGCAAACATTTGTGGAATATGCTCGCAATGAGTTGGTGAGTACAGTGTGAAATTCTCTCCAAATATTAGCCATTTTGTCGAATCAAGCCCGACATGTTAAAAGCCGTTCAGAATCAGATCAGATACTGAGTATTTGTCTCTCATACATTTACGTTGTACAGTGTTCCCTTCCTACAACGGCCCTCCGAACAATGGTTCCCTCCTTATATATGTCGTACGACGTTACTGTTGCAATATCGTCTGCTTAAAATTGTCGTCTGCAGATTTTTCTCAAAGTTACATACAAGTGGAGTTTTTGATAGAACATATATAATGACGAGTGACAAACAGCTTGAATCCAGATCAGACCCCGCTTTAAGCGGCGTCTGATCTTGATTGAAGCTCTTTGCAAATGTAGGCCAATTCCCTCCCTATAACGACTTCCTCCGAACAACGCACACAATTGATGTCTCCCATTCCATGTCGTTTAAGAGAGAGAAAGCGCTGTATTGCATTGCGTTTCTGTATTCACCGAATGAGCCATATAAAATACTATATTAAAACTAAAATGCTCAACCATTCCACCGCCAGAGTCGCATAAAGTCGACTTTGCAAACAGTTTGAACCCAGATCAGACGCCGCGTAACGCGGTGTCTAATCATAATCCAAACTGTTTGACACTCGTATTGATAATGCTTTGGACATTTTACCTTAAATCTAATTTACATCCTTACAGTCACCAATATTTAAGCCGACAACACGTTAGCGGTGAAGAGGTAAAAACTCACGATAAATTTGGCACCGAAAGGGTTTAGCTGTTTATTGAGTGAAATCGTGGCAGTTTGAGTTATATTCTGAGTTATGTAATCAGAACACCTGTAAAACAAATGTCAAGTGTTATGGAAAGTGTTACACTGGGGAGACATTAAATGTAGAATGTAGGTGTTCAGATATTTTGTCTTTATCCAAAAAACAAGATGCATGACATATCAAGGTTAATCAATCTGTTGTACAGCTTTATTTTTTTCATTGTTTTTTTGAATTTGAACTACTCGTATATGATAAATTACATCTTTTCTCTCTAAAGTTTGATTTAGTTTAATGGAATGCTTTTTATTAAGCAATAAAACCACTTGAGGCATTAGCACACATTTGGTAACAGACTTGTGAGTTTGTCTGTTAATATTATCTGACACGCTATGTTGTTTTAAAATAAACACAACATAAACATACAATGGAGAAAACGTTATCCTTTCCCGATTAAACGCAAACAAAACGCAAACGCAGTGCACTAAAATGTAGAAATTGGCAACTTTTGGATATGTCCACCTAGTCATTTTAATCTTAGTGGCAAACAAATTTGGAGATTTAGCGTAAACGCGTTTTCTTGGTAAAGAAAAACGTTTTCTCCACTATACGTTGGGACAAGGATTAAATTGTGAACTGGTTAGTGCTATTCTGCATGTATATTCTTCACTAGTACAGTCGCCACTTACCGCTTTTCAGTTTTACTCCGAGTTATTCGATTACTTTTCAAACATGTTGGATTCAGAGCAAACAACGCGTTACAGTTTGGCACTCATTGCGACATTGTTGTACAGTGGATAATCTGTTATTCTTTCCCGTTTAAACGCAAACGTACGCAAACGCAATACACTAAAACGTAGAAAAATACAACTTTTTGACAATTCTGATAATTCATTTTTTTGCTTTTTCTTTCATTTTCTAAGAATCAATGAACTATTGAAATATATATCATCAAAAACTAAATATTATTTCTAACATACAATTTGTCTATTGAATGTATATATGAAAACATTATATAAATATTAGATGGCAGTTTGCGTGACATTCAAATTGTCAACCCGAGAAACAGCATGTCACCCCGAGGCGTAGCCGAGGGTGACATTCTTGTTTTCGAGGGTTGACAATTTGAATGTCACGCAAACTGACATCTAATATTTATTTTATTACACCGAGCTTATCAACCCTAGCTTTAGAATCGTCTCATTTGTATTTTATAAAATGTGTTGTGAATACCAATTTAGCGCGGACATGTACGTAACGCAGGAAACGACGTCGCCGTCTATGACGTCACATTCTAATGTATCCAATAGCGAAAGTCATGTCAATGCTGACAGTACGTTTTCGGACGGAGTAAAAATGTAATGTCCTTTAGAGTGACGTCACAAAAAGAATATCATAAAGAGTGACAGTATATTTTGGATAGATGTAAAAGACATGCAAAATGTTAACTGTAGGTCTATGGGATTTTAACATTGTAACTCAAAGCGAGGTGTAATAAACATTTTTATGGAAAAATTTTGAAAATGGAATAGAAAAAAATACAGAAAGAAACATGCATTTTTGTTAGGTTATTTTTATTACAGTAGGTTTTTATGTCTAAATGTAGTTTAATATAAGATATCGTACAATTGTCCATGTAGAAACTATATTGTCTGTATTACTACATGCTTGATTTATATCCCATGCTAGTTTCAATGAGTTATTTAGCCCGGTTATTGACGGAACGATTTTCTTTGTTTTACATAAAAATATATATCGTTTTATTTCTAAAAACAAAATGTCAAGTTTGAAGTCATTTTGATCAGTTCCCAAAAGTACATATAAACTTTGTTTTTTGAGGTGCGGGTTATATTTTACTAACCTATCTGAAATATATGTTATTATTGGTTTCACTTTACAACATTCCCAAAACAAATGAACAATAGTTTCTTCTTGATTTTGACAGAAAGTGCATAAATTAGTATCTTTGATTTTCATTTTAAATAATAATGTATTAGTAGGTAATATTCTATGTATAATTCTAATTTGTAACCATTGCAAATAAGTATCTTTAGTACATTTAAATACATAGCTATATATATTCTTCCAATTTATAAGACTATTTTTGTATATTGACGCCCATTTGGATTGACTAGTACAGTACTGAACCTTATTAAATTAACAATTTTGCGATTCGCTTGCAATTCGATGGAAATTCGCTTGCAATTCGATGGCAATTCGCTTGTGAATATTTTCCAACGCAATTAACGCGTTAAGTTTGCCTGAATAGTGTATCTCACCAATATTGGCAAATATGCCTTCGTTAATGTTTTTTTTATTTCATTTGTGTCACAACCGCTTCGGGAAAATCTCGTGAAACGACTCAAGCACACGGTTTGCTTTTTGAAGCGCCCGATTTGATGGCGATTCGATGGCAATTCGATGGCAATTTGCTTGCGATTATCAATTTAATTTAATAAAGTTCAGTTCTGTAGGGGTATCATCGTTATTAGCCAGTACATTATATACAAACTTATTATGTCAGTTTATGGTTAAAATGGGGTACATATAACAATTAATGGTTGGGTATTGAAATTCTAACAGAAAATCTTTTTTCGGAGTAAATCCTGTTCTAGTCATAAAAGATTTAACTGCATTTATTAAGCCATAATAATGAAGAAAATGAATCTTTTTTCCACTCACTTCTTCTAAGTATTTTAAATCTACAAAATTACCATCTTTATCTAGAATGTCGTTTACATATCGTATTCCTCTATCGTAAAGTGTAGGTATATACAGTGGCGAATCTGTTATTCTTTCCCGTTTAAACGCAAACGTACGCAAATGCAAAACACTAAAACGTAGAAAAGTACAACTTTTTGACAATTCTGATAATTCATATTTGGTGGCAAACAGTTTGGAGCCTGATCAGACGCCGGGTAACCCGGCGTCTGATCTGGCTCCAAACTGTTTGCACTGCAAATAATAGTTTTAGCGAAAACACGTTTATTGGGAAAGAATAACAGATTCTCCACTGTATATAGCTTTTTTATTTATGAGAAAGTTGTCATTATAGAATAATGGCATATCATATATGTGTTGTATATCTCCAACACTACTCTTTTTAATATAAAGCAAATATGCTTCTAAGACATCGACCCAAAATTTATTCTTTAACTTATTTAATATCAATTTGCAGAACATACTTCTGGAATTCAGTAGCTTTGTCATATTTATCAGGTTTTGCAATAGATAATTCATGTTTGTCTTGGTGGCAAACAGTTTGGAGCCTGATCTGATCTGGCTCCAAACTGTTTGCACTGCAAATAATAGTTTTAGCGTAAACGCGTTTATTCGGAAAGAATAACGTTTTCTCCACTGTAGTTAATTTACCAAACTTTGCATTTAAAAAAACTCGCAGACGCTACCATTTTCAAGCAGATGTCGTTATGGCAGTGAATGGGCACCCAGAGAAATGAAGGCCGTGTTTACTGAGTACAGTCAAGTTTCGGGGATTGTTGGCATTTAGATTTCTGTGGAAAACGCTATTCTATCCCGTTTAACATGTCAACCCGACGTCTAATACTGTAACGCTCCAATCTGTTTGCTTTTAAAATATTTAGGGGTGGGGGGGGGAGAGGAAAAAGATATAAAGTAAGAAAAAGAGGGAGAGAGGGGGAAACAGCGAAAGAGACAAATACAAATCGAGAGAGAGAGAGAGAGATATATAGATATATAGAGACAGCTTGAGAAGAATGCCAATTCTTAATCGGACATTTGGAATTATTTTGATAGTTGTTGTCTGTTAAGCAGTTATTCCTAAGCCAGCTGACAACTCAAAGTCTGTCTTTAGAGTTTACGTTACCCATGGTTGATTCCATGTAGTTCATTATTCGAACCTTTATTACGAATACTTGCAGGTGCCGTCTGTAATTTCCTATGTCTGTATTGAGTTTTGCTAGGTAAAATCTCATCCAAATATTCAATATTATTGCAGTCCCAAGTCGACGGAGCCGATCTACTGCAAATGTGTGATAACGCTCCCTTGGAGTTCCAATCTCTTTGTCGTGATCTTCTTGTTTCGTACGGCCAGGACGTAAGCAAAGGGATTAGCGAATCATACATAATATCTCTATGCAAAATGTTGGATCAGTGCGAACCAGCTACTAACGATGCCGACGACAATCCACTTGTTTTTAATGCTGTAATTGACTCGGAGGAACGTGGAACAGGTACGAACAGTCATTGTTATAGTAAATTTATTTGTACATAATAATGCAGGACAACATTTATGCAGAAAATAATTGAAAATAAATAACCTTTCGATAAAGGTATCTCAGAAAAAGAAATGGTGCACTCCTTTAAACAGATGACTGCTTTATTTACGACAAACGTTGTTTTTGTATTAATTATATTCTGCATTTTTTACTTTAACTGTCGTTTCATATACATTACACTGAAGGGTTTGGTGAATTAGTATGTTCTTGTTTTGTTTGTGGCATTCGTTGATACCCTAATGACTTTTTGCAAACAGTTTAGATCTGTATAATATACCGAGGAACCTTATTCAGTATGCAAAGGGGTTTGGTGTTTCCGTCATCATATAGCTGGTTGAACTTTATTGTACTCTTTTTGTCGTCTGTCCGCTCTTATTCTCAACCATTTAGCCATATTTGATGACAACCCCTTACATATATAGAAGTATAATGTATTTATAAACCGGTGTTAATAACACATGATACGTGGCTTCACACAAAGTGCCCAAGGACAAAGTCTATTATACAGTAACTTACTTGTAAATCTATAATGGCGCAAATAACAACTGATTTCGGCTTTCTAAAATAGTATTTTCAACTTATTTGTGTTTTGTTTCAACAAAAAACAATATTAAAGATCTACGTGCACCGTAATAATATTATAATTTCTAAGTTCATGAGTATGGCCTCTTTTGTTGTGTTTCTTACCATACAATATTACAACTTTAAGACGCGTCTCAACAAGCGTCTACTCTTGGCAAACGAATATATAAGAAATACAGTGGATAATACGTTATTCTTTCCCGTTTAAACGAAACGAAACACTAACGCAAATCACTAAAACGTAGAAAAGTGCAACTTTTGGACAATTCTGATAATTCATGTTTATCTTGGTGGCAAACAGTTTGGAGCCTGATCAGACGCCGGGTTACCCGGTGTCTGATCTGGCTCCAAACTGTTTGCAATGGAAATAATAGTTTTAGCGTAAACGCGTTAATGTTTCCTCCACTGTATGTGTCGAGGGTTTTTGATGTGTTTATTGCAAATGACATTTCAGAAGCAGATTTTTTTTATACAAGAAGAACTTTATCTGAAGTTGTTTTTCTATTTTTCTAAGTGACAAACATTTTTCGGTCTGGTCAGGCACCGGGTTACCCGGCGTCTGACCTAACTCCAAACTGTTATCAATTGACTCAAGATGTTTAGTAACATGCGTTTATCTGAAAAAGACAGCGTTCCCCACACTGTATTATTATTATTGTACTACATTTATAGAGCGCGTTTTTCACACAGGAGTTGTGCGTTCAAAAGCCCTTTACATGTTATTATATAAATGTACTTACAAAGTGAGAAAAGACAAATAACTACATTTACCAAAACAGTTAAGACATATTAATTGTAATTTATTCAGTATAGTTACTAACATTATAGACGTGTACTGTACTGTAAATACCCTCTATCAATTTTCAGTCAATGCTGCGATTGGATTTCCATGCATGCTATGTGTCAATATAATGAAGATCGCCCACATGTATCTAAAAAACAGAGAACACCAGGTACTGTATATGCATATATTGAGAATTTGTTTATAAATTCACTTATACTTTTGTGTATTCTGCTATATGCAATGTTGACACTTAGAGGTCACTTTTCCGTAGTATGTCCGTCCTTCCGTCCGTCCGTCAGTCTGTCTGTCTGCCTGTCACGCTCTTTTCCGTCACAAGTTTTCTTTAATATAACTCCTGTTCTACTGAAGCATTTCAGATGATAATTCATTAAGGAAAGAGCAAGGTTCATTACTTTAGCATCAAATGTTTTATTCTCCCTTTCCTTTGTCCTGTCCCTGCGGTTTCTTCAATTATACTTAAGCTTTAGTAACGACATTTCTTTGATTAAAATACATTGATGAGAGAAATAGTTTTTAAGGTTCATAACTCTCACCTCAAAACTGTGAGAGTTATTCCCCTTTTCAACATTTTTTTTCATTCTGCTTAAAACTCATGTTGTTCTACTGACGCCTTTCAGATGAAATTTTGTATCTATTTAAAGAGGCTCGCAACGGGATTTAGCATTAAAAATAGTAATTTGTAAATATATGTCAAATTCTTATATAAATGGGTAAGATTTAGTTTAGGATAATAAATTCTGTTAAAAAACGCATTTCAAAAAAAAAAGAAGAAGCTATGGTGGGATTCGAAACCGTGATCCTCCATGCGGAGACAAAGATGAAAAAAGGAAACGCCTTTACCCACGCGGTTACTGGCGTTCTCTATCTATATGGTAGCGAATTAACGTACTTCAATGGTAGCGATTGATAGTATATTATTCGGCTCGGGTTTATGTCTGAGCCCGTGTAGAGAAGAAACAACAACAACTATACCGTCTACTAACGCTATAGAAAAACGATGGAAAATATTTAAAAACAACTAAGATTCGGTGACGATTTTTTGGATGATCATATCTTTTTAATGTCAAAAGCCAAATAATGCCACAGATTTGCTTTTATTTGAGTATTTTATTTTATTTTGACAAGTACACCATCCGGTTGCGAGTCCCTTAAGAGCTTGTCAAGTAGCAGTTCCCATCACAAGATTCATAACTCTTGTATTAATACTCAGAGAGTTATTGCCCTTTTCAACACCTTCATTTCGGCAGTTAACTTCTGCTATACTGGAACTATTTTCTTATTATACCTCTAATCTAGGGTCGGCATTTATTAAAACACACCAACGTTTGTGTATTCGTTTTTGTTTGCATCTGATACGTCTAGTAATGATATCGAAATCTATTTTAATTTATTGTTAAAAGCAATAGTTGGTGTGACAATGCAAAGTTTTACCTGCAGCTTCAACCAATCGCGCCCGGTGGTTTCGTTCATGCTCATATATTGGATTGGTCAATGTTTGATGTAAGGGGTGCCTAGTATAATTTTGTTTTAGTTTTGTTTTATATTGAAACGCCTACCAGCAAACCATGTAGACATTGAGTATACACTCTTTGCCCATGTCCCTTTTATGGGACACGAAACACAAGGAGAATAAGCATTTAACGTAAAGAATATTTGATATTCTTAAACATACACCATTACCGTTATGAATATATTTCAATGTTTTTTTGTTTAGAAATCGCTTCTCAAGCTGTTGAAGGGACTCTGTCATTTCATTCCAATCTTCAAAACTGAGTGTACCCACCTTGTCGACAGCTACGGCTCAATGATCGTTCACCTTGCAGCTAACTGGTTACGTCCGGAAGTATGCCAGATGTTCCACGTTTGTCCAACACAGCTAGGTAAACGTCAGCAAGAATACAGAGTCCGAGGTTATAATGCGTTTGAACTGAGTCTAAGTATGTTCTTAAGCATTTGATTGGTCAAATTTGAGCCTAGGCTTAAATCTGACCAATCAAATGCTTGAGATGACTTTAGACTCAACTGAAAAGTTTTATAACCTTGGATCCTGATATTATGAAAAAAACACTTTACAACCACAAAATTTAGGTCTAAATATAAGTATCTAAAAGCACATGACAACGTTCACTTGTGCTGTGCATTAAGCAGTCAACTACTATTAAAGGTTGTGTTCTTATTTTTTGTGTCGCTTAAGAAAACAAGCACTGTAGGAGAATTTCGTAAAAACTAAGACTGTTTGGTGCCTGCTTGTTTATCTTGAAGCTGGTCAAGAATCGTAACCATATGTTTCAAATCTGCCAAACACAGCTAAGTCAATAGTAGCAAGAGTAGTTATGAAATTGAATGGACGTTTTCCTCTCTGTTTAAACTTAAAAACATACGCTTTGCAGTAAGTGGTAAAAAAATACAGGTCACTCTATTTATATTTGGGTGGGTATAATTTCTGATCAAGATTGAGGTTATCCTATGAATTTCTTTTATTATATGCTTACAATTCAAATTTAGGAACTTTAGTGCATGCGATAATGCTTTACATAATTATATTTTGGTAGTGAGTATAAAGTTCCTTTCAAACATAGACAAAGAGTTGAGAGTAGTCTATGATATTGGTCGAGTAATCAATACATCAAACATTAATTCGTAAGATTTCATTTATATAAGGAGGTGACAGTTTTAGTTTGCTCATAGACAATGCAATTGAATGTACATGTAGAAACTAATGTTGACATGTTGACATTGGAATTTCACCCGTGCGTACAGGAACTCGAGGTTGTACTACTTTACGATGTATTTAGCTTCAAAGCGGTGGCAGTGGATGCTCCTTAAGAGTAAGCGCTTTTATAACAAACAAAAGAATAATGTTTTACCACTAGACACATGTAGATCTTGTCTTTGATAAGTTTGTTTTCATATCTAACTGTCTCATCTTCTGTTTAGTACACACACGGGAGTCGTGTCGACTTTGTAAATTTGGCGTTGGAGTTATTCGAGATACCATTTCCGACCCGGAAATAGAAACCAGGATAACTCAATTCGCAGACCATATGTGTATGGACTCGGGCGTTGAAAAGAAAGTGGTAAGCTTATTCTGTAATGGTTCTCACAGACACGTTTAGAGACTTTCATGACAGAAAGATACATCTAGGATACCGTATTGAAAATGTTGCGCGTTTGCAAATCGCGACTATAGAATAATTCGAAAAATTGTTGGGTCTAGATCAGACGACACAGAAATCACCTTATCGTTCTGAACAATTAAGTAATACAATGTATCTGTATTGATCAAGAATAAGCCTTGTTCATTGTGGACTATAGGAGGTTGTTGTTTGAACTTGTTGTTTGCTTTAATCTTCGTCCGTGTCTGCCAACTTCGGGCTAACTTGACATTCCGGAGAGTGGGAGGGGGCGACACCAATGCTTACACCATGTTTGATTCAAGTTAATGGAGACTGTCATGCTGATTATATGTAGGTAATGACTAAAGAAATCACTTGTGGCTAAAACTCGCACTTTCTCAATTGTGACATAAACTACAGGGCTAACTTTTTCCTGTTAAAGTTTTCCTTGAGTTTATTTTAAACCTTTCTGCAAACTGCTTGACCGATTTCGTTATTGTTTTTAGAATTGTTCCTTACTGCCATCAGATTTCTGTTAATTCATTTGTTGTTAATACTTTCGTAATAGAAACTGAATGTCATACTTTGTTAAATTGATATTTCCAACTTAAAAGCTATGACATCCAGTATGTAAGGTATAGAAGAGAGGAACATGGATTGTGTTTGTAGAATATTTCTAGAATGTGTAAAATACTAAGTTTGTTCTAAAACAGGTCGACATGTTGTTTTAAAACATTTTAGAATATATTTAGTTCTTAAAATGTTAGAACAGTCCATAATTTGTTCTAGAAGATATCTGGAATAGTTTGGTACTAAAACTTATCTAAACCAATTAAACATATGTTATTGCACATAAGTTCTACAGTGGTCACAAAAATTGGTCCAGAACAGTTCTACAGCAATAGTTAAAATTCTAGTATTGTTTTAACTGTTCTAGTATAGTTCTGTTAATGTTATTATTTCTAAAACGTATGTTCACCGGGTCATTGGAGCTTACCTTTATCTACGTGTTTAAATAAAAATGATTGAACTATTTAACAGTGCAAGAATTTGAAGTCAGAATTGGAGGATTATCTACCAGACGCTATCAAATCCTTACGTGAGATTGCCATTTCTTCGATTTGTCAGGTACATAGGTTATCTTTTTAAAAAATATATATATATTGTTCGTATTCACATACGAATGTTTCAAAGTCTAAGTCTTTAAAAAACCTTTAGAGAAGAACTGAATCCGATTGTAAATAAAGTTTGCTGTTTAAACTAATTATATAATTGTTTGGTTTTGTAATTATATAGCATTTGTAAGTATATTTCAACTGGAGATATAATTACAATGTCGAAATTTGACGTGTATTTTGTGCTGGACACTTATCAATATGTAAGGCAAAACAGACTATATCCCTGTATAACTGTATTTCGCAGTATGATACTTGAATTCAATTATATTTAACCCGTCCACTGCAAGATTTAACAATATCAAGATTTTGCAAATAGCTTGGATCCTGACAAGACGTCACGTAACGCGGCGTTTGATCAGAGTCCTATATCTTTGACATTTTCTTTTATAATTGTGGTTTAGTCAAAGAGCTAAATTTCTTAACTTAAGACATATAAGCAAATGGTAGTTTAAATAGAAGACGGTATTTTGGTGTTGAATATGTTATAAAAGTTATGCCGCCATAATGGCAGAGAACGGGTTAAATGCATAAAGCGTAAATGTGCTAATAATGAAGTACCTTTATTTACACCCTTTAAACAGTAGATACATGGACATTTTAAAAGCTATTTGCTACAATAACATAAAGCTGAAAGCACTATTTCAAATGTCCTTCTTTACATATATTCAGTTGTGAACGGCCAGCTGCCTTAAATAAAAAAACCAGTATTTTTCAGTGATTTATTTAGTTAAAATCATTTGTACGGCATGCATTGGTTTAAATAATCGATATACAGGCTAGACACTGATTAATTACGGTCTGATCAGAACTAACTCAGTTCTCTAGAAGACCTGCAATTGTCTACTGACGTGTTTTATTTCATTGTATTTGCATTGAGTTAAGTTACTAATACATGTATTACCGATTGTACATAGCCTTTATTGTATAAACATGTAGTTGTACGATTACTAATTATGGTTTAAATGCATTTCTTATCGGTCAAAAGGAGGCTGGTGTCTGCAACAAGGACGGCATGCCAGATTACATAGATGAGCAAGAGTCGCTCTCAGAGGATGAAGATATCTGGTAGGTGACACCAGTGTATACAATGGGCAAGACGTTATTATTTCCCAATAACCATGTTGGTGTCTCTTGTAAATGGTTTGGAACCTGATTGCGTTATATGACAGCTGATAAGATTTCAGGCAGGTTTCTATTCAGAGTAAACATACCATTGATGCATTTCAGGAAATTGTATTTTTGTGATTTGTTTTGAAATGAGTGTGATTAGCTTCATTTACACGGGAAATAAAAACGTCTTCACCACTGTAATCAAATTGCCTTAACTATTGTTACCTTTCCCAGTATTACCTGTTTCACTATCATCTACAAACAATATAAGGGCATTTACCGTAGAATGCTTGGTAATTTTAGTCTGGATCAGGAGTGTTTACATCGATTCTCAGAGGTTTTACTTCTACATTTCTAATCAGACAATGTCTTCAGACTGACAAACAGTTTAGCTTCAGTAAAAGGTGACTGAACGGTTTGCGTAATCTATTGTAAGTTTACTCGCACTACCGAATGCTCACCTCAACCAGCAAACGCTTCAATGATTAACTCGGCGTTTTCCGAATATCTGATCTATATTGATGTGTCTCATACAAACGATCTTTTCAGAGCTTACTTTTGAGATAGCGAAACGGGTGTGGTTCAATCTACTTGCAACTAATGTTTTTGTGCATTAGGAATATCGTTATTATTGTCAACCAGATTAGCTTCTGACTAAACGCCGCGTTACAAATGTTGAAAACTTTATGGCATTAAACGTATATCGATGTTGTTCTGATAAATTACTTGTAGACATATGACACATGTCCGGTATGCTGACAAACTGAATAGCCTTACCCCGGCATGGTGCTTCATGTGTAGTCTGCTAAATCAGGACAGACGTTACAAAGGAACGGTTATCAACTATTATAGGAAACTCCGTTCTACTTTTCAATCTGCTTGAAGCTGATCAGATGCGGCAATTAAAATGGTTCAAAGCTGTTCTGTAGTCGAATAAAAATTTATTTCGTTAAGCCTCCAACAAATTGAACAAAGTTAAGCAGACGATATTTTGTCAATAAAAGGTGCAAAGTAGATAATTGGACTAGAAAGTGAAATGATTCCATTCATATTTTTATAACTTTACTTTTCATTGACTTGCAGATTTAAGGAGGACGACGAGTAGAACGTATGCTATTTTTTCTACAAACACTGGAACAAGAAGTATATCAACATATATGTAACGGACATTGATACATAAACTAAACGTACAAGCAAATCTAAGTAAGAAAGCATATAGTATTAAACGTTGTTATTTCTCAGTCGAATGGATCTATTATCAAAATAGTTATTGCATTGCATTTTGACGACCCCCTGCAATACAACGGTTATTTGAACAACGTTTGGATTATAATCAAATGCTTTGCAATGCGGCATCTGATCAGGGTCCAAACTGTTTGACATTCTATCAACATTTCTTAAGTCACAATATTTAAATTGAAGGAACAGAGGAGACAACGATTTTTAAATCATATGACGTCATGGCAAAAACTGTTAATTGGATAAACTAGATATTTTAACTAGCTCTTCAAGCAACGATATCTGTTTGATGAAGGAATAATAAGAAACATTCAGAAATTTGGAAACTTCAAAATAATATTTCTACTATCTGTTTAAACAAAAACTTTGTCATGTTTACTATTTGTTTGAACTAACATTAGGAATGTATATTTAATTTGATAGATAAGATACTTTGAACTATTACAGAATAATACTTTCTATATTTGTTTGTAAAAGAGAACACTGCTTTGATTTACTTCAAAGTATGATTTTATTCAGATGTTAAAGTTTAGAGTTATAGCTTACATTATTTTTATGATAGGTCCATTGAGTACCAAACCAGGACCTAGCAAACATTTGCAAACATATTGTCGGTCGAATTTAATTTTCCTCTGTCAAATGTCCAATACGTAACTTTCAGAAAACAAAAACCTCATACGACAGTATCAAGCAGACGATAATGAAACAGTAAAATAATATGAGTAGTGGAAGGCAAACAACACTCAATAAACATTAATTGCTTCATCACTTCAAATTTCTACGATCACATAATAAAATCTTAAGTCAAAATGATAGGATGTAACGGCTAATGGCTCCTAGGTAACTAAACAAAACTTCAATGTTGAACAATAAATAATAGTTATTTTCTAAAGCCTAATTGCAACTTTACTAAGAACTTGTTTCCATTGCAAATAGGTTGAAATCTACTCAGATATCGGGTCACTTGACGTCAGATTGGATTACAAACTGTTGGCCAGTCAAATAAAGAATAATTGTTAACATTTTCAGAAATTGCCATTTTCTACATTTTTGTTCTATGTATGTCCGTTTAATTTGGTTTAAACTGGCAAACGTACCGTCTGCTCCACTGTATATAATTATATTCAAATGCACAGACGAACTGAGTAGCATGGCTTGTCTTGTTTGTTTATGGAATGACCGTACCTTACATCTTTTATGAATTACGACAACAGACACCTGAACTGTATTTGCCCCCAAACAATAATAACGTTAATGCCTGACCTTTTAACATACCAACAGAAATATACAATTTGCTGACTTCACCCTACAAACGATTCAATAACCTGATAATTAGGTTGTTTGTTTAACCCTTCTTTAAATACAATACCGTGCAAGTATTTTAGACACGAGAAGGGTCAGGAAGTCACCACAATCTTACACATTTTTCTTCTGCTTGTATAATTAATTTTTTTGAATTGAGGTATCCTACTGAGTGTCAAATATTATGGATACTGAACAGACGCCGCGTTACGAGGCGTCTGATCAGGATTCAAACGATTTGGAAAACGATTAATGTACCCGCAGTAAAGCAGTTATACACCAATCCGGTTCTAAACTGCTAGAGTTATCGAGCAGGGGTGAACGAGATATCCATATAATATTTGTATATCATGTTTTAGTTGGAAGTAACACTTTAGACTCCTCCTGAACCTGTTTTATATTTGCCAACTAGTACATGCTTATTTCAAGAGCCCTCTAATCAGGGACGGCAGTCTCTGCTATACATGTAACAACGACCGTGGTCGAGAGTGAAGGCATCCGGTTCGGAAGCGGGAGATCGAAAGTTCGAATCCATTCGGAGGCTGGCTGGAAATGATGTGATCGGTTGGTGAGCCGCTAGCTAGTTAAATTAATGGATACCGTATGCCCATCTTTGCTAGACGCCCTGCAAAGGAGAAGGGATTCGGAAAGTATCGTGCGCACCAAAGATAGGTGTCTCTTGGGTCAAATTGACTGGACTTTACAAATTCGGGTGACACTATAATACATAAAGCCTTTCCTTTGTTGTATAATTTTGAAATACTAAAAGCAGTCGTTAAATCAAAGTTAACTTTTTTTTGTCAAAAGCAGAATAATCCTTAGAACCAATTTAGCATGTCTAAATTAAAATTATATTAGATAATGAAACATTTTGGAATATGAAGTATTTGGTATAAATTGGGTATGAGGATTTCTTAACCGGTCTGATTCTTTGACATCAGCATCTTCGAAATGCTTATCCGGCCGGTGTATTTCTACAAAATATTTACATAACACCTAATGTGCAATTGGAGTAGAGTGCGACTATTTTTAAGACAATGATAATGGGCAAAGAATCAACATAATTTCACTACTATGTGCGTTATCCCTTCGAAGGTCGCTTACGAGTGGTTCAACATGTCGAATAAAAGTTGTATGTGATTTAAATAAAAAAGACACGAGGTAAACTAGAGCAGAAAACACGTTATGTAAAATCCAACATACTCTATTTACTTTTACAATGATTTAAAACCCTTCCACGTTTCACCTTTTCCCTATTCCAACTTTGCAAAAAGCATGGAACCTTTATCAGAAGCCGGTTGACATGTCTTATCAAGCTCCAAATGTGCTGACCCTCATTTCGGTATTTCCCGTCAAACTATTTCAAATCGTTCATTGAAATACTGTAATGATTAAGGCAACATATTGGAATACATGTATATTGACTTTCAAGGTTTTCTTCCAGGAGATGCGACTATTTAAAATATGAAGAATACAGCATGCGTCAGAAATACACCTTATTCATTTCTGCACGTAATGTAATAAACATCTACTTAAATTGTTGTCTGTAACATTTCTTCATTTTTAAACAATTTTGGTTAGGATGGGATGCCGAGTTACCCTTTACTCAGCATGTCATCTTTATTGAAACTTTTTTCAATAGTTATCACACATTCTCCCGCAGTATACAGAGGATTATCAGTGAAACAAATTGTTACAATGAAAACGCCGGTTGAAAGTTGACGTGATTGAATATGTACAGCTCTCCCTCCCTTCAACGGCCCTGTCAACAACAACTCCCTCCTTACAACGACCCTTGCGATAGTTCCCTAACATAACTTTTATGTCTAACGCTTTTTCTGCTTTAAGTTCGCGTCTGCTGCTTTTCTCAAAGTTACATATTGGACATTTTGACCGAAAAAGCTCAATGAGGAAAGAAAAACAGCTTGAATCCAGATCAGACGCCGCGTTACGCCATATAACGACTCCCTCCGAACAACGCACATATTGTGTTTCTCCAATTTGGTGTCCTTGTAGAGAGGGGCGCTGTTCTATTAATTTCATCAAGCAAATATATCCTCTTATTCGATGTGACTTATGTCTAGAGTTCAATATGCTTTCACTTTCAATAACCATTATACATTAAAACAATTGAATTCATACAATGTAAATGATTTTGTCTGATTTAATACCGTTTCATAGATTAAATCAGGTTTCGTGTAATCATAACATAGAACCACAAATATATTATATTACCGCTCAAATATATATATTTCTAAGAAACATTTGAAAACGACACTGCTTCAAGAAAATGTTCACACGTTTCCTGTATAAAACGTTCAATCTTTAGCATGCTAGCATGATACCTGTGACTGATACATTATGGTTGATATGTTTCTTAACCGTATTCCACTGAGAGTATATTGAATCATATTTGTAAATGTATTGCTCACCCCGAACACTTGAATTGAAAGTTCTTGAAACTGTAGCGTTCTTAGTGTTTATTCTACCGAATAGTGTAAACCACTATTTCAGAATCGGCTCGGCATAAAGTATCAATTAAGTTGACGTCATTGGTCGTTGTAAATAATTGTTCAAAATAGCTAAAAAAAATAGGGATTCCTTAAACTACAGCCACACAAAGTATAGATTGAATCAAGTGTGAGTGTTCAAAAGTTTGATGTCGCTTATAGCAAATAACCATTTTGCAGAAATAGGCGATTTAAATGTCTTTGCAAACAGAACAAAAACATACAACAATTTTAGCAGTAGCAGCGTTATCTTGGGAAGAGCGGTAATCGTTGTTATAAGGAGGGAGTCGTTGTATGTAGAGAACACTGTAATAATATGTAATAGACAGTTAGACTGGCAGTCGGACGGACGGACACCCTGTCACCACCATAAGATACTACAGTTGATTTTGCAAACACTTTGGATTCTAGTAAGACACCCTGCAACACGGCGCCTTATCAAGATCCATACTGTTTATAATTCGTATTATTATTTCATCAGTCAAATTTGAACAATGTATTAAACTGCAGACAAACATTTTTAGCCAACGATATTTTACCTGCGGGTGGATACACAGACGGTTAGATTTGATGATGAACGGGTTAACAGCTATTTATGTAGCATCTAAAATTGATTAAACTGCTAACAGGTACAAACCAAGTCGTACCACACTATGAGAAGCGTTAATATTAATCTGATTGATATAATAGCGAGTTCATGAAGAATCAGTTGAAGGCTTTAAGATTTTAAACACTGACTATTTTCATGACCTCATAAACAATATTTACATAATTTTGCAATAGAGAACCTCGGAAAGGTACGGGCAATATGAACAATAATAAAAGAAAAGCACAGACGAGTACCAAACAATTTGAACCCACATCAGACGCCGCGTTACGCGGCATCTGATATTGGTTCAAACTGTTTGCAAATGTATTCCGAGTCACACTCGGCACTCTTAAGGTATTAATGTTTTCTATGATAACTCAATCCGAACAACACAAACACTCTGTGTTTCCTATAAGGTGGCGTTTAGAATGCTGTTTGTCAATTAAGACACAATTTAAATCTCAAATTATACATCAACGGACGGATATGATGACATTACGACAAAAAACAAAATTAATGACAGTTATGTGATATTCTTGGTTACTTGGTCATACTTGTGGTTAGTTATTCTTGAAACAGATGACTAATTATCACTTGAACACATCAACAAACAAAGCTCCTTTTCTACCTTGCTTGTGATTTACTTCAAGCTGAATGATGAATTCAAGACATAATATTAAAACGATTTTTCTACTCTCTGATAAATAATATAGAACGTTGAAACAATGCAGTAGGTTAATTGTATTCATTACCTCATTACGGAAGATCATTTCTCGATAATATACAGAAACATCTAACTATTCTAAATTACCTTGATTTGAATTTACTTGGTTTTTTTTATAGAACAATAAACATACTTTCTTTTTCCATTACTTCTTCCTTGTGTTTCGGTAATGTTTACCTATTTCTCAACCAATAAAATCGTGAGTGGAAACAATAATACAGCGGAGAATCTGTTATTCTTTCCCAATAAACGCGTTTACGCTAAAACTATTATTTGCAGTGCAAACAGGTTGGAGCCAGATCAGACGCCGGGTAACCCGGCGTCTGATCAGGCTCCAAACGGTTTGCCACTAAGATAAACATGAATTATCAGAATTGTCCTAAATTTGTTCTTTTCTATGTTTTAGTGCAATGCGTTTACGTACGTTTGCGTTTAAACGGGAAAGAATAACAGATTCTCCATTGTACTAACGTTCTCTTTACGCTAAATACCAATCCCTGTAAACGAGAACGAGCCGTGCATAAGATTCACAAATGACCCAATAGTCTAATTTCAGCGAATGTTTGATAATGCATGATTTAGTTAATGTACGGTCCCAAATAAAGTGTATTAGTCTTGTTTTCGAGACACCGAATTTAATTGTAAGACACACACTTTTCCATTGGTTAATTAGACATTTTTGTAAAACCTTACAAGGTTAATCAGTGGTTTCTGTTCAATTCATTTTACAGTAGGGAACAGTTTACGACTTTCCTATAATAGGGTTTATAATTCAGCTGTACATTGTAAATATATTGGAGCTTGGTAAAATGCGGATTAACTCGTCATCCGATCAGAATCCAAACTGCTTGCCACTTTGCGTTTATTAAATTTATTTATTTTTCAAAAACCCTCTGTACACTCTTTTGCATAAGACTTGCGAAAGGTTTCCGCATATTGTGTTTAGCCACACCTATTTGAGCTATCTTAAAACAGATGACTAAATAATACATAAACAGGGAAGTAATAACGTTTGTCGTTTTTAAGGACATTCGCCCCTATTCGAGCGACACCTAGCGGTTTGTATCCAAGACCGATCATTCAAGAATCGTTATTCAACGAAATAATGCGTATCGGTTACCTTCCGTAGGTACTTTAGGTTTTAAACAATTTTTTTTTTATTGCGACAAATTAACGGTAAAAATGGAATGGCACAGGAAAAGGAAATATGTGAAAATGGGTAAATATGGAAGCTAGTCATTTCGTAACCGAGTCATTTCGTAACCGGTAAAATAAGTCATTTCGTAGCCGAATTTTTGGTCATTTCGTAACCGCGCAAAAGCTAAAAGTAATTTCGTAACCGATTTTTTGGTCATTTCGTAGCCGACAAAAAAGTTGAATTAGTCATTTCGTAACCACCAAAAATTAAAAAATGAATGGCCTCAAAGAAGGCAGAAGTCATTTTGTAGCCTAGGAAAATTGTTAAAGTCATTTCGTAGCCGAATATGTTTTTCTTTATCTTTTTTATAATTTGTTTGTGCAGTTTCCTGACATTATTTAAACAAAAATGTGCAAATATGCAAAGTTAAAAAATATATGTTAAGAGAGTTTGGGGTCCGAAATAATTATAACCTTGATTAATAGAATTGTAATCAAGTTGTTGAATGTTTTTTAAAACAGGAATATTATTACTTGTCTTTAATTCAATTAAATGGTCCATTTGTTAACAATGAACATGTATTATCGCTCAATGTATGTGAAGCGTGTCAAACATTAACTTGTATGTTGTTTTAACAGTTTACACATCGGATAAACACTCATACCAAGGCAATTATCGCCTCCCGCACGTGCCGGAAATGTGGGAAAAAATCACTTTTAATTTCACAAATGACAAGAAAAATGACTTCGTAATCTATAATCACTGTTTATTTGTTATTACAATCAATAAGCACATATAAGTTCAACTGTTGACAGCATAAATACAAAATGACGGTTAAATACAGTGGTGCAATTTTCAATTCAGTCTAGTCCATTTGTGACATTTTAGGGTTGACTTTCACAGTATATGTCAAAAGAACAAACAGTGTAGACCCTGATCAGGTGGCTCCTTAAGGTGCATAGGACAAGTGTACTTATCACGGATACACTGTTTGCAAATGACGCATATATGCGTGACTAGAGTTCAAAGAGTTAATATTTGATTGAAATAATGACAGGTGACCGTATTAGAGAGGTTTTACTGTATCTGGTAGAAAAGAAACTATGTATTGATAAATATCTTGGGATAAACATTTTCAAAAACGGGAATTGGTTCCGAACACAGCAAAAAATAGCAGAACGTTCACTATTTGCTATGCATAATATATTCATAATGTTTAACAAGCTAGACCTAGCTGTAAGTAATAGTTAGAGTTTACTTCCATTACTTCTTCCTTGTGTTTCGGTAATGTTTACCTATTTCTCAACCAATAAAATCGTGAGTGGAAACAATAATACAGCGGAGAATCTGTTATTCTTTCCCAATAAACGCGTTTACGCTAAACCTATTATTTGCAGTGCAAACAGGTTGGAGCCAGATCAGACGCCGGGTAACCCGGCGTCTGATCAGGCTCCAAACGGTTTGCCACTAAGATAAACATGAATTATCAGAATTGTCCTATTATTATTTGTCTTTAATTCAATTAAATGGTCCATTTGTTAACAATGAACATGTATTATCGCTCAATGTATGTGAAGCGTGTCAAACATTAACTTGTATGTTGTTTTAACAGTTTACACATCGGATAAACACTCATACCAAGGCAATTATCGCCTCCCGCACGTGCCGGAAATGTGGGAAAAAATCACTTTTAATTTCACAAATGACAAGAAAAATGACTTAGTAATCTATAATCACTGTTTATTTGTTATTACAATCAATAAGCACATATAAGTTCAACTGTTGACAGCATAAATACAAAATGACGGTTAAATACAGTGGTGCAATTTTCAATTCAGTCTAGTCCATTTTTGACATTTTAGGGTTGACTTTCACAGTATATGTCAAAAGAACAAACAGTGTAGACCCTGATCAGGTGGCTCCTTAAGGTGCATAGGACAAGTGTACTTATCACGGATACACTGTTTGCAAATGACGCATATATGCGTGACTAGAGTTCAAAGAGTTAATATTTGATTGAAATAATGACAGGTGGCCGTATTAGAGAGGTTTTACTGTATCTGGTAGAAAAGAAACTATGTATTGATAAATATCTTGGGATAAACATTTTCAAAAACGGGAATTGGTTCCGAACACAGCAAAAAATAGCTATGCATAATATATTCATAATTTTTAACAAGCTAGACCTAGCTGTAAGTATTAGTTAAGAGTTTATTTCAATGGTTCTTAATGATTAAGAAGCCAACAAATGAGGGAGCCTGCGACCGAATTTGGCTTCTTAATTATTAAGAAGCGTTGAAATAAGCTCTAACCATTTTAGTGTTTGACCCGCCCACATATGACGTCACTTCACTTCATTTACATACTTTTCTCCGCCGACAGATGTTTACACACCCTGTTACAAATAGTGTGTGTTTTATTACGCAGCAACATGGCACATGGCAATTTTGATTTACCTAAAAAACGATGGAAAAAGAATAGTTATTGACGTCTAAATGCTTAATGCAGCACAAAATACAGGGCTCCAGATAAGGGGGTATTTCAAAAACTAAAATCTTTATTTCTGCTTAAAACCCTACGGTGTCACTACTCATTAGAATCGTATCGGAGAGACAATTCTAATGAGTTGTAACACGATAGGATTTGATGCTAAAATAAGTGAGAGAAAATGTTGGATTTGTGAAGTTTACTCCCTCTTATCTGGAGCCCTGAAATAATGCAGAAAACTCATAAATGAGCTTTCTGCATTATTTTGATCTTGCATTATGCAGACGCATGTCTTAAGTGTTTTCGCCGCGATTGACAATGGTTTGTAGATATTGGTTTTGTGAATTAAAAATGAAGAATTACTGAATCTAAGTAAACTTATTTATATTTCAAAGAAACTACAAAGTTCACTTATTTTATAAAAAATTAAAAACAATCGTATTAATTCGTTTGCATCAGGTTATTCTTTCAAACCAATCAAATACATCTATATCATTAACCACACCCAATATCTAATTTGTATTGTTCGAAGTCTACAGGTTATTGTTCTCAAAACATTTAACCAATCAAATAAATCTTCTTCATAAGCCACACCCACTACCAATTTTTAAATGTTCGAAGTCTACAAGTTGATATCTCACACCTTTCAACCAATTAAATAAATCTTATTCATAAGCCACACCCTATACCTACTCCTACAGCGATTGGATTGTCACGGCCCATTACACTTATCTCGCTAAATTAGACTAAAGCATCTCATTCACATTTACATTTGTACCTGTAATTCAATTAAGCAATCATCTTGCTTTAAGCTGCCATCTGTCTTAAATACCAATAAAAAATGTTTGACCTGTTTTTCAACTAAAGTGCATATGAAGGCAACGTTATATACAAGCGGCTGCTCAAGAATGAATTTAATGCACAACTAGTTCAATCTTTTATTCCTACGTATTCTAAATAGCCAGTAAAATTAGGCACACCACTGCTTAAAGCAAAATAAAAGTAAATCAGAAATCATTTATTTACTTTAAACTCAACTCTTATTCATATATACTTTTGGACCTGTATTTCAACTAAGGTGCGTACAGTGGAGAAAACGTTATTCTTTCCCAATAAACGTGTTTACGCTTAAACTATTTTTTCCATTCCAAACAGTTGGGAGCCAGATAAGACGCTGGGTAATCAGGCGTCTGACCAGGCTCCAAACTGTTTACCATACGAGTATATACTACCCGGGATGAATTAAAGTATAAAAGAAGAATACCCGAATAGTTTGTAAACCGTTAGGTTAGGTAAAATGTTATTCATCGAACAATTTGCATTGTGGAATACATTGTACATGAAGAGTAAATCCACCACTTTGATCACGTTTGAAAAATCCTACAGTAGAAAAGACGTATTTCTTTCCCAATAAACGCACTAAGCTAAAACATGTATTTCCACTGCACACAGTATGTAGCCTATGTAATCTAACCAGGTTACACATTGATTCAGAAGGCTCTATATTGTTTTGGAACAGTTATTTTCAACAGTTTGCTTTCGTTTAAGGAAAAATAAAAAATAAAATATTCCCCACTGTACTACACAGACGATTGAAAAAATGTCACAAGGCAGGATTAGATGCAGAAATTAATAATAATAGAGACTTTCAGAATACTACTTACGACATTATGTTAGGTTCTATATTGTTTGCTTGGGTTTTTTGACTAAAATCTCAAAAAAATGAAAATATATGACTAGGAAAACATTAACTCTTTCACTGCCAACGGCGCCAAAAGTCGACTATGCAAACAGTTTTGAACCTGATCAGACGCCGCGTCACGCGGTGTCTGATCAAGATCCATACTGGTTGACACTCGTATCAACATTTCCTCAGTCACAACATCCCAAAAGCTGACCGCTTCAGACGACATTTTCAAGTGTGTCAAAAATTAAAGGTGTGGACAATATACCTCTTCGTGGTATAATGATCGATTAACGATAAATTAAACTGTAAACCAATTTGTGTCGGTGTTGGGTTTCATCTTAAAACACGCGTAACATATAATGAGCGATTAATGATCAACTATACACCTTTTATATATCTATTTATGTCGGATGTCGGGTCCAATTTTAAAGAATAGAACACTCATATGAATTTAATTGCATAGAGACACGTAATACTATTTCTATTTAAAACAATATTCAACAACTTGATTATAATTCTACTAATCAAGGTTTATAATAAATTCGGCCCCCATTACACTCTTTACATAATTTCTTAACTTTGCATGTTAGCACATTTTTGTTGAAATAAGTTCAGGAAACTGCACAAAAAAATTATAAAAAATACCAAAGAAAAAAATATTCGGCTACGAAATGACTTTAACAATTTTCCGAGGCTACGAAATGACTTATGCCTTCTTTGGGGCCATTCACTTTTTAATTTTTGGTGGTTACGTAATGACTAATTCAACTTTTTTGTCGGCTACGAAATGACCAAAAAATCGGTTACGAAATGACTTTTAGGTTTTGCGCGGTTACGAAATGACCAAAAATTCGGCTATGAAATGACGTATTTTACCGGTTACGAAATGACTCGGTTACGAAATGACTATAACTCGTAAATATTCTTTCGAATGAGGCTACGGAGATACTCCAGAACTCCGATAAATTTAATCATTATCATGAATCTGAGAACACATAGAAAAAGCCGTTTGCATATATATACACGTAGTGTATATATGACGGGGCCAATAATTTCAAAGAAACATTATAACATATGCTCTTTCTACCATTTTATGATTATACATACCTGTAGCAATTATAATGTGAAGTTTTATTATTTAAATTTCTTATGAATTAAATTTGATTGAGTGAGTGTTTTACTTGAATTGGAGCCAACACAATTAAGAAAAATGCATATATTCAAGCAATAAATTATACACGTTGCATCATAATTTTAGTAAGCATCATTTTTAACTGTTTTAATGTTTGTTTGGGCCAATTATTACTCTTTGCCAAATGGTTACATGATACGTTTCAAATGCCCATCGACAACAAAGAACATTTTAACCTATGTTTTTCTTTTTACCATGGTACTAAGACATGTTTGAAGAACCTATGCAGACGTTTTCATAGAGATCCTACGGATATTACATTTGGGTGCGTCCTTAAAGCACAATTGTTACAGGGGTACATGCAAAAAAAAAAAATCTGCAAAATGAAATATACACGATTTACATAGAAACATCACTATAGTTTATCAAATGGTTTGCCTGAAACAACTGACATATGTGGGTAATTAGAATAAGTATGTATAATGGTATTATATTTGTAACAGAGAAAAACTCCATAAAATGAACATTAGTTTATTTAATGGGAAACTTCAGTGGCAACGACGTTAGCATTTCCCAATGAACGCGTTAGTGCTAAAACATGTTCTTTTATAGCACACAGTTTTGAACCTAATCGGACACCGAGTAACTCAGCCCTTTATCAAGCAACAAACTATTAACCCCCACACCCTCAGCTTATGAGTAGTCAACAGTTTTGAATGTTATTGCGATGCACGACGTAAGCGTTCGCCAATGTACCAATGCACTCAATGGTCTGTTTTCGTTAACCAATTTCCATCAAATCCCGATATGACTCGCATTTCCAATTAAGTTTGATACAAAACAGACCTCAATTGGATATTTTGTTGTCACACGTTCGGAACAAATTATTTATATCTAAATGAGAAGTTAACTATAATGTTTGAGTGAATTTCGTGATTAAACAACACTAGTTTTATCTGACCTAGTTAGCAAATATTGTAACTTCAATTTCTAAATGTTTACAGACATAAAATGGCATACATAATAAAGTTAAGATTAAGAATAATTGTATGGCATTGAAGTTCCAAAAAATACATTTGTTTAATGCAAGTGCACATACTCAATTTAGATTCCATCCGTAATGGCTTGCAATTACTTTTTATTGGGCAATTCTGTATAGAAATCGACTCATTAACATTTGCATTTGGAATATTCACTCGGATAATGGATGCCATTTATTCAATCTGCATTCATTCTTTGTAAATATAGGGAAACTACTGATCACTTAACTCTTTCAATGCCATGACGTCATCTGCTTTAAAACATTGTAGTACGTTTTATTTACCATACTAAACAACATAGGTAAAATGATTGAAGTAATAGCGTCTCACATTTAAATGTTATTATAATAAGGTAAAAGGTTTGATTTAATCATATTTTATTGCATATATCATATACCAAATACATTTATCGACTTACATGTACACAGTTTTACAGCATATTTGTATACAAATTATCAAAAGACTATAATATATTGCAAACGGTTTGGGCCACAAGTTATACCAACATTATTAATGTCAATCGTAAGTACGTTATGATGTAATACAGAAGAAAATATTATTAGTTTACAAAAAGAAAAGGGAAAAAAGAAACGTATTCAAGTGTAAAGAAGAAAAGAAAATCGATTTGTCCTCCCCCACATGTGACCATCCAGCCCTGATCCAACCAATTGCTATCTACATAGTCTATGGATATTGGAATAGATAAAGTATTATGTTCCAAAACGTTTGGTTCTTTTAATAAATTTCTGAAACTCCTTAAATAGCAGCGAATTATCTTTGTGTGTAAAGTCAGTGTTGCCAAATAGCACAGTATTGGTATTCAGTGTACAGAGGTGTTGTGTTTTTTGTAGAAAAGAAGACGTTCATCAGCATACATTTGACATTCAAAAATAAAATGTTTAGCATCTTATAAATCAGAGCCGCATCTACAAGTAGGGCTTTCACGTAAATGATTATTGTAAAGATCGAAATTAAGATCACTACAGTTGTTACGTATTCTACAGTGATATACTGATAAACGTCTGTCTCCCTCTACAAAAAAGGATGGTACTTTAGGGGCTCTATACAGTTCTTTAAGTCGAGACTTGAAAATTGCTAACGATACAGATTCACGTATGTTTAACGGGGTTTTATGCCACAGGTCTATCGATGAAGGAATTGTTGAGTTGGAAAATATTTCTGTTCTTCTGGGTATTGTTAATAAATCGTGCGAGATCCTTAATCGGTAAAAGGTAAAGTTGAAAGTAAAATAAAACGTTGCAGGAAATCATGCATTTCCAAGATATACTAACACAATCTTTTTGTATCCCGAACTGATGTGGTATAAAAAATAGGATTTGGCCAATGAAGACACAGACGGACTGACGAACACATGCACAGTGCAATCACCACATGCGACCAACGCTGGTTTATTGTATTTAACCTTTATTTTGAAGAACGTATCGATTGCTGCATTGCTATGACTATACAGTTGAGTCTCCTCTAATGTCGCCTATGTCGGAACACGGAAATGCTAACTTTATGTGCGACTTACGCAAGTAATTGCCTCTGTAGAGTATTAGAACATTCAGCAAAATCGAGTTCAAGTAACCATGAATTGACTATGTAAGCCCTTCAATGTCATTAGGTCAATTATTTTAATGATTGTTGTCTGCTTTTCATTTCTCAAAATTGAATTTTCACTTAACCCTTTCCCTCTCAATGACGTCATAAAGCGCATTTGCAAACAAATTTGTTCATGAACAGGGTCAAAACTGTTTACCACTTTGTTTGAAATTACGTCAGTTATACAGCCTGAAATCTAACTTTGAAACGATATTGCAGACAACACTATTGAAGCAGACGACATTATGGCGGTGAAGTTGTAAAAACCTCACGATAAATTTGATCATGAAAGGGTTAAGAAATATTAAAATAAGTATAAAAAAATATAAGCACCTGTCTGATGTCGCCTTACTCGGCGTCTGTTTAGGATCCACACTGTTTGCAAATCACTTTTGTACTCGGTATAAGGCAGTGAATAGGTTTACTGAAATTATCATTGAATCAAGTATACTGTTCACTAGAGCGCCACACATTTATTGAGATAATTCATTTTAAACATGCTTGATTGTTTTTTATCAAATTGTCGTCTGCTAACAGTATTTTGCTTTAAAATTTGAAACAATTCCAAGAGAAAAATGTCAGTATAAATCCTATTCTGAGGCACCACTGATTATGATCTAAATTGTTGTCAAAGGTTTACCAAGTACGCAATAAACATGTAAATGGTTCATTGTACTATAAGTGTACAGTGCCGAACATGTAATCCAAACCAATTTGCCGGGGCTCATACGTTAATACTCCTAATTATAACATAGCCAGTGGAATGCTCCAGTGAACCAGTGACCTAAAGAATGGCAACGAATTGAATAGGGTTTTTGTCACAGAGTGTAGATATATTACCGCGTGTACGGCCTTGCTGTACAAGCGCGCTTTATTTGGCGACGCGGTACACTGGGGGCCAACGAAGTATCACGATTACCCGTTTCGCACAGAATTCCCGTATATGTTTCGAACCTACAAACAATGTAAACACACCCACTTGCGTACTATTTTTTATACATAACATAACATAACATACTTTTATTGGCTCAAACATTTTTACAATGTTTCTTGCCATTTGAAGGCAAAACAAGATGAACATATTTACAGAGAAGCAATATATCACTGCAATACCGTATACTGGAGTAAGGCAGTATAATATAAACAGTTAACATTTCTTTCATGTAACCGTCATTCAAATGTTAAATTATTTTTTTTTTATCTCATTTCAAATTAGTATAGATTTTAATAGGCTTTTTGAATACGTGTTGGCTATTATCTATCTTGTAAATATTTCAATGGTGAAACAACTGGTAGCAAATAGTGCACATCCAGACCAGACGACTGTCATAGTCGTCCGATCTGGCACTACACTATTTACTATATTCTCTAAACATAACTAAGATGAAATGGATCAAAAAGATGTGTACACAATGTATATGGAAACATATTAATGTACATTCAACATAATAGTCGAAGTTATTCCCTTAATCTATTAGCAAAATAGACATATTTTGATAAATTAAAAAGAGTATTTCTGCTTTTGCTTTCCATCAATTGATTAAATTTTGTTAAAGTGGGCCATCTACAATATCTGGGTTTTAACCCTTTACCTCATAGCTTGTTTCTAGTTTTGAGAAACAGGTAACCACTTAAAGCAGGTTGAAAGTAAAGCAGAATGTGCCTTAAGGCACATTCTGCTTTACTTTCAGCCTGCTTTAAGCTAAACTCTGCTAGGCTATGTACAATTTTTATAATGGTTATTGTTCATGAGGGTTTAAACTGAAACTATTTTCTTCAGCGGAGGAATATATTAAATACGCTAAAAGTCGCTTCTATAAAGGAAAGGGTTAAGTACTTTTTTCTCAAGTCATTGTAAAAAGGACAAACTAGGGTAAAATGATACTCATTCTCTACAATATTCATGTTACAATATATACATTTTCTTTCCTGTCTTGGTAAATTTTCAAATCGACCTATTTCTATTCTTAATTGATGTGACGATATTCTAAGCCTTGTTAATGCTATTCTATATTTCTTTTCGTGTATTTTATCAAGATAATTTTCAAAAAAACGTGTCATGTTTGAATCCTGAGTATGATGTTAGTCTCGGTGAGTTATTTATTTCTGAATACCATTTTTGTTTATACATATCAATTATTCTCTGTTCTATTTGATGAAAATTTATGTTTAATAGATCTTGCTCTAGCCAAATATAAAGTAAACCATGAGTTTCTAAAACGTTTTTAAGTTGATATGCCCAATTTAACCCTCCATAATTTATACCATTGTCAGTATCCGATCGTAACATATTGTAAACACGTTTAACTAAGAGGTTTTCTCCCAATTTAATTATTTTTAACCAATACTTTATTATATGTAGAATTCGCATAATGTGCATTGGATAACACTGACATTTGCATTAACCACTTGTGTCCATAGACACATATATCAATTGAATCATTTCTTTGCAAATTACGGTATAGATTCGTGAATAAACTGTTTACATTTCATTGCTTGTATTATTTATGGAAAATCAGTATGTATATCAAGCACAGACGTCATTTCGTCACTCTTTAATAAATATTACCGGGCGATTATCGAAATAAACATTGGAATGATCCACTATATTTATAAATATTCGGGAACCCCATCTCAGACATGATGTATGTTTATTAATAGCTTCATTTTTCCATAATTTTTCCATAATTTTTCAACTTATTTTTCACAATAATGTATACAACTTTGAATCAATCACAGTACCCTGAAGGTTTTATGACTGTGCATGTGCCCTCCTGAAGTCGCATTTACGTGTATAAGTTACCAACAGAAGGCGTATGTGTTACCTCCTGAAGTCAATTAATTGATTTCGGTTGCAGTGACAAAATAATGGATTGGAAAAATGTATCGTCTATGCCTAGCTCACATTTGCTGCGGCGGCCGTACGGCAGCTGTACAAATTATTATTTCTACGGCGAGTAGCAATTTCCCGGCCGCCGTAGATTTCTTACGACCGCCGTATGTTGTGCTCACATTTTCTGCGGTCGCCACAAGGCGAGATTTGATGTTTTGGGGTTAAAACACTTGCGGCAGTGCGGTCTCCGTTCGGCAGCCGTACGAGCCTCTGTGGCGGCCTCGATTTCTAATCAAACCCACGGCGACCGCACGATGGCCGTACGGCGGCCGTTGATGTGCAGTCTTAATGCTGCTCCTACTACATACATTGGCTTGATGCATGTGCACATAACTCATATCAGTCCAACTACACCGAGAACTCAAAGGCCATATATGGACAGCATTATGTCTTATAAGAACATCCAAACCCAGTTTTAAATCAATAGACACATATGAACAAAATTTCAAATGCCCAATAGTAAAATTCACCGTTGAGTCCCGGCGGCTGCATGGTGGCCCTACGGCAGCCACAGAACCGCTCTACTGCGTGTCGTTTTCTATGGCCATCGTAGAATTAAATTTTTTTATAACTCCGCGTTATAATACTGCGGCGACCTCTACGGCCTGTAAAACGTTGGGGGTTGCCGTGCGGCCGCCACACTGCCGCCGTAGGATTTCTTCGGCCACCGCAAGAATCTTCCGATTTCACGTTTAGTTTAAACATATTTATTGCATAATATATACATGCAGGGGAATTAGGCTACAAGTTTTCACAACGTTATATAATGCCCGCTGCCCGATTTAACCTTTCTGCGACCGCCGTACGGCCGACGTAGAGCAAGTGTGAGGGTACTTTTAGCGATAAGGCCATCCAGTCATTCGGTACCAGTGTTACCATACCAAGTGGTTTGTGACGTTAATTTTTTACCACTGACAGCTAAATTATCACCAAAAAGCCTCGATTCGGAATTTTAATCAAATGATTTTTTTTTATTATTTTTGAGTCGATTTCAAGGAAACATAGACTATGCTAAGGGTAAAAATAAGTTATTTGAGAATTATGTCAATTGATTTGTCACTTGATGGATACTTTTTGTATGAAAACGATGCAAATGTCCAGAAAATGTTAACACACACAATGATACTACGACAAGTTACTGCAATATATTGCCGACTAATTTGTCCCAATTTCTGGCAAAATATATTCACTTGGAGACAAATCCATTGAAACCACTGTAAAGAATCAAGTTGCGCGTATCATAGGCTATGTTTCGTTGAAATCGGCTAAAACAAATTTCTTACATTTGATTGAAGTTCCGAATGGAGGCCTTTTTGTTGACACTTTTACTGCCAGTGGTATCCACATACATTTATTACGTCACCTACCACGTGGTATGGTCACACTTGGTACTATCCTTTTATTTTCTCTTGCATTTTGATAATACGTGTAATATAAAAGACATTCACCCATTACCCTAAAGCCTGTTTCTAGGTTTGAAGACGGATAGTCACTTATTAAAGCAAGTTGAATGTAAAGCAAAATGCACATTAAGGTACTATTACTCTTTTTGATTTAAGCTACCATCTGCTGGTATATAGGTAATTATTAGATCATTGTTTTATAAATAGAATATATATAGGAAAAAACCTGTGCAGCTTCTCATACACTTTTCTTAACACTTTTCCAGAGTAGTTGCTTATATATTAAGGTGTTCGTGTAGTTTGGAATATTGGCTGTTTCTGTTTTACACAATTATAGCCGTTTGAGTATTTTCCTATAAAGAACGTGTTGCAAACTTTCACAGATTAATTAATTACATAGACCAAGGTGTTCATGAGGTTTTTAATTCGGGATGCAACATTTTTTATAGAATTTATGTCGCTTTGAATTTGTTTCGTACATACTAATTATAGTGCATTCCAGTTGCTCGGACAAATCAACCACTCTGTCAGCTTCATCTGCTTCCGCAACAGTTGATTGATCGAATTCATTTCCTAGTCCTGCACTTTTAACTGCTTCAGAAACTAACATGAAATGGACCGGTTTTTTGTGTGTTAACCTTTAAAACAGTTCTCACTCGACTTTCACTATCAACAGATTTGGTGGAGATAATTTATTTTCGAGATAAACGGTAGGCAACAGTAAGTACATGATACGTGGCGGTTTGCATCCTATAAATTCAATGATGACTTCAGTTGGTAACATATACATATAAAACGGACTTCCTTCAGTAACATAATTATACATACTCTGTGCGGCACCTATACACGGTTGATTTGTTAAACTCGATTTAAAATCCATTTATTGCATTACTACAGATTCTTTATCACCCAAATAATATTCCATTGATACAATCAATCTAAAAAGGTAATGTTCATATCGTGTTTAAAAGCATTGTTTACCAAATAGTCTACATTTGAAACATTTAAATCATAGGATTAATGATTATGTTATTTTGCAAGTATTACAATGAATAATATGACATTTGTACGTAGATTGCTCGAGAAAACATTCTACTTACCATCTGACCTATTTGATAATATGTTCCGGCTAAGAATAGGCGAAATTGAGAGACAATCAATGAAATTCGTGTTTTACTTTCGTTTTGGATACACAAAATATGTACTTTATCGGTGCGGAACATATACGGGACTTCTGTGCGAAACGACCCTCGTGATACGCCGTTGGCGTCCAGTGCGGTAGAGTGCAAGAATGCAAACGTGGCGACCCGGGTTCGATCGAGGGTCAGCGCGGGTGTTTCTTTATAAGAACCCCGGTTACACTTTGCGCCCAACGTAAATAACCCATAGGGAAGTTTAAATGAAAAATATGTAAAAATGAAAAACTCGTTGAGTAAGAATTCGGAAAGAATTCTTGTGTAAAGGGTGTGTGTGTAAAGGGTAGAGATTATGGTAAAATGGTTGAACGGCTTTACTAAGTACCTCAGTAGTTCAGTGGTTACAGCGTTGGCAGTGTAAGCCAGAGGTTCTGGGTTTGAGTCCCAGTTGAATCACAACGTTTTCACCAAGTCAAATTTTGTTAATTAATTGCACTTCAAATTTGTGCATACTTCGGACGATTAAGGCCCCAATATTACCCCTATTCTACTCTACCTTTCCTTGCACAAAGTGCCAATTAAATCATTTTGATCACACTGTTGTTCATCGTCCTGTGTCGTCCGGCGTCCTCCCTGCATCGTCAACATTTTATATCAAACGACATCTACTCTTTGTATGCTAGGTTTTAACCATCTGCAACATGTTTCGTCTGCTGCTGTTCTAAACAAGAGCCCCATGGAGCATATTTCGCTCACCTGAGAATAGCTGACAAAATGGAGATACTTATTTAAGTCCAGGTTTTACCCGATAGGCATAATTTGAACAATCTTGATAGAGGACCTGTAGATGATGCTATGTGCCAAATATCTAAGATCAGGGTACTAGGGTTTTAGACGAGAAGATGTTTTAAATTCTTATAGAAAAAATCTATTTTTAGCTCCTGTGACCTACATATGCATCAGACTGGAACCATTTGAACAAAAAAGGTAAAGGACATCTAAAAGGACCTGTAGGCGATGCTATGTGCCAAATATCTAAGCTCTGGCCCTTGTAGTTTCAGACAAGAATCATTTTTCAGTTTTCATTGAAAAAAATATATTTTTAGCTTCTGTGACCTAGATATGCAACAGACCGGAATCATTTGAACAAAATACGTAACTGATATTCAGAAATGTCACCATACCAAATTTCAAAACTCTGGCCATATTAGTGTCAGAGAAGAAGACGTTTGAAATGTTCACTATATAACTCTTTGTAAATCTGTGACCCCCTGGGCGGGGCCAATTTTGACCCCAGGGGCATAATTTGAACAAACTTGATAGAAGACCTGTAGGCGATGCTATGTGCCAAATATCTAAGCTCTGGCCCATGTAGTTTCAGACAAGAAGATTTTTTAAGTTTTCATTGAAAAAAAAAATGTTTTTAGCTTCTGTGACCTACATATGCAACCGACCGGAATCATTTGAACAAAATAGGTAAAGGACATCTAGAAGTGTCACCATGCCAAATATCAAATGTCTGGCCATATTAGTTTCAGAGAAGGAGACGTTTGAAAATTTCACTATATAACTCTATGTTAAACGGTGACCCCCGGGGCGGGGATAATTTTGACCCCAGGGGCATAATTTGAACAACTTGATAGAGAACTTGTAGGTGATGTTATGTGCCAAATATCTAAGCTCTGGCCTTTGCAGTTTTTGACAAGAAGATTTTTTAAGATTTCATTATATTTTCACGGCAACCAAAGTTCTGCATTGTTTTTAATTCTTTGAACGCATTTGAAAGAACTTGACCCAAGGAACATTTCTGTAAAGTTTGGTCGAAATCTGTTGAGCGGTATAGGAGGAGATGTTATTTGAAGCAATTGTTAACGACGACGGACGACGCACGATGACGGACGCTGGGCCATCCCAATAGCTCACCTTGAGCCTTTGGCTCAGGTGAGCTAAAAACAATAGTTTCTAAATTTATTTGTTAAACAGGGTCAGGGTCTCAAATAGTTTGGATCATTCTAAGGCGTTTGGGTCCTGTAACGGTGCGTCTTACTAACGAATTAACTGATTTTTCTGTGTTTAAGCGAAATAAACGACCCAAAACGATTGGCAAATTCCATGAATCGCGCTAGTGATTCATGGTAAATTTGCCGATTATTTTGGTCGTTTATTTCGCTAAAACGCCGAAAAAAACCCAATTAATTTCTTATACTTTCATTGTATTCGCTGTAATTTTTAATATTAAATGAAAATGATATTAGTATGCATGTGTGTTTTATCCATATTTGAATATTTCCCGGAAAAGAACATTCATAACTGCATTACTGAAGCAACGCAACATAATAATCCACGAATATCAGACCCATAAGCCATGCTTCCTCTACGAAAGTTAGCCACAAGTCCCACCCCTAGAGAAATTGCTGCCTTTATATGAATAAAACGTCATATTTTCAATAGAATTGAATGATGCGGATGTAAATATTCTGGATCCAAGCTGTTTGCAGAGATGCTCACTGCGGCACATATCCCCCGCTAGCTTGGTAAGATTTAAAGCTTTACTTGACGTAATCTGGCAGTATAGGATGCTGAAATTGAAATTAAAAAGGAAAATCTCACAAGTTAACTATCTTCTCTGATAATAAAACCATGTGCCAGTGATTTTAGTGGAATTCCGATGCCAGCCCTACATAATTGGGACTATGTTGGGTAAATTGTGAAATCACAGAGTCAAATTATTAACCTCTTTACAATCAGAGTGATTACAACTTTTGCATTAAAGAACATTTGCATTAACCCTTTACTTGCTGATCGCGACTTCCATTGTTCTTTGCAAATAATTTGGATCCAGATCAGACGCCGCTTAACGCGTCGTCTGATCTGATTCCAATTTGTTTGACTCTCGTCTTTATGTTTATTTACTTATAAAATGTATTAAACTAAATTGAATACATTTTGCAGACGTCAATTTCAAAGCAGACGTAATCGCAGCCGGGCGAGGGTTAAGCTGCAAACCTATTAGATTATGATTGGGCTCCTTCTTCTGATCAGATTAGTTTGGTATTTGATCGGGATCAGCTAGTGTGCATATTACCAGTTGTGTCTTAATTGTCAATTAAGTTAGTGTTTTAATGAGAAATTATAATTACGTTGTTTTTAATGAATGTCCCTCCATTATCAACAATTCTTAATGAATACGATTACGAGTTTAGTTCGATAGAAACCCTCTGATACTATTTGTATAGGACAAGGGTATTCTCTACATGTACTTGGTTTGTAAAGGAGAATATAAATTGCGCCAGTATGACTACAACTATCACGATAATATTAAACATTAATAATCTGTATGGGCGTTTCATCATCTTATATAGATGTTTGTTATTTTAGATGTCTTATCATTGTATTTATTCGTCCTTGTATCATTTCCGCCGTTTGATTTGACATATTTCAGCGGAAATGCCCCAAACCAGTCGAGTATTATAAACTAACATTTAGACATCTAAAAGGCAAAACAACATATTGTTGTTATTTTACAAGTACTTATCCAATAACAATAGACGTGTATTTGAGTGGCATCGTTGTACTTAATACTATTCATGTGGTGCTGGTAGTTCAGACGTGTTGCTATTTAAAGCAGAATAGAAACACGATAAGAAAGTATCTGTACATACTTGCCATACGTCTGCCACTATTCAATTTGATTTTGGCGTTTCATCTTGGACACAGATAATTACGTCTTTAGATGGAAGGATAAACGTTTTAAAGCATTACATATTTCTTTGATATCTATTATTTACTCCCGTTAAATCCCTTATACGAACACTTTATTTCACTATTGACTCGCTATATCGCCTAGATAAAGAAAACGTTGAAATCTTAGAGTGTTTTCTGTAGCAATAGAGACAACAACATCATCTTAAACTATTTTAATATAGTATTGTTGGGAACAATGACAACGAGGTTAATTCCAATAATACGTTTTCATTAGTCCCTTCTCGTTCAGAGTATCGACTGATTGAAAATGTTTCATTTGCTTTACTTTTTGTTGAATTAATATGAGTGTCAGATAGATCGGATACCATAATTAGTTGTCGATTTACCTCGAGTCAAGTCTGGAATTAAAAAATATATATGCACTGCAAAGGGCCAGTGAAACGTTGACACTTTTACGGCTAATTTTAATCCTTTGAAAATCGTGCTTAAATTGAATTGTTATTGGTATTGTTCCCATTATTGTAACATTGGATAATGACGCTTTAGTTCAATTAAGTGTTGCCTCTATGATAACAGAAATACAACCTTTCAAACACGCCTGCTTCGTTTGCCTATAACTCTTTGGAAGTGGTGGTAATATCGATTGGTTCAGCCCTACACAAAAACTAAATGACAACTAATTTACGATAAGAATAGAAAAGAGGTTACTGTTAATCATCTGTGTGTCATGAACGAACGTGGAGAAACTATTGTGGCATCTGATCCGGATCAAAACTATATGGCAGTTTGATTATATTTTCTGGAAAAAAAACCGGAGAGTAATCAACCAAGAAAACTGCAGCAGCCGACAAGTGTTGCAGACGATAATACTATTTTATTGTAGAAGGTTAAAGACAGTGATAATGGACAAAAATCAACATATCAAAACTGGTTGCCAATTACCTCAAACCCTTAGATTACAGCATAACGTAGTCTCCTCTATAGCATCATAAGTGCCATAGCATGTGGATTCAGACCACAACAAGTGTACCTGCTTGTTTACCTTACTTCTTCTTGTTAAGAACAAATTCCTCTAGTAAATCGTTCCAGAAAGGCAAGGGCTGATAAGTAAGATACCTGACGATGTATTCCGCGCTCCGGGCGGGTGCAATAACTGATGCACACACTTTAGAGCCAGGTGAGTAACTCCGCGTATCATGCTGATCCAAACTGTTTAACACTGATGCTATTTTCTGAAACGAAATGTAGATAAATCAAATCTAGAAATAGTGTTGATGACATGATTTTGCAGATGACAATTATAGTTTAAATAACACCTCAATGTAATGATCGTAATTGTCACTAATAAAATATCAATCTGATTTTTGCTGATTTCGATTAATGCATAAAACAGCAAAACCTCAATATAAAGCCTAATTGAGGGTATATAATACGGTGACAGATTTTAGCAAAATGGCAATAACACAGAAGATCCTAAAGAAACTTTCTATTTTACTGTCACATTGCTTTGAGCTGTCACCTGTCGTAAAGCATCTTATAGTTATCACACATGTTGTGGTCACTATAGAGGGATTGTACTTTACATAGCAATTGATGAATTAGATGTCAGTTGTAACTTAACGTGACATAGGAGTCAAATGCATATTCAAGGTAATTTCAACGACCAATAACACAATAGTGGTGTCTAAAAATCAATTTTATTTCAGAAACTCTTGTTGAAAGGGTATTTTTATAAAAGATAAAACCTATCTAGCATTGGATTCTTACAACTACAGCTTGAACGATTTAAATGAACAAGTGTTCATTGGATAAAATATTTCATTAGTAATCAGTCCTTCACTGCCTTGCCTCGAGTACAGTTTGTCACTCTGTTCAATAGTTTTGAAGTCAAAATACCTAAAATCTGTATTCTAGAAATAAAAGCAGATGACAATTCCATAAACGTAACCGCTGTGTCTGAACATTTTGTTTCGTTATACAGTGGAGAATCTGTTATTCTTTCCAAATAAACGCGTTTACGCTAAAACTATTATTTGCAGTGCAAACAGTTTGGAGCTAGATCAGACGCCGGGTAACGCGGCGTCTGATCAGGCTCCAAACTGTGTGCCACCAAGATCAACATGAATTATCAGAATTGTCCAAAAGTTGTACTTTTCTACGTTTTAGTGCTTTGCGTTTGCGTACGTTTGCGTTTAAACGGGAAAGAATAACAGATATTCTCCAATGTACGATAGTATCATTTAATCTCACTAAGATCACTCAAGTGACTGTAAGGTTACCGGCGTGAATTTCGTAAATACACAGTTGCTTTTGTTTCAACTGGACCTTTCCACATTGAAATGTAAACGTAAATGTAAAACGTAATATGTAATAAAATTGGGGGTGGTCTCAAAATATATAAAAATATATATACAGTGAAACCCCTCTAAACCGGACATGTGTGGGGACAACAAAAACATCCGGTTTAGAGGGGTTTTAACCCATAGCTTGTTTCTAGTATGGAAGGTAGCTGACCACTTACAGTACTGAACCTTATTCAATTAAATTGATAATCGCAAGCGAATTGCCATCGAATTGCCATCGAATCGGGCGCTTCAAAAAACAAATCCTATACTAGAATATTTTTACGCGAATTTTCCGAAGCGGTTGTGACAAAAATGGAATCGAAAAAATTAATGGAGGCATATTTGCGAACATTTGTGAGATACACCATTCAAGAAAACTTACCCGAGGGTAAAATTACTATTTTGAATCGCAAGCGAATTGCCATCGAATCGCAAGCAAATTGCCATCGAATTGCAAGCGAATCGCAAAAATTGTTAATTTAATAAGATTCAGTACTGTAAAGCAGGTTGAAAGTAAAGCGGAATGCGCCTTAAGGCGCATTCTGCTTTACTTTCAACCTGCTTTAAGCTATCATCTGCTAGGATATAGAAAATATTTCTGATGATATATGTTCATGAATGTTTTTTCTTCAGTGAAGGAATAAATCAAAGGCGTAAAAATGGATGGGAAACGGGACCAAAGTTTGTGTCCGGTTTAGAGAGATTCCGGTATTTAGAGGTTCCGGTTTAGAGGGGTTTTACTGTATATATATTGTGAAGCGCTCCTAACTTCATACAAATAAATTTGGCCGTGTCATGACAAAACCAGACTCATTGAAATGAAAACAGTGTATGATCAGATCAGCTGCGGCGAATGTGACTCGGCGTCCAATCAGGGTCTGCACCGTTTGCCATTAATCAGAACACATCCAAGTTTATTATCAGGGTATAGAAATCGTGGTAATAGTCATATGTGGCGATGGCGGCTGGTGTTGGTCTTTGCATGTCAATAAGTCTAATTTTGTCACGACCTAAAAAAATCCATTTTAGTGCACCTGCCACGAAGTGCCAAGCTCAGCTCCAAAACCCCATTGAACAATGAAAGTTCTGCAAATGGTTTTCCATCTTCACATTACTACAGCGACCCCTCTCTACAACAACACCAAATGGGAGACACAAATGGAGTGCGTTATTCGGAGGGAGTCGTTATAGGGAGGGCAATTGGCTTACATTTGTTAACAGCTTGAATACAAATCAGAGGCCGCGTAAGGCGGCGTCTGATCTGAATGCAAGCTGTGTGTCCACAGTCATTCAGTTTTTTTTTCAGTCATAATGTCCATTATGTAACTTAGAGGAAAAAAGCGGTTGACAATTGTAAGCAGACGATATTGCAGCAGTAAAAGCGTTACACATAATTGACCTGTTTAGGGAACTGCGGCAATGGTCGTTGTGAGGAGGGATTCGTTGTTATTAGGGCCGTTGTAGGGAAGGATCACTGTATTTACATGTACACATGTACACGACAATTAAAGACTTTTCCTCAGTCCTTTGAAAGAGTCCCCCCATTGAATTTGAGGTGTCAATGTAACTGTCAAAACATGTTCAGCTCGTGCAGCCGGTGGGTGTACCGATCTCAGTTTACCTGGTGAGAACCAGATTATACTCACGCTCTAGTGCTTTTCAATGGTTATTTCTAACCAAACTATCAAATATATAGGTAGAGTCTCACACGAGAAGCTTCAATGGTTCTTTGCTAGCGACATGACCATAAGATCCATGATTTTTGCAAGGAAATTGTCTGGCAAGGTGTTATGATCGAAATGTCATCTAGGGATGTCTTTAAGTTAACTTGCTGTAACCGATTGGTAAGCCATACAGGTATGATAAGCTGGTACGCACGGGATTGTCGTGTCGTTATGTCTACTAAACCCCACAAGGCGTTGTAGCTTGATTTTACCTGCCCCAAACCAAAAATGATCTATGCACACAGAGTCTCTCTAGACCAGCCTCAGTGAATCGATAAAATTGGGTCTTCTTCTGTGGACCTATTTTCGGACAAATTTAAAATAATAGTGGTTGGTTCGGGCCTACACTGTGTGCATATCGACCCATTTCTGCTATCACGCGTTAAGTACACGTGTAACGCTTGTTACACTGTACGGTTCCTTTCAGAGGAATAATAATCGACTGTAACTGCTATTAGCTTCGCTTTCTGCTTTCCTTCAATCTACAGAGGACGAAAAAGATAATTTCCAACAGATCGGCTTTCATTTATTTACAAAACACAGGCCCTATCCTAATGTCAGACAGCGCATGTTTTTCGAACATGCCACTGCTTTCGCTAGAAGCACCTATGTCCCGGTAACAACTAATAGACGATGTGAAAGAGAACGAAGGAAAGGGAGAAAACTGAACCGGATTATATGTCGGAACAGGGTCTGTGTCAAACAGGCTTGTGCGAACGTAAAACAATACAGGGCTTTTGGCTCAGTTTGGAGGAACAGAAGGATGCTGCTTCCAATCAGTGTAAAATTGACCGTATGCTTGACAAAAAGAAGGAAAGCACTAATGTTATCCATTAAACCAATAAAAAGCACATGCCCTTGTGCGTTATATTACAATTAAAATAATATTGAGAAAGCCCCCCAGAAATGAAGCAAATACATAGTACATTTAAGTTTACAATTACATTTAAGGCCTTTGGCTACCGGAAGTCGGTCTTGCGAGCGAGCGGATATGCGTCTTGACGACACAGACTGTTTTCGTACGTGGTTATACAAGAAAATTTATATAAAGGAAATGTTGATACAAATTAGTATAATCCTTCATAGCGCAGTTAGTATAGTGGTTGACTAGCAATCAAAAGGTCATAGGTTCGAGACCCATCCGATCCAAATATTTTTTTTTGTGTCCGATTTATTGACTTGTCAATCCATAACGCAGTAATCAAGAGACATGTTATGTTTAGTCTTCGTTTGTTAGAACTAGTGATGTTTACGGTCCAAGTATATGTCCACTTACCTGTGCGTTTTAGTTTAATGACTTACAGGTCAATTAAATCGGTATACATGTAAACGATTTGATCGAACTATAAAGCCACACATTGAAGCTTATCAATACGCTAACCTTTTCAAGATCGATATTGCCCATTATAAGTATGTTAAAACAATATAATAAACCTTGTATGCAAGTCCATGAATAAATAATAATGCATTTTAATGACAAAGTTTTAATTCTAAGGTAGGTAACTGTATCTAAACAACAAATATCCCACATTTTAATAAGAAAATATGTTATTACAACAAATCCTAACTGTAATATTTTCTAATTTTTTCAGACTGACTAGTTCATCAACCATTTATTTGAATAAAATGAAAACAAATATACATTGAATGAGTCAGTTTTTTGTAATTCAATTTTTTAGCATTTTGCAAAATTTAAATAGCTGATAACATCTTTCTGAACACCTTTATTCAAAATGTTTTTAGCTTTTCTTGTAATGAATGTTGTGGACTACTTATTGGGTGAGAATTATAGTCATTAGCTTTATTCATTTTTAAGAAAAATAAAATCATCAAAATTCTAGGTTTTTGTCAGAAAAAAGACTTTAAAGACAAACCACGCGATAAATTTGGCCTATATTTACACACATTGTTTCTTAGGCTATTATCATTCTTCATGAAAAGTTTCATAACAATCGTATGGAAACTACGCGCATATGCAAAGTACCTTAAGTTTAATGTGGAAAGGTCCACTACCTTCTTTTCTAAACCCTTTAGTCATAAGACAACCGTGTAAATAGTTCGTTTTGAGCGGCAGCAAGCACTATGAAAGATAAACATCCAGTACACACAATATTCTCGGTTTCACCTGTTAACCACTAAACGCGACAACAACCGCCTTTACAAAATCTAAATCTTAATCGGACACCGCAGCATGTGTCATTTTATCTTCATCAATACTTGATCTATCTTACAATCACTGTCATATGGCCTCAATCATTTTTGTCTTAAGGGTGTATGAAATTCATGAATTTGAGAAATTATATGAAAACACTCTATGATGGTTTTGTATTGATGTATGATGAATGAAAAAATAGAAAAAGTGTACATTTTGGTGAACAACTTTTGGCTCTCTACGGCCATGTAAAATTTACCCCACCCACTCTGTCTTATTTTGTCCAGCCCGCTTCAATAAAATCCATTTTTAGTGAAAACAAATATGATAATTTGGTTTTGTGGTTTTTATTTCTTGTCTATGGTAGTATTTATTCATACAAAAACTAATTAAAGAGAAAACAGGCACAAAATGTGAAATTTATAAAGCTCTAAAAATCATCGATATGGTACTTTTTTTTATTTTTTTAAAAGGAAATAACTCTTTTTACTTTAATAACTCTTTATTTTCAACATTGACCTTTCAATTTATTTTCATATTTTGAACTGCCTTAGCATGGGCTTTCATCTGGTAGAATATAAGAAAAAGTTTAATACTAGAGCTATTTAATTTTCAAACTTCTTTACTTTTTTTCATAAAATAAAAAATCTAATAAAATCATGCAATATAAAAAGCATATTTTGATATTCAAGGATCAATATTGTTCAAACCTAGTGCCTGCATTGTCTAAATTTGGTTTTTATATGTGAAAAAAACCCACCAAAGACATGAAATAAATAAAGAAACCCCAAATTACCATGTTTATTTTGTTTTGAAGCTTGTACTCTGAATTGGTAAAATTTGGTAAAAAAGTTAAAATGTGACATACCTTTTTCAAATCGCTGTAGCTCAAAAAAAGGACACCACCATACACCATATATATTTTTTTCATTTGTTCATTCATCATAAATAGCTCTTCCAAAAAAACAATGATAGAAAAAAAGTTTAATCCTTTTAAAAAAAATGCTTATGGGTTTGATACACCCTTAAATATATCTTTAAAACATAAGTATTGACCAAAGTATGGAGGAAGGCTAAAGCAGACGACACAGTTTGGCGATGAAAGGCTAACCGATTTCGATTTTCGACCTAAATTGCAGTTGCAATTATCCTTGATACAAAACAGACGTCATTTGATGTTTCCTTCTCGAATATACGGAACCTAAATCACCTTTACATCTAAGAAAGGGCAGTAAATTAAATATGATGTCTTGGCAGCCAAGCTACATCTCAAGTTTGAATTTCGTATTTAAAGCACACACAGGGGTGTTTATCACAAACGTAGGTCAAAGTAATTGCATGCCTTGCAATTCTAAGTAATACATTTGCATTACAATTAAGATTCCAACCCTTAATGGCACGCAATCAAGTTTTATTTCGTAACTCTGCACAGAAATCGACTCATTTACATTTATATTTGAAATACCCACTCCCATTAATAATGCCTTTAATCCCTTCACTGTCTCATCCCGAGGAAAGTGCTTATTTTCAAACAGCTTATATATTGATCAGACGTCGCGTAAAGTGGTGTCTTATCAGGTTCCAAACTGTTTGACACTCATCTAAATATATTTTAGTCACAATTATAGAATTATTTAATTTGAGAAATAAAACAAGAAGATTTTCAAGTTGTTGGTTTCATTGCAATGAAGGGATTAATTCAATCTGCTAATCAAATTAAACGGCAGATGTAAGCCGGATACGTTCCTAGCATCATCATGAACATCAGAGGCCTTTATATATACAACAGTTTGCTTTTAATGTTTCAAAACATACATGTATGGCTCTCTATTTATTTAACAACTAATCAAGATTATTATCTGTAGATACACTAATACGATATATAGATCAAGAAACACTTCAAATTACATTGTATAGGTCAAACGTCACGATAAATATTAAATTATACGTTTGAAACATTGTGTACGGAATTACTCATATATGAACGGACACAATATAGATCACATTGCCCTACTTAAGGTATGCACTGCGCCACCTTCCATGTAACTAAACCCCAAAACTCATTAGTCATACACATAATAAGTAAAATACATTAGTGCGGGAGATATGCTTCAAAAACATTTCGGATGCTCGGAAGTGGACTTATTTATGTGTTTGTACGTGGGATATTATAATACTCCGACTTCGTCGAAAGGGGGTGTAAAAATTAATTTGTGAAAAGGTATACTTCGATAAAAAAAAAAATTCTTATAATACATTTAAATTGAACAAATCAATCCACAGCTATTCTTGTTTTGGTACATATCTTGTCATCCTAAAAGTCAAAGGACTTAAACTAAAAGAAGTCGAGTAATTCCACAAAACGAAGGACAATTGAAATTTACTTTCTATCATTGACTTACAAAACTAGTTTTTTACTTGCACTCCTTGCACACGTGCGGTGAAATCATGAAAACTATTTAGCACGGCTTCGAATCCGAATTCAAAAGTCTGTCACTCTGACCAACTTTGGAAAATATAATTCTTTTACGAAAATGTTTATTTTGCAGGTATTGTATTGCATTGTGAAAGTTATTGTAACACTGCTAAAAGGGTATATTTACCCAGACAGTTTCCATAACTGGTCTGTTCACCTGATCAATGGCGACTTAACCGAAATCGATGAGGTTTTACGTCCCTTTATTACTACAGGAAATGGCAGTAAACAGGATTAAAAACCTTGTTGAGTCGGAACACCCCCAAATTGACACAGTCGGTTGCGAAAGTGAACGACAAGAACAATGATGTGAATCTATCAGGATCGCAGTGTAAAAGTTGTGAGGTTAGTATTTCCGGTAAAACTCTTAGTCATGAACAGAATCATTTACTCGCAAAATGTTTAACTTTTGCTGTAACACTACAAAAGGTGCCTCGGCTCAAGATTTCTACAAACTAGATGTGGGGAGCAGAACAGCTACTAACCGAAGTTACTGAACTGCTTAAAATACCAAGAACGCAAAAAGAAAATATCGGTAGGAGAGCGGAAAGCACTGTCCGTGTTGTCTGAAGACAAAGATCTGATGAGTCTCCCAGCGTATAAGGGCTGGGCTACAGTAGTGATGTTTATGAAAACCCAAAATAAATTATACACAATATCCCGTTACAACATAAACGTAGTGTTAAACAGTATGTAACACGTACAAAACATTACTGAAACAGATCACAGCTAAGAAAGAAGTGCACATAAAAGCAGCTCTGGAGTAGTGTGTATACCCTGATTGAACATTAAAAGAAGCGAACAAGAATGTTTTGAAGGTGTCAGAATAAAACAAAGATAATTAATGATAGGGAAATTCCAAAGATGTTGTCGTCCTTCCATATAAAAGTTGAGTGTCCGAAACCCTCCAACGCGTCGTTCAGTTCAACGTCACAATATAGCGGTGTCCCTAACGCTCCACAAGACTATCCGATTGTTCGCGTGCAACCAACGGACAACACACACAAACTTAAATCACGGTCGCTGTCTACAAAAAGAGTGTGAAAATCGTGTAATTAAGAAATGAATTGCTTTTTTCAGCGTTCAAGCGTTGTAGCGATTCATGGTAAATTTGCACGAAAAATGTGTACCCTACCAGGAACAGCGATGACCGAATTACTGTAGCTTCGTACATTCAAAAACAAAAAAATAAGTTCCATTGTTTACATTCTATGAATAACAACTATGTCTGTTTGGCGCGAAAATGTCGATTTGACGTCCTTGGAAGTGACGTCACGTTTACGGTAGGATAGATATAGAGAATAACCTGTCAGTGGCGGATATTTTAAAATTTATCCGGTCAGGACGGACATTAAAGTCGAGGCTTGCCGAGACTTTAATTTTCGTCCTGAACCGGATAAATTTTAAAATATCCGACACTGACAGGTTATTCTATTTATCCTGTCAACAAACAGGTTTTAGGAATTTAAAAGGTTTAAAAATGATGTTTCCGTAACTTTCTGTTCGTTACATTTTCTTAAAATAGAATGTTCTATAAATAGAACTATAGATCTAACCAAATTACTTTTAGCTACCACATTACGGAAGGAAATAGTCCTCCCATTGTGTGCTGATAAAATCAACAAAAAGTATCACCAAGGCTGGAAATTAAAAATCGAATCGGAATATACCTATTCTTAATCGAATTAAACCTAAAGAGTACATGTCAATTTAGTTAAAAGTTCGCACAACCTACGTAGAATCTCGTTCTGCATTTACCTCCCTTTATTAACCTGTACTGTTTTCCCCCTATGTTTCACTAATATCGATCATTGTACTGATTAAAATGACGGAGACAACTTCTATTTAAGGCAATTTAATCAAAAGTAACAACAGTTTATCTTTATAAATAAAATTGTTTATGACCTTTTCTTTTATTAGAATTTTGACATTCAAAGAAAAAAGAAATGCTCGAGTTATGTAGCTGACTACGTCAAAATCATGTTCCAGTGCTTACGAACACAGGGGCCGGTGATTCGAGTCTCGGTTTTACAAAATAATATAAGCAGCTTCTAATTAAAGACATTTCCTCAGTCCTTTTGATGGACTAACCCCACCCCCTCCCTTGTTCTCAGTAGGCGTGAACGTAACTAGATGGCAGGAGTAAAGTGTGCTTAGCCAATGTCACTAATCTCAAGTTGTCTAGAGAGGACCTGACAAGGCTGACATACTCACACTCAAGGATTTTTTCAATGCGTTTTAGAACTAACCAAACTAACAAATTCAAGGTACGGGCCTCACATGAGACGCTTGGATGAGTATATCCCTAGACAAGATAACAGTAACAGCATACCTCGCACGCATGTTTTCATAACTTGTTTGGTTTTACCACCGAAAGTAGGTCAGGAAATGTCATTTTAAAAGTAGATCTATTAATTAGTATGTAGCTTGAATCCGAGTTCATATATACTTGTAATAGATCTTGATTTCGGGCATGTCTGTTTTCACTACTGAGAGAAGGTTTCGAAAGTCCGTTTCTACCCCCCCCCCCCCCCTCCCCCCCCCCCCCTCCATCTAGAACCTATGTAGACTGCACATTTTGTCGTCTTCTTCGGGTTTTTTTGGTTTTTTTAGCTTTTTTCTTATATTTTTCGAGTCCGACAGACACGCAAAATCTGCCACTGGAAAGCGTAGCTTTGTGTAGTAGCAGCAGAGGATGTCTTCTTTATTACCCCCCTTTAATGATTGTTTTTTGCACCAGCAGCAATAGCTTTCTTAAATGTACACTTAATGTAGATCTAGTGCATTTTCCATATATTTTATGACTAAAAATTGTTAAAATAATTGTTCAAATCTATTGCAATAATTTCCGATAAATTCGCAAAACTAAAGCCTGTTTTATTCTAAATATCAAAATTATATTAGATCAAACATTTTAGGTTCAAATTAATATTCGCCAGCGCCCAGCATCACAAATTAGTGACCGCTCATTGTCACTCAAACGCAATCAAAGGAGCGACTATAGAGCAGTTAGACAATCAGAATTGATACTAAATGTTTTAAAAATGAGTGAGAAAAAAGCTGGATTCCTCTTAACTCGAGCATCCTTATTGTGATAAAAATTATGACGACGTCATTTGTCAAAAATGAAATAGGTTAAAATAGTTCCATATTCCTACGCACCCATATAAGTAGTCAGGTTCCCGGATGTTTGATTATTTCATATATCGGAGTTAATAGGAGACAGGGAACCAGACTACCATATAAGAAAATGGCTGTATATCAAATTTTGGTTCCTAGTTTCATTGCCTATTGTGCCGTGGACCAGGGAAACTGCATTCCATATAAGGAAGTGGTAGGATATCAAAAAAATTATCCAACCCCCTGTTTCACGGTCGCTTTTGCGGTCTGTGACAGGATAAATATCGGTTTTGTGGCATAAAGGAATGCAGACAGTTGTTGTTTTCAACGATTGACGATTTGACGTCATTGGAAGTGACGTCATTTTTAAAGTAGGATAAATATATCGGTTTTGTGGCATAAAGGAATGCAGACAGTTGTTGTTTATAAGGTTTGTCAATTTTCTATAAAGATTAATAAAGAAGAATATTAGTCGGGACTCAAGGTTTCCACTAATAGGCATAGATCGGTTAAGAACAAATTTTGAAATAAATCCGCCAATTGTGTGCTGTCCCAAATTCCAAATACTAATTCGCAAATCAAAACTGAATATGCCCCGCCTCCTCTTCGAAACGTTTTGTCAATGGAATTGAATGGGGCGAATGTTAATATAGTTTTATGAATGACACTCGGAAAACACACGCAGGGAATGTACTCGTTCACAAACTGAGTACAGTCACGAACTGAGTTCCACAAGAGTGCAATAACAAATCACGTGAAACAGAAAATTCAAATGAGCAGTTGGGGCTCCACACACATTCTAGAAAAAAAAGTGTTCAGCGCACCTGTCAGATATGGGTGGTAATCAAGATCCGATCTTCAGCAAGGTTTACAACCTTTGGTTCGGTGTCACTAAGGTAAGAATTGTCTTCGCTTTTAACATTACCTATAATTCAACAACGAAATCGTGTCCTGTTACGCATTACCCGATGTAATAGTGCACTAGTGTAGGATGACAGTATATATCTGTCTAGTTTTTTACATCTTTTTTCGTTAAATTCTGATATGAAACCGTCTTGGAATTTGGGATTACAAGGCGTAACACAATCAGTAAACTCATGCACCCTGGAACACTTTAATAATAAAACCCGGTCTTATTAAGGCTATTCAATTTTGAATACACATCCAAAATGATAATGAGTGCAGACACTGATGTGCAAACACTGTTTGCAGGGGACAAGTTTACCCTTTACTGCTTGTAAATAACGAGTACACAAGTCACCCCCGCTCGGTATTTTAATATCAAAGTAACAAGATAGTCCTGATACATTGCAAGCAATCTGTACTCATGATGTGTTTACCGTGTTGAAACATTAAGCCCTTGACTGTCTTACCCCAGTTAAAAAAATTATTTGCAAACAGTTTTCTTTATCCTTAAATGCTGATTGTAGTTTGTGTTGTAGTGTTCATTATTTGTAAAAGCTGGTGAAGCCTTAATTAATCAGGTGAAAACTTCTTAGGTATGAGTTTTCATCAATATTTTGTATGTAAAATTGAACAGATACACATTTTCATAATTTTGATCCTGATCAAACACCTTTGTACGCGGTGTTTGATCATAGCCATTGTTTGACACTGATTTAAACAACTCTTAAAGCAAAATACATAAACATCTAGATTTGAGAAATAAAAGTAGACGAGAATTATTTTACATTGATGATGTCATGGCAGTGAGTGGTGTCAATTCTTCATGGAACACAGGACACTACTAAGACATTCCGATCAGAACTGGAATTTGCTTCAGATCAATTATGTCTGGCACCTTAAAAGCCTTAACGTAAATCGTGCAATTATTCTGACTTGTGTCTGGAAAATGTGCATCGGTATCGCACAGAAATCCACAGAGCAAAGAGACTGAATGCTCGGAAAGCAGTATTTATCTCAAAATTAGCATATTGGTAATTAATGAAAGGAATTCGTGTACAATGGACAACAGACAACCCTGTGAACGATATTTATAGCAAACGCAATGCAATTGATATGAACATTTATTGATTTTTACAATTATTGATGATCTATTTACCACTTTTGAACAAAACGTATAAACCTGGTACTCAAATATTCCTAAATACTCTTTGTAACGATCGTAGGTTATTGGTTTCAAAATCGCTTCACCTCCATACTTTACCATAAAGGGTGACCCTTGCAATGACACTGGATGAGTTGGGTTTCACGAGCATGAGACATATGATAGGTCATAGAGCGCCCATGAATGATGAGGGATGATAACATGAGATGATGGTGATGATTAAAGCTATTTTTATTTTTTGCAAAGCAGCACATGGGATTAAAACCACCAATCTGCCTTCCTTTTAATTCTTGGCAGATGGGATATACAGGATCTGCCATGAGACAGGTAATACAATAACAACAAACAGACAGTCAAAAGACTACAGCCATTGTTTGTGGTATTTGCTTTGAATCAGTGCCTTGTGTTTAATAAGATGTTAGCGTAAAAATAGTGTTTTGAATATAAGATTTCTCTCACTCGCGAATCTTAGTCTGCCACACGTGAAGTGACTTACATGCATCTTAATAATATAATTAAACCGTTTTTCGTCATGGTACCTTATAGTAAGAATTGCAGTTTTCTGTTTAACACAGATATAGAAAATTATAATAATAGTAAAAAGAAAAAACAAACATCACTTGCAGATACTATATATAATACAGAATAATGATTAATTTTGAGATAGGATATGTACGCTTCTCATTCCTACGTATTTTAGGTGAGGTAAATCGTACCCTTGTACAAACGCAATCCTGTATTGAAACATTTATCTATTTTATGCTTAACCCCTTCACTGTCATAACGTCTTTTGCTTTAAACAAGTGCCGTATACTTATATTTCTCACATTAAACTTTCGATCGTTTGGACTGCAAAAACATGGATACGCATGTAATACAGTTTGGATCCTGAACAAATACCGCGCTACGTGGCGTCTGGTCAGGATCCTAACTCTTTTGGCAAATAACCATTGTACTAAGGACTGGACAGTGAAGGGGGAAATTATCGGCTAATTCAAAAGTATCTCATGGAAGACAACGTTAAAATCAGGGTTGTCGGCTTTAGCAATGCAAGGGTTAGTTGAAATATAAACTAGATCCAAACTGTTTTCAAAAGTTCGTCTGCTTGACAACAAATAATCTGTTGTTTTATACTTCTGTCGTTATTTTAGAACATAAATGAGTCGTGTTTACTCAAAATATTCAAGTGAGTGTAAAACATTTTGATTGTCTTATTACGCTGCGTCTTGATTATTATCAAACCTAGATAGTTAAACACTTCATTGCCAATAAATAAATACGAAAGAAGACTCAAGCAGGAAACGCAACACAAACAATACACCCATCTCTAAAGCAGAACACACACACAGCCATACCATAACAAACACACACACACACACACACACACAACCACACACACGCAATACCATTCCTTCATCCACACACTAAATAGAAAACAACACGCAAGACAAACATAAAGCTAAGTGAACATAGGAGCCCGCCTTGGTACGGTCAGTAGCAATCAATAATCAATTATAAATTAATTAATTATTAACAACCACTGGGGGGTTAAACCTGGGTTTAGGGGCGCCCAACCTCACACTTATCTCCTATATTCACCTATAAAGACGAACAGTGTACATAAAATATAAACCCTGTTCCACAACCTTACAATCAAAAAGACCGCCAGCACAGTAAGTAAATACATGTAAAACATCCAACAAAATTCTCTGACAGGATTATTAGTAACACGGGAAATAATTAAACATTCAAGCCCGTGTTAAAAATAACCCACTATGGCAACGGTCAAATTGTACTCAAGCGAATAGTCTGTAGTCACGAGTAACTGTAAGACATGGGAGGGTTTAGGGTACGACAGAGAGGGAGAGAAAAACCAAAGCACGAAAATCCGACATCACTCTCCCGGTTAAGGACGGCTTTAGAGATACATCATCATGTAGTGCTAAGCCCTGTCTGTCGTCGCACAACCAAAGAGGAAAGCATAGTTATCAATTGTAGATTGATCGACAACCAAACGTGAAGTGCGCAGCAATATAGTTGGATCATAATCTTTTTTGACCGTTTGTAACATATTATAAAAATACTATGTAAAATCACATTGGATAAAGTTCAGATGCTGCGTAATATATAGCCACACTGTTTTACACCACATTACTGTTTTAGATTAAAAGCTGATGCGAGCGTTTTGTTAACGTTTCTGGTATTAACCGAGTGCCTGTATCGACAGATGTCGATTCTGTGTAATTTCGTGGTTTGCTTGTTGGTTTTAGTCTACACTTAATATGTGAGAAAGAGAAGAAGAAATATATACCAATTAATTCAAACAAAAGTAATGTCAATAGAAAACACAGTAACAGAATATTTTACGATACAGCAAAATATCATTTCCAATAATCATCACTATATTGAACCCTAGCAAAGATCATACACGTTATTTACAAACAGTATTAAATCCAAGAGTATACTCGCTCAATGCACACCATATCTGCACTGTTTGTGGTTTTGCAACACATTGTAGAATCAGCACTTCATAGAAACATATTGACAATACGAAACATGACATATAGTTTGTCCAAACTAAGTTTAATTGATCAATGGCTTAAGCATGTCAGTCTAATGGCGAAAATACCCGTCTAACATGGTAGCGGCCTTAATAGTGTCTCCTGGTATATTTCCTGTGCTTGTAGTTTTAAAATTTTTGAATTTGATGAGTGTTTGACTTAGGGAAAATGATATGAGTGACAAACAGTTTTGATCTTGATCAGACGCAGTTATTATGATAAATGAGATGAATAAACATGTCTTACATAGTGATAACGTTTGACTTCCAGCAAGCTGCAAGTAAGGTAGAAATCTCATAAGTTAAATAAGCTTCGATTTAAATACTGTATTGATTGAAATAGTTTTTTATTAAACATTTATGTATCGATGAAACGATAATACTAACAAAACATGAACCATGATAACATTTATGTTGAAAGCGACTTTACTGTTTTTGTATATACAGGCTATTATTTTATCTAACAGTATAAGCAATATCCACAGCAGAATATAACACGAGCATCTACACTCAGTGCAAAAAGAAACGCACATTTGTCATTACACTTTTTGTATTTAGAAGGAACGTATTTGTGAATTAATCTTTGCATTAAGGTCAGTAGTTCTGTCTTGGGATATCAATATTGAAAAACATAACCTGCACAAATCGGTGCGATGTTTTAAACAGGCTGTAGTTCTCTTTCGCTGCCAAATAATCGTGAGATTTTTACCCCTTCACCGTTTCATTTTCGTCTGCGTCAAATTTATTGTTTGTAAGCTTATTTCAAAGTAAGATCCAATGTAGTATGAATTAAAACATATCGATACGAGTGACAAACAGTTTGGATCCTGATCAGACGCCGCGTTACGCGGCGTCTGATCAGGATTCAAACTGTTTGCAAATGCGCTTTTTGGTCAGCACACTGGTTTTGAGTTGTTTTTTTCTCAACTTGTTACAGAATTAAATCAATCTTGAGATATGGTATTAGTATTCTAATTTTTTCATGAAAAAAGTTTCTTAATCTGCGCACGAGCACGATGTGCGTTTCTTTTTGCACTGAGTGTATATGCATACCAAAATGTCTGACTTGGTTAACTTTACCTTAACTAATCGGGTTGATCGAATGAAGTATTTAAACCCACCACTTACTTACCCCGAGTAGAATCTACAATGGTACATTGCAAACCGTTTGAATCCTGATCAGACGCCACGTGACGCGGCGTCTGATCCGGATTCAATCTGTTTAACACTCATTTCATTTTTGGCCAAGTCAAAATACGTAACATTTAAATCTTATACATGTATATAAATGTAGTAGACACTTGTTAAAATCCGATGACGTAATTGTAGTGCATGAGTTAAATGATTGATAGCAGCAGTTGGTACAGACAGGGATTCAGAGAAATTTCCGACTGAGTTGAAGCTTGATCTGTATTGGTTATTACAGATGTCTTGTAGCTGATATGTCATGTGTGCGTAGATAAGGAAATTAATTAATAACTATGTCGTCATGCCTACTGTAGTACGTACATATTTGTATCACATTCGTTTGAGTTACGGGTTTCAGCGCCTAATATATATATTATGGATTATATAGAAACCGTTCTTGTATCCGGTTCAGCCGTTGATATATATGCACGATTTTTCTAATGGTTTGTTGTGAATAAACAATGAGTATACAATGCAATTGTCAGTAACACAACGATTCCCTCTTTACAACGACCCTTGCATCAGTTCCCTAAACAGGACAATTTTTGTCTAACGCTTTTACTGCTGGTTTATCGTCGGCTTAAAGTTGTCGTCTGCTGTTTGTCTCAATGTTACATATTGGACTTTTTGACAGGAAAAAACGTAATGACGAGTGACAAAGAGCTTTAATCCAAATCAAACGTCGTGTAATGCGGCGTCTGATCTGGTTTCAAGCTGTCTGCTAATGTAAACCAGCAGCTTTCTCTATCAATGCATACAGGTTTTGTCTCCCATGCATCGTTGTAGAGAGGGAGCGCTGTATTAGAATCTAGATGAGACGTCAATGCATTTCACGTTATGGTGACTTTCCCTAAAGATATATTCTTGAAATTGCCATAGAATTCATACTTTGCTATAGATAATCTCAAATCATGGTAGAGGTTTACATAAATGTACTTGGTGCAAAAGTGTATATTTCGAGTTCGATGACAATACAGTTCCCAAACACGGTACAGAAACACTTTTGTTAAGGATGTATTATTATAACTCAGGTTGTTTAAGTTTGCGATATACGGGAGATATCTGTGTTAAATGTCCATTTCTGAACTAGATTGGATTTATATACTAAGACGAAAAAGAAATTTCCAGTGGATAAAATTACGCAACCTCGTAAAAGTTCGCCGTACGCGGGGTTAAGGTGAAAATGCAAAATATCCGTGTAAAATTGTAATGATGATATATTCAATTGCGAAAAGCAGTCATTGGTGTACGTTTTAAATTGTCACATTGATTTACGGAGTAAAAAACTGCTTTCAACGTCGTGGACGTATGGTACGCTTAACCGAAGTTCAGAGCGGGCAAACTATTGCACTTCTATGGGAGCGTCGAGGCCAACCACAGGCTGCTGTTTAGTTCAATTTGCATTTCCCGACTAAAGAACGTCTTGTTCGACGCATGCGAAAGACGGAAAACCTTGCAGACCGACCGCGAACGTGACTTCTGTACGTCACGACGTCACGTTAGGACAGGAATATCTGCACAGCCAACCCGCCCAATACCCATCGTACAGCCTGTAAACCCGTTGATAACACGTTAGGCAATCACCGTCGACATATCCATGCCGGCACGGTACGAAACCGGCTACACGTCAACGGTTTGCAGGCCCAACGTCCTTACGTTGGTTTGCCATTTAACGCTCAGCGTCGCGCGCATTGTCGCACGTGGTTAGCTGTACATTCGGCCCAAAACTTTCCACTGAGGTAGTAGAAACAGTGTCTCTTTGCCGACGAGTCCCGGTTCACCTTATATCGATCTTATGGTCGACGTAGCGTACACCGACGTCGTTGGGGACGCTAAGCTTACGCATGCATTCTCGAGAGCGATAGGTTCATCGGATGATCTGTTATTGAATGGGGAGAGGACGCTGATGAACTCCATGCATAGCAGAGCCATAGTTGCGACAAATGCCCGAGGAGATCATACGAGATTTTGATCAATCTTTAATTCTCAAAGAACAGACATTCACTCCATACTTTTACTTGGGAGGGGTTAATGTCAATAAGACACCATTATTTCAAGAACTATTGGTCACACTGAAATGAAATGTTGTCAATATGTTCAATAATGATTAGTTGAAAACATAAAATAACCATGTTGAATATTCGATTCAGTTATACAACTTTAAACTACCTTGAAAGGTTACCCTGCGTTTCTTTTTTGTCTTAGTATATTTTAACAAAGTACGCATTGCACTTGAAAATATCTCAAAACCCTTTGAATGAAATATGTCGTTAAAATGTAGCTAACGCGATTAGTTTACGGATATATTGCTTTCTTTATTGCCCGGAAACCCCGGTTACATTTCGACCGTATGTCGGTCCTGATCGTGTTGATCCCAAATCGTTTTGGTCCCACTTAATTATTATCTTTGGTCGTTTCGACCCCAATAATAATTACCTTCCCACAATTTAATGTCATTTAGCCCAAATGAAAATCGCCAGTCCATCGTGTATATACGGTCCATTTAATCAGAGATTTCGATTCTTACAAATAAATGATAAAAAATTATTTTTTTGTTTTAAAGAAACATAGCTCATGCTTTTTCAACTGCAACTTTTCATTTCCTGTATATAATTTGTTGTAATGTTTCGATATAGGCTGTCACGGAATGAAATTAAAAAAGTTAAAGCTAGAAGTCATTTGTTCAAGGTTATTCTTCTAATAAAGAAAAAAAACATTACCAAACATAACCGTGTTGCTGATATTCAGAGCTTTACTTTTAAACTGCTGATGCCTTTTGTGGCTTGATTTAATTACATTTAGTGCAAATACTACCAAAGACGCAAAGTAAATAAAGACAACTCAAAGCACCAATTTTGTTTTTATTTTGGAAACTATATTTACTAAAGCTTGTTATTTGAATGGAACAAAATATGATAAAGTCCTATTTTGACACATCTTTTTTAAATGTCCGTGATGCAAAATCTGAACAGAATCATATTATTGTTTATATCTACCTAATTTTGTTAATTGCCATACAATATAAGGATGGTTGAAAAAATTTAAACACTAAAATTATCGCTAATGGGAGTAATGCGGTCACATCAAATACGATGAAGTAGTAAATTGAATGCTTTATTACTACTTAATGCAGAACATACTTGAAAATAGGAAACTCATATTGATACTCTTAGTGTGAGTTTCATTCTGCATCAATCATTCAATTATCCGTAGAGATGTATATGCTTCAATGAGAAATTGACGCTAAATGAAGGCTAGCAGTAATAATCCGTTAACCGTTTGCTGCCACAGGCGACAAAAGTCGACGTTGCAAAATGTTTTGATCCATATAAGATTCGGCGTCAGTAAGGATCCGCCCTGTCTGGCACATATATCTTAATTAGACTTTAAATTGTATTTTGAAACAAATATAAACACCAGTTATAAAGCATACGGTAATAGGTCGATGAAAGAGTTAAAACAACCAGTTGAATTTGATGTTCAAATGGTTAAACAAAATTGAAAAATCATGGTTATTATTATATCAACACAACTTTGTATTGTTCATATTTCTTAATCAAAGTATTTGTGAATGTAACCAGTGGCATGTTCCTGCTATTGAAGATAGGTGACAACTTAAAGCAGGTTGAGAGTAAAGCAGAATGCGCCTTGAGGTGCATTCTACTATACTTTTAGTCTACTTTAGGCTACCATCTGTCAGAATATAAAACTATTTTTACCATACATATTCATGAATGCCTAAATCGAAACTTTTTATTTCATCGGAGAAATTAATTGCGTAAAATGCGTAACTATGGAGTAAAGGGTTATGACCAACTTTACAATCAGAAAACATATATGTCATAAATAATGACATGCTGTTAACAGTGTACTACTGACCTACATCGAGCAGTAACGGATTGCTTGAGATTGCTTGGCAAAACGATAGAGGGCTAACTGGAAAGACCATTAACTAACCATGCCACTGAAGAATTGCATGTTGTGTTGAATGCAAACCAAATTTTTTGAGGCAATTGTCATAACGGATTATTGATATGCACGGTAATCAATGTTGATATAACAGAATAAAACGCTGGCAAAAGCATCCCGCCACACCTTGAACATGCTACGGACGACCTTTGATATGCGTTGAGGACAGTTGTGGTCCAGATGAGACACCAATGAACAAGGCGCCCCATCTTAGTCTTAACCGAATGACCCATAAGTAAATATTCTCAAAGAAAACGTAGATACGTTATGTCTCTGTAGAACTGCAGATGAAATATATTGAAGATGGACATTCTATTGCGTGAATAGTTTAAACCCTATGAGAGATTGCTGAAATTCGCTTTATTAATGATAGTATTTTCAAACTGGCGCCCTGCTTTCAGAAACTACAGATGCCAAGCCAAATCGGTGCAGAATAGTGTTTACAGGCGGCATTTAACCCATTCACTACCAAATTGTCAAAATGTTACCAAATATTCCGTGACTTTTTATACTAACACCGTTTCATTGCCGTCTGCTTCACTTCTGTTGTTTGCAAGATCGTTTCAAAGTATGATTCTATAGTATTAATTAAAACATATCGATACGATTGTCAAACAGTTTGGTTCCTGATCAGACGCCGCGTAACGCGGCGTCTGATCAGGATCCAAATTGTTTGCAAGCGCGCTTTCATGCGTCATTGAGAGTATAATGGTTAACCTTTTCAATGGATGAACTAGTTATATTAATGATATCGTTGCCAAATAAGACGTTTTGGAAGATCTCCTGCAGGCTATAAATCAAATCACAAACTACACACAAGTCACAATGACGCATGTGTTAATGCATCATCCAATCAAATATTATGTCAAGGTACTCTGTCGAGTTATCGATATCGTAATGCCGACAGCATTTATATTTGCAAACAGTTATGATCCCGATCAGACGGCGGGTAACTCGTTGTCTAATCTAAATCGTATCTGTTTGATACACATACAGTGGAGCATCTGTTATTCTTTCCCGTTTAAACGCAAACGTACGCAAACGCAACACACTAAAACGTAGAAAAGTACAACTTTTGGACAATTCTGATAATTCATGTTTGTCTTGGTAGCAAACAGTTTGGAGCCTGATCAGACACCGGGTTACCCGGCGTCTGATCTGGCTCCAATCTGTTTGCACTGCAAATAATAGTTTTAGCGTAAACGCGTTTACTGGGAAAGAATAACCTTTTTCTCCACTGTATCAATTCTCCAATCTTCTGACTGCTATTTGCAAATAGTTCGGACCCAGATCACATCGGAGTAATCTTTACTTATATCTGATTTATATATTTATCTCGATCGAAAGTAACTGTTACCACTGAGCATATACGAATAAATTCAGCACCAATTTGAAAATCACTGCGCATCAATTTGAATTCCAATATATTGTAAAATTGCCTGTTAGGTATAGTTTTTAATAAAAGTGTCATTTGAATTGATATTTTGTTACAGCTGCTGGTATTAATTCATTTCCATTTCGCGCGGTGTACATGTACTGGAATCTTCACAATTATCAAAATGAATGTTGAAAATATATATGCATGCTAAAATTTTATACACATGCTTAAGTTGTTTTAGTTATGTCCTTCAAAAGCTGTACATAGCTGCGACTTAAGTTAAAAGTTGTATGTGTATGTGTATCATTATTGATTGTCAAACGGGAATGCACGCTTTCATCACAATTTGTCTCTAAGTCATACGTCAATTTTAAAAAGCTGGCGTAGTTTGTCGAGCTTTATATAAACATGGCTCTTGTGTATTGATGTAACTCTGACAATTTTTAACGGCACTATTTCAGACGTTTTGTTTCTTTCTGTTTAGTACACGTTTTTTTTATTCTGCCGAAATTGCTATCGAAGCTCATAAAAACCTTTTGTTGAAAACAATAAAATGAAAACATTATGCAAAAATGAGTAGAACGCCTTTCCTCTCTGAAACTTTAAATATACAACTCAAATTCTAAATTTGTGAGACTTTAGGGTTGTTTGTTTTGTCAATGTATAACAATATATAAACAGGAGCCCTCTGATCAGTGTATGTAATGTTTGCATAGGTACATGGTTCCCAAAGTAAACGTGACTAGAGGTCAAAGGGTTAAAACATGTTTCAAAATATAACGTTGACGATTTATTGATAGAATGTATGCAATACATTCAGTTGGTTCCAATATATTTGTAGCATATCTGAAAAAACACCATAACCAATGTAGCATAAACAACAGAAACAGTGCATTATTGTAAACATAGTCCAAGGTTATAAAGAGTTTGCGCTGAGTCTCAGGTCGTTCTCGGGCATTTTAATGATTAGATGTGAGCTTTTGCTCAAATGCTCAAATCTTACCAATTAAATGCTCAGACACAAACTCTGTAGATCGCAGGGGCATTTACGCAAGTAAATGACTGTTGTAATTACACCACAATTTCTTACTAACCACTCATTTAATATAAAACAATGAATCACAGCATTCGAGTTACAAATCGCTTGTTTCATACAACGATAATGATGCTCGCCTCATTTATATCAGTCATTAAATGCGATTGTAAGAAAGGAAAATAATGTATGGCAATTGTCAGATACATTTACCGAGTCGTTCGCCACGAATCCAATTATTTTACATCCTTCTCGGAAATGAGAGGGTCATTAGAAAACATGAGTTTTGACACGGTTAGCAGCGTAGACGGAAGTCAGCAGACTTTGGAAACGTACAAACAGGGTAACTCCAGGTCCGAAAACACAATAATAACAGTGTGTGATGTCTTATCCTATACATTCGCAAAATGAAGCAAATAAATTGTTTAAATAGCTGATGTGTGGTGTAGAGTAAATCATTTGCATATACAGTGGAGAATCTATTATTCTTTCCCAATAAACGCGTTCACGCTAAAACTATTAGTTGCAGTGCAAACAGTTTGGAGCCAGATCAGACGCCGGGTAACCCGGCGTCTGATCAGGCTTCAAACTGTTTGCTACCAAGACAAGCATGAATTATCAGAATTGTCCAAAAGTTGTACTTTTCTACGTTATAGTGTTTTGCGTTTGCGTACGTTTGCGTTTAAACGGGAAAGAATAACAGATTCTCACTGTAGTCTACGTATATTCTTCTGTGAAAGATATTTGCTACTTCCTTGTAGTCGTATGTTATATAGTCGTCAATATCGATCAGCGTAGCTCATTAATTAAACTCTATAGCAAATTATTACTTTCGAAAGACAAATAAAAGGATGGTGTTTTTGCATAACAGAGAAACTGTTGAGGAAACTTCCACCCACATCAAGCGAGTCACTGCTGCCTTATCCCTTATCCGGAGTTCACACACGTTTGCAAACGGTTCAGATATTGATGAAATACAAACTAAACCATTTCGTTGTCAAAAGCTCGTAAGGGTTTTACCGCTTTACTGCCAAATTGTCGTCTGCATCAATATTGTTGTCTGCAATGATGATTCAAAGTTAGATTTAAGGCAGTATGGCTGAAGAAACTTTGAAACGAGTGTCAAACAGATTGTATCATGAATAGACGCCGCGTTACGCTGCGTCTGATCAGAATCCAAACTATTAAGAAACGCGGCCTTTGATTTCATTGATAATTAAAGGGCTAAAAAGCGGCAGGTCAGTAACGAGCTGTTGTACACAACTTTCAGAAGGATGAACAGTGAATGTACGTATTAGGCATTCACCACCACAGGTATACTTCATCAGTTGTTACAAAATAAAACTTAAGCAAAATACTTCTTCAGTGATAGAGGCCCTAAGAAAGCAAACGTGCCGTTCTTTAGAAAATTCCCGTATGTTATAGTTATTAATGACTTTCTGGTATGTTTATCTAGTTTTAGACATTTTCCCATTTAAAAAATCAAGTCAGTCGCGACATGACTGGCATTCCGAAAGAATTTCAATAATGGTTACACTGAGTATTTCGGCCTCGAACATGACCTATATTTGAAGGAAGGTTATAATTGGTATTTATCCGATAAGTTTTAAACACATTTTAGTGTAATAAACCAAAAACCCTACCCTAAGCTGCGCACTAGTTTACAGTAGAGTCGTATCACGATTTAACCCTTTACCTTATAAGAGCGCCTTTTAGCGCATTCCATTTAATCCATCGCGGAAGAAAATAGTTCCGATCTATACAGTCATAAATATGTATTAGAAGAATTATTTTCTAAATTTCTAACAGATTGTAACTTAAAGCAGGCTGAATGTAAAGCAGAATGCGCCTTAGGGCGCATTCTGCTTTACTTTCAACCTTCTTTTAGTAGTCACCTATTTTCAATACTAGAAAAACCTATGGGGTAAAGGGTTAAACTGCTTTGACACTAACATAAATTTGTTATCAATAGAAGTGCTTTAAATATAGGATGGCGACATAAATGCAAACAACATTCGACATCAAATTCATACAGCAAAGTGTCAATCTATGCATATACTGGACCTTTCCACATTAAACTTAAATGAAATTGTAAACTTAAATGCACTATGTATTTGCTTTATTTCTGAGGGGCTTTCTCAATATTATTTTAACCCTTTACCCCATAACCTGATTCTAGTTTTGAAGACAGGCGACCACTTAAAGCAGGTTGAAAGTAAAGCAGAATGTGCCCTAAGGCACATTCTGCTTTACTTTCAGCCTACTTTAAGCTATCATCTTCTAGGATTTAGAATTTTTTTCTTATGGTTCATTTTTAAGACTGTATAAATTGGAACTTTTTTCTTCAGTGGATGAATAAATCAAATGCGCTAAAAGTCGCTCCTATAAGGGAAAGGGTTAATTGTAATAGTACGCACAAGGGCATGTACTTTTTATTGGTTTAATGGATAACATTTAGTGCTTTCCTTCTTTTTGTCAAGCATGCGGTCAATTTTACACTGATTGGAAGCAGCATCCTTCTGTTCCTCCAAACTGAGCTAATAGCCCTGTATTTTTTACGCTCGCAAAAGCTTGTTCAACACAGACCCTGTTCCGGCATATACCCCCGTTCAGTTTTCTCTCTTTCTCATCGTCTATTAGTTGTTACCGGGACATACATATAGCGAAATAACATGCGCTGTCTGACATTAGGATAGGGTCTGGTTGGAATTCGTAAACGAGTCTATATGCACACAGGGTAGGCCCGAACCAACCATTATTATTCCTTTATCCGAAAATAGGTCTAAAAGAAGAAGACCCAATTTTATTGATTCGCTGAGGCTGGTCTAGAGAGACTCTGTGTATATAGATAATTTTCGTTTTGGGGCAGGTAAAATCTAGCTACAACGCCTTGTGGGGTTTAGCAACATAACGACACGAAAATCCCGTGCGTACCAGCTTATCATATATACTTGTATGGTTTACCAATCGGATACAGCAAGTAAACTTTCATTGTCGTGTACATGTTTACATGTAAATACAGAAAGGCCCTAATAACAACGACTCCCTCCTCACAACGACCATTGCCGCAGTTCCATAAACAGGTCAATTATGCCTAACGCTTTTTTACTGCTGCAATATCGTCTGCTTAAAATTATCGTCTCCTGTTTTTCTCTAAGTAACATAATAGACATTTTGACTGAAAAAACTGAATGACTGGGAACAAACAGCTTGAATGTAGATCAGACGCCGCGTTTCGATTCAAGCTGTTAACACAATTGATTTAATGTAAGCCACTTTCCCTCCCTATAACGACTCCCTCCGATCAACACACTCAAATTGTGTCTCCCATTGGGTGTTGTTGTAGAGAAGAATCGCTGTAGTAATGCGAAAATGGAAAACCATTTGCAGAACGTTCATTGTTCATTGGGGTTTTAGGCTGAACTTGGAACTTCATGCCAGGTGCGCTAAAATGAATTTTTAGGCCAGGCAAAACTAGACGTATTGACACGCAAAGAGTGTAGACCAAAACCGTCGCCACATAAGACTATTTCCACGAGTTCTGTACACTGATAATAAACTTGGATTTGTTTTAATCAATGGCAAACGGTGCAGACCCTGATCGGACACCGCGTCACATACGCCGCAGCTGATCTGATCATACACTGTTTTCATTTCAGTGAGTCTGGTTTTGTTATGGCAAGGCCAAAATTATCAGTATGAAGTTAGGAGCGCTTCCAAATATATATATAATATATATTTTATATATATATTTTGAGACCACCCCCAATTTTATTACATATTACGTTTTACATTTACATTTCAATGTGGAAAGGTCCACTACTAGATCTACAGTGATGCTCACTTATAACGAAATTCAGGGGATCTTGCAAATTAGTTCGTCTTATCCAAACTTCGTCTTATCCAAACATCGAAATTTCGTTCTGAATAGTTTGCATATAAAGAAATTTTTACTCATTATACTTCTAGTAGATAATTGATTAGTATGAAAGAAATATAGAAAGGCATAGAAATTAAATCTTAAATATTTATTTTAATTGTACCAAATAGAATAATTAAATGATAACAAAATAAGATTGGCTATGACATAAGAAATGCCATTTTTCTTCTTGAAAATTTAACCTGTTCCCTGTTTTTGTACTAATAGAAAACTCAACCTAGTATGAATATTTAATAAATAAACTTTATTTATATAAAAAAGTTCTACTACGTTGATCAAGCATCAGTGATTGTTATCATTTTGCAGAATACAGGTGTCAAACAGCAAGAAGTCTGATCAGACACCCAGTTATAAGGCATCTGATCTGGATCCAAAAAAATAATGTGCAAAGTAAACTAATTATTTCCAGTTTTTGAACATCCTATCAATAGCATATATACAAAACATGTTGGTTGGGTAATGTTTTGTTATCTGAGGTGCTGAGCAGCTAAGCAATTAAGTACTGTTACCTTTGTAAGCCACTTGTCAAACTGTGATAATGACCGGCATGTTGTATTAACAGAACCATTTTACAGGTAAAATCCAGTTTAGGGACCTAAAAATCAGTTTGTCTTTTCCAGTTTTTCGTTATATCCAGTTTTCATCTTAAGCAAGCATGAGACCATTGAAATAAAGAAGGAAGCAGTCGGGGATTTATTTTTAGTTTGTATTAAGCAGATTTTCATCTTATCCAAGTGCGTTATAAGTGAGCATCACTGTATACATATTTATTTAAGTTTCTCTCTTGGACAACATTTTAAATATCAAAATATACAAAATGCTTTCGTGAACTGATATGACATGACCTTTAAATTACCTTGCCTGACATAACCCTTATTGTAGAGAGCTCAGTTGATTCTTGACTGAAGCACACATGCCAAATATAAAGTATATGTCACATATAGTTCCAAAGTTGAAACCAATGTGAAATTCAACCCACTGACTTCTATATTAACTTAAACCACATTGTCTTGCATTACTCAAATTGTACTGAGCTCCGGAGATTCTTGAGTTTAGAACACATGCCAAATACAAAGTTTCCGTAACAAATGGATGGCCAAGGTTAACATCGTGTCCAGACAGACAGACTCCCCAAACACAGATACACAGAATAGAAGAAATATAGCCAGACTCTTTATTTGCGGCGACATACATATGGTATACATTTATTTGTATTATTGTAACTCAAGTATGTTGATGATCATATCATTAGATAGGGAGCATGCAATGTTTACTCTAGTTCCTATAAGTATCACCGTATAGCAACGACTCCGGAAATAGGTACCAGGCGAAGCGAGGAAAATCAACATAAACAAACATAGCAGGTATGAAATTCTCTGTTATTTTGAACTTCCATTAAGTTAGCCAGCACAAATAAACCACTCATAAATCCACATATATTTATTGATATAACTCATAGTTTCAACTGATGTATACGTTGTAAGATCGTCGTACTACAGCTATAAAATGCATCCCTGGTACCGAGCAAAAGTCAACATAGCTTCATGTTAGGATCTTATTTAAGGACAAACGCATATATACATTCACGGATTTCATGCCGAATCCAAGTGTATGATTGTACCATTTCATGTACAAAAAATTGTAATTTTACATACATCGTGTGAGAAGTTATCCGCAGAAAAATATTTATGAGTGTGTACGGCGAATAGTTGTGTTTGTGTACGAAGTATAGCAGTTATGGTGGACTTTAATGTACGGAGAACAGCTGTCCCATACTTATTAAAACCCCTTTTTAATATAGAGTTTTGCAATCAAAACAACAGACTGTGGACCTATTCAGTAAATTTTATGAACAATTGAAATGTTTAAGACAATAGCTTAAGTCTGTATTACTAGGTATCCAATAATGATACAAATTAAAAGTATGCGCGGATCCCGAATTTTATCACAGGAGGCGGTCAAACTTGACAATGTTTTTTTATGTCCCTAGTCGTAATTACGTGTTTATTCTTTTTATCATTTCAGGCAGAAATGTATTCCTGCTTCTACTGCAAGGAAGGCTTCACCCAATTCGGCAACACTATCACACATCTATCAGAAAACCACGGGAGTGAAGAGTTAAAATATGCTCTCTTGAACTAGCAACTGCTGGGAAAGACAACCAGATTCTCTTAGCCGGTGACTTCAATTGCCCAGACATTGACTGGCAATCATTAACTGTAAATAAAGGACAAGACAAAGACATCCAGCAAACATTAATTGATATAGCTATTGACTTTAACTTGACACAAATCCATGACAAACCCACTCGTGAAATGAATCTATTGGATTTAGTTTTCTCAACTAACCCTTCGCTCATCAAATCTTCCTCAAACGCCCCCGGCATCTCCGACCATGACATTGTGGTAGTGGACTCTGACACTAAACCTTTTTATTCAAGGCAAATGTCAAGGAAATGCTTCCTTTTTTCAAAAGCAAACTGGGATGATTTGAAAGTAAAAATATCTGATTTATCTACCAAAGTGTCTGAACTATATGAATCAGGTAGCTCTGTTCATGACCTTTGGAAGGTGTTTAAATCTGAGTTTTTTATGGCAGTAGCCACTCACGTACCATCGAAAATGGTCAAATCCAACTGTTCAACTCCATGGATAAGAGGTAAAGTCAAGCGTGCTCTCCGTCGAAAGGCCAGGCTTTATAAGAGAGCTAAGAAAACAAACAATTGGACGCGCTTCCGACAATACCAGCGTGAATGTAAGCGTGAAATCAGGAAAGCTGAATGGAGTTACATAAATGATACCATAAATGAAAGTTTAAAACAAAATAACAGTAAACTCTTCTGGAAATTTGTTAAATCAAAGAAAGAAGACAATATTGATGTTTCACCTTTACAATTTGGTAACCACCTTGTCACAGACGGAAAGGCTAAAGCTGAAATATTAGTTGAACAATTCCAGTCGGTTTTTACTAAAGATGAGGACGTTAATCCCCCAATATTTCCTAAGCGTGTAAATAAAAGCATTTCTCAACTCACCATCAACACTGGAGGGGTAACCAAGCTACTTCAGAATGTCAAAGTAAACAAAGCAGCTGGACCGGATGGTTTGCCTAACCGCATCTTACAAGCATGTGCTTCAGAGATAGCTCCTGCGGTAACAGCTATATTTCAGAAATCTATTGACTCTGGTGAACTCCCTAGTGATTGGCGTAATGCCAACATCGCACCAGTATTTAAAAAAGGTGACAGACATTTGCCAGAAAACTATCGTCCAGTATCATTGACATGCGTTCTCTCCAAGCTCATGGAACATATTATTTGCCGTCACTTGTTAAACCACCTAGATAAACACAATGTGCTCACTTCTTTAAACCATGGTTTTCGTACCGGTTATTCATGTGAAACGCAACTAGTGGTAACGGCTCATGACATACTACAATCATTTGATGGTAATGAACAAGTTGATGTGATGATACTCGACTTTAGTAAAGCGTTCGACACAGTTCCCCACAAACGTCTTCTGTTGAAACTTGAAGCATACGGCATCCAAGGGACCATCCTTGAGTGGATCGCGAACTTTCTTACACAAAGGAAAATGCGTGTTGTAGTTGACGGTGAAACCTCTGGTGAAGTGAACGTAGGATCAGGAGTACCTCAAGGAACAGTGTTGGGTCCGCTATTATTTCTCTGTCATATAAATGACATGCCCGAATGTGTCAAATCTCAAATTAGACTATTTGCAGACGATTGTTTGATCTACAGAAAGATAAAAAAAATTCAGCGACCATCTTAAATTACAACAAGACTTGAATAGCCTCCAAACCTGGGCGGACAACTGGGGAATGAAATTTAAAGCGAAAAAATGTTACCAAATGAGTATTAAACAAAAATCTACACACTTTTACACCATCCAGAATCACATTCTCCAACAGGTGCAAAATAATCCGTATTTTGGTATCACATTCTCTGATAACATGAAGTGGAACACACATATTGATTTGGTAAGGAGAAAAGCAAATTCCATTCTTGGTTTCTTAAGGAGGAATCTACATCACTGTCCCCAAAGCTGTAGAAAAAATGCTTACCTCGCCCTAGTTAGGTCAAAAATGGAATAAGGGGCAACTATCTGGGACCCTTATTCTAAACAAGATATTGACAAACTTGAAAGCATTCAACGTTCTGCAGCCCGATTCATTAAGAGGGATTACCATTCCAGGCATGAAGGACGTGTTAGTGAAATGCTCAAAGAACTACGGCTTCCTTCTCTTCAAGAGCGACGGAAACATCAGAGACTGGCTCTACTGTACAAGGTAGTGGAAGGGCATATACCGGCGATCGACAAGAATCATTACATTCAACCCCAGAGACAAAAACGGGCAATCCGGGCTACAAGATTTGCAGGCTTTGACCATAAAAACATTGTTGAAAACTTCGTGAATAACAATACAAAATGTTACAAACCTATCCAAGCAAAATCAGAAAACTATAAACATTCATTCTTTGTCAGAACAATCTACGATTGGAACAAGTTAGATGAAAATACAGTGAATTCTGAATCAGTACACATTTTTAGGAAAAGACTTTCAGATCAGTTTCATTTTGATTAAGCGCACACCACTCCGTCGCGTAAAAGCCAGAATTGGTTACTGTGACGTGTATCATTCAGATTCAGATTCAAATCAGAAACTGCAAGGGGAACTCAATTACATGTACAACCATCAGCTTCAAAATCATCCCAGATATGTGTCGCGAGCAAAGTCGGATTATTACCATCGACAATAACAATCACAAAATCCATGTCTCAAAAGCAGACATACGGCCAAAAGACAGCCCTTTTAAGAAACGCTTCAAACGACTTGCCATTAGCGAAAATGAACAATCAGATAAAGTAACAAGTTGTGACCTTGAAGAAATGAGAGACGATGAATCGGTTATAGGGGAACTTGTTTCATTACTACCTAGTGTTTTTGGTTCCCTCCGAGAGTGTGGGAAACTCGAAGAATATTTAGCTTTTAATCAGTTGCTTCACAAAAAAACAATTTCCACTCAACAACATTGCTTTTCTACACTCATCTACGTGTGAACATATATATAATGATAACAGCTTATATTTCAAACACGTTTCATATTATGAGTAAATAGAAAGCTTACCTAATTTCATGAATGTGTCCTATATTTTCCTAATGATTATATATCTATAGAACACGACCTTGACAGTTATCACTGAGGCATGGTAGGCTATAATGGAAAATGTGGGCCATAAAATTTAAAGGGAAATAATTAGTTAAATTTTTCTTTTCACTAATGTCCAAATGTAATTCTTTTACACTTTTACTATGTTATTATATAACACAGGTATTAGTAGTTATTTTGCAAAATCACTTCTGTTGCAATTATTTGAAGGTCAAATCACAGACTTTTCACATAATCTTTTCGGCACGTGCTTATAGTAGAAAATTTACATAAAGAAAAGTTTGATAAGCTTCAGTGTATTCTTTGTTAGCGCAGTTGGTAAAGTGATTGACTAGCAAACCAAAGGGGAACTAGGTAAAAAACAGGCGTTTATACAGGCGTCATTGAATAAAGAACAACTACCCAGGCGGAACATAGGCGCCATTAGATTATATAGTGCCAACGGGCCGTGTCTTACTGGTTAATTCCCGTTGTGGATTAATTAAAGGACGAGTTTGATTAAAGGATACGGTATATATAATAAGTAGATTATAAATGGGATTAAAGATAAAAAACAACATATCCTGACATTTCATTTAATTGTATAATAACACCCTATAACACTCGTCTGCACTCCCTATAAATTGATTCCATATAATTGTTCGCTATCTTATCATTATCAACATTATGTGGTTTGCCATTTTGAAAATTTGAGAAACTGAAACTGAAACTGAAACTGGTTTATTTGATTAAACGCCTGTTTTTACAGCTGTGTGTATTCAATGGCGTTTTACAATACATAAAATACAGTAAACATTTATATTAAAATATATGGTATTAAAACAAGTTTAACATGTCATTGATCATATAATTGAAAATAAGTTATATACATTAATTCTAAGAAATGATACTTTAAGACTGGTTTAAAATCTCGTCAATAAGGTGATTACATTTCAGTAAAATACATTCTTAAAATGGTACTTAGTTTAAAACGAAAAAGGACGATCAGGATTTCTGGAATTTCTGATTGGGGCTGTACGGCACTGCGACACAAAACAGGTCATTTAGCGCCGACTAATGATGATATGATGACAGTTTTAGAATGATGATTTCAAGAAGATTATGATGTACGGCATTGCAACACAAATCTGGTCATATAGCGCCGATGAATGATGATGAATGGTGATATCAAATGATAATGATTTAAGGTTAATGACTTTGGGAGGGTGATTTAAGGAAGATGATTACAGGAAAATGATGATTCTAGATGGATGGATGAGTTGGGTTGTACGGCACTACGACACACAACAGGCCGTATTGCGCCGACAAATGATGAGGGATTATGATATGAAATTATGATTTCTGGATGATGATTTCAAGAAAAGATTTTTTTTTCTCAGGATGATGATTTCGGATGGATGGATGAGTAAGGCTATACTTCGCTTCAACACAAAATTGGTACACGTACATCAGTACTAAAATACAAGCATGACACTAAAATTTAAAAGAGAGAGTTAAAATCATTAAAATAGTAAGTTTTCAACTTGCTTTTAAAAATGTCCAGAGATTGTGACTGTCTTATTTCAATTGGCAATTGGTTCCAGAGTTTCGGACCCACTGTACCAAAACTTCTGTCACCAAATGTTTTTCTCTTGTTGAATGGCACGGTAAAGTTGTATGTCAAATCAGCTGATCTCAGCCCTTGTCGTCTTGGAACATGCTGACACAATAGTTCAGTCAAGTATGTTGGTGCATTGCCCACGGAACACTGGTACATGAATGTCAGAAGTTTATGGGTTATTCTTGCTTTGATTGGTAGCCAATGTAAATGATAAAGGGCCTGTTTGGAACTGTCATATTTCTTCCGCTTTAAAACCAGTTTTGCACACATGTTTTGGATACGTTGAAATCTGCTAAGGTATTTCTCAGCTATGCCATATAATATCGCATTGCAATAATCTAGATGCGATATCACTAGTGTCAAGACGAGAGTTTCTGTTGCTTCTTTAGTCAAGTATTTTCGAATGCATTTTATCCTAAAGAAATTCAACATAGCAGTTCGACATTTCATTTTAATATGTTCTCTGAAGTCTAAAGTTTCATCAAGAAAAGCCCCTAAATAACGGATACACTCAACAGATTTTACAGCGTCACCTGCAATGTCAATTTCTGTTGTTGAACATTTTTTCAGCTGTTGTCTACTTCCAAACATGATGAACTCGGTTTTAGAAGTATTCATCTTCAGTTTATTCAGGTTCATCCAGTTGTTGATTGCAATGGCACAGTTTTCGATGTCAGCTATTGCAATGGTTTCACTGTCATGGGATGTTGGTCTGAACCGTTTGTGTGCAATGTGGTCATCTGCGAATCCATATACAGAAATAGATGGCGGAATAACGTCAAACAGTGTTCCAGCGTATGCTAGATAAAGCCATGGCCTTAAACAACTGCCCTGTGGGACACTACAGTCAAGGACGTGTGGTGCTGATGGGCTTGAGTTTACGCTAACTGCGCACGTACGATCACTGAGATAAGAAGCAATCCAACTAAGAGCTTTGTCACCAACACCGTATTGCTTTTGGATAACATTGAGAAGTATCTCGTGGTCGACAGTGTCGAACGCCGCACTTAGGTCAATAGCGATAAGAGCTGTCACTTCTTGGTGTTCCATAGCATCAAGCAGGTCACTCACCAACCGTAGAAGCGCCGATTCACATGAATGAAATTGTCTGTAGGCGGACTGATTCTTGGGTAGAAGGTTAAATTGATTAGCATGATCGTTCAGTCTGAAAAGTACTGCTTTCTCGATCAGTTTCGAGAGAAAACTTAGGTTACTGACAGGTCTGTAGTTGCTGTATGCTAGTTCAATGCCGCATTTCTTAAGTAAAGGTCTGACTATTGCTCGCTTCCATTTGGATGGAAACACTCCTTGTTGCAGTGAAAGGTTGACCAAATTGGTGATCTGTGGAAGTAGCCGTTGTAGGTATTGTTTCAGCACATGTGTTGGAAGAATGTCTAGTTCACATGACTTCGTGTTCAGTTCACCGATAAGAAATTTTGTCTCATCTTCAGTCAGTTCCTTAAATTGATTGATCACAGGTACATGTTTAGGTAAAGGTTCATACTTTTTAAATTCACTTAGCGAATCTCTAATTTTGGCTATTTTTTCCATGAAAAATTCAGCAAAATCATCAGCAAGACTGGTGTCGCTTTTGTTGCTTGGCATAGGATTCTCAGATAGTTTTCCTGTTATTTCAGAAACCAAAGAATACAGCTTTTTGGAATCACCTTTTGCGTCAGTCACGTTTGTACTGAAACAGGCAGTTTTTTCACGTTCAATGGCATGGCAGTATTTGTTACGTTGTGCTTTGAAGGTTTTCAATAGCTCAGGTTGCCTGTGTGTTCTCCATAAACGTTCAGCTTTCCTAAGCTCACGCTTCAAAGTAACAATGTGTTCTGTGAACCAGGGTTTTGGCGATCTACATATTTTTGTTTTGTTAACAAAAGGTACGTGTTGATCTAGGATACTAACAAGATTTGATTCTAACTGGTCAACATAAGTGTCAACATCGTCACTAATTATGTTTAAATTCTCGAGTTCCTGAGTGAAAGCAGACTGATCAATGTCTCGCCAAGGTCGAAATTTGAATGTTTTACTTGTAATGTTTTCTTTTTGCACGTTTAATGTTACTTTGACAATGCAATGATCAGAGACAAAAGAGCCTGGTTCACAGGATAAAACTTCAACTCCATTTGCCGCCTCAGTTATGACCAGGTCTAGAGGATTTCCACAGGTATGCGTACTGAAATCGACATGTTGTATTAAACCCATTGAAAAAAGTGAGTCTTTAAAGTTAGATGTTGTGTTGCTGTCGTCATTGATATGTACATTTACTATTTAGGTATATGTAACATAGCAATTTTTATATGAAAAATAATTAAAAATAAAAAAAAAGATTGAAAGATTGATCTAATTGGTCAAATATTTAACAAACATATCTTAATTACAAAAATTTATTGGCAAACTACGGTTCGAAATTGATTTCAACACATTTTTTGATCAATCATATCTTAATTCTTAGGTTATTTTCTAAATTCAATTACCAAAAAAATCATGATGCAAATTGTTCATTACCATAAACAAAATCTCGTAAATTTTGAACTATTCTTTCTTAATTGTATATAATCAACAGTGTTTACCAGATTAAAACCTGCAAATCCTGTGTTACATACCATCACCCATATCATCCAGGTAAGACACGGCCCGTTGGCCACTATATAATCTAATGGCGCCTGTGTTCCGCCTTAATCAATGACGCCTGTATAAGCGCCTGTTTTTTACCTAGTCCCAACCAAAGGTTCCAGGTTCGATTCTCACTCGCTACACTTTTTTAAATATAAATTGTCCGATTTTTATTGACTAGTCAATTCATAACACATTGACCAAAGGACAGGCTATGTTTAGTCACGTAATAATGAATAATATCAGATGCAAGTATTGTCAAATGACAACTAAACTGTGTGAGGATTTATAGCCTGTATGACAAATGGCAGCTTAACACAGGACAAAAGTAATGCTAAAAGATAGATCTTAAAGGAGTTTTTATGCATTACTTTTGTTATGCATTAAGCAGTCACCTGTCTTGAAAGATATACAGGCTACCGTATTCAATGGTCCCTTATTACAGGGTTGACTTAAGAACTTCAGGAAATCATGTATAAAATGTAAATTCTACTGTAGATTTTCATTAAATAGTTGGGACTAATAGAATTAAGTTATATCTATCTAAGAAGAGTAAAATAAATGTATGTTAAACAGCTAGATATTTTGTTATTTGAGATTTAGTGACTTTTTCAGAATTTGACTTTTTTTAAAAAAAAAACGATATTTCCAGAAAATATGTCATGAAATATTTTTGTTTGCACAATATCTTATAGTCCCTGTACAGTTAACTTGAATATACAGAAATTATTGAGTTATATCAATTCATAAAGAAAACATTCCTGTTCGTTAAAAAGGGGCTTTTCGCGACAAATGGTCCTGTGAGAAAAAAACGGCACTGTAATTATTTTTTACTTTAACGATTTTTCACTCTCCATATGGTATATTTCAATGTAATCAAGGTTTTCAAGAATTATGGCACGGAATAAGCTGACCCGCGATCCACCTTAAAGACAGGTGAAAAAATGCACTTAAAGGCCATGTGGTAGAGGTAACTCGAGAAAACTTTATTCACAAGCATCGCGCATAGATATCAGAAAATACAGTTTCACCGTTAGAACGGCAAACCTTTGGAATAGACTACCAGAAGAAATCGTAAACGCTTAAAGACTAAACACAGTCAAAATTAGGATAGATAAATACTGGCAAAACCAAGAAATAGTTTACAATTACACTGCCCAAATAGATACTAGAAATAAAGTATATATCAAAGAGAAAAAAGAGTAACATAGAGGATCCGATAGGGCCTGCGTTGGAAAAGAACCTTAAGTACACTTTAAGTAAGTTAAATCACAGTAAACAAGAAACTAGCAAAGGAGTGTTTTGCTATAAGCAGAGAAACAGAGAAGGAAAACTTTTATAAAGTCTCATCCAAGGAACTTGGTCCGTCGGGGTATTGAACTTACGACTGCTGGTATCGAAATGGGGTGCGTAAATCCTTAACCAGGTCCGCCATTGGTATTTGTTTATAAGTCGGACATGGCAGCAGCGGAATCCAGGCTTTGAGACTGAGCATACTCAGTTTGTCAAATTTCTGACTTAATTTTGAAGAGCTATATACCGTACATATCTCAAGCTATACTCCGTACAGTAATCGGAAAACATAAACCTATTAGCCGTACACTGACAGCTGTTTTCTTTTATCAATATCAAAGCCATTTTCACTCTTACACTCGATCCATCACTTGACTAGACATTCTATATGTTACATGATGGCAATAAATCCTTAAAATTGTGTATAATATGATAAGGAAAGTGATTGCGAATACATTTTAGTGTTACACACTACTGTTTTCGATGTACCAGCCCGAGAATTATGTGTTAAAAAAGTAGCAACGTGTCTTTTTTGGAGAATCAGAGAGAACCGTATGGTTGGTTTATCATCATATAAGTAAACTGAAAACATAACAATGCTAGATTTCCCCTATCCACCACAAAAAATGCATTTTACTTACCCGTAGTCGTATCTTCACAGGCCTTCTGTCGCTTCGCCTGGTACCTATTTCCGGAGTCGTTGCTATACGGTGAGTATATAAGTATTTGAGATTCGTTATTATGTCTCTTCAGTTAAAATGATAAATAACTAGCTTTAATAAAACAATCGTTCATAATACCTTTGAAGGGTATAGTATAATTATGTAAAGTTACTCACACTAATTTTTCAAGTTTAAAAAAATAAGACATACACTATTTGGTAAAATATGAATTCTTCTTTGAATTATTTACAACAAGTACGAGAAGTGGTTGAGAAGTATGTGACCTAATGTAGTACTAGAGCATTTGTCAACATGTAATTGTAATTTACGTGTGTACACATCTCTTTCAATCCCTTTTCAGAGAACACACGAATTATAAGTTTTCCTCGTACATCACTCCTCTTATATTACAGCATAATTATAATAAAATCTTTCTTTTACGACAACTTAAAACAAGGCTAATTGATTGTAAAAAGACATGTTAAAGCTAAATGCAATGTAAAAGTAAAACAGAAAGCTTCTAAAAGAAGCTTTCTGTTTTACTTATACATTGCAGTCACTCGTTTTAGACACATGCTAATTAACACTTATAATGGTAGTAGTATATCGGTTTTGATGTACTTATTTTTCACAAAGTGTCGATTTGTTTTGAACATGCGGATAATCAACTGAGGTTTTTATTATCCCTTTCTGTTGATACTCCTGGACAGGTTCTCTGACAAAAAATATTGTAAGCCGCATTACATGACTGGCATTTGCAAACAAATTCGATTACGATAAAAATCAAATTCATTCGGAGTATAATTAGCAAGATTAAGCATCATAATGTCACTGTCAAAGAAAGCTTTCGCAAATAGTAACGTTAGCCTCTTCATTGGCAATCAAGACTTTAGAGGATCAAAATTAGATGCCGGGTCATCCATAATTTCTTAATTGTTGGACGCTCAGATTGATTTTAAAAAGTGAAAAAGAAAATCTTACTTAAATCATATGAATCAGCAACATAGAATTGCAACAGACATGCTGAGTAAGATGGAAGCAAGTTTCCCGTCCGTTGTAAAGGTTTCGTTTTACAAATGCATACGTTGCAGTGATGATATATATTGTTCACAAGCGTATACATTTGGTTCATTCGGGACATACGTTATTCCGGGGTATGATGAAGGAAATGCTCGGTAGTTTGAAATAAATGTATTATATATAGGATAACGAAGTACGAATATTGAGAAAATATATTTGCCTGCGTTGAAACGTTAATAATATTCGTCATAATATGAAACGTGCTGTTTAATTAAACATTTCATATTTCAAGATATAGACCAGAGGCTACTAAGGAAGTATGTTTCTGCAGGGACATATTGGAAACCGTGCTTCAATTGGTTACTTAACGGCCATTAATCCGGGAAAATATAATCACTTTTATGATGTATTTGTTTGATAACATCACTCTATGATCTTTGATTGTATAATGACAAAGCAACAGCCAGATACACGCAGGCGAAAGTTATGGATTTTCTTGGTAAAATACATTTTTTGTTTTTTATTTGTTTACAAATTTAGATCTTTAAGACAATCCAAAAAGATAAAATGTGCTTATATCGGACATATTGTTCGCTTTAGACTAGTATTATTTTCAAGCAAAGTTCTATGACACCTATCACGAGAACTAAACCCACGCACGAGCTACCTTAAGGTAATCACTGGTTTTTAGCTCATCAGAGCACAAAGTGCTCAAGCTGATCTATTGGTATACCGCTCTGTTCGTCGTCCGTCTGTCCGTCCGTCAACAATTGAATCGACTTCATCGCTAAAACCAATAGACCCAGTGTAACCAAACTTCATAAGAAGCATGTTAAAAGTTAGTGGGTGGGGTTATTTGGCTGGTTGCCATGGCAACCGTTTAAAAATCTAGAAAAATATTCGTCTCCAAAACTACTGGTCCGATTTCAATTTGGTTTTCACCAAAATGTTTCTCAATGGATAGACTTCAAACTTTGTTCAAAGAATTTTGATCTGTCAAATAACATGGCCGCTATAGGGCGTGGTCAGTTTCCGTGTTCGGTAATATCAAATGTAAAGAACCTTCTAGAGGTTGCATTTTGGGTCATATCTTTATGAGATTTAGTCACTGTCATGATCCTAATAAAATGTAGGTCGTGTATTAATATAGGTCATGTCGGGTCATTAAGTAGGTCAGTAGGTCAAATCTTAGAAAAAGCTTTTTGCAACTTAAGCTGCCATATTTTTAACCCGATCTATTTGTGACTTGCTTAGAATGGTATCTTGACAAAAACTAGGCACTGTGTGAATATGGGTTACATAAAATTAAAAAGTAGGTCTGTAGGTCAAAATATAGAAAGAGCTTCTAAACAATGTAGAGGCCTTACCTTTAGCCACAATTTCACATAACTTGCTTAGAATGATCACCCTGATGAAATACAGGCAATGTATGAATTTGAGTTATGTCAGTTCAAAAAGTAGGTCATAAGGTGAAAGCGTAGAAAAGGCTTCTGAACCCTCTTGTTCATATGGAGGGCACACATCAACAATATTCTGACACATTTACTTCTTGTGACAAGGCATTCTAGTGGGGATATTAATCGCATTTCATGCTAAGTCTAGTTAAATCTGGGAACTGTGTACTCTGGTGAGCGCCATAGGGACCCTTTGGCTCTTGTTTTTTTTTCACAGTTTGAGTTTGCGAATTTATAGTTTTCAATATATCAACAACGTCTTTGAAATATTTAAAAGGTACCAAAATAACAAGAAAGTTTAAATCTTTAAGAGTCATTACAACTTTGCTTTGGTAATCAAGTAATCTCGTTACTATGTACATGTATATCATTTCATCTGTAATTAAAGTTCGATTCAATGGTTTATGTGATTTTACAAATGTTATTCATATTGGTTTGAAAGTTTCACCTCATTCTAATATAAATTATGTTATTCTCTATAAAATAATCACAACCTTTATGGTCCATTTAATGAGTATGCATTGATGTCGGGCATTAAATTAGCCCCTACTGATTTGAAAGAAGGATTCAAACTGGTTGAAACTCGTCAGTTTGTTTCAGATTGTTTGTTCCTTTATGTTTTTAGTAAACAAACGTTAACAAGTATTGATACTTTGCCAGTTAATAAAAAAGTAATATACCAAGTTATAGTCTACTTTTAAGTCCGAACGACCGCTCAGCCGACTGTATATTTACTCCCCTGGTCACCGAGTCATCTTGTCCACAATATTGAGCACTGTTAACATATGGCGCATTCAAATGCAACCGCAGGACTGGCTCAGACCCTTCACATGTACCCATCTTAAACCCTGGGCGGAGAGGAGCAATTCGCGGTACATGTCTTGCTCAAAACATTCCTGTTCATCATCGGGGATTCAGAAACAAATCCCCTAATCAGACCGCTGGTCTGGCTTAGGATCGAACTAACGAACCCTGGTACTGTTGAAGTGTAGTAAACTGTTGATGCAGTTTAAACCTTTCATTTTTGAAAGATGATTCCGTTTACGTATCAAGACAGATCATGTTATCGTCCATTATTGATTTGATAGGCACCTTCGAAAAAAAACAAAGCGTTAAGTCCTTTATCGCATTGTTCGTATGCTTATCTGAATTGTTGACATTTTTCCATTAAAATTCGTGTCAGTCACGACATAACTGGTATTTCGGACGATTTGGATAGAGATTCTTGTTTATGAAAGGAAAGAAATGTGAGTGAAAGCTAAACATGTTGTGTTTGTGAACCCATTCATTGGCATGATGTATTTTGCTGTAATCAATTGCCATCTAGTTTCTCTCAAATATAAACTGTAGGTATTTTGACTAAATAAATATCGAACTGAAATGAATGTCAGTCAGGTTGGATCACGCTACACAGCGTCTGATATTGATCAACTCTATTTGCAAAAAACCACTGTACTCGTCTGCAGTGAAGGGGTAATCTTTACTTTTTATCGATAATTTTAATCAATGCAAACATTGATATTTACACATAATCCGATATGTTCAGCGACTGGACGGGATACAAACTGCTTGACACTCACAACATGAGCTCTATTGCGTAAAATAGGCGAGAAATAAGTTAGTTATATTTATCCGTCTCACTGAAAATGTTTACAGTTTCGTTTAACTTTTCCACGACAGAATATTGCCTTTAATGCTGTATTCTGAATGTTGATCATTTCGCAGTCAAAATTAGTGCTGCATAACTGTAGCGGTATTGGTTCGAGGTCAAATAAATCGGAACCTGGTCATACGCTGCGTTATGATGTATCTGATTATGATCAAAACTGTTTCCAAAATCAACTACAGTCACTTATGGAAGCACAGCGGTTCTGTTAATTCAATGCTAACACAAAATATGATCATGCTGCCTTGGACACATTTTGAAATATCTCAATTGTATATATTAATTTGTTATTTCTTCCTTTGGGTCCCACAATGACCTGTCTGTTGGGTTCTATTCAACTCTTTACCATTCCATGCCCTTTCTTGCACAAGTTCTTTTATTTAAAAGAGACTAAATATATTAAATAGGGAAATATAAATGGACAAGCTTTCTAAATCGCCGGTCATCTTTTTGTGTTTACTGTTGTCTGCTGCCTGATAGTTTCCGATAGATAAATAGTGCAACTTGCTATGTGACTGGCATACACAAACAAATATGCTTATAATATGATTTCAGTTCTTATTGATTTGTTCAAACTAATTATTCTCCATTAAATAGTGACCAACAAAAAAGGCGTTCGCAAAAAATGAGTTTTTCTTCTTCATTGACAAACTATAACTGTAGTCTGGTTTTGAAACAAGCACTGATTTACACGGAATTACTTCAAAATGCTTACACTATATAACACAAGAATAAAAGCAAGATATTCGGACAATCTAAAACAGACATGTTAAGTAATAGTAAAAATGGGTTACCTTTTAGTGCACAATCTGTCAAAATGTTTGTGTTCCTGTATATTTTAATGTTATATGTCATTTAGTAAAAACGGGTTACCATTTAGTGCAAAATCTGTCAAAATGTCTGTGTTCCTGTATATTTTAAAGTTGTATGTCATTTACATTATATTTACATTGGCCCTATCTCTTTCCATTGTAAAAATCGGTGTTCATTTCATATAGACACTCAAACCTTAGGAGGCGGAGCTTAGGGTTAAGTCGCTGCGCATTAATCTTCACGACTATAAAATTAGAAATCCACGTTGTATTTGACCTAGATTGAATCTAGTTTATTTCCCAATCTTTTTTTAAACACTAAATACCAATATATATATATATAGATTTTATATTCATATTGATATAAATTATTTACACTCATTGTGAAAAAATGCAGTAGGAAGCGCTCCGAAACTTTGTCCGTCTGCTACGAATTTATTTTTATCACAACAATGATGCTCGAGATAAGATTTTCACTCGTGTAACTCGTGAGTGTGTAACTGGTCTACAGTCGCTCCTTTGTTTGCGTTTACAAGTATAACAATTAACGGTCACTAATTTGTGACGCTGGGCGTTGGAGAATTTTGATGTGCATCTAAAATATCTAATATGATTTTAATATTTACGATAAAACAGGCTTTAGTTTTGCGAATGTATCGGAAATTAGTGCAATAGATTTGAGCAATTATTTTTACAATTTTTAGTTATAAAATATATGGGAAATGTACTAGATCTACATTAGGTGCGCATTTAAGAAAGCTATTACTGCTGATGCTGAAAAAAATCATTAAAGGGAGTAATAAATGCTGCGCCACTACACAAACTACATTTTACAGTGACAGATTTGAGTGTCTGTCGGACTCGAAAAAAACACGAAAAAAAGCTAAAAGAAAAAAAAACAAGAAGACGACACAATTTGCAGTCTACATTAGGTTCTAGATAGATCTAAATAACGTTAGTCACTTAGGTCGGCGCCATGAATATGACCAATTTATATGCGTGCGGGTGCCTTGAAACCCCAACTCAATCAAACCAACTAGGCAGTATGATTGTTTGGGAGGGGCGGGGGAGTAGAAACGGACTTTCGAAACCTTCTCTTAGTACTGAACAGGATACAAAAGGAGCTCGAATACGATGTACATGTATACAGATATATTATGCATCAATCTCAATCAGGTCAGATTTGGCTAGATTTATAAACAGGATTAACGTCACTCTATATTGAGTTATCCTATCATGGTGATGACAATGAAAATGGTTACTTTGGTTTTGGGTTGAAGTGCAAGGATACGCATTAATATTCCACTGCTGAAGTAACCACTGGTTCTTTGAAATGCCCGGAATCAAGATCTAATACATGCATATATTAACCCGGATTCAAGATACATACTAAATACTAGATCTACTTAACACCAAAACCAGGTATAAAAGCATACAACCCTGTGCTAGTTGTGCTGTTACTGTTATCTTGTCTAGGGATATACTCATCCAAGCGTCTCATGTGAGGCCCGTACCTTGAATTTGTTAGTTTAGTTAGTAAAACCCATTGAAAAAATCCTTGACTCAGGTCCTCTCTAGACAACTTGAGATTAGTGACTAAGCTAAACACACTTTACTCCTCTGGTTACTTTCACGCCAACTGAGGACAAGGGGTGGGGTTTCCATCAAAGACTGAGGAAATAGAAGCTGGTTATTTTATTTTGTGAAGCGGGGACTCGAATCGGGTCCCTGTGTCCGTAACCACTGGAATATGATTCTGACATAGTCAGCTAAAACACTCGGGCATTTTTTTTATTTCAATATCAAAATTCTTACCAATAAGAAGGTAATATATATAATTTTATTTATAAAGATAAACTGTTGTTACTTTTGATTAAATTGCCTTTGATAGAAGTTGTTTCCGTCATTTTAATCAGTACAATCATCGATATCAGTTGAAACAAAGGAAAAAACAGCATAAATCATTAAAGGGAGGTAAATGCCGAACGAGATTCTACGTGAGTTATGCGAACTTTTAACTGAATTGACATGTACTCTTTTAGGTTTAATTCGATTAAGGATAGGTATATTCCGATTCGATTTTTGATTTCCATCCTTTATGATTCTTTTTCGTGATTATATCAGCACACACTGGGAGGACTATTTCCTTTCCGCAATGTGGTTATTCTCTTTATCCGCGCAGTATAGATCTAGCTATGTTATTTGGTTACAGGGGGCGGAGTTAACTTCGTTTAAAGCTGTTCATTCAAGTTTATTTCTTCGACGTACTTTTCGCTTTTTAAACCCAATTTCTCCTTTAATAACTGAAAGTTTGATTATTTTTCATAACAAATATAAAGATACAATAATGTAAATATACGAAATGAATAGATTGTTTTCGGTGTTCAAGGTATTTGCCGATTAATTTTCTGTCGTTCATTTGGCTTGAACACCGAACAAAATCAATTCATTTCTTAACTAAGATCGTGTTCCATAATATATAGTTTGCTGAAATAAGATAGGTTTACGTTATCATAAAATATGAGCAAAAAATATGTATAGAGGAAATGGCAAAGGGATAGTATAAAGAAAATTAATTCTATAAGTATATATTAATGAATTGAAATTTTATAGATATCAAACATCACATGTCCTGTATATGTTTATTTTTATGGGTTTAGCGGCACTGCAAAACAATTATGGTTATATAGCGCTGGTGTTCATGCATGTGTGTGAATGTATTAGAGTAAAATTGTGTAGAGTCTTATCACTCTACCAGTTTTGACATTGGGTGTATTTTATCATCCCATTTCCCTTTTTGGGCGATTTGAGTATAATGGACTATGCTATTATATTAAACATTAGAATATATACTTAACAAATATTATGTAAAGGTATATGTAACATTAAGTTGAGATTGTTATGTTAACCGCCTTTTATCTGGAACATTACAATCTGTTATATCATACTTTGGTATGATAAAATCAATCTAGGACCTTAGAGAGTAAAGTTTCAGATAAACATTGGTAGACAATCAGGCGACATTTGTTGATGTTTGTTGTGTAAACTTTGCTTCAATATGCATTAAAGGGCATCCGTTCTAAGATATAATACGGGGATTGAAATCAGACCGTTTCGTAATAATGTATAGAGACAGGGGTCTACTGGTGAATATTCCTTTAATCAAGGTTAAAGAGTATTAGCCGACTTCACTTAATTCATTTTTTCTACAACATATTTGCAATAAATCCTTACAAATTAATGAAAATGTGTGTATATGTACACACATTTATGTGGTACATGTGTGTGATATTTTTAGTAAGATGAAAATGTTCATGACGCGTAATCACAGTTTGCGATTCATTACCATAATGCTTTAGTCCATTTCAGTTAAAGAAAAAGTAGACTTTTTACAGCAGGCGTCGAAACAGGTTGTTCTTTTGGAATGGAAGTTTTTGCATCTCCGAATCATTGTCATGCCTTGATATGAGTCGTGCCATGAGAAAACCTGCCTTATTGAAATGCAAACAGTGTATATCAAGACCAGCCAGGTCAAAGACGGGGCGGTAAGCCTTGATCTACATTGCTTGTCACTCATGTGGGTCAAGAGCATTTTATGTATTATATACAGTATTTTGCAGTGTAAACCAAACTCATATACAGAAACTGCGATGACAAGGGTTGTTCAATGCTTCAAGCAGTAATGCAGGTTTTGTCATGTCATGGCTCAATTAATATTTATTTCAGTAACTTGCATGACAATGATTTATTATATCAACCCTCTTCGCAATAATCATAACTTAGCCTAACAGTTTTAATGTACATGATAATCTTAACTGTTTAATACTCGTATGAATTTTGCCTTATTTCATAAGGTGTCGAACATACATTAGAGCTATTTTGAGGCATAATATATTGCATCTTGCTACTTGTTTGCTTGTGTTAAATGAATATTATACAAATAATCATGAAGTATGATATTCATTTCGAACGCTACACATTTTAATTTCGAAGAGAAAGCACTTGGGCGTTAAATATTCTAGGAAGAACATTTTTTGTCTTTTTAGGAAATTTAAACTATTATTTCACATCGTATTTGATGTGATCAGTAATCTTGCTACAATTATTCCGCATGAGAGTCCCATTGAAATCGTTCAAGGTTTTCTCCCACCAGCCTTATTTGCATTTTTATTACACATCATCCTCTAAAATGGCGTTACTTGCAGGGTTATTCTGTTTAAATCGTTTGAAAAGTGCCTTCTTTTGTTTGTTTTTTTTAATTTCAAAACAGGTGTTTTCTTATGATATACAATACAATCCCGGTCAGGGCATTCGGATAGTGCATGCGGATAAGTTTTCCAGCTGGATTGCGGAAGGTTGGTGCTAGGGGGCGTGAGCACTGTTGCATATTTCAGTATTACTCTTGAACAGACTCAATTAAACCGAGTCTGCAATTTTCAGTATTTGCTTTGTTTTCTGTGCTTTCAAAGGATCTCCCCTTATTCAGATTAACAGGTTGCCAATTTGTGCCTAAGATAGTGCATAAGGGTTTCTGGGGTCTTCTTCCACCTGTAATTAGCTGGACGTTGTGATATGACTGAAATGCTGTTACAAGCGACGTTAAACCATAACAAATCAAATCAAATCGACAATTCCATGACAATGCTTCAAAATGCCATAATATATCGAAAAATAAAAGAAACAATGAATTAATACACCATTTAAACAGTACCAAGGATTTAAGAGATTAAAGAACATTCCGTTCACCATTTCATCCGCCAAAGATGTCTAAAGACGACAAATTCAATTCAGACGCGCCGTATACAGTGGAGAATCTGTTATTCTTTCCCGTTTAAACGCAAACGTACGCAAACGCAAAGCACTAAAACGTAGAAAAGAACATTTTTTGTACAATTCTGATAATTCTTGTTTATCTGGTGGTACACAGTTTGGAGCCTACCCGGCGTCTGATCTGGCTCCAAACTGTTTGCACTGCAAATAATAGTTTTAGCGTAAACGCGTTTATTGGGAAAGAATAATATATTCTCCGCTGTAACACGGCGCCGCTCAGGGTCAAATTGTTTAGTATTCCTTACATTATTTGTGCAGCCAAAATGTCAACATTCGCATTTGGCATGAACCCTTAGACGCCCTAATTGAGCTTTATTGTGCCTGCGAAAAGGTTCAACGAAAACCGAATATGGCTATTTAAATGTTTGTAAAAATAAGTTTAGTCAAATATGTGTTAAAGTGATTCAAAGAGAATACGAGACACTCAAAATGTCTAGCCACCTACAATCATGCTATTGACTGCAGTAACTATTTCACTGCCATAAGCAACTTTTCAAACTGTGTTAATCCTGATTAGTCTTGTTGAGACAGTGAAAGGGTTTATCACACGAAAACGTTTGGAAGTGAAAAATATAACATACAATGCTTTCTTTTTCACATATTTATATATACTAACATTTGAATAAAGATGTATCGTTCCTAGTGTCAAACACTTTTGAAACGGTTCATACATAAAGCGCGTTTTGTAAAGCTTTTTGATGAGTCTGCAGCTCAAATCTAACCGATTAAAAGCTTGAGAATGATCTAAGACTCATCTCAAACGCTTTTATAACATTGGACAATGGAGTGACTTGGTTCCTGATTAGGGATAATCCTTCATTTGTACAATAATTTTCTACTCGCATATCCAAATATTTTTACTTACAATGACAGTTTCGGCACTCCATTGGAGTGCCTTCTTCAGACTGTGAACTGTACCGTTGGTGACGTCATGAGTGTTGTTTACTACTGGTCATTTTTCCCGTAGTAAACAGCGGCCGGTAGATGGGGCTCATTAGATATCCCCCCTCGTCCCTGTTCATGACTTTGTCCTCCTGTACAATGCATAACGATTCTCTTAACCTCCTCAGGGATGTATTATTCTCTTTGTCTATCACTTTTACACCCTCCCAGTCTATAACATGGTTGTGTCGGGCAATATGATTTGTCACTGCACTCGCATGTTCTGTAGACTGGGATGCCTTGTGCTCTGCCCTTGTGAACACTTGTGGACAATTATCCGAGTCTTTTATATGTTCTTTTATCCTGGTCTCGAGCTTTCTACCTGTCTCACCGATGTATGCCGCATTACAGTTTTTGCACGGTATGCGATAAACACATCCACATACTTCCTCGGTTTTTGTTTTGTCTTTTGGGTGCACCAGTGCTTTCCTAAGGGTGTTTATGGGCCTCATAGCCACACTTATATCATGTTTACGAAACACCCTCGCCAACGCCTCTGATACATTTTTAACATATGGAATAACCACATTCCCTTTATACTTTTTTTCCTCTCTCCTCCCATTACACTTCCTTTGTTTGTCTCTATTCCTGTTCTCTACCTGATTTTTCACCGTTTTAATGGTCCATTGTGGATAACCACATGCTTTGAGTGCGTCACTTATGTGTTCAATCTCCTTCTTCTGGTCTACTTTTTCTGTTATAACCGAAAAACACCTGTCTATAAGCGTCCTAATAACACTGAGTTTATGCACTAATGGGTGATGCGAATTAAACTGCAGGTATTGGTCTGTATGTGTAGGTTTTCGATAAACTAGTAACTTCACCGTTCCATCTTCCTTCCGCACAATCAAAGTATCCAAGAAAGGAATCTGACCCCCACTCTCCTCTTCACTAGTGAATTTGATACTATTCGTTGTATCAACTGTATTTAAATGCTCGGTTAGATTATTCACGTGTCCTTTTCCAATGATCTCCAAGATATCATCTACATATCGCTTCCAGAGTTTAGGAGCACATGTAAGAGGTGATGTAGCTATTGCTTCTTGTTCTAACCATTCAATGAAAAGATTTGCCACCAACGGGGAAACAGGAGAACCCATCGCCGTGCCAAATATTTGTTGAAATATCTGTCCACGAAACTGGAAATATGTAGTGGTGAGAATGAACTCCAATAACTCCATAACATCTTTCACTTCTAATTTTGTACGATCCTTGAGAGTTGTATCCTGTTCTAGTCTTTGTTCTATGATGTTAAGTGATTTATCTATGGGAGTATTAGTAAAAAGCGATACAACATCATGCGAATTGAAAATATCTTCTTCCTCTATCAACACCCCTGCCATACATTCACTGAAATCTTTTGAATTTATAACATGCTTATCAGTTTTTCCAACTAGGGGCCCGAGTATGTCTGCAAGGAAACGAGATGTACTATATCCGATCGAGCCAGTATAATCCTCTATGGGACGAAAAGGTGTATTTGGTTTGTGAATTTTAGGTGTGCAATATATCTTAGCACATTCTCAGCTGTTGGATATAACCTATCATATTTTTCATTTTCAAATCTTTTCATGGAAAGCAATAGCTACATCACCTCTTACATGTGCTCCTAAACTCTGGAAGCGATATGTAGATGATATCTTGGAGATCATTGGAAAAGGACAAGTGAATAATCTAACCGAGCATTTAAATACAGTTGATACAACGAATAGTATCAAATTCACTAGTGAAGAGGAGAGTGGGGGTCAGATTCCTTTCTTGGATACTTTGATTGTGCGGAAGGAAGATGGAACGGTGAAGTTACTAGTTTATCGAAAACCTACACATACAGACCAATACCTGCAGTTTAATTCGCATCACCCATTAGTGCATAAACTCAGTGTTATTAGGACGCTTATAGACAGGTGTTTTTCGGTTATAACAGAAAAAGTAGACCAGAAGAAGGAGATTGAACACATAAGTGACGCACTCAAAGCATGTGGTTATCCACAATGGACCATTAAAAAGGTGAAAAATCAGGTAGAGAACAGGAATAGAGACAAACAAAGGAAGTGTAATGGGAGGAGAGAGGAAAAAAAGTATAAAGGGAATGTGGTTATTCCATATGTTAAAAATGTATCAGAGGCGTTGGCGAGGGTGTTTCGTAAACATGATATAAGTGTGGCTATGAGGCCCATAAACACCCTTAGGACAGCACTGGTGCACCCAAAAGACAAAACAAAAACCGAGGAAGTATGTGGATGTGTTTATCGCATACCGTGCAAAAACTGTAATGCGGCATACATCGGTGAGACAGGTAGAAAGCTCGAGACCAGGATAAAAGAACATATAAAAGACTCGGATAATTGTCCACAAGTGTTCACAAGGGCAGAGCACAAGGCATCCCAGTCTACAGAACATGCGAGTGCAGTGACAAATCATATTGCCCGACACAACCATGTTATAGACTGGGAGGGTGTAAAAGTGATAGACAAAGAGAATAATACATCCCTGAGGAGGTTAAGAGAATCGTTATGCATTGTACAGGAGGACAAAGTCATGAACAGGGACGAGGGGGGATATCTAATGAGCCCCATCTACCGGCCGCTGTTTACTACGGGAAAAATGACCAGTAGTAAACAAAACTCATGACGTCACCAACGGTACAGTTCACAGTCTGAAGAAGGCACTCCAATGGAGTGCCGAAACTGTCATTGTAAGTAAAAATATTTGGATATGCGAGTAGAAAATTATCCTGATGAATTTCTTTCGTGATAATCCTTTCATTGTTACGACATGTTGCTTCATACAATTGCCATATGCTTTCATTTCACAAGTTTAAAGTTTAGACAATTTGACTTAAGAAATATTGAAATGAATGTCAGACAATAATTGTGGTCCTTAGTTCCGGGGTGTCTGACCAGAATTCAACTGTTTGCAAAGAGCATTTACGAGATAAAGAAGCGAAGGAGTTAAACCTGTTTACAAGACCATATGTATTCAGGACAAACCGGTGCAGATGTTAAGGAAAACATGTATATATTATTTCAATTACAGTGCTCCCTCTCTACAACGGCCCTCCGAACAATGGTTCCCTTCGTACAACGACAATTTCCGCTGTTTTCAAAACAATATAATAATGTACAGCCTTTTCATGGCTGCAATATAGTCTACTTTAAACTGTCGTCTGCTGGTTTTCTCAAAATTACATATTATACTTTTTGACAGAAAAAGGCATAATGACGAGTGGCAAACAGCTTGAATCCACGCGGCGTCTGATCTGGATTCAAGCTGCTTGAAAATATAGGCCAAATGTCCCTACCCACAACGACTCCCTCCGAACAACGCACATATTGTTGTCTCCGATTGGGTGTCGTTGTAGAGAGGGAACACTGTATATTAAACATAATCACTGATATGGCTATGCTGCTTGAAACAATTACCGTCTGCTTTTATTAAGAGTTGAAAATCGATTGACTAACCTGATATCGTTTTAAGTGTCAAACAGATCATAACTAGACGCCACCTAATCATACGCCATGTAGCGTGTTGTCTGACCAATATACAACAGTTTGATTGCAAATATCTAATATTAACGGAGTAAGGTAGAGGAGAAGTTCAATTTATTTATAAGACTCCTCTACTTTGCTTAACAATTCAAACATATGCATGTGTTTTGTAAGCATGTAACGTTTCAAAGACTACGACAAATGTCTCAGACACAAAAAAAAGTTATTTCGCATTCCATGCACAGTAATTTTGTATTGGTGTTACATTATGTATGAACCTCAGGTTGTCATTAAGGATTGAGGCGTGGCTGTGAATGCTGATCAGATGTCGTCTGCTTTTAAAGTCTTCTGATACAACCCTTTCAATGTCGTCAGTCTGTTAACTATCGCGATTTGTTTTGTTTAACATTGGTCATAATGACAATTGCTTTATAAAGAAGTGATACTCCGATCGCATATATACTTATAACATGATCAAGATTATTTAAATCGCTAACAGTATTGTTTTTAAGCTTCTCAACTGTGAAAGGTAACATTATTTTAGCATGAAATATTACGCACATTCAGCACATGTCACTCTATTTCCAACTTCATTCGTTTAGCCCAATACCCCATAGCCTGATTCTAGTTTTCGAAAACAGGTGACCACTTAAAGCAGGCTAAAGTAAAGCAGAATGCGCCATAAGGCGCATTCTGCTTTACTTTCAGCTTTCTTCAAGCTACCATTTGCTAGAATATAGAAAATAATTCTATAATACATATTCATAATTGAATAAATTGGAACTATTATACTCAGTGGAGAAATAAACAAAAGGCGTAAAAAGACGTATTGATGGGGTAATGGGTACGCTTCGCCGATCATCTTCATTGTAAACGATTGGGAGTTAGACCAGACGCTGGATTACGCCGGATTAGAAAATGATTGTTTTTATTTTTAAGAAATTACTACTATCTACAATTCAGTGTACATAGTTTGCGTTTCAATTCATTTAACGAGAAAGAATAATATATTTTACCATTTTACAGTGACCTCGTTCAATACAAACACCCTTAACCCTTTGCCTGCTGGTCGCGACTTTATTGATTTTTGCAAACAGTTTAGGTCCAGATCAAACGCCGCGTAAAGCGGCGTCTGATCCGGATCCAAGCTGTTTGACACTCGTCGTTAGGTTTCTTTACTTAAAAAACATATACATCTAAATTTAACAAATTTTGCAGACGACAATTTCGAAGCAGACGACATCACCGCAGGATAAGGGTTAATATTGTGTGCGTCGTTCGGATAAAGTTGTTATATAAGGAGGGAATTTAGCTAACATTTGCGTTTACCACTCGTCATTATGTATTTTTCTGTCAAAAAGTTCATTATGTGACACGGCGGGGCAAAACAGCAGACGGCAATTTTAAGCAGACCATATTGCAGCCGTTAAAATGCTGGACATAACTGTCTTGTTTGGGGAACTGATCCTGATCCTGATCAATCCTGATCCTACATCATGTTACGAAGCGTCTGATCTGGATCTTAACTGTTTGCAAACAACCATTGTTCTAGGGTATAAGACCGTAAATGGGTTACACAAACTAAAATTCGTGCTCGTCCTGCAATTTGGTTTACTCGTAGCATGCTAAGCAAGACTTGGTGTACATTTGCTAACAGTAAAGTACAATGCTCCCCACCTACAACGGTCCTCCAATAAACGATTTTCTCCGCATAACAACGCGTGCCACTGTTCCCCAAACAAAGGTACATTTTAGTGACCATTTTGGAAGAGTGAATAACGCCGCGTAACCTCTGCTCCTGATCCAATGTGTTTGCAAATATAAGCCAATTCCCTCCCTATAATAACTCCCTCCGATCAACAAACACAATATTTGTATCCCATTGGATTGTAGAGCCATTTGTGCATGAAATGTGTGTTTGTTTGTTTAATACATTGTATATACAAATTGTTAGGAATTGTACGAAGATAAGACTGAATAAGATGTGTATATGTTATAGGGATAACGTATAATCAGGGAATACGTTAACTCAATGAAAAATCGGTGAATTTTCTCGAAAACCCCAAATCTCCCAGGGAAAAGGTGTATTTTTTAAGGTTTTCGTTGCATTTTTATAAATATTTGGCAATTATTTTTGCTTAAAGTAATGCATCTTGTCTTGTTTAGTTTACTTAGTTCAAAGACAAGTACCACGCTATTAAATATTTTGTTTACCCTATTAACAAAACTGATGACTTATTTTAATTGTCCTGGCTGAAATGCACGCCATTCACTTATTTTTATTCACAAGTGCGAGAAATGTGTATGAACGTTTTAGTCCATGATATATCAAGAAAGAATGACGTTTTAAATCAAAAGAAATGTCATGATAATACAAATCTATTTATTTGATAAAAAAGGACATTTCATCATTTTCCTAAAACGCCTAGTGATTACGCGCCATCCCTGAAAATCTTAGGGATTACACGTTATCCATATAACATATATAACTGGGGTCTTACAAAATAATATAATTATGCATCACTTACATCTTGTATTTACACAGCCTTAGAACAGTTTTATCTAAACATTAACCCTTGACCCCATTATACGTACGTATTGGAAAGCATTTAATTTCTTCCGCCACTGAAATAAAAGTTCCGATTTATACCGTCGTGCACATATACCGTATGACAAATGTCCTTTATCATAGCGTAAAACATGCAGACTGAAAGTAATTCGGAATAAGCCCTTTCAACCTAAGCAAGAAAGCTCAAATCAGCAAGTGTATTTTTGTTCTATAAAGAGAAAGCTAAGTATGAAATTTGGTTTCAATAAGGCAAGCAGAAGTAAAGTTATTCAGAAACCAGTTTGAGCCCCAACATTCTAAACTAGCTTCTTGTAAAATTCTAAGTATGTAAAAATGTATAACTGCAATTAAAATAATCAAACCAAAATATGATATAAAAGCTATGAAATTTAGTTTCAATAAAGAAAAGGGAAAGAACGGAAGTTCTCATCCGACAACTAGTTTGAGACATATAATTCTAATTATGTCAAGGAAGGGAAATAACTCCAGGAAATCCATTGAATGGAAACCAGAATCACTAAACATCTTTCCTGCACAATAAGCTATATATGAAATTTGAATACAATAGGTTAATTACTGTTTAAGGGTGTATCAATGTCATGAATTTGGGAACTTTTCAAAGTATATGAAAACACTCTATGATGGTTTTGTATTGAAGAGCTATTTAAGATGAATGAAAAAATAGAAAAAGTGTACATTTTGGTGAACAACAGTTGGCACTACGGCCATGTAAAATTTACCCCACCCACTTCCTCTTATTTTGTCCTTTTCAAACAGCCCGCTTCAATAAAACCCATTTTAAATGAAAACAAATATGATAATTTGGGTTTGTGTTATTTATTTCCTATCTATGGTAGTATTTCTTCATACAAAAACTAATTTAAGAAAAATAAGGCACCAAATGTGAAATTTATAAAGCTCTAAATATCATCGATATTGTACTTTTTTGTAAATTTTGTAAGGGGTGATAACTCTTTTTACTTTAATAACTCAAAATTGTCAACACTGACCTTTCAATTTCTTTTCATATTTTGAACTGCCTTAGTATGGGCTTTCATCTGGTAGAATATAAGAAAAAGTTAAATACTAGAACTATTTCATTTTCAAACTTTTTTACTTTTTTTCATAAAATAAAAAAATCTAATAAAACCATGCCCTATATCAAGCATATTTTTGATATTCAAGAATCCATATTGTTCAAACCTGGTGCCTGCTTTGTCTAAATTTGGTTTATATTTGTGAACATACCACCATAGACATGAAATAAATAAAGAAAACCCAAATTAACATTTTTGTTTTGTTTTGAAATAGATTTTACTGAAACTTGTACTCTGAATGGGTAAAATTTGAGAAAAAAAATTCCAAATTTGACACACCTTTTTCAAATCGCTGTAGCTCAAAAAAAAGGACACCACCATATATATTTTTTTTCCTTATTTCATTCATCATAAATAGCTCTTCCAAAAAAACAATGATAGAAAAAAAGTTTAATACTTTGAAAAAAATGGCTCATGACATTGATACACCCTTAAGTACTAGTCTTGAGGCAAGATTTCTTAAAAACAATAAGTATTATAAAGGCATAACTCCAGATAAAACATCGGACGGAAACCAAAATTGAAATATTGTCCATGTATACTGAGAAATCTCAATATGAAATTTGTCAATAATACGCAAAAAGAAACTAAAAATAAATTTAGGAAACATGATTTAAAATGTGCAAAGGGGCATAACTCTGAACATACAAAGACATAAAAAGACCCGTAATTTATGTAATGTCGCTTTACTCCTTTTATCGCCATATCAAATTGAAAAGAAATTAAAAACAGAACAAAATGGTTATGGTCCTTTTTTAAACAAAATCCCATAGTTGCCAATAAAGGGGGCATAACCCTGCCAAAAGGTTTCGCAAACGTCTGAAACGCCAACCATCGAGCGATTGTGTTAAGGAACATTTGTAGTAAATCAAAATCAGGCAATAAATGCAAGTAAGATAGTTAGAGGAAACATTAACGGATCGTAGGATGGATTGAAAGACGGATATTCACAACCTTTGTGTTATGTGGCTATTTTCTTTGTTTTCCTTTTATGAGGTTAGCCATATAACCGGATATCTATTGGCTCTAACTTAAAAATATAATGGATCTTGAAGCTAACCCTAACCCTAACACTATTTCCACAAATGCCCAGGAAAATGTCCCCAGCAATGGCTAGGTTTATGTTTTTCACATACTATTTATGTGGCTGGTTATTTTAACTACATAAGTAATGATTTCTGAACCGGATAGACGGACGGACGAACGGACAGCACAGAGTAAACCATAATGCAACCCGTTTTCATGGGCGTTTAAAAAGAAGATATAATGTGCTAGGTGGATTGGGACGTCATAATATGATCGAGTTCAACGGGACAGTCTATGAACAAACAGTGTCACTGATGAGAGGAGTAGACAATGGAGTAACTACACAGGTGCTATCGTAGCACTGACATAGATCATTGCCACGTGACCCAGTGGGGAAGCAGTTAGTACTTTACTGGTATTTTAGTTAATGTGTATGCATTTCAAGAGCTTCGGTTAATTGATGTTTGAATCAACAGTTTTTTTTTCAACGCTTTTTGACATTTTAGCAATAATATCAGTGCCGATTAAAGCATCCCTTTCGCTGAGATACAACTGCATAGCTGGTAAAGGTCCACGCAGAACATATCCTTACTTAACAGAAGACTACAAACCAAACCTCTGTCCATCCTTTGACAATTGTATGCAGACACCTTGGTTGCGAAATAAACTTTATCAGGGAGTTAAGTTTTAACACCTTCACTGCCCTACACAGATTCACTGCGTACAATGATTCTTTTCAAAAACAATTTGGATCCTGATCAAACGCCGTGTCTGACAAGGATCTAAACTAGTTGACACTCTCTTATATGTTTCATAAAAAACAAACATAAGTTGACAAATTGAGAATTCAAATGCCTATGAAATTCATTTTAAACTGATGACATCATGGCAGTGAAGATGTTTACGACATTGTTCAACCTCCATCGACATCATCAGCTCAATTTATATCTGCAAGCAACACAATCTTGAATCAGTTCTTTTTCAAACGTGGCCAATACTAAAATGTATTTCAAACGTCTTCTTAGAGTTAAATGAAAATAGTAGTTTAGAAGCCATCGATGCGAAACTAATTTGTATCAAATGTGCAAATGTTCAATGGCGTCTGATCAATAACATAACCTCTTATTACTTGTTCCGCTGGTTCTTAATTATCCATGCCTGAAAGTTTAATAGGAAAACACGCAAACAGCATTTTTTAATCAGGCAATAATATCACAATAAAGGATATTGATTCGCTTCCGAAAAACGGCATTGTACTAGTTTGATACCATTTTATCTCAGAAACTTGCACGCAATGATTAATCATGTTAATCAGTTTCATTTTGCCTGGAAGCTGTTTTGAATTGATTGTTATACAGATAATTTGGAAATATTACACGCGTCCTGAGCGCTACAAATTTGAATTTTAAGGAAGAAAACATTTCGGAATTAGTACAAGTTTGTTGCCAATATTTGCAGCTGATGAGAAAACTGAAACTCTTAGTTCACGCCGTATTCAGCGAAAAGTGTTGTATCGGCACACTTGTTGCCCTATAAACAGTGACGGTTAACCCCCTAAATTACTGCATTACACTTAGTCTAGTTATTTGCAAACAGTTTCAATACTGATCAGAGCAGCTATGGTAGTGAGGTATGGAAACTCATATCACCATATTGACTCTTTTGAATAATTCTATTACCTGATGCACATATTATCTAAGTGTTGTTTTTCATAATAATTTGCCAACTGTAGTCACAGTAATTGACATATTCAAACCGAATTGCATTGTGCTTGCCCATCATTTACCTTACCGTCACGAGCGTACAGTGGAGAATCTGTTATTATTTCCCAATAAACGCGTTTACGCTAAAACTATTATTTACAGTGCAAACAGTTTGGAGCCAGACCAGACGCCGGTTTACCGGCGTCTGATCAGGCTCAAAACTGTTTTCCACCAAAATAAAAAAGAATTATCAGAATTGTCCAAAAGTTGTTCTTTTCTACGTTTTAGTGCTTTGCGTTTGCGTACATTTGCGTTTAAACGGGAACGAATAACAGATTATCCACTGTATATTGTGTCACAATATTTTTCTTTAAGCTTTCAAAGCCACATCGCCAAAATGTCACTTTGCAAACAGTTAAGATCCTGATCAGACGCCGCGTGACGCAGCATCTGATCAGGACCCACATTTTTTTGACACTCATACCGTTTACAGTCAAACCAGCCATGAAGCTGACTGTAAAAAATATTGCAGACGACACTACCAATGCAGACTATATTTGAGCGATCAGGTTTAAAATAGACAATAAAACATGGCAGCGAAATAGTTTAGTATAAACACGATTAAATAACTGCTTCCCTTACTCAAAAACAGTCATAATATTGTCTGTTTTAATACTTTGACCAATAGTATTGATTGAAGATAATTAAAATGTCAAATAACTAAAGTCATGGCATATCAAAATTATTGTATATAGAGTTTTGATTTTTGGCAAACGCATTTTACTCAGACATAATAAGATCTGAGGTATTGTCTTACAAAACGTCGTACGACAAATATTGTCGTAAGTCGGATTCTAAACTTCCCAGTTATTATTTATTGATCTATCTAATCCTGTCTTGTGACTTTTCTTTGGAATAGTCATGAACAGGCAACTTCAAAGAGATATAACAAGACAGGGTTATATTTATTTAAAAATCAGAAATGAGTTGTATTTTTAATTTTTGAACTTTTTTCGTACGACGTTTTGTAAGACAGGCCCCAGGATTCGGATCTGTTTGTAAAATTGACCGTAAACAGCTCTCTCGGCGAAAATTACGTATACATAGAGAATATGTGACTGTTCTAAATTCATTTCACTGCTTTAAGAAACAACGTTTACCTTTCTATCAGAAATTAAGATAAACAAAACTTGACTAAAATATCATTGAAATATGTGTAAAAGAATTCTTCCCTGGTGAGACGCAGATTTACGTATCGTCTGATCAGAATACAATCGGTTTAAAATGCTGCTGAATTTTAAAACATACCCAATCGGTACTGTCTAGAGGTCACGTTTAAAATCAGCAACCTTTGGCTCTAAGCAGTAGTCTACTATGCCGAAAAACGTGAAATATCGAAACGACAAAAAGGTTCACAGACGAAAACCTATTTTGTATTCAATGCGGGTAAACTCTGTATTTATTTTACGTTTGATATTAAACTCAGGTTTTTATTTAGAAGTCTGATCGTCTTGAATGATAATCAGATATCGCTTAGCAGATTTTCTATGTCGTCGGCTTTAATTCTGGATTTGGCAGATTATATCCTAGGCTACAGCAAAACGCCTGTAGTGACAAACAGAAAGGGTTCTACGAAAACTAATGCTCAGTGTTGTTATACTTTCTGGTCCTTTGGAATCATAGATTTCAGCGCATTAACAGTTGAAAGTTGAATTCCGCTTAAGCTGGTACTAAGGGACGTGAGCACTGTTGCATATTTCAGTACTGCTCATGAACAGACTCAATTAAACCGAGTCTGCAATTTTCAGTATTTGCTTTGTTTTCTGTGCTTTCAAAGGATCTCCCCTTATTCAGATTTACTATAAACTTAGCCTAGTTCTCAGCTGATGGCAATTGTGACGGATAAGCATATGTTGCATGTCGCATAGGAAAAAATAATAAATTTTCATATTCTTTATCATTTGCACGCGGTTCCAAATTGTTACAAATGTTAATACTTTTATCGATACCTGGGTCGTGAGGTTTGTACCCATTCATCGCCACACTGTCATCTGCTTCAATCTGAAGTCTGAAATGAAATTAAGATAGTGTGACCGACTACATTTCTTGTTACGCGGCGTCTAACCAAGAATCAAATTGATAGCAAACGTGCCGTTTTTCGTCATTGAAAGGGTGAAGTAAGGCATTCTTATAACAGGGTGAACAATTTTTAGCCATTTAGGTAATTTATAGGTGCCTTGTATTACGGTCGTACTTGGTTGTTATGTTGCTAAGTATGATACTGCTATACGCGACTGGACTAATACTTGCGAAAAACTTTGTCACGAAGAACTGCAGACCAACGATATGTCTTATCGTGTTAGAACATACTTTATACTTACTTTCAACCGTAATTTCGTACAATGGCTTAACACATAATTGCTCGTTTACAGTTGGGATAGTTTTTGGTACACAATAAAGTGCAGACACTGGCCAAATGTCGGTTAATGTTGATATAGATTTACGAGTGCAATCAAACAAGTTTTAAGCGACTATTATGTACAATAAATATGACAACCTGTCAGGGCAAAGTCAATTCTGAAACCCCAGAAATGAGCTATGGACATTGCTGTGTCCTGGTAAATTTCCACTTTTCATATCATCATATACTAAAATGCACGGTGCGTACAGTAAAATGTATACATGTAGTAATAATTGATAAATTTACCAACTAACATTGCAGTTGTGATAACATGTTGTAATCATTTGTAAAATTACGATTGTCGTACGATAATAATGTATACTAATAATGGCAACTATTTATCTGTACAACAACAGGCCCATTAAAAAAGCTTGCACGATAATAGCATAGTTACTATTTATAAATTTAACTCCTTGGTCCATTAAATGGGAAATGGACAGTTCCAAATTATATTTAAACCTATCAAAATAGTCACTGCAATATCTGCGTTGCTGTGTCTAAGAAGTTACGTTCGCTTAACTCATTATCCCCTGAAACTTCCAATGGACAATTCCAGTTGACAATAAAGGCTGGTTCATTTAAGACTTTTAAGGGTTATTTTTACAACATATTGCAAAATAACAAACAGTGGAGTCCCTGATTAGAGGGCTCCTGCAGGAGCCCTCTAATTAGGGACCTCACTGTTTGCATTACATAAATGAAATCTTCACCGGTACACTTTTGGTAAAGGACGCATATATGCGTCACTAGGGCTCAATGAGTTAAACCTATGTAATGATGCATCATCATATTATTTGCAGCTCTGTTCAACTCATTGTTGTGGGGATGTGTTTTAATGCTTATTTCAAATGCTTTACCTAGCTGGCTTTAAACATGGGGACGTTATTCTTTTTACTATTTAGGGTTTGACACTAGAATGTATATACATGTATAACAAACAGTGTTTGGTTAACACAGGACATTAACTTACTTTTCATAGGCACATTGGTATCTAATAATACTTTAATAATTGAATATAACAGTTCCATTGAATACAGTCATCGAAATGCACCCTAAAAATATTTAGCAGATGATAGCTTAAAGAAGGCTGCAAGTACAGCAGAATGCGCCTTATGGCGTATTCTGCTTTTCTCCCAACGTGAGTTTAGTAGTAGTCCGCTGTTTTCAAAACTAGACGTAGGCTATGGATTACAGTGATCAGGACCCAAACTGTTTGACACTCATCGATTTGTTTTAAGTCATACGACCTTAAATCTAACTTCGAAACTAGACATGGGCTATGGATTTCAATGATTAGCCCTCTCATTCTCAATGTCGCTTAAGAATGCGTTTGAAAACAATTTGGGTCCTAATCAGACTTCGCGTGACGTGGCGTCTGATGAAGACCCAAACTGTTTGACACTCTTCTATATACTGAAAAACATAAGTAACGCATACTGTGTTAAACTTATGTATCGGTTGTAAGGGAGTACAACCAAGATTATCGATACACCGTGTGTTGGTTAAATTGATCCACAATTGTCCAACAAAAACTTGTGCATATCCTGCGTGGTAATTGGATTCTACACCGACATATTTTAAAACGCTGACGTAAGCCATCCGACCAACTTCTGGTGAAACAAATTCAAAAGCACTCAACAGGTTGAAATGTACAGTACGCTTACTGACTTTAAATCAGCATTGCAGTTAAGCACAACCTTCAGCGCGATGCCTAGGCTGAACGTTAATGACCGTGGCCGAGCTATTGGTCTTCAAATGCAAGGGCGTTCACAGAAAACTGCCGCCAGACAACTGGGAGTCGTACAATGAACAACTTGTCGATTCCGTAATCGTTTGCTGGAGACAAATACCGTAAATGATCAACCGAGACGTGGACGCACCAAAGAAACAACGCAACGTCAGGGCCGTCAGATACGCCTTGCGTTTTTAGGAATCCGGTTCCTAACGGCGGCATAGACGGCCAATAACACACAAGGGCGTCACTGTGACAGGGTACGTTCCGTCACGGTTATCAGGCATCTCAGATAATGCTGACTTCGGGCGTACATACCGTACGTTTGGTTTTCACTAACGCATCGACGTCATGCTTTTCGCATGGAATGGTACAACGTCACGCACGTCGATTATTCTCTCTCCAACCTTGGCAACCGTACAGCCCAAAGTTGTCGCCATTTGATCACCTTTGCAACCAGTTAGACCGCAATGCCAGACGTCGACGTAACGTCCCAAACCACTTCAATGACCTCGCAGCTTTACAGAATGAATGGGATGCTTTAAGAGACTCACCAGGTTGATTAATTCCCTGCCAAGGAGAATACTAGAGGCAATATATGCAATACGCGATACTAAAGATGCTTTTTTCACTCTTTCTGAAAGGGATTGGTTTAGAAATCGTAATTAAGCAATCAAAAGAAATTGAATTAAAGCGTTTTTCTTGTTTGTTGATGCAAAAATAATGCATTAGTAATTTCGTATACCAAATTTTTGTTATAATTCCTATAGTACATTCCCTTTATACAAGGAATCCCATTATGCGTTACTTATGTTTTTCAGTATATATTTATTAAGTCATACGGCCTTAGATTTAACTTTGAAACGTTTCTTGCAGACAACAATACTGAAGCAGACGACAATTAAGCGGTTAAGGGGAACATCTCCCGAATAATTTGATCATAAAAGAGTTATCGAAGAGCAAATACTAGGAGCAGGCTATTGCAAAACAAATTCGTTCCTATGTTTATTCGTAGATATGATTGAGGCTCTTTGAGAGTGAGCGTAAGGATATCCCATCTTGTAGCGGTTAATAATTACAAACTGTTTTAGGGCTAGAAATACTATATGCTTAAATACCAAGAAAAATTCAAGTATAAGAACCATTCCATTATATTGCTGCATGGAGTGTTGATAAACGGATTCTAGTTAATACAATATGCAGAGTTAAAAATAACAACCCTAGGCAATTAAAGGCATAACACCCATTTATATGTAAGATTTTTGGACAAACCTGAATTAAGCGAGTAATACAAATGGGTATATATATGACCGATGCATCAGGTGGCAGCTATTTTGAAGGACGTTGTCTAGCTTGTCTTTAATAAAGACATGTGATAACAGACAAATACTATTGCATGACCTCCGGTCAAAGAATAGTGCGAAGGCATGAATTTACCGAAACCAAGGCGTCCTTCTTACTTTGTAACGGTACGAATTAGCCACTTACCCTGTTTCAAATATGATATACATTTTGTGCTGCATTAAAGTGTTGCTTCCGACCGTCAAATTTTAATTCGCCGCTTATAAAAGTTTGATAATAACCACTTAATGTAAAACAAAAGCAAACCCATGTATTTTCTTTGTATCATGTTTGTTCAAGATTGAGTAACTATGTTACTAGAAATCTAAATGCATCCTCTCTCCAATAATAGTTCAACATTATCTTTTTGTGTAAAATTAATATTGATTACGTTGTCGGCTGGTTGTTAGATTTAAAGTGTTTACTATTAGTATGTAAGGTAATTTGTTAGGCAGCAACAAGTGTCGCCTTCTACATTTTAAAACTTAGAAGTTTCAAAACATTATTTGTAAGACAGGGCAAAATAGCCACGCAGTTTGCAAACGTATTCACAATTTTGCAGCTGGCAAAAACAAAACTTTCACATAAAACGAATTATTCTTAACGCACTGTAAAGCAATTAATCGCCAAATTATATAAGGTTAATTTAACTGCACACTGTAAGAAGATTACAGTGAACAAGCGCGGAATTGTAACCATTACCCCTATTTGAATTATAATGGGTCTATTTGAATAATCATTAGGAGTGAACGATGCAGATGCACGCTTAACAATTTAACCGCAACCGTAATGGCACAATGCTTACCCGTTCGCAACCATATTGTTGTCTGCTTCAACATTGATATCTATAATATTGTTAAAATGTTAGATTTATGGCAAGACACAACCTCAAGTCCAATTACCACTGCAGCTTAAAATTGACAACTCCAGTGTCTAATTAAGTCTAGATATTTCCTTTTTTCAGCTGAGCTGAATAATCTCTTCAGACCAGCATTATCAATTTTCCAGCCAATGTTGAATGATTTGAAGCAAGCACATATTTAAAATCGAATCGTATGATTGGGAGGGAGAGGCCGGTCTATCTATTTTTATAATTTTACTACAGATGAATTTGAGTGCAAAATTAAGAAACACGGACTGCTACTGCTCGCTATCCCCTGAACTCATGCTTCTAGTTCTGGTTATGACATCTGTTTAAGAAAAATTTGTTTCAATAAACCTCCAGGGATGAGGTTTGATATATAGACCATACATATTTGGAAGGTATGATAGCTATACTTGATAAAAGATAAATAATTATAAAATTGTTTATTGGTGACATCAAGTTTTTACGAGTAAGTGACTGTTTTCAATCCATCTAAAATAGGACATAGCTTTGCAACAACATATATCCATTTCACAGTAGATAAATTGTTACTTAAAGAACTATAAACTGTATATATGAATATCGTATTCATCGACGCATTTCGCAAAATTAAATATTTTTGTTTCAATCGTTACGTCATGTTAGTGAATGAATTGCTAAGTCAGGTCGTGGCTCAATAACTTTAAATAACTAAACTGTAAAACAATTATAGCAAAGTTACGACTAGTAGTAGAATGGTTGACTAAGATACCATAATAGTTAACAGAAACTCACTTATATTGATGTTTGTACATCAACTATCAATTGGTGTTCATCGATCTTAAAGAAGGGTATACATAGTATCGATAGTAAGCATCTGGCCCCATGAGATCGTTCTCAAGCATTTGATTGGTCCGATTTGGGCTTTGGCTAGACAAACTATTACATCTGACTATTCAAATACTTGAGACAAATCTCAAGTCTTAACTAGCTTTGTTAACGTTGACCCTAAGTGGATTCCAATCACTTAGTAGGCAATTATCATTATTTAGTAGGTAGTATGTCTACTATCTTGGCAGTGCTAAACGGAAAGCTAAAGTTATGTTTTACAAACTTCCCCCAGAGCCATACATCTTGGATAGACAGTTCATCTTTCACTTGGAAAGCTACTTGGTTAAATTTTCTTCATTGTACCTATTTTAATCAATCACTGAAAGTTTAAGCATCGATTCACATAGGTTTACAAAACACTTCATCAATAGTAATCTTATTGCAAATGCGCATTCCTTGTAGGCTATGGAAATATACCAACATTTAACCTATCTTTTACATATTCAGAGATATAACTAAACGGCTGTATATACACCTTAAGTAACAAGTGCATAATAACTAAGCGTTTCGTATTTACATGCTCAGGCGTTGTAGCGACCATTCGTCTAAAATTGTAATCGTACATGTAGTTGATATAGTTGAAAACAAGTTATTTAACCCTTTCATGATCAAATTATTCGGGATATTTATACCCCTTCACCGTTTCATTGTCGTCTGCTTCTATTTTGTTGTCTGCAATGTCGTTTGGAAGTTAAATTGAAGGCAATGTGACTGCAGAAATTTAAAATGAGTGGCAAACAGTTTGGATCCTGATCAGACGCCGCGTTACGCGGCGTCTGATCAGGCTCCAAACTGTTTGCAAACGCGCGTTGAAGTAAAAGTGAGTGAGAGTAAAAGGGTTAAGTTACATACTGTTTGAGTTCTGACTAGAAGCCTGAAGCATACCCAAACACCGGATAACTCGTTGTTGCACAAAACTGTTTGCAACGGGACTAATTGTTATAGCAGTTATTGAAAATGAATAACATTATTCTCTACAGTACTCAAACACAGTTATATTACTTGAAAAACATCAACAATTACTTTCTTTTGACACCCTTCACAATGAATTCAACAACTTAACAGATTTGATTACTATTTATATCACCTTTATTTTTTGCGCCCTGTGGAATCTTCCATGCTTATATGTTGGATTAGGTAAAAAAAATAGGGGGTGCTTGGTCTTACTTTTCATCGTTGTTATGTTTGATATTGAAAATCTTATAAACAAACAGTGCAGACTCTGATCAGACGCCTAACGGCTTCTGATCAAAGTTCAAACTGTTTGACTATGTCCTACACAAATTGCCATGGGCACAATGGATTAAGCCTAACAAGCCGGGCTTTCGCAAACTAAAGTGTTGTATAAACTAATTTTTATTTACAGAAATCCAAGACCTGAGAGTGTGCTCTTAGTAATAAAACATAGGGAACAGCTTTTAAAAAGTAGCAACATATTTCAATTACTATTTCCTTTATTAGCACATCCCTTATGGCGCCTGTTAACCGTCTCTAATGTGAACGTTTGAGATAACAGCTTGTTTTATCTTTCCTCAGCACTTTTCATGTTGTAAATTGAAATTGGACAAAATCTTTATTTAGAACAGCAAAAGACGATAATTTGTTGTGGATAAAAACATAACCTAGCATGCAGAGAGTTAAATTATGGACTTGACTGCACACCATGAGGCAGAAGCACAATCGCCTTTGTCCTTCTTAATACCATGGTGATTTAGTGGTCGTAATAGAGAAGTGTTCCTGTATTAAAACTGGAAGCATGAATAACACTTATTTGTGTTGTGTTATCGAATCGACAAAAACATTTGAACTGCATGTTTTTAATATACTTCGTTCGATTCAAAGGCGCCTCATACACGTTTAATCTCACGCTAACGGTGTAGATATGACGGGTAAATGATTGTTCACCGACATTGTAATAAGCAATAAAGACTCTGAATGTAGTCCGTGTGGAAATGACGCGTCGTACTTTACGAGGTTTTTTGTGTTCTTTTCTATTAAATTCTTACAGTGCCTTCACACAAAAGCCTCGATGTTTTTAAACAATGTAGGTCCTGATCAGACGTTGAATTACTGTACGACTAGTACGGATCACAACTGATTGACACTTTTAATAATGTTTACTTAGTAAAACATCCCAACAATCTAATATTGACAAATAAAAGCCGACGGCAATTTCAAATCAAACTATCTCCGAGCAGTGAAGGAATAAGCTGTCGGTCTCCACTGACTCGTAATCTGGAAAGAGGGCCATTAGACGATAAGTAATCAGTGCGATGAAAGCTTACAAAATCATACATAAATGCTTTTTATGGTTAAGGAGAAAAATGGTAACACTTTCTCTGCGGCATACTATGTAAAAAGTTTAATGATTTCAGAAATAATAGGTACAGTGCCACATATTTTAGATCCCAATCAACAAGCCTCGGTGATTGATCAATAATGATCCACATTGTTTGTAAACGATCCTAATCTATGTATTGAATGTGTTAAATCTACAGTTAGCAAATGACTTGTCCTAATTCGTAATTCGTTACCTCGTTATCACATTGGTAAGAAGGTGTACTCGTTGTGTGTTTTAGTTATATGAATATCTTTGTCCAACATTTGTTGACCTTCTGCATGCTTCTGGAGAATCTGTGATAACACTTGCTAACACTTTGGATCCCTATTAGATCCCGTGCGTATGACTGGTAGCAGTTTAATGCAGGAAAAAGTAATGCAGAAGGAAGACCTCTAGCAATTTTACTATACATTAGATTTGCCGTTTTAAGTCCGAATTAGAAGGGACTAATTGACATGTTTCAATGCATTGTTTATAATTCATTTGGCACACAGCCGAATACAGTATGCCGTAAACCCCAACTCAGTCAATCAATCAATATATTACTGGCGTGATACCATGTACTTGCTGTCTAAATATGTTCCAAAATCGACTGATATGTTGTTAAAAATCAATCGTATTTTAAAGTGGGTACTAGGCCCGTCTGCGTATTATCTGAATGCATATTACAGTGGAGAATCTGTTGTTCTTTCCCGTTTAAACGCAAACGTACGCAAACGCAAAGTACTAAAACGTAGAAAAGAACAACTTTTGGACAATTCTGATAATTCTTGTTTATCTTGGTGGCAAACAGTTTGGAGCCTGATCAGACGCCGGGTAACCCGGCGTCTGTTCTGGCTCCAAACTGTTTGCACTGCAAATAATAGTTTTAGCGTAAACGCGTTTATTGGGAAAGAATAACAGATTCTCCACTGTAGCAAAACAAGTCAGAGAATATCCTTCAGCTATTTAGTATATCTTAATTACCCGACAATCAAACATGCATATTCCAATTTGAAGTAAATATTGTAGTAATATATACTAGTAAATCTCTCAATAACTATACCACTGATAAAAGTTTAAAATATTCAGTTTCAGCAGGAGGCAGATTAAAGCAGGATAAATATAAAGAGTAACGCTTAACATGTTTTAAACTGCTACCTGTCTTTCATACTATACCTTAGCTTTCATGTTATAGAACGTAATTTAGAGGTTAAAATATGACCTACATTAACCCCGGGTACGCCAATAACTACAACTACATTCATAATATTTAGTTATTACACGGCAATAGATAGGACTTCAGTAGTTATTGGTGCATCTAAGGTGATATTCGGCAAAAGGGCATTAGCTCTAGTGCCACTATATCCTTAGGAGTGTCAATGACCACTAAATGACCACTAAATGCTCGCCATTGTTGTGAAGGGATGTGTTTATTGTATAATAATATTGAAGATATAGAGACATAGGAAGTGTTCTTCCAACATTCACACAGATCTACACATGAGCCATATCGAATTTAGCTTTAGCAGCAGAAATGTATCCTATTAAGAATATTTAAAGTCCTAGTTCAAAAGATAGACCTAAATCTCAACATAATAACGTAGATATATTTAAGAATTCCTCGTAGTTCTCAATTTTCAGTCATCTTTTCTTTTGATACATTCATCTTCTTTTGACTGTATCTTAAATGACGTCATGCTTGCAGCGACCATTCTTGTATTCATTTCAAAATTCGACGTCGTCAACGATCATAGATTAAATGTTCGGTAACCAGTAAATAGGCATCCTTCTAGTTACTGACATTCCGGCTTGTGGACTACTGATATTTTCCTTAACAAATTTGTTCCACGTATACAATAACAATGATCACGTCAATTCGACAAGTGTATATTTTAAGTATAAAATGCGTATTCGTACATACAACATATAGTTTGAATGTTGGTAGTGGGAATACTCATTTATATCCAAGTTAATGTTATTTGCTTCTTATTTATTACATACATTCCTGGAAAACCCTTGTCATACTCGTGTGTGTTATAAAACACGAGCTACTTAAAACATTATCCCACAATCTCATTTATCCTGGTCAATGTCAGTGTCGTCTATGAAGTGTAATAATGACAATGCCCCTTGTGAGGTTAACAGTTAGTTTCCCTGGATGTCGAAATTGTCTAGTTATGAGGCACCCTTATCATTCTTAATTGTCAAACTGGCACTTCCAGCAATAGTCTAGTTAATTGTATCTACAAGTATCCATGGGTGTGTCCACACAATATTAAATCATTACAAACTGTACAGAACCAGATTAGAGGGCTCCTCAGTTGCGTTCCTATAATACAGGTCTATCATGTCTGCAAAATATAAATCGCTGTTTATCTGCCCTGGTGTTAGGGTTGATCAATATTAACGACAGAGCACACGCTAAGAATGTTGTAGAAACCTATATATAACCTTCGTTTTTGTGTGGTTTTGTGTTTTTTCTGAAATAATTGATGTTCTAATTGGCGTAAAATACCGGAAGTATTTCATGGATTTAATCGTTATCTACGCACTTATCTTTTTTAATTCACAACCAAACTTTACACGAATATTACCGTGAGGAATTTGACCGTCGCGTGTTCAATGCCGTCACTACTTTCAATGTGTTTCTAATCACTAGATTATAAAAATATGATTGGTGAGAAACATTTCACGTAGGTTATGACCGATCTTCCCCTATCATAGGGATTTGAAAACGCGGACTTCCTGTAAAATAGCATTAGGAAATGTAAACAACAAGTTGGCTTCTTTAAAAAAGAAGCCAGGGAAGCCGAGCAGTTTTAATGAAGTGACATGTATATATGGTAGGAAACAAAACTATGTAGGGTTTGGGAAAAGAATAATAATATTTGCAAGGTATACTTGAGATATTTGAGAAGATATTTATGTAAAATGAATCTCTCTATATATAGCGACCAGTAAATTGCGTTAACGTCAATTCTCGTATTCTCAGGGTTTCTCATAATCTCGTGCCTAACAAAATCAGATGAAATGGGCATTCCTGACATCCAGAAATATATCAACTTTTTTCCTCCGATAAATTTTGTTGGAAGATGTTGCATGGACCCATAAATCATCAATTGGATTTGAATTCTCTATTTTCGAAATTTCACATGTAAAACCTGCTGCACATTGTCATTTATTTAATACTTGTGCATAGTTCAAATCTCAATAAAGAAACAAAAAATGATGCAACAGATGCAAAATTGTCCTTCTGATAGATTTAAAGTGACTCTAAAAATACTTATCTGCACTGAAAGAGTTTACCCCCTCCATAGCAAAAAAAAAACCTTGACAACCAATCAGAAGGCCCGAGAATATGGGGAAACATTTGACTGATTTAGATTATGCAGGGTGGTGTATTCAAACGTAGAAATGACCTAGATAAAATTGTATTATTATTATTTTCATTGATGTTATACTATATTCAGAGTTTCTACTGACTTTAAAGCCACAAAGAAGAATTCTTAATAACAATTTATGTGCTTTATATATATTCTAAGGCTTAGCCCCGCAAGAATAGGAGACACCAGTATGGCTGTTTTCAGACAGTTCGTTGTTTAACACAATGCTACTTGTAAGACAAGGTGAAAGTAAACAGAGAACTCCAGTAAAAGGTTTCAGTTTTACTTTCACCTTGCGTGAAGCTGCCAACTGTCATTCATAAAATCAATTAGTGTTAGTGTAGTAGTTGTAAGCGACTTTTACGGCTGCCACACAAGCATTTAACATCTTATGTAGTGAAGGTATGAGTTTTATTCCTTATCGAAGTGATAAGTTCCTGTACGGGTTTTTATTCCTAACCACAATATTTGATTTTCGTAAAAATTGGTTGCTGCGAAGATTAATGCAATCTAGTTTCAGGCATGCGCAGACAATGCATTTTTGACTGGTTGTACAATATTGAGCCAATTATGTTCACCGTTTCGCAATAAGCAGAAGTTCCTTGCAAGAAAATGGCTGCATTCAACCTAAACACTGAGGAAGCCCCCTGAAGGGGGCTTCCAATAACAGGGTGTGTGCGTAACAAAACGTCATAGTGTCATTTAATACGACAATTGTAAAGCCAAGTTCACATACAAGAAGATACAATACCATTGCATATCTATGGAATTTAGCATTTAGCATGGCGCACCGGCCTTCCATACACTATGGAAGGCCGGTGCGCCATGCTAATTGCTGGTTGTAAAATGTCAAATGCTAAATGCCAAATGCTATATGTGAAATATTAAATGCTATTTGCTAAATACGAATTGCTATTTGCGAAATGCTATTTGCCACTGCCAATGCGTTTAGCTATTTGCCAAATGCTTAATGCTATTTGCGCCGAAAGCCAAATGCTTTGACGTTTTCTTCAAATGGCGCTTTTTCTCAATCATTTGACATTCAGTAAATCGCTTTTAGCATTTAGCAAATCGCATTTAGGCCAAAAAAAGATTACCCGTGTTTCCTATCACATGCCAAAAATAAGTTAGGGACGGACGGTCGAAAACTCTTTTTTTAACACAATCATATAATGATACGAGTATAGTCTATTTAACTTTTCTGATGGAGTATTTTATATTGTATAAGTATTTTGTTTTATTCATATATGAAAACATATGAATGTATTTAATTTGCAGAGCCTTGGGCCATACATAAAACATCTTAAAAATATCAATTCAAATTGAAAATTTGATACGTCCAATTACCAAAATGACCTTAAAATTAAAACTGGTATGATGGTTAACCAATATTGGTATACCAAACCGGCAAAGTAGAGACTTATAGATAGAAAGATAGTTTATTGATACAAAAGGACATAGGCCCATCAGTACAGGTATACTCAAAACTATAAATACATAATCTAAACGTCAATGGTAGATGGTAAAGGTTTTACGTTTATAAACGAAATATAAGGCATTCGCTTTAAGGTACTTCGCAGGCGCGCTTAGTTTCCATACAAGGTATTATGAAACTTTTCATGAAGAATGATAATAGCCTAAGAAACAATGTGTGAAAATATAGGCAAAATGTATCGATTGGTTTGTCTTTAAGGTATCTTTTTCTGACTAAAACCTGGAATTTTGATGATTTTATTTTTCTCAAAAATAAATAAAGCTAATGACTATAAATCTCGCTCTATAAGTAGTCCACAACATTCATTACAAGAAAAGCTAAAAACATTTTGAAAAAAGGTGTTCAGAAAGATGTTATCAGCTATTTAAATTTTGCAAAATGCTAAAGAATTGAATTGCAAAAAACTGACTCATTCAATGTTTATTTGTTTTCGTTTTAGTCAAATGTATGGTTGATGAAAAAGTTAGTCTGAAAAAATTAGAAAATATAACAGTCAGGATTTGTTGTAATAACAGATTTTCTTATTAAAATGTGGGGTATTTGAAGTTGAGATACAGTTACCTACCTTAAAATTAAAATTCTGTCATTAAAATGCATTATTAATTATTCATGGACTTACATACAAGGTTAATTATATGTTTTAAACATAATAATAATGGGCAATATCGATCTTGAAAAGGTTGACGTCTAGATAAGCTTCAATGTGTGACTTTATACAGTTCGATCAAATCGTATACATGTATAGCGATTTAATTGACTTGTAAGTCACTAAACTAAAACGTACATGTAAGTAGACATATAATTGGACCGTAACATCACTAATTCTAATCAACGAAGACTAGAAAATAACATGTCCCTTGATCACTGCGTTATAAATTGAAAGGTCAATAAATCAGACACTTAAAAAAATATACTTTGGATCGGATGGGTCTCGAACCTATGACCTTTGCATTGCTAGTCAACCACTATACTGACTGCGCTATGAAGGATTATACTAAATCGTATCCACATTTCCTTTATATAAATTTTCTAGTATAAACAGGTATGGAAAAAGATCAAGTCGTCAAGACGCATATCCGCTCGCCCGCAAGACCGACTTCCGTATGCGAAAGGCCTTAATCCACAATAGATTAAAAACATATGTTAAGGTATTGTTTTGTTTCTCTCAAAAACATGTATATATATGTGTGCTATTTATCAATAGTTTTTTATTTTGAAAGTATCAAACCCGTCATTGTGCACTGTTGTAAAATTCCCCTTCTCTGCCTTGACATGTGAGAACTGTTTGGAAACTAATCACTCTGATCAGGATACAAAATGTAGGAAACTCCTATCGATGTACCATGTACATTAATAATAGAACTATAATACTTATGAATGTGTTTACGCAAAGTACTGATATCAGTTGTCGGAGTCGATATCATGACAAAGACGGGGTTATTTTAACTCAATACAATACAAAAAAGTACAAAACAGTTCATGCACAGTCCAATATCGCACATGAAACTACATCTATATACAGCAAACCTCTCAATCAAGACCACTAAAGGCCGAAAGAGTGTTTATAAGACAGGTGACCGCCCATGCGAAGTGACACTAAAGAAGAAAACTCCTAAAGGAGCTTTCTGTTTCACCTCCACCCCACCCCGAGCAAACACCTTTCCTCAACCTCAGATCATTTACACAATTAAATGGTCGTGTTAGAGAGTCTCAACTGTTACCAACTCTTTCGTTAATCTGCGACTGTTTACGCGCCTTGCCGAAATGAAACGCAAGACAGTAAGCAAAATACAAATTAACTTAAAAAATTAAGTATGTATTAAAATGCCATTGGCATTTTAAGAAAAGACATATTGTGATTTATGTTCCAAACGTGAAGCATTACCCTTACTAGAGCGCAAGACTACACTATGGAACATCAAATACATCGGTAAGTAACTATTTTAATTGTATAAAATATTTTTTATCAAAGATGAGAAAATGAGACATTGAAGTTAATACATCATGCCTATTCGTTTGTAACAGTGGTAGCTTGAAATGCAGAGTTCTAAGAAAGTCAAGTGTTACGTAACTAGGATTCAATTGTTTGCACAACAGCATTTCATACATTTCCATATAAAAAGTATTATATGAAAACACGTGTTCGGCTGTTGATATTTTCCCCACTGTTAACATTGTGATTATACACAGGCACTGCAAGAAAATGAAACAGAAACGCAAGCAAATTACAAACAAAAAACTAAAATAAACAACAACAAATGAAATGAATGAAACAAAATGTAGAAAATATATTAAGTACACTTTAACCTGTATTTAAGAGACTAATGAATAAAAAGGCAATGTGTTCTTTAGAAGACAGGTGACTCCCTAATGAAGAACACAGCAGTGTCTTGCACTAGTGATCCACCTCTTTTAAAGGGTACATCAAAACGTGTGTGTGGTCGCTCAATAAAGATTTACCTTTAGAAGGCAGGTGACGCTCTAATGCAGAACACAACAGTGTCTTGCACTAGTGACTCATCCCTTTTAAAGGGTAAACCAAACGTTTGTGTGGTCGCTCAATAAAGAATTACCATATACATGTATCTAATTTTATTTTTATGTTTTTTAAATAGAGGGAGGTAATTGTAGTATATTTATATTGGCATTTGGTAAATGTGTGTACTGGACACTTACTGTTTCAAATGATAAGTATTTGAAATCAGGACGTTTAATTTACATTTAGATCTACATGAAACTGCAAGAGAAATGATGATTATGCATATTGAAGTTGGAATTGCAAGTTAACGCATGCAACATTTAATAAGTGTTATAAAATACAAAAAGGGAGGCAATGACAAATTTCTTACATGAAGCGATCAGTTCAAAAGAAAAGTTGTAGCCCTCTTGTCAAAACAATTATGAACAAAGCATGCTAATTTCCGTATTTTATCAGGTTTTTCTAGCTGTAACAGTTGAACGAACTTAGGAATATTTGGATTTCTCCAGAAGTAACTACCAATGTATATTTTTCTTAATTCGTGGTAAAGTGGACATTCTAGTAACAAATGGTATTCGTCTTCAATGGTATTACATATTTGACATTTTCGTTCGATTCTTGGTGTCTTGTTTGGCTTAATCTAGCGCCCAGTTTCAATTTTCAATCTATGTGACGATAGTCTTAATCTTGTCAAGTCTTTCCTGAATTTCTGTACAGTAACTTGTGTTAAGTAAGTCTTAAACCCAAAATTTGCAAATAAAATATAAGTTGATGAACGAGTTTAGTTTTCTATTTCTGAGTGCCAATTCTGACAAAAGTTATCAATTATTATCTGCTTGCAAGTTTGTATAAAAGCTTTTTCATTTCCTACCCCTTGATTAAGCCATGCGAAATTTAGTCCTACCGATTCCAATAGTCTTTTAACATTAAAAGCCCATGATTGTTTGTTTGGGTGTTGATCCAAATCGTTTATCATCATATTGTATATCACTTTAACATATTTCGTCTCAGGACTTTGAAGTACTTTTAGCCAGTAGCGAATAATATTTACTAATCTGTTAGCCCTTAAGTCTATCCTACCTAACTCACCATATATAAAAACGTTTTGGGTTTGAGTCCTAACACCAAGTATTTGCTAACAAAATTGTAGATGATTTTTTTCTAGTTTATTCGAATGTGTAAATCCCCATATCTCGCTCCCAAAGTTCAGAATAGGTAGAATTAATTTGTCGAACAAATCTAGTATATGCTTGACTGATAGGTTTGAGAATTTGTTTAAATAAGATTTTAATTTAAAAAGTGCATTTAGTGCTTGCCCACTGAGTGCGGCATGCGTTTCTGTAAAGGATCCACCTGTTGTAAACACTATACCTAGATAACTAAACACAGTATTCATGTAATATATCTAGACAAGTTTGTAAACCTGTTTCTGACTCAGAAAATACAATAATATCATCTGCATTATTATAACAATAAGCATAACTTTAACATTCCAACGTCTACTCCTTCAAAACCTTTTAAAATAAACTCTTCGGAGAAGCTCTCACTAAGGCAGTTATTGTATTTCACTTTAGATTTAAGATGATTGTACATTGACTGTATAATGTCTAATATTTCCCCTTACACCGTATTTTAAGAGTTTGTACCATAAAATATCTCTTACTACGAAGTCAAAAGCCTTTCTAAAATCAACAAAAGCAGCATAAAGTTTCTTCTTATTGTTTAAAAGATGTGTTATTACGCCGTGTAGACCAAAAATGTTATCAGTAGTGCACATATTTTTTCTAAAGCCGAAACAAAAATATGAAATTATTGTTCATGTATACTTAGAAAGCTGAATTTGAAATTTGATTACAATAGGTCAAATTTAACTTAACATATTTAAAGAAAACGTTTTTTAAAGTGTAAAGTGGGATAACACTTACTTTACTGAGACACAAAAAACGGTTATATATGTAAAGATGCTTCACTCCCTGATACACCATATACAATTTTAAAGGAATTGAATAAAAATATCAGGTTTTTTTTAATGCCCTTGTTTACAAAAAAGAGTGCATATCTTCGCCAAAAATAATCGCAAACGTCTGAAACGCAAACTCGTCCGAACTATTTTAATAAGGAAACGTTGTGGTGAGGTAAATTTAAATTGGTCAAAATTGAAGGTTAGAGATTGCTTACAAGAAAATGTTAACAGACGGACGGACGGACAGCGCATGGTATCCATTATACGACCCTTTTTCATGGGCGTATGGCAAACAGCTGCAAGTCGGATAGTGTACTAAGTTATGTATGGAATTATGTGTTGACTTGTAATTGATGGTTTTAATTTGTATGCCCCGTTAGCATAACATCGGAGGCAAATACTAATTGAACCGTGCTCGTGCGTGCATGCGTGTGTGTGTATGCGTGTGTATTCGTGCGTATCATTTTGGGGTACACTTGACCTTGACCTTTGACTGCAATTTGAAAACAGATTGTCAGTAGCAGTATTCCAATACTGTACCTGATATTCATGTCTGAGTGTGAGTCAACTTAGAGTTGTGGACTGAGATTGTGCTATAAAATTTTGACATTTAGCTCAATTATAAACTTTTTGTCCGGAAGATATGTATTTCACCACATCTGCTAAGTATACCAAACTATGTGAGTGAATACATCGTCGGATGTTCGGGTATCCAGTACAATTTTGCAGATGATTTGACCTCGACCTTTGACTTAAATTATAGGAAGAAAACTTCGAAGCATATTTCCTTGACTCCAGCAAATAGAGATACCAAATTAAAAGTAATGTAGTCAATTATTACATCTCTAAAGTGAGGGAGTGACACATGCCATGTTCATGTCACTCTGACATTTACATTTGATAAAAAGCTTGTCCGGATTATATATATATATTCTCTACTCTACAACAGTAGGGATACAAAATATGTTGTATGAGTATGTCTATAAGTCAGCTAACAACAGCAAATATCCGTCCAGTGTATCTGGACGGATATTTGTTGTTGTTAGCTAACTTATTGACATACTCATACAACATATTTTGTATCCCTACGTTTGCTACCTTTGGAAGCATTTGTCACTTACTGTGACACAGCGCTTATTTAGGATAACATTGGTAGAAATCAAAATGTCAATTATATCACACACTGTCTACGTAAGTATTTTATATCTTGAATAGTTAAACAGTACTTATATCTAACTGTATTCACGATTACTATCATAACTGCACATTGGTTATTGTTCTTACTATAGCTTGCATGCATTTTACATCCTGCTCAAATGCCAAAACATTTTCAAGTCAATGCGTAATTAGCAAGAGTAAAGTTATTTTTAACAACACATAACCGCGTTAGTTAGTGGAGAAATATGCAGTGATTGTTGAATAACATAACTTGTAAGTAGCAACTAATTAACTAGACCTGTAAATAAGCCCTCTGCAGGTTCAACTTTTGTTGTTGATAATGTTGTTTTTAATAGGAAAACCGATGCAAAACCGTATGGTTCTAGATCAGATCTCTATTTACACCACTTCTGATATCGATCGAAACTGTTTACAAACTAGCGAGGTTATTTGTAAATATAGCATCGGTAAAGATATGGTTCAACGTGCATATCAAAAACTTTAGGAATAAAATAATTTGTTTGCCACATAGATCGGCGTGTCATACAGGTAAATGCAGTAAATGAGGTTAAAACGCTCGTATATTGGAGAAACAGTTAATGCTGATTAATATTACTTTGAAGTCTGGTCAGACTCAGAGGTAATCGGTGTCTGATCTTACTTCAGAATGTCTGCAATTGACATATGAGCTTAGCATAACAGCTTTTGTCTTGAAAATATAACATCGTCTCCACTGTGTTAAGGTTTAATTTGTTTTCTGTCAGCCGATTCCAATCTAAGTTAACTAATTCTCAAAAGTAAAGGTGTTTAGCTGAATTAGTGATAAGTTAGGTGGCAATTGATCTTTTTTTAATTAGTTGATATATGATTGATAACTATCTTATGGTACTGTTAGAATTTACTCTTACCGAAACTATTTTATCATGAAGCATACGGCAAACGAGTTAATGGACCGCTGATATACATACATTAGGGTTTTATCGAATCTATAATCGCTTATGGAGCACGGAACCAAACACTATGAAAAGTTTATGTCCATATATATGCCTTGCCGAGACAAAGGAGCGAAAGCGACACTAAGGTAGTGCCTTTCTATATGTATTACATTTCTGTAAGCCTCAAGGGCTTCAAACATTCATTTGAAACAAACTTCTCTGTTTGTTGTTTATGTAATCATCTTTGAAGATTGACGATGAGTTATATCTTGAGTGTCACATTTAACCACGACCATGTTGGGATATTTATTTACTGGAAGACTACCAATCAATCATTGGACTAAAAAGTGCATTCTATCTGCTGTCACTAATCAGGACTTCGGTATTGTCCGTCACCGGCGGTTTGTAAATCCCCAAATCAATCACTGATTCCCTCGTTTGTCAGTCGTTAAAAAACTAGCTATATCATACTAAAGAACACACTTTTTCTACATGTATATATAAAAATGCGTTAACATTCCGAACGCTACGGACAAATGTTTGAAAACATGTTGCTAAACGTTTATAATTCAGATTAGACTGGGCCCCAACTGTTCGACCCGTCGATACTATATTCCGAAAAGAAAGAAACCTTTAAGTCAACATTCCTGTTGCAGACAATGATTTTTACAAACGGCAACTACAAAGCGTGAAGATGGTTAACAACCTCAGTGGAGCTAGTGATAGAGAAGAAATGATATTCTGTTATACCAAGATATGTCATGCCATGTATCATTGAAGTTCCTTCACTTATTTCAAGTATTAAGGCAGCCATATTTCGACTCATGGGAACATCTTTATATATATAGTAAAACGGTGCTATTACTATCAATCAGAATATAGTGTTTGAGACAGAGAATATCTTAAGGCAAACAAGAACGGTGTCACTTTAAATGACAAATGTCCCCCAGGTGTTTTGTCACTGAAATGTATTCATTTGGCCGTAAAAAATCATACAGCATGTATTGTACTTCATGCTGTTGGTGTGATGAAAATGTACAAAGAAACAAGTGCTTTATAGAATTTAAACAAGAGGTAAGACCAATGTTGAATCGATTATAGTTTACCTCTAAATGACCATGACCTTTTTATGACATGACCAAACGGTACTGAGCTAAAGTAATATTTGAGTTAAGTACACATTCCAAATGTAAATTCTCTATCACATACAGTTCCACATATATGATCAATGTTAAATCCACCCTATTTAACCACATTATGACCTATACCTTTGTCAGACATAACACAAGTTGTACTGAGCTCAAGAGTCTTATGAGGTCAGTACACATAACAAACATGAAGTCTCTATCCTATGTAGATCTAGTTCCAAAGTAAAGTAATGACCAATGTTAGAGTTGTGGACAGACGGACACACGGATAGAAAGACAAACAACAATAAAAACACACACACAAACAGACAGACCAAAAACAACATGCTACGACTAAGTCGTACATGGGCATATACCCCTTCAGCAGCTACATGCCTTATATACACAAATCACTGACCTTGACCTTTTTGCATGCCGATTTAGTTTAAACATATTTTATTTTCCATATGTACATGAAAATGGAGTTGGGTCACAAGTTCTAACAACAGCATTCCGATTGCGATTTGACTATAATTTGCAAATATTTTTACTCAAAACTAGACTTCGTAAAACACATTGTACTATCACGTTGCCACTTGTCTTAATATTTCCTTCTCCAATTTACGAGAAATGAGTTTTATGTTGTGACGAACCGTGCTGCCGAAAATTTCAAGGCAGACGATATTACAGCGGGTGATGGGTTAATGAGGGGGCTTAACCCTTTCATACTCAAATTATAATTCGGGAGAATTTTACCCCTTCACCGCTTTATGTCGTCTGCTTCATTATTGTGTCTGCAAGACACGTTTAAAGTTAAATGTAAGGTTAAATGACTTAAAAAACATCGGTAAGAGTATCAAACAGTTTGGGTCCTGATCAGACAGAGCGTTACGCGGCGACTGATCAGGATCCAAACTGTTTGCAAACGCGCTTTAAAGTGGCATTGAGAGTGAAAGGGTAAACTGCATTAACCTTAACACAAATAGTTTTGATTACCCCATGTCAATTTACTAAATTGATCGCTGAGTTATTAGCCAGAGTTTATTCCAGGATGATGAATACCTCAGGTAAAACGTTCATATTTAACAGATGCCTTCATTTATTAACTCGCGGCATACCGAAGACAAATAAACAAATTATACTTTGTCGGGGATGAAGCTCCGTATAACAAATTATACTTTCTCTTGGTCCCAATCCTTCCGATAGCGAATTGACTTGTGTTTTCAAACAGGTTGGATACAGATCAGACACCGCGTCCAGTGACGTCTGATCTGGATCCCAATTGTTTGACAACTGAAATAATAAAAAAAAATAATGTCACAGAATTTGCAGAAGGCAATTTCAAAGCGGACGACATAACGACATGGCAAGGTTTAAAACAATGGGTCGGAACTTCTATATACTTATATCTTATACTGATATATCCGCGTGCAAAACATTGTTAGATAAGTTACAAAGAAACACTTGCACGTATCATTATGCAGTCCATAGCTGACCCTCATTTACTGCAATAATAAAGTCGGTTTGTTGTTTCGCATAGTTTAGGAGATTAATGCAGAATCGATATCAATGTCAAGCGTTGCCTGATACCTAACTGAATCACAACCCTTACTGTCCGCGAATGCCAGTACTTTGTACTCTTGACAACAAAGTGTTAGGGTATATCGTATGTGCATACTATTTAAAGTCAAACATTTGTAAAAGTACATAATACACATAAGTATACACCTCGATAACAATACGGCACGGGCACATACGATAAAAAGTCAAAACAATATATTAGCACGTTATCTACATTTAGCTTTTTTATATCTAGCACCATAGTACATCCTTAATGTTAACCTCATTCAACCCTAGTACCTCATACATAGTGAGTCAGTGTATATTTGTCCTATGCCATCATTGTAGAACCAGATCAGAGTATTCTAATTTGTTTTCCATTACTCAGAGGTTTTCACTGTTTGTCATTTAACCACACATTGTAAAACACTCCAAACTAACTGATGAACACAACAGGACAGGGACGTTGTCCACTCAAAATTTCATGGTTATATACGTTAGCCTTTTCTCTGAATATATACAAGATAACACAAAATACACGTAACTGCGTAATGTAAGCCATCAATTAAAACAATGTTTGCATTAACTGTGTCATCCGTTGAACTACAACTTGTTTTTGAAAACCGTTTGTTTATCATTTTTGTGCTCGCTTAGCCCATTTTAACTGTAGTTTGTATTGTTCACATGTAAGTTATCTTCGTTCATTAAGATTTGATAGCAATAATTTTCTACTACTTAATGACAGAAGTAAACCAATATATTATTTGCCTAAAATTTAGGCTGAGGACCCATACGCGATTGGTCATTTCGTAGAGTACCGATATTGACCAGCATTGGCCAGACCTCATCAGGGGTCCTCAACCTTAAATAAGAAAACAATGATTATATTATTTTTCCCTAAAGTACGATATATGTTTTATTCAATGTAACGTGTACAATACATTAAATGCATCAAGTTGATTAAGTACGATAAACAAAATCGACTAGGTACCGGCTTACTGTGTGCTGACGATAAATCCAACATGTTGTCCCTTTCCCGACATGGGTAAATTTACAAAACTTAATGTCATCATGGCGACATCACTCATATAACACATTATTTGCCACATGATAGCTTGTCCTATATCACTAATGCTTGTTTTTTACATGAAGTGTAGAATATAGATATTTTTCTCACCTCTCGGACAGAGGTATCCCGAAATCTAGGGGGTGTGAGATAACCTTATCTGTCCGGACAGACAAGCCGAACTATTTTATGATTGGTTGTTATTGCCGTTGTTATGACGTTGTGATGCATGCATTAGCGCATTAAAATACAACTCGCCACTGTATAGCAAGTTAAACGCGTTTTTAGGGTTGACGAGGTGAGAAAATAAATCTAACACCACAGTTGAGTATCAGATGAATATCCCACCCTCGTTTGAAGATATTTTTGGAGCACTCGGCGAAGCCTCGTGTTCCAAAAATATCTTCAAAACTCGGGTGGGATATTCTTATCTGACACTCACGGTGGTGTTAGAATCACTATTGGTTGTTTTTCAAAGCCTTTAAATGAATGTTAACAGTTTGGACCCTGATCAGACGCCGCGTTTGAAAACGACGTCTGATCTGAATCCAATCTGTTTGCATATGTTAGTATTGTCGCTTGGCACTGAATGGGTTAAGAGATATCAAATGCTTCTAGACAGTTTTATTATCATAAAATCAACTGAACAACGCAATTCATGTTTCACTTCAAATGATTTATCACCCTCTTCCATTTTATCATTTTATTTCGCAAGACTATTGTTAAATTGGCAAAAGAGTATTAAGCTGCTACACTAAATGGACACAACATTATTGCCGTTAAATGGGTATAAAACAAATAAATATTTTGTTATAGTAAATAAAAAGTGCTTACCCGACAGTCTCACTCTATAGCAGCAGAGATGACTATAGTGTGAAACTATTATTAAGATTATACCAACTGGATTGTTTGTTTTGTTTAACTACATAAGGGATAAATAACACCATTATTAATGATTTATGACGGTTAAGATATATGACTCCATAACAAGTAACCCCTACACTGTCTTTTCTCGAGTACGATGTATATGTGCTAACAGGTTTGGATTCTGACCACACGCCACGGTACGCGATGTCTGGTTAGGAGTCAAACTGTTTGTAACCCATTTCAATATTTTAATTAAAAATATATATTTCTATTTCAGATATAAAAGTAGAAGACAATTGTTTTAAGCTTATGACACAATGGTAGTGAAGTGGTTAACGCCAGACATATTGTAAACAACAAGCAGTTTTATAAACAATAGCGCTTGCGTACAGTGGCAAATTAATAAATAGTAAGATATCTAAATGCATTTGGCTGTTTAACGCGTACTTATATCATATTACACACAAAAAGCGCTAATTGAAGCTTTGCATTGCCGGTGCTCTAGAATAAGCTGACACTTTTAGATAACACTACAATATTTTGATTTGAAGTGACGGCATATCACGTGTTAAACAAGTCTTATGCAGACAGTCTGTCTCCAAATATAACACGCCAGCTCTTATTCTTGTTTAGACCCTATTCCCAGCTCAACACGTTGTAATAACGGCAAAGGACTAAATTATTGTAAACCTAGCATAGTCATCCTCGTTAGGTAAACGATGACTGTAACATGTGTCGAGATTGATGATTTGAATAACAGTGTGGACTATTAGAGCCTGTCAAAATATTTTAGAAACTTTCTGACTCGGATTCTAGCTCATCTGGCACTAAGTGCTAATATGATCTATTGTGAGGGTGTTGTGCCCGCTATCGTCCGTTGTGCGTTTTGGTTTGTTCGTCGTCCGTCGTCCGTAGAGAGTATTAAGTTATCCATCGTTCGCCATCGTTAGCTTGTTATGCCCCCACGACTCAGTCGGGGAATTTGGTATGCCTGTCTTTCAGTGTGTACATACATTTAATCTTGGGAAACACCTTTTAAAACTACACGTGGTATACACTTCCTGTTTGGTATGTATACTCAGATCAACAAGTTCTTGAGTTCCGTACAAGATGGCATAAGTCGAACAAAGGTCAGGTTCATTTCAAGGTCAAACATGTTGTGTTTACATTGATAGTAACTTTTGACCTTAGAGGTATAAATACTTCATATTTGGCATGTGTACTCAATTTAATAAAGCTCTAATGGATATGTCCGACTTTTTCAAATATGGATAGTCCAATTGAATATTCGGTTTCTATTGCAACCAATTGTAACATAAAATAGATATTTTTTTTCAAATATTGATAGTCAAATTGAATATGCGGTTTCCATTGCAACCAATTGTAAAATTTTAACAATATTCTTATCTGAAATCACTGACCCGATATAAAACAAGTTAACATATTTGATTAATGGGCGCCTTTATATCGATTTTTTTCTTCAAATAATTTCCTCAGCTTAAATAACATTGCCACCACTAGTCGGAAAATGTTTTTTATTATGACTGCGTTAAATACAGTCGAACTTAGATATCTCGAACTCGTTTTAACATTAAAATATGGGTACGTTCGATAAAACCGACTTCGAGATATCGAAGTTCGACTGTATTTTTCTGTTCTGAAACTAGTGGCCCAGTTTGAAATGACACCTTAACCATAACCATGGGCTACAAAACGGGCCATTCAGGGCTATCCTGACTCTCTTGTGTATTTATTATCCATCAGCTAGCGTTGTTTCTGCCATGCTATGCGAACAACGTATACTAAGAAATGTGATACAAAATTCATGTGACATATTTGGTGACGTCTGATGATGTCATGCTAGTTTAGGATATTCTAAGAAAAGACCACGTTAATAGTAATTGAATTATAAAAGTGACCGACATTTGACTCAAATGAACTATCATACCGATACAATTTGAGTAAATCCATTGAAATGTACTCGTCTGTACAATTAAACTTCGGTATTTCAAACTCTCATTGAAGTCGAACATATCCATAGCTCAATGTTAAAACGTGGCTAAGCCACGTTTTAACTTTAAACTAGATTTAAAAACAATTGCGATTGATAAACAGGCGATACTGTAGCAGTCATTACAGCCTACAGGTGAAGTTGGAATACACTGATAAGGTATCGTAAAGTCGAGCGTTCAGTGGTCCAGCTTTACAACGATTCCCTGCTTAAAATAATTATTGCCGCTGTTCCCAAAACATATTCCCTTAAACAAGCAAAACCTGATTTATAATTAGGAAGAGGAAAGCAAAGAGGACTCTTTTGCTTTCCTCTTCCTAATTTGGATTGACACCCATATTTACATCCTCAGTGAGCTGCATTTGGATGACTGTAATAGTAGGACAAAGGCTTTCACTGCCACGGACGACTAATTAGACTTTGCAAACAGTTTGAATCCTTATCAGACACCGTTTAAATAAACAGCTGTTCAGGAAGCTGTCAGTTTCTACATGTGTGATGTTTCTCCAAACAGAAAATATATCGTATTCCATATACAGTATTCTCAGTAACAGTAATAATAAACGTAGGCGTGACAAGCCTTCTTTGCCATATGTCGCAAACAAGTTATAGATGAAGCTTGTTTAGATATTACATTTATTGAAAGGACGTCTTCGTTGGGTAGGATGAATTACACTCAGGTCATATTGTTATCTTACCTTTTAGTGCAGAAGTCGGCATTCGTTACTATTTAAACGAAAATAAACGCAGCTTCAACGCTTTGAAAATAAAAAAAATGAATGCCTCTTCGACTTTCTTATGAAATGTTTATATCTAAGCTCTAAGCTGCAAACAGCGAGTTATCCAGAGTCTTTTTGTCTCAAAACGGGTTGCCATGTAAATAATAGTTTCAGCATAAACGCGTTTATTGGTGGAAATGTTGCATTATCCACTGTAAGCCGATTACACGTTACATAACGTCTAATCAGAATCCAGCTGATTGCAAGTATTCGTTGCACTCGGGGAAAGGCAGTAAATGGGTTAACATTTACTTTAATTTATTTTAGCAAGTCGCCTGATAATATATTGGTTCAAAAAACATTCCCAATTAGTCATAGTAAGGCATAATTACCTCAGAGTATTCAAGCTAATTTTCCAAACTGTAGATTAGCGTTATAAAACTCATATAATCATATTCATTTGCTTTGAGCGTTTTATGTGCCATTTGATATAAGCATACACGACATTGCCTGAGATCGGATCTACCGTACGGAGATATATACAAAAGTCTAAGATTCCTAGGTGACATTGGTTAAAGGTGTCTTAATAATCTCCATCCATCATAGAATATATATATAAACTACATTGCATTGGAGTACGGGGGAACATTTACAGTCATTTTTTATATTGATGGGTGGATGAGTTTGATTTTACGGCTCTGCGACACAAAAAAGGTCATATAGCGCCGGTGAAGGAAAATGAGATGAGATGGTCATTTCATTAAGATAATTTTGGCTAATCTGATTCGCTGCTTAGCTGTTTGATCATCGACCTGCATTCCTTCCTTTTAGTTCTTGGCAGAGGAGATAATCTCGGTCTAGTATTTTAACAGAAAAAAAAACCCTATGACAATTAGGCCCCAGAACCACGACACGGTAGGCAGGTCCCTGGTGTTTGGTCTTGATTGAAGTAACATTCACACGAGTGTCAAATAATCAGCCCCAACGCTTAAAAAGCGTTTGAGTATGACTGCGTTATCAGGCATTTAATATATACTGAAACTGTAGCCAGACAGCTCTGTTTACAATTACAGTTTACCAGATATGAATTGTGAGTGTAAACTTAAGAGACGCAGACTATATGTGGCATAGTGTTTACTACTGAGCTGATGACAGCATGCTTCTTTTTTAAGATATGACATCACATGTCTTTTTATAGATACACAGTGGAAGCTAGGTGTTTTGTTTAATAATGGTTTACTACCAATTTATTTTAGTTGTTAACTATTTGTACACATTTACCATACATTGATAGCAATATAATAAATGGCCTCAAGTGAGTTAAACACAATTGTGTTACTTCATCATTTATTTACAAGAGTGAGGTGTTAGAACTTGTTCAGGAGACTGCTGATCATTACATACTACAGTGCAAAGTTTATTTAGTTATAATTTGTTTCAAGAAACTCCCAATGATTGACGTTTGATATATAGAACAACAGTTTAATCTGAGGATCTCCTACCAGTAACTAGGATATGAGTTAAGTTATTGTTTTGCATTTCTGTACATTAAAGTTTTTAGTCAGAGTAAAGTATGCTATATCCTTGAATGTGTATGTCTTGCTTTTCAATCCAAGATATTACAATGTTTTGAAAACCCCAATTTTCAGACAATTTGGCACACAAATCTACAGCATGAGTTCCCACCCGTTCCGCTGAATATCCTTTTTAAATATATTTCTTGTTTGTTCTGGGGTTAGAACTGGTGGCTCGTTCTGACAATGCACCAACTGTTCGTTCTAGACTTGTAAAACAAAGGTTGATATACTGACATGGTGGATATGAATGTACACGTATAGTTCCTTGTCTTTACAAAATAGCATCTAATTTCAAAGGGACAGAAAGTGAATTTAAACTCGTGTTTTGCTACTTTGACATTTTAAACGACGTTTATAATTCGGTGTCATATGACCATAGTAGATGTCGTGGTGTTCCGTAAATCCTTACGCAATCAAACGTTCATTAACATTTATATATAACTGAAGTGTTGACGAAAGTAACGCAGAAGCATCCTTTTGAATTGTTTATTAAATACTATTTAAGTATGGTTATACTTTAAAACACTCGAAACGCAAGCTTAGTGTGGTGTGATCGTCATAACTTTGTTTATAGTGCTCACATAGCTCAGAAACTATTATATTTAATCACTTGCCAATTTATTTAATGGAACCGCTGCCATCAAAGCTTCTTAATAGTCAGGGTTTATGTGGGAGATCCGTGATATAGCCAGGGGAAAATTGCACTCAAATCATGGAAGACTTTCGTGAACTTCCGCGCGCTAAGGATGTGCTTGTGATAACTGTTGTAAAAAGTTTGGATCCGGATGAGACGCCGATTAACTCGGCGTATCATCCAGATCTAAACTGTTTGAGATATTGATTTTTAAACAATGTTCAGATTAGTCGAATATGAACTTTGTTGCTGGCAACCTATTTTGTAGACGACACTTACATAACGTGCAGAGGGTTAAGGTACCAGATTCATTCCTCTTAAAAGAGTTTGTTTTCACTACATTTCTTTAACACTTTCATGATCAAATAATTGGGGAGATGTTTACCCCTTCACAGTCTCATTGTTCTCTGCTTCTATTATGTGGTCTGCAATGTCGTTTCAAAGATAACAAATAAGGCAGAATCACTGCAGAAATCTCAAAACGAGTTTCAAACAGTTTGGATTATGATCAGACGCCGCGTCACGCAGCGTCTGATCAGGACCCAAACTGTTTGCAACCGCGCTTTTATGCGTCATTGCGAGCGAAAGAGTTAAGTATACATCAGATAAGATCTACTGAAACAAACATCGCATTGATCAATGGCAACACAAAACTTTATTTGTCGAACCTCGAATTACAGTCGAACCTCGATCGCTAGAGCCTAGTTCAGTCGGCAATGGCCCGTGTCGCTACCACTGGAAATTGATGTATGCATCTCTGTAACCTTTTGCGGATCCAAAGTCGCATAAAAGCGTGGCGCGGCGTCTGATCAGCATCCAAACTGTTTCACACTCGAATCAATATGTTTTTAGTAATTCTACATTGAATCTTAGTTTGAAACAATGTTGTAGACAACAATATTGGAGCAGACAACAATAAAGGGGTGATAGCGGGAAACAATCACGTACGATTAAATTGGCTTGGAAGGGGCTTAACACTTTCTCTTCCATGGGTGCCAATCAATTCGCCTAACACAGTCTCTGATATAATATCGTCTTATTTAGCTTTCCGTATGTTTTTATTATTTACATGCAATTTAATGCGTTTTAATTTCAGCTACCATCTGATCGGATATTATTAGAATGGTCATTACTGTATAAAGCAAAACTAGTTTTACAGTATAAGAATACAGCACACCCTCTCTACAACGACACCCAATTGGATACAACAATTATGTGCGTTGTTCGGATGGAGTCGTTATAGAATCCAGATCAGACGCCACTGTTTTCTGTCAACATGTTCAATATAAAACTTTGAGAAAAAGAACAGACGACAACTTTAAGCAGACGATGTTGCAGTACGGTAGTGCAAGCGTTAGGCATAGTTGTCCTGTTTAGAACGTTGTAAGGAGGGGGTCGTTGTTTGGAGGGCCGTTGTAGGGAGGGAACACTGTAAATGAAATAAGTTTAACGGCGTTTTTATGGAGTAATGGTTTAATATGTTCATTTAATATCTTTATAAACACGTGGTCATTTTTAAATCAATATATCAAATCAATGGAATTATTATACACGTTCTATTTATAGTTTCTGGGTCAGACTCTGAGTAAGTCTACATCTGAACATGCATGTTTGCCAATGTCAGCTCGTACGTGGAGTTCTTAGACATGCTGTTCTAATTTGGAATGTTGGTTTAACGAAAAACATTTTTAATTCGTTCCGTGTAAAGACAACTATTATTGGCTTCGACTGTTTATTTATTTTTGAGCAATTTAATTCAGACAATCTATCGATATAGCTCATCATTTGATAGTTGTTTTGTTTCAAATTAAATGTTTGGACTCTAGCGTTTTTCTTTTGTATCCTGCACGCACTGGTTGATTTTTTTTACTACTGTTGCAGGTGAGTTGGATCAAATGAGACGCCGAGCAATAAGAGTACATCTTAATTAAAACATTCCGTTACTTTAATGAAACTGTCTACATCAAACTGTAAAGTGATAAACTCTAATATTTTATACAAATGATAAGTTCTATAGATCTATGATTATTAAGAATTAATAGGGCAATAACATGTAACCCTACCTTAATATATAGTAAGACCTGTCGGCTGGTTGATACTGTGATAAAAAGTCCTATTCACTGCGTTACAACTAGTACACTATTTATTTGCAAACAGTTTAATTACTGACCAGATGTCGTAAGATGCGGCGTTTGATCAGGATCCAAACTGTCTGGCACTCATTTCAATATTTCTTAAATGAAACTACCTAAACTTTAATTTTGAGAAATGAACGCAGACGACAAGTGTTTAGAATTCAGTGAAGGGGTAAAAGGCTAATTGAATTTCCATGTTTCAACTATTATGTTCGTTCATTTATGTTCCAATATGAGTTGAAAAAAGTACAAAACAGAAATAACAACAGATGTTATCAGTTAGATCTACATTCTAGTATCCGTCGCAACTAGAATTTTAAAACTTAACTTTTCTATGATTACCGGTACATTGTTTTGTTAATATACCTTACTATAAAACACGCAAGCGCTTTTATGGCTTGATATAACATTAATGGCGTAATATGGCTTCGAAAATGCATGTACTAAGATATGTAGCGCCGTTAAGTTGTGCATATTGTAGTAACATTGAAGTATTATTATCGAAACAAAAAAGTATTACCTGTGTATAATCCTGCAATAGAACACGGACAGTCGTTGAGATGCTGACAATTAAATCAATCGGCATACGGCCTCCTGATTTAAATATTTCACATGTATCTCAACTCCTACCCATGTATTTTTGCACGATTGTACACTGCTCAGATCTATTATTTCTTGATTAACACATTACCTGATAGCCTATTTCTAGTATTGAATATAGGTGACCACTTAAAGCAGGTTGAAAGTAAAGCAGAATGCGCCATAAGGCACATTCTGCTTTACTTTCAGCCTGCTTTAAGCTTCCATGTGCTAGAATATAGAAAATGTTCCCTATACTATATAGTCATGACTGATTAAATTGGATCTATTTTCTTGAGCGGAGGAATAAATTGAATACGCTAAAAGGCGTTTCTATTGGGGAAAGGGTTAAGCAGCTTCATACATAGAGGATCTTACATGAGTGTTCATTATTTATCATTTTAATAAACGAGTTGACTAAAATAATATGACACGAGCCTCCTTGGCGAGCGTTATATTAACTTTAGTCAACGAGCTTATAATAAATGATAAGTAGTGAGCATGAATGTGATATAATTATTACATTACACTTTTGAACACATTTTTTATCAATTGAAGCAGTAGTTATAATATTGCTGCTGTATAAATAGTCCGCCAAAACCTGTCGTTATTTATTTTACGGTAACGTCATTCGGTATCCCGCTAAATGCATTGCTTTTGTACGAAAAGGTTTGGCCGGAGCCCAGAAAACGATAGTGAATTACGATATTTATGTAATGGCTTTATTCACCCGCAAGTTATTTGATAAATGTAATTTAATACTGCATAAGGGCGATTGCTAATTTTATATAGTGGTTGCTTTATACAAGCTTGACTGTACGTCATATTATGTATTTTATGTCCATATCCCCAACAGTTATTGCCGGTCTTCATTTAAATACTTAACATAAAAGTATTGTAGAATAGATAAACTATAATTAGAACTGACATCATAATTTTGGCTAGAAGTGCATATACAGTAACACCTCTTTGTTATGATCTTTTTTATTATCATTTTATGTCAAAGAAAGCAAGGTGAAAGTGAAAATGACAACTCCTTTAGGTGTTTTCTCAGTTACTTCAACCTTGTTCTAAACTGTAGTCATACAATAAATACTTTTACTGGTCGTAATGAAAAGGTTAAATGTAATACAAAATATTCAAATTAATTCAAGAAACTTAAGAGTTCTCGTTCAACATTTAGGTAATCAGTCGATGCCAGGGTATTAACGGTTTCACCACCTATGGCGAGTTAAGTTGGCTTTGAAAAAGTTTAGATCCAGATAAGCAGACGCGTCGTCTAAACGCATCGTCTAAACAAAAAATCCAATCTGTTAGCAACTGTGCTGATATCACAACCTCACATAAAACTGATGAAAAAAATAATTTTAACATAACATTGAATAGGAAAATGTTAGTATACGATATTTTACCTGTCTAAGAGTTACACCAAGTGTGTGTAATTTGGTTGTGAAAGGGTCATCTATACATTGATAGTAAATACAAGGAATTCTCTCCAGCTACATTATGGAAGTACACTGTGGAAATTCATTATTATATAAGTGAGTGGCGTATAAGGAGGTCAGTTATCCCACTGTGTGTGACCAATTTATTTGTACGTACCCTAAGTATTTTGACAGTCAGACCTGAGCAAACAGTAAATACCCTGATCATAATGCTCCTCTGATGCTGCACACTTTAGGGGCATAACTGTGTAGTGCTAAAAGCAATTATTTTAATATTAATGTTTATTACATCAGTTATACAGGATGTTCACATTTTTAGATATTCTTTGGTTTTCGTATTGTGCTTTTTTACTTTTACATCAATCTGGCTTAATTCACCATGGCTTCGTCTGGAATAGTCTGAAAGTTTCAACCTATTTATCAACGATTGTAAGTATTGTTCAGATTGTTTTGTTTGATATGGATACTTAACCCTTTACCTGATAGCCTATTTATAGTACTTAAGATAGATGACTACTTAAAGCAGGTTGAAAGTAAAGCAGAATGCGCCTTAGGGCGCATTCTGCTTTACTTTCAGCCTGCTTTAAGCTATAATGTGCTATAATATAGAAAATATTCCCTATAATACATATTCATTACTGATTAAATTGGAACTATTTTCTTCAGCGGAAGAATAACTTATATTCGCTAAAAGGCGCTTCTATAGGGTAAAGGGTTAAAATGGGTTTACTGCACTGATATGTACTTAGAATCATACAAGTATGTATGTAATCATTACCGACGGTGTCTTCATTATACAAATTATTCAGAATCAGGTAGCTACTGAAAGTTGTATGGTAATGTGAAATTGTAATTGACAGTAAATTTCTCCTTTTATGGAATTTAAACTAGTAAACATAATTAAATAAGCATACTTAACTCAAGTCAAGAGAACATCAATGCACTTTTATATACACCATGGAGGTTTGTCTAAACCGGAAACCTGTATAAAAACGTTCGCTATAAATCCCATTATCAATATCTATAGTTCCACGAGGCTTCGCAGACGATATACATATTCTAATAGTGTTCTGTTTATAATACAGTGATTTCAAGTTCAAGGAGATTGTCAAGGGTATATGAGTTTGCCCACATGTCTGGATCTATATTATGAAAAGTGTATGTAGACAGGTGACTTGAAAAATTGCAGCATCCATGATCTCAAGATGTATCTTAAAAGTTGTATTCCTAGCTTCCCTACTTAGCTAAGTAAGGTGAGATACATACTTTAGAAAAGCGTGTTCGACAAAATCGAATCAAAGGTCAAGGTCACAGTGACCTCAAAGTAATATGTGATACTCCGCTATCCTATGATGTACTGATACATTAAATTTGTTATCCCTAGCAGATAACCAATGGGAGATATGCTCCATACACAATGTTTGTACAAAAATAGGTCAAAGGTCAAGGTCAACGTGATCTGAAAAACTGTAACCCTCCGATATTCCAAAATGTACTCACATGGCATATTTTGTATTTATCAGGGTTTTGAGATATGCTCCGAAAAGCTTTTTATACAATTGTGGTCAAAAGCAAAGGTCATATGACCTTAAAGCAATATATAGCACTCCATCGTCTAAAGATGTACTTACACACCAAATGTGCTATCCCTAGTTGTCAAAGTACTGAAAATATGCTCCGGACAAGCCTTTTTACAATTGAGATCAAGGTTCAGGTCACAAAACCAAACAGTATAATGCGACACTCCCAAGATGTACTCACAATAAAGTGTGTTATCCCTAGCTGATACACATGTGTAGTTTATACAGTTTTTCGATTTGCAAAGGATGCATAGATTCGTGATTAGGGTTCACAGAGTTAAGACATGTGGTTTATATATGCAGTTTCACCTAAACCGAAACTATATCAGAAATGACACATTCCATTTTAAACTATTTTTCTGTTTTACATGACTTAACTAAGATTAATTTAAGAAAAGATAATATACAGGTCGAGCTTGTGAAAAGATCATGTTGAACCCTTTCATTGCCATGGCTTTATCTGTTTTAAACAATTGATGTCTTTGAATATTTCACAATTAAAATTTGAACATAAGGAAATGTGTAGCACAGCTACTTTATAGCAGCAGACAGAAAACGCTGCCGAATCATTATCTGTTCGATACAGTATTTTTAGCATTACATTCTTAAATTAACTACTACTCAATCTACGTCACGCCTTCTGAATTATGCGGGGGATAACAAAAAGTCAGGAGACGTCACTGATTAGTAATACTTCTGTGACCGTCCTAATTCCGAAAAGGCAACGTCCTGTCATCCCTAGGTTCCGTGTTTGCCAATAACATAAAAACGGATGTTACGTCAATCGCCAGAGTTAAATATATATTTGGCCATGAGCCGGGGTAGATTGCCATTTTAGGATCCATGCTTACCGAAACGCATGCAAGTTGCTCACGTAGCTTTGACGTTAGTCACATGATTATTCATTCGGGCTCGTACAGACTGTATTTAAAGACGGTGATGAAGAGTGGATGAAGATTGAAAGACAGACAGAAGCCGAGAGAAAGACTGGAAGAGAGAGACCATGCTAAGATACAATTTGTAAATAAAAGTTAAACGGAAATGATTGGATTGTTGTACAGAATAACCATGATTCTGGGTTACAACGCTGACTACGCTAGATAGGATTTCAAACAGATTGGAGTCTACTCAGACTCCGCTGGTTAAAAACAAGTAAATTTTGACCTAGCATAAAAAGGCTGTTAATTGGTCCTACTTTTATATGTAAGATTTATTACGATATATATCTACAGGTAAAACGTGTAAACCAAGAGTGAGGTCATTAAATCCCCAGAAAAAATTCTACTACATATTAGTTCTTCTTTAATTGATATTTCTTTATTTCAGGTTTGTTTCTAATCCGATTTACAAAATATTTGGACTCTGATGAGAGTTAGGACGCTAATAGCTTTATTGAAAAGTGACTAGGGTTACGATTTGCTATTGTGTTACTTGTGTTCACCACGGGAAATGAACGGTTGTTACATGTCATCACTAATGTAATATATGGAGTATTCGCGTGCAATCTAATCAAGTTTCACTCCCCCCACAAGACAACGACCAATGTGCAACTCCTTCACTGCCTTGGCCAGAATGCTCCTAAATTTACAACGTGTTTGTTCCTGATTAGAAGCCACATACATCGGTATATGTCCAGGATAAGGTCTATTGGGCCCTATATTTTCACATTTTCTCACGTCAAAATGACCAAAAGAATAGCTTTGAGAAAAATGGAGCCCATGGCCATTTACAAGAATCACTATCCCGACAGCGAACTGGTTAACAAAACACGGCAAGTTAACATTAGTGGCTGGTCCATTTAAAGTATTTTACACGGCAGCCTGTTTCTAACTCAAATATTTCAACACCATTTCTAATCGTATGATTTTACCCCTTCATCGAAACTAGATCACCCGTTAAAGGCTATTTTAGCTTCAAGCAGAGAGGAAGTATAGCAGAATGTGCATGAAAGCGCATTTCGCTTTACTTTAAATCTGGTTTAATCCTTTCTCTCTCAATGGCGCTTAAAACGCGTTTGCAAACAGTTTGGATCCTAATCAGACGCCGCGTTACGTGGCGTCTGACCAGGATCCAAACTGTGTAACACTCGTTTTCAATTGTATTCATTCATACTGTTTTATTTTTTAACTTTGAATCGACATTGCATGTGTTCAAAAGGGTTAAATATGTTACAATAATATTATTCCAAGATACTAACTAAAGTAATCGAGGCGGATAAATGTGGATACTTGTGTAAAACTGTTCGACATGGTTTCTGAATAGGATCAATATGTAAAGTAAACTTCAGTCACATATGACGTGAATACGTAAGTTATGCGCTAAACAATATGAACAATTTCAGATCAACTTACATGCTTTACATGAGCATTTGGCAGGGTCGGCTATTGGCTGCGAAGTCAATCCAAATAAATGAAAGGCACAAACATGTAATAAATCAGATTACATGTAAGAAATCACGATCAAAAAGCTCGAAACTATATAAAAATTACATTGCATAGTAATACGTTTTTTACATGTCTCTGATATCTGTGGAAATTTTCAAGACATTTTAAAAGGCTTGTCTACTAAGCGATGCATATATATGTACTATAAGTATTTTGACAATTAAAAAAGCTCTTTCTATAGAAATTACTAACAGTAATGACTGAATGTTTGTTTTACAATATTTAAATGTCATTCCAGTGAACAACGGTCGTTCAAAGACTAATCAAACCTCAACTTAACATTCTAACCTTAACCTAAATGAATTTTAATACGTTAACCACGTCTTGAATCCAGTGGTCAAGGCAGGTGAGTCCTTAAGGCAGGATCAAAGTAAATGAGATAGTTCCGGTATTTCCATGCAGCTGTCTTGCGTTTACCTCCCTAATGTGTTCAATAGCCTTACAGACTATCTTTCAGAAACTTCACTGTATCTTTCAAAAGTACGTTTCGTATGAAATAGCCCAATTAATTTCCGTAATTATAAGTGCCTTTAACAATAGTCGTATTAATCTATTGTTCCGTTTTATATTATAGGCAATTTAATTGCAAACTACATCGATACGAGTACCAAGCCCTTTGCAAATGGCATGGTACTTGGAGTAAGGCAGTGCATGGAGTTAATGGTCACGCCTTTTCGACTGTCTTCCCGTCATATCCTCTTGTTGTGAAAAATAAGCTGTCGTTCCCATCAGTTATTTAGCTTAAACCTCTTACGGAGCATTCGCACTTTAACATAAAAACGTAACCGATGTGTCAGTTTGTCTAATTATATCTCATTGACGTTCGAGTTCTTTTATGTATAATTCCACGTAACTGACATCTAATTTCGAGCTCTTGTATGCGACTTCATTTTCATATCCGAAACAAATTTGTTTCTTACAATCAGTGAACAATTGATAGGCGTAAATAATGCTTAAAACTAGTCATGAAATATATTTCTCAGTTACACTCCTCAGAGGTGAGGTTAACTGGCAGTTCGTTTTTGTCTTGAAAAATAAACTTGCTTTTCACCTTGATTAAATATTTATTCTGTCAATCGATAGATAAAAATACTTTAAATTTTCGAATATACTTTATGTTTTTCAGTCTGTTCCAAATCGGATCACTAGTAAACCTCTCGTTTTTGTAACTATAACATTTCCAAATCCAAATACATTGTAATTTATTGGCTCCCTGGTTATGATGGCATCGCGCAAAGAGGTTGATGCTGCATCTAGGTCTGCATTAAATCTGACTGTTGCTCATATCGTTATGCCATTTATAGATTTTAAAACTCTAAATAGGCAGTACATTATTTAACCATGCCCTGTTGGTGCTATGGGTTGGATGTGATCGCCCTGTATCCGTCGCCATCCGTCCGTCGTCTTCGATCATTTTGGTTTGTTTACAGTTTGATCTAGGTGTCATTTAGTTTGCTATGAGGCCTTCTCTGAAATAAATGTAGTGTACTGTTGTATAAACCGGTTACATTTTTGTGGCGTTTGTCGTCAGACAACGACACAATGTCAGTACCAACTTTCAACAATCGTATCACATGCTACAGTCGGTCTTTAACGACCATCAAAATGAGGTAATCTAGGTTTCAATGACAGGTGACTGCTTACTGAAGGTTGGAAAAAAATGCAGACCGCTCCCATAAGACCGTTATTCATTACATCTGACCTGAATAAAAAGTCATCTGTCTTTAATGTGCACTTTGCTTCCTCATTGCATGCTCGCTTAAAACAGGCAATATTGTGGTTCACTTTGATGCCTAACATCGGCCAATATTCCGAGCATGACGTAATAATAAATAGACATTCAATATATGGGCGATTGCTTAACTAATGTATCACATAAAACGTGGAAAGCAGGTCTGGAGCATAAATCCACTCAGGTACGCTTAAAATTATTTGTATTTGTGATAAAAACAATTACAAGAAAAACTCAAATAGAAATTATGCTAAGAAGTGGGGTCGCGCCGTGCGCGGAGAAATACAACAGGACAGCGAAACACAATGAGCGTGTTCACCTGAGACTCTCGGGTCGACCCGAGTTCCTGAGGTTACATGTGAACAAATATAAATCGAGTTCGTACTCGAATGAAGTCTTTTGACCTCTGAACCGAACTCTACCCCGACCCAGCGTTCCGCTTGGGTTCACTCTAGTTCCAAAATGGCGTCGACACAGGGAGATGCAAGCAGTTCGTAAGTAAAAATGTCAAATTTTCGTAATTTACTCCAACATACACAATTTCAACTGATCAGTCAAATTCTCTATGTAATTTATTAATGTTTTATGTACTGAATTTCGTTGATGAATTAGTAATACGGCCTTATGAAAACTTATTGCCCAGCCTTAGCTCGTTACGGAGTGGGTGGGGGAAAAAAGTGACAGTCGGTTATGTTCGCGTAACAACCATCTTTTCACGGATGCAATATTACTTTTCAAGCCTTTTGGATCCTTATCAGAAGCCGCGTATGGTTGACATTTTTTTATTAGTTTTAGAACAGACGACTTTTCAAGAAAAGCTAGTTGATCAAAAGCCACCTTTTAACGGATGAAAGATTTGCTTTCAAACGTTTTAGATCGTTATCAGAAGCCGTGTAGAGCTTAAGATCCAGAATTATTGACACTTAGTTTTAGAACAGACTATATTTGCTTTAATGCTTTTTAAATATATCTGGTAGTGACTATTACTATTACTTTTTGATCAATTTGGATCCTGATCAGAAGCTGCATAAATAAAGACTATCTTTTGCATGATAGGTGCTCAAATTATTTTCAAGCAGTTTGGATCCTGATCAGAAGCCGTATATGGCGGTATATTCTCTTTTCCAGTCATCCGGGCATTTAATGTCATATGCATACTCTTGGTCCTTCATTCGGATGGCGTCGGTCTTACTTGGAGAAAAATTAAATCTAATTTTCGGTAAAATCGCGCTTTTTCAACTTATGTAAGACCTTTGTAGTATTCATAGGACCTATTCAGATAATAATGCGTAAAAATGAATGAGATGAAAAGCGACGCTGTATACTAGCTTATATGTAGATTTCGGGTTTGCTGTCCCCGAGTGCGCGTGCTCGCTAAGTGTAAACAAACAGGGTATGACGTGGCACTGGAAAACAGAATTGTCAAGATCAACATAATTGTTGACACTGACACTAATATTAATATTTCGAAACATTGTGAACTGATGCTATTGAGCTGCTTTCGTCTGTACATATTTAACCCTTTACCTGCTAATCCCGATTTTTATTACAATCTGCAAACAGTTCAGATCCAGATAAGACGCTCAGTCAGGCAGCGTTTCATCTTGATACAAACTGTTTGACACTCGTATTTGGTTTTCTATAATTAAAAATTGCATAAATCTGAATGTTACGAAATTTGTAAACGACATTTTCAAAGGAGTCGATATTATAGATCTAGCAGAATAAGGGTTAAAACTATAGAAAATGTATGTATGTAATACTTTAATGGAGGGCCTCATGGAGGATTAGTCATTAGACTAAATGGGCTACCCTCGGTAAATAAAGTCATTCATTCATTCATTCATTCATTCATTCATGACCATAATGGCAAATTTGTTCATAATTACTAATTTTTCAAAGATAATGCTTTGTCTGGACATCAACGTATAACAAATTGAATGTTTCCCTATATGTATATCCTTTTATCCTCTATGTGGTACGCTTCGACCAAAAATGGTATGTTTTGAATCGGTACGCTTTGACCATAACCCGCTTAACCCATTGCCCCATAGCTTGTTTCTAGTATCATGATACAGGGATAAAAGAAATGGAATTTGTCACTCGTCCTCAAGTTAAAGTTTTGACCCCTTTGAGTTTGAGTTAGACGCTAACAAAAACTATAAAACTGGAATGACATTTAATTTCTATGGCAGCCCAGTTTTGTGACATTTTTGGGGTCCGGTAAGCGATATTAGGCCCCCTTTCCCAAGTAAAAAAAAAAACCTTTCCAACCATTTTTTAAAATACCACAGTGCTTAAAGATTTATTTGCAAATTACATTAAAACTAATGTTTTTACATATTTTACATATTTTACATCACTTTTGAGGTAGATGGTGAATCTACAACATACCTTGCAGATGCATCATTAGTGGAGATGATGAATTCAGAAGGTAAATTAAGCATTAGATCTTTTCTAAAATGTTGTTATAATGGGTTAAATCAGGGCTCCAGATAAGATGCAGTACTACGGTACCAGGGGTCGTGAGTTCGATCCCACGCCGGACGAGCGGTCTGACTAGGGGATTTTTTCTGAATCCCCGATGATATACAGGAATGTCCTTGAGCAAGACATGTACCGCGAATTGCTCCTCTCTACCCAGGGGTTAACATGGGTACCTGTGAAGGGTCTGAGTCGGTACTGCGGCTGCATTTGACTGCGCCATATGTTAGCAGTGCTCAATATTGTAGTCGGACTGAAAGTAGACTATAACTTGGTATATTACTTTTTTTGTCATGCAGGAGGAGTGGAAAATAATGTGTATGATCTATTAAATTGTCGTTTTCCCCCATAAATTAGCTTTGACATGTTTGATTTGTTTTCATAAACCTTTTCTGTCGGTTAATCACGCTCAAATCGGATGTTGACTTATCTAGGACCCCATCGTAACATCTTGGCCAATTCCAAATTCTGTTGGCAAAGCAATCTGAACAGGAGTATAACAGAAACTTGTGAGGTGTTCCGACTGAGCCAAAAAGACCTAGGCCATGTGTAAAACACGGACCTTTTTTGCTACCAGCGGATACCGTAATAACGCCTACACTATATCAACAGCCACCATTAATGTATCAAATCTGAAGAGTAGTTTATATTGATTATTTCATTCATACCATCTTAAAAAGTCTCTCGATTTCATACTGACCAATTATTAACGTTTTATCACAAGAATAACGTGACCGGAATGGTCCGCCTTGAAGACACTACCGCCATTTTGCGAAAATTACTTCTGTACGTCTGTATAACTGTAAAAATGTCCGATCTGTAAGAAGTTTTTTGACACGAAAAGGAGTAGCGTTCTGCCATAATACTTGGCATAAATGTTACTCAGGTGTAGTAGATGTGCAAGACACATATTTCAGGTCTCTGTGACCTTGACCTTTGGCCTTGAAATTGGTCTTGAAATTAGCAGTCAAAATCTTGTTCTTTGAACAACTCCTTCAATTTCAACCTGATTCACTTGATATAAATGTTACTCAGGAGTAGTATATGTGCAAGACACAAATTTCAGGTCTCTGTGACCTTGACCTTGACTTTTTCCTTGAAATCAGTCTTGAAATTGGCAGGCAAAATCTTGTACTTTGAACTCCTCCTTTACTTTAAACCTGATTTACTTGATACTTGGCATAAATGTTACTCAGGAGTAGTAGATGTGCAAGACACAAATTTCAAATCTCTGTGACATTGACCTTTGGCCTTGAAATTGGTCTTAAAATTGGCAGGCATAATCTTGTACGGCGACTTCCTTCTTCACTTTCAACCGGATTTACTCGATACTTGGCATGAATGTTACCCAGGAGTTGCAGAGTGTCATATACCATTTTTAAGTCATTTTGACCTTGGCTTACACCTTTGACCTTATTGTAAAACCTTATTGAAAACGCATGTAGAATGTGACAGAGTGCTGTATAGTGGGGGTATTTTTCACCTTTAGTGATAGCCGTTCTAGTTTTGAAAATAGGTGACCACTTAAAGCAGGCTGAAACTAAGTTGAATGCGCCTTTAGGCACATTCTGCTTTACCTTCAACCTGCTTTAAGCAACAACCTTCTAGGATATAGAAATACATGTATTTCTTATATTGATACTGTATTCAGGACTGTTTTAAGTGGATTTTTTTTCTTTATTGAAAGAATAAAGTAAAGGCATTAAAAGGTATATGTATCTCATTCAACACTGAATAACTGCCATATGAAAATGATGCGTGCTATACTTCTAAAACTTGGCTCAACCTTTATTATATAGAAACAAGAACTTTGTGACATAGTTTGGATTCTGATCATGTCTCAAGTTCAGTGGGGTCTGGTCTGGATCCAAGCTGTTTGCAAAAGTTTTTGGTATTGGTATTTATTGCTGGAACCAGTAAAGCTAGATTAACCCCAACCCTCCTAGCTCTGAAACTATCGCCGTCTGCTACTGTTCTAAAAATAGACTTTTCTAAATTTCTTTTCAAAACATGGTCAGTGTGTCCCACATTTTGGATTCAAATAAGACACCACATTACCTGGCATCCCATTAGGATCCAAAACTGTTTGCATAGGTTACTATGGTTACAATGTGTGCATTCTAAGAGCTACTCAGGTAAAAATGGTATTGATGATTTTTGCAAATTGTTATGAGTTGTCAAGTAACTCATATCTTATCTACCGTCTACCGGTGGACTGAGTACTGTAAGGGGTTATACAACCATGAGATCCACCAAGACACTTCGCTGTTAGAGGACAACCTGGGCACAACTGAGCCTGTAGAGAGTCCTCCAGTACTCAAATCTGAAGTAGAAGCTGCCATCAAGTGTCTCAAGCCAGATAAATCTCCTGGAGTGGACAATGTCCCTGCCGAACTCCTGAAACATGGCGGAGATGCAACTACTGAGGCCTTGACAACGCTATGCCAGAAGATCTGGGACCAAAAGAAATGGCCTGTAGAATGGACGCAATCACTAGTAATACCCTTGCCAAAGAAAGGTAATCTCCGACAGTGCCAAAACTACAGAACCATTAGCTTAATTAGCCACCCTAGTAAAGTTATGCTGAGAGTAATTCTCAACAGACTTAGGCCCAAAGCTGAAGAGGTACTGGCGGAGGAACAGGCGGGATTTAGAGCTGGGAGAAGTACGGTGGAACAGATCTTCAACTGTAGGCTGATCATAGAGAAACACTTACAACACCAAAGAGATCTGTTTCACAACTTCATAGACTTTAAAAAGGCATTCGACAGAGTGTGGCATGAGGGTCTATGGAGCGTACTCAGGGGATTTAACGTGGATGAAGGACTGGTACAACTTACAAAGGCCCTCTACAATAAGTCCAGCAGTACAGTCACTATAAACAACCAACATGGTGACTTCTTCCGGACCACTATCGGTGTCAGATAAGGATGCATTATATCCCCAGTGCTATTTAACCTCTTCCTAGAAAGGATCATGCTAATGACCCTCAATGACTACAGCCCGTCCATCTCTATCGGTGGCAGGCCGGTCTGCAACCTAAGGTTTGCAGACGACATAGATCTCATGGGAGGCAGCAATGAGGAACTCTAAGACCTGACTGACAGACTGGCAACCGGTTCCAACGCATTTGGAATGGAAGTAAGCACCGAGAAATCAAAAGTGATGGTGAACAGCCTTACAAACACCACTGCATACATAACAATGAACGGCGAGCCTCTGGAAGTGGTAACAAACTTCAAATACCTAGGAGCAACTCTGTCCGACGATGGCACCGGCAAAGCTGAAATAAAAATCAGGTTAGCAATAGCAACGTCAGCAATGGCCAGCTTGAAAAAGTTATGGAAAAGCGACATTAGCTTCCAAACTAAGTACAAGCTGTACAAATCCCTAGTGCTATCCACCCTCCTATATGGATGCGAATCATGGACGCTACTTGCAGATACAGAGCGAAGGATCCAGGCATTTGAAATGAAGTGCATGAGGAAGTTGCTCCGAATCTCTTACCTCGACAGAAAAACCAACGAGTTTGTAAGAGACAGAGTGAAAAGTCTTGTCGGTCCACAGGAACCTCTACTCGCCACTGTTAAGAGAAGAAAGCTCCAGTGGTTCGGTCATGTTACTAGACATGACAGTCTAAGTAAAACAATCCTACAAGGCACAGTTGAGGGCGGGCGTAAAAGAGGGAGGCAACGAAAGAGCTGGTCAGATAACATTAAATACTGGACAGCACTAAAGATGCCTGAACTATTTACCCATGCGACAGACAGACCAAAGTGGAAACAAGTGACAGCTTCTTCGACAACAGACTCCCCCATACGACAGAGTTCTCGGTCAAGGGACGAGTAAGAGTAAGTAAGATGAAAAATGTGTGACAAATTGTACATGCACATCCTTTGTCAGAACTCCAGACAAGGGGAATATTTTGAAAACAATTTTTTATGCTTGCTCAAAAATATATGGTGTGACTACTCATTCTCGAAGAGACAATTTTATTGAGTAGTCAAAACAAAGTTTAAACGTTAAGGAGGAAATGCTGAAAATATTTAGTTCAGTCACTCTTATCTGGAACCCACTGGTAGGCATGGAAAAGTAAATTTCAAATATATAGAAGACTCTATCTTTTCAGACACCTTTTAAAAGTGCATATCAAAGTCAAAAGTCAGGGCTCCAGATAAGAAGGAGTAAACTCCAGTTTTCAAACATTTTCTCCTTCATTTCTGCACCAAATCCTATGATGTTGACTAACAGAGACACTTCTAATGAGTGACACTGTGGGGTTTAATGCAGAAATAAAGATTTATGTGTTTAAAATACTTCCCTTATCTGGAACTCTGAAAAGCTAATTTCACAAATTGCCTTCATTTATTTTTTATAGGAGCAGAAAAGATTGCGCAAAGAACTGGAGGATGAGGGCAAAGCTATGAAATCTCTGGAACTCTTGCTGAAGAAGTTCCTCAAAACACAGCATCAGCAACAGACAACAAGTCAGGTTGACATGGAAACAGAAGACAGTCACTCTTGATGGCGTGACGACAGTACAGTGGAGAATCTGTTATTCTTTCCCAATAAACGCGTTTACGCTAAAACTATTATTTCCAGTGCAAACAGTTTGGAGCCAGATCAGACGCCGGGTGATCAGGCTCCAAACTGTTTGCCACCAAGATAAACATGAAATATCAGAATTGTCCAAAAGTTGTTCTTTTCTACGTTTTAGTGCTTTGCGTTTGCGTACGTTTGCGTTTAAACGGGAAAGAATAACAGATTCTCCACTGTATATATAGGTGTAATAGCTGGACACTTGTTTGTATATGAGGAAAAGAAAGGAACTGTAGCATTTATTTAAATACCCGAATCACTTTCGTAAGACTGTCGTGATAATGGGATGTGTAGTATTTATTACAGTAAAACCTGAAACTCGAATGCTTCTGGACTGAGAAATAAGATCGGGTTATATAGGTTTTCTGGACTGAGGAAGTTTAGCAGCCATTTGGAAGGAGTTAAATCGTCAATCATATGACCCTTTCCTTCACATTAGAGCACTTTAACCCATTACCCCATAGCCTGATTCTATTTTTGAAAATTTGTGAAAATAAAATATTCAGTAATGTGTTGAAATTAAGTTTCAGCTTAAAGCAAGATGAATGTAAAGCATGCTGCTTTATTTACAACTAGCTTTATGTGGTCATCTGTTTTCAAAACTACAAAATGTACTGCCATGCTAGCCATTAACATAAACCTATGGCAGAAGACTATTGATCTTATAATATCTATTACTTTACATGTTTTTTTTGGCTGACCTAATACACTAGTTTCATGTAGAATTATTACTTTATTAAAATTTTGAGAAGACATATGATCTTGTTGTTTAGTAATGCCAATATGCGTTTTCCATGTATGAGTTGAAAACAAGCATGTTTATGCCACGCTACAAAGTAGTGCATGGCATATAGTGTTACCCATAGTTGTACATCTGAAGCTTGAAAAAAAAGAGGATTTCACTTTAGCTCTGTTGTTGACGTTGACATGATACATTGCAGCTTAGTTCAGATTTTATCCCTTTGACCTTCACTAGCTTTGTTTTTAGCTCACCTGAGCACGAAGTGCTCATGGTGAGCTATTGTGACCGTGCTGTGTCCGGAATCGGCGTCCGTCGTCCGTAAACATTTCCTTGTGAACACTCTAGAGGCCACAATTTTGGGCCAAACTTCATCAAACTTGCTCCAAATGTTGGTCCTGACAAAATCTAGGTCAAGTTTGAAAGTAGGTTATGTGGGATCAATAAATAGGTCACTAGGTCAAATCATAGAAAAAGCTTGTGAACACTCTAGAGACTACAATTTTAGGTCGAACTTCATCAAACTTGCTCCAAATGTTGTTCTTGACAAAATCTAGGTCAAGTTCGAAAGTGGGTCAAAATGTAGGTCACTAGGTCTAATCATAGCAAACCCTTGTGAACACTTTAGAGACCACAATTGTGGACCAATCTTCAACACACTTGCTTCAAATGTTGTTCTTGATAAAATCTAGGTAAAGTTTTAAAGTGGGTCATGTGGCGTCAAAAAGAAGGTCACTAGGTCAAATCATAGAAAAACCTTATGAACACTCTAGAGACCACAATTTTAGGTCAAACTTCATCAAACTTGCTCCAAAGGTTGTTCTTGACATAATCGAGGTCAAGTTTGATAATGGCTCATGGGGGGGGTTAAAAAGTAGGTCACTAGGTCAAATCTTAAAAAAAAAATATTGTGAACACTCTAGAGGCAACACTTTTGGACAAATCTTCACTAAACTTGCTCCAAATGTTGTTCTTGACAAAATCTATGTCAAGTTCGAAAGTGGGTCATGTGAGGTCAAAATTAGGTCACTAGGTCAAATCATAGCCAAACCTTGTGAACATTCTAGATGCCACAGTGTTTACACTATAGCGTCTAGAATCAGTGAAAATATAAACTATATATTTATATACGACTTTAAGTCCTCAGATGATTTGGGTTATGGGCGAAATCCAAATATAAAACTATTTAGTTCATTTTACTCAGGGGAGGGATAAAGGGTCATCATGACCCCCTTGTTCTTTTAACCATTTCACTGACATGACTTCATCCATTGTTAGTTTTTTTATTTCTCTAATTTAGTACTTATGATTAGGATACAAACTGTTTGCAAATAAACATAACTATTTGTAAGTCAACGAAGCGTTTAATAGTATGGATCAAGTATTGCAGTTGCGATTCAAATATTGAGACATCTTCGTGATTTTAGTTACATGAATGACCCCATTGGCCCAGTGGTTTTAAAGTCATTGTGACAATCACTCATCTCTGAATTCTAATTTCCATGAGAGTAAGCCTTCCAGCTGACTTGCAAAAGATTGGACGTTCTACCCAGTTGTTGATTTGTACCCATAAGTGTATAAAGGACATCTGAGTTCTTCCTCCACCTGCATTTAGCTGGATGTCTCGATATGACTGAAATAGAAGCGACTTTGAATTCTAGGTTTTCGAGTTTTTATCACTTTTGGACTGCTGGTAAATTCCGCAACTTTACAGACAAACGCCACATCAGTACTATCAGTACTTTGATTTGGTTTGAGTGCATCGTCAATTTGTAAAACTAGTGAAATAACTGATGTAAATTGTTAAGAATACTGAAGAAGTGTTACGACTTTCCAACGGTTGTAAGCCACTTTTTACGGCCTCTACAGAATCATGTAGTGTTGATGTGCCTAAGTGATAAGGTCGGGTATGAGTTTTATTCTTAAGCGAAGTGATAAGTTCTGGTATGAGTTATATTCTTAACCGATATAGTTGCTTTGTCCAAATTAATGAGAAATGTAACCTAGATTCAGAAATGCGCAGGCAATACATTGTTAACTGTTCAAACATTTACCGTTTCGCAATAAACACAAGTTCTTTCATAGAAAATGGCTAGTATCAACCTTAACACTAAGGAAGCATCCCCCGAGGGAGGGGTTCCAATAATGCGGTTATCATACCTTTTGTAGTGTAGCATCAAACTCTAAGTTGATGTACAGCTGTTTAACTGTAATGATGCATTTGTTTCTCATGGGGGTATTTTACATTGATGTAACACAATTAAGTTAACGTCTTTGAATCATATCTGGCGCCAGAAATACATTGTAAGATGAATGATATAAACACAGGACATAATTGCTCAAACAAAGTGATCAATTTAAACGAATTGTGAAATCCATGTTCCTATCTTAAAAACAATAAAAATACCAATGACGTGCTCAACATACACAGAAATATATAAAAATACATTACCAGTATAATAAAGTTGGGCATTAACGTACTTATTTGCCAACTACAACTACGTTTTATGCAATACGTCTTAGTTAGGGCATGCAGATTTACCCTCTCTAACCGTTAATCTAGGTTCGAAAATTCATTCCATCATATTTTTAGAACGAGTTCGTAGAGGAACCGTTTATACAATAATTAGGTGATTTAAAAGCCGTTTACGCAAACTATTTGTAATGGGTCTCCTTTTGGTGAACATTTTAGTTTCTTCAAAAAAGAGGATAATTGCAGGCTATAATTGGTATAGAAATTAGAAGTATGTCATTAAGATGGTAATCTACTGATGTAGGAAACAATCTTATTTTCTAGAATAAAATCATTAGTCTATCAATTAAAATGTATTTCCTTCGGCTGTAAAGCGTGCTAATTATGCTACACATTAGTATAATTCAATATTTTTGGACTTTACAATATTTAATTATTATAGAAAATCTAACTGTAAACGAACACGTAAGGGATATAACACTTTCAGCATGCCAGCTTACATAAAGTAATGATTATAAAATGATAATAAAGTAATGATTTCAAGGCTTGAGATAATTTAGTTCCTGGAGCCATGCTAAAAAGTCAAATCTTAATTAGAACTTGTTCATAACGTACTATTAGCCAGTTTGTTTACAAAACAGAGGGTGTTAAATCTCGAACAACGTTTATCCATTGAAAACAGTCAAGATTAAGACCACAATCGAGTAACTCGTAGTCTGATCAGATTCAAAATATTGTAATGCTTATATTGAGCACTCAGCTTTGCATTACAAAACACCGGAAGCTCGTGTATTTTGCTCGTTGCTCGTTACTCGGATTAAAACAGCTAAATTTGTATTATACATTTGTTTCATAGGTACTGAGAGAACAGTCAAATCATTGACCCGAGGTAGCAGGGAAGACCTTGAGAACTGTTGCCCGAGGGCAACAGTTCTCAAGGTCTTCCCTGCTACCGAGGGACAATGGTTTGACTGTTCCCGAAGTAACTATCAAACAAATGATTTATTACCTGACTCTCTATTTAAGCCAGGCTGAATGAATGGCTAGATCTAGATCTATCTAGATATACAAGATTTGAACAACACGTATTTATAAATTCTAGAGATGATCTTACGTGTATATTTAATCTTAATTCAATTCAATACAACAATTGAATGTGAACATCACTGTTTTGTAAAAAAGATGTCTAATATATTCATATTTTCAATTACGATTGAATTACTATTGTTTCTTATTGACTGAAATTGATTGACACTTTGTCGAAATTACGTCATGTATAAATGACGTCATTTATTTTTGTAACGTCATTATTTGTTTAAACAAAGGAAGACGTTAGATCTGCAAGCGGTTTATCGCTTTTATTTCGAGTTACTCTTAATTTTAGGTCTAGAACTATATAGCCTTTTAAGGGGATTGTTCGGGAGAGAAAAAAATTACCCGATCAACTCCGCAAAAGGCTAGATCCTTAAACAAAAATCTGTGTCATAAAGACGCCTTGTTTGGTCCCACGATGCAGAAAAGTTTTGCGCACCATTTTCGCGCATATAACAGTGCTATGTAACAGTCAACTGTTGCCCGCTGGCCTCAGTCTGGTAAATATTTCGTAAAACAGTCAAAAATGCTTAATATTCACTTAAATAGAGAATCAGGTAATAAAGTATATTAAGTTATAAAGACTTATTTGTTCTTGCAAATAACTACTTTACTACGCCGTGAATATTGCTAAGGACATGGATTTGCGTTTGCGTTGTGCATCCGTTTTATTGATGTAAACACGTTTGTTTTAACAGACTTGACAAAACCACAAACATGTGCCTAATTAAGACGAATGCCACGTTCTGTAAGAACGGTTAAATGTACCGATGTCTTCAGATCATATTTTTCAATATCTTCAATTTTAAGACAGCTTCATATTAGAAATGTCAAACATAACTCGTTACTATTTTTTTAATAAGAAAACACAATGCAACACTGGGTATTATTTGATTTGTAAGGATATAGTTGTTCAGAAAATGATAAAAGTTCTATGTTTACTAAAATGCTTTTATGAAATAAATTTTCTGGGTAAATAACATTAAAAGTAGTGTTTAAATCTAAATATACATAAACTTGAAATATTGATGTCAGCAAAATATGAAGTCACTATGAATTCAATAGCAGACAACGACAAAATTATATATATATATAATGAAATGGGTAGCAACTGAGCACTATGAATCTAATATATGCGACACAACTCGGCATCAGAAAGAGACATAATGTACGTTCGTATTTGGCTGTTGACGTAGAAGACGAAATTGTCGTTCAAGTGCTTCTTTTCTCAAAATATATTCACAAATCAGATGCATTTGTATGGGGAAATTTAATAGTAGTATAGATATTTGAATAATATCTCACTCAAACCATCTCCTTTTTGTTGCGGTTCAATAATGACAAACACGTTTCACATTCAAGGGGGTAACTTTAGTTTAAAAACACAACACTTACTTTCAGTGGTCAGTTATACAGAAAACGGTGTTTTGTAAGAGTCTGTAACATCTTAGACTATTTTACATTTAATAAGATATTACTAAGGTAACTATGTAAACACATTTATATATTTTAGTCGCTATGCAAATGAATATCGACAATTGATATAATTAGGCAAAGACTAGGTTGAAGAGCGCGTCTATTGCGAAACCTGGCAATTGAAGTCAAGTAGAACCAAGCTAAGGGGACCATTTTATTGAGACACATAGCTCCTAATCTAATTTACTCAATTTCATTTAAGTGAATCATGAATATCTCTTAGTCGAAAAACCTGCTGGGTGTCATTATTTCAATAACGTTTAAGTTAAACTAATCTATATTGCAAAGTTTAAAGCTGATATATTCCCGTTTTAACGATGATATAAAGATGTTTTCTAGTTAGGCTAGTGAATTTTATCAAACGGCGAATGTGCACAAGTCATATCTTAAAGGTAAAACGTTTTTATATAGTCTTAAGTCATATTTCGTTCCAGAAGCTCAGCGTTTCAGAATTAGTTTGTAACCTTAGATATAGCTGGACAACTCACATGCTTTATATCGGACTAGACAGAAAATGGAAAGACATGGACAGTGTTAAATACACACTATCATCTATATTTTGACCTTCAGGTTGTATAGAAAGAAGTACTTTGTTTGAAAGTTAATTTTAACTAATTATTGACTGCTGTTTCAAATCACCAATACAATATAGTATTTAAAACTAACACATCGAGACATTCTGTGAACAAATAAGCCATTAGTCTTAAACTGCTTTCATTTCTTTTTAAAAAAGACCTAACAAAATTACACTAGTGAAATAATAAATATTCGTTAAACGCTGAAGATTATTTGCCTGGTTTCAGACAATATATCTTATTTAAAATTATCCCGTGAGTGTTGCTTAATTGTCTTGTTTGATTAAAATTACTAGCTGATTTAAGTGATACATTCATTTCGGCTCGTACTGACTCTAACCAAATTATAATTAATACATGTCTTCCATTGACTATTTGCTACAAAATCTATAATAGAGTTGACAGCTGTAAATAAGGTTCATGATATTCACAACTCATACAAAACAATTATTATACTCGTATATAAGTGTACAATCTTACAAAGGATTTTACAGTTTCTTAAATACAAATGTTTATTCACCTGGGTGCCGTTTTACTAAACTTCTTACGCAACATTTTTGCGTAAGTCAACATTTTAAATTTTAATATATATTTTTACATTATCACTTGCTACAAACAGCAAAAAGCCAGATCATTAGTGCGTCCTCTGATCTGGCTATTTGCTGTTTGCAAACGTTTATGATCGAAAAATAAGAGTTAAACGATTTTGACTTACGCAAAAAATTTGCGTCAGTTGTTTAGTAAAACGGGCCCTGAGATCCAAGATCGGGGGTTTAATGTTTTTACGGTGTCTTGCTGTATGTGTGTTTGTTTGTATACTCAGCAAAAATAGAAACTTTATATTGGATTCTCATGTGTATAATTCTGTCTACAAACCCAATTTTGCAGAAAGCTTAGTGTTTTTCGTAACTTTAGATCAATGTCTGCAAGTTCTCGACAATGGTGATGAAAAAATATCCAAAAGCCACGTCGTAATTTGACGTCAAAATGCATAGGGGTCGATTTCAAAATTATCAGAGATGTGAACGTGTACGCAAGATGTGTTTAATTGATTTAACGGTTTCATTTTAAGTGACTTTTTTGCATAAAGACATTTCAGTAGCGTGCATGCCCAACGTCACGCCTAATGTAAGCAACACTCTGTCTCTGATGTACCGTCTAATGACGTCATCTGGGATGTCATTCCATTTCCGTAATCGAGCATTTCTGAGGTCGTTGGTCGTTACAATCGTGTATTTGTTCCGCACCCGTTGTCACCCTTACCCTATACATGCTTTATTGGTTACAGATCTGGTGACACCGCAGGACATGGCACGACGTTGACGATTTTCTGGTCATTGTGCGGTCGGTTAAGATATGCCCTGTATACGGTATACGGGTACGGAAAGAACCGTGGTATTGCCTCAGCCGATACCTTATTGTCTCGGCAGCGATCCCAAACCGCCGAGCAGTAACCGTTGCTGAGATGGAACAGTTACGTCGAAACCTTAACGTAAGAGTGATGTTGTCTCTATGTGACGTAAACGATCTCAGACGATCCTGGACATGCCCCGTTACTCTGTAACGAGTAGTTAGGATATTAATTGTCTATCGTATGCGTCCAAAATGACGCGCAACATCAGTTACTGACGCACCCGCCGTAAGCATGCCAAATGACCTGATTTCTGTGATTTTCAGAAAGCTGTGGCATCTCAGTTTTGAAAAGCAGGTGTTTACAATTTTGTTTTTTCAGTGTTTGGCTAAAGCATGCGTGTGTCTGTTGCATTAAATAAACTCGCCGTCAGTGTTAAAAACCGGAAGTGGAAAGCGTGCTACGTCGTGAGTGGTAAAAAATAGCGAGAATGTGGCTCTGTATGGTCTTTATCGATAACTTAATTATGAAATGTGCGTATATTTTATAAAACGTCTTTAAAACATCGCTTAAACCGGCTCTAAAGTATGTAACGTTTCTATTTTTGTTAAGTATATGTCCCCAACTTTAATCTCGTTCATGTCTTTTGAATTACATATGAAATAGACTTTATATTTGGCAGCTGTACTCAAATTACAAGTTCCCTGAACTGAGTACAACTTTTATTCTGTCAGACAAGGGTTAGGGTCCAACAGTGGTGATAAAGGTTGAATGTAACATTTGTCAGTACTGTTGAGTTACATGTTATAGAGACTTAAAATTTGAAATATATACGCCAGTCATGAAGTGGAACACTAGCTTCATGTCACATAAAGACCAAAGTCAATCAAGGTCATGAACATATTATGTGACACTTTTCATTTTTCAGTAAAGTTTATTGCCATATTTCTCATTTAGGTACGTAGAATGTGCGGTATTTGTGAAAAAGTCAGCCGGTGACCCGGGTCATTTTACTACGTAGAAAAATGACTCAGACCGTAGAAAAAAGACCCCATCGACTCGTAGTAGAATGACCCCCTCACGGTCTGGGGTCATTTATCTACGTAGTATAAAGACCCGGGTCCTTTTGCACGGGTGGGTCATTCTACTGCGTTACACCGGCATGTTGGTCCTATCACATATACCATCATAAAGAAGCTTTTTTTTTATTTTCTTTGCTTCTAAAATACACATTATGTTCGACCTATTATTCCTAAACGATTCACTTTGTTGGCATTCAGATATTCATTCCCTTTACCAATTAAATTAACGTTCGCAAATACTGGCCAATGTCAAGTCAAAATACAGCGATCACATCATTATCATTTCTTCAAATTAAACGAATTGAAGAGCAAAACCATCTAAACCACACTCTGAAAATGTAGAAGTCACTTGGTGTCTAATCCTGCTCCAATATTGGAACACAGTTCATTGAGTACAAACGCGATTGTTTTGAAAGGGATAGTATATTTCTCTTTTAGGTTATTCCCTGGACAGTTAATTGACATTTTCACCGCCAAAGTTAATCGTTTTCTTTTATCATTTCCTATTTTAATATTGCCCGCATTAATTGAATGTTTTGCAGTAATGTTAAAAATTCCGATTTCAGTACTTATGACTAAAAATATACTGATATGAGTGTGTCAAAAGGTTGGATCCTGATCAAACGCTGCGTGATGCGGCATGCAGTCAGGACCAACATGTTTTGCATTGTCGACTGTAATCGAATATAGGGTTAATGTACATTTTAATGGGTTTTTCTAAACAAATATTCCAAATATGTAATGATATACGACTTTCCCAGTTAAAGATAATCTAATCAATTACTGCGTATTGTTTAGGAAAATGTCTTATTTTCCCCCGAGCCTATCGAAAAAACATTAATTTAAGTTTTAAGTCTGACTTAGATTAATATATTATGTTAGAAAACTGTTTTTGAATGTCATACACCAAAAAAAAAAAATCGATGATATTGAGGTAGTGTACTTTCAGTATTGAATTTATTGAACGATTTAATTAAAGTAATATATTGCTAGCCTTGGCGAACAAGTTATAACGTTATCCAAAAATTTCAATAAATTCAATACGGAAAAAACATTTTGTATGCTGTATATCGTCGTGTTAGTCTTACAACGTTCTATCTCACATGAGGGTTGTTTTGAGAAAATCGACAATTCGATGAATTGTGAATGCAAAGGGTTCCATTTAAAGTTTTATGAGGATTGTAAGCATGTTTTTTTTTTAGATAATCTTACTTTCGGTTTGAGATAGATCATTTCTCAAACTCTACCTTCTATTTCACTCATTATTACAATGTTCTATGTCCATTTTGTGGAGATAGAACATTATTAACAATACAGTTTTAGACAATTGCATGAACAAATACATTATTACAATGTTCTATGTCCATTCTAAATACTCCCCATAGGGGGTATTTTTGCTTATTTTGATGAAATTATCCCTCGGCCAAGAAATACAGGTCGCTGACAAGCAGAAAAAACAGAATACGTCTTAAAAATTGGGTTTGGTTTGTTGTTGTTGTTAACATCCGTACATGCGACCTCGGTTTATAAAGTCTCACTTGTGCGACTTGGCTTGGTGGGACTTCTTTAAAGGGGTATTCAGTTTTACTTTCATGTTGATTTAAGCAGCTATCTGCTTTAAATTAATCACTTTACTTTGAACTACACATGTAGTTAAAGATACATGGGTATTTCGCCTATTACACTGTACGCCAATAACCATGAAGGTCGCAGCCATTTTGGAAATTTCTGTCACGTGATCCAATTGGAACACAATGACTGGATAAATTGGACATAGATCATTGTACGACTAAACACAACGTTAAAAATGGAGATAGAACATTGTAATACTGGCGATAACTTTAAATAAATATGTCGGATAAACATATAATTTGCATCAGGGGATAGCTCTTGAAAATAGCTTTCCAACGGTATATAGAACTCTATTTGTTTACAAACTGGACATAGAACGTTGTAAGACTCACGCGACGTTATCACCTAAACTACAAATAACACAACATTCTGATGTCATTAATTTTCCTTTTACCTCAGCTACATTAGTAAAACGATTCGCCATTACTGTTATAAGTTTTATTCAACCAGAGATAAATCGGTACCGAAATGAATTAAAAGAAAATCACGTCTTGAGAAAAGTCGTTTCTGACATAATATTCCATTTTTCAATCACGATTTAATTTAAGATCGTTTCCTATTGAAAATAATGATTTATTTGATTCTCAGTTTTGTTTTCAAAATTACGTCATTATGATCAAATGACGTCATTATGGTGTAACATCAAATATGCAAATCGTTTCTTTCATGATACAAGCAGCTTAATCAATCACATTCTGGGTCACTGTTAATAATACACTCAAACGCAAAAGAAACTGTGCATACTTGATCCTCTATAAAGCATGAATAATACTTCGGATCTGCTTTAAATGTTGTACAGTACATTACTTATCTTCAGTAAATGGAATGAAATGAAAACAACTTTGACTTTTGTTAGAAAAATGGTATGTAAAATAGTATTAACCCATTACCCCATAGCCTATTTCTAGTTTTAAAGACATGTGACCACTTAAAACAGGTTGAAAGTAAAGCAGAATGTGCCTTAAGGCACATTCTGCTTTACTTTCAGCCTGTTTTAAGCTAATATCTGCTAGGATATAGAAAATATTTCTTATCATACTTATTCAAGTCTGTATACATTAGCACTATTTTCATCAGTGGAGCAATAGATTAGAGGCGTAAAAAGGCGTATTTATGGGGTAATGGGTTAAATACATTTATTGTACTTGCTACTAACAACGCCAGGCTTTTACCCTTTCTCTCTGCGCTTTAAAACGCTCGTAAGAAACTAGAATAAAAACTTCAACCTGAATATCCGTCATCAAAGCTGTGTTAAGGTCGAGCGACATTCTCTGTAGTTCTGACCAACAATTTAAAATCTAGATTTCTTTTTATCAAAACTTCTTTATCTATAAATAGAACGTCTTTCCCCGGACTTTCAAAGGAGGAGAAAGCATCTAGCTTTTATGACGAAGCGTTATCTGGAAATCTCGCTAAAACAACTTTTTTTTTCATTAAACTTATCGCAATACTTTTAATTGAACTTTAAAAAGGGGTTTCGAGATACCCTACGGATAATTTAATAGTAGATACTAATTGGGTCGGTATATCTCCGCCTTTAGTAAGGACTATTTTCAAAACTAGTTAGAGTAAGATCCGAAGTGAGGGTTTACTGAAATTAAGATCTCAATTTTTCCTTAGCGCTATACAGAGCGAATGAAATATTTACAAATGACCATAATGTAGTTTTAATTCAGATAAACAGCAGCTCGTAAGTCAGAGAAGATGTTTAATGGAAGCGTCCTTTAAGGTGTTTCCTCAGTGCTGATGTTAAAGGTAGCCATTTTCTCATAAGAAACTTCTGCTTATGGAGAAACGGTGAACACAATCGAACGAATATTGTTCAACCAGTTATAATTATATTGTCTGCAAATGTCTGAAAATTGGTTGTCTCGATTCGGAGTAAAACTTATACCAGAGTTTTTCACTTCGGTTAGGAATTTATACCCGAACTTATTATTTCATAACGTAGATGTTAAGGGCTTGTGATTGTATGAAGGACATGTGGCAGCTTAAAGCAATGTAACAGTAAAACAGAAACTCCTACAGGAGAGTCCTGTTTACCTTTACCATGTCTTTAGCAGATTTGTTTTAAACAGACACCTGTCTTAGACACCATCTTATTAACGCAACTTACTGGTCACAAAGGTGTCATTATAAATAAAATACCTTCTCAAATACCTCAAACATATGTTTCACCTCCTTTAGTCTTTTTCCCCAATCAAGTTTAATTTGTGTTTCCTACCACATATACATCTTATTTCATTTAACCCATTTGCGCCCCGATCCAATACATTGAAAATAGGCAAATAGTGTAGACTCTGACCAGACGCCGCATTATGCGGCGTCTGATCAGAGTCTACACTGTTTATTGATTGGAATTTCAATATAAAACAAGATGAAAATGAAATTTTGACCAGGCATCCTTTTGATAAAAAATGGAATGATCCAATATATAAACATGAAAGAATGCACTGGGTATAAATTGGTTATTAAACTGCAGTGCTTCCCTGACATCTTTCTTAAAGAAGCTAACGTGTACTTGTATTATGTTATGTACATAGTGAGCGTACAATAGAAGTTTCCCTCAACATATTTGTCGAACAGCTGCATCGATGAAAGTGCTTTATTTACCACAAATCATTTACTTTTAACGGTTTTATTTTATCAACTATCTTGTCTAGTCCTACGTCTGCAATATAAATATTGCCGTTTTCGTTCCGACAGTATGTGTTACAGAGCAGTAAACGGTACATAGAGCTGCACACTAGTATGACATGAATAAAAAAAAATCAGAAAACCAATATCACCACTCATAACAACAGTAATGCAGATAACTCAAACATAGTTTTCTGCGATATAATTTTATTGTTTCGTAATTGTGTTACAATCTGTATAATTAAAAAAACTGCATTCCTTAAGAATAAATGCTAAATACAGGCTATACTGTTATGTAACAAAGCACAGTCTCGACTAGAGGAGATGAACTGGAGTTATGAGATATACTGGAAGCGATAAATTATATCGTATAAGCTTGCAGACAAATTGGCTATATAATTTCCTTCAAACGGTCGTTTAACTGGTACACTTGGGATTGGGATATGTTTGCAAATATTTTCAGTAAATATATCGAATATATATTAACTTTATTTTGCCAGTACTGATGACGCCCATTTCAGTGCGTTCAATGATCGCGAGGCTATTGTGATCAAAGTGTTTACTGTAAACATGGACTGATTCGCATTCTCCTTTTCCTCCCATATAAAAGTTGAATTTACTCTTTCATCGCAATTACGTGATCTGCCTAAAATATTTGTCATCTGTTTTTATTTAGGTAAATAAACTAAAGCGACATCGTAATGAGTGTCAAGAGAGGTTGGATCATGATTGGACACCGAGCTAATTTCAATAATCACCAATTCTTACATAATATAAATTGACAAGTTATTGGTTAAACCGTAAAATCTAAATGTACGACAATCACTTACATTTAGAGCTGAAATACCGCGGCATACGTCAATGTTTGTTATATTTTCTCAGACACTTATTCGTAGGATTCGTATGTCTCAAATATGAGTTGCCCCGTTCAGTGCCGAACTATGGAGATAATAGGTATAACATATTAAATGTCGCTCTTTATTTTTTGTCAAATTAAGTCCTCTTTTTCTAAAATGAAAAATTTTATGCATTTAAATCTAGAAACTTTGACACAATTGCCAGGATAAACACTTGTTGTACGACCTTACACACATTTACAACTAGTTTGAATCAAGATCAGACACCCCGATGTCTTAATAGGATTCAAACTCTTTAATTGTTGATTTAAGCTTCCTTAAGCTAAATGTACTTCAAATACATTTTGAAAACCAATTGGAGGCGACCAATATACAGCAGATGGTATTGTAAAGGGCGAAGAACTAGCGTATGTTATAGGAAGAAATGCTCCATGTTTGTATGAACAAACAAATTTGTAAGTTCATTGATAGATATACAACAAAACATGTACTCACAAATGGATCGATGGGTTGACAAAACCGTGTTTGAAACACAAAATAAAAAAGTAGTACATGTAGCACAGTATGTACCACACACAAGCGGTCAAACACTCCAACAGCATAACTCAAGCGAAGCACTACGCGGCGTGTGTCTGACTTATCATGGAGTGCTAAAGTCATTATCCTGCAGTTGAATTATAATAGAAACAGTAAGTAGACTTTCAAAAAGGGTATAAAACGAGCATATCTTTAACGACGTGTTCAATTTATAATCATCCTGCTGGAGTCAGATTTCTGTTTGTAATACGGTAATCATTCTCGGTTTATATTTAATCTGAATGTCTCATCTGATAAAATAATCACATTGAATAAATGGCAATGTGTCCAGCTAAGATTAATTATTCTTTCCTTTACCTCCAATTGCGATTAAATCGATTTTGCATACAAAATTTTGATCCAGATCAGACACCGCGGAACGTGGCGTTTAATCAAGTTCCAAAGTGTTTGCCTCTTGTAGTAATATAGTTTCAGTAAAAACTATAAAAACTAAATGGTGCATAAAAGTGCAGTCGACAAAGTCTAGCAGATGCTAGTTTGTCTAATGTGGTTAGAGCTTGCGAAGAAAAGGTTAAAATCTTACTGGCTGCTAGAAACTGAAAATGTGACAGGTGATCGTGTAATGCAATCTATCATCTTGAAACATGGGTTGCAGTGTTTTCTTGATTTGACAGTTTAATGAATAGTCAAATTGATTTGTTTGGGGGGACTCGTATTCTGATTGTATTTTATAATGCATTCGTTTGGACATACGTTATTTAGTTATTTGAACATATAACACTTTATTGGCTTTCCTATTTAGCAAATTGTCACATGTATTTGCAAATATTTAGGAGTTACGCTTCATCCTCTGGTAATGTTTCCTATTACATGACTCAAATAGTTAGTATTATACAGTTCCAAACACATTATTCATTGGAAGACAATGCAGCTTCAAACTTTGAATCGGCAATACTATTTTAACTGAATGATAAATGTGTCACGTGTATTGTTGAAAAACAAAGGAGTAACGACTACAATAACAGCTGAAATAACTTAGCTAGTCTAAACCAACTATTGTAAATGTCGACATATATTATTTTTAAACATCGGTTTTGATTCTGATGTGACACATCATTAAGCTACAAAGGGCAAATATGTAAATTTGAAAATCATACCGACGACTATTTTCAGTCAGAAGATAAAGTGGCCTTCAAAGAGTTTGAAATGTTTAAAGTGCGAAATACGAATAACGTTTAAATCCAGATAATTCTCAATTCTCAGGTCCTATTGTGTATTATACATATCAGCATGTATGTCATTACATCATTGATAAAGTCTTACATCACCACGTTTTAACTTTGATAGATAGAACAATCGATTAGAGCGAGTTCGTGTTATCGAGGTTAGACTTTAATCTAAAAGTTCAATCAGAACAAACCTTGCATCATCATATTTTAGATACTGTAAACTATTTTATAACCACCACTAAAATAAAGGCTAAGTGGATGTTAACTGGTTTAAAAGACAAGTGGCAATTTAAAGCATTCACGTGTCGTAAACACCTAATACTTAACACAATTTAGTGGTCGTCATAAAGAGGTTATATTATAATGTGTTATAAACGTAGTGGATAAATGTTCATTAACGAATGGTGCAAACAAGGAAACACATATTTCTCAACTCTAAAGTGTTCACATATAAAGCATCAAGAGTAACTAAGTAAACTGACTCACCCACTCTGTATATAAGTTGTCACGACTGGCCTAGACTTGTGTCTGGCTTGGCTGTCACTATAATACTCACCGTATTACCCGCCACTTGGTCAATATATAAACTGACCTCAGTGACCTCTGACATGCGCTCTCCATAAGGGAGGATACTCTAGATCAGAGGACACCAAATTCACAACAACTCTTTACTACATAACTTGTTTCTAGTTTCGAAATCAGGTGACAATCTGAGGCATGCTTAACGATTAAGGCACACTTTCATTTACTTTCAGTCTGCTTTAAGCAGCCCATCTGTTACTATATAAAAAACACATTTCTAGTACATTAACATATTTGAATAAAGTAGAACTTTTTTCTTTAGCTTGGAAATATATGAAATGCGTGAAAAGGCATATCTATAGAATAATGTGTTAAAAAGACAAGGGTAGGTGGAAACAACTAGACCTATATGCAACGTATGTTTGTTTGAATACTAGTACGCAGGTTAACTCATCATTTCTCTACTGTCAAAATGACAAATCTTTGAAATAGATTGATTCTGAGGAAATACAGGCTGTTTCGAATAAGAAACCATACTTTATTCATTATAACTATCACGAACTGCATTTGTATAAAATATTGAAATATAGAATTATGAACCGCTTAATAACAATACATTTTTGTTCACAAATTGAATGGTATTTGGAGGTAACGCGTTTGGTGTAGTTTAATCATTTTAACGGCTCAAAAACATCAGTCTGTATGATTCCCATATACAGTCAGCAGAAATACTAACACACCTATATTTTATTGACTTTTTGTTAGGAACGCCTTCAGAAAAACGATCCGTTTGTTCGTGCAACCAACAAGATCAAATAGTCTTGATACGTATTCCTGTTTTAAGTAACATTCAAAATAAAAACCAAGATACGTTTATCATTTGGGAGCCATAGATAATACTTTTAACATATGAAGATTTTTGTGAAAGCATCGTCTTACAACGATATTGGCAATCGGCTCCTTATAGCTAATTGGAACGTTTGCAAACGATTCTCTTTGAATAATTAGGCATTCCTTTAAATAAGAATAAATCGTATTATACCAACACTACACAGCAATAGTCCAATATGGCAGTTGGCAGCTTCGAATAGGTGTGCTCACTGTAATGTCAGCAAGCTAAAGAAGTAACTTATTTCAACACCAAAGGTCAGTTCTTTGAATGCTCTTTACAAAAACGAATAATTAATTTTATCATGTTATAGTGTATTTTGATAATACAGTCGTTCTTCGATATCTCAAACTAGCTTACGTCGAACATATATTTAGTTCAAAGTTTAAATGTAGCTTAGCCACGTTTTAACTTTAAGTATTGATGTGGTCGACTTAACCGATTCAGAAAAAAGAAATTGCATCTGTAGATATACAAGAAGGTAAAGCATGTTAGGGATACAAAATGATAAATTGTTTCGGCATGTTGATGGATCTGTACAAGTAGACACTCGGGAGGCACATGTCACTTAGTTCTATCAATGATAGTTTGCGTATGCATGCTAATTTATCATTTCTAGAATAGACAGAGACAATTGACTACTGATAAGAAATAATGATGTTGTAATGTAAGTGGCATGGTATGGAGACAGTTTTATATATGTTAACCCTTATCATTCTTAGCCCAAAATGATTCAATGTTGCAGTATTTGGAACCAGATCAGTAATCGTGTGAAGCGCTGTCTGCTCAGGATCCAAACTGTGTTGCACTCATATTCAACATTTCTCTCGCGAGTTCAAAAGCATAACAATGAACTTGAGTAGACGAATTAATTGTAGAATACGACAAAACAGCATGCCACGGTTTAAAACCCTTTCACCGCCAACTTATTTTCGAGTTTTTTACCCCTGCAACGTAATTGTGTCGTCTGCTTCAATATTATTGTCTGCAATATCATTTCAAAGTTAGAATTCAGAGAGTATGACAAAAGAAATATCGAAACGGGTGTCAAACAGTTTTGATCCTAATCAGACGCCGCGTGACGCGGCGTCTGATCAGGATCAAAACTGTTTGCAAATTCGACTTTAGGCGATTCTGGCGGTGAAAGGGTTAATCAAAACTATTCCGAATATATATTTGATATAAAAATGATAGACTGTTAGACGACAAACGCAATTATGTTATATCTAAAAGTCTAACACACTTCGCGCACGCCCCTATATAAACAAAGAAGTAACGTATCAGTGTTTGAATTCTCAATAAAACACTCTCGCGCTGTAACGTTATAACGTGACGTCATATGGCTTCGAAAATGCGCACGCCAAGAAATGTCGCGCCGTTGCTGCGATTAAAATGAAGGTTAAATTATGTGTTAGAATCGAAATAATAAAGTAATACCAGTGTTTTTTCTAACAATCGAACAGGGTAGTTGTTGAGATGCTTGTAATTAAACCACTGGGCCTATATATTATTCACTAGGGTTGAAAGTGTTAAATTGAACTTAGTGGTGCACATAAAACTGAAATATCATTACTAGGCTATTTAATCATTGCTATCAATGATGTTATATTGTGTTTTTGTAAAATTTTGCAATATTCAAATTACCAGTTTTTGTTTTGAAGGAATAACTTTTAAACAAAATATACAGAGTACTTCTGTCTGATAAAACGAAATTATTTTTGGGTAATTTTCGTGATGGCAAACATCATTTTATCTATATGCAATTATGATTTCTTTAAGTGCATTTATACGTTGTCAATGCAAGAAAGTATGAAGAGACAATGTCCGGTACATATCTATTTTCATTTGTATCAAGTGTCCTATATAAGTGGTAAAGAGAAATACCGTTTGCAGATGTAAATATTATATGTCACGAATAGAAATGAATATTAATGAATGCAGTTATGTCTCAACCGTAAAATATCTGATTCAGGAACATAAGTACATTGCAATATCTTCTGGTGTTCTCGGTTAAGGCAGCTTGACTAACACTACGGTGGGTTTAAAAGCAAACCATTTCAAGCTTCAACTTTATCTTCGTCATGTTGAGTCGTTTGTCTGTTTTTAATTTTTAATATAAAAGCGGCTGTTTACAGTTTAACTTTGATTGCTCGTAACGTGTCGTCTCATCAGGGCCTAAATTATTTGCTAACGTCTTCTTTAATAGACACTAGACTTAAATGAATTAACTAATTAGTTTTATTACGTGAACTATTCGAATGTTCAATGTGTATTTGATAAACAGCACAACATTCTGATAACAAATATTATCCGCAGTTTTGTATTTGTTTACAAGAATTTGTGAACATATGTACTGAGCTAACATGATATTTAATCAAAATTGAAAGGAATTATTTTTATGTTCTAGGAAGAGCAAATGCAAAATGTAATTGATTTTAAAATACTGTTCTGTGCAAATTTTTTATTGTAAAATCATACAAGCAAAAACAGCGATAGTGAGTCTTATATGAAACAGACTTTTATATCAGGCTATTTTACACTATTGTTACACAGATTGATACCAGATCAGTGTCATGTCAATTTACCTGCCTACGTTAACCAACCATTTCAAGCCTAGAAAGATAAAAGCTGAAACAGTCTGAGTTTATTTAAAACAAGTGATGCAATTTCAAATTTATTCAAAGTACCCGGCTTCTAGAAGATTAAATTTTGCATTTTTATACCTTCCAATAGTAACAAATATAACGAAATAAGTTAATACGGATTTGTACACAGCATGTGATTTACTGACATGTTAATTTTAGTTCCAGTGACAATAATTGAGTTGTAAAAGAAATAAATAATCTTTACTTTTAAACGTATAATATGTTCGTTTCGTTCAGCCAGAAGGTATTAAAGAAACCGCTATTACGGTCGATACAAGGACAATTGCTTTTAGAGTTATTTAAAGACATATCATATTTTGGACTAGGGCAAATCTGTGATCACAATTTCAATCAGTATTTATCAGAATGATTCGACGAGTAACCCTATTGTGTGAAAACTCAGATTATATTTAATGAGATATTGCCGAATACTTAACTCATTAAGCCCTGGCACCACTGACACTTGAGATATATATTTCTAGTTTTAATAAAGTCTTTGCTTGACTTTTAGAGTTGGGTATCACGCATTCAAGCCTATTGACGAGTATAATCGTCATAAACAAACAGTGTACCTGTGAAGAGCACGCTTGTTCTATGCAAATAGAAAGAGCCCTTTGGTAAGGGTCGATACTGTTTGTCATTTTAAAATATATTGTTTAAATCAACCCTCAAATGTGAAAAAATGGACTAGACTTATTTTGAATTGGAATTGTCTATTAAAAGTTTCAGGGGTGAATGAGTTAACAACCTTTTCCAACTGTCAGACAATGTAGACCCTGTGGTTTTTGCTCCTTAAGGAGCTCTCTTATTAGGGTATTCCTTGTTCACTATTGGCAACTGCAATTGTTTACTATTGACGCGTGTACTTTTTGTAAATGACAAGTCTTGCAGAAGTCTTACATTTCGATGACATGATATGACATTGAAGAGAAAGCTTTGTCTTTGCCCTGAATAATACTTTGAAGTCGCCCTGCTATATTAGTTCTTGCCAAACTTTGTATAAAGTCAAATGTATGCATATAAGTTAACGAAATCTGTTAGCGATTGAGGTACCATGATGCGAATTGAAACGACCCTATTATATGTGTTTCTTTTATTCATAAAAAAACATCGCATCAGTTAGTATTGAGATCAAAACCATTCCTAGCGACTAGTATACTCATCATTAATTAACAAAGTGCTTATAAAGAGTACAAATCTAATTTGAAATTGAGATTATCTGTTACAAATTACAAGGTTGAGTGAGTTAAACATTTTACGAAATAATGCGTTTACAAACAATCACTTTGTCTTCTATTCCTACAGCCTTTGTGTTCAGGTCTTTGCTGATGCACCACATTTCCTCGTTCATGAAAGGGTAAGTTATATTTTATTAAATGTGTGTTAAATTATTCGTACCTTAAACGGAATGTACAGTGAGTTATGCTCTGTGTGCTAGTTATATATCAACGATAAAAAACGAGTCAATATTGTATGCTTTACAATAAAAGTGACGCTAGTTTTTCCGAATACGTTATAACGCATCGCTCGGTATGTACGCTATTTGCGAACAATTCCAGCAAAATAAAACGCCTTACTGAGTAACTAACGTTGTTTAATCATATTCCCAATTGTTTTTCAGATAAAGACATAGTATCATGGATGCACCAGAACATGTTGAAGCTGAACACTGACAAAACTGAGGTCATACTGTTTCATTCAAAAAAGTTTAACGTTCCTGAAGATTTTCACGTACAAGTGGGAAACTCTAAAATCAAACCATCAGTATGTGTGAAGAATCTTGGTGCTAGATTAGATTCCCAAATGGATATGACACAGCACATTAACGCTGTGTGCAGGTCTGGCTACTCACAGCTGCGGCAGATAGGTCATATTAGACAGTACCTTTCTCCAGAAGCTACAAAGACCTTGATCAATTCTCTGGTCACTTCAAAAATTGACTACTGCAACTCACTGCTGTATGGGATTCCCCAAAACTCATTATGCAAACTACAGCGTGTGCAAAATACAGCAGCCCGCATCATTAGCAGGACCCCTCGGTACAATCACATCACTCCAGTCTTGAAGGATCTTCACTGGCTTCCAGTTCAACACAGAATTGAATTCAAAATTCTGACACTCACATACAAAGCCATGTGCAATGATTCTCCAAGGTACATTGTCAATATGCTTGACGTGTATAAACCTCGAAGAGAGCTGCGGTCTGCGACTAAATCAGTATCGCTGGTTGTACCGAGGAGTCGTTTGTTGAGGTTTGGAGACAGAAGTTTCATGCATGCAGCCCCAAAGCTCTGGAACAGTCTACCATCAGACATCAGAGATGCGAGCTCAGTTGCAGTCTTCAAAAAATGTCTGAAAACTCACTTCTTTAATATGTATTATTAGAACACTGCTACCTATGCGATATGTTCTTGCTGTAGATGTTGTGGGTTTAAATGGGAGTTCTGGCGTATTATCTGGTTTATGGTCTCTCAATTAGAGAAATTTTTAGTTATTGTCGCATGCTATTTTTCTTAGTTATATTGCATTGGGCGGCCTTCATTTGGCGTTCTGCTATTGTTCTATTGGTCGGCAATCATTAGCCGGTCGGTTCATTGCTGATTAATGGGGGTAATGTAATCGCCGTTTGGGGCTGTCTTTTGTATGTTTATTTATGATTATTTAAGATCTAATTGTAGTTCTTTGTCTTTTCTCGGCGGCCTGCATTGGGCGCTTTACTATTATTTCTATCAGTCGGCAATCATTAGCCGGTCGGTTCATTGCTGATTGATGGGGGTAATGTGATCGTCTCCTGGGGCTGTCTTTTTTATGTTTATTCATTTTTATCTTAGATAATTTTAGTTATTGTCTTTTCTCGACGGCCTGCATTGGGTGCTCATCTATTGTTTCTATCAGTCGGCAATCATTAGCCGGTCGGTTCATTGCTGATTGATGGGGGTAATGTGATCGCCGTTTGGGGGCTGTCTTTTGTATGTTTATTCATGTTTATCTAAGATCTAATTGTAGTTATAGTCATTTCTCGGCGGCCTGCTTTGGGCGCTCTACTATTATTTCTATCAGTCGGCAATCATTAGCCGGTCGGTTCATTGCTGATTGATGGGAGTAATGTGATCGCCGTTTTGTGGGGCTGTCTTTTGTATGTTTATTCATGTTTATTTTAGATCTAATTGTAGTTATTTTGTCCTTTCTCGCTTTGTAGGTACTTTTTGTGTAATCTTATGTGAAGCGCTTTTGAACGCACTACCCCTGTGTGAAAAGAGCGCTATATAAATCTGGTATAATAAATAATAAATAAATAATAAATAACAATGTTTCTTTATTTTTAATATCACTCATGACCATTCCAATCATCTATGAACCAATCAAGATGTGGACTAGATCGGCCTCTAATTAGGATAGAAACTCTTTGTTTCTTTATAAAATCGTCAAACCTTTTAATACAACTATTATTTACCACATTATATTGAATCCCATAATTTCGATTATTTTCATATAACGTATTACCGCTTAACTACGCATTCCCCGACCGGAGAAAAAAATTGCACTTTATACAGTCTAGATGCTTACTTTCAACATACGATAAGTGGCCAACTGTCTTCAAAACTAGAATAAGGATATGGGGTTATGGGTTAAAAGGTAACTACCAGTATCTTCTCACTTGTATTTTTCTAGCTATAATTTGCGCAACAAACTAATATTATAAAACATCATTCTTTCAGTAGATTAAAACCAAAAGTGCTGTTAAAGTTGTAATGTGATACAATTGAAAACAAGTTTGCTCATGAGTTATAAGTTGAGAGAAGCCAGCTGATTTAAAAAAGTACCTAATTAAAATTTAAAGCCGTAAACAACAGAATATACGATGTCACTTGATTCGATTTGTTTTTCTGCAAAACACCGAAAGTGGAATGTGTCCGTAAATCACGTATATCAAGAAATCTAAGATAAGTTAGACGACAAAGAAACGTGCTACATTAAGTTAAACACTGAAATTCAATTAGAAAGAACAATGCAATCATTCACCGATGTTATAAGTTTCCGTTTAAATGAAACTAAACACAATCAAACTGAATTACAAAGGACAATACGACGACGACGAAAATTGTAAAGTGTTACGTATTGTTTAAACGCTTATTATGCTGAATTTTCTTTTGATGGCTATTTAACTGTTTGGTAAAAATATTATCTTTTAAAAGTCTACACTTTTCAATTTCACACACAGAGAATTAAGAAACAACCTATACCAGATATCTTTCGCCCGAGTACTTCGGACATCGTCAGCCAACAGTTCTAATACATACGAAAGACTCAAGTATAAAACGCAACACAAACAATACACCCACCTCTCAAGCAGAACACACACACAGTCATACCATAACAAACACACACACACGCAATCCCATTCCTTCATCTACGCACTAAATAGAAATCAACACGAAAGACAAACATAAAGCAAAGTGAACATAGGAGCCCGCCTTGGTACGGTCAGCAGCAATCAATAATTAATTATAAATTAACCATTAACAACCACTGGGGGTTAAACCTGGGTTTAGGGGCACACCGCTCAAGGCATTCGTGAGATGTTAATGTTCAGTCCCAGATATGAGGGTGATTGTATCGGCACCGACCATGTTCAGCGCTGGATTGTGTGCTCTTATAGTGTTATATGTAGACTGCGTCTTTTATCCCCGTTAAAACCATTTCTTGGTCTAGTCCAGTCAGCGGTTCAAGAGACTCGTAATGTCCTGGAGAGAGAACACTTCTATCCCCAGAACGTGTGACCAGATTGTTAGAGTTGTGCCTAAAAAGCACATATTAAGTTTGTGATGTGGACATGCGACCTACAGATCCATGATGCGGCAATTGGCTCTCCTTTATTCCCGATTGTCTGTAATCTGTGTACATGAAATAATCTGAAGCCATAACCATTTCCACATCTCAACACCCAATTGGATGTTGGAACAGATATGTGATTGACACACACACAAAACAGGGGAAGAAGTATGTGAATGATAACACAGATCATATTAACAATATTGGCCCTGATAATAATTTCACAGTAGAGACAGAGGAGGGCAACACGTTGGCTTCTCTAGACACTAACATAATAAGGCAACCGGATGTCAGAATCAAAAACAGTGTATTTTGTAAATCCGCCCATACAGACCAATTATTAGATTTTGAGTTGGAACATCCGGAGGGACATACACTCTGTGTTGTGCGTAGCCTGCATCTGAGGACAGAAACCGTGAAATCCGACGAAATTGATCTAATGACTGAGACACGTCATGTCAATAATGTCCTTGAAAAGTGTAACTACCCCAAGTGGGCGATAGAGAAAGTAACATATGAAATCCAAGAGGTATATGCAAACACCAAATCAATATATATCGCCATCGGTATTGAAATATTTTTCAACACAATAGCTGCACTATTTCAAATTGATACATCAGCAGAGCCGAAGGAGAGAAACAACAAACCAAATAATTTGGCAAGCACATCCCACAAAACAACTATTGTATTTTTTAAAACCACACTATCTTCATTTCATTAACAGTATCATTGACTTTAATACATTTGGAAATATGCTAAACCCCTATCAGACGAGATTCAAACTAACTAGTAGTCACTATAATTGTAGATCTGACAATCTACGGAATAATTATTAGGTCAGTTTCAAAACAATCAGATATTTTAGTTAAACTATCATCAGAGTTTAAAAAACAACTGTCTAATTCTACATTGTTCTATGTGTTTGTGTCCGTTTTGTTTAACCAGCAAAGAATAACGCAGTCTGAACTATTACCTTAATATGCTCTATATAACTTGTTATTCATTAATTTTGACTGTTTTGCTGTGTTGTTCTGACATCGCCCAATTCGAGGGCAATAGTTTTAACTATTGTCCTCTAGAATAAACTGTTTACATGCGTAGAAGATTTAAATTCAGCGTCATTGAGAAGTTTTCTGGTACCCGGGTATGCCGTATTGTAATGAAACAGAATTGAATAATTGTCATGAATTGGTAACTGCTGAATGTTTAATACTTTATTTAATGCTTTATCAGTACTTTTTACAAACTTTTATCAATGAGACGAGTTCATAATACCCGTCAAGTTTAGCCGCTATCCTTTATATACCGAAAAGCAAGACGGACCCGAACATTACATAATGAGCGGATGTGAACTTGCAAGCGCGTACACGAAGACGCTGATCGTTTCATCTGATGTCTGTCAAAAAACTCAAAATTACTAATAATTTATGTTTGATTTCTATTTTGGCTTAGAATAGTTATTTTTGAAAATCTAGGGATAAAGAGTATTAGGTAATAAAACGGTTGTTTCATGTGTGTTAAGGAACAGTCCAAACTATTGTCCCTCGTTATCAGGGAAGACATTTCGAACCGTTGCCCGAGGCTTATCGGCCTCGGGCAACAGTTCGTATGTCTTCCCTGATACCGCGGGAAAATAGTTTGGACTGTTCCCCAAACACATATGAAATAACTGTTTACTGTTTCTAAGTATTATTTATTTGAAACTTTGAATACCATAGCTTGTAGATGCCTTTGACTTTAACACGTTTCAAACAAATGTAATGGGAGATTTTTATCCCTTCATCGATATATAGGCTGCTGCTACAATAGTGTTGTCTGCAAGGTCGTTTCAAAATTAGATATAAAGTAGTATGACTTTAACAATGATCGATACGAGTGACAAAGATTTGGATCCTGATCAGACGCCTCAATATACGATGTCTGATCCGGATCCATACTGTTTGTAATGATTACTTAGCCGACTATAGCGGTGCAAGAGTTAAGATTTAGGTCATGCGAAAATTCAAATTTGTTGAGAAATTGTTAAACTTGTAGTTTACTATTCCGATCAAGTGTCATTAAGATTGCACAGACCGTGTAACACACTTATTTCCCAATTACCGTATGCTCATCATTTCCGTCTGTTTGTATTTATAACATTTAGAATGTATGCGATCTTACTCCAGAAACATTGATATCAATGCCAAATAATTGAATCTCTGAACAGAGGTACTATCAGTTTCCAAACGGTATGCAAACATTAGTGTTGTATGGTTGCCAGGACATGTGTTTAGTAAGCATGTAGGTATATGTCTTGTTTTAGTTTGGTTAGCTTAATATATGGTTTTCTTAACAGCAAATTAGTTCCTACGTGAGAAACAGTTCACATTCCCTGATTGATTCTCGATTAGTATGCAGCCTTTTTTTAAAGCTTAGCTATTTGATCCTTTAGAGGAAAATAGGTGTTAATGAAGGCGTAAATATAACGTATATTCAGGATGAACTGCAATCTTTTGTACGTGTTGGTGGAGTAGAATACATAATATTTCGATGTCAATATTTACGACAGGTAGCTGAATGTTAAGCAGAACACTTTCCGCTTTGTTTTCAAACTTCCGCATGTCAGAATGCAGGAAAGCATTCCAATAGCTGTTTATCAGCACATACTAGAGCTTAAAAGTCTATCAGCTGATTTGGTAAAGGGAGGAGTACTTCTATGGTTACATCCTCCGAGTGGGAAGGGATAAGGAGGATAGAATACACACAGTGCCTGAACTGACAGAGTGGTAATACTCAACTAAAAGGTAATTCATGCATTCACGACATACAGTGCTCCCTCTCTACAACGGCATCCAATGGGAGACACAAATAGTGTGCGTTGTTCGGAGGGATTCGTTATAGAGGGGGAAAATTAAGACTTGGATTACATTAGCAAACAGCTTGAATCAAGATCAAACGTCGCGTAACGCGGCGTCTGATCTGGAATCAAGCTGTTTGTCACTAGTCATTATCATTATTTTATCTAAATGTCTACATATATGTAACTTTGAGAAAAAAAAGGTAGATGAAAATTTTAAGCAGACGATATTGCTGCTGTTAAAGCGTTAGACATAACTGTACTGTTTCGGGAAATGCGATAAGTGGCGTTGTAAGGAGGGAGTCGTTGTTGTGAGGGCCGTTGTATAGAGGGATCGCTGTACATACTAATCATCGACACTTTATATTCCCAGTATTGTGTCATGATGCAGTAATGCATACGTCACAACTTGTTTTATGAAATGATTTAATGCATTTAAGGCAGGCAACAGTTCCAATGTGTAATGTAGATATTAGAGTCTTATGGCTCACTATCATTTTGCTTTAAGATGCCATACAGATGTAATACCATCGCTTCACATATTTAAACATTCATGTATGACACTATAAAGACTCTTAGATTTACCGATTGCAGGTGTCTTATATGCTTTGATCGGACAGTCTTGAGGAAAACTGCTTGTTCAGCACATTGACAGTTTTAGATTTTAGCGACGGCCTTGGCTACGGTTTTATGCATATTTATAGGAATACAATTACTAGATCCCTTTCTACTATATTATGTTAACCCGAGTGTCTCAAATGTACCATTACGACATCAAAACAAATGGTTCGCTTGCATTAATGCAGAACATTTCAGTCTAGAACCTTGATTTATCTTACTTACTTTTGGGCAATTGCATACGAATTGTTTAATATAAACTGCAGACAGAGAAGATCACACGTTAAATTTACATTCAACCGCCGTACAACATTCTATGGCGCATGGAGTAAGAAAGTTAACAATAACTACAGTCAAAACTCTCAATTACCACACTGGTACGGCAAAACGAACGGCCTCCCGCTTAACTCGTCGGCTCCCAATAAACTAATGCATCGGCACCCGTAAAAGTCAGCTGTCACATCGACACACGTCAGTATACAAATATGATGTTTGTCCTTGGAAATTGCTTTAAATGTAGACCAAGACGACTCTTACGGAGTATCTCACATACTATACTGATATATGCATTCATACAACTTGTTTATAGGATAAATGCTTGAGGTCGATGTTTAACTTGAAAAAGTTTTGAAAATTACGGCGAATTATGAGGTATGTGATACTGATTGGCCATACATTGTTTGAATAGGCAACAAAATCAGCTGTCATCGACACCAAACATGTTTGTCGAGTAGTCTTGGTACAATGTTCAATTGCATATAAAAAAAGAATCAGTTTAGCAATTAAACAATTAAAGAATTTGATTGTTTTTTATTACAACGAGCTACGCTCCATGTTTGTGTACAACGAACAGGCTCCCGATCAAATTAATTGTCAATCACAGAGCATAATATCTCGTTGCAGGTATAGATGGGGAAATGAAAGCGAAAGGTCCACCTGTAGCAAAATAGGCCTATGAAACGCCCGGGTTCGTTTACCACACCTCTTTAAAATGTACCAGACCAAGAACACCAAGAACGAGGAAATATAGATCTTCAGTTGCCGCCAGTCTTAGTCCAGTTCAGTCCATTGTAATAAGACTATAACTTTGTACGTTTGTCTTTTTTATAAAGTGTGCTTAGCTGATTGTTTAAATATAATATAACTGACAAGAGCATGTTATTTGTAATATTAAACCGCTGTTTATGCCTAACCCCGAGTGCAGTGGTTATTTGGAAACGATCCGTTGCGTCTGGTCATGATCTAAACTGTTTGACACTCAATCTGATATGTCTTAAGTTCAAATACCTATATTTTAAATAAGAAAAATAAAAGCAGGCGACATAGTTTCTAGTTTCAGGGCTACCTGGACCCTAGCCCCCCCCCCCCCCCCCCCCCCTTGCCAGACTTTATGAGACCTATATCATGTTAAAGGTGGAAGTATTCCCTACCAAATGGCACTTGTTGGATGTTAAACGGCCGCCGGATAAGTCGAGAAATTAGTATTGATTATCTGCCCCTGAATGATGAAATTACTGCTTCTCATCTCCACTATATGCACTTATTTGTAGGGGTGCTAAGTGAGTTTCTATATAAATCATACTGCAAATGTTTTCGATTGTATGGAAATGACATAAAATCATAGGAAAATAACAAACACAACTTCTAAAAATCCAAGATGGCTGCCGTCGTTCATTTTTTGTGCCATTTTGAAAAGATAACCAATACCCGGAAATAATCTGGCCTTGCAACTATGTGTGATACATGATTTCAAGCTAATTTGTGGTCGATAAGTTCATTTCTGGCGTTAAAAATGACTGTGCTGGTTAGGTCAAATGAGTAAATTATAGCAAAATGAGACGACATTGCATTGACAAAATTACAAAAATTTCGACATTATAATGCTATCACATAGTATCGTGTTTTTAATAACGTGTTGTTCAAATGCGTAATTTATTAAATCATCAAAATCATCATAATGAGAATATTGCTGTTCATATTCATGCCTTGAGGACCAACACTCAGTCTATTTCTCCATCTGGCAATCGCCTAAGTAACGTTCAAGAAGGTCATATGTTGTTGAAACACGTATAAAACCTTGTGTAGAAACGATGTCTTCAAGAGAATGACTGGATTTAAAGGGCAGCATACTGTGCCAGTATCACACAGTTTCAAGCTACTCCACCATCTAGGTCATTCATACATGTTAATTCAGTTCATTGAGTCTTCTTACCGTTCTTCAATAGCTTCGCAAGTAATGAAACGAATCAACATCACCACTGCAGGTCAGTCACCAGTACTGGTAGCCGATCAGCCTTAATGTTTGAAAAGAAACTTCAATGACAATATCCGCAGACATAAAACGGTTAGGCAGCCATCCTTGTTACAACTGTGGCAATGCACACTGATCATTATGATGTGATGAGTGTCTGAGGTCTGCTTAGACTGTATTGGGAGGACAACAACATTCACTAACTGTGGTACCTTGACTAGTGGCAGAGCTCATCCCTTCAATGGCATCCATCACATTTTCAAACCAAAATGCGTGCATCAGGCCTCAGTATCTGCTCTGTACATTCCTTAGAAAGAATTGCTTGGTTCTCTGATAGTATGAGTCTTCATATTGAACTATTTGCAGTCTGTTATAAACCTGCCAAACCACATCTCCAATATGAACTGAAATAGAGAAACTCTGTTGTGCATGATGAGTTCACAAATGGTAATTGCATGGGTTTTAACACGGGCTTGAATGTTTAATTCTTTCCCGTGTTACTAATAATCTTGTCATAGAATTTTGTTAGATGTTTTACATGTATTTACTTACTGTGCTGGCGGTCTTTTTTATTGTAAGGTTGTGGAACAGGGTTTATATTTTATGTACACTGTTCGTCTTTATAGGTGAGTATAGGAGATAAGTGTGAGGTTGGGCGCCCCTAAACCCAGGTTTAACCCCCCAGTGGTTGTTAATAATTAATTAATTTATAATTGATTATTGATTGCTACTGACCGTACCAAGGCGGGCTCCTATATTCACTTAGCTTTATGTTTGTCTTGCGTGTTGTTTTCTATTTAGTGTGTAGATGAAGGAATGGTATTGCGTGTGTGTGTGTGTGTGGTTGTGTGTGTGTGTGTGTGTGTGTGTGTTTGTTTGTTATGGTATGGCTGTGTGTGTGTTCTGCTTTAGAGATGGGTGTATTGTTTGTGTTGCGTTTCCTGCTTGAGTCTTCTTTCGTATTTATTAACCCCCCAGTGGTTGTTAATGGTTAATTTATAATTAATTATTGATTGCTGCTGACCGTACCAAGGCGGGCTCCTATGTTCACTTTGCTTTATGTTTGTCTTGCGTATTGTTTTCTGTTTGGTGTGTGGGATTGCGTGTGTGTGTGTCTGCGTGTGTGTGTGTGTTTGTTATGGTATGGCTGTGTGTGTGTTCTGCTTTAGACGTGGGTGTATTGTTTGTGTTGCGTTTGCTGCTTGAGTCTACTTTCGTATTGATTAGAAATCAATAAAGGCATTTTTGAATGTCACACCTGTTCGCTACATGATTGATTGATTGATTGATTGATTGAAAGGGATTAACCGAACCTCGGAACATGAAATTGTTATATGGCGCAGAGATTATTCTGTAAATATTTAAAAGAAATCCATCAACGAGTGTGTAAAAGACTGTAAATGAGTGTGTAAAAACTCCTTAAAAAGAATAAGAAAATATAATATTGTACATGTATAAAGATTCAATCTTTAAAAACTACAAATTGTTGTATAGACCGGTATGTACCAAGAATATCGCCCTGAATTCCAAGGCGATTACACTTTTATTGACAGGGATGTGATGGCGTTGGTAGATGCCTTTGAAGATCTTGGAAATCCCTTTAATGACAGATATGGTGAACTGCTGGACTTCGATAAATCAATACACCCCCTTATGTGGTGGAGAAGGTTAAAGACATTGGAATGCAGTTTTATATACAATTTCTAAACAGAAGAGTTTGTTCCCAAGAGAAAGTATTCATTCTTACAGTATCAATTGTTATATTTTTGTCTGAGCCACTTTGAAACTTTGAGATTTCCAACACGCTACAGTTACCCCTATTATCACTTGCAACCAATTCTCGATGCAGTACCAATGAGTATTTCCTTACCCATGAAAAGTTTTACCTATACACCTTTTAAAACTAAGAAAGACATTATGCATCATTGAGGCAAGAATCAAAGTGTTGTCTGCCCTATCTGGACACTCACAGACCGCTTATGTACTCGATGATTATGTGCTTGTTCAAATAATTCTTCCAAAAAGCTCTGTGACCATAGGATACTATTTCAGGGATGGGTTAATGCCATACATTCGTTCTTATTTGAATAAATGACAAGGTTGACATTGATGGTATGCTTTCTTGAAAATGAGTAGGACGATTAATTGGAACCCGGAAATAGAGAAAATAATTCCAGGTGAGTGCAGTAGTCAACTGAACCCTTGAACCAGCAGGAAATGTTTTGATGCATTCGCAAAAGAATTGATGCATGGGCCATTGAAAAAAAAAGATTATTTTACATGTACATCCTTCTCAAAGTGTGTAGCTCTTATACTTAGGCTGATGTGAGTGTAGTGACGCATTATGCAAACTGATCGTATGATATGTTTGCAATTAAGTGCAGCTTCCTTTGCTGGTCGTCACCAAGTAGTTGTTAAAACAAGTTACAGTTATGTTTTTGTACCAGGCATTTTGATTATTGAAGCGTTAGAGCTGTACATTGACGAATTTTGTATTACATTTGGGATGTGGCACCATTACAAATACATTCAAGTGCATGCCATTAAAGATCAGTTAGAAATATCTATGAAAATACCGTTCCATACTGGTGTTGGAAGCACGTAAAACATGCATATTGGGATTTTCAAGAATGCCAATACATTTGTAAAAGCTCTTTTATGCACTCATGCCTTTACAGGCCATGACAAAGTAACGAAACTATTGAAAACTATTTCGGAACTCGCGCTTGTGATTGCTAGAAAAGGCAAACACGTTGAAATACAAGAAAAACACATGCCTCGTCTTGAAGAGATTTCCTGTGGTATATACAACCACAATAAGCCAATATTCAATGACATAAAAAAGCTGCGAGTCGAGTCGACTGCTTTCAACAACAAAACAATCCGACCAAGGCCATTGCATTTTCTGTCAAATAGCGATGCCATGGATCTAAGTGTGTTTCGACCTTGTCGTACATCACTCAGGATGCACATTTTGCGCAACAAGTATCTGTTCCTATGCTAGGAATTGGCACTTGACAAGTTAGCACAAATTCCATGCCCATACGATGTAGCAAATATATAATCTAATATTGCAACCTATATTAGTGTGTATTGGTGTTTTGCCATCGAGGATATTTTATCAAGTAAAACAATAAATTGCGATTTTTTGTAGTAAATATGTAAACATAGTGTGTACCAAACATTTACAGCCCTCGTGTAACAAAGAGAGAGAGATGTTGAAGTTATTATGTTTAAAATGTATGTACTGTTGGCGAAAATTCATGCTTGTTTCCCATTGCTTTTTAATATACATACGCTCGTATCTATGCAAACTAGCTAACTAGCTAAATGAAAACATCAAACAATTTGCATAACGATTTTGTTTGTTTAGGCACCATTAGAAATGATTTATATCACGATATAGCAACGATATAGTACAAAATGCATCCTATATTAGTCACTCAAGCACATGATCGGTTTGAGCGATTTTTTTTATGACTTAAAGGCGTAGGTTCAGGAAGGGGTGAAATTGGCCCTTAGTCAAAAGTACACAAACTTTTCACAGATGATAGATAGGTATGTGGTATAAGAAAAAACAAGTTTGCTTTCTCCATATTTACTTCCATGTTGCCATAGCAACCAATCACTTATGATAATATGAAGATAACTAGTGTTTACAAATGTGTCCATATTAACAAGGATGCATAGTACTTGAGCAAAGTTGATATCATGAAAATCAAGCAATGATAATACTTTTTAAAACATGATAAAATTGATAGAGAAATATTTTTGTTGCCATAGCAACCAGGTACCAGAAAATCTCAAAATGGTGTTTTTCCCCTATACTTGTGGTCATTTTCATTGAAAACATAGTATTTGAACACCGTACATACATTGACGATAAAGCAAGACAATACTGTTTAAAAATTGTGAAGATAAATCTGTATGTTGCTATAGCAACCGTATACCATAAAATCTCAAAATGGAGAGTTCCCAATATTTTGGAACATTTTTACCTAAAACAAGGTAATTGAATATGTTTTATTTTATGACCATCAAACAATGATAATACTGTTATGAAAAGGGAAAATAGATACAGGCAATGTTTGTTGCTATGGCAACCAAGTACCAGAAAACCTCAAAATAGCATGTTTTCCCTATATTTTTGAGCATTTTCACAAAAAACATTGTATTTTAACATTGTTGTACGATGACAGTTCAGCAATGACAATACTCTTAAAACAATAATAGAGAAATATGTCTGTTGCTATAGCAACCAGGTACATGCACCTGAAAAACTAAAATTGGTGTTTACGCTCTATATTTTCACTAAAAACATAGAATTTTTATCATAGGTGATATTATGACAATTAAGCAATAATAAAACTATTAAAAATACAAGAAATCTCAGAATGCTGTTTTCCCCACATCTTAGAACTTTTTCACTGATAATATCTACGTACACCCTAAAATTACGAAACTATTGTACAGGTACATGTATGTAGTTTCAATAAATATGCCTTTTTGCACCTTTAATATATCCTTCCACCGGAGAAAATACTTTCCCTTTATAGTGTCATGAATATCAACCATGAGAAATAATTTCTATAACCAAGTATGTTGTGTCTTTAGGTGCATTCTGCTTTACCCTCAACCTGCTCTAAGTGGTCACTGGTCTTAAAAACTAAAACACAACCCTTAGGGTAATGAGTTAAAGCATGTTGAGAGTATATTAGAAAGCGCCTTTGAACACATTCTGCTTTACTTTCAACCAGCTTTAAGTAGCAACATATCATATATAATTGAAGCTCTACTATTATGGGTAAATAAAGATTAAACATTAATGCAGAATGACATTTCTGCATTAGTTTGTGTCTCCATTTAGATAAAATTATTACCTCTCGAGCTCTCTGAACAGTCATACATGTCTTTTCAAAGAATAACAAATTGATACATTCAACCATAGAGACGCATATTAACGTCATTAACATACAGTGTATCTGTGAAGAATATACTTGATCTATTCAAACAGTGAATACCATGTTTAGAGGGTTTCACAAGTTAGTATTTGATCTGGGTTTGCACTGCTTTACATTTTGCAATATGTTAAATCTGTAAAGCAAGAGGGTCAAAAAAGCACTGGAGAGCTCACATGAGTTTTTGAAGCTCAAACCAACTGTATGTACCTGAACAAGTTTTTTTTAAAAACTGGGGCTATTCAGGGTTTCAGATAAAAAGTCATATGCAATTGTTGACAGACAAACGGGTGGCAGATAGAGCGGTACTGCAATACCTGACTGGCTCAGAATTAAACAATGTGGTTAGAGGTTATTCTCGAGACATAAACTAGAAAAATATTCAGTTCAAGTCCTGAGCTGATGGTTTTAAAGCTTTTTACCCTTGCTACGAGTATAGGCCTACACATCATTTACAAACAATGTACCTGTAAAGAGACAAATCGCCCTATGCAAACATTGTAGACCCAAAACAGAAGGCTCCTTTAGATTCCCTCTGATTAGGGTCTGTGTTGTTTTATAATTTGCACTAAATTGCAGAAAAACAACGCTTAATAGTAATAGATGGACTAAACTTAATTTGGAAAGTAGAATTAAAAGTTTTAGGGGCGAATGAGTTAAGATGAGTTTCATATCGTTTTCTACCTGTGATTGGTCAGATTTGAGCTGTTTCCAACTTTTTGACTAGTCACATTTGAGCAGAATGCTTAAATCTGATCACGCAAAAAGTGTAAATGCTGTAAACGATCTAAAAAGCTTTATAACCATGGGCTCTTGTTTTCCATTATACAGTGGACAATCTGTTATTCTTTCCCGTTTAAACGCAAACGTACGCAAACGCAAAACAGTAAAACGTAAAAAAGTACACCTTTTTGACAATTCTGATAATTCATGTTTATCTTGGTGGCAAACAGTTTGGAGCCTGATCAGACGTCTGGTTACCCGGCGTCTGATCTGGCACCAAACTGTTTGCAATATAAATAATAGTTTTAGCGTAAACGCGTTTATTGGGAAAGAATAACGTTTTCTCCACTGTATCATCACGATGGCATGACTCAATTACATTACTACACAGAGTGATCATTCCTCAACAACACAATCGCTATCTCTTTCACTATCTGACTGGTCAATTATCTCAGGAAGATCGGATGCATCCTCAAGACTTCTACCTGGGTTTTTAACACCAAATGATCGTTTCCCTGAAAAACGCGCCCCACCCAGATACCACAGCATTGCCGCTACATGTGAACATACACCAACAACTCTTGCCCCTGAACGACACAAACAGTACCATGACACAATTTCATTTTGATGGTAGCGTATCCAAACTGTATACTTTCTTGATGATGTATGTCTGCTCTGAATTTTGATTCGCAATAATGTTGGGTCATCCTGAATATAGCTAGGGCTAAGTTTGAGCTGATATGACCCACATGTTATGCTACGCAGATGATCCTCGCTCAGGGATGGAAAATCTAACAAGTCACTATCTGTTATTTTTTGCCATGGAGACGTTTTCCGTAATAGTTCATTTTCCTCCAGGTAGCGTTGCAAAGAATTTACTTGACTTGACAAGTGGAGCATTTTTTATGCCATTTCCTCATCAGCAGAAGGATCCGTGGATACATTTAAGGGTGGCTGGTACTTGTTGCTGATTGCACAGACGATTCTCACGTAGTCACCGATACATCTCACTTGACTTGTTGGTAGTGTTTTTGACAAATATTTCCAATTTTTTATCCGGGCGTTTGCCGATTCGACCACCCACCGCACCTGTGTAGAGAAACAATAAGACAGTGCTACAGTGGAGAATACGCTATTCTATCCAAATAAATCATGTATGCAAAAGCTGTTATTTCCAATGCAAACAACTTGGAACCGGGTCAGACGCCGGCTAACCCGTCGTCTGATCAGGCACCAAACTTTTTGCCACTGGGACTGACTAAAACTGTCAAAAAGTTGTAATGTCTGCATTTAATTGCAATGCGTTTGGGTTCGTTTGCACTTACATGGGAAAGAATAACGTTTCCTCCACTGAATTACTACATCATCAGTTAACCCATGTACCCCGGACCTCTAAAGTCGACATTAGCAATCACTGTAGCCTATAATCAGACGCCGCGTTTCATCATGATCTATACTGTTTACTGTCTCATTTGAAATACTTTGCTGTATGGACAAGCAGTGACATGTCTTTCGGTCACCCTTGTATATCTATAATGAAATCTTCCAGCCAGCACAAAGAGTAGAATTCATTGCAATAATCAAGAATAAATTGGTTAAGATTAATGCAGAGGAAATGCAATTCAGATAGTGTCCATGTTTTCTGTAAGTTGTTTTCACCCTGTAGTAATTAGTCTGTCACCGGTGGTAAACCCGAAGTAAGAAAACTTTTAGATTTCCAGATTTATAATTGGCTTCTATGCAACCCCATTAGGAGAGACAATTCTAATATGTACAGGCAATATTTGAAACTGTTTCAGTTTTATACAGGACAAATGTGCAAAATAACTTAAAACTATGAATGACCTATGCCTTGTATCACGGCTCCAGATAAGGGGAGTATTTCAAAATATAAAATCTTTATTTCTGCACTAGACGATTATAATGAGTAGTGACACCATAGGATTGGTGCAGAAATGAGTGAGAAAATGTTTCATTTGTTCAGTTTACTCCCTCTTATCTGGAGCCCTGCTTGTATGTATAATATTAACTTACTTTTGTCACCAATCTGCTTACGTTGGCATCTTCTGTGCTTAGCTGTTTTTCCCCTCTTGCCATGAATTTGGGCATTTGTGCGGTAATTCCAAGGTCCTCCAGTAAAGTCAGGGAGTCTCTGAATCCACGGTCTACGATAAAAATATCATCTTCTTGCACCCACTGTCTGATATCTTCAATGTTTAATTTCAGAATATGATTTAGGATAGACGCGTCATTGTTCTTAGAATCAGCAAAGTATGGCCCAAGTATAGAGATAAAGTATCCCGAGGTAGATGTGATCACCATTGGTTTAACTAGGGGCCTTCCTTTGTGTAGGCTATATGATCTTCGTTGAAACAAGAAATTGTTACTTTTTTCTAGATAGATATATGTGCCATCTAAAACTAGAATTGCACTCGGCTGTTCAATATTTCCAAATAAACCCTGGGCTAATGGTCGTGTATGGTGATCAATCAAGGTCTTCCTTGATATATGATGAAATCCAAGATGTTGAGGTACAAAACATTGCATAAGTGCAGCACGAACTGTATTAATGGCCCTTCTTGCGCTCGATTTGCTTATGTTGAATAAAGTAGCCAGCAGCTTATTGGACATTCCATTTTTCATTTTACATAAGAAAATTGCTACAGTGGTCCTCTGGCTTCTAGCTGGTGTTGTTTTGACACACTGTCGAATGTAAGTAAATAGATCCTGAAAGTTGAGTTTTGAAAGTCCTGTGAGTTGAATGTAATCTTCATTGCTAAGAACACTTGCGTCATCAAAGTTAAGCCGAATGTTGTTCTGACGTACACAAATCTCCCTAAGTCGACTTACAATACTGAAAATGGTAGTTTTGTTCATGTCACATTTATCTGATAACACACTAATATTCTTAAGCAGATCGTCTTTCAGTTCTCCATTTTCAAAATGTGCCGGACAGCAACGTGACCCCAATGGTACCCAAATATTCTTTTTCAATAGTACTTTCATTCTGTTATTCGATGAAACAACTAAAAGTTTTGGGCCCGGTTTTTTGCAAATACAGCAGTATGCATGTGGTTTTACAGTTGTTTTCAATGGCATTGAGACGGATGGTGGGCTGATAATTTTCTGCTTTTTTTCTTGCGGAGGTTCATAGTCAGAATCTGAATCAGATGTCTGGTTTCTGTTTTGTGTTGCTTGGTGTTCTGATTTATAATACTTGTGCCTACATTTATTGCAAATGATGTCCGATTCATCGCATACCAAAAAGTACTTCTTCCTCAAGAATGTCGATACGTCTTCACTACATTTTCTTCTCTCCTTTGGTTTAGTCCTTTTTGTGCACATGACACATTTAAAATAGTTTTCCTTACCACCTGGCATCCAGAAAGAAAAATTAACCTGAATTAGTGACACAGCAACAGTCAATACAATGTACTATCCTTTTGTAGGCATACAAGTAAAATGCAAAATAACACAAAATCTATACACCTCTCAATAAGAACCACTGTAAATAAGACTACAGCAGAACATCTCTATTACGACCGCTAAAACGAAGGCTAATTGTTTGTATACATACAGATGACAGCTTAAAGCAAAGTGACAGTAAAACAGAAAGCTCATAAAGGAGCTTTTCTGTTTCACTGTAACCTTGCTTTAAGCAGTCACCTGCCTTAACTACAAGATACTTAGCACAATTGCGGGTCGTAATAGAGAGGTTCTACTTTAATTGATTAACGATAGCATGACCGTGTAAACCAAGATTAAAGGAAAACTGAAAGTTCCTATAGGAACTTCCTGTTATTACTTTCACCTTGTGTTACTTTTACCAGTACCTTATTCCTCAGTTGAATAAATAGTTTAGCTTTATGAAGATCTAGTCATGAATAAATCATAATACATATTTTCTATATCCTTGAAGATGATAGCTAAAATACAGTAAAGTGCACTTTTAAGTGGTGGAAAGAATTTTTGTACTTTAGTTAAAGAAAATGAAAGAGAAATAGAATCCAGACTTTAAATAAAAAATCCGTAAAAAAAATCTCCGGCCGTGAGTCTATAACCCGTGGCCTCCAAATCATCTATTTCACAAAAGGACGACTACGTAGCACACTGCACTACGGGCGACGTTAGCATATTCAATAAGTAGTTTATACATGTACTTTAACACTTACCACTGCGACAAAAATATCGCGTAAACTTTTGTAATTCTTCAGATTTAAACAGATAATTATCGTATATTGCCATTTTAGTATCTAAATAATCGTTCCATTCTTAGTTAACATGCCGATTATATCAAATATTTCGCAGACGAATAACATCGACAACACCTGTCAACAGAGTAGATCTATTTATAGTTCTTACCAAAACGTAGACCTACTAGGCATAGATAGATCTACCGATCATATATTAAATCATATATGTATAAGAAATTAATTTATAAATTACATAGTTCTTAAAATGAATTAAGTAGCGTTTATACATACCTGTGCAGTGATTATATCCCATTCACCAGACTCCAATCATGTCGCAGCAGCCGCAACGAACACGGAATAAAAATAGACAGATCCACATCCCAACGGAAGAATAATATGCACTCCACGAACAAGCAGACTTGTTTATATCACAAACACTATATGTGTACGTGTCCAAAAAAGTTATCACTATCCCATTTTTATTTTTAACGTGGATGTTATTGTAAAAAGGCGTCTGTCGTCACTAGGTAACATCATACGTTTCGCCCCTTACCGATATGTACTCGTCAAGTGATCAAAGGGGTGCGTAACAAAGCCGCTCGAGATTCGATTATTGCTATTTGTCACGAACGCCTATATTGATCTTTTTTGAAAATATGTCCGACACCGAGGGAATGATTATATTGTCTTTTTTTCGTCAAATTGTTTCTGTGAAACAACAGTTGATACCTGGTTGATTCGTACTTTTAACGTACGTACTCAGCCTATTCGAACTTTTATAATTTCAAAATCGCGAATTTGTCATAGGCGCCGGTCCTCGACCAAACTTATAGATATAAAGATTTAATCGTTGTACAATAACAATAACAAATTACAAAACATAATTTTGGTCGAGGGGTGGCGCCAAGGTGAAAAACGTCTTTCTTAATCTAATTTTATAGTTTTTTTACATAAAAAACACAAACCATGGTCACAAATATGCTTTATTTCTATATTAACTCGGACTTCTTTTAACAAATGTCAATATGCATGTGAGAGAACAAGGTCCTCTTGTATCACTAGAGAGTTTTTAATGTTCAAATTCTGATTTTTAGAAATCAGAAATTTTTAGGGCTGGAAAGCATAGTTTGTGAACCTGTGCCTTTGTAATAATATTGTGTACAAAACATTTACAGCCTTCATATTGAAATCTAAGATAGATATTGATGATATTTACGTTGAAATAGGTGTATGCACTGTGAAAATGCCTGGATATTTCTAATTTCTCTATAATATGCATACTTATGCAAATTAGGTAATTAGCTAAACAACTCATCAAAAAAACTGCAAAACAAATTGCTTTGTTTATGCACCATTTAGAGCACGTTATTTAACGATTAATCAAAGATATATTTCAATAATGCGACCCATATTAGTGCGTATTGGGTTTTTACCCCACCCATTCTACCATCGTACCATCTATTATCACTTAAATCTATCGACTGTGATTGTTTTGTGTGAAAATTTGTTATTATACTGTGTATCAAACATTTCGAGTCTTCATGTTACAATCTTGGAGACATTTTGATGATATTTACGTTAGAATATGTGTATTATTGTCAAAACTCAAGCATTTTTCAAAATGCTCATTAATATGCATACTTATGCAAATTAGCTAATTACCCAAACATCACATCAACTAAATTGCCCATCAATTTTCTTTGTTAAGGCACCATTTAGATCGATTTATATTTGCATTTAGCAATGATATAACACAATATTGCAATATATATGTTCTATCTCAAATCATGGGGGTTGCCATGGAAACGATTAAATTATGCGCTTATCCGGCGACGATTATCCATCCAGCAACCAGATTTCTTAACTACAGTGTCTATGCTACACAAAAATAAAAGTCTACAAAAGTCCGTCTATGGGGGAGGGTTTCACTTATTGGCTCATTACCTAACACTTGTTTAAATCCGATAACGTCGTTGTAGTGAAGGGCTTAATATTCAGAACAGACATCATAACTAAGCCAGTACCGCCATTAATTGTCTCAAAAATATATAACAAACAATGCCAGCACATAAACGAAGGAGCAGACTCTCCAAGGATGTATACTATGTTTCCGTTACATGTGTACCAAATATGTTAGATATCAATTCAATAGTAAACACACCTTGCATAATTATATATCAATGACTCAAGTTTGAGTCAGGACATTTCGACAACATAACATATTACAATATATTGATGGTATTATGCGGTTTAAAAAAGTCCTGCAGATTAAGACAAATGATGCCAAAAACCAGACGAGACACATCAAATAGGCTATATTAATGATCTTGAACAATAAATGTAAATTCAATATCCGTTTATGGAATATGCAGACGTGAATACCGATAAATATTACGGGCAAAAGCAGGAAGAACAGTATTATATTTGGTTTAGCAATCACAATATATGAATCAATAAGACAAATGTTAAAGTCCGAGATATTACAAATTGTAAAGCTTCCAGGCATAATGGTCTGATTGTTTGCTGTAGGGTAGGTAACTTATATGAATTTATGGATTAGTTATTAATCGTATAGGCTTCGTATGCCATTGTATTTCCCTTTTATGACAGTTGTACAGCCAGTTTAGTTTAGTGTGATTAATTGAAAAGGTATCCTTATAGTGCATGTGTCTTTTCCTTTCATATTTATCTATTCTCTTGTTATAGTCAGTGTAGTTTGATTATATAACGCATTCAGCATCATAAGAATAAATTTGTTTTAGAATTTCCTTCGTTTGTAATACAGTGCTCCTTCTCTACAACAACAACCAATGTGAGACAACGAGTTTCTGTATTTTTCGGAAGGAGTTGTAATGGTGAGGGATATGGCTCACATTTACAAAAAGCTTGAATTCAGATCAGACATTCGGATTCAATATTAATCAAATGACTGCTTAATGCAATATCAAATATAATAAAATTCCCATAAAACAGTCTGCATAAATATTCCTACGTTCATTAACTGTCTGTTTTAGGACTATGCATGGGTCGTCTTCTAAGCAATGGCTTTAAAGAAATGACTGGAATTCTCTTCTGACTAATGTCTGAATAGAACTGATAAAAGTCGAAGACAGCAGCAATAAACGTCTTGTTATGAATTCATCCGCGCATCGGACTTAATCAACTGTGCAGTGCAGCCCAAATGTGTACATTTTCATTCTCTAACCGGTCATTATTTATTGTAGCGTTAACTACTGTTTGGCCAAGTAACATGTTTTCTGTCTGAATCAATATCCTGCTCCATCTTCTTCAAAACCACATGCCTGATTGTAACCAAACTTTACAAGAATGTTCTTTGGGTCAAGCTTAAATGCCGAACTCTGGTTGCCAAGGCAACCGAAGTGCAAAAATAAGGAAATCTTAAAAATATTCTTGTCAAAACTCACAAGGGCCTGAACTTATTTGTGATGGCACATAACATCATCTAAAGGTCCTCTATCATGATTCAAATCTTAACCATGAGTTAAATTGGCCCCGACCCGGGGTCACATTTTTACATAGAGTTATTTAGTGAAATCTTCAAACTTCCTCTCCTCTTAAAATAATATGGCCAGAGCTTTGATAATTGTCATAGTGTAACTTCTAGAGCTCCTTAATCTATATTGTTGAATTGGTTTTGATCAGTTGTATATCTCCCCGGAGCTACAAATAGATTTTTTAATGAAAACTTTAAAATCTTCTTGTCTGAAACCAGAGTACACTTAGCTTAGAGTTTCAAACACCTCCTGCTAAAAACCCACAAGGGCCAGAGCTGAGATATTTAGCACATAATATCATCCACAGATCCTCTATCAAGTGTATACAAATTATGTCCCAAAGGTCCTCTATCAATACTGTTTATCTTTTTTCACTGGGGTTAAAATTGCCCCGCCCCAGGGGGTCACAGTTTTACATACAGTTATCTTCAAACATCTTCTTGTTAAAATTCACAAGGGCCAGAGCTAAGTTACTTAGCAAATAGTATCATCTATAGATCCTCTATAAAGGGTATTAAAATTAAGTCCCTGGGGTCAAATATGATCCCGCCCCGGGGGTCACAGTTTTACATATAATTATATACTGAAATCTTCAACCAACTTCTTATCCAAAACTAATAGAGCCAGAACTTTGATATTTTGTATGGTGTAATTTCTAGAAGTACTTTACCAATGTTGTTGAAATTGTCTTTGTCCGTTGCATATCAAGGTCACCGGAGTTTAAACACAAAATTCAATGAAAACTTGAGCAAACGTCTTAAACCACTTTCGCCGTTTGAAAGTATTATTACACAAATGCTTCATAGGGGGGCACTCTACAAGATTTCCAAAACTAAATTTCTTAGTTTAAAAGACATGGCTGCCAGTCGAAGAGGCTAATTTTTCAAAATTAATTTTCAAATGTTCATTTCTGAAATCATTTGACCATTCTGAGTGCCACTATGGTCAGGTGATCAGGTCATTCTGGCCCTCTTGTTTGTACGTGGAGTTGGTTTGAAGCAACAATATGTCATAAGGTTTGAAAAAATATATAACATAAATTTTAAAATGGCACTTCTTTTAATATTTTAGCACGCTTCCCTGCATTATACCTGCTACAAGAATGTTCTGACTTGAGTCTCTGCCAAAACGTTTAGGACATGTGTGATGTCGATCTGTACACATCTCACGGAATATCCCATGCCCTTTAAACCTTGTACTGCCAAATTTTCTGTCAGTGCTTTACCAATTCACCGTTACATTGTCGTCTGCTTCAATTTTGTTGTTTGCTACATCGTTTCAAAGTAAAATTCAATATAGAATGACCTAATACATATCGATACGAGTGTCAAACAGTTTGGATCCTGATCAGACGCCTGAACAGGATCCCAACTGTTTTCAAACTCGCTTTAAGGCGTCAATGAGAATGTAAGGGTTAAACGAACCCATAAGATTTTATGTTATATGAACACAAACTACGCTCGGAACCAACACATTTTCTTATAATAAATGATGCATGCACTTATGTCATATCCCTATGCTGTATGTTAATACCAGAGTGAAAAAAAGAGTTGTTCTATTCCGCAAATGCAATGACATTGAGTCTCCGTCATGATGCAGATAAGACTACAATAACTTGGTTTCTGATCATGAAAAATGTATAATACTTGGATCCAATTTTGATATGTTTAGATGACGTAAATCAGTCTTTGTTACGTTATGTGAGTCTGTTAGAATGTTGGTATTGTATACCAAGGGTCGACTGTTCGAGTCAGGATCTCACATGTGTCAAGTCAATATTTCAGAAGTAAAAAATCTGATTTTTATTTCCGGAGCAATAAGAATACTATACTAGTATGTAAACCCAGGCTGATGAACCATCTTTATGTCTTCTACAAAATACTACATCGCAATCCAATGGATTACGTTCCCGGCTTGTAAAGTTTGGGACAGTTGCCCGGTATTCTCATTCTATAAGAACGTTATTCATGTGCCAAGGGTCGCCGATTTGAGTTCAGCATCAGTTACATATTTTAAAGTTATTATGTCAGAATAACATTCTGAAAGTGATTGCTTGAGCAATAAGAGTACTATAAATGTGTCTTGCCAATAGAATATAGGACCACAATTGAAATAAGGAAAATGTTATCCTTTTGTGTTATCCTTAATGTCTATTACGCATTACGTGTCTTTTATATGATACCGTAATGATGTTTTGCCTTGGTCTGTACACATTTTACTGAACAAATTATATTTTTAGTAATGGATAAAAGTTTTACATGTACTTTTTTCTTAATATTCCCTCGTACTAGTTTGTTACCTTTTTCGCCCGTTAACTTTATTTCGTTACTTGCTACATAAATTGTGAACCTCTTCTCCTCGCTTTACCCTGAGTGCAATAGTAATTTGCCAACATTGTGTTTCATAATCTGAATTTACATGATTCGGCGACTGATCAGGACCAAAACTGTTTAACACTCATTTCAATAGTTTTAGTAAAATACCTAAAGCCTAAACTAGATAAGATGACAACCTAATTCCATTTATTCAGGACTTGTCATTTATCCTCTCTCTATCTCTATCTGTCTATTCCCTTGCCTGTTTTCATACATACAGGTGTATAATTATAATGTCAAAATATAGATCTAGTCTTTTATGACTACTATTACTTTAAAAGTTTTCTGCCATTACATAAAAGACGAACAGTGCAGACACCGATGAGAGGATTTCTGCAAATGCCCTCTAATTTGAGTCGTAACTGCTTGCTTTTTGAAAGAATATAAACAAATTTGACACTACTGGTCAGTGGTTTGATAGTCTTCGCTTTACTTCATTTACAAACTATGAGTACACATATGTTTCATATGTTGTGTGCCATTGTTCCATTGTTTACATACACTGTAGTGGGGGACGAATTTAACGTACGAAATTGTTACCCGACCCGACCCGACTTCCTACTGTAATGCCCAGCTGTGCTGCAATATGTTGGCTCATTATAACACGTACAAAGCTATCCAATGACTACATAATAAAGCCGACCGTGTCAAAACATTGACAAACAGGGTTCATGCTTTTTTACTACTAAATAACAGAACAGTCCAATTGTATTGTGATTTAGCCATTTTACTGCAAAAGATGTGACTTCATACAGTGAAGAAGGCATTCGTCTTTCCCGTATAAACTAAGAAAATATCAACAGCAATTTGACAATATCAGATATTAGTTTCAATCCATAAAGCAAACATGTTATGCCTGACCAGACGTCCGATGTGACTCAAAACAGATTGCAATTAACATTATTGCGTAAAGACGTTTATTTGACAATATAATAACGTCTTCCCAACTGTAACGGTTTGCAAACAGTTTTGATTCAAATGAGACATTGAAAGGCTAATACAGTTTTATTACAGTCAGAATGCCAAATATAAACATTTGAAGACAGCTACTGAAACCAAGACCATTTAAGTGACGATAGCGTGGGAGTATTACGTATAAATTGTTCAGGAAGCAGACTAGAAAATTGTCCATAAAGTCCTAGAGATCGTTATACTGTCGTGCTTGAATTTTTTTAAACAGATAACTCAAACTTTAGCTACCACCCACAAGTAGAATAAACCCTTTTCTCATCTGAAAGAAAATACTCATACTTTAAGTTTTATACAATACCTTTATGGCAAAACAAGAAAGTTTGAATCAAATATACTCAATATCTATTTACAAACACTTGGTATCCATACTTAATATCAATTAACGTTTACTTCTGGTCAGGATCCCTAATTACACTTTTGTTATTTCTTTATCCCGTTGTAATGAGGATTTTCTATGTATTTTTCTGTTTTGTCTATCGTCAGACTCTGATCCGATATGTTATAGAGTTAGCTTTCAGCTAATGTCAAATACCCCGTTGCATTAAACCAAAGTTATTCGTATTTTATAACTTCATGGCCTTGACTGGAATGTCGAGCTAAAGAACACATCAGTCACATTTCCCATTGCCTATCCTCGTTTAATGGGTTATTTACTTACGCTAGCCATACCGATATCAAGACGTTTGTCAGTTTGGATTAATGCAGTACTGCTGAATTGTCTAGAGCCTTTTTGCCTCCCCCTTGAAAAGTTTACCTATTTCCTGCTAGACCAAACATCATTGGCATTAACAAACTTATAGGACGTTGATCGGACTCCAAATAATTCGACGTCAATCGTATATTTACTTAAAATACTTGTAAGTTCTGCATAACCCATGTTTATCTTATATCGATATTTTTTGTAGGGGCCTCCGTGGTCAAGTGGTATAGTCACTGTGACTTACATCACTAAGCTCCTCACCGCTGTGAGTTCGAATCCCAGTAGGGTCGTTCGGATTTTTCATTTGAGGAAGCCTTCCAGCTGGCTTGCGGAAGGTCGGTGGTTCTACCCAGTTGCCGATTTATGTCTGAAACAGTGCATAAAGAAATTCTTGGGTTTTCCTCCACCTATGATTAGCTGGACGTCGCGATATGACTGAAATACTGTTGAAAGCGACGTAAAATCAAACTAAATAAATAAATAAATAAATTGTGTTGCCATGTATACATAGGCATGGGTCTGACAGTTTTATGGAAAGAAACGATGTAATTAAAATTTAAATCACGGCATAAAACACATAAACAGTTGCATTTGATTACCGTTCGTACCAGAAGGAGAGTTTTGGTTGCTGTATTCGTTTATACAAATAGACTAACCTGTTAGATATTCCTAACACTAAAGCTATATACGGGCTATTGTTGTCGGCGATGGGCAATTGTCATTTCCTAAGGCTCAGCCGACATTATCAATGCACGAGGTTTACCGTCACCAAATGTGTGCTCCTCATTTACATACAAAAGCAATCCGTCAATAACAGTAATCTATTAGCCCCTCTCGTCTGCAAAAATACACGTTTTCAAACAATGTAGACCCTAATAAGACACCGCAACTTGTGATGTACCATCTGATGAGGTCTGCACTGTTTCCTATTTGATACGAAAGATCTTCTCTACGGATAAACACTTTAGATAGTGTCTTAAGATCACCTATATATTTAATTAATTTAATTTTCACGATAGCACAAAGGTAGATTTCGTTGCAATATTCGGACATAAATGACTAGCGATAACATTGCAGAGAGGAACATATCGTTCATGGACAACAACATTCAATAGAAATGGGATAGTATAGGTAGTTTTATATTGTCAGCAGCCTAACGGACACAATATGGTGTGCATTAACAGTAGTTCTTCAAAATATCAAACTGTCTCTCGTGTTCTGGCTTCGGTACAACTGGTAATATAAACAATTTTACCGGTTAACTATTGACTCCTTGTGAACGCGTCATTTATTACAAAATGTGTACATGTGGATTGTATTCTTGTCCTGTGCTTATTACAGTGTAGACACGGAATAGAGAACAACTACATGTAATGAGCCCTCTGGTCGATGTTGGTCAGTATGCAAGAGCATGCAGAAAATCAACCATTGATTGTAAAACATTGATCAGACCAAATTTTGATTTGTGTTTCATTAGATGTTTGTGTCAGTGGGTTGAAAAAAAACCAAATTGGGTTACAATAAAAACTCGACAACGTTGACATTAATATTGTTGCTTTTTGACAAAATCCTTGGAGTCTTATCACTCATCCGATGCAATTTCATGAGTTTTGAAATCAAAGTCCCTGTTTTTGGAAATATACTAGTCTCGTTCGGTATTCCATTAAACATGTATTGGTTTGATGGTCCCTTTTTGTGTGTCGGGATCTTAAATCGTTTCTCGCTAATAGCGAATATGTGATACGTGCTTCCAACAAATTGGACCTGGGTAAGACGACTACAAATGGCACTGGAGTTATTCTGGATTAATACTGTTTTTCACACTTAACCCACTTATACCAAATACATTCTTCCATGTTTATATATTGGATTAGTCCATTTTTTATCAAAGGGGTGCCTGGTGAAATTTTACATTTTTACTTATATTGATATTCCTATCAGCAAACATTGTATACTCTGATCAGACGCCACATAATTTTCTAAACAAGAATGCATAACTCGTTAAGATTTAAACAGTGTTAATGGTACATACTGTTGGGAAATACGCCGATGTGGATAGCATTTCTATCCCGAAAATAGAAATGTTATGTCAATGGCAAATGGAAAATTCATGTTCAAGACAGTGTTTGCCTCATGAAACTGACAAACCTTCTTTGATGTAAAATACTGTAAAACCAACACTCTGTAGGTTACTCTGAGAAGGTATTTGTTTGTATGATTGATTTAGAAGACATGTTCACTGGACTCGTCCACTTTTAATTACTGATCAGCTTAATTGACTATCTAAGCGTTGCACTAAATGTCTCTATTATTACAAATTGTACATACCCTGATCAGAAGGTTCATTCTCTGCATTGTCTGCAACGAATAATTATACCCAGGTTTACCACTATAAGGGTAACACTAAGACTCTGAGAGTAAAGAAGATTTCTCTTTTAAGAAATGAAAGCAAAAACGTAAAATGCCTGTGCATATACGTCGAACATAACTGCTAGGCGGAGCCGCCCTTATCATTTCTATTAAAACGCCAATTGGACAGAAATGAGGCGAAAGCAAATATAGTAGAGTAAACCCAGTTCAAGGAGTCAACTGACTTAAACAGCTTCACTGCAGTGACGTCATTAGCTTAACGCGGCGTCGGATCAAATTATTTACAAATGTTAATTGTTACTTGGTACAATATATTTGGCACCAAGGTAACGGGTCAATGGAATGAAATTATCATAAAAGCAATGGTGGGGTGTAACCAGAGTACTTAGTGACGCCTTGGTAGTAAAAGCAATTTCATTTCATTTCAAACGGAATTTCTCCATTTATATTTCTTTCTTTGAACGAGTATATGTACGAGGATTACCCAAACTCTACACAATTAACTTTTTACAATGAGGTAAAACTTAATTACTTCCAAATAAACGTGTTTGTGCTTGAACAATTATGTTTTCGAATACCAGGGCGGCGTCTGATCAGACTTAACCCTGTTAGCCACGCAAATAAATATAATTTGTCAAAACTGTTAAACAAGTCCGTCATGTTTTTTCTATTTTGTCATATTGTATTTACGTTTAGTTTCGTTTCAGAGGAAAATGAGAACGTCTTTCCACTGTACTTATATATTATGGTTTCCCCATGACCTCGATAGTGTCAACTGCAGACAGATAAACACCAGATAATGGCCTCGTCATTAAAATGCTACTTGTGATGTATCTTGTCAAGTCTCGCCTTATCAAACTTTTGACAAGCCCTTTTGCCTGGAATTAGCAAACACGTTAAAACAATATCAGACCCCGAGTAACTCGTTGTTTGGTTTCGCCCCTATCTGCTTGACAAGGGTCTTTAGCTTTCTGCTGTTTCAACATAAGCACTTGTTACTAGTGTACTACGTGTAACAAATAATTCACATCACAATTTCAAGTACGCGGTACTGTCGTAGGAGAAGGGTTAAAGTGCTAGCACTCTGTCCAGAGACAGGACTTGTCGATCTTCTATGATGCAGTAGCGTGTAATTAGTCAAGTGCAGACTGGTAACAAAGCGGTCCACAACCTTTTAAAAGATCATGTCTGATCATCTGTAAGCAGTGTATTCTCTGCTCGACTGAAGATAGAAGCTGCTGATCATTTTAAAATGTGTACATAAAAACTGTCGTCTACAATCAGAGAACACCAATTGATCTGTCATACTAGGTCGTCGCTCGATACAGACTGCTGTGTTTATGTACATTTCTTTACAATTGTTTAGCCTTTTCAGCTGCTATAATTCCATCATGGCCTGTTTACACATTCATTTTAACGGTATCTTCTGCCAGAAAACATAACATCTGCAGTTATTTCTAAAGTTTAGAATTTTAGGTATTTGAATCAAAGACGCATTTGTAGGATTTCCAAAACTACCTGTTGTTACATGAAAGGTCGTCGCTCGACATACGCTGATTTGTTTACATAAACTTCTTTAACCTTTTCCTCTGCTAGTAAACGTATCGTTTGGAATTATTTCTAAACTTTAGAATTTAACGCATTTTGACTTCAAAAGCTTTTATGTGATTTTCAAATAGTTTACAACCTGACCAGGCGCCGTGTCATATGGCATCTGGTCAGGATCCAAACTATTTGCAAAGTCGACTCTAGTAGCCTATGGTGGACAAAGAATGTACACTCAACCACTTTAAAAACGCAACGTTTTCAAACCCTATTTTTAACGTGTTCCTGAAAAGTAAGCAAACAGGTAACACGATATCATAATGTGCACGTGCATCAATTTGTTCTTTGCGCCAATGTGTTGTGAAATCATTCAAGCGATAAGTGTCTCTGACTCAGGAGTAATAAAAACACAGCATGTTAAACAAATTATCTGTTTTGTCCATGCCACGTCGTTTTCAAAATGAGCGCTAATGCGCAATTAGCCCGCTGATGACTGCTTTGTCAGCTCGCACCATATCAAGGGCATTAAATTGTAATATGCCGATAATTATGAGACTTCTTCAACGATGGCAAACTCCTGGCGATGTTCGTGAGCATCAACTATCAGGCAGGCCAACAGTAACGTAACGTCGTCAGGACGTCAATATCAGAACGTCACATATGAGAGTTTGCTATAAAACAGCCACATGAACCACAATACAGAAACGTGGAAGTCATGGGTAAGTTTCCCGCAAAACAGTATCGCTTTTTCACAATTCGATTAAGAAATATTTATTGACAAACAATTGTGACTTTGCTATTTATTATTCATCACGCTATTTTGACTTAATATGCCGGCACATTTACTGCATCAACAATCTGAAATGTGATTTTGGGGAGACGTGTACGTCATCGTCAACCACATCTGCCACAGTGCAGAATCTCACAAGAGTCCTCCAGGAAGTGTGGATAAACCTACCGCAACCCGCATCTTTCATTCAATGCGGCGTAGATGTCAGGTCTGTATTGATGCATATGGTGGATATACACGGTACTAGAGTAGTGCATTTTTAGTTCGTGTGTTTATGCCATCGAGTGATAAAATAAGAGTGTTTGGATTGTTCGATTGTCATGAAATTTCGAGTACCTTCGCAGAACACATTGGATTGTATTATGTTGGAATAGCATTGCTATCAATTGTCAATAAAATATATTGTCAAACTTTTCTCTGCTGTTGCGTTTTTAAAGTGGTTGAGTGTATCTATTTTACAATTATTGTAGTAAAATTTTTAAACGCTCACCACTAACAACTTTATGTCATTTTCATATTAAGCAGTAATTTAATAAAAGTCAGTAATGTATGCACGAGACTAACGTGATACTTATGCATTTTCCGCAAAACAGATCACAGAGCTTATCACTGAAGAAAGGATACATTACTTTTAGGGCAAATGATCAATGATATTTAATTCCGAAAGGCATACCACTTGGTAAGCGAAATATAACTTAAAATATAATCGTTGTGAACCAATTACAGTAAACTCCACTTGTAACGATATCGCTAGTAACGATATATCGCTTGTAACGATACAGATCCTTCGGTCCCTGCCAGCCCTCTATATAATTCAATGTAGTTAACTCCGTTTGTAACGATATCGCTTGTTAAGATAATCTGGATGTAACGATGTTATTTTTCGGTCCACTGTCTCCAGTTTGATCCCATATAACGATATTTTCACCTGTGCAGAGGTGCGAAGACAAGCCGGGGAAAGTTGTGAAAACTACGCTAACAAGTTTCAAACAATCAATAGTGCGTGTGCACTGCACCATGTAATCAGTCGAATTATGAGCGTACTGACCGTTACATGAGAGGTTCCAAGTTTTGTTATCTCATCAAATCACTTTGAGATGACAAAATGTCTACATTAATTCATATTTTATATTTGGTGAATAACAATAATCACTACACGTTCGATCTTTGTTTTCATTCAATCGCCCACACGGTACTTCATTCTTATATGTAACGGACCTGTATTATGTATTTGTACGGCCGGAAAGACAAAGTGTTGGATTATAATCAAATACTAGATAATTCAACAGGTCTATAATGGACTTAGAAAAAGAAAAGAAAAACATTTTGTTTTCAATGGCCTCATCTTTGACGAACTTGTTAGGTTACCGAGTCAGAGATTAGAATTGTTTACCCGCATATTTGCAGACATCGGAACTCCGACGTAGCAAAGTGCGTGTTTCATTAGCCAATGATTATTGGGATAGTCCGTCATTACGTCATTCTTACCAGCAAAATAGAGGTTGAAACTGCCGGAGAAGCTATGATTGGCTTACGAAAAGTTTTCGCTTATCGTCTCGTCCATTTCCGCCACTCTAACTGTTACGGAATAAATCGAGCATAATCTTTTAGGCGTAGTAGTGTGTGTAGCTGTCCGAAAATCGCTACTCACATTTTCTTGCGAGTTTGTGGAAAAGTCACTTGGAACTTTCTTATTCCACTCGCAATATGCGAGTATGCGAGCTTAAATACGAACCCTGCCTAGATTAAACCATGTTCATTTCCGGTTTACTTTCGTTATCCAGTATGTATAAAAAATTACAAAGACAATACGTTAATCATTTGTAAATAGTGTAAAACCTACACAATTTATTTACTTGTGCCATTTGGAACAAAGAAAGAGATAATAACACAATTAAAGTTAATGAAAGGTCAGAATAGTCTTTATTTCGCCAGTTTTAAAATGTGACAATTTTATAAAAGAAAATGAGGGAACCATTGTTTCGGATAGCACACAATTCGGATACTGTCGTGAAGATACACCAGATTGCTTGTAACGATATTCGGATGTAACGATACTTATTCCACGGTCCCCTGAATATCGTTATAAGCGGAGTTTACTGTAGTTATTAAATAGTACAAAAATGTTTCACCCGTAACTTTGTTTCAGAGAAGCACTGTCAACCGTATAATGGTTAGTGTCTACATGTTGTAACATTTTCTTCATTGTTTCTATAGTTTGAAATGTTAAGATGACAATTTACAGTAATTTTAGTAACACAATGTTTTCCCAGGTTATGTAAGTATTTATTCTCGGCTGTAGAAAACACATGTTCCCCGAGCCGTTAGGCGAGGGTTACATGGGTTTACCAGCAGTAAATCAATTCTCACGCACCCTTGGAAATATCTGCAAAACTTTCACTGTTCAATTGAACTATTTTTAACTTTTTTGAAATCTTTCGGGTACAGTGCTCAGTAAACAGTAACTAAATCGCATCAAAACAAATGACGTTGTGCGTAAATGACAGTTACTATTCAAAAGACAAACAGACACGCTCGTAGCAGAATATATTGTTTTTTAGCCGATATGGTTTGCATAACGGATGTTGCAAGATTAACTGCGTAAAATTCTGTCGAGCAGTCGGCCATCTTACTTTCAGTTAAGGAAGGCTAAGGATTCTGTAAGCCAATGAAATTACTGCATTTCTATGTTCCCTGTCAGCACAAAGGGTACATGCGTTCACGTCTTTGGTTTGTTATTCAATCATAAATGAGGAATTTACTTTAAAGTGTAATAAACTTATACGTATTGATTGATTGAACAATGACTTTGACTACGTACTTGCAAACAGATAAGCAGAAGCCACTGGTTACCTATTCTGCATACACACATTTTACTTTCCTCACGTGAGCCATTAAAAACCCAAAACGCATGGCTCCCTGGCAGCAATACAGTACTCTTAAGACTACTTACAAAATTTATGTTTCTTACTTTTAGACAATTGCATACGAATTGTCTTATAAGAACTGTAGACTGGGATGCACTTCACTTGCTATCACTCACGTGTACATTAACTTCGCTCGGAGTCATTATTGGTATGTGTGATGTGAACTATCTAACAATACCTACATAATGTAAACACAATACAACTTTAAATACACAAATATGTCTGAATGTTGATGTGTCAATTTTAAGCAACATACTTTAGTTGAATATCAGACTCAGTTGCATCTTCTATATGTAAAACACTAGTCTACATACAACTATATGCATACGCTGTCTCTGAGGCAAACACCAGTAACATCTCTTGCCAGTAACTAAGACGACTTTGAGCCTAACATAGCTTTCGGGATATTCACAGTTAAACTATTTCCTCGCAGTAGGCGACATTGTCGACAGTCGGCATTCTATATACTTTTAACATAAGCGTTTAGGCCACTGTCTTAAAACAGACGATTAAAAGGCAAGGAGGGGTTAATCAGACCATAGACCTTGGCGGTAAAAGAGCTAAATTTAGTACGTTGTGGCATAAGTTGTCGTTAATACAGACAATGACATCGCCATTTATAAACATGGGGTTTTCACACACGGATATGGTACATACAAGATTCACCACTTTTTAAACACTTTAATTCCATCTATAAAAATCACAAAATAAGTATTTCATTGCAAAATATGTTCAATCTGAGATTATAGATCAGTCTACATCGCTTAGGCTATGACTCCAGTGTCTAGCTGATTACAGACTGCTCGAGTTTCTCCATTCGGCCTGCACTGCTCGTTAAGACCTGCTTAATGTAGAATGTGTCGCTTTTGTAAGCGTATTTTAAGGATTCCCCAATAAGCAAAACCATCGTGGCCGCATCCGGACTTTTAGGCATCCACTCTTCAGGGGTAATGAAGTTCATATTTTGCTGCCACATGCTTTGTATGTGACTGCTTTGACGTATGCTTTGAATAACTATGCTGAGAAAACACCATGTCCTTAATTTGGTTGCTTGGAAAAAATTCGGTGCGTCTCTTCTGAGGAATGGCTTAAAATGTGTCAAAGTAGAACTGATATTTAACTTTGACACCTTTCGGAATTATCCTTATCTCGGGTTTCCCATGAAAACTAACTCTAGTCTATGCCATGAAACTTGGTGCAAACGAATCACGTGTAGCAAATTTTTGTTTCGAAGGATCGTTATATCCTTTGCGGATGAAGAAAACTCGACGGCAACCATAACTCGCGCCCAAGTAAAACAATGTCACATCTGTTGTTGAGTTGTCATTTCATGTTGTTTTAACCCTTTTTATCATCATGGCGACTTTACGAATAACCCCTTGAGCTAACATTTTGGGTGTCCTCTTACATGATTCGGCCTTTGGCGGTTCGATACTAGCAACACACTCTTTACCGTTTGATTGCTTTACACGATGTATAGTAGCTAAAAAAAACATTCATGTCCGTGACTTTTAACTTTCCTTGTATATTCCTGTACGACTTTTTCTTTTTCAAAAGGTATATAACG